>OV049925.1:18681315-21121552 GCA_920104205.1 Eupeodes latifasciatus
TTTAGCTGTCAAAATTATTTTTGAATTGTTTCAAAATGAATGTTATGTTAACAACAGTTAAAAGGATTCAAAAACAAACAAAAGTTTTATTTTTGGATTACATACAATAACCGAAGGCATTTCCTTTTGATTATCTGAAATTTCATACAAGTTATTTTAGTTTCAAGTCCATGGAAGGTTTTCTAAGTGAAAAGCCAGCATCGAATCTCAAATAATACCGTATCAGCCAGTAACTGTTTTTAAATAGCCCGGATATCAAAATGGGATCCATTGTTTTCTCCAAAATTAAAAACAAAAAGTTTATTGAAATTGAACAAAAATATAAGGAAGAGGAGAGGAAGCCAAAAGCCATGTTTGTGGAAAAAGTATTTGTTAAGGGTTTTAAACAATTTCTAGGAACATCGAGTGTTTCAAAAATAGACTCTACCTTTTTATAGTTTTATCTTGTTTATAACTTTAAATTGAATTTTGGTTTTTTATACCCGTATAAATATTTAAAAGTTATTCTGATCAAATTATAAAATATTTTCAAGACAACATTTATCTCAAATGAATTGAAAAATTTACCTTAAAAACAGGAGGGATTGCCTTAAGCGCCATAAGGTGTTGATAACTTTTACCTTAAAAACAAGTTCCCTTACCTACACATGATATGCAACTTTGAAAAGAATGCTTTCGATCCTTTCGAAATTCACATAGGACCCTATGGGTTATCGCAAAGACTGCATTTAGCAAGCAGCAAAGGAGCAAGCTACGAGTATGTACCTTGAGCTTGTATCAAACTTCGGAATGAATTAAGTTTATACGTATTTACAATGCCCTTAAATTTCTCAGAAATTATGATTTATTTATTGAATTTCCTGCAGAGTATCCTTAACATGTTCACCTTTGCTGGACTTTTCTTATTACTTTTTGCTAAGAATATGAGACCATGTATTTTCCGAAGATTTAAACATCAGTAAAATAAATAATCAAAAATGAAAATAGATTTCAGTAGAAAGAAATTCCATTTTGTTATAAGATTTTATTGTGATGTAATTCCTAGAATCAATTTGAAATGAGAATTTAAAAAGTAAGTGGGTTTGAACGAATTTTAATTTGAAAAACATCAAGTGGTGTCTACTGTAATAGATTGGAAAGGCACTAGGAACAAATCCTTATTTGTTTGGAATCGGATAGTGTTTTCAAGCCAGGAATAAATGTTAGAAAATATTACTTTTCTTTTTCAAATATTGTTACTATGTACATATATGTTAAATTGACAACATCCACCGTCATAAAGTTGTGAGGACTAAGATATAATAAACAGGAGAACGGTTGTTCATTTTCTTTGGAAATGTCCTGATTTTGTCTAAATAAGGACATCATAACGCACAACCTTAATATTACGAAAAAGTGTGCTTATGGGTCATGATGGACTGGGCTGGAAGATTTAAAAATTGGTTTGTTCTATGTAAATACAGGGTCTTTCATTATTATTGAATTTAAACAAAACACAGTGTGTGGGAAATATAAATTAGAATTCGTTGAAAAGGTCTTTGGATACCATTATGTGTAATAGTTCAAAAATGTCCTTCGCAGTTTCTTAAGGTGGAGAACATTCGAAATGCCACTCGAGATGACCATATCCTCGGGCCTACAGCTTAATTCAATGAGCCGATTGAGTTTAAACTTGAAAGTTAGCAAACAGACTTGCGTCTGTTTTGGTCAAAAGCCGAAAATTCAAATATTCTCGAAAGTACTCAGATAGATTTTGAGAAATTACTTCACATATAAATTTTTGAAGATAAACTAATTTTGCAGTATTTTTCATGAGCAATTTCGTGTAACCCAGTCGTAAATTTTTTTAACTTCCCATAGAAAGTTATTGTAATGGGTCCGATTTATCGAATTGAAAATTTTGACATTTCTCGACGTTTCAAGGTCCCTAGAGTCGAAATAAAAGATTTTTAGAAAGATGTCTGTGCGTGCGTGTGTACGTACGTTCGTACGTCCGTACGTCCATAGCTCAAGAACCAGAAGAGATATCGACTTCAAATAAATTTTTTTATACAGATAATAAAGCAGAAAGATGCAGAAAGGGCTCTCAAGAAAATTGCGTGGGTGGTTTTTTTTACCATAGCAGTTTAAAAAAAAGGTGACAATTTTGGTTAACCCTAAATATCTCACGCACTAATAACGCTAGAGACTTGAATTAAATTTTATATTATATATTGTAACGTGATACCAAAGAAATATATTTTTGAAAAAAAATCCAATTAACAGTTTTTTTATAAATCAAAAAAACTGAAAAAAAAATGTTTTACCTCGAAAAATTTACGAACAAAACACGATTTTATCTCCAAAACAATTTTGTGCAACGAAAAATAATGTTTTTAACAACTTTTGAGAAAAATCGAATTGACAGTTTTTTTTACAAAAAAATAAAAACTAAACAAAAATTAATAATATTTGGTAAAAATTGGTTTTCGACGCAAATATCTTTTTAAGACTTTAAGATATTGGATTTAAAATAATTTTTTCATAAGCAATATTGTTTTTAATATTCGGTAAAATTTTGAGAAAAATCGAATTGACAGTTTTTTTTACAAAAAATAAAAACCTAAAAAAACCAATACTAAAACTTAGTACAAATTTACTTTCGTTTCGAATATCTTTTCAAAAATTAAAAATATTGGCTTTAAACTTATTTTATCTCACAGAAAATATTGTTTTCGACGTTCAGTACATTTTTTATAAAAATTCAGCAGTCCGTTTTTTTCATAAAAAAATTAAAATCTTCGAAAAATAGTACGCAAAATTGGTAATAATTGATGTTCGGTTTTCGATATCTCGTGAACAATAGAAGATATTGACTTCAAATTAATTTCATTCATCCAATTTTTATTTGTTTATATAAGAAATAATTTTTTTTATGAAATGCTACTAAAATTGGTTTTCGACTTTAAATCTCGTTAACAAAAAAATAATTTCGAAATCAAACTACATATTTCATTATATTGGTAGTGTTTAAATTTGTAAGAATAATTCAACTGAGAACTTTTGTAACAAAACACGAAAACCTACAAACTTTTAAGCAAGACAAATCGAAAGACGGGATGGGAAGTTATCATTATCAGTGTCACATCCCAGCCTCTTTTTTTTTCTGAATTTAAGTTAATAAACACTAAAAATGTGACTTTATTTAATTTTTCCTACGGCGGCGTGGCGGCGCGCGGCAGCTGTTTAAGTTACTGTGGATTTAAAAATGAAAAAATTACACGCTACTATAAACATTTATTTTCCTCCCTTAAGAATTGTCAAAACAGGAGTTGGTAGTATTTTTAAGGAAAGCTTCTAAATTATGTTCACTAACGTTTACACAAAAAAATTAAACAAATTTCTTGTGGTTTTTAAAGTGAAAATTAGATTCATGACCAGATAAATAATGAACGAGTGGTTTGTAAAATAAAAAAAGAAGGGATTCTGCAGTTGTTTTGATATTAGGTTTTAGAAAAAAAGAAAATACCTGCAATAAGGAAGAAAATTGAATTCAGAGAATTGAGTTTTAAAAATTCAGGACATTTTTATGCCAGAAGAAATGTTTGCGAAATTTATTTTTAGAAAAAAAAAACAAACATTCTCCAAACTAAATCTGTTCTCTTTTTTGTAAAGAGAAAAAGCAAAGTATTTTCTGACAACTGAAATGTTACATTCTTGACGTTCTTTCCTTTTAATATTCTCAGTAATTTTTGTCCTGCGTAACTTTTGAAAGACTCGATTTATTATTTTGTTATTTGATAAACATAATTTAAAAGAAGTTTGTCTCCTTTGATTCAGCAGAATTTTGAATACAATAAATTCTGTTAATTTTACCATCTTAAGCAATTTTACGTTTACTATTTTTGTAAATATCTGGAATTTATACAAGCCAGTCGCAATGGCCACTTTACCAAACTCAATTTAAAACATAATGCGTTTTATTTCTTGAAAACCACACATCTAAAAAATAGATGTTTACAAACATTTGTGTAAAAAAAATGTGCCCAACGTTCCTTCGCTCGTTTTTAATGCCACTCCTTTTGTTAGCTCGATTGATAAAGTCAATTTGCTTTCAGCAAAGTCTGTTGAAAATTCGAAGTTGCCAATGAGTGACATGACTCCTCCTGTACTTGAGAGCGTAAACGATTCTATGGGACGAATCTTCTTACGCACTTGTACAGTTGCTGGCCCGGATGGTAGTCCCACTATTGCTGGCAAAACCAGCTTTTCTATCTGTCATATTCTACAGGTCTCTTTCCAAGTCGATGGAAAACAGCATTTGTCCAGCCTGACCCTAAAAAAGGTGACTCCTCCTCATCTTCCAACTATCATCCAATTGCACTTACGTCCCTTTTTCCAAGATCATGGAAACCCTTATCAATTTTCATCTCAAGAAATATCTTGAAGAACGAAAGCTTTTTAATGACCAGCAGTATTGCTTTCGTAGCAATAGGTCCACTGGTGATCTCATGTTTTTTCTCACTGAACACTGAACAGTGCAACAAATCTTTCCATCATTTTGAAGAAAGTTAGATGATTAAATTTGATATTTCAAAAGCATGTGATAGAGTTTGGCATCAAGCTCTCTTATCGAAAATGCGAGCATTTGGTATTGGTATTGATAAATCTCTTCTTTGTAAGGTTAGAAATTACCCTTCGGACCGCTCAATTCAAGTAGTATTGGACGGGTTCAAATTGTAGACTCCTTATTTTTGTAAATAATCTTTTGTCTGACAGTACTTTCAGTTTTCATATTCGTTTTTAAATTCGCATTCTCGTCCTTGTAATGTAGACTATTATCAACGGTAACGTATGATAAATTTTTTAAATAAATAAGGTGACGCAACAGTCCTTAGGGAACTAGAGCCTTGTGACTTACAACTCGCAACCATTCATGTGTGCGAGTCATTTCCAGGATGGAGGGGACCTACAGTTTTATGCCAAATCCGAACGGCTAATTTTAAAACACTTTTCATGACAAGAATTGCTCTTAGAGGATTTGTCAATTCCGAGCAAGAGACAGTACTCGTGAAAAAAATGTAGGTGTCACAGGTAGGGATTGAATCCAAGACCACTAGCATGACATTTTTTTTGCATTAACCATAACGCTCCGGGTACTACAGGCAGCGTATGGTAAGCTTTTTAAATTATGATCTTGACAACATTGTCCAATGGTAACTCCAAAAACCGTGTAGAATTTAAAGCTTCAAAAACTCAATGCTGTCTATGATCAAAGAAGCGTATTGCATCGAGGAGACTGAACAGCTTTTAGTTCTAGGTATGTGCATCACAAACCATCTCTTGTGGAGTGATTACATATTTATGAAGTCACTAAAAACGTGTTTAGGTTTTCTCCATGGGTCGATGCAAGAAGTTTTGTATCCCCTCTGTTTTGGCTATAATTTATAAACCCTATAAATTGGTCTGAAATTGGTATTCCAATAACCCACTTAAGCCTCTTGGACAGAATTCAAAACAAAAATAACTTCACTCTCGTTTAAGATTATAAAAGATAAAAACTCGAATTAAAAACTGCCTAATTAAACTTGGGCTAATAAAAACCTTTAACCATTCTCTAAATAATCATTTCATTAAAAAAAATGTCCCCTTGTCAAGTTTAAAGCAAATTAATATTCTTGTGTTTCTTTTTAATTTGAAAGTGAACCCAGCCAGATCCAGTTCTTACTAAACTGTCCCACAAAATGACTAATTGAAAAAATTGATATCTCACCTTTATTTTTCACAACATTTTTGGGGTAGGTAATCGAACAAACCCCGTCCACAGCACACAAAAAGTGAAATTCATTAAAAAACCTTTGTGAATTTCAAAAAGGAAGGACATTGCTGTAAGCAATTTAAAAATGTACAAAGACAACGTTTTTAATTTTAGGTCAATATATGTCAGCGACAGTTTCCGGCTTTTGTCTTTATAAAAAAAAAAAAAAACAAAATTAAAAAAATATCCCAAAAAAATTTACAGAAATAAACATCAAAGTTAGAAAAAAGGTTTCTTTTGTATTTCCAATAAACTGTCATTTTGGGTTCAGGTAATTTTTGTTTTTCTGATGAAAAGTGTCAAATACCAAAAATGTATTTTTACTAATTTACGATTTAAACCAATGTGGGTTATTTTTGAAATTAATTATTATAATTTTCTTTTTGTATAACTTTTTGTTTACATTGTATATGTATTTTAAATGAATTCTATTAAAAGGTCAATTTGTTGTGTACATTAGTTTTTTTATTTTTTTTTTTAATTTTATAATTCAACAGACGCTCAAGGCTTGACGACCTACTGAGGCGTTGGCGGCCGGCCGGTGGTGGCGTCTCTAAGGCGAATATAATTTGTTTTATTTATTCGTGAATTATTATTCAGTGACTTTGTGCACACCAAACTACCACAAATTTTCTTGTAAATATTTAGCCGTACAGAAAAGAAGAAGGTACTTGATCCAAGTAAGTATCTAAACATAAAATAAAAAATGCTTTAAGTTCTTGAAATTCTTATTGTCTTGTCAAGATTCAAAAAAACATGCTCGTATACTTAAGTAGGTATTTATATTTGCATCCTATGACAGTTAAGGGAAGTTAAAAGGTTGTTTTTTTTTTCTTCTTTTTTTTTTAAAAGAAGAAGAAGAGAAGAATTTATTTTCAAAGGAGGGTGGAAAATTCCTTACAAGAAAAGTCAGGAATGGTATAAAGGCGAGGTAATCCTTTAGGGGATTTAGGGCTTCTGTAAAAATAAAAAAAATTAAACTTGTGAAAAGTACTTACTTAATGATCAAATACATGGAATATTTTTATTTTGTATTTAAATTAATTTTGTATTCATATTTAAGGTGCAAATTTTAAATGGTTTTCAAATTAGATATTTAATTATGAATGCAATTCTATTTGGATAGTTGTCATTTTTGAAGATGTCAACTTTTGACATTGAGGTAGATAAAACTAAGTTATTGCTCGAAATGCTCAAATACACGCAATGTTCAAATTCACTACAAAAATTTAGAAAATTGTATGGTTGTGTGGTTCGCAGTTTTTTAAGAAAAGTTTTATGAACGTGTTATTTCGCAAAAATGTTATCACAATTAGAAACAACGATTGTGTCATTTTAATACCTTTACAATAGATTTCTTAACAAATATCTCTTGGCAAATTTAATTTTAGGGAAAAATTCAAATTCAGTTTTTGAGTTAAATATATTAAGATTCAATTATTCTAAAACTATGTCGAAAAAAAAAATTCCAGCCCGGAAAGTCTTCAAATCCACACCACACGTAGTAAAGGAAGACCGCGTATCACCGTGGCGCGCACAGGTGAAAAATAGCAGAATAACGCTGGCTGGATTTTATTTTAAGTCGTTCCTGCATATTTTGATAACTTATATTATCTACAAAAATAAAATCTATTTAAAACCAATGTCTATTCCCGTTCCTATGTGAACACATGATCGGAGAAAGGAAATGTATCAATAAAATTACTAAAAAACACACAAATCTCTTTAATTCCAAAAATGTTCAATCCGATAAATTGGACTGATTAAATACAGAAAACGTGTAGTAGCCCACTGATACTAGTTGGTAATATTAATTTTCTAAATGGCTTAAAGTTCCTTTTGAGCACAATATTTATTTTAAAAAGTATATGCACACGTGCAAATCCCTGACACATGTTTCACGGGTTTTCTTCAACCGCACTCTAAAAGTTTTGATATTTTTTTTTTCGACTCAATTATTTTCATTCTGGACCACTGTGTAGTGTATCGGCTTAACCATCGCTTTCATCGCTATAAATAATTTTGCAATTTACTTCAGGCAATCAAACTAATGACTCAATTTGAATGCAGCTATTTATATGAGATACAAATATGGGATCAAGTGCGGGAAGAATCCATTCAATTAATTTTTAATTTAACAAAAAAGTAAGCGTAATTATTTATGAATTCTTTAAAAACATCTATTGAATTTTCCCACATATTTTGTATACAAAATAATAAAGTACAACAATATCCATGACGTATGTAGCTATTACATATTTCTACTTAAAAATTGCATAAGTAAGCAAAAATCTCAAATAGTGTACTGTATACATGTACTGTATGTATAGGTAGGCAATTATACTTTAAAATAACTGAAAACAAGAGTACATTTATTTGTGTACCTTCCTATGTACGTTTTTATAATGCGAAACATTCTTTCACATTCTATGTATGTTTTATTTCGAGCTGAAGAATTTTTATAGTTATGTGTAAAACGTATTTAAAGTTTACCCTTCAGTTTGCGAAACGTGACTTGTACAGATTTACAAAATTTCCTTATAAAATGCCACAATTTTTGTTGACACACTCACTAAACCCTCATAGTCATATTGTCGCGTCGTCATAGTCATGGTTTTTGTTGTCATGTACTCAACTCGTAAGGTTGGATGTCTCCACTATACAGAACATGTACTCTTTACAGAATTTTATTCTCATATTACGCGACATGTTAGGTTTTATATTTATGATTTAGGGCTCTAAACAAGAAGAGTGTTGAAAGTTAAACTTTGTTTTTTGACTTAGTTCAAAATATTTAAACTAAATATATGCATCATCATCATGTGGTGTTGACCAGGCAAGCACGGAGCAAAGTTCGGGTGGGGGCATTTCTGTAAACTCTATATTCGCCTTGTTTGTGTCATTTGGAGTCACATCAGACGTTTTAGAAATAGAAAGCTCTAAACAGAGAAGTTAAAATTTCAGAACAACTTTGGTAAATGTACTCATTCGTTTTAGATGGATGTAGGATTATGTACATGGAATATACGAAATACCACCCCGCTCACCCATAAAACATTCTTTAATAATTTCTATGATAATTGTTTTCTTTAGTTTGGAATAATTTTCTAATTGTTTTCTATGGAAATCATTTGTGTATGCAAAAACAGCATAACTCGTACAATACCCAGAATATTATGGAATACAATAGTTTAATATTATTTATGCTTTCTCTTTATTTTACAAGCCAAGTTTCAATGGCATCATATTCACGCAGTAAAGCCCCTCATAAACAATTAGAACTAGGGTTTGAATCTAAGTCCGCTAGTTGTACCCTTCCAACAATAATTTTCAAAAGGATTAAGTAAAATGCGTGTAATTATGTATATATTGCAAAAAGCTGGCTTTATAAAATTGGAGGACAAAGAGAAGATTTAAATTAACAATGGAATAATATACAGGTACAATCCTTATATCTATATTTTACATTTGATTATTGGTTGTAAAACTCATTGTCAGGCTTTGTATGATGAGGTTGATGCGTTGTGCATCTATAATCTTCTTTTCTACGGTACTTAGTTGAGATTAAAATCTCAATTATGTGGAAACAATTAAAATACAAAATAAAGATTATAGAACGCAAAATTTTCCGATGACACATCAGCACATTTCACTTCGATTCAATGTCAATCAACATTTTGGTTATAAAAAACTAATTAACGAATTTTTGTAATCCTATTCCGGGCGTCATTTAAAGGCCGAATCTTTATCTGTCGAATGGAAGAGTTGAGTCAATTTTATACAAAAATTGATGAAGTTCCAAATGAAAACAAAATTAAAGTGTGGGGTTTCCTATTTCAGACACACTTTTTCAAAAACCATAGTGAGTTTAAACTAAATTTAGAACGATCAGATTTGGTAAATTTTGGTGGAATTTGAAATTCAGTAAACATTTTAACACTCATAACTTTTTTGTTTTTAATTATTCTACTTTGGAGAAACTTCAAATTAAAAGATTAATTTTCTATTGACATTTCAACTTCACTTACATACATATCTGATAAATGTTTGAAAATCATTCATAAATAAGTTAGCAAAACTAAAACTGAGTTATATAGCATAGATATCAAAAAATGTATTCGAAAACATTCTGGGGTACAAATGGACTTCATGACACGATTGGACCGATTTTTGTAGTGATTTAAAGGACAGTTGATTTTAATACTTGAAATGTTATGTTAAATTCGGTTTATGCTGAGGTTGCAATGGATACACAAAATTATTAAAAATCTTAGATTTTTTATTTATGAATCGTGGTAATTAACTAAAGGTTCTTTTGAACTTTGAAAGTTGATAGAGTCATTTTTGTTTGCAATAACTATCAGAAAAAAAAATAAATGTAAAATTAAATTTATTCCCATTAAAATGCACTTTAAAAAGTATTTGCATTAAACAATATTTAAGTTCAATTAAGAAAAAAATTCAATGCAACATAAAAATGTCAATAAACAAAAAAAATATCGCAAAGTTAGAAGAATTGCATTTCCATAAAAAATGTATTTAAAATAATTTGTTTTTAATTTTTTTAACGTCTGGTTTCTATTCTGGCAATACGTTTTGAAGAGTTCGTCTTTTTAACAGCTGTCACTTGACTTATGCTCAGTTTGGTTTTCCATTTTCTAACAAATAAACTTACTCCTGAAAAACTATTGCAAATCGTGCAATTTTATTACAAAAAAGGTTCAGTTCACTTGAAGCATCATTTATCATAAAATTAAAGGAATTTTTTTTTAGCGCTGGACTATTGTTTGTGGGGTTATGTGAAATTGCTTGTTTACTCAAATAAGCCTCAAAGGATTGCCTTAGTAGGGAATATTCAGCGCCTCCCGGCTTTAATTTAAAACATAATTACAAACCCTCATCTTTATGATACAATTATTTTTTTCCCATAATATTAAATTATATGCGTTTCATTTTTTCTTCAAAACCACACGTCTAAAAACACCCTTTAACATTTTTGAATTGTTTGCATAAATATTTAGCAGTTATTTAGTGCTCATAAATACAAGTTTTTATTTCGATTATGTTAAAAAATGTGAAACTGTTTTTGAGATATCCAGTTGAAAAATAAATAATTTAAAATATGGAAGCTCGAAAACTAATTGAAAAATAAAATTTAATTTAAAAAAATGTGTTTTACATCGATAATTCTTTTTGCAAATAATGTTTATTTTTAATTAAATTTTTTTTAGATTACATTTTTTCCATCCCTGTCTCCGGCTCACTAAACGATCAAACAACATTCGTCGAAACACAAGATCCCTGAACATTTTTAAAGAGAATTCGAAGCAGGGCATATTTATGAAAGCACAAGAATTACTCAATTCCCCGCAAAAGGCAGTACCCGTGAAATAAAAAAAAAAACTTTAGATGTCATAGAAAGGGATGAACCCAAGACCCTTTGGCATGACAGACCCACGCACTAACCATAACGCTACGAATACTTCTATCATCAGTTCCCACCAATTTGTTGAAAGAAACTTTTGGTCATCGCATTATCTCGCATTGTTCACGCATTTAACACCAATGGCCTACTTTTTGTGGTTTCTTGTCTATAAGCCTGAGACGGTTTACACCTCGACAGGAATTTATTAAAACCAACAACACCAGCCACTTGCTCGAAATCATTTTTAAAATGCAATGGAAAACCATTATAATGCTAATTCCTTGGCCATAACATTAAATTATACGCATTTTCTTTTTCTTTTTAAAAATCACACGTTTCAAAAAACAGGCTTTAACATTTTCTTATTTGTTCAAAGAATTATTTTTGGGATACAATTGATGTTCGTCAAAAATATTTTTGAGATATCGAATTAAATAATAAATTAATAAAAAATATAAAATATTTTTCGAAAATAAAAATTTAATGCAATAAAGTGCACGAATTGTCTTATTTATTCAAAGACTGTTTAAAAATATTTCCTGTATTTTAAAATTTAAAAATGTAGCTGCAAAAAAAGTTTGTTTTTAAAAATCAAAATGCCATTTGATTCCTCAAAAAAACCTTAATTTTTCACAATATTTATTTAAAAATCGTTAGAGCGTTTTTTTTGTTTAAATTAATTTTGTATAGGTATATACAATTTGTTCAGTTTTAGTTTAAAAATATTTTTAGTATGCAGTTATTTCGAACGTGTTAAAATACGTTTTACATTTCAATTTCGTAAAAAAATGCTTAATAATTTTTTTTAAAAAATTAACGATAAAAACAATATTATTTTTGACACCAAATAAATACTATTGAAACATTATAAGAGCTTGTGCAGAACAGGAATTATTGAAATCGGTTGACTGATTCTTGACTTAAAAAAAAAAAATAAAGGTATCCTTCTGGATCAATACAAAAACATTTTTTATATTGAAAGAAGAAAAACGAAATTTAGAGAAAATTAAAAAAAATCGATTGTTTTAAACAAATTTGAATTTTATTTTTATTGTTATTTTGAGTCTTGAAAAAAAAAAATGAAAAAAACTGAAACTGAAAAAAAAGCCTAATGAAGAATCGGCTCAAAACCCTAATTTCCAAATTTGAAGTGAATTGACCCAATGTTTTGGGCTGTAGGGGCCAACTTGCCATATAGTTCTTATATGTCTCAAGTAAAAAGTGTGGTATGAATTATAGGTAAACAGCTTTATTGGTAAATCCAAGAATCACTTCATCGGCATAAAATATATTTTTATTTTGACTAACGTCTTTGTACTGAATTTTAAAAATGTCAACAATTGACTTCAGAGATTTTGTAATTTAAGACTTTTAGTTTTGTTTTTCATAGACAAAAAACAGGGAGGAAATCATAGATTTGACTCTTAGTAGCAATAATAGTAAAATTTCAGTTGAAAACTGGAGAGTCTCACCTAAAGAATCTTTTTCGGATCACTTTAGGATACTCTTCTCTATAGACAGGAACCTTACTGAAAAGAAACCTTACAGGAACCCAACTAGAACGAATTGGACAGAGTACGAAAAATGGATGAAAGACTGTATTGATCCACCAGAGGACAATACAAGTCTAAGCACTTCAACCATTGACACTGTTGTCCAAAACTTGTCTAGCAAAATGAGAATGTCTTTTGAAAAACACTGTCCTTTATCTCGTTCCAATAACTCCACTAACCCACCCTGGTGGAATGGTGTATTAAAGAAACGTAGAACAGAGGTTAGAAAACTTTTCAATAAAGCTAAACTGAGTAAATTAGAAGAGGACTTAAAGTCTTATAGAGCCGCACTTAACACTTACACCAAAGAGTTAAGGAAGGCCAAAAAGGATTCGTGGGCTAAACATTGTGAATCCATTGAAAAAACAAGCGAGGCGGCAAGGCTCCGTAGAACCCTGGCCATTAATCCCACGATCCCGGGGTACATAAAACACCCTGATGGATCATGGTCGAACTCGAGCCTAGAAACGCTTGAACTCTTCATGGAAACTCCTTTCCCCGGTTGTAAAAACCCAGAAAGTTCTGATTGCTTGCAATCGAACACGCTGGATTTTACTCACACGGAATCAAATTTAGAATTAAATCAGATTATTACTGAGCAAAAGATTATCTGGGCAATAAACTCGTTCAAACCCTACAAATCAGCGGGACCAGACGAGATTTTCCCAGCTCTTCTTCAAAATGCTCTCAAAGTAATAACTCCGTGGCTTAAGGTAATCTTCATAAGTTGTATTAAACTTAGATACGTCCCTAATAGCTGGAAAAAGGTCAAGGTAGTCTTTATCCCAAAAGCAGGGAAACCGACTCACTCGACCGCTCAGGATTATAGACCAATAAGTCTCTCTTCGTTTCTCCTTAAGACACTAGAGAGGATAATTGATCTACATGTTAGAGAACTTCTCAACGAAAATAATTTGTGCAACTACCAACACGCTTACCTTAAAGGTAAATCAGTGGAGACTGCTTTGCATGAAGTAGTTTCACATATTGAGAAAAGTCTTGAACATAAAGAATATACCCTGGCAGCATTTCTTGATATCGAGGGTGCGTTTAATAACGTTAAAACGGAATCGATCAAGACTGCCTTAGTTGAAGTTGGGGTTGAATCTGTCATTGTCGATTGGATCTTCACCATGTTAAATGGCAGAATTATCAACTCTCAAAAAGCAGTTAGCACTATCGAGAAAACAGTTACTAGAGGCACACCACAGGGAGGAGTCATCTCACCCCTGCTCTGGATCCTCGTAGTCAACAAAATTCTCACAAAGTTCAAAGATCAGGGCATTAAAATAGTTGCGTATGCAGATGACATAGTGGTTTTGATAACAGGCAAGTTTCTTACCATCATCGAAAACATTATGGAAAATGCATTAAAGGATTTATCTTCTTGGGCGACTAAGAACGGTCTCGGGGTCAACCCCACCAAGACAGAGCTAGTCTTGTTCACGAAGAAACGGAAACTGGAGGGCTTCAACCCACCCAAACTAAATGGTATTCCCCTAAAACTTTCTAAGGAAGCTAAATTTCTAGGAGTAATCCTTGACTCCAAGCTTACATGGAAGCGTAATACTGAGGAAAGAATGAAAAAAGCACTATGTGCATTCTACACATGCAAAAAGACATTCGGTGTACGTTGGGGTATGCGACCGCAAGTCATCCAATGGATGTACACAGCGGTTGTCAGACCCATTCTTATCTATGTATGGTGGAAGGCGGTGGAAAAATCAAGCTATCTCAAGAACCTGAATAAGGTACAGAGACTAGCCTGTATAGGAATAACAGGGGCTCAAAGATCCACACCACAAGCTGGATTGAAAATGATCTTGGATCTCCCTGCTCTGGATGAGTTCATAAAGTGCACGGCAGCCAAAACTGCAATTCGTTTAAGAGAACTGAGTTTTTGGAGGCACAGCACTTATGGCCACGGGTCAATCTTACAAAGATATGACACGATTCCAGGACTGAGGGAGACCACCGATTACATCCCCCCCTTAACTAGATTTCGATAGGAAATTTTCTATTTTCATACTAGAAAGGCAAGGTTGGGATCCTAGTTCACTTATAAGTAAACAGGGTATCCCTTTCTACACTGACGGTTCAAAAATGGAATCAGGAACAGGTGCTGGAGTGTTTTGCCAATCTCTCAACATCAGAGCGTCGTATAAACTCCCAGCTGACTGTAGTGTCTTTCAGGCCGAGATCTTTGCATTGAAAAAGCAGCTGAATTGGCACATCACGAAAAGCTAAGCTCTTCGGAGATTACTTTTTTCGTGGACAGCCAAGCTGCTATCAAAGACTTAGCCAGTGAGACCATAAGATCAAAAGCAGTTTTAAACTGTAGGAAGGAATTAAACAAAATCTGCCACACTAACCAGGTAAAGCTCTGCTGAGTTCCTGGACATAGCAATATAGAAGGGAATGATATAGTAGATGAACTAGCCAGGAAAGGGTCAGAAGCAGACACCAGTAGTAGCGACCATTCAGTCAGGGGACCACTCGTCCCGATTGGGGTACTCAAGAGGAAGATAGACCTTAGACTGAAAGAGAAAATCAACAACTCCTGGAAATCCAGGGACGATTGCGCAATCTCTAGAAATTTATGGCCTAACACAAATGAAAAGGAAACTCGGTATATTCTATCGCTGAGTAAAAAGAACATTAAAATCTTGATAGGTGTACTAACAGGCCATTGCGCCATTGGCACAATGGCTAACAGGATAGGGGCATTTGCACCCGATTTTTGTAGGAGCTGTCAAGATGAGGAGGAAATAGAAACCATTAAACACCTGCTCTGTGACTGTCCGAACCTCCAAACCAGCCGATTCCGTCATTTCGAAAACGGGTTTGTTGGAGAACTGGATGATCTAGCGCAGGTCTCAATGGCAAACATGAGAAAATTCATAGATAGCACAGGCTGGTTCGTTAACGAGCCAGTCTACGTTAATCAGTAAAATTGAGAAGCATCAGTGCTAACTTTTACTTTTTTACAGGGGATCACAATGGACCAGTAGGCCCCCGTGTACGCAACAGCTTCATGCTGTGCACACCCCTTATAACCTAACCTAACCTAACCTTCATAGACAAACGGTCTTCATTTATATTTCATACAGGAACGAACCTCTTATTGCACACTTGAAGACGCACCTGATAACTTTCCGCGATTCACGATTTAGAAATACAATATTTCTGTATGTATGACGTATTTATTAAAAGCGTCCTCATAAATTCGAGTGTAATATCATTTTTGTCATTTGATGTTGAAAAATAAAATACAACCCAGTTGTTGATGTTATAAACTGATAACAAAGTTCTAAAACTCTCATATTCTCCATAAAATCATTGCCAGGTTTGAATTTCTCATAAATGATTTATATATATATATGCATTTTGTTTATTCAGTTCATATTCATATATGAACAAAATTTTCTATTATGAATTTAAGCGGAAAATATATTTTTTATGACTGTTTAGTGTATAGATCGTAAAATTGTATATTTTGGGCATTTTTGTCACTGTTTTTTTTTTATTTTATTACAATTTAATTAGATTCTCATACTCTGTTGTGAAAAATGATAAAAGAGAACATATTACTCGTATGAATTCATCGTTGGATGACTTTTTAACATTTGAAATTAACCATAAATCAAATTTAATATTCGCCTAAACGCCTAACACACATCTCTATGGTTCTATATGGTTCGTTAGATGAGTTAAAAGATTTGAGCTAATAAAGTTTTAAGTCATTCTTTATACGATGCAAATAATGAAAAAAATTTATGTTAATTTGTTTTTTTTGTTTGCGTACATTTTTAAATTGTCATTTATTTTGACACTTTTTTACGTTTGGACTCATTTCTGAGAAAAAGCTTCATTTAAGAATTAAACAGTAAAGGAAATTAGCACCTTTTAAATTTTTAAATACCTTGTTTACAGCTAGGAAGACTGTAATCATTATATTAAATGTGATTACCAGGGTTCCGTCTTGAAGTAAGAAATACTTAAGTTTAAAGTAAAAACCTTTAATATTCATTTATTTAATCAAATTTAAGGCAGCTGAAGAAAATTAAGGTGGCGCTATAAAGTTTTAAATAGTTTTAAAAACTAAATTTTGTATGTTTAATGTTTTCCCCAATAGATAAAAACAAAATATTATACGTGTAAAAATGTGTGCGGTGGAAAGCCAAAGAATTTTCCCTCTTATTTTTCATAAATATTTTTAGCCTCAAGCATCAGTGAGCGTGGTTAGTAGACAGATGGGGGACCCGACCGCGTGCTGTTGCCATGTGTTCTTTCTGTCTGTTCTTTCTCCTCTGTCCTTCTGCCTTGTATTAATGTATTGTGTTCACGGTTGCCACTTGAAAAAAAACTGCATGACCAAAGCTGAAAATGACCAATCGTACCAAAAAAGGACCAAAATAATTTGTGTCCGCAATGGCTTTTAACTTCCCATAGAAAGTTATTGTAATCGGTCCGATTTCTAGAAATGAAAATTTTGACATTTCTCGACGTTTCAAGGTTCCTAGAGTCTAAATAAAAGATTTTTAGAGAGATGTCTGTGCGTGCGTGTGTACGTACGTTCGGGAAGAATAACGTAAACTTGGTAAACATTTACTTTCGACTAAAGTATCTCTTCAAAAATTAAAAAAAATATTGGCTTTAAGCTAATTTTATCTCACAGAAAATACTGTTTCCGACATTGTAATAAGTAGCAAAAACGACTTATTATAAAAATTACGTTTATTACATAACAAGAATTAAATGATGATATGAACGAAGCTAGAGAACAATATAGAATGAATTGACAAACTAATTATTTTACAAACATTAAATATAATAATTTCTTAGATTTATAATATAAATATATAGCTGAGTGATGTGCGTTAACAAGTAGATATTGAAACATTCTTATTCATATTATTACAGACATTCCGTAAATTGTGCATAAAAATCCAACAGTCAGTTTTTTTCATAAAAAAATTAAAACCTACAAAAAATAGTAGGCAAATGCTACAAAAATTTGATAAAAATTGGTTTTCGACTCAAAATCTCGTTAACAAGAACAGATATTGAAATCAAACTATTTCATCATACTCAAAATATTGTTGGTAATTTTTTTTTTTAGAATAATTCAAGTAACAACTAGCAAATCACGAAAGCCTACAAACCTTTAAAGCAAGACAAATCGGCAGACGGAATGTGAAGTTATCAGTGTGGGACGCACCCCCAGCCTCATTTTTTTTAAGTTCACAATATGTTAACATTATGTCAGGAGATCGAATAAGTCAGGAGATCGAATACTATCGCTAAATAAAATTCATATAAAATTAATTCAAAAAAATGTTTTTGCAGACCAAAGCTGTGAGGAAGTAACATCAAGTTATAAACGAACTAACTTAAATTTTGAAAACAATATTCATTTTAAGCGTTTTTATGATAATTGAATTTTTCCCAAAATTCTTTAGGTATGTATTTTATTTTTGAGATTATAAAAGGAATAGAGTCGAGTTATTTTTTTTCAATTTCTTAAAAAAGGGACCAAATGGAATAAAAAATGACCATGCGACCAAGTGAGAAAATAATGACCAAATTTGGTCGTAAAAGACCAAACTGGGAACCGTGATTGTGTTGTTATCACCTTACATAGTCTAGTCGCTCAAGTTGTTGTGTTCTCTACTCTGTACATTTATGTGCTGAGTAGTGTGAAATGTATAATGTAATGTAATTTTTAGCCTTCAGATGTATATTTATTTCTGGGTTGGGGTCGAAATAATGTATATATCGATCAAAATACTGTATTTAAAATACTGTATCTCAAAATACTGCATTTCAAAATACTGTATGTACAAAATACGGCATGATCAAAATGCTGTATCTCAAAATTCTGTATTTAAAAATTCTGTATATCAAAATTCTGTATTTCAAAATGCAGTGCGCACTTTTTTACATTATCAAAACGATTTTTATTTGTTAGCCTTATTTACAGCATTTTGAAATACAGAATTTTGAAAACAGAATACTTTTTTTAAGAAAAAATCATAATAATTTTTCATTAGCATAATGTTCTAATATACTCCCTTGAACAATAACATATGTATGTAGTGTACCTTTGATAATTCATAAGTCTCTGAAATAATAAAAACAAAAATAATATAAATGGTATCTTCTTTATATTTTCTCTTTCTCATTTTCTTCTTCTTAGTTATTTGTATCTCTCTCACAGTTTTACATGAATTGTTCCTATCATAATCAACAATTGCATAAACAATTGCACCAAACTAATTGATCTATCGAAACTTCCAGTATTATACAGTATTATGAGATATAGATAATATTTTGACAATACAGCATTTTGAGACATATTATATTAAATGTACAGTATTTTGAAATACAGAATATTAACCATACAGTATTATGACCATACAGTATCGTACAGTATCATACAGAATTTTGACCATACAGTATTTTAAAATACAGCATTTCGACCCGCTCCCTTTATTTCTATTTCACCCTTGAGCAATTTTAGTAGAAAATATTTACTTCAATAAAGAATACGCATGCATATTGCATATGCAATAAATTTGCAATGAATTTCAATCATTTTTCTTGTGAAATGTAAACATTTGCTTTCACAATAGTTTATTTTATACTCATAAATTAATTGCATTTATAATATGAAAGTTTGCATTTAATATTCATGAAAAACTGAATTGAAAATATGCAAAAAAAAAATCCCTGAAATATTCCCATTCCTAGAAAATAATGTAGACTTAGGGCAAGCTCGAATGTCTCAAAGTGTGCGGTACAAGTTTTCGATTTTATAGCAGACAAAATATTTATGTTCAAATTTCCTTCATAATTTCGTAATACCAGCCACACCGAATTAATTGAATCTAATTGTAAGGACATTTATATCATTGTAAGCTTTTCGAACTATTGAATAATTTTGTGTTGAATTTATAGTAAGGACCTTTTGTTTTCCCAATTTATGTGTTTTATGACATGATCTAATACAACCCCAGAGCATGTAATTTAGAAATTGTCTCGCCATGAATTCATCATAAACTATCATCAGTATAGAATTTATACTTGATAATACAATTGTGTTCCTAGAATCTACCTACAACAAGGTATTTTACATTCAATATTTCGGAAAATTTTGAATCCATATCATATTTAACCGGAAAATTAAAGCTTTAGGTGGGTATGTGATGTTGAGAGAAAGTGTCTACATGTTATAGAGTGAATAGGGGCCTAGGGGCGGTTCTCCATTAATTGAGTTAATTTATTGACCATTAGCTATATATATTTTGATTATTATTTCAAAGTTAGTTTGGGGTCCTAGTAGAACAGAATTAATATATCAAATTGTGGAAACACTGTTAAATCACCCTTAAATGTATAGCACAAATTTGAATTTGATTCACAGAAGAATTTAAGATTTCAAATGTTTGTATTTCCTATAGCCACATGTTTGAAATTCCTTTTTTGGGATCTACCCCTAAAGGTTATAACATTAGCCAAAAATACGCAAATACCAACAACTTTCTTGAGCGAAACACCTTTTACTGGAAAACACACAAAACATTTCCCTTACATTAATTAAGAATCCGAAATACAGAAAATGTTTGGGGAAACGAAAAACTTGGAGGAAATGTCAAAATACAAGACTATTGCGAGAATCTTATGTAAACTTTCAAAAAAATTCCTTGCTCTAAAAATTGTGAGGCATGTCAACCAAATAATAAAGTGTTGTTCGATGTTAAATGTAAACCACACCTAAACGTCAAGTTTTTGTCTGCATTTCATTTGAAATTTCTCAATTTCAGGCTAACTCAACTTGAATCACGGAAAAATACACAATCCAGCAATGCGTTAAAGTTATTCGGGGTTATTATGAAAAAGGTCGTTCAAATCAAAATGCATATCGTGCACTTCGTGATTTTGTGAAAAGACCAGTGCTAAAGAGCCGTCCACCTCAACTCGTTTTCGAGGTCGTACCCAACAAGCTCGTCGTTGATGAACATTATGCATAAGGTCTTGTGTTTACAACTCTAACAAGGTGCATTCGCCTCAAGAACTAAAGCCTCTTGACAATTTTAAGCGTCGTCAATGGTCAAAATGGTGGGAAGAAATGGCAACAGTGGATGATCAATTTTTGGAGAAAATTATATTCAATGATGAGGCACATTTTTACCTCAGTGGATTCGTCTTTAAGCAGAATTGCCGTATTTTGGTGAATGATAATCCAAATTGTTTGTCGAAAAATCAATGAATCATGTGATTTGACACCGTTTATTTGCTATTTGAAAGAAAAAGGTGTATGTGGATAAGCCGGCAACAATACAAGAACTAAAAGCACATTAACGACAAAGAACCTCAGTTATGACTCAGCGTTATCCAAAATTTTGACCATGCATCGGAAGGAGGTGTGCCGCAGAGGTTGCAGATGCCATTTGGTCAGTATTTGGTTCCATACATAATTGAACCATACCACTATTATCATAATAAAGAATAATGACAATAATTTTCTAAATATTTTCAAAATCAACATTGGCCCTTAAAATTTAACCACCCTTTATATTAATGCACATGTGAAATTTGCTAAGGGAGAATTAAGCTGAAGCCTATTTCAATCTAGTTGCGTCAATTTAATTGTTATTTTAATGTTTGGATTCATATCCAACCGCGCTCGGATTCTATTCAAATATTTTTTGGTTTCGCTCAGATGTCATTTAAAATGTCATAATATTAGTTGAATGTGTGTCAGCAACTATAATGCAAGTCTTAGTAATAGAACAACATCTTAAAATTATTTGAACTTACTAGAAAAGGGGTGTTTCTAACGGAATTTAAAAAAAATCTTTCGGGCTGTTTTGAGAATCGATTTTTCGGTTTTTGCCAACAAAAATTTTATGGAGACTACTGTTAATTTTGGTTTTTAAAAAAAATATGAAAAGAATTTATAATGCGTATCTCCTTGAAATCGGTCCGATTTGTCGAATTGAAAATTTTGTCATATCTCGACGTTTCAAGGTCCCTAGAGAGTCGAAATAAAAGTTTTTAGAGAGATGTGGACGTCTGTGCGTGCGTGCGTACGTACGTTCGTACGTCCGTACGTCTGTACGTTCCAATTAACGGGTTTTTTTATAAATCAAAAAAACTGAAAACAAATATTTGTCACCTCGAAAATTTTACGAACAATGATTTTATCCCCAAAACAATTTTGTGCAACGATGAATAACGTTTTCGATACATGTTAAAATTTTGAGACAAATCGAATTTACAGTTTTTTTTTACAAAAAATTAAAAATCTAAAAAAAATTACTAAAACTTGATTTTCGACTCAAATATCCTTTCAAAAATTTGAGATTATGGCTTCCAACTAGTTTTAACGTATAAAAAATAATGTCTCCAACATTCGGAATTATTTTGAGAAAAATCGAATTGATATTTTTTTTACAAAAAATAAAAACCTAAAAAAAAAACAATGCTAAAATTTGGTAAAAACTTACTTTCGCGTCAAATAGCTTTTCAAAAATTAAAAATATTGTCTTCAAACTTATTTTATCTCACAGAAAATATTGTTTTCGACATTCAGTAATTTTTGTATAAGAATCCAACAGTCTGTTTTTTCATAAAAAAAATAAAATCTACAAAAAATAGTACTCAAAATTGTTAAAAATTGATGTTCGGTTTTCGATATCTCGTCTCATCTAACTCATCTAATTTGTATTTATTTATATAATAAATACAAACCTTTAAGAAATGCTACTAAAATTGGTAAAAATTGTGTTTCGACTAAAACTCTCGTTAACAAATATAGATTTTGAAATCAAACTAAAAGTAAAGTAAAGCAAAGTATTGTTGGTAACTTTGAAATTCAACTGACAACTTTTTTAACACAACACGAAAACCTACAAACTTTTAAGCAAGACAAATCGAGAGACGGGATGGGAAGTTATCAGTGTGGGTCGCATCCAAGCCTCTTTTTTAAACTGCTATGTCAAAAAAACCACCCACGCAATTTTCTTGAGAGCCTTTTCTGCATCTTTCTGTCTTATTATCTGTATAACAACATTTATTTGAAGTCGATATCTCTTCTGGTTCGTGAGGTATGAACGACGAAAAAAACGTCGCGAACGTACGGACGTACGGACGTACGAACGTACGTACACACGCAAGCACAGACATCTTTCTAAAAATCTTTTATTTCGACTCTAGGGACCTTGAAATGTCGAGAAATGTCAAAATTTTCAATTTGACAAATCCGACCCATTGCAATAACTTCCTATGGGAAGTTAATAAATTGGGTGGCGCAACAGTCCGTTGAGAACTAGGACCCAGTGACTTACAACTCTCAACCATTCCTGTGTGCGAGTACTGTTGTCAGGGGTGGACGGGACCTAAAGTTTTAAGCCGAATCCAAACGGCAAATTTGAGAAAACACTTTTCATGACAAGAATTACTCTTGGAGAATTTGTCAATTCTTCGCAAGAGGCAGTACCCGTGAAAAAAACTTTGGATGGCATAGGCAGGGATTGAACCCAAGACCTCTGGCATGACAGTCCAATGCACTTTTTTTTTTTTTAATTCATTTTTATTACTTCAATCTTAAATCTATCTTAAAGCTAGACAAACATTCATAAAACTAGCCTAATTAACCATAACTTACAACTAACTTACTGGTCCCATACGGACACTCTAAGTTAAACTATAACAGTTAATACTAATGCCTTTCGGCACTAAGATCTATTTAACTTCAATTTCATTTTATTTATTTTTTTATTCATTACAAAATTTCAAAAAAACTTATATCAATATCCTTTTCTATTTTTACATAAAAGTGTCAAGTCAAGTGCCGATTGAAGCCACCAAAACTGGTTCTCCTGCTTCACCCTATCAGTTCGGTCCCTTTCGGACAGAGCCCTACTGAACCGAAGGAGCTCTGCTCCGCCTTGTGCCATGACGTCCCGATTATACAGGAGTCGCCTATCCACGGTTCGTCGTCTGACGTGGTAGATTAGCGGAACTGCCATTCTATCCTGTATCAGACCGCATCTATCTAAAAAGAGGAATGCCTCTGGTGGAATGAAGCCGCTCAAGCGTGCACTTTCAAAATACTCGTCGTTCGGATAGAACGCCCCGAAAATTAAATTGTTGGTCGAAGACATAGCTCTTGCAATGTGACCTCGAACGAGTTTTATCACGAAATTGTCAATTCTGTTGATTCGAGCCCCGTTGTATAGGACCTCGTTGGAATAGTAATGCACGTAAGAAGATTCGGCTGTTCGATATAAGCCGGTACAGCGTCGTAAACACTGCCGCTCGAACACCCGAAACTTTTCCATCTGGGAAGGGGCAACGTTGAACCACACAGGACAACCATAAACAATCATCGGCCGTATGAGGGCCATGTAGCAAATTACCTTCACTCTGGGTTCAAGCCGACTGCTAAAAAACAGACGTTTCGTCAGAGCGAAGGCTCCTCTGGCCCTGGTCAGAGCAGCATTTATATGTCTGCCGAAATATAAATACTGATCTAACCAGATACCGAGGTACTTCACTACACTTTTGCTCGCTAATGGCTGCCCGTGAAGATCCACGATGACCATCTTGCGCCAATTCTTGCACGTATCCCTCGTGGCCCTAGCCAACGGAGTCCGGAACAGAATTGTCTCCGACTTCTGGACATTTATTTTCAGTTTCCAGTCGTCGCAATATCGCTGAATCTTGTCGAAATCACGCTGCAAGAGAATTCTAATAACCTCAACCTTTCGGGCCATTCTGTACGCAATTAGATCATCGGCATACGCAATTGCCTTTGTAAGACTACCTATCAGATCGCTGGTGTAAATG
This sequence comes from Eupeodes latifasciatus, assembly GCA_920104205.1. Lineage (NCBI taxonomy): Eukaryota > Metazoa > Arthropoda > Insecta > Diptera > Syrphidae > Eupeodes > Eupeodes latifasciatus. Next base: position 18,705,947 of record OV049925.1, read on the forward strand.
CTGAAGAGAATCGGCGAATTCACCGCTCCCTGTTGAAAACCATTTTTAATTAAGAATGTTGTGGTAGAAGTTACGTTGCCACTTTTGACAACAAACTTTCTACCGTTAAGCATATCATAAAGCATATACAACAATGGTTTGCTTATGCCAAGCCTGCTCAGTTTTAGGTAAAGACCCTCTAACCATACGGTGTCAAAGGCCTTTTCCAAATCAACCAGAACAGCACCTGTGCATTGTTGTTTTGTTTTATTCCATTGGATGTCAGAAACGAGTTTAGACGCAGCATGAATTGTGTCATGACCCGCCTTGAACCCGAACTGTTTATCCGGAATTATTTTGTTGTCCGCAGCCCACTTAGTCAGAGCCCTATTGATGATCTTTTCGAAAACTTTGCTGATACTCGGAAGAAGACTTATCGACCGAAGATTTGACGGGTTGGAGTTGTCCTTTCCCTTTTTCGGGAGTCCAATGCACTAACCATCATGCCACGGGTACTACATCATGTATATATACATAGCAAACGGAAAAAACACAAGGACTTTCATCATCATTCCCAAAAATAACAACACTGCAAAGTATTTCTTGATGTACGTAAAGGGTGTTTATTTAGTGCGAGGTATAAGAAACTATGTACATATTTTTTTCCTTTTTGATGAGGTTCTAATCTATAGGTTCATAAATCCTATAAATTTATCCCTTACTTGAGAACATTATGTTATTCTCTTCATGTATCTAGGGTGTTCTTATATATAATACATATATTACTCAGTTAAAGCTTAAGATAAATTTCGAAATAAAAGAATATGAAAGTGAGGTTAACGGACTGCCAAAATGTTTCCTGTCTTTAATTTTTATTTATAACAAAATCTCAGTTAAGTTTTATCACTTAAAAGCTTTTCTTTTTTGTATCCCAAATTTCATTTGTGTAAGGCTAAAGTTTATATTCTTAAGGAAGATCCTTATTATTACGAACTTGAACTTGGAACATTAAACCAATATCTATAATAATTAAAATACTCAAATTGATATTACAGGTTAAGAGGTACACGGAATCCTTTTAAATTTAATAGTTTTAAGTTCGATTTTCTCTTAAGGACTTTGTTTACACTTTTATATACTTTAAAAATTATCTTAATGGTTTAAAAATAGTTAGTTTGAGAGAGTCTCAATTTAACTCTGTTTTGAAATGTCACTTTAAGTGGATGTCACTGTGAAAGTTTTTAAGAGACAACAACTTATTTGAGTTGTCTATACAATCAGGAATTTTAGTAGAAAATAATTAAAAATATTGAAGTTGATGGACGAAAAAGGTTTTTTAAACTACACTGAATAAAACAATCGACATAAAATATTTTAATGGTCGTCAAGGAACCAAAATTACTTACTTTATTTCAGAATACATGCCTATACATGAAAAAGCATCTTATTTTTATGCAAAGGGCATTAAGATATTAATTTCTGAATTTCGACAGTTGATAGAGGCCACATTTGTTGAAGTTTATGTGTCAAATCAGCATTGACAGTTGAGGTGATCAACAATGACTGCATATGCATTTCAAAATCATTGACTAGGGCTTGGCATCAAGTTCTCTTATCAAAAATGTGTGGTTTTAGTATCGATGAATCTTTTCTTCTTTGGGTTTGAAATTCCCTCTTAATTGTTCAGGACTTCTATTGAAGGTTTTACTTTGAACAGCCTGCTATTTCGTCAATTGTCACTTTTGAAGCTCTCACATTTTAATATTTAACAAGTAAAAACTACGCTTTTACTGGAAATAAACGGATACACGTTTCTACAATTATTTAAATTGTTAAAATTCACTATAAAAATGTTTAATATTTTGCAGTCACAGTTCGCAGATTTGGAAGAAAAAATGTCAATTAGCTTTTTGGACTTGATAAATTTATCCCTCTTATGGAAACTTCAAATATTCGATGTTTCCAAAGAAAATTGTTTTAGATTTCTCCGTCGTGCCATATCTTTCTTTGTTATATTGATATTATTTCAAATATTGTTTTATCGAAATATCAATTTGAATTTGCAAATAAATTTAGGCGCACTACTCGTACTTCTAAGAATGTCAATCATAGCTTACCCTATAGCTCAATTTTGGACGTGCTGCTAAGTCAAGAGATTTTTTTTTAACCGCACATCAAGAATGTGGATTGCTTTACCCAACTCTGGTGTTCTCTCCCATTTTGATTTTTAAATTTTTAAAGAACAACTCTTTGTTTTTCTCTTTATCGATTTTTAAACCGATAATGACAGCTTTACAGAGCAATATCTATTTTTGACATCCCCGTTATTTGCAATTGATGTCAAAAAAGGTTTTAGACATGGCAATGCACTGTCATGCGACTTCTTCAACATCGTTCTGGAAAGCATTGTGCAAAACTCAACCGTCAACACTAGAAGCTCAATCTGCCAAAGGTCCGTCCAATTAATCGGATATACCGATGATATTGAAAAAATTTTAAGATCAAAGCGTAATGTCAGAGGAGCGGTTTTTAGTATTGCGACGGAAGCAGGAAAGCTGGGTTTAGTGGTCAATGAGGGCGGCAAGGGCAAGTATATGCTGTCATCAAAAAAAGAAATTGAACGACGACATCTTGGTCAAAACATCACCATGGACAGCTATAAATTTGAGGTAGTTAAGGACTTTGTCTACCTAGACAACGACACCAGCGCTGAAATCAAACGGAGAATCACTCTTACAAATCGCTGCTTCTTTGGACTTAGAAGGCAATTGAGTAGTAAAGTCCTCTATCGACCATCTAAAGTCTCCGTCTATAAGACACTCATCATCTCGGTTCTCATTTATTGCGCTGATGCCTGGACCTTGTCAAAGAAAGATGAAAGCGTCCTAGGTAGGATGCTTCGAGAGAAAAATTCTTCGGTTAATTTTTGGCCCCGTCTGCATAGATGGAGAGTGATGGAGAAGAAAACGACTTAGATGGCTGGGTCATGTAGAACGAATGGACATCAACGCTCCAGCCTGTAAATTCTTTGAATCCAATTCTGAGGGACGGCTCAGTAGAGGAAGACCGCGACACAGGTTGTGCACGCATGAGGAAGAGAACCTCAACCAACTTGGCGTGCAAAACTAGAGACAGCTAGCTAGGGACCGAGCTGCATGGCGACGCATGTTGGTTGAGGTCCAGGTCCACCCCAGACTGCAGCGCTACCTTAAATGAGGAAGTAAGTACGATTTGACTATTTTTAAACTCAAAACATATCACGAGGAGTCGCACCCCTTTTCCCCCTAATGCGTCAAAACACTTTTGATCAAAATGTAGTGTTATTACAAATTTTGGACAACCTTCATTAAGTGTTAAATGCTAAAATATTTAAATAATCGCTTTTTGGCACATTTAAAAATTTCGGAGATTATGCTCAATTAACGGGTTATCTATTTTGTGGTTTCAAAAGTGTAGGGCTGGAATTTGGAACCTGTCAAACTAAGTTGTTAAACCAATTTTTTTGGTTGAAAGTCTGACATTTACGAAAATGGATCGGTTAACTATGGCAGAGCGAATACAAATTGTTAAAACCTACTACATAAATGGTGATTCTGCCACAGTCACATATCGTGCTTTAAGAGAAGATTAGGGTTTATATAATGATCCAACTACACAAGCAAATGGAAAAATTGTGAAGAAATTTGAAGAGAGTCCATTACATCCACAAACATCACTAATTGGTCCGATCTTTGGTCCGGAGGTGTGATTGGACTTAACTTCTTCGAAAACGACGATGAAACGACTGTCAAAGTCAATTCAGTGCGTTATGGTCTTATGATAACCGACTTAATAACAGACGACGGTGCCACATGGCACACAACTCGAGCGAATATGGCCACCAAGATCATGCGAATTGACACCGCTGGACTTTTTTTGTGGGGCTACGCGAAATACCGTGTTCATAAAGATTAACCTTTAACTTTTAACTCTTGAGCACTTAAAAACCTACATGGGTAAATATATAACTAAAATTTTAACACTTCAAAGGATATCTGAGTTTGACAGCTGTCAAATACGAGCGCTACCAACTTAAAATTGGAAAACCAAACTACATGTCTATCAAAAAAACAAATCACATGTCATCAGTAAATTTCAGCCTAATTTGAGCTTCAATGTCAAGTAAGCCAAGGAGGATAGTTTTTTAATATCACTTTAAAACATATTGACTAAATATTTTGTTCAGTGTAGTTGCTTCCACAAAGTTTGTCTATGCTAGAATTATTATTCAAACGACACTTTTTAAGTAAGTTTCTAAAGTAAAATGTTCAAACTGTATTAAAAGAAAAAAAAACCCTCGCCATTCAAATGCCGCACCTTTAAAGACCCTTCTTTCATATAAAAAGAAAAGCGTTAAAATTCTTTAAATTCCACATCTCTCTTTTCTACACCTTGAAACATTTTAAATCACTCTCATTTCAAAAACTTCAAATATTTAGCATTAATGTTGATATCTAACCTTGCCTCAGGCTCAGGCAAAAAAAAACACAAAAAGAAAACACAACCATCAAGACAGCAAAAAAAAAACCAAAACCCCTCAATCTGAAAAACAGTTTTATGTTTTTTTTTTTGTTCTTAATTTATTTTTGCTTTTTAATTTCGGCGAAAAGGAAACCTTGAATACGAAATTGCCTTCAAATTCAAATTATACACAGAACAAGATACATAAATGTATGAGAGTTGGAAAATTTGAAATTTATATTTCCATATGCGAGCCAGCGAGCGGGTAGAGCGGGTATAAAAGATAACCATATAAGATAAACTTTTGATGAAGGTATAAATTATATGCGAAAACACACACAATATGCATGAAGAAGGATCCTTTTCATGTTCATGTCCAAGCTGGGGTCAAATCAAGATAAAATAAGGTAAACCTATCATGAAATGGCCAGAAAAAGGATTCTCACATAAAACACCACTGACGACTGCCAACAGCTCGACCATTACCTAAAACCAACTAACCACCCAACCAACCACCCAACCGCCTTAAGTAACAACAAAAAGGACAAAAACATAGTTTTATAGTCTTTAAATAAAATCTCGAAGCTGGAAATACTTTTTTTGTATCTTCTTAAAATCAACATAACGCAAATGAGGCACATAATAATAATCGATAGGGATGTCATGTGATGAATGAAATTATCTTTTGTTTTGAAAAACATAAATAAATGGAAACAAATACATTTTCTATTAAGACACACACTCGTTTAGTTAATGTACATAGTGTTGAAAGGATACAGGATCTCTTTTTAAGTAAATAATTTTATCCTCATAATGGAAACACTATTTGAATCGTGAACGTTGCTCGTCGTGTATGTCGTCGTGATAAAGTACCTAAGAATTTGGTTAACCCATATCATTTGTTATACTTTCAAACTCCTACCCTACCCAACCACCCCACTGGGAGGAAAACCATCAGGATAAAGTAAAAGGATTCGTTTATTTTCAACAAACAAACAATCATTTGTGAACAATATGTTCTTGTTTTCAAAGCAAAAGAGTGTAGACTGCTTTTGAAAATTTTCTTCCAAATTTTTTTCAACACTGAATAATCTGGTTCTATAATTTTTGGTCGTGTTTTCTTGTAAAGAAAATGGAGAAGAAAATTGACATGATTTTCTGTTATTTCCAAAAATGAAAACAAAAAATTAAACTAATCGATTGAAAAAGTGTATAAATTCATACTTTTCCACCGTCTCGCCATCATGGAGTTGGTTTTTTATTTTTAATGATTTGAAAATGAAATTGAATCGGTTTCACTTTCTTTTTTTTTTCAGATTACTATTTTTTAATCCTGTAAAACCACTAATATCTGTCAATTCAATTTATTTGTGTTATAGTTGTTGCGTGGGTTTCCAGCTGGCTTAACAGCAGACGTTATAATTGGGAAGTAAGTTGTGGGTTGTTAACATCAATTTATAGAATATTTAATGTCTTATTTATCGGGATTAAGACAAATTTGAAGTAGATTTGAACTTTGGTTTATAATTTACTACGCCCGAAAACATTACATATTTATTTTTATTTTTTTCTTCTTCTGAGAAATTGACATTTGATCTGAACTTTTGATATTGAATTTTATCGTTTAAATGAAAATAGAATTAAAAATAAGTACGTATACAACCTAGTGTACAATTATATAAAATTTTTCCTCATTTGAAAAAGATAAATCATTTTAAGGCTATTTTTAAAATGTTTCAGAAGAAAAAAAAACTATAATAAAATAAGTAAATTCAAAAAAAAAAAAAAAAAAAACCTTTTAACCTTTTTGTTAGTAAAAGGTCAAAATATAATTAAAAATAGTCTGTCATATTCCTACATTTGGTCATATTAAAATATGGATACGAAAGAACTCTCGAAAAAAAACTCGAATGAAGGGTTTTTCAATTTTAAGTCGAATCGTATTAAACATTAAATTATGCACCAAAATTTTCTTTTGAACCAGATATTTTTATTTTTTATTATCAAACAATTTTATATACAATCGCATGCAAAATATCCTTAACATAAGATCAAATGATTTTTTGAAGCTAATCTAAGTGTGTTGCAAAATATTATAGCAAAATAAGTTTGGCTAAGTTATGATAAATACAATAGTTGTAGAGTATATCGAGTTAAAATTGGATCGATTCTTGAAATGTTTTTTTTTTTCAAAGACTTAAAAAAAAAATAAAGTATAATTTTTGAGTAGGTAATCGCCTGACAACATTTATTTCTATTTCCAAGTAATGTAATGGAAGGCACTACAACAATATAGTTACATTTTTGCAAACTTTTATACTTAAGAATTGTTATGCAAAACAAAAATTATTTTACATTAAAATATGTTTAATGCAAAATAAAAACTATGAACTTGAAAAAAATCCAATACAAAGTCAATTTTGTAAGCATTTAAAAAAAATCAATTCAAAATATATAAAGTGCCCGTAATCCAAAGATTCTATTGATATAAATGAAATTATTTTTATCGGTCCAATTTGTCGAATTGAAAATTTTAAAATTTTCAACTAGTATAATTTTGACAAAAGAAATCATTTAATTGTAAGCCAAACTAAAACTGAACAAATTATTTAACATCTTGAACGTTTTACGAACAATAAATGATTTAAAATCCAAAAACAAAGGCTGGGATACGACCTCCACTGTTAAAAAATCTGTCAGTTGAATTATTCTTAAAAATTTAAAAACTGCCAACAATATCTTGCATATGATGAAATACGGTTTGATTTCAAAATTCATTTTTGTTAACGAGATTTCTAGCCGAAAACAAATTTTTACCAATCTTAGTAGCATTTCAGAATTTCTATTGTTCACGAGTTCATCGCACACCAATTTTTACCAAAGAATATTAAGAACAGTAGTTTTTATAAGACAGATTAGTTTAAAGCCATAATCTCAAAATTTTGAAAAGATATTTGGGCCGAAAATCAATTTTTACCAACATTTTTCCTTTTTTTAATATTTTTTTTAATTTTTTATTTTTTGTAAAAATAACTGTCAATTCGCTTTTTCTCAAAATGTTAATGAATGTCGAAAACAATATTTTTGATAAGATAAAATTAGTTTAAAGCCAATATCTCAAAGTTTTGAAAAGATATTTGAGTAAAAAATCATTTTTTACGAACTTTTAGTAATGTTTTTTTTATGTATTTATTTTTTTAATAAAAAACTGTCTATTGGATTTTTCTCAAAATTTTACTGAATGTTAAAAACAATATTTCTTATGGGATAAAATTATTTGAAAGCCATAATCTCAAATTTTTGAAAAGATATTTGAGTCAAAAATCTATTTTTACCAACTTTGAGTAATGGTTTTAGGTTTTTATTTTCTATAAAAAAAACTGTTAATTTGATTTTTCTCAAAATTTTACCAGATGTAAAAACGTTATTCCTTATTGCACAAAATTATTTTGGAGATAAAATCAATTTTTGTTTGTAAGCTATTCGAGGGGACAAATATTTTTTTTATAGTTTTTTTTTTAATTTATAAAAAAACCGTTAATTGGAATTTTTTCCAAAAATGTATTTGTTTGGTATCGCATTACAGCATATAATATACAATTTAATTCAAATCTCTAGCGTTATTAGTTAGTGAGATGCTTTGGGTTAACCAAAATGTTCACCTTTTTTTAAACTGCTATGGTAAAAAAAAACACCCACGCAATTTTCTTGAGATCCCTTTCTGCAGCTTTCTGCCTTATTATCTGTATAACAAAATTTATTTGAAGTCGATATCTCTTCTGGTTCTTGAGCTATGGACGACGAAAAAACGTCTCGAACGTACGGTCGTACGTACACACGCACGCACAGACATCTTTCTAAAAAATCTTTTATTTTGACTCTAGGGACCTTGAAACTTCGAGAAATGTCAAAATTTTCAATTCGACAAATCGGACCGATTACAGTAATTTCCTATGGGAAGTTAAAAATGACTTTGATCCTATCTCAGTTCTAAATCTCTATTCCGCCTCAGAAAATTTAAATGAACAAAAACAATTACATAATTTGCTAAAGTATTTATCTTCGCTCAAAAATATACAGTTTAATAAAATAAATTATTTAATTTAACACGTATTTTTGTTGAAAAAACTTTTACATTAAGCAAAATAGAAATGTTCTTTGTTTAAAACAATGAATTGAAATTGGAATATCCAACTGCAATAAGTTTAAAATAAGTAACGTAAAATAAAAGTACTTTTCTATTCTTTCGAGGTTTTCTATTTCCATTTTTAAAAAGTAAACATTGACAGCTTTTTGACTGATTGGATTTCAAGCACGTATATCGATTGGCCAACATATATTTTTAAAACGTTGATGCAGGTTTAAAATGTTAACCATAAAAAAGATAATACCTTCACCAATGGCTGAAATTCTTTATTATTTGAATAGATCAATAACATTGGTAAAAAAATCACTTCCTGAATAGAAACCTCGCCTTATAATTAAAAAATATAACGACTATGGTTTTAAAATTAAGCACTTTAAAAGTGCGAAGAATTAAAACTAACTACTGTAATGCATAGCTCTTAATAAAAAAATGTATGATGATTTTGCAAATTACAACTCCACAACTAAACATTTTAAAAAATTTTAGTATCTCACTTAAGCATCATTCACATGAGCGCGACCAACGAACGACGAATGAATTACAAAATGTGAGTTTATATATGTACGTTTAAAGACATATTTCCACACAAATTCTTAACAAAACGATAGCAATATACAAATTTCTATTTGATTTATGATGCATACTTTTACTTTTCAATATCATATATTAATAAATTTAAGAAAACAAATGTATTCGTCGCGAAAGAAATTATAGTTGATACGAACTGTCAAACTTTATTCGCGTCCCACATTATCCACACTCGCAACGAATAAAATAATGGCGCGTACTTAACCTAAAAAATCGTTCTTGTTTTGGTTTCGGTGGTGAATGTCAAACTTCATTCGCGACGAATTAAAAACTCTCATGTGAAAGAAATGTCAAAATCGACGAATATTCGTTCATTCGTTGGTCATTGGTCGTGCTCATGTGAATATTGCTTTACTTTTCGAAAACTCTCATTACTCACTTTGCATGAAATTTTGTAAACCTGAAATGTTTTCAAAAGTATATTACAAAGTTCATTTTTGGTGCTAAATCAAATTTAAAAATACCTATTCTAAACTTTATTTTTTCACATTTTTTGAAATCTTTAAAAACCTGATAACCTTGTTATGAAGACGAATTTGTTATAAGAACAAAAAAATAATTATTTTAGGTTTTCGGTTTTCTGTTAAGATTTGTTTTGACATAAATGTTTCAACTTTTATTTAAGCTTTATGTAGGCCAGTTTAAGACAAACAAGGGAAGATTCTTTGAAAAGTAAACGAAATATTGAAGATAGGGATTATAAATTTTTGGAAAATCATAACAAAATTGTATTAAAATAATAAAATACCAATTAATGAATTTCCATAGCCTCAAAATGCCTAATATAAGGATTCTTTCGAATTTCAAAAGGTTATATCTCAAAAACCTAACGTAACAGTTTGACTTTAGACATTTAACTCGTTTTAAAAAAGTGAGCAACCGTATCCAATTATGAATGATAAAATTTTGCTGAGTTATCAGAGATCTCATGTTCCTCTTAAAAGTGCATTATATAAATTCATATTGATAGAATGATTTGAAGAAATCCATTGAAATTCAAAATTGTATGAAGCAAAATTTATATAACGATTGACTAGATTTATATCATCAATTATGGTCATATGTGAATAGACCTCAATATTTCACCATATACTCGTACCTATAAGTACATCAGAAGTTGGAAACTACGTCTATGATGTCTTTTCTAAAATATGGAATATGACATTTCTATAAGCGTATTGATGTGCAACCAGGAGTAAACTATGAACAAAAGGTCCTGCATTTTGTAAACGTATACCTACACATTCGACATTCAAACGAATGGAGTATTTCCTTAGTACCTTCACAAAATTATTTTCGAGATAAAATAAAAGGTATAGGAAATAGCATAACAATATAAATTGTTTTGTAAGGAGAACAATATTGGACTACCATATTGGTAACCTTATTTTTTATTCTAGTTGATATTCGATTTTTGTAACCGAAGATGTTTTCAATATCCAATTTTAAGAGAAGAGAAATAAAATTGGCAATATTCGTAACAACAACCGAAAAGGATTGCCAAAATAATTCCATTAGATATTTGAAAAGGACATAAAGGAAACATGAAATTGATGTGTTGTGAATTGTTGAATATTGCTTAAAATTCATAAAGTTACACTGAGGTTATCATATTAAAATAAAGTATACTTCATTGTTATTTTAAATTGATGAAATCAATGATGGATTAGTTTTTTGAAGTTATTGTAATACGTCCGATTTGTCGAATTTTAATTTTGTACATCTTCCAAGGTTCACAAATCCATAGCTTTTAGAGAGATGTCTGTGTATCCATTTTGCAGTCGTCCTGTATATCTTGAGAATCATCAGAGATATGGACTTTAAATAAGTTTTTGTAAAAAATGTTAATCGATTTTTTTTAATTTGTAATAATTCTTAAAAATACGTGAAAATTACGGTCGCTAATTTTTTTTTTGGTCACGCATTATACATTTTTATCAGAGAAGTTAAATGATTTTAAAAAAGGACATTATTTTATAAGAACAAACAAATTTAAAATGGGACTAATTCCCTGCTGGTTACGAGGGTAGACCTCCAGCTCATCTTCAATTTACTAAAGAAAAGCAGTCAGCAAGTATTGATGGTATATATCGAACATTGTACGATTACTACGACATTTACCTCAGGAAGCTGTGAACACTTATGCCACTCTGTTGTTTAAAAACGCGCGGAATAATGCATATTATCCGGTGAGTTGGAAGACAGCTGTGTTGCATCCTTTGCCGAGAAAGGAAAAAGCCAACTCCAATCCGGCGAATCTCCGGTCGATAAGTTTTCTCCCGAGTATCAGTAAGGTATTCGAGAAAGTTATAAACAGAGCTCTGTCCAAGTGGGCTGAGGACAACAAAATAATCCCATAAATAATCAATTCGACTTTAGGGCGGGACATGACACTATTCATGCCACGTCTAAGCTTGTTTCTGATATCCAGTGGAACAAATCTAAAAGTCAATGTACGGGTGCTTGTCTGTTTGACTTGGAGAAATCATTCGACACCGTATGGTTAGAGGGCCTGTATATAAAACTGACCAGACTTGGCATACGTAAACCACTGTTGTATTTGCTTTATGACATGCTTAATGACAGGCGAAATGTTGTCAAAAGTGGAAATGTAACTTCTACCAAAATCTTGGATATTAAAAATGGTCTTCAGCAGGGAGCGGTTAACTCGTTGATCTTGTTCAGCATTTACACCAGCGATCTGATTGGTAGTCGGCAATTGACCTAGTTGCGTACAGAAAGGGCCTACAAAATTAAGGTTATCAGGACACTTTTGCAGCGCGACTTCCAAGATTCAGCAATATTGTGATGACTGGAAGTTGAAAATCAACTTTTAGAAATGCGAAACTATTCTGTTCCGGACTTTGTTGTATATAAAGCCTCAAGGGATACGAGAAAAAACTGTAAAAATCTAGTGATTGTTGGACCAAACCGTCTTGACAGCAGGTTGAAGGTTATTTGCTACAGGGCTCTCACTCGGCCAATAATTGCCTATGGGTGCCCGGTATGGTTCGACGTTGCCCCATCTATAATGGAAAATTCGAGTGTTTGAGAGGCAATGTCTTCGTCGTTGCCTTTGATTACACAGAACTCCAGAGTCGGAGTACAAACATTACCATTCCAATAAAGGTACAGAATAGAGAGTTGGTTCCGCTAATCTACCACGTCAGACGTAAAACTGTAATCAGCCGGCTTCTTTACAGTCGAGACATCCTCGCACTGGACGGAGCTGAGCACCTTCGGTTCAGTAGGACTATATCCGATAGGAACCGGTGAGAAAGGGTAAAGCGGGAGAACATATGCCCAAAGGCATAAGTTATAAGGTAATGGATTAACCTAGAGCGCCTGCATAGGGCCAGTAAGTTATTTTTAAGTTTTTGATAATATGATAGTTTTTAAGAATTTGTATCTATAGCTTTAAGATTGTTATAAGAAAAATAAATCAAAAAAAATGACATTAAAGAAAAGAGGCTGGTATGCAACCTACACTGATAACAAATTTGCTTAAAAGGTTTGTAGGCTTTCGTGTGTTGTTAAAAAAAAATTTAAAAAAATTAACTAAAAATTACCAAAAATATTTTGCATATGATGAAATAGTTTGAGTTCAAAATTTATTTTTTTTTTCAAACGAGTTCTTTAGTCGATAACCAATTCCTACCAATTTTAGTAGCATTTCTGAAAGTTTTAATTTTATTAATAAATAAATACACATTCAATTTTTCTAACAAAATTTAGCAAAGAATGAAATCATTTTAAAGTCAATACCTTCATTTATTCCCGGGCTATCGAGAACCGAATATCAATTTTTACCAATTTTGAGTACTAATTTTTATAGATTTTGTTTCTTATGAAAAAACTGAATGTTGGATTTTTATAAGAAAGTTACTGAATGTCAAATCCATATTTTTGTGTGATGAAATTAGTTATAAGTTATAGTTATAGTTATAAGTCAATATTTTTAATTTTTGAAAACATATGTATTTAAGTAGAAAAACAATGTTTACCAAGTTTTAGTATAATGTTTTGTTTATGTTTTTGTTTTTGTTTTTCTTAGAAAAAATTGTGAATTTGATTTTGCTCAAAATTTTACCACATGTCAAAAAAGTTGTTCTTCGTTGCATAAAGTTATTTGCTAGATAAAATCATTTTTTCGTACAATTCGAGGTGACAATTACTTTTGTTCAGTTTTTTTGATTTATAAAAAAATCGTTACTTGAATTTTTTTATACAAGTTTTGTATCTTGTCACGTTATATAATATAAAATTTAATTGAAGTCGTTATTGGTTCGTGAGATATTTTGTGTCAAACAAAATGTTTACTCTTTGCTTTGCTTTTTCTAAAAAATCCTTTTTGTATTTTTCTGTATCTATGTCTGTATAACAACATTTATTTGAAGCCAATATATCTACTGGTTCTTGAAATATGACCGACGAAAAAAACTTTTCGAACGTACGAAGCGGTCCAATGTCTCAAACTAAAAAGGTTCACCACATTTCCTAAAAATTGTGGGGAAAAAGTGAAAGCCTTTTAAAATGGAAAGAGTGAAAATAAATGAAAATGAAAAAGTAAAATAAAAATAAAAATGAGAGTACACACGCATGAATATACATCTCTCTAAAGATCTTTTATTTAGATTCTATGGACCTTAAAACGTCGACAAATGTCAAAATTTTCAATTCGACAAATCGGACCGATTACAATAACTTCCAATAAGAAGTTATTAACGGTTCCATGCAGGGAGAAATACAAAAAAAAAAAACAAATATTGGATCAATTACAAAATATGTTTCTATATTGTAAGAAGGAAAGATACAAAAAAAACTTTTGAAAATATGTCATAAGAAATCTATCGGATCGTTTTTGAGAAAATTCAAATTTTCGATTCAATGGAATATTGTTATTATTTTTGGTCTTTAAAAAAAATTAAAAAAAACGCCTAACACAAATCTCCTTTCGAACCTTCTTTTACAAGTTTGAATTCAATTGACTAAATGCCTTAGGCTGTAGGTGCGAGGACAGACAGACCTACTTTCTTCGACATCTCTGCCATCGTAGCATCGTAGTGTTAAGTTTAATTAAAATTTCCAGTTCAATATATCTTACAAATTCATTTTTATCGCAAATAAAAACACTATACTAAATTTGTATAACGTATCGAAAGCCTCGCCAAAAAAAAACTGTTTTAAAAAACAGAACATTCGAAAATATCTTCGCTCCAAATGATAACATTCAAGGGAAAATATTGAAACATCATCATCATCATTATGTATACCTACATTTAATAAAAAAAAAGGAATAATTACCTAATTCAATATTTCTTTCAAAACTAGTTTATACGTAAATAAACGAACAAAAATCAATTGAAAAAAGGTATTTTCTATCTTTTTTAATTCGTACCTCAATGGGTTGGTGCTTTTGATTTCAGTTGTTCATGTAACTTAACACTTCAATGCGTTTCATTTGATATTATTTTGATCAAAGAATTTTAGATTCAAGGAACATTTTAACTTTTCTTTTCAATTTAAATTTGTATTTGATTTAAAAAAGCAAAAAAAAAAATAATTTTGTCGAAACCTAGTTTTTGAAATTTTTAAACACATCTGCAATAACGTCAAACCATAAAATAAAAAAAATAGTTTTAAGTAACATCTTAAGTCCTGAGGTAAAGTTTTTAAAGTTTGTTATTCAATTTCTTAGACAAACTATAATAGAGTTAATATATAAAAAATCAACATCAAAAATTAAATTAAATCAAAAACATTTTTGCCAACGGCCTTTTCATATAAAAACAATTAGTTAAAACTTTTAAGGTAAAAAAAAACTATAAATACAAAAATAAATTTTGAAAAACCAAAACTTTTCCAACTTTTAACTTAAATATTGCAAAACTTATACTTTATTCACCAAGTCAACGGCTAACTACGAATAAAATAAAATTATAAGATAAAGTTTATTTTAAAGTAAACGATTACTGCTATCTTAACGTTTATAAGGTTAACCAAACTTTGAAATCTCTACTGAATATCGAAAACAATATTTTCTGTGAAATAAAATAAGTTTGGAGCCAATATTTTTAATTTTTGAAAAGCTATTTGAGTCGAAAGTAAATTTTTACCAAGTTTAAGTATTGTTTTTTTTTTTAGGTTTTTATTTTTTGTAAAAAAAACTGTCAATTCGATTTTTCTCAAAATTTGATCGAATATTGAAAACAATATTTCTTATAAGATAAAATTAGTTTGAAGCTAATGTCTCAAATTTTTGAAAAGATATTTACGTCGAAAAACAATTTATACCAACTTTTATAAATATTTTTTTCAGATTTTTACTTTTCGTAAAAAAACTGTCAATTCGATTTTTCTCAAAATTGTTCCTAATGGTGAAAACAATATTTCTTATAAGTTAAAATTAGTTAGAAGCCATTATCTCTAATTTTTGAAAAGATATTTGAGTCGAAAATCAATTTTTACCAACTTTTGTTAATTTTTTTTTCGTTTTTTTCAAAAATATTTTATTTCAAGAAATCAAAAAATATTTAATATTTTTAAGATGTTAATATTGAAAAGCAGAGATAAAAAAATGCAGTCACCATTAAAACATATGTCTAAAAAGACTTAAGATCTTTAGATTTTTGAACACAAGATCAAGATGCCTTACGATATCTTGAAGGTGTGAGGGGTTTTTACCCAAAACCATAACGCCCAAATCCAAAAATGTCATAAAGCCCAAAATTAGTCACAAAGCCCAAATATATAAAAAAAATTGGCAAAAAACCCAAACCGACTTTCAATGTCGTAACTCCCAAATTTAGAAGTAGTGTCAAAATGTCCAAAAGATTTTGGTTAATTGGGCTTTGACACGTATAAATAGTGATATGTATGGAAGGGGAGGGGTTCCCAGTTTTTGAGCGATCTGAAATTTGTTCGTTTAATTTTTGAGGTTGGGCGGTGGAGTTTTTAACTCAAAAAGCCCAAATGTTAAAACAAACCACATCTTTAAAAATAATTTGGGTAAGCGACATTAGTTTTGGGGTTTGTGGCATTTTCTTATGAAAAAGTTTTTGGGCAATATGATATTTTCAATATCTTGACCCTATTTTATTGGGCAACGCCCAAAGATTCGGTAAAATTGCGCAAATCGTATAACAACAAAATTTTAATAAAATTGCTTTGGCTACTTTGACATTTTCAATTTGGTCTATATATAGGTAGTTTTGGGTGAAAAGACCTAACGCCTATTTTGACATTTGCAAACCAAAAATAAATCATCCTACTCAAAAAATAAATATCTTATAAATATATCGAAAACGTAAGGATTTAAATATCATACTAATATTATAAATGCGAATGTAAGTTTGTTTGTTACGCTTTGACGCAAAAACTACTTAACCGATCATCATGAAACTTTGCACATACACTCTTGAAGGTATTAGAAGTAACATAGGATACTTTTTATTAAAAAAAAATAAATCCCTACTTATACTTATATACTTATACTTATACTTATACTTATTACTTATTACTTTACTTATAATATTAAAGTAACATAGGATACTTTTTATTAAAAAAAAATAAAAAAAATTTACGAAAAATAAGAAAATTATTTGTCAAAATATCGTCAACCCTAAATGCGAATGTAAGTTTGTTTGTTACGCTTAATTTTTGTGGTTAGCTGTTACTCTTTTATTTTAGAATTTGAAAAAATGCCTTTGAAGCGGAAATCTGGTCTATCCAAAAATTCATCGCGGGCCCGTGCCGCAAAAGTTGCACGAAATCAAGAAACTTCGGCTCACGCAGAGCTGAGGAGACAAGAACAAGCTGAGCGACAAAGAGTTTCGAGAGCAGCTGAAACGCCTCTTCAGGCACGAGTTCGTTTAGAAAGACAAGCTGCACTGCAGACAACTAGAAGAGCGATAGAAACACCAGAACAATCGCAGGCGAGAAGAATTCATAATGCAGACATGCAGACCACGCGCCGCCGAAATTTCATGCGTAATGATTGGGCTGTGTTTAATGGTACTGGGTTTCAATATGATCCTTCAATTGAATATCATAATAATCCATTGATTGTTATTGGCTCAATGAATAAAAAATGTCATTACTGCGATGCTTTTAAGTGGAAAGATGAAACTGCTGGAATGTGCTGTTCCGGTGGTAAAGTTTCACTTCCATTACTTGGTGAACCAGAAGAGCCTTTGAAAACTTTATTATTAAATGTTACAAATGAGTCAAAGCAATTTCTAAGCAAAATAAGAAAGTATAACTCTTGCTTTCAAATGACATCCTTTGGAGTTGATAAAGTCATAAGAATGCCCGGGTTTTCACCAACTTTTACTGTACAAGGACAGATATATCATCAAATTGGATCACTATTTCCAGAAGATGATGATCAGCATAAATTTCTGCAGGTCTACTTTATAGGTGAGATCACTATTTCCAGAAGATGATGATCAGCATAAATTTCTGCATGTCTACTTTATAGGTGATGAACAAAATGAAGTAAATCGTCGTTGCCAATATATTGAAGGAGTAGAAAGAGAAACGGTATTGAAAATTCAACAAATGTTACACAGTCACAATGTTTTGGTAAAAATCTTTAAAAGTGCGATAGACAACTGGCCTTCAGACAACTACAAAGTTATCATTCATGCTGATCGAACTCCACGTGGCGAACATGAAAGGCGTTATAATGCGCCGATGGTCAATGAAGTTGCTGTTTTGGTTACTGGTGACCCGAGCTCTCCACGAGACATAGTACTACGTGCACATGATAATACGCTAAAGCGTGTAGCTGACACTCATAGATTCTATGATGCTTTGCAGTACCCATTAATTTTCAGTAAAGGAGAATCTGGATATCATTTTAATATTCCACTCATTAATGCAACAACGGGACAACCAATTCCAAATAAAAAAGTTTCCTGCATGGACTTTTATGCGTATTACATGATGCTTCGAGAGCATGACTTCAACCTTCTTCTGCGTACAAGTCAACTTTTTCATCAATTCTTGGTAGATATGTATATTAAAGTAGAGAGCGAACGTCTTCGTTACATTTCTCTAAACCAGAAAAAATTACGAACTGAAAATTACATACATTTACAAGATGCGATTAGCGCAGACAATAATATCAGACCTAACGACATTGGCAAAATGGTTATTTTGCCGTCCACTTTTGTGAACAGCCCCCGTTATCTCCATGAGTACACGCAAGACGCATTTTCTTATGTACGAACTTACGGAAGGCCTGATCTCTTCGTAACTTTTACCTGTAATACTTCGTGGCAGGATATAACTCAAGAGCTTATGTCTGGGCAAAAGGCCACTGATCGACATGACATAGTTGCCCGCGTATTTCGATTAAAGGTCCAAAAGTTAATGAACGTTGTAACAAAAGGAAAAATATTTGGAGACGTCCAGTGCCATATGTACTCTATTGAATGACAGAAACGAGGTCTACCACATGTGCACATATTAATTTGGCTAAAGCAGAAGCTACTTCCTAATCAAATTGACAGCATAATTTGCGCTGAAATTCCAGATCCAGAAGAAGATAAAAATCTGTATGACACGGTTATTAAAAATATGATACACGGTCCCTGTGGAGCTCGCAATCCAGCGTCACCTTGCATGCAAAATGGCAAGTGCACAAAAAAGTATCCTCGAGAAATGATTAAAGAAACAGTTCACAGTGATAAGGGTTACCCGTTATACAGACGTAGGGCCCCTACTGATGGTGGTAAACAAGTTAACATTCGTACTCGCAGTGGGGAAATAAAGAGCTTTGATAATAGCTGGGTAGTTCCCTATTCCCCGATTTTGTGTAAATTATTCAACGCCCACATTAATGTTGAAGCTTGCAATTCTGTGCGTGCAATAAAATATATTTGCAAGTATATCAATAAAGGAAGCGATCAGGCGATCTTCAATCTGCGTAATGAAGGTGCTGTACAGGCCCTCAATGAAATACAAACTTATCAAGCAGGAAGATATGTCAGTAGCAATGAAGCAGCATGGCGGCTTCTTGGCTTTCCATTACATGAAAGATATCCCACTGTTACACATCTTGCAGTACACTTAGAAAACGGACAGCGTGTCTTTTTTGATGAAAATACCTTTCAAGACAGGATTTTATCTCCTCCTAAGACCACGCTGACTGCCTTTTTTCACCTTTGTCAGAATGATACTTTTGCAAAGACATTATTGTACTCTGAGGTTCCCCGTTATTATACATGGAACAGTTCAAAAAAAGAATGGCATCGTCGTATTCATGGTACACCTGTTCGAAACCAACCTGGGGTTAAAGCATCGGATGCTCTTGGTCGTGTCTATACCGTACATGTTACGAATTTTGAATGCTTTTGTCTGCGCATGTTGTTGCATCATGTTAGAGGTCCAATTAGCTTTACAGAACTTAAAATTGTCAATGGTCAGGAATGTCAAACCTACCAAGAAGCATGTGAAGCTCGGCGACTGTTAGAAAATGACAATCATTGGGATGAAACTATGGAGGAAGCTGTACAATGCCGATCGCCAGATAAAATCAGGGAACTTTACGCTACGCTTTTATCTTCTTGCGGTCTTTCTAACCCTCAAACTCTTTGCAATAAGTACAAAGAATACATGGCTGAAGATATTTTACATCAACTGCAGCAAGTACACACAGACATTACTTTCAATGAACATGTCTACAATAAAACGCTAATTATAATCGAAAACAAGGTTCTTACGATGGTTGGAAAAAAATTAGATGATTTTGGAATGTCCAGCCCTCGACGAGACAATGTGGATGATTTTGATAATGAAATTGCACGAGAGCTAGATTATGATTTTATAGCACTGCAACATCAAGTGGCAGAATTAGTCCCTCAATTACTTCCAGAGCAAAATCATGTTTTCCATCAAGTTTTACGTAAAATAGACTCCGGCAGTGGTGGAATCTTCTTTCTCGACGCACCAGGAGGAACTGGAAAAACGTTTTTGCTTAACTTATTATTAATGTCCGTCAGAAAAGACCAAAAAATAGCAGTTGCTGTAGCTTCGTCAGGTATTGCCGCGACGCTATTAAAGGGCGGTCGTACGGCACATTCCGTTTTAAAATTACCATTGAATTTGGCACAGGAAGATTCGCCCATCTGTAATTTTAGTAAAAATAGTTCACGAGGTAGGATGCTGCGACAATGCAAGCTTTTAGTGTGGGATGAAAGTACAATGTCTCATAAGAAGGCTATAGAAGCTTTAAACCGGACCCTCCAGGACTTGCGAGATAGTACAGATATAATGGGAGGCATGGTAGTTTTATTGGCTGGTGATTTCCGTCAAACCCTCCCAGTGATTCAAAGGGGGACACCAGCAGATGAAATTCAAGCGTGCATTAAATCATCAAGCTTATGGCCGACGCGACAGTTGAAAAATTGCGCCTGAAAACGAATATGAGAGTGCATCTTCATAATGACGTGGATTCAGGACTTTACGCAGAAATGTTGTTGAAAATTGGTGATGGTTGTTTAGACGTTGACGCTGAAGGCTACATATCACTGTCAAGAGAATTTTGTAATTTAGTAGAAAGTGATGTGGATTTCATTGCTAATGTTTTTCCGGAATTGCAACAAAATTTGTGTAGTGATCAGTGGTTGTGTGCAAGAGCAATATTAGCACCAAGAAATGAAATTGTAAATAGGATCAACACTTACATTTTAAACGAGGTTCAAGGAGAAATGAAGGAATATTTGTCAATGAATACAATTATGGATACGGAACTAAGTACTTCATATCCTGTGGAGTTTTTAAATTCAATTGAACTATCGGGTGTACCGTCACATAAACTTCAATTAAAACTAAATGTACCAGTAATGCTTATGCGAAATATAGATGCTCCTCGGCTATGTAATGGAACAAAGCTTCGGATAACAAAATTGGGACAGAACATACTTGGTGCTACTATTTTAACAGGTGCCGGTAAGGGAAATAGTGTTATAATACCTCGGATACCAATTATTCCCACTGGCCTTCCATTCCAATTTAAAAGGGTTCAGTTTCCTGTCAAGCTTAGCTTTGCGGTTACTATAAACAAGGCACAAGGACAAACATTACAGGTAGCAGGAGTGCATTTAGAAAAACCATGCTTCTCTCATGGTCAACTTTATGTAGCCTGTTCACGTGTATCTAATGCCCGGAATTTACACATATTTGCACCCGACGGGAAAACTTATAACATTATCTATAAAAATATTTTAAATTAATACTTTCTATTTTATTTTTTTAAATTGTTAGAATTCAGAATTATTTATTTTTGTTACGGTGAAATATATTTTAACATTTGTTGTTGCATTTCAATAAGCATATATTAAGGTGTTGAAACTTCATTGTCAGTAGAAATTTTTAAAAATTGTTGATCTCAGCCAAGCAATAAAATTTAGTTATTATATTGACTCATTTCTATTATTATACCCTTACCCTTTATCTCTCATACTTATTTAATTTCTCCACTGCGGACGAAGCCGCGGGTAAAAAGCTAGTAATAAATAAATTATACTTTGACATGAAACCCACAAAATCCTATTAACATTCTTCCACAATACTTATGTATGTATAAGTTAAGTTCTCAAAATCGAGTAAAATTAAATTTAAATCTTAATTGAAAATTGAGTTAAATTATTTTCAGGGTTCAATAAACAATTTTGTTTACTTTCAGATTTTGTGTGTTCTGTGATTTTCAATAAAAATAAATATAAAGTATTATTTTAGTTTTGCATTGTGTTGATACACTTGCAGATTTGTGGTCCTTTGTGATGAGCAGTGTTCAAATATTGGCAAGGAGAACCAGAATATTGTTTTAATGGAAATTTTATGCAGACGACATTTGCTAGTCTGAATAATTATTTTAAATGTCCGTTGCCGTTGTCCGTTAATTTAAATACGAAGTATAAAAGCTCCATCTTCTCAAGCACTAAGTACAATACATGAAATAAAGTTAAGGTTTATTTCCTTTAAGTGAAAATGCTACTATTTTTAAATGATTTCCTCTTGACAAATCCAACCCACAACAACTTAATCTATTCGAATTTAATCAATGTAAAAATTGGAGTTTATTTCGTTTGAAATTCGAAAAAAAAATTAAATCCAAATAGAAAATTTCAGAACTCCAATTTATATTATGCATAAATCGATTTCAATGTCATTTTGAGTGTAAGTGAAACGTAGATGTATGTATGTTTAAAACAATGGCGAATCCAGGGAGTCGTAGGTGTCATGACACCCCTTTCTATTTATATTTTATATCGGGTGATTTTTTAGAGGTTAGGATTTTCATGCATTAGTATTTGACAGATCACGCGGGATTTCAGACATGGTGTCAAAGAGAAAGATGCTCAGTATGCTTTGACATTTTATCATGAATAGACTTACTAACGAGCAACGCTTACAAATCATTGAATTTTATTACCAAAATCAGTGTTCGGTTCGAAATGTGTTTATCGACAAATTTTGTTCAGCGATGAGGCTCATTTCTGGTTGAATGGCTACGTAAATAAGCAAAATTGCCGCATTTGGAATGAAGAGCAACCAGAAGCCGTTCAAGAACTGCCCATGCATCCCGAAAAATGCACTGTTTGGTGTGGTTTGTACGCTGGTGGAATCATTGGACCGTATTTTTTCAAAGATGCTGTTGGACGCAACGTTACGGTGAATGGCGATCGCTATCGTTCAATGCTAACAAACTTTTTGTTGCCAAAAATGGAAGAACTGAACTTGGTTGACATGTGGTTTCAACAAGATGGCGCTACATGCCACACAGCTCGCGATTCTATGGCCATTTTGAGGGAAAACTTCGGAGAACAATTCATCTCAAGGAATGGACCGGTAAGTTGGCCACCAAGATCATGCGATTTGATGCCTTTAGACTATTTTTTGTGGGGCTACGTCAAGTCTAAAGTCTACACAAATAAGCCAGCAACTATTCCAGCTTTGGAAGACAACATTTCCGAAGAAATTCGGGCTATTCCGGCCGAAATGCTCGAAAAAGTTACCCAAAATTGGACTTTCCGAATGGACCACCTAAGACGCAGCCGCGGTCAACATTTAAATGAAATTATCTTCAAAAAGTAAATGTCATGGACCAATCTAACGTTTCAAATAAAGAATCGATGAGATTTTGCAAATTTTATGCGTTTTTTTTAAAAAAAAGTTCTCAAGCTCTTAAAAAATCACCCGATATGAAAGCTTTGAATCTCTCGCGAACTGAAATGAAAAGAGATTCAGCAACGTGTAGTTTGTGAGTGCCACACTAAAAATGTTACCCAACTTATTTGTTTACCTTAATTGTTTTTTATTTAATTTTTAGAAATATTATGTACTTAAAAGCATCTATTTCTTTAAATTCAAGAACCAAACATTTTTCTCTCTACATAATTATGTACAATTTTTAAGTTTTGTTGACACCTTTAAGATCAAAATAAATTCAGAAAGTTCACGCAAAACAGGAATTTTTTAGAATTTGTCTTTTAGCATTAGCAAAACAGACTGATGACGATATTAAAAAGAGGCTGGGATGCGACCCACACTGATAACTTCCCATCCCGTCTGTCGATTTGTCTTGCTTAAAAGTTTGTCTGTATGTATCAATTTTTACCAAATTTGCGTACTATTTTTTGTAGATTTTATTTTTTTATGAAAAAACGGACTGTTGGATTTTTATAAAAAAATTACTGAAAATCGAAAACAATTATGTCTGTGAAATAAAAAGAGTTTGAAGCCAATATTTTTAATTTTTGAAAAGCTATTTGAATCGAAAGCAAATTTTTACCAAGTTTTATTATTGTTTTTTGGTTAGGTTTTTATTTTTTGTAAAAAAAAAAACTGACAATTCGATATTTCTCAAAACTTTATCAGATTTCAAAAACATTATTCTTCGTTGCACAAAATTGTTTTGGATTATTTTAGTCGTAAAATTTTCGAGGTGAAAAATTTTTTGTTCAGTTTTTTTTTTTTGATTTATAAAGAAAACCGTTAATTGTTTTTTTTTTTCAAAAATATACTTGTTTTGTATCACATTACAATATATAATATAAAATTTTATTCATATCTCATGAGCCAATGACGCTAGAGAGTCATCGGTTCATGCGATATTTAGGGTTAACGGACGTACGAACGCACGTACACACGCACGCACAAACATCTTTCTAAAAATCTTTTATTTCTACTCTAGGGACCTTGAAACGTCGAGAAATGTCAAAATTTGCAATTTGACAAATCAGACCCATTACAATAACTTCCTATGGGAAGTTAAAAATGGTTTTCGACTCAAGTACTAGGAGAACAAAGAAGATATTGACTTCAAATTATTTATCTCACAGAAAATATTGTCACGAATATTTTGTTAAAGTTGGGAAGATATCAGTGTGGGTCGCATCTCAGCTTTATTTATTGTTAATGAATAATTAGGTTTATTATAGGTTTGGATCCTAGGCTTTGTGCCGCACTTCCTGTATTTAACATCCTTAATGGTTGTGACTATATCCACCATGTTCTTTTGTAAGAGAGGATAAGTGAAACATTTTGTAAGTCTTAAGGTTTCGATGAAGTTCCAAAATGCTTTTTCAAATTTCGAAAAATTTAAAACAACCGCGACAATTTTTTTTAAAAACATATTAAAATTTAGCTTAAAGTTTAAAATATTTCTGTACTAAAACCTTAGGTAAATTATATGCCTTAAAACATTGTATCTGCAGGTTTTTTAAGAAAAATGCGGTAATTAATACAGGCACAAAGCTTTCCCCCTTTCACTGCGACTGAACAATGGAGAATAATATTGTAAAACTATTGAAATGATTTAACGGAATTGCGGCCCAAACAACATTAAAAATTTCTGTGTAACTGAAAATGAAGACATTCATAGTGACGAAATGAATTTGAATTTTTCATCGGATAAATCGAATGATGAATGGTTTTTGTTATAAAATAAATTTTCAAATAAAATTTTGATTTTTATTCAATTTGATAAAATGAGATTTTTATATCGTCTTAGATGTATATTCTAATCATGAGAAGTGTTCTGATGATATAGGAAAAATGTTATCGGGATTTTAAGTTAAAAAACGCATTTGAAAAAACTATTAAAATGCGTCTGCCAAGCAGAAGGCTGGAAGTAAAACGTCTCGAACAGATTTTTTTGTAATCAGTGAATTTTATTTGTATAAATAAATAATGGTATTATTTAAAGGACATATGTGTGCAAAATTTAAAAACAATTAAGACGCTGCACAAAGTTAATAATTTAAACAAAATCGTTAAAGTAGTTTTCGAGACTATTACCAATAATCGAAATTATTCATGAACTGAAGCAAATATACCAATTTTTTTCCAAAAAAATCATAAAGAGTAAAGACTTCTTAATTTTAAAAGTACTTAAATCCTTCCACCACCGGTTAGAAATTTTCAAAATATCTTTCATACATTTAGAAAAATTATCAATGTTGTTCTTCAAAGTATTATGAGTACTTAAATTTAAAAGTACATAAATCGTTTCATCTGTTAGTTCAATTTGAAAATATATTTGTTTTCGAAACAATTTTTGGAAAAAATATCTTTCAAAAGTTTAACAAAATCGTCGAAGTTCTTTCTGGAAATATTTTAACAATTATCGAAATCAGTATACATATGTATATGAGGAATCCCAAAACACCACAATTAAGTATCAAATTTTTGAAGCATATTCTTTCATCACTTAACTTATTGATAACAAATATGAAGCATGGAATGCTAAAGTAAACTGTATTTTTGTATAACTATGAATTTATCTGCCCTGTAAGTACTTTCATAACATTCATACAAATTCATACTCAACTACTTCACAAAATCATTATTCCTCAGAATCATTTTCAAATGAATACAAAAATCCATAATTTTAAGAACAAAGCTTAATTTTAATACCCCACTGATCCAGTGACGCACAAAAAAGAAAATCCATCCGATTTCTCAGAAGAGAAACAAAAAATTGTAACGTTCAGCTTATTTTGACAAATTCCTTTTTTTTTTTTTGATAGGAAACAAAAACTTTAATCAAACATTGATATTTTTAGAAAGATTCATTTTTAAAAAAGAATTCAAAAGATACAAAACCTTCTTTTTTGTATGTGATTTCAACAATACAACGTTTTTGAAGGTACTTTTTGAAACATACCTAAACGTATAAATAAAACATAATTAAAGTGATAATGGTTGAATAAAGAAAAAACATACCCCTTACTGAGCTGATGTAAGGCCCTTTTCAATTTATCCAGTTTTTCTTTTTGTTTTAATTAAAATCCCATACCATAAGGTTGGGATGGGGATGATGATGATGGTCTTTAGTTGTTTTTATATTCTTTTTCCTCGGTATTTAAAAAACTGAAAAAGTTTATTTCTACTTTATATTCACCACTGCACTGCACTACACTGTACTGCTATAAGGCTATAAGGTCGTAGCTAAAGCTGAAGCTGAAGCTATAACGTTGTTGGTTAAAGGATTTCATTTATGCTTCAGCCAACACTCGATGAACATACTCTTAAGTACAAAACTCTTTCACTAAAAACACAGAAAAAAAAAAAACAAACAAAACACTTGAAACTAGAAACTGTATGCTTTTATATCAACAGATTTATACTTCTTGCACTTTTATAGAGACGGGGTTGGATTTGAGAAGCCTAAGCCGAATCCAAAATCGTTGCAGTTGCAGTTTTATTTGATTTTCAAAACTAAAGGTACACAGTTTTACAATTTCAATAAAATCGTATATTATTCTCCTTACAAATCACCGCTCTAACAAGTGAGTAACACCGAAAACACTCGAGATTCATTTTTGAATATTTTTATTTTCGTTTGGTGCTAACGAGGACGAAGGCGGTCTGTTCGCACCTTTAGAAGGTGGGAAGTGCAAATTGCATACTTCAACACCCACTGACCGAAATATTCTTGTGAAAAGGAAAAAACTTACAACAATTCAAAAAAGAAAAACTATACGAGTACTATATACACTTTAAAAATCAATTGGAGGTTTTGATTTTGAGAAAACAAGGTTACAAAGTTGCACCTTATTCATATTATAACGAGATCAAGACCAAGACTTGGTCAGAAATTAATTTACAGTACGATGTGCGCGAGAGATACTAGTATATATAGGTCTTTCGTCCACACAGCCAACTAACGTAACGAACGTAAAAAGATTGAATATTTTACTTAGGCCGGCAGCAGCTGTTTTGGAGATGAGACTGTTCATCTCGTTTGAAAAACTTTCACTGAAATATTCGACTTTTCGTGAGATGTTAGTTGGCCATAGAAGTGCAAAAGGTTTTTTTGTTTGAAAATACGAAATGAGTGTTGCCATTTCTAGAAGGAAGCTCAAAAAGGTTGACATAAGTCCCTTCCAGTCTGGAAAGTTGCATGTTGTTTTGACTAATTGCGCAATACTGATGAGAATGCCACCAGGTACTCCCGTACTTTGCAGACTGAGAAAAATATTGGTTTGGGAATTTGGTGAGGTTACTTGTTTGGGCACTTGTTGAATTTTGTTTTTGTTTAATTTATTTTCTTTTTTCTTTTATATGGAAAATGAATACTGTGCTATGTTTACTTTTAGTTTGCAGACAAAATATAGAGTTCTAGGTCATGGTTGTTAAGGGTATACTTTTGATTTGTGTGCAATCGATTTCTGCAAAATTAAATAAATTGAGTGAGGAAATGTATTTCGAATTGAAATTAAAGTTTGGATGGCTTAATTCATGTATCGGGTGATTTTTTTGAGGTTAGGATTTTCATGCATTAGTATTTGACAGATCACGCGGGATTTCAGACATGGTGTCAAAGAGAAAGATGCTCAGTATGCTTTGACATTTCATCATGAATAGACTTACTAACGAGCAACGCTTGCAAATCATTGAATTTTATTACCAAAATCAGTGTTCGGTTCGAAATGTGTTTCGCGCTTTACGCAAATTTTATGCGTTTTTTTTAAAAAAAAAGTTCTCAAGATCTTAAAAAATCACCCATTATATTAAACAATGTCCTCTTTTCAATGGAGGACAATAAATACATAATGGGTGATTTTTTAAGAGCTTGAGAACTTTTTTAAAAAAAAACGCATAAAATTTGCGTAAAGCCCGAAACACATTTCGAACCGAACACTGATTTTGGTAATAAAATTCAATGATTTGCAAGCGTTGCTCGTTAGTAAGTCTATTCATGATGAAATGTCAAAGCATACTGAGCATCTTTCTCTTTGACACCATGTCTGAAATCCCGCGTGATCTGTCAAATACTAATGCATGAAAATCCTAACCTCAAAAAAATCACCCGATATTTATTGATGATTACATAGAATTCAATTAACTGAGAAGTGGACATAAGGGTTGGGAGATGTTGTTTTATTATGTAAAAATATTTAACTATGAGGTTGTTGAAATTTTGCTAACTGTATGGATATATGTAAATACATTATGTAATGTTCATATGTTTTTTATTTATTCCAGAGGCTTCCTTGAAAATGAATATAACAATGACTGTTTCCAATAATATTAATGATGACGATAATGCAATGAAGTTGACAAATATGTTGACAATGATAATTGACTTCAGGTGAATGTACTGAAATTTGAACTGAAATGAAGTTAACGATAATGTGTTTTTTTTAAGTTAACAAATTAATATTACAGTGAAAAACTGAAATTGAAAGTTGATACAATTGAACATTTGTCAGAATAATTTAAAAACAAAATTTATGAAATTCAAGGAAGAAAATTCAAATTTTAAAAAGGATATGTTAAAAAAGTATCAGGAATAATGTATATTTTATTTTTTCTCATGTTTTAAATTTTGTTAATTAATTCGTAGAATATGGTCTTAGTAAAATAGTTCTTCACGTGCAACAGATTGAGCTATAGTTGGTAAAATGCATATAGTTGTTTTTGATACTTATTTTTTTGCAGAACAACAAACAAATACAGCTTATCGTATAATTTTTTAATAATATAACATTTAATAATAGAAACTAATACAAGAAAGCTTAAGGAAGTCAAAGATCGATTTTATGTTGAGCAACGTTAAGAACTAGAATAAGAAGTATGATTTGAATTTTGTATCAATATCTTTTTCGAAGGGTTAGGTTTTAACACTCAAAAACACTCACAAATAAATTGAAAGTAAATTTTGTCTAAATATCAACGTTTATCTTGAGTGACGTAATAGTGTTTGCATGTTCGACGCTATGCTATGAACACAGCCATCAAATGTCAAACGTAACAATATCAAATAATGAAAACATCGACAATCGTTTTCGATACTCGATACTAAAAGATCTTACATCTTAAAGCCTATTCAAACCGGTTTTTAACAATAAATTTTTTATTTTGTGAGCTCCAATTCTGCTAATTTCCAACCTATTGCTGTGAAAATGGGCTTCATCACTGAAAATGATTTTTGGATAAAAGTTTAGATCATTTAGAGACATTTTCTTCACTATTTGTCAACATGCCGTCAACTGGAGGAGATCTGAAATTTAAAACATAGCCTACTTGCATTTTTACAAAATTTCCCTGGGAGAAAATTTTTGACAGTTAGAGAATTGATGAGATTTGAATTTATTCTGTGTGATTAGGTCCGTTGGCGTACCCTCCTAAAACAGTCAAATTTTACTAAAAAATACGAAATTTAACCAAATCCTGTTCGCGTACTCAAAAATTTCGTAGTTTTTCGTAAAAGAGAGCGCTCACGAGAGAGTAAAATATTTCCCCAACCTACGAATTTTAGCCCAAGAAATTTCTTTGGGCTGATTTGTGACAATTTCAAATTTGATAGAAATTCAAATAAATTAAATAAATTGCTCGCTTTTGCTGTCAGTTATAAAATTTAAAAACAAATTTTCAAAGAACAGCAACAAGACAGTAATATTGTGTGAAAAATTTATTGTTTTCCCGTTCGCTTACTTTTTTGTAGTTTTTTTTTTGGTGAGAGAATTTTACCCCCACTCTTTAAAATATTTCTTTTTACGAATTTTAGTGCAGAAAGTACGGTAACGGACCTATTATTTGAAGAGTTAAGGTTGTTTTTATTGGCTGATTCTGTCGACGTATGAGCTTTGTGCAGCGACTGGTAATAACGACTTATCACCAACTGAAAAACCTGCACCTCTTCCGAAACCATTCGCAATTCAAATAAATGAAGACCAGTTCAATGCATATATCAGATGAAATAATTATTTTGGAAAATGATTACTCAATTTCCAACAACATGGTTCAAAACGAAGTTGAAGTTCCGATGATGGAAGAAGCTGTTGAAGACTTTTGCGAGAGGGTTAATTAAATAAAATTACGAAATCCACCGAACCCTTTTCCAAGGAAGTGTATAAATAAGGGAAAGAGCTCAATTTAACCGCGAACTTGCTATGGTCAAAAATGAACTCAAATGTGATGCAGGATTTCGTAAGGCTCAAATGGAGAGACGATGAATGAGCACCTAATCCAGTCGACTATCCCAACAGCAGTTGAGAAAAAAAATTATTTTTAAAATCAATTATTTTATTTGTTTTTTTCGTAAAAATATTAAATATGAATTTATTACAAATTCGTTTGTATTATTTCTCTAAAATTGACTGAAAATAATTTCGAAATAGAGACCTTGCGTTGAACCTAGCATCTTAACCCAGTGGCCAATATTGGACACTCTTATCTAAAGACACAATTTCGAGTGCAAATCTGAGACTCGTTATAAACATTTTCAACAGGGTTTGAAACATTTTAAAAAGGTGTCGCTTAGTAATTTGTGTTTGAGTAGCCAGATTCACCGATTATAATAAAGTGCTTAAATTCACCCTCTTCAAATCGTTGTCTCAAAGTTGACGAATTGAAAATACGCTGATCGTGTGTGGAACCGCATTTAGGGGCACTGGTCTTCCCATTTTTCCAGTCCGACTCGTGAAAACATTTTATATTGTCTTCTTTTAATTGTTAACAATACTTCTCCATCTTCGCTTCCAGAAGACGATGGATGATTTTCTCAATAATAATTTTCTCGAAACATTTTATTATAAATTTTTTTTTCAAACCGAAACCGAGAATAATTTTTAAAAGAAGATGCAACAAAATGTGTTACAAATTTGAATTTGACAGAAAACTCTCAAGTTTGCTTTCTCAACTTCTACTATTTTCGAAAGTTGAGAAAAACACAAGTTGATCAATTTGAAAGTTGAGAATCGAAAGTTGAGACTGTCAACTTTGAGTGAAGGAAAACAAAATCACCAGAAAATGGGTTTTTGTGCATTTCATCAGCGAAGATACGAAGTAGGCAATGTAAGACTGGAGCGAGTTCTTATGTTAACTGAACTATAAAACCCTTAAGTCTCTATGCAAAATACCACTTTAATGTCGTTTGTTCTAAAGACCGACCAAGAATTGACAAACCTTGGTTTTCGTCAACACTACAGCTACAGACCACATCAGAAATATCAGATGTTCTTCAGCGAAGTTCGAAATTTCGATTGTTCATATCACTAAGTTGTCACATAAGCTCAAATGTTTCCATCAGTTTTATTAGCTGGCCAAAAAAGTCCTTCATGACGATCCGAAAGTGTATAAGTTTATATAACGATATAAAGCGATATTGTTGATAAATAAGTTAGGAATAATTATGACGATGATGTCGATTAAAGATGGTCACCGTATTTTATGTTGGCGATTGCTGAAGGTTTTCGAATCCAATCCCGAGAAATTCAGTCACTCAGGTGGCGCAGGTGGGTGAGGACCTTAACCAACTTGATGTGCAAAACTAGAGAAAACTAGCTAGGGACCGAATGAATGGACGCATGTTGGTTGAGGCCGAGGTCCATCCCGGATTTTAAAATCGATGTTGACGTTGATATTGATGTTGCTTATGATATTGACGAAATTGTTGATAATACTGATAATGATTTTTCTATGAAGTTATAATAAAGTTGACGATGATGTTATCTGTGGTTAATATTTAATGACGATGATATTGCAATAATCGATGATGACAATAAATGTTGACAATGATATTGATGAAGTTCGCAGTCAGTTGAGGATTATATGGAAGATTTTAAAATCGGTGGTGAATTTGATATTGATGTTACTGATAATACTAATAAACACTTTGAAGATACTGATACTGATGACTATGATGTTGCATTAAATTTTGAGTGTTTTTTTCAACGTATAATTCCTGTGGTTTGAGAAGTCAAACAAAAGTGTGAATTATAATTATTATTAATAATTATGCATGTATTTATTTATAACTACATAATGTAAACATTTATATACTAACGATTGGTTTTCAACTCCAGTGGCCAATAAAACAAAAAGCAAAAAGAAAAATGTGTTCTGAGAAGTCAATTTAAACACAACTTTATTTATAAAAATATATAAAAATAAATCCTTAATAAAAAACAATCAAACATTTATTGGTATACGATACATATCTACATATATGTAGTATATACCTTACCAACATTTAAAATTAATTTTAATGATACACATTTATTTTGTTGATAAAGTCAAAATGAATTAACTGCTTCGTCGACAGCTAAGACACGGTTCATCAAAAGCGTATTTTATTTATTTTGTTTTCTTTTCATGTTTTTTATTTTTTAATTTAAATTAATTGGCTTTTACCTCACACAAATTATAAAGTTTATACACGAATTAATTGTACCTATTGTCAGCGTGTCATTGTTGTTGTCGTTGGGCTTTATCGTTGTTGTCCCATGCCCATGAGACGTAGTTTCTCATTTGGTTTGGCCAGGATAGCCCCTAATTATACTGAAGCTATTCGGACTCAGGTGGAGAAATGCGCGAGACACAATTAATTGGTCAACCTCGGTGTATCCTGAATCCTCTTCGTCATCGCCATCGCCATCGTCGTCGTCTTGGTTCTTGTAGTTGTGCATTTCGTTGTTGTGGGGTTTCGTGATATTAATCAATGGTGTATCTTTTTCTGCAATTTTCATTTGAATAAAGAAAACATCAAAATAAATCTTGGGAATTTTATATTTTCCTCTCTGATGTTGAGAAAATAAAATGCACGACTTGGTTTTGGTTATATGAACTTGCTATTGGAGGAGCTTGAAGAGTTGAGATAATTAAAATCTGTTAAAGGAAATTATAATTTGTTTTGTCCTGTACAATAGAAATCTTCAAAAGAAACTCAGCAAGAATCGGTACCGAGTATTGTGGGATCTTAACCACGCTTAAACTACCGGTTAATCAGAACCAAAATATGGAAGATCGACAAAAATGATTTTTCTTTTTTAACTTATAGTTCATAGAAATGGAAGTTTATTTGTAGATACAATATTTTTTCAAAGCCTTTAGACTATCAGTGGCTTGATTTTTCTAAATTTGCACACTCGAAAATTCGTACATTTGAAACGATTTCCATTTCGGAATTGACATAACTTTGCAGTGATTGTGTTATACAGCTCGCGTTTTAAACAATTCTGTAACAATTTCAATTTGAAGGTAACGATATAGATCGCTATTTTTCGGCTTATTTATTTTATCGTTGTGAAAGCAGTTAGCTTATAGCAAGCGTCCGCCAAATAACTTTTTTTTTTTAAATGCTATAAAAACATCGAGTGTAGCTTCGGATGTGTTGCACGTAGCGACCCGTCCTGTTGAAACCAAATGTTGCCAATATCGTCCTCTTCAATTTTTGTGAACAAAAATTCGTTCAACAGGCCCGATAACGATCACCATTGACTGTAACGGCTACTCTTTGCTCATTTTCGAAGAAAAATTCACGAAATAAGTACTAGTTGAAAAAAAAAATGTTAGATGGCGGACCCTATATCTTGAATTGATTTAATACGTTTTCTATGAATTTCGTAATACATGCAAAGATGAGGACGAACATGGCAATTGTACAAAGAAAGAGTAACAAAGGGATCAGTGAACTTCCAGCGTTTTATAAAACCAAGCATAGAAGTTGCCTTATTGACGATAAAATCAATGTGATGTGTAAATTGTAAGTTGGAACAGGAACTAACAACTAAATCTTTAAGAATTAAGACGCGACAGAGTTTTTGACGACATAAACTACCGACTCGTTTTTTAGTAAAACTTTAAAGGGTTAATGGCAAGGCTTTTTTTCCCATACCAAAATTTTAAACTATCAGAATAAAAGAATACGATCATGGGTGGGCTTTATTGTTTTAAAAATCTTCATGTCATCAGCAAAAATGAGAACTTCACTCAAGCTCAGACAATTTCTAAATTTTACCTCATATGATCTGTTTTCAATTTAAGATTTGATCCAAGCTAAAAACAGTGATAGAAAACCAAGAGTTTTAAGTTTTAATAAAATAATTCCTTGGCTAAGTTTATCAAAAGCTTTAGAAAAGTCAGTTGACAGTTAGAATACAAGTCAGCAATGGTGGACATGATAGCGTTGATGCCCACTGAAAAATCAATTGCAATACCCCGGTTTAAATTTTCTTAAGATCCGAATAAATTTTTTCAAGCTGGACCATAAAGTGTCTGCCAGGGAAGGTTACTTTACAATTTTTCTATTCGTACGTCTGGCCTGGTGGCCCATTGAATCGATTGAGTCCAAACTTCGAAATCGGTTTTAACCAGGTTAGGCTTTTTTAACTTCCCATAGGAAGTTATTGTAATGGGTCCGATTTGTCAAATTGAAAATTTTGACATTTCTCGACGTTTCAAGGTCCCTAGAGTCGAAATAAAAGATTTTTAGAAAGATGTATGTGCGTGCGTGTGTACATACGTTCGTACGTGCGTCGGTACGTCCGTATGTCCGTACTTTCGCGACGTTTTTTTCGTCGTCCATAGCTCAGGAACCAGAAGAGATATCGACTTCAAATAAATTTTGTTATACAGATAATAAGGCAGAAAGATGCAGAAAGGGCTCTCAAGAAAATTGCGTGGGTGGTTTTTTACCATAGCAGTTTAAAAAAAAGGTGAACATTTTGGTTAACCCTAAATATCTCATGAACCAATGACGCTAGAGACTTGAATTAAATTTTATATTATATATTGTAACGTGAAACAGTGATGTACCAGGCAACGAAAAGGCGGATGAACTTGCTAGGGAGTGCTCCACACTGGAACCCTCTCTGATAGACCATCATATAGGGATACCGTTATGTGAACTGAAACATAACGTCAGTAAAACCATCATTCAAAAATCCAATGACAGATGGAATCTCCTAGAAACCTGTGTTAACACCAGGAAGCTATGGCTTAGATACGATAAGAAAAGATCCGACTGGATCTTAACTCTTAATAAACCCTCCCCAAGATCCCTTATCGGCATTATTACAGGCTACCATAAGAAGAAGATGGGGCTCAGTACTGATGACCTTTGTAGAGGCTGTGGTGATGAAAACGAGCATGAAGACACTGCTCACTTTCTCTGCCACTGTCCTTCGCTCTGTCTTGCTAGGAAGAAAACTCTAGGCAACTTCTTCTTTAATGAACTAGAGGAACTATCAGAACTCTTACTAAACTTTGTCAAGACCTCTAAATGGTTAAACGAACCACATGATTCATAGGTTATTATATCTTTTCAGGAAGTTACAACACTTCGGGGTACCACAATGGATCTACATCTACATTGATCTAAGTGTGATGGTAACAACATCAACTGTCAGCCCGTTTAACCTAACCTAACCTAATGTGATACAAAAGAAGTATATTTTTGGAAAAAAATCCAATTAGGTAACGGTTTTTTTATAAATCAAAAAAACTGAAAAAAAAATTCTCACCTCGAAAATTTTACGACTTAAATATGATTTCATCTCCAAAACAATTTTGTGCAACGATTTATAATGTTTTTGATATCTCATAAAATTTTGAGAAAAATCTAATTGACAGTTTTTTTTTACAAAAAATAAAAACCTAAAAAAAACAATACTAAAACTTGGTAAAAATTTGCTTTCGATTCAAATAGCTTTTCAAAAATTAAAAATATTGGCTTCAAACTCTTTTTATTTCACAGAAATAATTGTTTTCGATATTCAGTAATTTTTTTATAAAAATCCAACAGTCCGTTTTTTTCATAAAAAATAAAATCTACAAAAAATAGTACGCAAATTTGGTAAAAATTGATACATATAGACAAACTTTTTAGCAAGACAAATCGACAGACGTGATGGGAAGTTATCAGTGTGGGTCGCATCCCAGCCTCTTTTTGTTTAAATAAATTTAAACCGGAAAAGCATATTTATAGACAATAAATCATTTTTTTTAAATTATCATTGTAAACGAAATTGTTCCTTAAATTTTCTAAATTTATCCACTTGAAACCAATATTTGTTCTTATGAAATATTAAAAGTTACCTAATTACAAATAAAATAAATTTCAACAAAACAAAAATGAAAGCAAAGCTTAATTCTAAACGAATAAACTGTTCAAATAGAAATATTTTAATGAAATCTTATTTTGAGCAATTTATTTTGTTTTAAAATTTAAACAAGGACTTTCTAAGGCAACAGTTTGTTTTTGTTTTTATAAATTCGAATGTTTCAAGGATATGTTTAACATTCACAACTTTTATGTGCGGAAGAAATCAAAAGCAGATGTTTTTTGATGCAGCCCAGCAGATAGGCAAAAAATCCTATCGATTTGTTCCCAAAATCCTTTATGTCAATATCAGGATTAAATCGTCACATAGCGTACATCATTTGAAGGAATAAGTTTATTAAGCAACCCAAGATGATTTCACTCGTGTCTGAAGATTTAATCTTGATATTATTCACTCTATGATGGCTGCCTCTAGAGTATACTCACTTCTGTACACAAAAATATAAAAATATGCTTGATTTAATTTTACCTCTGCTCTCTTAATAGAAATTATTACTGCCGTCCTAAGATTTTGAGTACTACAGACTAAGAGAAAGGTTTGGGAGGGGGGTTATTAAAACCATCTTATAGTTATAATTTTTTTCAATAATCTGCTACAGAAGCAGAAAAAAAAGTAAACAAACATAAATTAAAACAATCGAAATAGATATATGATGGAATTAATTCGAGGAATTTCGCTCGAAACGATAAAAAAAACGCACTATAGAAATATTATGTGTTTGTTAATTTTGGTTTTGATGATATTCTCGTAAAAGGTTTTGAAGTGTAATTAATGACTTGAATTTTGTGTCTCATCATTTTAAGTTCAATTAGTATTGTGTCCTTGAAATTGAAATCCTTTTGTGTGTTCATGTCATGTTTATGAGACTTTTAGAGGGATTTTACTTGGAAAATGAGCTAATTTTAGAAAAATGAGATTTTTTCTTGAATAGCGCCGCCGCCGCCGTCGTTCTTCTTCGTCACCGAACTGGTACAATTCTATGGAAACTGCGTATGTCCATATTATTGACGTTTTGAGATATATTTCCATTTTAAGTCGCAAACGTCAATTAAATGATTGTGATTGCATTTTGTGTTTTTTTTTTAATTTGCGTTACTCGTATTTGGAAATATGGAGTGACGTAGGACTTTGAAAGTTTTCTCAGAAGATGAATGTTGTCTCTCGGGAAGATGTATAGACTTGGGCTTAGAGAAATAGACTTGGGCGTTCTTATTGAACATGACATAATGAGAATATTTACACTTAGGATTCCTTTGAAAAAATGTACACTGAATTTCAATTAGCAATCTTCAATTATCATATTTAACTTTCCTTACAACAAATTTTTTAGAAGTCCTTTGGGATGTAATAAACAGTGAATATGTAATGAACCTACACAACAGCTGCAAGGGTTTTTTTTTTTTTGAGACTTCAAAAATCTCAAGTTTATCTCAAAAAAAAAACTAGGGTTGTTTTACGTTCATGATTCAAACTTATTTCTTTTAAAGCTTTCAAAAGTAGAAATTGTGTATCTTTTGAATAATGTTTAAAGTTGAGTATGTTTCTTTTATTTGAATACAAAAATTGCAGATTTTTTACTCGTTTTTTGAAATTTGAAAAAGTTTTTAGGCACCATTTTGAACTTTAATGTTCTTTTAAGCTAAACTTTAAAGAAACTTACTTAAGGCAGTGCTAAAGTACTGTTTGAACTAGGGTCAACGCAAATGCAAAAATGCGTCTCGTAACTTCACCCAACAAACTTTTTCATCTAGTTCGTTCCCTAGGTAGATGGCTCCAGTTTCGCACTCCAAGTTGGGTGAGGTCACTTTCTACTTGTGTGCGCCACCTTTTTTTTTTTTTTTTTTTTATAATAAGCAAACACTCAAGGGGATATTACTACCCTTATTATGCAGATGCACAGTGTGAGCACTAGGAAGAGGAGAGAGGGTTTAAAAGGAGATGTCGGTGCACATTGGTTTTGAATTCCTGAATATTGCAATGACTAGGAAAGACAGAGTGTGGTAAGGCATTCCACATTCGCGTAGTACGGCTAAAGAACGAATCTCTGTATTTGACAGTACGGCCGAAGTTGGGCTCGAGGGTATACTTATGAGCATTCCTAGAAGCGCGAGTATTACGGTTGAACTGTTTAAGGGGAGGAATGCAACTGGCTATTTCACTAGAGCATAAGCCGTTAAAGTAACGGTAAAAAAGAGTCAGACAAGAGACCTTACGACGATGTTCAAGCGTAGTAAATGAACTTATGATGATATTGTCATCTATCAATTTAAATGCTCTACGTTCAATACTATCCAAGAGGCTTAAGTAAGTTGCAGGAGCACCAGCCCAGAGATGGGAGTTATACTCAAGCTTTGGACGTATATAAGTCTTGTAAATAACAGCCAGATCAGAGGGGGAGAAAAACTTCTTGCATCGCCTTAGAAAACCCAAACATCTTGCGGCATTTTTGGCGACATCGCGTATGTGTTCGTTCCACAAAAGGTGGTTGGTGATACACATACCGAGAATATCGAGATGTTCAGTCTCCCCGATGCAAGTGCCATCCATGGATAATGGCAATTGGGGTATATCTCGCTTTAACGATACAAGACAGCATTGCGTTTTCGAAGCATTAAATTCCACGCGGTTTTTTAATCCCCATTGTAGAATGCTGTTTAGGTCGGAATTTAATGAACTTATCATATTTTGTCGTTGCATTTCCACATCCGAAGAAGAGGGATGTGAGTCTGAAAACGAATATGAAAAGCTAAGAGTACTATCGTCAGCGAAACAATGTATTGGATTAGAATCCGCTGTCTTCTTCTGCTGCGCTGTCCTGTGAGAGTGGATTCGAAGACTTTTCGGGCAGAACATTGGTTTCCATGAGCTCTACGTGACCCAGCCATCTCAGTCATTGGGCTTTTATTCTTATAGGCATTTTTCGAAAAATGTTGGCATAGAGAACAAATCTTTCTTCGAAAACAAAACACAACACATTTTCGAATTCCTTACAACATAACTCTAACTAGAGAATAATACATAACTTTATTCCGTATTAGAGTAGGAAAAGCTCTATTTTCAAGTCTTCACTATTTTACTAACCACCCCTCAGAAGAATACAAATATTGTAGAGGGTTCCTATCAGTTTGGCACATACTTGCCGATTGTCCGATTTCTCGCCAAACTATAGACACCGATTGCATAGAGTATTGAAAGAAACCACAAATTTAAACAACAAGTTTAAAGACATAAGATTTACAGAAATACTATAATTTATCTTCAATTTAAAAACATTTATGCATAGTTATTACTTTTTATTAATCAAATCTATGACCAATCAACAAAATTAAAACACGACATCTAGTAGGTCTTGTTGCCTTGATGTCTTCTATGATAATAATTTTATAGATTAATTTTTGTAAGTAATTTTTGATAAATAAATAAAAAGGAACACATGTTTACGCCTATGCAAACATTTCTTTTTCAAATGTTACATGTTCCTTACCTTTCAAAATTTCTCCAAGACAACACTGGTAATTGGTATCTAAATTATAGCAGTTAGTCGACACGTGCTCACCAAATTAATTTTTCTGTAAGGGATTTAAAAATTGTTTACTCTAAAAAATTTCATAGAATTGCTTTTTAATTGCGACATATAGGAACAATATGGCAAGTTTTGCATTCGTAAAAAATTTCGAACTCGAGATTTTAATAAAACATGATATTACGATAGTAGAGAAGTCGAAAAAAGTGCGTCTCACGATTCTATCCGGTCTGTCCTGTCCGTCTGTCCACGCTCCTACAGCCTAAACCATTGGGTCGATTGAGTTCAAGCTTGGAAGTTAAGGTTTTGAACAGATTCCCGTTAGGCATTTTTAACTTCCCATAGGAAGTTATTGTAATGGGTCCGATTTGTCAAATTGAAAATTTTGACATTTCTC
Source organism: Eupeodes latifasciatus (assembly GCA_920104205.1). Lineage (NCBI taxonomy): Eukaryota > Metazoa > Arthropoda > Insecta > Diptera > Syrphidae > Eupeodes > Eupeodes latifasciatus. Next base: position 18,746,443 of record OV049925.1, read on the forward strand.
GACGTTTTAAGTTCCCTAGAGTCAAAATTAAAGATTTTTAGAAAGATGTCTGGGCGTGCGTGTGTACGTACGTTCGTACGTCCGTACGTCTGTACGTTCGCGACGTTTTTTTCGTCGTCCATAGCTCAAGAACCAGAAGAGATATCGACTTCAAATAAATTTTGTTATACAGATAATAAGGCAGAAAGATGCATAAAGGGCTCTCAAGAAAATTGCGTGGGTGGTTTTTTTACCATAGCAGTTTTAAAAAAAGGTGAACATTTTGGTTAAACCTAAATTTCTCATGAACCAATGACGCAAGAGACTTGAATTAAATTTTATATTATATATTGTAACGTGATACAAAACAATTATATTTTTGGACAAAAATCCAATTCACAATTTTTTTTATAAATCAAAAAAACTGAAAAAAAATTTGTCACCTCGAAAATTTTACGACTAAAACATGATTTTATCTCCAAAACAATTTTGTTCAACGAAGAATAATGTTTTTGACATCTGATACAATTTTGAGAAAAATCTAATTGACAGTTTTTTTTATAAAAAATAAAATCCTAAAAAAAAACATTACCTACTCATAGTTGGTAAAAATTGAATTTCGACTCAAATATCTTTTCAAAAATTTAAGATAATGTCTTCTAACTAATTTTAACTTATAAGAAATATTGTTTTCAACATTCGACAAAAATTTGAGAAAAATAGAATTGACAGCTTTTTTACAAAAAAAAAAAACATAACACAAAAACAAAAGCAATACTAAAACTTGTAAAAATTTACTTTCGACTCAAATAGCTTTGCAAAAATTACAAATATTGGCTTCAAACTTATTTTATTTCACAGAAAATATTGTTTTTGATATTCATATATCATTCGATATAAAAATCCAACAGTCCATTTTTTCATAAAAAAATAAAATCTACAAAAAATAGTACGCAAATTTGGTAAAAATTGATACATATAGACAAACTTTTAAGCAAGACAAATCGACAGACGGGATGGGAAGTTATCAGTGTGGGTGGCATCTCAGCCTGTTTTTTTTTTGTTTCAAATTTTCATCTGGAATTTGCTAATTGAGTAAATCCAATGAAAATTTCATTAATTTCAAGTGAAATTTTCACTTTGTCTGTGTTTCAATGTTTATTAAACATTTTCAGTTGTATGATTTTTAAATTTCTAACTTCTGTTTCTAAAGTAAAATAAAATAATAATTGAATTTTATGTACAACGAAATTGTAACAAATCGGAAAATACTATTGAACAAATATGAAAAAAAGCCAGAAAGTTTATTTAGTTTGATTTTAAACTAAACTAATAGATTAGATATACTCGTTGATGCATATGTAGATTTACAGGGTGTCACACCATAAGTAAATTCGAAACCTTACTGAATTGGGTAACTCGTAATCTTATGTGTGGTTAAATTCACACAGTTTTTGAAAGTTAAAAAAACTAAGAACTTTTTTAAAAATAATGCAACCAACATAAAGTCATACAACTTTGAAGATTAAAGGGCAGCATTGAGTTTGATTAAAATCTTGAATCCCTATACAACTTTGTTTTCTATTAAAAGTTAGTACCCGTGGGGTAAATGCGTTGGACTGTCATGCCAGAGGTCTTGGGTTCGATCCCTGACTGTGCCATCTACAGTTTTTTCGCGGAATTGACAAATCCTCCAAAAGTTATTCTTGTCATGAAAATTGCTTTCTCAAATAGACGTTCGGATTCGGCTTAAAACAGTAGGTCCCCTCCTTCCCTCAGAACAGTACACGCACACATTATTATTACTAAAAGTTTTTATCTGTCCCACAAGCAAAACAATACTTTATTAAAGGATTAAATTATCCTAAAATCGAATCTCACCTATACATATTTATAATTTTTCTTATATATAATTTTTGTTTATATATGCCTCTTTAAAAATGTTAAAGACAACCAAAACCGTCGCTGACGTCGCTTTACTTAATAACCTAATCAACAATATTGATTTTAATTCGTTCACCTCAGTAGATATAGCCCTGGAATTTGTCTATATGACTTTTTAGAGAAGTCTCGTACAATCTGTACCATATGTCCTACGTAAAAATGTATCTTCCTCCCCTCCGTGCAATAATAAAGATTCAAGAAGAAAAAATTGTGCAAAACATATTTGAAAACCAGGGCCAGTGTTGACTTCTCAAGCTTTCGGCAAGCTCAATGGAAGATCTTCATCTCTTTACGAATTCCTATATCTTGAATGCATTGACAAAATGCAAGATAGCCTAATTACGGATCCCAGACGCTTCTACCAATTTATTAACATTAAACGTACATCCGATGGCTTCCATTCAACCTTAAAATTACACGACATGACATCTACCGACCCTAAAACAATTACAAAAACCTCCTTGCCTTATTCTTCAGCCAATCATACAGTAATCATCTTGAAGAACTTGACTATAGATTTTTTGACTGCATAAAAGGTACCTCATGCACCTCGCTTACCCAAATCAAAATAAATGATAATATTGTTGACAAAAAATTGAGTCTAGGTACTTAAAGATGATTTCTTCCCTGGTCTGGACGGTTTGCCTGCAATATTAATAAAAAAGTGCGATACCTCGTCTTTCAATTTCTCAAGCTATCTTCCCAAAGCTTTGAAAGCATGCCTTTATTTTTCCTGTTCATAAGAAATGAGCAAAAATTATGTTATGAACTACAGGCCTATGACCAAGCTTTCTTCAATTTCCAAGCTTTTTGAAAGCATTGTCTTCGACTCTCTCTCTATTATCAATGTAGACCTATTTTATTCTTACCAACAATATGTCTTCCTAAAAGGCAAATCGACTATAACCAATTTTGCTCAATTTGTGTCCAAATATAACCAATTTTACTCAATTTGTGTCCAAGACTCCAAACGAATTAGGTAAGGGAAATAAAGTGGACTTTAATACTACAGACTTTAGTAAAGCATTTGGCAAAATCAGTCACTAAATTGTTTATCTTAAACTTAAAACCCTTGATTTCACGTTTTTTTTGGCTCAGATCGTACCTTGAGAACAGCCGATATATAGAGTTGTTTTAGCTTCTCATCTCCGATCCCATTTATGCAAACTCAGGAGTTCCTCAAGGGAGCCACCTTGGTCCCTTTTTTTATTTGTCCTAACTATCAACGAGGTTATTAATGTCATTAATAATTCAACTGTTTCTTTATACGCTGATGACATGAAAATAACTAAGGTTATTTCTATTCTATCTGATTCTGGCCTACTCCAAAATGAACTTGACTTGATTCAGAGTTGGTGTGACAAAAATTCCTAAGAACTCATTGTAGCTAACTATCATGAACTATCGAACTTATAGTCTGCACGTTATTACCATTCATTCTGTTAGATTTTCAAGCCCATTTTGATTATATTATTAACAAAGCCAACTCATCCCTTGGATTGATCAAACGTTGGTCTAAAGAATTTTCGGAACTCTATGTTACTAAATCGCTATATACCACCTTTGTTAGACCTCTACTTCAATACGCTAGTCAAGTATGGTCTCCCCATTAGAACTCTCACTCTCAAAGTCTTCCTTGTGGTGAGGTGATAACCTATTCTTACCACCTTATAAAGATCGCACTTAAAATTTATTAGTCTGCAAACCCTCCAAAAACGCCGGATAGTCGCTGATATTCTCCTTCCACACCAGTTTTTAGCAGGTATCATATATTCCAAAAACATAAAAAACAAAAATTATTTTTAGCAGATGGTTTTCAAAATTTCAATGAAACAGCCGTAACTTGAAATCCGTGTGAATGCGGTGCAGATAACTTACCAAATTCTGATATTCCACAATATTCAGCTTAGATTATGAGACACTTTGTATAAAAACATGACCCAATCAAAACTTAAATAAAAATCCTGATCAATATAAATACTCGGTACTGTGTTCTCTGTAAATTGCCAATTCTATATCTGTTCATCTAAAAAAAAAAAACATTTTAATTTAAATTTGTATTTATTTTATGTGTAAATAAAATATACATAAGTATACATCTACAGTATAACCTTGACAGTAGACTACTCCAATGTAGGTTGAGAAGAATTAGTGTATAAATACATTTTAATACCATCGATATCGCATATGAAAGCTAATCCAAACTAAGAAAAAGGGTCGGATTTATTTAAAATAAAGAGGACTTAAAAGTCTGAAGGTTATTTTTAATTTTCTTTGAACCTGTAATCTATTTTAAAGTGTAGGAATTTTTTCAATTTGCTTACGTCTACGAAAACAAAATTTTTGTGGAGAAAACAACACAAATACTTAGGTCAGTAAATTTCAACTTTGACTAAAAAGGTATTTAAAATTATTGATTGCTCTTTCACAGTCAAAACATGACGCAGCTTTTTATGTTCTTTTAAATACTTTTAAACATGACGCAGCTTTTTATGTTCTTTTAAATACTTTTAGTTGGTATTAGAAAGATGAAGTTTGTAAAATGAGAAAACAGTTTGAGCCTTTAAAACAACATACAAAATATATTGTTGGTCACATTGAAAACCTAAAAAAATAGGCTGGGATCGGGATGAGACCCACACTGATAACTTCCCATCACGTTTTTCGATTTGTTTCTCTTAAAAGGTTTGTAGATTTTGTTAACGAGATTTGAAGTCGAAAATCAATTTTTACCAATTTTAGTAGGATTTCTTAAATTGTTTTATTTCTTGTATAAACAAATACAAATTGGATGAATGAAATTAATTTGAAGTCCATATCTTCTATTGTTCAGGAGATATCGAGAACCAAACATCAATTTTTATCAAATTTGCGTATACTATTTTTTGCAGATTTTATTTTTTTATGAAAAAAATTTACTGAATGTTGAAAGTAATATTTTCTGAGAGATAAAATAAGTTTGAAGCCAATATTTTTAATTTTTAAAAAGATATTTGAGTCGAAAGTAAATTTTTACTAAGTTTTATGTCCGATTTCATAAACAAACACTAAAAACACTTTTATCTAAAAGCTTTTTAGATTTTATCAGGCCTTTAAATTTGTTCAGTTTCACCAAGCTTGAAATGGGAAATTTCAGGGATATTTTTGTTAAAATAGAGTTCTCTTCACAACCCTGTAAAAATAAAACCCCATTTTTTCTTTCTATTAAGCGAATTGTGTGAGAAAAAAAGAGAAAGCATTATATATTGAAATAAATGACAAGAATCGCAAAATACAATAGTATAAACTTTTTCAAAATTTATTGGGGTCAATAAATAATTTCTACACGGATAGCCACCATCACCAAGTAGATAACAATTTGGAAATTCATTGTTTTCAAATCTAGCATGAAGAAGTGAATCGTCAAAAATATTAGCATCATGCCCACTTCCTGGCCATCGTGCCACAACATCAATGAATTTCAAATAACGGTCGCATACGCATTGAGTGTTAATTGAAAACCATCCTTTTCTGTTCCTATAAACATCTGCTTCCGCTCCACCAGGTGCCTGAATTCTAATGTATGTGCAATCGATTGCACCAAGAACTTTCGGAAATCTAGCCAAGCCGTAGAATTTGTTTTGAACGATCAGTAGGAAGTGTAATAAATTTCGGTCTCATTAATGCTATATGGTGGGTTACTTTTCGTACGATGCGGCAAACAGTTGATTTTGAGATATTAAACATATCTCTGACGCAGATTTGGAAAGATCCTGTGGCATAAAATCTTAAAGTAATAAGCACTTGATTTAATGCACTGACGGGTTTATTTCGGTTAGTTTTATGCTCCAAATGATGACCAAACAAACTCAACAACTGATCCACAGATGCTTTGGAAAGTCGGAACCTCATTTTGAAGTCAATATCATCATAGTCTGAAAATGGATTCTTGAGAACGCGGAATACTCTTGAACGGCGAATAACTATATGTTGTTCTTCTTCGTCAGATAAAGATGACCAATCTAATATTCTAATTAAAAATTAAAATCATAAAAATGATATTATAAATAGTAATGAATTGATTTTGTTTACCTATTCATTCTGTATCTCCAAATATTGAGAATACAAATTTTACAAAACAAAACATGAGCCGTCAATCTGTCATATTCATTTTTTAATGACACTTTTAAAATTTAGTAAACCAAAAATGGGCATTTAGTTTTAAAAGGTGTTTAAAAGCTTGTTTACTTTAAAAACGCTTGGTGAAACCAAAATATCCCATTTATAGCTTAAAATCCTTTTAAACGTTTAAAAGTTGTTTATGAAATTGGGCATTAGTATTGTTTTTTTTTAGGTTTTTATTTTTTGTAAAAAAAACTGTCAATTCGATTTTTCTCAAAATTTTACCAGATCTTAAAAACATTATTCTTCGTTGGACAAAATTGTTTTGGAGATAAAATCGTTTTTGTTCGGAAATTTTTCGAGGTAAATAATATTTTTTTTTTTCAGTTTTTTCGATTTATAAAAAAACGTTAATTGGGTTTTTTTCAAAAATATATTTGTTTGGTATCACGTTACAATATATAATATAAAATTTAATTCAAGTCTCTAGCGTTATTGGTTTGTGAGATATTTAGGGTTAACCAACATTTTTACCTTTTTTTTAAACTGCTATGGTAAAAAAAAACACCAACGAAATTTCGTTGATAGCCCTTTCTGCATCTTTCTGCCTTATTATCTTTATAACAAAATTTATTTGAAGTCGATACCTCTTCTGGTTTTTAAGCTATGGACACACGCAAGCACAGACATCTTTCTAAAAATCTTTTATTTTGACTCTAGGGACCTTGAAACGTCGAGAAATGTCAAAATTTTCAATTTGACAAATAGGACCCATTACAATTACTTTCTATGGGAAGTTAATAAGCAAGCAACTTGAAATAGAAACTAAAGGGTAGTATTTTACAATACAAATCAATATCATTTTACCTCATACATTCATTTTTTGGAAATGCATGTATTTGACTTAAGGGAAGACATTTCATACTTCCAATATAACCACATTTTGAAATTAACCAGAATATTTCATATAAAATATATTTAATTGATATAATTCTGTGTGTGTAATTTTGTTTTCCAAAAAACTATGGTTACAAAACTCTTTTGTTTTACATAGATGACACAATACCCTGATCCTTACAGACAAAGTCATTCCTTGATATAATAAATATTTTGAAAAAGTTTTTGTAATCCCAAACCGATGAACTATAGTTTTTTGCAATGGGGATTTTCTGTGTTTTTAAAGTAGGTAAGTATTTCATTTATGTGGACTTTTCGGAGAATCTAAACCATGTCTAAAACAATTTAGAAGTTTATATTTTCTAGCATTTAAATCCACAAACAAATAAGTTGACTTTGCGAATTTTTGTTGGATAGTTTTTATTTAAACAAAAAAATACCTAAATCAAAATAAAAAGAAATTTAAAAAATGATGAATAATAAAAGATAAAAGACGGTCGTTTTTATAACCCTTTACCATGAAAAACACACCATAAAGGTATTGTTTGAAGGTGAAGTGGTGGTCTTTAAAGCTCATAAAGATTTCGAACGAAAAATTGGTGCTACATTAAACAACATACTGTTAATTTTACAGTGGATGTTAAAAGCTATGGTGCTTCAATTTAAAAACCCTTTAGATTTAATTTCCATCAACACTTTTCTTGAACTTAATTCTTAAATAATGCTTACATCTAGAATATTATAAAAATGATAATTGAGAAATGCAATCTTAAGAAACAAAAAACAAATATTAATTGCTTGCTTTTGAAGAAGTAACGGTCGAAGTGTAATATCGAACAAGCATCAACGACAATGTATGATGCAACATAAAGATAATCAAACAGCAACGTGTTTGATGCAAAATAAAGTTGTATTCACCAAAAAAGCAGTACTCATGCATTTTTCAAAAATAGTAACAAAACTCTTAATTAGTACCCGTGGATGGCGTGATGGTTAGTATGACGGTCATGCCAGAGGTCTTGGGTTCAAACCCTGTCTGTGCCATTTAAAGTTTTTTTTTCACGGTTATTGCCTCTTGCGAGAAATTGACAAGATCTCCAAGAGTAATTCTTGTCATGAAAAGTGCTTTCTCAAATTAGCCATTCAGATTCGGCTTAAAACAGTAGGTTCCCTTCATCCCTGACATTACTCGCACATAGCAATGGTTGAGAGTTGTAAGTCACTATGCCCTAGGCCCTAGTTCTCAATGGACTATGGCGAAACTTAATTTATTTATTTTAACTCTTGAGTAATCCTTTTTACAAAATTATAAAATTGCTTTTTACATAATAAAGGTACTTCGATTATACAGGGTTATCAATTTTGGGGTTTCAAAAGTAAACACAAATAAAAGACATATAAAATATTTTTTTTAAAACACCTATTCGACGTATCTACGACGTTGTGTATGGTCAACTGGCTTCAGTTGTTGTGTGAGCTGGACTTTATATGGATGTAGGTGTAGATCCAAATGGAAAATACCCCATAATATGCCGTAAGACAGTTCTAATTCGACACATTCGGGTCTTCGGCAACCCTTTCACTTCCAACAGCGATATTTTCAGTGGTATGAGCGAAACGATGATGCACAGGGTTTACAATATCTGTAACCAATCCAGTGTTTTCAAACTTCTTCACAATTCTGCAAATTGCTTGCGTAGTTGGACGGTTATGTAAACAATAATCTCCTCTTAAAGCACGATATGTGGCTGTGGCAGAATCACCATTTTTGTAGTAGGTTTTAACAATTTATATGAGTCATGCGATAGTTAAGCGATCCATTTTCATAAATGTAAGACTTTTAACTTTAACTGAAAAAAAGAATAATGTTAAAAGAAGTGCACTGAAATTATACTAAGGAATAATCTCTGGAGAAATTAAATAAAAATAGTACTTTTTTGTTCATGAATGGACGAGAGGGCCTAAATTACTTACTTACTTACTTAGGTCCTCAGACCTGTTAAGTCCGTTGTGAACCCCTTAAGGGACAAACGGCGTTTACTACCACTACGCGCCATCGTGTGCGGTTTCCGGAGATGTGTTTCAGCTCCCTCCAACTCTTGCCTAGTGACGCTGATTCCTCCTCGGGTATCGGCCATGTGCTTCTTGGCCGCCCAGCTCTTCTTTCTTCTTGTGTGAGCGGATTCTAGTGCATTTCTTGGCTTGCAATGCAGTCGTTACCTTTTCGAAGCGTATGTCCAATCCATTGCCACTTACGCCTTCGTATAATAGAGTCTATAGGTTCCTGACCTGTCCTTCTATGAAGGACCTCATTTGATATACGGTTTGGAAAGAAAATCCTTAGGATGTTGCGAAGACATCTATTCACGAAGGTTTGCAGTTTTCTGCTAATGGCTGAAATAACCTTCCAGGTGCTGCACCCATAAAGAAGTACAGATTCGACATTCTTGCGAAACAGACGTAGCTTTGTTCTTAAGCTGAAAGAGTTATTCCTTCAAATTTTGACAGTATACCGAACACCGCTTTTGCTTTTCCGATGCGGCAGATGACGTCTTGTTCGGTTCCGCCTTTGATGAAGACGATACTTCTAATGTATTGAAAGCTCTTCACTTTTTCCACCGGTTGTGAGGAAATATTTATTTGAGAGGATGGTCAGATTCCGAGGCTGATGAAGTGATGATTTTTGTTTTGCCGGAATTCATTTTCAGCCCCACGACTTCTGCTTCTCTCTCCACACTTGTTGTCATTTGATGGAGATCCATGATCCTATGAGAGAGTAAGCAAGGACATTTCAAAACACAGCGAATACCTCGATAAGCATAAGGACAGGTGTATTATAAAAGTTATATTTTGATCCCATTTCTAATAAAGGGTGTCCCAAAATTAACGCAAGATTTGAATTTGCCGCCATTTGTGCAGTGAAGTGTTGGCAACCCTGAAAAAAAAAGCTATTTGACAGCTAACAGTATAGGGTTATTAAAAATGGAGCGTTACACGAGAGAAAACGTGTCTTCATTATTAAAGAATATTTCAAAAATAGTGAAAGCTTGGCGGCTGCAGTTCGAAAATTTCATACAAAATATGGTCGGAATAGTGTTTTAACTTCGTCAACTGTGAAAAGATTAATTGAAAAATTCATGGAGACTGGATCCGTTGGAGACGCCAAACACACTGGTCGTCCAAAAACAAGCCGTTCAAATGTGAATGTCGAAGCAGTGCGTGAGAGTGTTGCTGACAATCCAGGAACCTCAATTCGACGTCGTGGACAAGAATTGCAAATTTCAAGAACCTCTCTACAGCGTATACTCACCAAAGATCTGTGTCTTCATGCTTACAAAATTCTTCATGCTTACACAACAATTGAAGCCTAATGACCATGGACAGAGAAGAGAGTTCGTTGAATGGATTATTGAACATCAACAAATGGACCCTGATTTTTCGAGCAAAATCATCCTAAGCGATGAAGCACATTTTCATCTTGATGGCTTTGTCAATCGCCAAAATTGCCGCATTTGGGGTTCGGAGAACCCACATGTGATTGTCGAAAAACAAATGCATCCACAACGCGTGACTGTATGGTGTGGATTTTGGGCTGGAGGCATAATTGGGCCATATTTTTTTGAAAATGATGCTGGTCAAGCAGTGACTGTTACTGGTGCTCGATATCGCGACATGATTACACAGTTCTTTCTGCCAAAATTGGATGATATTGATGTGTCCAATATGTGGTTTCAACAAGACGGTGCCACATGTCATACAGCCCGTGAAACAATTCAATTACTGCATGAGACATTTCCAGGTCGTGTACTCTCTCGTTTCGGTGATCAAAATTGGCCTCCTAGATCGTGTGATTTAACACCATTAGACTTCTTTTTATGGGGTTATTTGAAATCACAAGTCTATGTCAACAAGCCCACAACCACCCGTGTATTAAAGGAGGGGAGGAGATTCAACGCTGCATCAACGAAATTCAGACACATTTATGCAGAATGGTCATGGAAAATTTCAACAAAAGAGTGCGCATGTGCATGCAAAGCCGTGGAGGCCATTTGTCCGATGTGTTATTCCATACATAACCCTATCCTATGTACTTTACGAGTCAATAAAAATATAACTATCAAAAGACTAAAAACGGCGTTTTCTATTTATCAAATCTTGCGTTAATTTTGGGACACCCTTTATTATGGAGTTGGGCTGATTTACTCTATCAAGGGTATTATAACTGCTGCAGAGTACGTCAAAATTCACAATTAGGTCCCGTTATCATATGCGGAGGAGAAAACGCCAAATCATATCTCAAAACGCAAAAATCCACAAGAGAAAATTTTGGACTTTGGTTGGCTCTATGCGTATTGCATCTACCAAGCATTCATAAAAAATAATTATTATTCCACAAACTATTAATAATTTACTAAAACTGTCATACAAATGTTTATTGTTATGTGGAAAATGCGGTTTGCTTTTGTACTGCTATTAACGTGAACAGTCTTAAAATATCATTGTGAAAACAACTGTGTATATGTACATGTTGCACATGTTTCATGTTACTTCGATGCATATTTTTAACTTCCCATAGGAAGTTATTGTAATGAGTCCCATTTGTCAAATTGAAAATTGAAATCTCGACGTTTCAAGGTCCCTAGAGTCGAAATAAAATATTTTTAGAAAGATGTCTGTGCGTGCGTGTGTACGTACGTTCGTACGTCCGTACGTTCGCGACGTTTTTTCGTCGTCCATAGCTCAAGAACCAGAAGAGATATGGACTTCAAATAAATGTTGTTATACAGATAATAAGGCAGAAAGATGCAGAAAGGGCTATCAAGAAAATTGCGTGGGTGGTTTTTTTTACCAAAGCAGTTAAAAAAAAAAGTGAACATTTTGGTTAACCCTAAATATCTTACGAAACAAAAACGCTAGAGACTTGAATTAAATCTTATATAATATATTGTAACGTGATACCAAACAAGTATATTTTTTTGAAAAAAATCCAATTAACGGTTTTTTTATAAATCAAAAAAACTGAAAAAAAAAATTTGTCACCTCGAAAATTTTACGAATACAAAATGATTTTATCACCAAAACAATTTTGTGCAAAGAAAAATAACGTTTTCGACATCTGGTAAAATTTTGAGAAAAATCGAATTGACAGTTTTTTTATAAAAAATAAAAACCTAAAAAAACATTACTCAAAGTTGGTAAAAATTGAATTCCGACTCAAATATCTTTTCAAAAATTTGAGATTATGGCTTCCAACTTATTTTAACTTATAAGAAATATTGGCGCAAAATTTTAAACAACCTATTATTATATATATATATATATATACTAGTTAACAATTTACTATAAACATAGTAATCTACTAACTTTTCACTAATTTTAAACACTTTTTATTGTGTTGCTAACTAGTATCATGCTAAAACCATTTTATTAAAAAAAAAAACATGAACACATCTAAATAATGACAGATTGTGGAGCTAACAAAACAAACATACCTTTTTTTAATCTAGTATCATACTAAAAATGATTTAACATCGTACTAAATCGTCTAAAATTTTGCGCCATTGTTTTCAACATTCGGAAAAATTTTGAGAAAAACCGAATTGACAGTTTTCTTACAAAAAATAAAAACCTAAAAAAAAAAATAATAAAAGTTGGTAAAAATTGGTTTTCGGCTCAAATATCTTTTCAAAACTTTGAGATATTGGCTTTAAACTACTTTTATCTTTTAAAAAATATTGTTGTCAACATTCAGTAAAATTTTGAAAAAAAAATATAATTGACAGTTTTCTTACAAATAATAAAAACCTAAACAAAAAAATTAATAAAAGTTGGTAAAAATTGATTTTCGGCTCAAATATCTTTTCAAAAATTAAAAATATTGTCTTCAAACTCTTTTTATTTCGCAGAAAATATTGTTTTCGATTTCAGTAGTTTTTTTTATAAAAATCCAACAGTCCGTTTTTATATAAAAAAATAAAATCTACAAAAAATAGGATACGCAAATTTGGTAAAAATTGATGTTCGGTTCTTGATATCTCTCAAATTAATTTCATTCATCCAATTTGTAAAAATTTAAGAAATGCTACTGAAATTGGTAAAAATTTGTTTTCGACTAAAAATCTATTTAATAAAACTAGATTTTCAAACTAAACTATTTCTTTATATGAAAAATATTGTTGGTAATTTTGAAATTTTTAAGAATAATTCAACTAACAATTTTTTTAACCCAACACGAAAACCTACAAACTTTTAAGTAAGACAAATCGACAGACGGGATGGGAAGTTATCAGTGTGGGTCGCATCCCAGCCTCTTTATTATTTTTATGATGCAACATCAAAGATTACTGATGCAACAGGTTTGCTGCAACATCCTGATCCAAATCGAATAATTGGTTAAAAATCGGCTAAAATACTAAAACACTTAACATTACAAATTAAAAATAAAACATTCTTAATTTTGTAGCTATTACGCCCCTGTATTCTTTTCTACGCAATGCAGTAGGGATGATGTTGAAAGTTTATTACTTACGAACAATTTATTTCCTGCTGTATTTTGTATAAATTTCAAAGAACGGTTCTCTTTTATATATTTTTACATTAGAGTACACGTTGCAGTATAATTATGTTCATATAGTTGAGTGCACTTCAAAAAATATTAAATTGATACTCTTGAAATTATTTATGTAAGTATCACGTTACAAGTGTATTAAATATATCAAAGAAAATTTCAGTTAATCATAAATTTAAAACTATTTATAATTAAATTATTAGCGATGAATTTCAGTGGAAGTAAATTATATAAATAAGTATGTTAGAGGGATAGGAAAAAAAAAGAACTCATAACTGACGATAAAAATAAACCCTAATTAATTCAAAGAAATTTTAATGCGATTTGAGTTTGATTAGAATTGTTTTTGAAATTCAAAACAAAGCAAAACTAAACATTTTTAGGAGTTGTTACAGTGGCTTATTATGAATTTTAGATTGAGATTCGTTTTTATAAGCATTACTATCTGGTTAACCCGGCTTCATCCGGGCAATGGCGGGTCCAGCGGGGTGTCGTAGGGGTCATGAAGCCCCCTCTGGGAAATAATTTGTTAGATTTTTAGTAAAAATTCCCTTCAATTCAAAACTACTCGTATTGCGTTAATGGATATGACCCCCATTATATTTTGAATTATTTATTTTTTTATATGAAAACAACATTTGTATTTTACTTCATTAAACTTTGTTATTATATTGTTATTTGTTTTAACTGACGACTGTACCAATAACATAATATGAATCGGATATTCAGCCCTATTCCAAAAACATAGCACAAGTTCATCAACTTTTGACCAATGCACGATCGAGGAGGGGGTCATATGAGCCATCAAACTTACACAGTTAAGTTGTTTAAGTAAAGATTTCATCTAAAGATTTTTTAGTAATTTAACGACATTCACCAAAAAGTGGTTTGCTGTCAAAAACAACTAAAATTTTTGTTTTCAATCAATGTTTCTAATTTGAAAAATCTTTAGTCATGCTATAAATTATTTTAATAAAATTTGTTTCTAAGAAAAAGAGCAAATATTCAGGTTCTTAAGAAGAAACCTTGAATAAGAGATCATCAATTTTATATTAAGTTGCCTTTAAATTCCTTCAATTTAAGCCTTCAATTTTATTATTAAATTTTTTTGACACACATAAATAGTGAACATTGAAGTGATTTTATTTGCAAGTTTTGCATTAGTAAAAAATGTCGAACTAGAGCTTTTAATCAAACATGACATTACGACGGTAGAGAAGTCGAAAAAAGTGGGTACCCCGATTCCGTCCGTCTGTCTTTCCTGGCCCCTACAGACCAACCAATTGTGTTGATTGAAATTAAAAACACTCCATTACCAAGACCGGAATCTCAGACTGACATTTCGGTTTGCCTACAAGCTACGTCTGACTAAATGTGAGAAAGTGTGCGTGAAATGATGCAAAAACCCAAACACATTCTCACATTTAGTGTTTCGGCCCATCAAAATGCTTCATTATAGTAATCAGCCCCATCTAAATGCTTCATTTTGAATGTTTCATGACCTCGTTCAAAAATTAAACAATCCTAACCAACAAAATCTGAATTGCTGACATGGTCTTAAATTGGTAGATTTGTATAGCTTTTTAATTTCAATCCAAATAAATCTTGTTAATGCATATTAAATAAAATAAAATCGACCAAATACATATTTAATGATTTATTATGTATGTATGTATGTATTTTGTTTACTTAAATTATTTGCGAACGCAATATGCGCTGCAACTGGTTAAGTAAAATTGGAAATGGACAAAAGTGTAACTCAATACTTTGTAAAACAATGAAACACACAATTTTTTCAGCTGTAGTTTGCTTAGAGCATTTTTTTGGCGACGTTAGAAGTTCAGGTGGAAACAATAGGCGGGTTTCTCCGTATTTTTTTTTTGTACAGACAATGCTTCGAGAAACATACTTGTGAAGTTCCATTGCCAAATTTAGCTAGTTCAGATTCCTCAATTAGATTAGTATTTTCATCATTTAAGCAGTTCGATAATTGCAAGACCAAATTTTAGTTTTGTTTGTTGCAGAAATATTCCTGAAAATTTCTTTTTAAGTGACTTTGTTAGAGTTAGAATTTTGTTTGTAGTTAGATTTTGGAATAAAAATTTGAGGGAGCCATGTTTTAAAAATAAGTTGCTTTGTGTAAAGCATCTTTAAGGAATAGAAATAGGCAATATGTTTACACACAATACCAACTAAATGAGTGCAATAAATAGATTTAAGTAACTTTTTTTTATTCCAGTATGGGGAAACCGAACACCCAATAGAAAAAAACGGTATACGCGCCAAAATCCATACTTCTTGACTAAATAATGTTATCTTCTATGTTTACGCATAAAATTACGAATTTTGTAGCATATGAACATTTCTAGACATTTTACAATGTGAACAATTAAATATGCTATGAAATAATTGGCTGCTATTAATGCTAATTTTTTTTCTAAAAAGTTGATGAAGGTTAGCCGAAGCGGAAATTTCTTTAATGAACATACCTAAAATATTATTGGCTTTCTCAAAAATATTTTTCTACACTAACCTCTGCTTTATACCTGAAACTATTGTTTATGTATATTTTCTTCCATGTTCTGCATTTATGAAATGTAATCTATGGAAGTATTTACTATATTAAGAAAAACATGTACGTAAAACTTATTCATTTGTTTCATTTTTAGCAGCACTTTTACTAAACATACCCTTCAAACAATAATAAGTAAACTTGAACTTTGGTAACTAAACATTTTTAAGAAATGAATGAAAATTATATTTTGCGTTATACTGTGGAAACTCACTAAAAAAAACTTCTGTACGTCAATAAACAATAAACATTCATGACGATTACATGTTCTATTGAATTAGTTGTGCATGAATTCAGAACGATTTTAAGACGTTTTCATTTTGTGATATATGTCAAAAATTGCATTTTATTTGCTCTGCATTTATTCAACAGATTCGCTATAATCGTTCTGATTACTTTTTTAAAACATTGGTGTTCCTTTGATGCATAGTTTTTTTTGATAGCAAATACATGTATGCTTCCATCAATCAAGAATGTTATGGATGAGGTATTTTTCGAGTATAACTCTTTTTTAAATTCAATATTTATTAATCAAAATGGAATTGAAAAATAGTTGCAAGCTTAAATCATTAAAAACAAACTATAAAAATATACTTGGATTAATTAAATTGATACAGATTTTAATTACTTACAAACAAAATATGTGGGTCGTTCATTAACGAAAATTTATTAGAATTCAAAAAATTGCACTCGCACCCTTAACTTGATGGTTCTTCGAACGCATCTTTGATACAAAAATCCGAGGTTAATAATGAAATTCAAAGAATTTCGTAGTGATTACTCTAAATTAGTGAATTAATTATAATAAACTGATGTTGAACATGCTTTTTTTCAAGACAAAAATGTACATTGGTTCGCTATCAACAAAATGACTCCAAAATTAAAGCTTAAAACTGACTTTTTCATCGAAAAAAGTAAAAAGAAAAACCTGAAAAAACGTATTAACCTCCCCATTTTGTTTTTGCTTTGCAAAGTGCCGCTCGTTTTTTTAACTTCCCATAGGAAGTTATTGTAATGGGTCCGATTTGTCAAATTGAAAATTTTGACATTTCTCGACGTTTTAAGGTCTCTAGAGTCGAAATAAAAGATTTTTAGAAAGATGTCTGTGCGTGCGTGTGTACGTACGTCCGTACGTCCGTATGTCCGTACATCTGTACGTTCGCGACGTTTTTTTCGTCGTCCATAGCTCAAGAACAAGAAGAGATATCGAATTCAAATAAATTTTGTTATACAGATAATAAGGCAGAAAGATGCAGAAAGAGCTCTCAAGAAAATTGCGTGGGCGGTATTTTTTACCATAGCAGTTTAAAAAAAAGGTGAACATTTTCGTTAAACTCAAATATCTCATGAACCAATGACGCTAGAGACTTGAATTCAATTTTATATTATATATATTGTAACGTGATACAAAAGAAATATATTTTTGGACAAAAATCCAATTAACGGTTTTTTTATAAATCAAAAATACTGAAAAAAAAAAATTGTCACCTCGAAAATTTTACGACTTAAATATGATTTCATCTCCAAAACAATTTTGTGCAACGAAGAATAATGGTTTTGACATCTGATAAAATTTTGAGAAAAATCTAATTGACAGTTTTCTTACAAAAAATAAAAACCTAAAAAAATGAATAAAAGTTGGTAAAAATTGATTTTCGACCCACATATCTTTTCAAAACTTTGAGATGTTGGCTTTAAACTACTTTTGTCTTTCAAAAAATATTGTTGTTAACATTCAGTAAAATTTTTAAAAAAATCGAATTGACAGTTTTTTTACAAAAAATTAAAAACCCAAACAAAATTAACAAAAGTTGTTAAAAATTAATTTCGACTCAAATATCTTTTAAAAAATTTGAGATAATGGCTTCAAACTACTTTTAACTTATAAGAAAAATTGTTTTCAATATTCGATAAAATTTTGAAAAAAATCGAATTGACAATTTTTTTACAAAAAATAAAAAAAAATGATAAAAGTTGGTAAAAATTGTTTTGTGACGTAAATATCTTTTCAAAAATTTGAGGCATTGGCTTCAAACTAATTTTATCTTATAAGAAATATTGTTTTCAACATTCTATACAATTTCGAGACAAATCAAATAGACAGTTTTTTTTACAAAAAAAATAAAAACCTAAGAAAAAAACAATACTAAAACTTGTAAAAATTTGCTCTCGAATCAAATAGAGCTTTTCAAAAATTAAAAATATTGGCTTCAGTAATTTTTTTAAAAAAATCCAACAGACCGTTTTTTCATAAAAAAATAAAATCTACAAAAAATAGTACGCAAATTTGGTAAAAATTAATACATATAGACAAACTTTTAAGCAAGACAAATCGACAGACGGGATGGGAAGTTATCAGTGTGGGTCGCATCCCAGCCTCTTTTTTATACTTGTAACAGAATCGTTTTTAGGTGCTAAAATCGCTCGATCAACTTGCGGCAACTTGCGGGTAAACATTAACTATTAATTCGTCTTGTCCAGTGACGCTAGTTGCAAATATTGGTTCTATTAGTACTTCACCATCATTTCTATTTCTTATTTCCAAAAAAGTTCTTGCAAATTGTGCTGCATTATTATCACCACCAAATGTACGCGCATATTTGTGGTCAATCTTAAAAGTTTGACAGAAGCCCACAGAAACGACGATTTTAGGCAAGCATTTATTTCATCACTTTTTGTACCTCTTGGCACAACTGGCAATACTTGCCGAAAATCACCAGCGAACAGAATCACACCTCCCATTGGACGTTCATCAGCTCTAAAATCTCTAAGTGTACGATCCAGAGCTTCAGGCCCACCTATATTTACCATAGTCGATTCGTCCCACACAATAAACGTCGTTTCTTTAAGCACTTTAGCTAGTGAGCTTTGTTTCGAGATACTACAAAATGGACGCTCTTGTATGTATAGATAACTAATTATTGACTAACATTATCGGACTTTATTTATGCCTAAAACCTGCTCCGTGATATCCTCATTCATTTAAAAAAAAATGCATGACAATTAGATAAGAAGTCTCGAAGCCAAACCGTAACAAAGATTCCCTCTTTTGCTTGATTTCAGTTTTATATAGATAAATCCAATATTAATCAAAAATAGTGAAAAACTTCACATGAATATCAATATCAACTATTTCTTCGCTTAATTTTTAATGAAAAGAGTCCTAAAAAAGTGAACATGAGTATATTTTCTCTAAGAAACTAAATTTAATTAATGTTACTATATAACAAAGTCACTCCACTTTCTACACTTTATCTTTACGATTACAGTAGGTACATTAAAAAGAAAAAATTCTTTTAAATTTATAGTATCGTATATATTTTTCTAGTCACAAAGGACAAAGTTAAAATAAAGAAATAGGATAAAATAAACGAACGAGCTAATTGATTTTCTGTTAGAGGACCTTTCTTTCCAGGCTCATGTTTAAGTTGGCACTCTCATTGTGAGAGTTTCTGCAAGAAGTTCAACTTGATATAGCTGCATTTTGGATTAGGTTGGAATGAGTTTTGAGAAGTTTGCAAATTTTCTTTCAATTGTTTTGTTATTATTCGTTACGCTTTTGTAAAAAGAGAAGTTAAACTTTTTTAAAAAATTAATTTTGCATTTTATTAAAGAATGTGTAAGTTAAAACCAAATAACTAAAAAAAGAGGCTGGGATGCGACCCACACTGATAACTTCCCATCCTGTCTGTCGATTTGTCTTGCTTAAAAGTTTGTAGGTTTTCGTGTTTTGTTAAAAAAGATCTCAGTTCTCGAAATTATTTTTTTGTTAACGAGATTTTTAGTCGGAAACCAATTTTTACCAATTTTAGTAGCATTTCTTAAAAAAAAAATCATTTCTTATATAAACAAATACAAATTGGATGAATGAAATTAATTTGCAGTCAATATCTTCTATTGTTCACGAGATATCGAAAACCGAACATCAATTTTTACCAATTTTGCGTACTATTTTTTTTAGATTTTAATTTTTTATGAAAAAACTGACTGTTGGATTTTTATAAAAAATGTACTTAACGTCGAAAACAATATTTTCTGTGAGATAAAATAAGTTTGAAGCCAATATTTTTTAATTTTTGAAAAGATATTTGAGTCGAAAGTAAATTTTTACTAAGTTTTAGTATTGTTTTTTTTAGGTTTTTATTTTTTGTAAACAAAACTGTCAATTCGATTTTTCTCAAAATGCTACTGAATGTTGACAACAATATTTTTTAAAAGATAAAAGTAGTTTAAAGCCAATATCTCAAAGTTTTGAAAAGATATTTGAGCCGAAAATCAATTTTTACCAACTTTTAGTAATGCTTTTTTTTTAGGTTTTTATTTTTGGTAAAAAAACTGTCAATTAGATTTTCTCAAAATTTTACTGAATGTTGACAACAATATTTTCTAAAATATAAAATTAGTTTAAGGCAAATATCTCAAAGTTTTGAAAAGATATTTGAGTCAAAAATAGATTTTTACCAACTTTTATTAATATTTTTTTTTTGGTTTTTATTTTTTGTAAAAAAAAACCGTCCACTCGATTTTTCTCAAAATTTTACCCTAATGTTGAAAATAATATTTGTTATAAGATAAAATTAGTAAATTTTCTTAAAGATATTTAAGTCGAAAATCAATTTTTACCAACTTTGAGTAATGTTTTTTATAGGTTTATATTTTTGGTAAAAAAAACTGTCAATTCGATTTTTCTCAAAATTTTACCAGATGTCAAAAACATTATTCTTCGTTGCAAAAAACTGTTTTGGAGATAAAATGGTGTTTTGTTCGTAAATTTTTTGAGGTAAATAATTTTTTTTCAGTTTTTTTTTTGATTTATAAAAAAACCGTTAATTGGAATTTTTTCCAAAAATATATTTGTTTAGTATCGCGTTACAATATATAATATAAAATTTTATTCAAGTCTCTAGCGTTATTGGTTCGTGAGATATTTAGGGTTAACCAAAATGTTCACCTTTTTCTATGGACGACGAAAAAAACGTCCGAACGTACGGACGTACATACATCTTTCTAAAAATCTTTTATTTCGACTCTAGGGACCTTGAAACGTCGAGAAATGTCAAAATTTTCAATTTGACAAATCGGACCCATTACAATAACTTTATATAAGAAGTTAATAAGGAAGGTGAGTGCAAAAAGAAAAACCAAGTTAAGAATGAAGAGGAAGACCTATAAGTAAGTTAGTTTTAGAAGACGTATTATTTGCATAAACTGAACGAGGAAGCATTCGGAATTATTACAAAAGACCTGTGTAATTTAATAAGGATTTGGGCTTTTGAAAATTTTGTTTACCAAAATTCTGTTTATCAATATTAACTGTCCTTTTTCAAGATTTGCGTGATAATACATGTTTTTGAAAGGCTTAAAAACGTGTGCTACGACCAAATTTATCTTTGTACAAAATAATTTGGCTTATTTCAGTAAAATCTAGATTTTTACTTGCGATGTAAATACAAATATAGCAATTATTGTATTCGTAAACAAATTCGAACTGGAAAACTTAAGCATGACATTACGATGGTAGAAAAGTCCGAAAAAAGTGGGTCCGGCGATTTTGTCCTCACTCCTTCAGCTCAAGCTATTGGAATGTTAAGTTCAAACTTGGAAATTAAGGTTTTAAGCAGATTCATATCACGTAATTCTTAAAGACAAAACAATAAGAAAAGTCCACATCCTAATTTTTTGGTCAAAACTCGATAATTCAAATTTTTGTCAAAAACGGCTTAAAAGATTTTTATGAAATTTTCTCTAATTTTTCTTTTCTTATCTTAGATTTTTTTAATTTCTCAGAAACTTAATAAACTAATTGTCTTAAAAATATTTTATGAGCAAAAATGTCTATTTTTGGGTTTTTAAAAACCATACCTACATTTGTTTTCAAAAATTCAATATCTCAAAATTCAATTCAAATAAAAACGACTATTTATAAGCACTTATTGACTGCCTTATCTGTAGCTTAATAGTTATTGCGTAGGACTGTCATGCTAGATGTCTTAGCTTTAATCCCTGCCTGTGCCATCAGTAAGATGATTATGTCCTGCCAAAGTGGGCTAACCAATATTACATTTATACAAAAGATGTTATGTTCAATCGTATCAAAAAAAAATATTAAGGTAATTTCAGGCCATGAGAACAATAGTGGCCTAACTGCAATCTTATCGAAATTTGGTTTATTATAAAAATTATATCTGTATCTATTAACCAACATTTCTCCATTAACATTTCTAAAATTTTCAGGATCATGCCGTATTTCTACGACTTTTTCCCTTAGGAAAAAAAACTAACTAACGAAAAATTTAATTAATAAATAAAATGTACAAAAAAAACTTGTAGAACCTTGAAAAAAACTATGAGTTTTTGACTTTATGTTAATTTTAAAATCTAATAAGATATTTTTTTTTTTACTTTTTTGCTTTTTTTTCGACTTATAACCGATTTTATATTTATTGTATTTATCCTTTAACTGACTCTAACTTTTAAAAACGGCTTCTTGTTTTATTAAAATAAGAAGCCGTAACTATTTTTAGTGTTACTTCAATTATTATATATGCAGAAAACGGGATCCCTCGTAATATTAAAATAATCAAAAATTTGGTATAATTTAACAAAATTAAAGTTATGTCGAAAATCATAAAAACCGTCGAAAAGGGAGCGAGAACAATAGCGGGTCCAAATACTATTTTTCAAAATTTGGTAATACTGTTCATAGTTCTATATATCTTAAAATCAGTATTTCAAAACACTGTAAGTTTAGAACACTCTATATCAAAACGTTGCTTGAAAAAAACACTGTATGTGATAATATTGTATCTCCGAATTTTTCCTCGTCCTTACAAAGTTTGTTTTTGGCAGTTCTGTTGTTTTACTTATCTCTAAAAAAACACAGCACTTAACTCAAAATATTGATAATGTTCATAAAAAAATTACTTCAAACTTATACATAATTTAACACTTTCACATTTACAAAAAAATTAATGGTTTTCAAAAAATATTAAAACAATAAAATATTATTGTTTTTAAATGTTTTGCAAAGTAGAGTTAATAAAAAAAAAAATTGTTATGATTAGATTTTAGATTAGATTACAATGGTTTTTGTTTTGATAACGTTAATTACAATTTTTATAAAGTTTACAAACAAAAAAAAAACAAAAAGCATGGCTTTACTGCGGTCTGCCTATTTGACAAATCATAAAAAAGATAACATAGCTCAATAATATATTTAAAAACTTTCATTTATAATTCTACTTCTATAGAGAAGAGCTAGCCTGCAGAATTAATGTAATTTTTTAACTTCCATATTGTTAAGCAAGAGTATAACTTGATTTTGCGTCAGTATTTCGCTACCAAAACCATTGCTTCTTATTTCTTTAAGAACTGGACATCTTCCAACAAAGTGTAAAACATCCTCCCTTTCCTTTAAATTGCACAATGAGCATATAATTGGTAAGTCATCTCTATGAGGTATAAAATTCAGCTGCATAACTTCACCTTTCAATTTAACCATCATTGAAATTTCAACAATGCTATTATCGTCCCTAAAATAATTCCTCTCTTCCAAGTTGTGATTTAGTTGACAGTAGAGCTGCCTGTATATAGATCCTGTGGCGCCATTCAAGTATTTCTCTCGTTGTTTTATGTTCACTGCGGAAATGAGCTTGTATAAAGAAGCTTTTAAATCATCTTGGTTATTACACAAAAGGTTAAGTTCCATTCCACATTCTCTTGCCAAATTTATCCAATCAGCACACCAACTTGTTTTGGTTCGTATTACTTGAAGCGCTACTATCTTTGGAAGCCTATTATATTTCATCTCGTTTGTCGATTTCCATTTCAGTTTCGGTAGGGAATTTATAGCTTCTCTGGAAATCAGTCCGAATTTTATGATCATTGGAAAGTGGTCTGAATACGGTACAGTCTCTATTTTCATGTCAATCATATGCTCATTCCATTCGTTGCCTGCGAGACTATAGTCTTTCACAGAGCTTCGCTGACCACTGAAAAAAGTTAATTGACCTTCCATATCTGACAAGCTTGTACCATTTTGTATTCTTAACCCGTATGAGTTACACAGTCAATAAGATTTAAGCCTCATGCGTTGCAGACTAAATCCTTCGATTTTCTCTCGATTCCCAGTACACTGTTCTTATTTCCAGCTTGGCTTCCAGTTCTTGCATTCATGTCACCCACAACAAGCAGATTAGAAGTATTACTTTGAGAGTTTCAGACATTATTCCTTCCAATTTTTCGAAATCATTGTTCCATTAATTGCAATTGAAATATGTGGGAAGGATGCGATAAATCTTTCCATTAATTTGTAGTTTAACATACGTAACGCTTTCATATACTACTTCTAACTTACAATACATATATATGTTTTAGAATTTTCTTGAAACCAAATAAACATCCCCCATTAGCTCTTCCCCGTGATTGTGTTCTCATCCATTTTAATTCATAATTAATAAATTTGTTTTCATAATTGATAAAGTTAGTTTCAGTAACAAATGTTTCATACAAAAAAATAAATTCAAATTGATTAATAAATTTATAAAAATCCATTAAATTTGCCTTATTAACTAGACCACAAACATTATAAGACAGTATTCTTTAATTTAGCGTTTCAAAAGTATTTTCATTTTTTTATCATAAACTAAATTAATTTTATTATGGCAGACGGCATTACAATCAAAAATGTCTCGTGTGAACACTCTCCACAGTTTGAGAAGGATTTGGATTTTGAACGAAGTACCTGCAATACATCTTTTCTGTTGGACATTTCAGCTAAGACATTTGCGATATTTCTTCCCGTGCTTATTTGACGTGCAGTAGTTATTTTAGATGTATTAGATGTCTGCAAGAGATCTAGACAAATTTCTTTAGCTTTCTCCACAGCATCCTGGGTATTACCCGTCGGAGGTTGCAGATGCACTATGACATTCCTCTCTTTTCCCTTCTTTTCAAGTAATTCTACCTGTTTCTCGAGCTTAACACATCTGGACTCCATTTTGTTCAGTTGAGCCGCCAATTCTGCATTGCTTTGTTTAAGAGTAGTAATCTCTGTGCTGATTCCTTCAATATCAGAATTGGTTGCAACGTCTTTTAGCTTAACATCTAACAAATTAGCCATCGAATTCTGTAATATTTTCTCCAGATCACAAACTGCCAAATTCCCAACCGGTGTTTTATTTTTGAATGCAGTACTCGATGAATTCGATTTTGGTGAAGACATTTCGGTAAACGGTCTTTTTGATGGGTTTTGTTCGTTCATATTCGGTGATCGAGTCAGAGGCATATTTTTAATGTTTTTAATATGTAACTCACCCAATAACTTTAAAAACTATTGAAGTGATGTTAATTGTCAGGTCAATTTCGACTACAGAATATTTATTTAAAAGAAAAAACACTGTTGTTAATATTAAAATAAACATTATTCATACGGAGCTTTAATTTTCACTGTCTTTATTTTTTGGACCAGAGTTGCCAACTCCAATTGTTATTAAAGATTATGATTATAAAAATAGTTTTTTTTTCAATGCTGTATTTAAAAATGCTGTAAATATTATCAATACATTTTATAACGATAATCTGAAAGATTATGAATACAAAATAAAAACACTTTTATTTTTTGAGTACATTGCAAAAATAAAAGAAAGCTATATTCCCTTGTTTTAAAACTGCAAGTGTTTGGATATAACCTATTTCTTTATTTTTGCTCTACTGAAAATAATGAAAAATATAGGTATGCCTTTATTGCACTCAATACACACACTTCGAAATTTGACACTTCACACTCGAAAAAAGGAGGTCTCGTCAGCACACCTAAATCCGATGGTCTACATTTTCAATGACCCTAAATTATCTGAATTATCTCATCCTTTAGCTCTTGACTTGCGTTGCTGGCTTATCAACGTACACCTTTTCTTTCAAATAATCCCAAAGAAAGAAGTCCAACGGTGTCAAATTACATGATCTTGGTAGCCAATTGACATCGCCATGACGTGAGATAACACGGCCATTGAATTTGACACACAAAAGAGCCATTGTTTCGTTAGCTGTGTGGCAAGTGGCACCTCTTGAAACCACATATCGTCCACATCCATATTTTCCAATTTAGGCCATAGAAAGTTCTCACGATAGTAAACACCATCCACAGTAACTTCCTGACAAGTCTAATTTTGGAAAAAATACAGCTCGATGATGCCGCCAGCCCATAAAACGCACCAAACAGTCACTCTTTGTGGGTGCATTGGTTTTACCACAATAACTCTTAATTAATTAATGTCTTCTCGTATGTTCAGACTGCAAAGCAAGGGTAAATCTGGGCGATGAGGCATGAAGTTAAGTTTAATTAATTCTCCTCTCGTTTTAAAAATAGTTCTAATTTTATTTAATGGCATGGTGTTAAGAAGGTATGTATTATTACCAAGGCAGAAGTTTAAACGGTTATAATAACATCTCAAAAGCGACGAACGGGCCTCAGATGCTTTTCTGTCGTACAAGATGTAACCATATTTTTCTAAAAAGATATCAAAATTTTTCCTCAGCAGGGAAGGTTGTTCATTTTGAGTTACCATCAGATTCATACTGCAGGTATCCGCCAAACTTTCCTATTCCGTCACCATATGTCCTGCCGCCATAATTAAACACTTCAGTATGATTTTGGGTATTCTTGCATCATTCATTTGTAAGACTTTGACAATATAGTTGAAATGCATGCTAAGAGTTTCCAATATCATGGGAGGCAGCCCTGTTTCCAGATACAGCATTTAGTTTGGGGTATTTCTCGGAAGCCGGAAGATTCTTTTAATAAAGTATCGGAGAAACTTTTCGATTGCTTCAAAAGAACAGTAACCCCAAACCTGAGCTCCATACAATAAAATCGATGCAGCTGTGGAGCGGAAAAGTTTGTGTTTTGTACTATGGTCAATGCAGTCACTTTTGAAGCAGCGTTACCACACAGTTGAAATTACACGTTTTGCCTCTGTTAGTTTCAGTTCTAGATGATTTTTTCATATTTATATTCGAAGTAAATAGAATTCCCAGATATTTATACTCTCGAACAATTTCGACTGCCTCGTTATTGAATGTCCACTTTTCGTTTCTTGCAGTCCTGCCGCCACCCGCTCTAAATATCATTATCTTGGATTTTGATAGATTTACGTCGAGATTCCAGCGATTACAATAGCCACTTAGCCTATTCATCATCATTTGCAGTCCATCCACCGTCTCTGTAAAGAAGACTATGTCGTCTGCATACAAAAGTACAGGTATAGTAGTTCCTCCAAACACAATTCCGCCTTTGACCACATCTGTTATGCCGTTTATAAACAATATAAAGAGCAAAGCACTCAGTATACAATACACCCTTGCTTGAGACCCATTTCCATGCGAAACTCTGCTGAGACAGACGCTCCATCCCATATGTATGCTGTATTCATTGTGTACAAGGCTTTCAGAATGTTCATTGTTTTACTCGACAGTCCAATGGCATACAGCTTATAGAAAAGCATTTCACGAACGATAGAGTCGAATGCTGCTCGGAAGTCAACAGAGAATACATAAAGTTTTCTTTGTCTCCTGTGTGATATGTGATCCGTTGTGGAATAGTTCTTCCTGAAACCGGCCTGATATTCAGAGAGTATACTTTTTCTCCTCATCCATTCGGATATTCTATTCTCAATAAGCCCAGCGAAGAGCTTTGCATTTGTATTTAAGAAAGAAATACTCGTACCTCTATAATTTGATGCTTCATCATAGTTTCCTTTTCTGAAAAGCGGAAAAATTATTGATTTTCTGAAACTTTCGGGAACTATAGTCGGTTAAATTCTTTAGCAAGCAGCAGTAAAAATTCATCAGTTGAGTGCTTATAGTGCTCAAAAGGAATACGATCATCTCCTGGCGCCTTATTCACTTTAGCTTTCTCAATAACTTCTTTTAATTCATTTATTGAAAACGGTGCATCTAGAAAGTCATCTGTGATTAAAGGGGCTGCGTATAGTACCAATGGTGATCTTATCGTTGCGTTCAGAAGCTTTTTGAAGTGATCGCTTAGATTTTGCGCTTGTAATCAATCCTAGAGCAATGATATTCGTGGTTCCATTCAAGGTTTTCACAGCCTTCCAGAATTCGGCATAGCTACGGGAGCGATTGATAACCGATACTGTCTCTTGCTCAAAGGCAGATTTTTTTTACTGCACATATTCTTTTGAATTCAATATTTGCCTCGGAGTACAGTTTTCTAAAAACAGGCAAGTTTCGTGACCGGAATAGCTTTAAAAATTTGAATGATAGATTTCTAGCTTTTAAGCATTCAGAGTCAAACCACTTTTGCTTATATCTGGTGATTTTTTTGAGGTTAGGATTTTCATGCATTAGTATTTGACAGATCACGCGGGATTTCAGACATGGTGTCAAAGAGAAAGATGCTCAGTATGCTTTGACATTTCATCATGAATAGACTTACTAACGAGCAACGCTTGCAAATCATTGAATTTTATTACCAAAATCAGTGTTCGGTTCGAAATCTGATTCGCGCTTTACGCAAATTTTATGCGTTTTTTTTAAAAAAAAAGTTCTCAAGCTCTTAAAAAATCACCCATTATATTAAACAATGTCCTCTTTTCAATGGAGGACAATAAATACATAATGGGTGATTTTTTAAGAGCTTGAGAACTTTTTTAAAAAAAAAAAACGCATAAAATTTGCGTAAAGCGCGAAAATCCTAACCTCAAAAAAATCACCCGATAATTATTTTTTTGTTTTGCTTGTTGGTTTTGTGGATTCGCTTTTTTGTTGATCTGCGTTAAAACCGATATATCTACGAGTTCGTTTAGTTCTTGAAGCTCTCTAATTTCTTTCCTCATGTTTTCTTGGAACTTGCTCTTACTTCTTTCATTCCAGCGCATTTTCGGGATAAGATTCAATTTTTTTGCGCCGGTTGGTGTTTCTGTTCTATGATTTTTTTCTTCCCAATAACACTGTTTACTAACAATTTCCTGAGATTGAACTTTAAGAAATGTAACTATAAAAGTTTTTTTTTTTTAAACTAATAAAAGAACCCATTAAAAATCTTTTTGAATACATAAATACAAACTATTAATGACTTATAGTAATAATCGTTCATAAGAAACAGTATCATCATTCCAAGTCGAAATATCAAAATAAAACTTATTTACATAAATCATTGGTGAAAATCAATTCATCATTTATTTATTCTAACGTCGCGGAAGTCGCGTACAAGTTTTGTTTATAATTTAATATTTTTATACAAAGCCAAAGTTCAAACAAAGTTAAACATAAAACAAAACAACCAAACTTTATAAATACGTTTAAAAAAGGACATAATATTTTCACACATTTACTTTCCTTATTTTCCATCTCACATCATTATGATATAAAAACATTTTTATTTTATTTTTGGGTTCAAATAAAAACACATATTATATTGAATAAAGCCAATGCCCTTACCAAAATAATATAATAATATGAAAGACTTTTTGTTCATTTTTATGAAAACATCAACCCATATGGCACCATACACACAGAACACTAGTAATAATTTTAAGCTTTTTGTTTATTTAAAAAATATATGTATATAAAAATATACACATAAGATATTCCCTAATGTACCACGCGCACTAACTTAAACTCCCACAGATCTCTATTATAGTGGATGGGTATAATTTAATGTCACATTACATAAATATGAAAAAGAGGCTGGGATGCGACCCACACTGATAACTTCCCATCCCGTCTATCGATTTGTCTTGCTTAAAAGTTTGTCTAAATGTATCAATTCTTACCAAATTTGCGTTCTATTTTTTGTAGATTTTATTTTTTTTATGAAAAAACGGACTGTTGGATTTTTATAAAAAAATTATTGAATATAAAAAACAATATTTTCTGTGAAATAAAATAAGTTTGAAGCCAATATTTTTAATTTTTGAAAAGCTATTTGAGCTGAAAATCAATTTTTACCAACTTTTATTAATTTTTTTGTTTAGGTTTTTATTTTTTGTAAAAAAAATGTCAATTCGATTTTTCTCAAAATTTGTCTTAATGTTGAAAACAATATTTCTTATAAGTTAAAATTAGTTAGAAGCCATAATATCAAATTGTTGAAAAGATATTTAAGTCGAAAATCAATTTTTACCAACTTTTGTTAATTTTTTTTTTTCGGTTTTTAATTTTTTGTAAAAAAACTGTCAATTCTATTTTTTTCAAAATTTTACTGAATGTTGAAACCAATATTTTTTGAAAGACAAAAGTAGTTTAAAGCCAATATCTCAAAGTTTTGAAAAGATATTTGAGTCAAAACTCAATTTTTACCAACTTTTTTTTATTTTTTTTTTAGGTTATTATTTTTTGTAAAAAAAACTGTCAATTCGATTTTTCTCAAAATTTTATCAGATGTCAAAAACATTATTCTTCGTTGCACAAAATTGTTTTGGAGATGAAATCATATTTTAGTCTTAAAATTTTCGAAGTGACAAATTTTTTTTTTCAGTTTTTTTGATTTATAAAAAAAAACGTTAATTGAATTTTTTTCCAAAAATATAATTGTTTTGTATCAGGTTACAATATATAATACAAAATTTAATTCAAGTCTCTAGCGTCATTGGTTCATGAGATATTTAGGGTTAACCAAAATTTTCACCTTTTTTTTAAACTGCTATGGTAAAAAAACCACCCACGCAATTTTCTTGAGAGCCCTTTCTGCATCTTTCTGCCTTATTATCTGTATAACAAAATTTATTTGAAGTCGATATCTCTTCTGGTTCTTAAGCTATGGACGACGAAAAAAACGTCGCGAACGTACGGACGTACGGACTTACGTACACACGCACGCACAGACATCTTTCTAAAAATCTTTTATTTCGACTCTAGGGACCTTGAAACGTCGAGAAATGTCAAAATTTTCAATTTATCAAATCGGACCCATTACAATAACTTCCTATGGGAAGTTAATAACGAAAATATAAACTGCTCCTTTATTCAATTTTCATTTTAAATTTATGGTCCCTTTGCTGTATTAGCACAAATAACCCTACATTTAGGACAAACCATTTTTGGTGAAAACTTTAAATTCCTTAATTTTTGAACACAAGAATACAATACAAATTTTTCTCAAGGACATTTCCGTTAAAATGGGAAATTCATCTCATTATTTATGTTGAATTAAATCTTCTTACATATATGTATATAAAAATGAATCGCAAAAGGTGTTGGTTACCGCATAACTCAACAACGCAACGCCTGGACCAATTTGGCAAATTCTTTTTTTAAAATGTTCGTTGAAGTTCAAGGATGGTTTTTACGGCGAGAAAAGTTCGAATAATTGCCGGAAAAACCATAAAAACAGCCCTTTTCTTTTTCCCATACAAATGTTTTCTAACTAAAACGTAGTCAATTTGAGCTTTATTGCTATACATTTGCAAATATGTAACCAATGCTTGAAGGTGGTCGAACAGCCCATTCAGCACTAAAATTGCCATTAAATATGCAAAGCAATGAAACTCCAACCTGCAACGTTTCGAAGAACTTTGCAATGGCAAAGGTTTTGCAGCAATGTAAATTGATGTTTGGGATGAATGTACGATGGCACATACAAAGTCTTTGGAGGCTTTAGACAGAACCTTAAAAGATCTACGAAGCAATAATAACAGATTTGGTGGTGCAATGATTTTCGTCAAACATTGCCAGTGATTCCACGATCAACGCCAGCTGATGAAATCAATGCATGTCTTAAGACCTCCAATTTGTGGAAACATGTCAAAGTACTTCATTTAAGCAAGAATATGCGTGTCGAGTTGCAAAATTACCAATCTGGAAATTCTCTAAACAACTCATTGACATTGGTAATGGCAAATTTCCTATAGACATGTTGACTGGCTAGTAGTACCCGTGGCATGATGGTTAGTGCGTTGGACTGTCATGCGAGAGGTCTTGGGTTCGATCCCTGCCTGTGCCACCTAAAGTTTTTTCACGGGTACTGCCTCTTGCGGGGAATTGACAAATTCTCCAAGAGTAATTCTTGTCATGAAAAAGTGCTTTCTCAAATTAGCCGTTCGGATTCGGCATATAAGCTGTAGGTCCCCTCCATCCATGCAATTACTCGCACACAGGAATGGTTGAGAGTTGTAAGTCACTAGGCCCTGGTTCTCTACGGACTGTTGCGCCACCTAATTTATTTATTTTTTATGTTGACTGGCTGCATTAACTTTCCTCAAAGTTTTTGTCAGTTAACGCAATCAAAAGATGAACTTATTCAGAAGGTGTTTCTAGATGTTTCTCAAAATTACAGAAACCATAATTGGTTGAGCGAACGAGCTATATTGGCTGCAAGAAACATAGATGTAAATGAATTAAATTTCAAAATTCAAGAATAAATTACAGGCGAATCGAGGATATAAATCGATTCGGATTCGGCTACTAACCAAGATAATGTAGTCAACTATCCACCGGAATTTTTAAACTCGCTGGATTTGGCAGGATTGCCACCTCACAATCTTCAATTAAAGGTTGGATCAATAGTTAATATGTTGCGAAATATCAACCAACCGCGTCTTTGCAACGGTACACGGCTAGTGATAAAAAAAAATACTTAACGTAAGAGAAACAACTATAATAATCAAGGGAAAGTATAAAGGCGAAGATGTTCTCATACCGCGCATCCCAATGATTCCGACTGATGTGTCATTTGAGTTTAAACGACTTCAGTTTCCAGTGCGCTTGCTTTTGCTATGACCATTTTTCTCACATGGTCAATTGTATGTTGCCTGTTCCCGTGTTGGAAAACCATCAGATTTATTTGTCTATGTAATAATAGTAATCAAACAAAAAACATCGTATATCACAAAGCACTACAATGATAATAAAACTGATTTCTGTTAATAATTATGATTCACATGATTAACTATAAAGCGATTGCTTTATTTATTTATTATTTATTATTGCTTTAAATCCTTATATGTACATATTTATGTTTCATTTAATTATTTTTTATTTACAACGCCCTATCACCAGGGCGACGGTTCTGTTCAGGAGAATTTTAAGCAACGACTATAAAATACGTAGGAACAAAAAACTGCCACATTATAAATCTTAATGACAGGACGAAGCCATAAAGGGCTTAGTTTTAAAAAACATACATACATCATATTTTTTCGATTCAGAATATTATTTTTAGAAATATATGTAATTGAAATCCTCTGTCCTTTTTTATCTCTCACTTTCTGCAGTTTCAAACTTCAAAATGAAAATTTTAAAGTTTCACAAATACCCATCAGTTTCCAGGACTCCCCAATTTTAATATTCCTAACCTTTTTTTGATACTATTCTCTGGTCCATGTAAGGTCTAAGAAGTGCCTCAATTCCTTTGGTGGTTCAACAGCTTTTAGATTTCTACGGTCTATGTCTATGTCGCCTACAATTTGCAACTTATTGTGTTTGAGTATATAAGTTAATGGCAAGAATGAAAAGGAAAAGGCTTTTGATATCGAGCAAAATTCAAACGACTAGTTGAGAAGCATAATTTTATGTAGCAAAGATGTCTCTCAGAGGATTCATCGAACGAAAGGCAACAAAAACTTCAGGATGACAAAAATGGAGGATAGAACTAGACTTCTTTTGGCTTTGATACTTTTACTAAAACGCCAAAAGTATATTATTTACTACCAAAATAAATTGTATTTGTATTTATGAAGTTAATAGACTTCAACAATGCGGTTACCACGCAATATGGTTGATATGTATACCGTATCACAATGAGTTGAGAAGGATAAAATTTAACTACAATGTGTATTAAATATCATTTACTGTGAAAACAACGATTTTCGTGTTTATTTTTTTGTCAGAGTTTTGGAATCTTCCTACGAATAGAAAATAGAGTAGACTTTTGGAGAAGGTTATATCAAATTAACAGAACTAACAAGGACAATGTTATTCGTTTATAAAAAGAAAGCAAGTTTTTATGCTCTGTAACGTTTACAATCGCATAAAGAATTCAAAATGTTTTGAATTGACTTCATAAAATTTGTATTTCCCAATACGATATTTAAACAAAAAAAAAACACATATTTCTTAAGAGAAATCAATGGATGTTCATTTTAAAAAAGAAAAAGGTTAATTAATTGGTTGAAGAGCATTTACATGAAAGATTGGTTAAATTTTAAAAGCCGATGTTGAATGTGAAGCACACATAAACGCCAAGTTTTTTTTTATGAATTTCAATTGACATTTCTCAATTTCACACTAATTCAATTCGAACCATTTAAAGATACACAATTGAGCAACGCCGCCGCCTTCAAGTTATTCAGACTTATTATGGAAATAAACTCTCATGCATATCGTGCACTTCGTGATTTTCTAGCCAATTTAATCGTCCAAATGTGAGTACAATCGGAAAAATCGTGCAAAAATTTGAGGAAACCGGGTCTCTAGGAGATTTGAAAATACCAGGAATTGCTCGTACAGCTCGTACTGCAGAAAATATTGCTGCGATACGATAGTGTGGCTAAAGAGCATTCCCAAGTCTTTATCATGCCCAACAATTTCATGTCTTAATCTCGTCGTTAATGAGCATTATGCATTACGCTAACAACGTGCAATTGACTCAAGAACTAAAGCCTCTTGACCATTTCAAGCGTCGCACAGTGGCCCGTTTATGCAAAAGTGCTTGCAATATTCATTTTTCGAGTGGGTCTATAATGCAAAACTTTTTAGTTCACTGGACTCACAAATATTTGGAGCTTGAGTAATCGAAAAAAATATTCAATTTGGGTTATTGGTGTGCCTTATAGAGCAGGCCAAAGTTGAAAATTTTTTATGATGATCATTTTTTTTCTTAACTTTGAATGAAAAAACTAGAAAAAGGGCTTCCAAACGCTTTTCGTTTTTGTTTTTATGATATGCTTTGCCATTATTTAGATCGGTAATTAAAACAAAAAAAAAACAAAAAAATTTTTTTAATTGTTTAATTTAATTTTTTTGGAAACACTACTTTTTGCACACTTTTTCGACTTCAAATTGGATAGAAAAAAAAGGTTCAACGAGTGGTGCTAAGATCTCAACTGATTCAGAATCCTTATATATTCCTTTACATAAATCCAAAAGATCAACTGCGTCATTTTGCATCGAACTGAGCTAGGGAGATTTGAAGTGATGAAGTCAGTCATTTTTTTCCCCTCTTTTTTATGGAATTTTTTTTTATGGTTTTCTTTGTTTTGTGTGTGGTGGATTTAAAAAAGATGATTTTATTTTAAAAAGGTAAATCATTTTTATTTTTTGTTTATTACATAAGATTTTCAAGAGTTTTAGAACTAATTTTTTTAATCCTGTTATAAAATTTTAAATAACGCATTTGTTTTCGGGTACGATTGAATTTTGATCAGGTACTTTTATTGATAAGGATTAAGATTAAGAATTTATTGATAAGATTTAAGGATAAAACGATTTTGGAATATGTTAGTATACAGGTAGACAGACAGGTAGTTTTATTTGGGTGTCTTTAAATATAATTAATATAAGGATTAAAGCGACTTGAGTGCAGGTATTTACTCTAAGGTATAAAAAGATGAAACATTTGACTAAAATAATCATTTAGAATTCAAACGAGCGTTCGAGCAGTTGCTTTTATTTTTCAAAACAATTTAAAATGGATATTCCGAATAAGGATTTGTTTGAACTTTTTGTCAATGTTACCACTTGCAATGAGTTTATATCTGCCGTGGAAATTGAATACCAACTACCAGATGCAAATGCAATCAAACAGATATTAAAACAATTCTATTACAACCTTGATAGAAAATGGATAGCAGCCAAAAGATCGAGAAATAACTTTAAAAAGAATGCAGAATGGCTTTCCTTATCTCTGCATATCAATACCGGACAAACAGAAGAAGCGGGTGATCTCCCAACTACATCGAGAGGAAGACCAAGAAAGACAGTCAATGAGTGCGCAACATTTACTAAAAATCAGTCAAATAGCAGATATTCAACCAACAATATATAAAGTTAATGAAGAAACAACTATTACTGTGAATCACGAGTTCTTTTTAACTATGATAGACGGAAGAGTATTAAACGAATTAACGGAAACAAAGTCTACGCGGTCATGTCCGATATGCAAAAGGACACAAAAGAATTTCAATAAAGATGAATCAATTGAGGACGAACATAATTACGAATATGGAATCTCTCCACTGCACGCTAGAATCAGATGCATGGAATTTATTTTGAAGCTTGCGTATACTCTTCGACAAGAAGGAGAAGGTACTGATGAATCGGTTGGGACCAAGGAGGCGGAAAAAAGAAGAAAACAAGAGATCCAAAGGCGTTTTCGCGATGAGCTTGGCCTTGATGTGGATAAACCAAAGCAAGGGTTTGGAAACACTAATGACGGAAACACTGCAAGAAGATTTTTTGAACAGTCAGATGCAACCGCTCGAATAACTGGAGTCAATGGAGAAGTTATAATGAGGCTCAAAGTAATATTGAACGTTTTAAATTGCAGAGAAGTAGTGAATGCAGTTAAATTTGGGGAGTATACAAAAAAAACTGCAGAGCTTTTAAAACAAAAGTATCCTGAAAAATTACTTACACCTACACTACACAAAATATTGGTTCATAGTCAAAATATCATTGAATATCAATCACTACCACTTGGAGAACTGTCAGAAGAAGCCCAGGAATGCAAAAATAAAGACTACAAGAAATATTGATATCAGAATACGTGTAAAGTTTCAAGGATTCGGCAGAATGAGGACCTATTTAACATGCTTGCAACCTCTTCGGATCCACTTATTTCTTCATTAAGGCATGTGAGAAGCCAAAAAGAT
The DNA here is from genome assembly GCA_920104205.1 of Eupeodes latifasciatus. Classification (NCBI taxonomy): domain Eukaryota; kingdom Metazoa; phylum Arthropoda; class Insecta; order Diptera; family Syrphidae; genus Eupeodes; species Eupeodes latifasciatus. The sequence continues at coordinate 18,783,335 of OV049925.1, forward strand.
CTGAAAGAACGATACTCTCCAGAAATGATGAGTTTATTACACATTTCCCCGGACTTAGATGACAGTTTTCAAGAAATTTAGTGTTTATATATTAATTTGTTTTGTCTTTATTTCTTTTTACACTGACTTTTGATATATGTATAACCAAAATACATTATGTACTCTTGAATACTGGAAAATAAAAAAAAATGCCTTAAAATTAAAAAAAAAAAATACTTTTTTCCCCACTGTTTCACTCGAATTGGTTCTTTTTCTCTTTGCTCCACTGTTTCAATTCACTAAATTACTTAAAAAATTGATTTTGATGATTGCATATTAAAATACCGCTATGTTTATCACCTTTGTTAAAACTTTTAATTTTAACACAAATTTCTGAAACACCCTGTAAACAGTTTTTTTTGCTCTACTGTTTCAATTCACTCAGATTACTTAAAAAAATGATTTTGACGATTGCATATTAAAATACCGCTATGTTTATCACCTTTGTTAAAACTTTTAATTTTAACACAAATTTCTGAAACACCCTGTAAACAGTTTTTTTTGCTCTACTGTTTCAATTCACTCAGATTACTTAAAAAAATGATTTTGACGATTGCATATTAAAATAACGCTATGTTTATGACCTTTGCTAAAACTTCTTATTTTAACACAAATTTCTGAAACACCCTGTGAACAGTTTTTTTTGAAAGTCACAATTTTTATAGCCTTAGAAATTTCCTTCAAGATAAAAAAAAAATTAAAGCAATATCTTTATTCGTTTAGGAGATATGATTTTTGCAACCAAAAAAGTCAAAACGGGCCACTGTGCGTCGTCGTCAATGGTAAAAATGGTGGCAAGAAATGGCAACAGTAGATGATCAATTTTCGAAGAAAACCATCTTCAGTGATGAGACTCATTTTCACCTCGGGTGAATAATTAACCAAGAGTGATTATCGAAAAACAACGTAGTACCCGTGGCATGATGGTTAGTACATTGGACTGTCATGCCAGATGTCTTGGGTTCAATCCCTACTTGTTCCATCTAAAGTTTTTTCACGGGCACTGCCTCTTGCGAGGAATTGACAAGTTGTCCAAGAGTAATTCTTGTCATGACTTCAACTTCAACAGACTGTTGGGCCACCTAATTTATTTATTTATTTTTTGATTGTCGAAAAACAATGCACCCACAAAAAGTGACTGTTTGGTGCAGGGCCGTATTTTTTCCAAAATGAGGCCGGTCAAACAGTAACTATGAATGGTGTTTGCTCTCGTGAGATAATAACGAACTTTTTATGGCCCAAATTGGTAGACTTGGTTTTGTACAATATGTGGTCTCAACAGGACGTTGTCACTTGCAACACAGCAAACGAAACAATGGCTCTATTAAGTGACAAATTCTTAGCCCGTGTTATCTCACGTGCTGGCGATGTCAATAATCCGCCAAGATCATGTGATTTGACACCGATGGACTTCTTTCTTTGGAGTATCTTTGGGGTAATTTGAAAGAAAAGGTGTACGTCGATAATCCAGCAACAATTCAAGAGCTATAGGATGAGAGTCTTTACTACTATTTTGCAGAGACACAGTGTGAGCATTAGGAAAAGGAGAAACGGTTTGAAAGGAAATGTCGATGCACATTGGTTTTGAATTCGTGTATGTAATGACTGGGAAAGACAGAGTGTGGTAAGGCATTTCACATTTGCGTAGTACGCTAAAGAACAAATCTCTGTACTTGACAGTACGACTAAAGTTATGCTCGAAGGTATACCGAACAGCATTCCTAGAAGCGCAAGTATTACGGTTAAACTAGCTATTTCTCGAGAGTATAAACAGTTAAAGTAATGGTAAAAAAGGGTGAAACAAGACACTTTACCACCATGATCCTATCAGCAATCAATTTAAATGCTCTACGTTCGATACTGTCCAAGGGACTTTAGTAAGTTACAGGTGCACCAGCATAAAAGATGGTTGAAGAGACACATACTGAGAATATTGAGATTTTCATTCTCATTGACGCAAGTGCCATCCATGGATAATGGCAAGGTGGATATATCTCGCTTTAACGATGCAAGACAGCATTGGGTTTTCGAAGCATTAAATTCCGCGCGGTTTTTTGTTCCCCATTAAACAATGTTATTTAAGTCGGAATTTAATGAGTTTATCATATTTTGTTAGTTAGTTAGTTAGTGCGTTAGACTGTCATGCCAAAGGTCTTGGGTTCAATCCCTACCTGTGCCATCTAAAGTTTTTTCACGGGTACTGCGTCTTGCGAGGAATTGTCAAATTCTCTAAGAGTAATTCTTGTCATGAAAAGTGTTTTCTCAAATAAGCCGTTCAGATTCGGCTTAAAACTGTAGGTCATACAGGAATGAGAGTTGTAAGTCACTAGGCCCTAGTTCTCAACCGACTGTTGCGCCACCTAATTATTTATTATATTTTGTCGTTGCATTTTCAATTCTGAAAAAGAGGGATTTGAGTCTGAAAACGAATATGAAAAGCTAAGAGGATTATCGTCAGCAAAACAATGTATTGTATGTATTGTATTGGAAGTTGCAGACAAATGATCATTAAAAATAATGATAAAGAGTGTTGGAGATAAAACAGAGCCCTTGGGCACACCAGCATTAAGTTTGTGGTTTTCAGACTTGATCCCATCCAATACTACTTGTATTGAACGATCCGAAAAATTATTTTCGATAATATATAATTTAATAAATAATAATCAAAATCGGCCTTAAAATAGTTTTTGGGTAAGGTTTTAAGGAAACCAATTGGGAGTTTATCAGTGTGAGTCACAACTTCTTTTTATATTTAAATTTCGGTTAAATTCGAAATGTTTACGGAAAATCCTTAAATTAAATCCCAAATTGAACATAAAATGATGCAAATTATCTTTATGATTATTATTTATATGAAAGAATTCATTTATTTTTATTAAATTTACTTACAAAATTTCATAAATTTTTTTATATGGACATCAGCAATTCTAAAATAAAAATACAAAAAAAATACGCATACGCCACAGTGAACCTAAAATAATCTATGTAATAGGAGACAAAACACATTAACACCTCCGAATGAATATCAGACGCCTATTCTATGACAAAATCAGGAAAAAATTACACTTTAGTAAATATTTACTCGAAATTACAAAAGCTTTACATATTTCCAAATACAGACACAATAAAATTCACGCTTAATGTTAAGGACGCAAAAAATTATAATTAAACGTAGGGACACTTTCAAAGTTGACATACATAGGTACCATAGATACAAAACGGTTTTGCTTTCTTTTTTCCTTGTGATAAAATATTTAATGTCTTCATCTAATGCTTTACTGAACTAAATAAGTGTTAGAAATATAAAAATATATGTACCTATGTATTATATGTAATTTGAATTTATTTGTCTTTCAATTATAAACAATTTTTGAAATTAAAATTCTTCCTTCATGTTTTTGTTTTTTTGTTTTTTTTTTGATTACATCATACATACAAAATTTCTCTTTTCTTAAAGCTGAATATACATACAAAAATTTCTAGAGTAATTGTAGTTGAGGAAATTTAATCAATAATTGTGATTACTTTCTCCAGGAAAAACAAAAACACTCACTTCCTGCAATCTGCAACTTGAGTGTTAAAAGTAATTAAAATCTTTGTTTGATATTTTCTTTTGATTTCAAAAAATGTACTCACAAAATATCAATTCTTATAATCTAGTTTAATCTTTGAAATGGGTTGTATTTGAAAGTAAAATAAATAATTTCCCATACAAACAAAAAATAGTACGTATACGCCATAGTGCACGAATATATTATATTTTTTAGGTTTATTGTGTTCATATAAATTCAAGTATCTTTGCCAATTTCACTGCATTTACAAATAGAATAATTGAATTTTAAAAAATTGTGTTATTTTATTTTTCAATCCCGGTCGCAGTCAAATTCAAAGGGAATGAGTTTTCATTATCGGAATGAAATGATTTGTGAAATGCAAATGAAGCAATTTGAAGAATTTAATTAGTTTTGTTTTTTCAATCTAAAACATGGACATGAAACAGGATTTAACCGTTCCCAAGAGAATATTTTAAATGTTGTATTTTTCGTTTTATTTCAATAAGTTTTACATTATTCCGGTTTAAATCTTGAACCTCAAGAGATAAGTTCTATGGTCAAATTTACTAAAGACTCAAACCAAGGGAATTTCATTTTTCCCTTATCGACACAAGAGTATATAAACATCAGGACGATGAACGAATGGTCAGCTTTTATACTAATTAGTTTCCTACATCCTACTTATGAAAACCATTTGCACAATATCAAAGTGCTTGAGAGACTTTTGTATAATCATATACATGGAAATTTAATATCAAGCTTGGGATCATCATGAAGGCAGGCATCAGATAATTTTGCTGAATTATTTGCTTTTAACAAAAGGCCTTATAATTTCCTTATTATTATTGTAACCAAATGAATTATGAACAATTGCTTTTGTTTATATATGTACTTAATATAAAAATGAACAATTGGAATGACAAACTCCTTATCTGATTGCAAATTTGAGAAGGATATACTATCATTTTTTTTTCGAACAAATGTACATGGGAGAGTGAGTGGGGGGTATTTTATATGGCATAAAATGTAAAATTTTTCATTTTGTAGAATTTAAAAACATCGAAAGCATAATTGTAGTTCATATAACATGTAACAATTTAAACTACCATATTATTCCGGTATATTAAAACTGCAATAACTGGCAAAATGATTTTGATAACTTGTGTATGTGTAACCTTATGGCCAATTCTTTCTTGGAAAATACTATGCTAATTGGAGATTTCAATGCTCGAATTGGTGACTATCAGAATTCATCTGTGCACTTCTTACAAAATCAGCTGATATTTTCGAAAGTATCAGAAATTCTAAAGATGAAACGAATGGGGCAATGTAAAAAGAGATTCTAACGTGCTACTGGCCAATTTCTCGGCTCACTTGCCAATTGTTGTTGAAACAGACTTCGAAGAACGAGAACAACAAAGTGTTTCAGACAATTTCCGGAAACTAAAATGAATGCAAAACAAAGCTGATCGGTACAAAGCTCTTCTAAATCACAACTTTAATCATCTTCCACAACAGTCAACAGCCACAATAGAAGAAATTGAAAACAATATATTAAGATTAGTTTATGCTTCGGTACCAGCAGGGAACCACACTTTTGTTCATTTTATTCCTAAAAACAAATGGTTTGATAGCGATTGCAATAAATTACGCAAACTCTCATTTAAATATTTAAAGCTCTTTAGAGCAACAAATTCCGAGTATTATAAAAATATGTACCTAAGAGCCAACAAAGATTTAAAACTTGCGCTACTAAGAAAATAAGCTACAACAAAAACCTTGCACATCAGCTACAGCTTAGTAAAAATTCAAAGGAATTTTGGCAAAACGTTCGTGAAGTTAGCGGGTGGCGGCAAAGAATGAATATAACTCTCGAAGCCCAGACTCTAGGAGCTCATTTTAAAACTCTGTTGTCTTCATACTTTCAGCTTTGCGTTAGTGAACACGTGTGCTTCCGACCTGGACTGCTCAATATCGTTAAGTGAATTTGAAATAACTCTCACAAAAATGAAAAACAACAAAGCACCTGGAAGCGATGGAATACCAGTAGAGTTTTTCAAAAATTCGAACAATAGCTTAAAGACCTACATTCTGGATTTCTTCAACCGCCTCTATGAGAATGCTTGTGTTCCTTCAAATTTTACTAAAGCCCTCATTTTCACAATATTTAAGAAAGGAGATCCTAATCATCCTGAGAACTACAGGGGAATATCCATTCTCAACTCGCTTAGAAAGATATTTGCTAGAATTCTTAATGAAAGATTATCTAGCTGGACTGAAAGAACTAATCTTCTCAGCATATTTCAAGCTGGTTTCCGCTCTGGCTTCACCACTATGGATCACATATTTGCATTGACTAGCTTAGCTAAAAATCAGATTGATAAAAACAAAAAACTTTATGTCTGTTTCGTTGATTTCAAAGCTGCATTCGACACAGTAAACAGACAGGCTTTGCTTTCTAAGCTCTCAAATATGGGAGTATCACGAAAATTTTTGATGCTGTATTTTCAATTTCTGAAATCTTCAAACGCAGCTGTATGGGATGGATCTAAACTGTCAGAGTGGTTCGAAACAACGGCAGGCGTTCCACAAAGATGCATTTTAAACCCTCTGTTTATTGATGATATTCCTGATATTCTACCGGGTGGCGTAATCTTTGCGGGAACTCTCATCAAAGTTTTGCTCTATGCTGACGATTTGATATTACTAGGCGACAATCCTTTTTCACTGCAACTTCAAATTAATAAATTACAGTCGTACTATCAAACATGGGATCTGAAAATTAAAGTTCAGAAAACAAAAGCAATGATATTTGAAAACCGACAATGTAGAAGAGCTCCTGAAGAAGCCTGGAGACTTGGTAGCGAACGGATTGAATGTGTACGTGAATTTAAGTATCTAGGAGTTCTGTTTACATATAACTTAAACTTTTCCAAGCACGCCAAGGAAAAAAGCAGTGAAGCTAGGTTAGCATTGAATTCAATGTGGCCGACTTTTTCTGCAAATCCCGATATTGACCATTCGTCAAAATTCAAGGTTTTTAATGCTACAGTCAACACCTGTATGTGCTATGGGATACAAGCATTTGGGGTTACTCCGTTCGAAGAGTTTGAGTTAGTCCAAAGACATTTTCTTAAACGCAATTTTCGTTTGCCGAACTCCACGCCGACCTACGCGATTCATGTCGAAATAGGATTACCCCCAATCTATATAAGAAACCTTAAGGCTACTTCAGACTATTATACGAGAGTGATGAGAAAAAGTGATACCAGTCTTCATAAATTGATATTGGTTAGACTATTGCAAACAAATGCATCACCTTTCAGGGAATGGAACCAGCTGGCCCTATCATGTCATGACATCGCGTTTTCAATAACTGAACGAAATCTGCATGAGTGGCATGATTTTTCTGCGACTATCATCTCAAGAATAGATGACGCAATATTTGATCAACACTTGACCAGAGCATCATCGTCTTCTTCTAGAAATATTTATAGTAAACTCAATCACCGAATATCTACGGAAGAAAGCTATTTTAATGTCAAAAACTCAAAAAAACTAAAGCAAGGGTGGAAATTCTCAACCTTAATTTCATCCCCCATAGAGTTGTTTTGCATCAAATTTGTAACCTATGTAACAGAAGAGAACTAGAAGATGTTTACCATTTTATAGCTGCGTGCCCAATTTTGCAAGAAATTCAGCGATTGTATTTTCAAGAAAGTTTTTTGTCTATCAATAGTCTTCACGAAATATTAAATGGTGCTCGGGGTTGGTATAAATTGTACAAATTTTGTAAACATGCTCAAATGTACCGTAATAGTTTCTAAAATAACACGTACATATGCTCTACAATTCTTTTTTGTTTTAAATCATTAAAATTATTACTTTTTGTGTTTCAAATCACCAAATCAGCCGTTTCAAGGCCCCTAGAGTCGAAATAAAAGATTTTTAGAAAGATGTCTATGCGTTCGCGACGTTTTTTTTCGTCTTTCATAGCTCAAGAACCAGAAGAGATATCGACTTCAAATAAATTTTGTTATACAGATAAAAAGGCAGAAAGGGCTCTCAAGAAAATTGCGGGGGTGGTTTTTTTACCATAGCAGTTTAAAAAAAGGTGAAAATTTTGGTTAACCCTAAATATCTCATGAACCAATGACGCTAGAGACTTGAATTAAATTTTATATTATATATTGTAACGTAATACAAAACAAGTATATTTTTGGAAAACAATCCAATTAACGGTTTTTTTATAAATCAAAAAAATTAAAAAAAAAATTTGTCACCTCGAAAATTTTACGACTAAAATATGATTTCATCTCCAAAATAATTTTGTGCAACGAAGAATAATGTTTCTGACAACTGATAAAATTTTGAGAAAAATGTAATTGATAGTTTTTTTATAAAAATAAAAACCTAAAAAAAACATTACTCAAAGTTGGGAAAATTGAATTTCGACTCAAATATCTTTTCAAAAACTTGCGATAATAGCTTCTAACTAATTTTAGCTTATAAGAAATATTGTTTTCAACATTAGGAACAATTTTGATAAAAATCAGTTTTTTTACAAAAAATAAAAACCTAAAAAAAAAATTATAAAATGTGATAAAAATTGATTTTCGACTCAAATAACTTTTCAAAAATTTGAGATAATGGCTTCTAACTAATTTTAACTTATAAGAAATATTATTTTCAACATTCGATAAATTTTTGAGAAAAATCGAATTGACAGTTTTTTTTTACAAAAAATAAAAACCTAAAAAAAACAATACTAAAACTTGGTAAAAAATTACTTTCGACTCAAATAGCTTTTCAAAAATTAAAAATATTGGCTTCAAACTTATTTTATTTCACAGAAAATATTGTTTTCGATATTCTGTAATTTTTTTTTATAAAAATCCAACAGTCCGTTTTTTCATAAAAAAATAGTACGCAAATTTGTTAAATATTGATGCATATAGACAAACTTTTAAGCAAGACAAATCGACAGAAGGGATGGGAAGTTATCAGTGTGGGTCGCATCCCAGCCTCTTTTTTTATTCTTGATAATAGCTGAAAAGTAAAATAGCTTACGATTCCAATGAGTGGTTACTTCTTTTGTTAATCATATTCCTGGTTGTTATGGCTGAAGATTTTATTGGAAATATTTATTAGGGTCAAAGTAAAAGTTATCAGTTAATATTATTATATTTTTTTTTGTTTCTATCATTGAAGTTAAAAGTAGAAGAATATCTTTTTTTTATATCAAATATTCCTAAAAGGGTTTTCTTATTTTTATTTAAAATTTTATTTCGATAATAAAAATAATAAAAAAAGAACAAAACAAAAAGGATATGGTAGTTTTGCTTTTGTTATTTTATGGTCGTTTTAATGGTTAAATGAAATTGAAAACAATTACATTTATAGAAGGAAAAGTATGAAAGGTAAAAGTCCAAGAGATTATAGTCTAAAGAAAAATAATGTGATATCAGTCAATTTTTTAACGAGCTAAGTTCTCAATAAAAGTTGTGTTTTGTCTATTTTGCTGAATATAAAAATAAGGTAAGGTAAGGTACTCAGTTTTTAGTATATTTCTGAAACAATGTTATCATTATTTATTATATTCAACGTGGTCAGTTATTGCATCATTGTATTCATTGATATTGGGTTCTTTACTAAGATCTTTGTATTATTTCCTTTTAAACAAGACGCAAACCATTCAAGATTTTCTCGAATTTTTATTTCTCGCTTATAATACAATCAAAAGATTCTATTAGTAGACAAGTCTACAGAAATCAGATAACCCAATTTTTAATGAATCTTTGAGCAATGATTAAACCTTGCTTTAAATACAAATTCTATAACTTTCAAACCAGACATTATAAATAGCTTATAGACCAATTTATCAATATCAAAACTGAGTCGTTTAGGATTTTAGCTGTTATGGCTTGCTAAATCGCCTTTTTTCAAATCGGATTTCATTTATTTAAAATAAATCAAGAAAATTAAGTTGCAATACATTTCTACAGGGACCTCCATTGTCTTGAGCATTATGATTATTTTCATCGTTCACCTGGGTATCAACCCCTGTTCTTTATGTTTGCAATTTTTAAAAAGCTATTTATCAAATAATTCCTTCTAAAATAGCCCAGAAAATGTTTGAAATAAATTTTAACATTTTTCCAGTTTATATATTTCAAAAGATTTTCGATAATTTTCTCAGTCAGTCAGTTGACAAAACAGGAGAATTCTAGGGACACATTCGAATAGTACGGCTTATGAACAATTTTCTGTACTCAGCAGTACGACCGAAGTTAGACTCTAGGGCATACAATTCCAACTGAATTGTTAACAAAAATGTTATCATTTTTGAATCTTAAGACAATTTTTTTTTAAATTTTAATATATAATCATCAACTAATTTTATGAAGGCTTCAACAATTCCTAAAAATTGAGTTTTTCGGTTAAAATTACCGACTAAATGGATTTTTTTGAAATTAAATATTATTCTCTGATATTTTTTGAAAACTCAAATTATTGTCATTTAAAGACTTTTAAAAAGTATGAAATCAAAAATTTAAGTTTAAGTTGCTTTCTGTCAAGATATTCGAGACCTTATTAATTATTTTAATTTTAATTTTAATTTTAATTTTAATTTTAATTTTAATTTTAATTTTAATTTTAATTTTAATTTTAGTGGAGGCTTTAATCCCATTTATTTCGCTTAATTCAAGCTATGAGTACAGCTTTAAAACTATGTAAACTTATAACTATGAGTGGGATGGGTCAAATAGATTTTGAGGTTATAGGTGCTGATGTTGAAATCAAATGAATTTGGATTCGAATTGACCAACCGAAGTAAACGGTTTCATTAAGGTCATAGGAAGCGTAGCGAGTCAGTAAATATAATAAGCGAGGATTTCTCAGGCTGCAGGTGTTAGTGCTAAAAGAAATCGAACTATAAAGAGAGAAGCCATCAACTGAGCCAGAGATAAGCCGATGTCCAAAACCTTCTATTTTGATATGTATATCTTCATATGGAGACCAAACCTGCTGCACATATTCAAGTAGAAGCCGGACAAACGTCATGTAAAGCGATCGAGCCGCGGAAGGGTTAGAAAATTGTTTGGAAGATATTTTAACAAAACCTAATGCAGAGTTGGTCTTATGAATTACTTCGTCAATGTGAAGTAGATCTCCTATGTTTTCAACTACATGTATGGGATGACTATAAAAAAAGTAATAACGGGGAGCTGTTTTAAGGCATTAATGCGAAAAGGCCATTGTCTGGCATTTGCTAATGTTGAGCTCTAAGCAATTTTTGATACACCTGGTTGAGAAATTGTCAAAATCGGTTTGGAGGAGAGATACATCTTCATGAGTTGCAATGATTTTGAAAAATTTCGTATAGGATATTTAACAATGTTTAATAACCATGTCAATTTCATTAATTGTAGTGATAAAGAGGAAAGGGCCTAAGTGGATACCTTGTGGAACATCAGAAGTGGCTAGAATAGTATTGGAATATAGATTTTCAAGGTAAGATGTAATAATTTTAGGAAAACAGGTTTAAAACCTAAGGAGAAGAGTTATGAGTTAATATTATGAGAAATTTTATGAAACGCTTTGATGATGAGGAAATGTTTCTCTAAATAAGAATAAATGAAAAATTTTAGATAGAAAAGTTGAACGATAAGAGGAACATTTTTTTTAGGAAAATGGCAGTAAGAGCATCAGGCCTGGAGCGAACTCATCATAAAGTTGAAAAAAAAATTGTTTTCAATAGCTGATGGAGAAATTCAATCGGATAAGAAAGGACTCAACGAAAAATTCGCTAAATACTTAAAATCGGTCCAATTATAATGAAAGGTTGGAAAATATTTCCCTTCCGCTTTTTTTATTTTTTTTTATCTATTCAATGGTTTAAAAAAAGTGTTACAGTGATCGGATTTAATTCAAATATGCGCCGTTTTGTTCGATAATGTGTTTCCATGTAGACGGCAACTTCATAATACCCCCTTCGTAGAAGCCCCCCTCCTTATTTGCGAAGAACTCGGACAGCCACTTTTCAAAAGCCTCTTTACACCACCAAGGGCGTTTGCCATGGACAGGAACAGGTGGTTATAACCTGGCGCTATGTCCGGGCTACCTATATGGTGGATGCGATAAAACCTCCCATCCGAGCTCCCGGAGCTTCTGCTGAGTCGTCAACGAAGTGTTTGGTCTGGCGTTGTCCTTGTGGAACACTACACCCTTCCTGTTGACCAATTCTGGACGCTTCTGGTCGATCGCCTGTTTCAAACGGTCCAGTAAGTTGTTCGCATTAGATGGTAAAATTAAGCGGCTGGCCATATGGGAGCAGCTCATAGTGGATGATTCCCTTCCAATCCCACCAAATACACAGCAGAACCTTCCTGGCCGCCAATCGCGGCTTGGCCACTGTTTGGGACGTTTCACCGGCCTTCGGCCACGACCGTTTACACTTGATATTGTCGTATGTAATAACTGTTGAACGGAATATCCAAACTAATAATGCATAACATCGTTTTGCAGGTTATGTCAAGACCTTGAAAATGATGTACATATAGTATTGCCAGATACGAGCTAAGTAGCGCTTTGTGTTTTCTACGTTATTACAAGACCTTGGAAATGATGTATAGTATTGCCAGATACGAGCTATGTAGCGCTTTGTATATAGCCTCGAAATTCAAAAGACAAAATGGCGGAAGGGAGATATATTCCATTTATGATCATTGGAAGTTTCATTTTTGATAAGGTTGGCTTAGTATTAGGGTCATGCTGTGAAATTGAATAGTTTAGTTAATTGTGAAAAGGTGAGTGGCTTATTCAACAGATTTTTTTTCAAAATCAAATGCAACTCTGTCAATCGATAATTTGTGAAAATTGCGTTTTATCGAAATCATACAAAATAGGATGTGATGTGGGAGAAACTTCAAAGCACGAGTTAAGTTAGCAAGGGAGGGTGATAATAATCAATTTCATATGAGCACATAAAATAAACAGATGTTTTAAGAAGTTTTATTTTAACTGAATCAAAAACAACTACTGAAGTGCTAGAGATTGAGAAGAGGGAACAGTCGTATGTATTTTTTATTGCTATAAGGCCTTTTTGGTGCCGTCACTGAAAGTTAGACCATAACTAGGCTTTTAAAAAACTATTTAAAAAAGTGTAAAGATGGTATTGGTACTTATGAAACATGAAGCTCTAGCCTTTGCGTGGTTGTCTTTTATGAAATTGATCAAATATGTATATGTTGCATAAGGTATATCACTTTTGCGAGTATGTATATCATCATAAAAATAACCCTTTAATCAAAATTTTGTTGTCATTTGAAAATAGGGTATCAAAAAAGCCCAGATAAAAGTTCCTACCATAACAGTATACAAGCTATTTGTTTGCATAATTTATTCAAAAATGATGTTATATATTTCAAAGACCGGGATTAGTCAACAAATGTCATATAATTAACAGTCTCACCGGATAATGTTGAAGCTAATATGACTAATATTCACACCTCAATATGTCAACATATTATGGTTTTGAACACCAAATTTAATTCAATTGACACACCCGTCAGCCAGTCAGCAGCTCCAACGGTGGCAATGTCTTTAAACAACGCATGTATCCATTAATCATATCCATTTGACATCACGGACGTAGATTCACTTCCCGATGCACAAATATACACTATTACTCTATAATATAATCCTATTTCCAACTCACATTGAATTCTCATCAATTAATATATTTACACTCCGTCACTTCCATATATTTTGTCCTAAAGCATCTGTGCATACAGTTGTAGTCACTAATTTTAGCCACAAAATGAAAAAAGTTTTGTGGTGCAAAGAAAGGAACGAATCAAAAAAGGAACACCTCAGATTCTTGTAAAGGGTTTTCAATTGGATCGAGTAGATTTTGGCGCCCCTGTGGAGGCCATTTTGTTGTGGTGACATCTGCCAAATCTTTTGTTTGTTATTCAGCTGTTTGTGCCAAATCATCATGCAGCACGTTCAAATGATAAAACTTTATTATCAAAATGAATGTTCGTTAACGCAAACGAATGAGCGCGCATTGCGCCCCTTTTACGTTAGACGTGGTTGCCCTTTACAGTCGACTCTTCAACGTTTGGTGGCCAAATTTGAGACGACCGGTTCAGTAAACAATCAGCCAATAACCGTTCGTTCAAGGAACGCAAGATCGGCCGAGAACTTTGCCGCGTTCCGTGAAAGTGTACAGCAGAACCCCAGGCAGTCTATTCCTCGCAGTGCACAAGAACTTGGCCTTTCGCAGACTTCAACTTGGAGAATTTTTCTTCGGTACTTGGGCCTACACCCGTACAAGATCCCACTGACCCAGGATCTCCAAGTTCATGACCATAGACAACGCCATTTGTTCGCTGACCGGGCTTCGAATGGAAGAGGACCGAAATTTTGGCCGAAAAATCATCTTTAGTGACTAGGAGCATTTTTGGATGAATGGCTGTGTTAAGAAGCAAAATTGCGGTATTTGGGACGACACTAACCCACGCGAGGTTCACCAGGTGATAATGCATCCTCAAAAAGTTACATTACCGTTTGGTGCGAATTTTGGGTCGGCGCGGCGGCGGCTTAATTGGTCGGTACTTTTTTGAAAACGACGTTAGTGAGGCGGTCACCGTCAACTAATTTAACTAATTTCTTATGACCCAAATTGAACCATATGGACCTAGACGACATGTGGTTCCAGCAGGACGGTGCTACGTGCCACACAGCAGACGCCAAGATTCACATTTTGCATGAATGATTTGAGGGTAAGGTTATCTCTCGCAGGGGTGATGTGAATTGGCCACCAATGTCATGCGAATAACCCCGCTAGACTTTTTCCTGTGGGGTTTCTTGAAGTCGTAAGTCTATGCAAATAAACCACAATCGACCGATGCCCTAAAGGTGAACACAACACATGCCATCGCTCAAATTCAGCCGGATCTATTCGAAAGATTCATTAAAAATTAGACCACCCGGATCCGTGCCACCGTAAGAAGCCAAAGCGGGCATTTCACTGATGTCATATTCCACACTTAATGGCATACATAAATAAATAAATAAATTAGATGGCGCAACAGTCCGTTGAGAACTAGGGCCTAGTGACTTACAACTCTCAACCATTCCATGACAGTCCAACGCACTTTTTTTTTTTTTTTTTTTTTTCTTTTTTTCAATTCATTTTTATTAATTCAATCTTAAATCTATCTTAAAGCTAGACAAAAATTCATAAAACTAGCCTAATTAACCATAACTTACAACTAACTTACTGGTCCCATACGAACACTCTAAGTTAAACAATAATACTTAATGCTAATGCCTTTCGGCCCTGAGATCTATTTTAACTTCAATTCAATTTTATTTATTTTTGTATTCATTAGAAAATTTGAAAAAACTAATGTCAATATCCTTTTTTATTTTTACTTAAAAACTACTTAAAATAAGGTCCTTAATATAAAACTTAAAGCTAACTAAAACTACTTATTCTACCTATAAACTACTTAAAACTAGAACAACCACAGCAGCAAATCTAACTATCTAACGTTTTTTGTTTTTCATATTTTGTCTTTTTTTTGTATTTTTTTTTATTATTCCAGTCCAACGCACTAACCATCATGCCACGGGCATACATGCTACTTTCAAATAAAAAAATAATTTTGTTAATACGTCACACACAGCTTGTTTTATTCCGTTTCAACATCTACCCGTCCCTATAATGTTAAAATTTAACGGAGGGAAAGGAAGTCAGTGTGTATAAAAAAACAAAAACCAACAATATGGGGCTATGAACTTAAGGAGGCGTCGTTTCCGCCTACTTTTCATGTATCCGAGTAAATTATTTGACAACTATTATCTTCCATTATTAAAAAGTTGATTCAATAAAATATTTTGAAACATAAATTTAATAATGTAGTTAAAATTTTAACATTCCAATCAACACTTCATTTTAAACTAAAAAGAAAGCTTCAATTTTAGTGGCTTAATTATTTGAATACAACTGTATGTATAAAGTATAAACTCGTACCTACATACAGCAGCACGTATGTACTGTACAGTGTAAGCCTCTCTCATACTTTGATGGACTTATATGAAAAAAAAAATAATTAACACTTATTGTGTCCATTGCAATATTCTGGCTATAGGTTGACCCATTTTAATCGACCCATGGTGGTACCACACCACCTTAACAAAGCCAAGCACCAAAATTAGTATTAAACTGAAAACGATTATTATGATGGAAATCTAATTTGAATGCACAGCTTCAGTCAGCTTTTTGTGGTTGTTATGGCAACGAAAACCCACTTTAGATGGATTAATGGATTTATAAAGAAGGATAAATAAAACAATACGGAATTTAATAATTTTAAACTTAGGAATTAGGAATTTCAATTCTATTTTAGTCGTTTTTTTTTGTTGTTGTTGGTTATTCATCAGCAAGAACCGTTTAAATTTTAAACGTTTTCAGGAAATTTTAAACTAAAAATCTTCCCATCCAACAATTAAGTGGGATGGTTTTTTTTTAGCCAGCAGCCACTTTAACCTACCCTTACCCTGATGTTATAGACGAACTTAGGTTCAAAAAACTGAATAAAATTATAATTCTACAAAATAGAGAATTTCCGAACATTCTGGGCAAAACAGTTCTGTAAAACTAAACTCATATCACATAAAATATTTCATAAGAACTCAATGATTTGAATATTGCAACTGGAATGAGAGGAATAAGTGCTTAAATAGTACTTTAAGAAGTGTTGCCATATTGTATATTTATCTCTTAGAGAATTTTTTCGACACTGCGCAAAATCGAGAAAAAAATATTACTTTTTAAAATCAACAGGTTGTTTTTATGTCTTGACTTTTTTGTATTGTTTGTTACCTGTGAGAAATGCATGTTTTTGTGAGAAATGCATGTTTTTATGTACACACAGTTCAGTTCAAGGTGTTGAATGAAATTTCAGTTGTAAACTGCATGACCCAATTACAAGTCAATTTTGTTTTTATCGCTCAAAAAACTTCACATTAAAAAACATAAGAGAAGGATACTTTTTCATTATATACTTGAAAAAAAAAGAAGGTTTCTTCTTTTTGGTTTCTTTATAATTATAAAATGATAATTTAAATGACATAATGTATGGTCGTAAATGATGCATGTGTATCAATTTGACTTTTTAAAAAGAGTTTTGTTTGATGTTGAAACACTTCTTTTTAGTTTGAAAAAAAATAAAGTAGAATAAGTGGTATAAAAAAAGCAACGCATGGTTCTTGAAATTTTCAAACATATTTTAACTATGTACAAAAAATAGAGACTTAAGAAAATTATACAAAAATATTAACACACATGTACTATCTTTCAATTCATAGTTTCAAGTTGGTAACGCTGACATTTGGTATTTGTCAAATTCAGCTGTCATTTCAAGTGTCACATAATGGACCTCTTTTCTATCGAACATTGCGTTAAAAATATTACAACATATATAACAATAGTGATTATTCAAACTGAGTTGATTGTTATATCGGGTGATTTTTTTGAGGTTAGGATTTTCATGCATTAGTATTTGACAGATCACGCGGGATTTCAGACATGGTGTCAAAGAGAAAGATGCTCAGTATGCTTTGACATTTCATCATGAATAGACTTACTAACGAGCAACGCTTGCAAATCATTGAATTTTATTACCAAAATCAGTGTTCGGTTCGAAATGTGTTTATCGACAAATTTTGTTCAGCGATGAGGCTCATTTCTGGTTGAATGGCTACGTAAATAAGCAAAATTGCCGCATTTGGAGTGAAGAGCAACCAGAAGCCGTTCAAGAACTACCCATGCATCCCGAAAAATGCACTGTTTGGTGTGGTTTGTACGCTGGTGGAATCATTGGACCGTATTTTTTCAAAGATGCTGTTGGACGCAACGTTACGGTGAATGGCGATCGCTATCGTTCAATGCTAACAAACTTTTTGTTGCCAAAAATGGAAGAACTGAACTTGGTTGACATGTGGTTTCAACAAGATGGCGCTACATGCCACACAGCTCGCGATTCTATGGCCATTTTGAGGGAAAACTTCGGAGAACAATTCATCTCAAGGAATGGACCGGTAAGTTGGCCACCAAGATCATGCGATTTGACGCCTTTAGACTATTTTTTGTGGGGCTACGTCAAGTCTAAAGTCTACACAAATAAGCCAGCAACTATTCCAGCTTTGGAAGACAACATTTCCGAAGAAATTCGGGCTATTCCGGCCGAAATGCTCGAAAAAGTTACCCAAAATTGGACTTTCCGAATAGACCACCTAAGACGCAGCCGCGGTCAACATTTAAATGAAATTATCTTCAAAAAGTAAATGTCATGGACCAATCTAACGTTTCAAATAAAGAATCGATGAGATTTTGCAAACTGTATGCGTTTTTTTTTTTTAAAGTTCTCAAGCTCTTAAAAAATCACCCATTACTTGGCAGTCGGTAAAGTAGTGAAGAAATTTAAATAGAGTGTAAGTAAGCCCAAACGTGGGTTTGTGTATTTATTGAATTATAACCATTATAAGGGATAATAATATCAAATTTATATTTTGGTTTAAAACTGAGAATTCAGTTTACATTGGAAATAGTTAAAATGCGTAAATATTTGCCTGAAGCCTATGATAATATTGTTATAACACCTCGTATTACACATAATACTCCAGAATCAGGTATATCTTCCATCCATTACTTCAACAGTACCTATGCTATTCATTAACAAACAAATTAATTAATGAAATATTGATATGATTTCTTGTTATACAAATGTTAAGATAGGAAATGAAAATGACGATGAAATATATTCAGATGAAAATGATTCTACGAATGAAATCTTACAACAAATAGAATGCACGACTGGGTCGCACGAACTTGCTCCTGGATGCAAAGAGTCTGTTTTAAAAAGTACCTATATTTAAAAATATACCTGTAAAATAAGTTTGTCTTCAAAGGTATAAATTCCATTTGATTTGTCAAAAAAACTTCCAGTTTTCAATTTTTTTGTTTGAAAATCGTTAGACCGGTTTAATTTAAATTAAATTGTATGTATACAAATTTTACATTTTTTCTTAAAAATATTTTTGTTATGCAGTTGTTTAGTGATTGTAAATATACGTTTTAGATTTGAATTTCGTAAAAAAATGTGGACCCTTTTTCGAGATATCGGATTTTGAAAAAAAAAAACAATATTTTTTTTCAAAAATCCAAAAAAATATATACACTTTTGATTATCAAATATTGAAATCGGTTCATTAGTTCCTCAGAATTGTAAAAATAAAATTAAGGTTCTATGAGCGGTACCCTTCCGGAGCAATACAAAAATACATTTTTTAACTACAAGAAGCCAAGTTTAAAAACAAAAAATGAGAGAAAAG
Organism: Eupeodes latifasciatus; assembly: GCA_920104205.1. Lineage (NCBI taxonomy): Eukaryota > Metazoa > Arthropoda > Insecta > Diptera > Syrphidae > Eupeodes > Eupeodes latifasciatus. The sequence goes on from OV049925.1 coordinate 18,802,336, forward strand.
TTAATACTAATCAAAAAATTAAGACAGTATTGATATTGGGTAAATTTTTTTCGGGTGCAAAAGCAAAAAGTGCGCTTATAGCGGAGGGAAATTTTTTTGTCGAGAATAGAAATTTAGTCTGGACGAATTATCATCATATATGTATATTATTTCGTTAGCATGTCTCCCTTTTTCGGCTCTCATACGGAACTAATTTTAACAAAAATAAGGTGTTAAAACAAAGAGATTTTTCCGTAGACTATGCGAATTGTATTTTATTGAATATTAATTTATAATTTGTTGAAAAAAACTTTACTTTTTATTATAATAAAAATATGAAATACTCGCAAAATATTAAGGGAAATGGTTTGTGTATTTGAATGAACTTATCGAATACATACCATTTTTTGTCGGTAAGCTAGTTTCCAGGTATTTCCTTTGTACGAGTATATACAAAGGCGCGATTCATCCCAAGACACAACTCATCCTAGGACAACTCATCCCGGAAATGAAAAATACTTGTAAGCATACTTAATGAAAACAATTGTTTTTGTATTCAACTAGTTCGTTCAAAGCTTTTCCCTTTGGATAGCTTTATTTTTATTCCAGGATGAAAAATAAATTATCTGAAGATAAGAAAGAGGAAGAAAATGTTTAAATTGTAAAGCGATCGCCTATTGGTTGTGTAGTTAGGTAGGTGTCTAAAACGAATAAATAATAGTTAATTGGCGTGCTCAGCTTTATGCAGATAGATAGATAAAGACAAGTTTATGATGATAATAAGGGAATGTTATTGGTAGGTAGAAGGTACCTACTACAATCCAATCACATTCCTTCTTTCCTACAAGTTTTCAAAATTGATAGTCGATTCTCGGTATTGACTTTAAAATGAATGTATTCTGTGAAAAATTTTCTTATCCAATTTGTATTTGTTTATAATGGGTGATTTTTTTGAGGTTAGGATTTTCATGCATTAGTATTTGACAGATCACGCGGGATTTCAGACATGGTGTCAAAGAGAAAGATGCTCAGTATGCTTTGACATTTCATCATGAATAGACTTACTAACGAGCAACGCTTGCAAATCATTGAATTTTATTACCAAAATCAGTGTTCGGTTCGAAATGTGTTTCGCGCTTTTTTATCGACAAATTTTGTTCAGCGATGAGGCTCATTTCTGGTTGAATGGCTACGTAAATAAGCAAAATTGCCGCATTTGGAGTGAAGAGCAACCAGAAGCCGTTCAAGAACTGCCCATGCATCCCGAAAAATGCACTGTTTGGTGTGGTTTGTACGCTGGTGGAATCATTGGACCGTATTTTTTCAAAGATGCTGTTGGACGCAACGTTACGGTGAATGGCGATCGCTATCGTTCAATGCTAACAAACTTTTTGTTGCCAAAAATGGAAGAACTGAACTTGGTTGACATGTGGTTTCAACAAAATGGCGCTACATGCCACACAGCTCGCGATTCTATGGCCATTTTGAGGGAAAACTTCGGAGAACAATTCATCTCAAGGAATGGACCGGTAAGTTGGCCACCAAGATCATGCGATTTGACGCCTTTAGACTATTTTTTGTGGGGCTACGTCAAGTCTAAAGTCTACACAAATAAGCCAGCAACTATTCCAGCTTTGGAAGACAACATTTCCGAAGAAATTCGGGCTATTCCGGCCGAAATGCTCGAAAAGTTACCCAAAATTGGACTTTCCGAATGGACCACCTAAGACGCAGCCGCGGTCAACATTTAAATGAAATTATCTTCAAAAAGTAAATGTCATGGACCAATCTAACGTTTCAAATAAAGAATCGATAAGATTTTGCAAATTTTATGCGTTTTTTTTTTTTAAAAGTTCTCAAGCTCTTAAAAATCACCTGATATAAGAACTAAAAACTTTCAAAAAATACCAATAAAATTGGTTTTCAACTAAAAATCTCGTTAGTAGAAATAGATTTTAAAATCAAACTATTTCATTATATTCGGCATTTTGTTGGTATTTTTTTTTAATTAACTGATACATTTTTTAACAAAACACGAAAACCTACAAAAACAACAAAAATTTGATAAGAAATGGTTTTCGACTTAAGTATTAGGAGAACAAATATTTCTATGAATATTTTGTTATAGTTTTAAATAAGGCAAATCGACAGAAGAGATTGGAAGTTATCAGTGTGGGTCGCATCCCAGACTCTTTTTTAAATTAAAATCAATTGACTTCAAAACAAATCAAAAATGTCATATCAGTCAACTTCACAACGACTTCCACTTTAGTTATGTAAAAACAATAGTTATCTATGATTAAAATTTCATAGAACTCTTTATACATTCATAAAAAACGCACTCAGTTCGTATATTCCAGGTTTTTAATCACTCGTTCAAACGTTTTTCACATACATACATATGTACAATGTACATACATACATACGTAATTCAATAAAATATTTTATATTGATTGTTTAATTATAACTTCTTGGATACGGGACATGCTCCTGGGTTACGTAATCCCTTTCAAATAATAAATTTTCTTGCCATAACAACTGTTGTCATTCAAAAACTACGAGACTACGAGTAGTAATAATTTTCAAGGCAACCAAAACTGATTGGAAGTTTGTTATCAAAAAAAAAATACATCAGTCATATCAAAAAACCATAAAATCAAAAAATATGCATAAAAATAATAAAAATACTCTTAATTATTTAAATTGCTTAAATGGAAGAATACAAAGTGAGACGCATGAACAATTTCAGAAACCATTTATTAAAAAACTTCCAGGTATGTTGTTCGTTTGGAAATTCATGTAGTGTATATTTAAAATAAGTTAATATTTTTCTGAGAATGATTCTCTTTGTACAGAATTGAAATGTCAATGCGATCAAATTGTTAGTGTGTTTTTATTACTCAGTTATTAGTTATAATTCCTGAATTCTGTCCAAATTTTGTTCAGTAACTTCTTTGAAATCCTTTTAATCTGCTTTGTCAGATTAAGTACACTAAAGCCGGTCTAAGAACTCAGCTTGAATATTAGTTAGCTCTCGGACTATAACTACATTTTTCTGTATCCCACATTGATTATTTTAATAACTTTTATGTTTGTTGTGTTTTTGGTATTATATTTTTAGTGACTCGGACCAAACGCCTGAAACAATTCCTATGGAATGAATTTTACGAAGAATACATTCGTTCAAGAGAACCATCGAATGTTATTGTTCCATTTGAGAACCAAATTACAGAATACACTGATGAATATGCAAAATTTAAACAGAACAATAAAGAAATTGATGGACAAATATTGGCAAAGGATTATCCACTTTATTCGAATGCAGCTATAACTTATTGGAATCCAAATGGACGACAAAGCAGTTTTGGGAAAACTCTTTCAATTAGTCTACCAATTTCAGAACAACATGAACAGATGGGATAAAAGATATGTACATTCATTCGGGTGCATATTTTTGTAATAATAGATACATTTTGTTTCTTTTTTTTATATATGATTTATGGAAGAACTAAAATAATAACGATTTTTGGAAAACAGTTGTTGATTCTCATGTTTTATAGAAGTTTAACTTCTTGGAAAATAAACTTTGATGAGAGAATAATCTTGTTTTTTCAGAAAATTTGTTAGAAATTTTCTGTTTTGTTAAAAAACTCAGTTTTTATAAGAGTAGATAATTCAGTCAAAAGTTTGTGGAAGTCATAACATATGCCTCCCTAATTCTTTAGAACATAATTTGGTTCTAATATTCTTTGGTTTGGAAGAAAATTCCATTCATATCAAGAGGGGAAGATTTTTCATTAAATTTTTTTAATAGTTTTGAAATACACGAGCGTAAAAAAACAAATTAATTCTCCGAAGAGATAGGACAACTTTTGCAAAGAATTTAAAAAAAAAAAGTAATGTAAATTTTTCTGAAAAATTCCTTTCCTCTTTTGAAAATTAATTCTTTTTTGACCTCTTTTATTCCAGCAGATTATTGATTAAGGCTTCTGGAAATCGTGCCAGAAGAAATTACGCCGGATAATTCTTCACTGAAATTCTGGTTGTTTTGCCTTTGGACAAAAGACCAAATTTTTGTTTGTAAATTTTCTGGCGTTTTTCCATTAATGGAGACAAAAACAAAGGCTGGTAAAAGTCTGTTGGGGAAAAAATCCAGATATTCAATTCATGAAAATATGTGGAAATGAAAAATCATGCAGGACGGCTTGCAAACAACCCAAGTTAAATGCAAGTGCCCAAGCAGGAGGATGCAGACCTCCTTTGTTACACGTCGTAATGCATTATTTTTGGAAAACTATTTCCAATTTTTTTTTTTTTATCATTAGTATCTAAAACAGTTTCGAACAATTCTAGCTCATTTTTAAAAATATGGTCCTTTTTCAATTGGCAACAGAAACAATTGATTCAAAAAATATATCCTAGCTAACAGCTGTCGTTCAAATTTGCAAAATATTATCTCATTGCAAATTTGTTATTCTACTTTTGTCTTAGGAAATTTACATATTTTAGAACTCGTTAATGTTTCCAAATGTTTTCCATTATTATTCAGGTGTAACAAATGTGATAACCCTATTCTTATAGTCGCTTTGAGATAATGAGATTATTTGTAAATATAAAAATCAACAAATGGTAGTAGGCGTTTTAATTGAATTAAAGTTGGAGAACTTTTGAATTTATGCGTATTAAAAGCAATTACAATTTTTTGAAAATTAATATAAAATTAAATTTACCGACCTACTTCATCCGCCATTTTCCTTGTTTTCAGATTTTTATTATCACTCGTTCAGTGTTTTCTCTATACTATTCAACACTTTAACCAATCTTCTATAAACATACACATATTTCCACTTGACATTTTTCTAGTAAAATTTGATAAAATGTTTTTTCGGTTTTGGCTAGAAAAATTCAAATCTGCCAACTACTGTTTATTTTCGACTTTGTTCAGAAACCAAATGGTTTACTTTGTTCTTTGGTTTGCCTTTAAACATCATTCAAAATACATAAAAGCAAATTTCACATCCGATACTAAACTCATTTAGAGTAAATGAAAATTAACCGTGGCGTAGTGCAATCGTTAACAAACATAACTATTTTGACAGAAACAAACAGTCCCAAACCAACTTAGTTGCCATTACCAAGCGTTGTAAGGAAACTTGACAGTTAGGCCTTTTGCTATTCCTTTCTTCAGTTTTTTTAAGAATACATAGTATGAAAATGTAGATAAGAAAAAATATTGTATTCTTCTGTACTTTTAATAACAACAAAAACAATGTTTATGGTGAAATAAAGAAGAACTTACTACATATTTGTTTCTTGAATTTTGATTTAAAAAAAACTTTCAAAACAATGGCAGTTCTTATACGTGACCGTAGTTTGACTGATCCGCATTAGTCAATTATTATATTTGAGAGTTGATACAACTGAACATTTGTCAGAATAGTTTATAACAAAATTGTACAAAAGTCAAAATCAGACCCCGAACTAATTTTAACTATTTTAAATGGACAATTTTAAACAGGATATGTTAGCAAATTATTTGGAATAATTTACATATAATTTTTTTTCATTTTGTGAATTAAAGCTGAATGAAATAAGAACTGAAAGAAAAGGGGTTCGTTCGTGGAGTATGGTCGGATTGTGTGTAGATCTTCGAGTGCAACGGATGGCGGTTTATTTGTTGACATTAACTTTTTACAAAATAACAAACAAATATTACAGCTTATGTCAATTTTCGTACAACTAAACGACTTAGTGGAGTCCACTTACAAAAAAAAAAAAACATGGCTCAAAATTTTAAACAACCTATTGTTGAGTGTTTAACAATTTACTAGTGAGCAATTTGCTAAATATTTAGCAATTTACTAAGCGACTCCAAAATCTTAAACCATTCTTTTCGTTTTGTTAACTAGTAAATTTCTAATTACCTTTTATTAAAAGACGAGCATCCAAACATGTCTAAAAAGTGACAGTTCGTGAAAATAAACAAAGCAAACGCACTTAAACGGACCTAATAATTGGAACTCCCAACTGTTGACTGGAACATTCCATCCACTGCTCGTATTAAATAATTTAACATGCAAGGTCATATAGATTTAAAATTTTTCTAAAAGCTAAAGTAGCAATTCTATGATTTTAATTTAATTTAATTTTTAATTTTAATTTTTAATTTTAATCTAATCTATCACTCACGAAACCATGTGTTACTAAAATTAAACAGCTGAGAGACCTTATGTTGGTGGTTTAAAATGCCTTGGCTTAGGAGAGATTACACAGCGTTTTACATAAGACACCAACATAATACTTAATGCAGCGTTCTTCTTATAAAAATGCTGTCGATATGAAATTTCAAAAAGTACAGCAGACAGTAAAATGCGTAAGTTCTTACTGAAAAATTAAATATGCTTTACAACGAACTACTTATCATACTCTACGAACATGCCTTCGAGATACACAAGGCTTACCATTCTTACCAAAATTTATATTCGAGAATCGAACAAACGTCAAAATTCTATCCTCAGTTGGTTGGATCCTACTTTAACTTTTATCTGCAGTGAAGAGCTTGAATTTTTAACACGTGTAAAATTATACTTTACTATTTTTTGACAAAAAACGTACCTTATGATCTTTTAACCATTCCCAGTACTCATAAAAGAAAGGAATCTTTTAAATTAAAATCATTTCATTCTTTTTTTTTTGAATACTTACAAAATTACGAGTCAAATCGCTCGCCTGTCACATAATCTAATATGACGTCTTAGGAATTTTCGTTAAGTTTCGCTTATTCCGTTTTATATTTACATATATCAAATCCATTTAAGTGACTCGGAAGTAAAGCACATTTCAAATTCTAAACACATTAGAAATTAAAGATTTATTTGACATTTGTCGAAGCAATTTGATTTGATTCGACCTGAATTCGATAAACGAGGTTAGAATTAGATCTAAAGGCTCGGATTTAAGCTATAAGCTAATTTTATTAATATAGTCAATAAGTTGAAGCCGATGTATTTGACGTGCACTACTTTGACAGTCGGCTCTTTGTCCATATGTAAAAGAAACAGAACAAAGCTTTTTTATGTTTCCATAAAATGAACACGTTTTTTATACATAATTTTAAACTTCTCTTTTCTATTCCCTACGTTTTGTTATCAAACAAAATTAAGTTTATTCAAGAGAAATTACAACTTGACTTATCTTATCTCTCAACCAAATGAACACCAGATAGGTACGAGGTTTCACATTGTTTTTAGTCATCGGTTCCTCGGTACAGGTGAATAAGTCTCTAGTATTAAATTTACCTTCGAGTCGAGATTGACCCTCTGAAAAAAAAGAACAAAATTCTCCAACAAGAAATTCTTTCCGCGAAAAAAAAATGAATCAATTTCATATGTCGACCCGGTGAATTTTTATTCTACAACACTGACTAAACAAACAAAAATGGACGCCCGTGATGGCAGCCCATCACATATTCTCGGTCTTCCGATTCGTAGTCATACGCGTATTTATGTTTCCTATCTCATTCCATCGTGTGCTGAACTATTTGTTTACATTGTGCAATTTTGTGCTGATTGTGCTGTGTCCTTTCAACATTTTCGCTATGGTCAAGCATTTTATGGATGGATTACATTGATGTTGGTTTTAGCGCCACCTGTGTTGTGTTTCATATTTGTTATGACATCAGCTGAGCAATGGTCAAATCCAAGACATAAAAATAAAATAAAATTTATCGGATTCCAAATTTTGAGTTTGTTGTTATTTCCGATTGCTGCAGCTTACAGGTAAAGAAATATACAAAAATAAAAACTATAGCAGCAAAAAGTGACTCAATTTATTGTTATGACAAACAAATAATAATAAAGCTTGCTGCCGCGTTGTGGATGATACAAAATGAGTGTGTTCATGATAAGATTGTCGATAGAGGGTGGGGATTTGTTATGGTTTGATTAGGGTACTAGTGACAGTGATATTTATTTTGTTTAAAAAAAAAAAGATTGTGTAAATGTTTACACCATCACTAAAAAATTATTTTAAATATTTGTCAAAACATATGATTTTTTTTAACAATCATACAAATTAAGGCCAACTTGTATAAAAATACAACTTGAATGACGTGATTATCTCAGCTGGTTCTCGAAATATGAAATATGTATATATGTATGTTCACACGCACCTATTTTCATCTCTCTTAAAATCCTTGATTTTGATCCTAGGGACCTACAAAAGTTTATAAATGTCACAATGTCACAAAATTTGTGGTCTTTGCTTATTAAATGTCAAACAAGACAGCTCCAAAAGTGTCAGCAGATCAAATTGTGGCTATTTATTTCCATTTTTAGTGATTTCGTAGTCTTTACTTGTTAAATGTCAAAGATCGCAGCTCCAAAAGTGACAGCTGACCAAATATGTGGCTATTTTTTTCCATTTTTAGTGATTTAGTAATATTTGCTTGTAAAATATCCAATATGACAATTCATGCAAAAGTGACAGCTGACCAAATATGGGACTCTTTCAAATTAAACCATTGCATTGTTTATTTTGAAAACAAAAATTAATCTCCATTGCGTTGTGACTTTAATTATTATTAAAAACAAACATAATCTCTTCCTTCATAATCGAATTATTCATTGTTATTTATTCATACAGATTTTCCCGTCGTATATTTTGGTCAATTGAAGCACTCTTCCATGACAACGATGACATCGAACGCATGTATTGCCTCGCCAAAGCTGGGGAATGTTCAACATGTGAATTATATCATCTCATACAAGCCTACGCCCAATCAGCTCCACAAATCATCCTCCAATTATACCACATGTTATCTCAGGATCTCTTTCGGAATTACAATACAAGTAGGTAAAACAATTTAAACTCCCTTGTTGCCTTTTAAAAAAAATACCTTCACCTTAAACCTAGTTACGAGTATGTAGGTAATGTTCAAAAGCAAAACGAGTAAACAAAAATACCTGTAGTTCGAAAACATATCTCTTGAGGTTTTCAGAAACACGAAAACGATTAAACATTAAAGATAAATTAATTCAACTGAAAGACACCGATTTATCGCAAACAAAAAATACAGGATATAAAATAAGTAACGAAAAGCGGATATCAATAGTTTGAACGGGAGGGACTTTGTTGTATTAACCGGAAGTTAGTTGTGTTTCCGTCAAGCATTTTAAATTGAATTTTGTTTCTGGAAAAATACAATAAATGTGCTTTCAAAAATAATGGCTAAAAAGTTAGCTATTGCCTCATTATAATCGTTATTATCGTTCCTGTAAACTTTTTAACCAGATTTGCGTTGTCTATATCGCTCGTGCATAATTGGGTGATCTTGTGCGGAATAGAAAAACTGAAGTCCAGAAAAACAACAGCCAACATAATTTTCCATTTGTTTTTATTTTAATATTCTAAGAATCCATTTATAATATACTTCATGCAGACGCTTACAAAATGTCGACCTCCATATTTCTGAGAACTCAAGAGATTTCCCACAATCCCATATCAATGTCAACGACAACAATTTGTGCAAATTAAAAATAATGAATTGTCTTTTTCAGAACAAAAATAAACCGACGGTATAAAATATTTGATTTTACCCACAAACATGCGATATTAATTAAAACATGTTTAGTTGTAGTTTTATGGTTTTGAAATTAGAAATTTAAATCAGTTCAAAACGAAAAAGGGGCCAAGAATTTATATTTTAAATTCTTCTTTTATATGTCGACCTGCAGCATAAACCGCTGGATCTACCTTTTTTTAAATCAATTCGATGATCTATGTTCTATGCTCTATGCTCCATTGTATATGCTCTATGCTCTACGCTCTATGCTCTATGCTCTATGCTCTATGCTCTATGCTCTATGCTCTATGCTCTATGATCTATGCTCTATGCTCTATGCTCTATGCTCTATGCTCTATGCTCTATGCTCTATGCTCTATGCTCTATGCTCTATGCTCTATGCTCTATGCTCTATGCTCTATGCTCTATGCTCTATGCTCTATGCTCTATGCTCTATGCTCTATGCTCTATGCTCTATGCTCTATGCTCTATGCTCTATGCTCTATGCTCTATGCTCTATGCTCTATGCTCTATGCTCTATGCTCTATGCTCTATGCTCTATGCTCTATGCTCTATGCTCTATGCTCTATGCTCTATGCTCTATGCTCTATGCTCTATGCTCTATGCTCTATGCTCTATGCTCTATGCTCTATGCTCTATGCTCTATGCTCTATGCTCTATGCTCTATGCTCTATGCTCTATGCTCTATGCTCTATGCTCTATGCTCTATGCTCTATGCTCTATGCTCTATGCTCTATGCTCTATGCTCTATGCTCTATGCTCTATGCTCTATGCTCTATGCTCTATGCTCTATGCTCTATGCTCTATGCTCTATGCTCTATGCTCTATGCTCTATGCTCTATGCTCTATGCTCTATGCTCTATGCTCTATGCTCTATGCTCTATGCTCTATGCTCTATGCTCTATGCTCTATGCTCTATGCTCTATGCTCTATGCTCTATGCTCTATGCTCTATGCTCTATGCTCTATGCTCTATGCTCTATGCTCTATGCTCTATGCTCTATGCTCTATGCTCTATGCTCTATGCTCTATGCTCTATGCTCTATGCTCTATGCTCTATGCTCTATGCTCTATGCTCTATGCTCTATGCTCTATGCTCTATGCTCTATGCTCTATGCTCTATGCTCTATGCTCTATGCTCTATGCTCTATGCTCTATGCTCTATGCTCTATGCTCTATGCTCTATGCTCTATGCTCCATGCTCTATGCTCTATGCTCTATGCTCTATGCTCTATGCTCTATGCTCTATGCTCTATGCTCTATGCTCTATGCTCTATGCTCTATGCTCTATGCTCTATGCTCTATAATCTAAGGCTACAATCCGATATTTTAAGGACTCAAAACACTTATCGTTGAGAGTTTTTAGATACGGCCCTGAATCAACATAAATGTTTAAAAACCATGTTCGTTAAAACCTTTGTGTTGAGAGCAGGAAGCCCATACATAACCACCTGACCTTCCTCGTCTGTGGACTGGATCTTAATTGCGTGCATAATACAAATTTATTGAAAAACAAAGCCAACCAAAAACGAAAACGGAACTTTTGTAAGCAGCCCGGCCGCACATAAAAAAAAGTCAAAATGAGCTTTTATATTTCTCTATACTTAAACAACACGTACGTTACGGACATTATTACATTTTTATTTTATTTATTAATATTCACTTCAAGGACATTCCAAAGAATATTGGTTTATATTAAAATGGCACAATATACGAATATTATAAAATAAGGCAGTCAATAGCGCCCTCTGTGAGCCAAATACATATATGTATGTATGTATGTGTTAAATCAAGTCGTTACATTTCATAGAACTTAAATAACTAATTTCGTAGGTTCCTTTAAAATAAGCCTTTAAAAAGGGACACAATCACGAATATACTTAAAACTTGAAGTTATTTCATATTTGAAACAATATACCTACATAGAAGTAGTTTATGAAAGAAATTTATGTTTATTTTCTATCTCTGATTTTAATCTTAGAAAATTATGTTTAATTATCCGGGATAGGTTACCAAATTTAACCCTGATGAGAATTGGTTTTCAAAGTTCTATACATCATCTAACTAATTATGTTGTTTAATTTAGAGATGATCATTATTTTTGTCTGTCTGATAGGAAAGTTTAGTAATTGGGTTAAAATAAAATTAGCTTTCGTTCATGAGACAGAGGGGATACCAAAGTATGTACATAACGCAAGAGAATTGGGATTAATTTGTATATGCATAGGAATAGTTACATATACGCGTACGTTACGTTTATGGATGTTTGTATGTAAAAATTTTAAGGATAATGGTTTAAAGCAAAACATTATAACTAACTTAATCCGAGTCTTTTAGGAAGGAAATTTCATCCTTGTTTGAAGCTTATTTAGATAATTATTTCTGATGAGTTAAGGACTTTTAGATACACACAAGTATCGGGTGATTTTTTTGAGGTTAGGATTTTCATGCATTAGTATTTGACAGATCACGCGGGATTTCAGACATGGTGTCAAAGAGAAAGATGCTCAGTATGCTTTGACATTTTATCATGAATAGACTTACTAACGAGCAACGCTTACAAATCATTGAATTTTATTACCAAAATCAGTGTTCGGTTCGAAATGTGTTTATCGACAAATTTTGTTCAGCGATGAGGCTCATTTCTGGTTGAATGGCTACGTAAATAAGCAAAATTGCCGCATTTGGAATGAAGAGCAACCAGAAGCCGTTCAAGAACTGCCCATGCATCCCGAAAAATGCACTGTTTGGTGTGGTTTGTACGCTGGTGGAATCATTGGACCGTATTTTTTCAAAGATGCTGTTGGACGCAACGTTACGGTGAATGGCGATCGCTATCGTTCAATGCTAACAAACTTTTTGTTGCCAAAAATGGAAGAACTGAACTTGGTTGACATGTGGTTTCAACAAGATGGCGCTACATGCCACACAGCTCGCGATTCTATGGCCATTTTGAGGGAAAACTTCGGAGAACAATTCATCTCAAGGAATGGACCGGTAAGTTGGCCACCAAGATCATGCGATTTGACGCCTTTAGACTATTTTTTGTGGGGCTACGTCAAGTCTAAAGTCTACACAAATAAGCCAGCAACTATTCCAGCTTTGGAAGACAACATTTCCGAAGAAATTCGGGCTATTCCGGCCGAAATGCTCGAAAAAGTTACCCAAAATTGGACTTTCCGAATGGACCACCTAAGACGCAGCCGCGGTCAACATTTAAATGAAATTATCTTCAAAAAGTAAATGTCATGGACCAATCTAACGTTTCAAATAAAGAATCGATGAGATTTTGCAAATTTTATGCGTTTTTTTTTAAAAAAAGTTCTCAAGCTCTTAAAAAATCACCCGATAGATAAACTATACATGTAAGTTTAGTAATTGTGGGTATTTTATCTAATGGAGTATTATAAAATTGATTTAACTTTAAAAATTGAATCGTTATTGTATGAAAAGCTTATTGGGGGAGAGTACGATAACTCAGGCGACAAAATTTAATGACGGATTTGTAAAGAACAGTTAAAAGCAAGCATTTTTACTATATGATGGGGGTCTATCTCCCCCCGTTTAGGCGGTAGAGGCAATTTTGTCTATTAGTTTGTTTTTGAATCAAGTCAAAATTATGCATAGTTTTTGAAAAAAATTGTTTTAAATTCAAAATTTGTGCAAAAAAAAGTTAAAAAAAAGAGGCTGGGATGCGACCCACACTGATAACTTCCCATCCCGTTTGTTTTGCTTAAAAGTTTGCAGGTTTTCGTGTTGGGTTAAAAAAGTTGTTAGTTGAATTATTCTTAAAAATTTTAAAATTACCAACAATATTTTTCATATAAAGAAATAGTTTAGTTTGAAAATCTAGTTTTATTAAATAGATTTTTAGTCGAAAACAAATTTTTACCAATTTAAGTAGCATTTCTTAAATTTTTACAAATTGGATGAATGAAATTAATTTGAGAGATATTAAGAACCGAACATCAATTTTTAACAAATTTGCGTACTATTTTTTGTAGATTTTATTTTTTTTTATGAAAAAACGGACTGTTGGATTTTTATAAAAAAAAACTACTGAATATCCAAAAATAATATTTTCTGTCAAATAAAAAGATTTTGAAGAAAATATTTTTAATTTTTGAAAAGATATTTGAGTCGTAAGTAAATTTTTACCAAGTTTTGTTAAATTTTCTTTTAAATTTTTAATTTTTTTCAAAAAACTATCAATTCGATTTTTCTCAAAATTTTACCAGATGTTGAAAACGTTATTTTTCTTGGCACAAAATTATTTCGGTCATCATTTTGTATTCGTAAAATTTTCGAGGTGACAAATTTTTTTTTCGGTTTTTTTGATTTATAAAAAAACCGTTAATTGGATTTTCTTTTTCAAATATACTTGTTTGGTATCACTTTACAATATATTATATAAAATTTAATTCAAGTCTCTAGCGTTTTTGGTTCGTAAGATATTTAGGGTTAACCAAAATTTTCACTTTTTTTTTCAACTGCTATGGTAAAAAAAACCACCCACGCAATTTTCTTGAGAGCCCTTTCTGCATCTTTCTGCCTTATTATCTGTATAACAAAATTTATTTTAAGTCGATATCTCTTCTGGTTCTTGAGCTATGGACGACGAAAAAAACGTCGCGAACGTACGGACGTACGAACGTACTTACACACGCACGCACAGACATCTTCCTAAAAATCTTTTTTTTCGACTCTAGGGACCTTGAAACGTCGAGAAATGTCAAAATTTTCAATTTGACAAATCGGACCCATTATAATAACTACCTATGGGAAGTTAAAAAGATTAAAGTGTAATTTTTCAAAACTTTAAGATTATCTACTATTGTTTTTTTAGAATTCATTGCTCTTATTTGTTTTTGATCAAAAACTGAAAGCTAGATGATTTTATGTCTTCTAGTTCTTGAGAAAATTGAAAATTACCAAAAAAAATATTTTAATTAAATTACTTTTTCCTTGCTTGAGCATTTACGTAATTTTATTTTTATTTTGATACTCGAAAATATTATTATTGAATTTATGTAAAAGACCTTCTAATAAGGACTTACAAACTTTTGAAGTTGAAAGCGACTATATTGTTGAAATTCATCTGTCAAGTCAACTGTCATTTTTACCTGCGACACATTGAAACTATATGGATAGCATCGCATAAAATTTGAACTCAGATTTTAATCGAACATGACATTACAATGGTGGAAAAGTCGAAAAATTTAATGAATAAATACCTAAATAAATAAATAAAATATTTTTGAACGAATAAAAAAAGTGTATATATAAATAAATAAACACATTTCTTAAAAACGAATATTAATTTTTTAAGAATATTTATTTATTTTTAATTGAGTCGAGAAAGAAGCCTTTTACAAATAAAATTAAAGGGTGTTCGAATATACTCTCTTCAAAATAAAACCCTGACCTTTTCATAAATTTCCTTAATATTAATATTGGATTGAAATAAAATGACTTCCAATTAGAGCTTTTGAAATTTGACACTTTATAATATTGTTAAAGATTCAATCTGTTTTGTTAAATTACCGTGATAAAAATTAATAAAACGGGATTTTCAAAATTGCTGTTCTATTAAGGAAATCTTCCCGGGTGATTTACTTACAAGCAAAAATTGATTACACAATATTTTCCAATGAGAGATTTCATTTTAATATTTTCTTAATTAATATTTTGTGTGAAATAAATAATTTAGAGTCAACATCTTTCTTTTTTCTCCTAATACTTGAGTCAAAAACCATTTCGTATTTGTTTTTTGATGTTTTTGTCGGCTTTGGCGTTTTTTTAAGATGCATAAAAATTGAGTATGTGGTAAAAAAAGGTGAACATTTTGGTTAACTCAAAATATCTCACGAACCAATAACGCTAGCAACTTGAATTAAATTTTATATTATATATCGTAATGTGATACTAAACAAAAATATATTTTTGAAAAAAATACAATTAACGGTATTTTTTATAAATCAAAAAAATCGAAAAAAAAATAATTGTCACCTTGCATATTCTTATAAAGAAAAAATGATTTTATCTCCAAAATAATTTTGTGCAACGACAAATAACATTTTTGACATTTGACAAAATTTTGGGAAAAATCGAATTGACAGTTTTTTTTATAAAAAATAAAAACCTAAAAAAAATTACTTAAAGTTGGTAAAAATTGATTTCCGACTCTAATATCTTTTCAAACCCAGCCAAAGCCGCAAGACTAGCCTCTAACTGGGATTCTTACAAAAAATCCCTAAGAATTTACAAGAAGGCACTAAGGAATTCTACAATGGGCTCTCAACAGCTTCAACCCATTTAAATCTGCAGGACCAGATGGAATAATACTACAAAAAACTTCAGACATAATTGCACCAATCCTTGAGGCAATTTTTACCAGCTGTCTATACCTGGTCGATATTCCATCGGCATGGAGAGAAGTTAAAGTTGTTTTTATACCCAAAACAGGTAAATGCTCGCAAGTCAATCCTAAAGATCTACGACCTATAAGTCTATCATCATTCCTTCTTAAGATCTTGGAAAGATTGATTGGATATTGATACAATACTTCTGTCTTCGTCTCAACATGCCCACTGTAAAGGTAAATTGGTGGAAACAGCGTTACACACCTTAGTACACACCATCGAATATTCCCTCCATCATAAAGAGTTCACTATGGTTGCTTTCTTTGACATCGAAGGTGCCTTTAACAACGTGTACACATCTGCAATCACATCTGCACTAACATCTCTAAACGTAGAGAGTTCGCTTGAGGAGTTAATTAATTTATTGCTGACTAGCAGAATAATTAACTCAAAACTGGGCAACTCTTCCGGCAGACGATTCGTTAGTAGAGGGACACCGCAAGGTTGTGTTCTATCCCCTCTTCACTGGAACCTAGGGGTGAATGAAATCCTAACTAGTCTGGATGCGGAGGGTTTCAGAGTGATTGCCTATGCGGACGACGACGTTGCTATAGCATCTTAACACCTTAAAAGAACTCTTACAAAATGCCTTAGACAGACTAACACTTTGAGCTGATCGGTGTGGACTGGGTGTTAACCGACACAAAACCGATTTAGTCTTTTTTTCGAGGAGATACAAAATTTCTTTTGTCAACCCTCCCCATATTAAAGGAATCCAATTAAAATTCTCAGACGAGGCTAAATACCTGGGTCTTGTTTTAGATAAAAAACTAAATTGGAAACGCAATGTACAAGAAAGAGTCAAAAAAGCTACTGTAGCTCTCTTTTCTTGCAAAAAAAGCTATTGGTAATAAATGGGGCTTACAACCCAGAATCACGCATTGGCTATACACATCGGTAATTAGACCGATTTTAATGTACGGTGTGGCAGTATGGTGGACTGCTTTAGAGAAAGCTATAAATCGCGACAAATTAAATAAAGTCCAATCGTTCAGCTTGCCTATGTATAAGCGGATCGCTTCGTACGACCCATTTGCGGCACTGGACACCTTACTCTACCTAACACCTCTTGATATATTTAGCAAACAAATAGCTGCAGTCGCAGTGGATTCAGAACAAAATTGACCACTCCGTAATTCTTAGGTATTTAGAATCAATTCCAAAGCACACAGACTACACCATCCCCCAACTGCAATTCGACAGAAACTTCCAGATTTCCAAACCTTCCAGATCTTTCTGGGAGAATAGGGCATTCCTAGAAGACGAGTCAATTCATTTTTATACTGATGGTTCAAAAACAAAGGAAGGGGTTAGTGGAGGTGTGTACTCTGAATGACTGAAATTAAACCAAAATTAGACAACAATTCTTCTATTTTTCAAATTTAGTTTTTTTAGTTTTAATTCTTTATTAGTTTTAAAAAACTTTTTTGAACAATTTATTTCTAATAAATATATACATTTATAATATTCTGCGCAATTTTTTTTTAAATAAATTAATATTAGTTTCCATTTTAGTATTTACATCTAAATTATTAAACATTTGTGTTCCTTTATACAAAATATTGTTTTGAGAACTAGTTCTCCTATACAAAGGTAGTCTAAAATCGCCTACATTTCTTAGGTTGTAATAGTTACCAACATATTGCAAATTTCTTTGGAGGTACATCGGATACAGTCCATTTTTAAGTTTAAATATAAATATTAATAAATTAAATTTAAGTCTCTGGCTAACACTCATCCATTTTAACTCATTCAACATGTTACGGTAAATTTTACCGCAACAAAAACCAGCCTTTGGCTGTTTTCTTTTCCCTAGTTGTGGCTGCAAAATATCGGCAAAGTTGAGGGCAACCATGGTCTCATCAACCACAGGTGTACCTAGCCTTTATTTTGCAAAAGCAACAAAAACAGGTGATCGAGATCGAGAACGAGTTCTTTCGACAAGGTCGAAAATGCCGGCGGATGAGCCGAAGAATTATGAGGTCAGGCGGACCCTTACTTAAACATCAACAACAACAACAACATACTTTCTTATTTTAACTTAGATTTACTGAAATTAACATTTAATCGTTAATGTACAAAATGGGTTTTTAACGCCGCGTTTTTAAGTAAACGTAATTTAATATTTGGTACAAAACTCACACCTCGAACCTCGCGCGTTAAATTAGTAGTATCTAATAGGAAAATGCCTAGTTGAGACTTCTTCTCGATTTTTGTTTTTCTTTGAACTTTCTCGAAAAATAAGAATAGTTGGGAAGGGGTCTGAACTCGCCATTATGTTTCGGAAAGTTTTGGAAACTCATCCAACAACTTGTCGAAACCGTGATTGTGTGTGTGAAAGCAAAGTTTCGCTGAGAGTCAACAACGGTGGCTTTCCTGATGAGCGTAAAGCTTCCAGGAAGCCGCGATACCGTGACCGACAATCACGAAAACGGATGCTTGTGTTGGATGAATGTGTGTGTGACTGGAATGGTCGAGGGAGGAAGAATTAGTTTGGAATTA
Source organism: Eupeodes latifasciatus (assembly GCA_920104205.1). NCBI lineage: Eukaryota > Metazoa > Arthropoda > Insecta > Diptera > Syrphidae > Eupeodes > Eupeodes latifasciatus. The sequence continues at coordinate 18,820,821 of OV049925.1, forward strand.
GCTTGGAAGGCTCTCTTGATAGAGCCCTACAAGCGATAAGTGAGAAGTTGAAAAAGAAAAAGTTCGAGGAATTTTTGTTTGAGGAGGAAGAAAAATTGAGAAGAAGGATAGGAAATCGGAAAGTCGAGGAAATCCAGAGAAAGAAAAAGGAAAATTCGAGGATCAGGGTGTGAGAATTGTGGGAAAAGAGGAAAATAGGAAGGGATTCAAAAGAAAAGATAAGTAGTGTATTTCTATTGTTCTTTGTTCTTTTGTTCGGTACGCGTCCGGTGTTAAGAACTCATTTTCTTTTACTATTTGCTTTTTTTATTTTTCCATTCGTTTGTAATTTTAACTTTTTTTTGAAAACATTTTGGGTTTTAGTCCAGGGATCTTCAATCCCACGGTTTCCCAAAGAATAAATATTAAATTTAAAAACCAAACGGTCGTTGTGTTGTCTTCTTATTTTCGCTTCACTCAACTTAAAGAGTTTTGGAATTTTCTTTTTCGGTTTTAAAAAAAAAATTCCTGGCGCCCATTTTTATTGCAACGTACCCCACTGTAGGTACTTGCAATAACTTATTTCCAAATTGTAACAATTTGATTGATTTACAAATCAATCAACATTGTTATAATTTATAAACAAATTCTTCCAAAAGAACCCAGCCCAGCTGAGCAGCCGCGGTTACAGCTTTGTTAACGAGCTGTATTGTTGCACTTTTTTTTGTATTCTCTTTTGTGTCGCATTCGTACTCATTTGAGTGCGAGTTGATTAGTTCGTCGCTACGCAGCCGCCGCCGTCGTCGACTTAGTTTAGTTTTGTTGTGATAATTTCGTTGTAAATAATAATAAGTTAGTTAATATAAAACCCCCTCGCGATTAATGATAAAAAGAATAATACTAGTGTGAAAAAGTGTAACAAATTGGCGCCCAACGTGGGGCCAAGTGGAAGAATTTTCGTGGTTATTTTGTATCGTGTTTTTTTTCTATTATTGTTTTTAAAAAAGAACATTTAATTCGGCTTGTTTTTTTTATAGGTATTTCAATAAAGGTGTGTATTCGAGGTGATTTTTTTTGGAGGTGTTTTGTTCCTGCTAGAAGGAAAGAAGAAATTGGCAGTGTTTTTGTTCGAGTAAAATAACTCATAGGAGTTTCTGGCTAAACAAAAATTTTTCATCGAGGGAGTTGTCAAAGCGAGAAAAAAATTCGCAAGTATTTTTTTTAATTGTGCAGTGTTAACTCGTTTTTTATTATTATTGATATTTTGTGTGGTGTCTGTTCTGTTATTAGTTAAATTGTTTTTTCTTTTTTGATTATTTATATTTAAATAATTTATTTCGGTCGACATTTTGTATTCTTAATTTTTTGTTGTTCTCTCTCTTTTTTGTGTGAGAGAGAGTTTTATCGCTAGCGATTTTCAACTTTTGAGTGACTAATTGTATGATAGTTTTTACTTTTGGAGTGTTTTTTCTTGAGTGTAAGTTAATCTGGCAATTTTTAAAGATTTTGAGAGAAAGTTAATTTTTAAATTTTCAAATAGTTGAGTGTAGTTAGTTCGAGTTGGTGTGACCATCCCAATTTTTTTTGATTACATTTAGAATTTGTTAGGAAATAATTTTGTATCTTTTTTTTACTTTTAACTTTTTTAATTAATAAAAATAAATCAATTCAATAATTAGAATTTTTAGTTTTAGGGTTACCAAGTATTTTTTTTTAAATATTTTTTTTTTTTTATAAATAATTTTTTTGAAAGTTTTTTTTAGTTAAGTTAAAATGAATATCGGTAGATTAGCGCAGGACGAACTGGCCTACGAGATGAAGGTCAGGGGATTAAAAGTAGGGACAGTGGAGGAAATGCGAAAGGCATTGAGGTCATCGAGGTTACTCGTTAAGAGGAACTCGATGGAAGTTAGTTTAGTTTACCCCTTCACTTATGAAGAGGATGTCGAGGCAATAAAAGCTAAGATTGAGGAGATTAGGGTCCTTCTTAAAGTACCTCCGAGGAATCCAAAGTCTTCGGAGTACATTAAGATAGTGACAAAGATTGAGTGGTGTATAGGCAGGTTAGCTAGGACACCTTGTGAGGCCGAAGATGAAGAAGATGAAGTTAGTTCACTTCGGAACAAGGTTTTGTGTTTGTTAGGAGATCTCACTGGTGATAGTGAGAATAGCGATAGGGAAAAGAAGTGGAGAAAACAAAGACTCCGATTAAGATTCAAACCCAACTTCGGGTACAAGTTGGTCAGACTCCCTGTAGTGGACGGTCTGCGTTAGGTCCTACTACAGAGACGTTGGCTGAGCCAAGAGTTGGTGTCAGTAGTCCTGCAGTAGGGAACATTTCAGTTAGGGTTCCGTCAGAACGTAGGCTTGATAGGGCCGATGGGTTTTCTGAACGAATGGTCGTTCAGCAAAAACACATCGAACGTATAGGGAAGTGGGGGGTGAAGTTTACTGGTGACTCAGGTGGATCATCAGTAAATTCATTCCTAGAAAGAGTGGAGGAACTTCGTTTGGCTAACGATGTTCCTGAAAACCACCTTTTTAAATCCGCTTCGGAGCTATTGGCTGGTAGGGCACTTTTGTGGTTTAGGTCGGTTAGGGAAGATTTGGAGGGTTGGCAGGAATTCGTCAAGGAACTCAAAGCGGAGTTCCTTCCTGCGAATTACGATGATCTCTTGTTGGAGGAGATTAATCGGCGTTCGCAGGGAAAGGAAGAAACTTTCGGCGCATATCTGACCACGATGAGGACATTGTTTCGAAGATTGTCGGAACCTTTGTCAGAGGGAAGGATGCTTTCGATATTAAGGAAAAATGTAGATCCCTTTTATCAGGTGCAGATAGCTAGTGCCAAACCAAAGACGGTTAAGGAACTTGCTATCTTAGGTAGGGAGTTAGATACCCTTAAGGTGAATGTAGATAGTTTTACCCCACCTTCTAGAAGCAAAAATTTGTTGGAACCGGAGTGCGGTTATCAACCTAGTTCGTCTGGACAACACCGAGTAGCGGCTGTTGCTCCAGTTTCTGAAAATCCGTTTAGGTCGGTTAGGTGTTATAATTGTAACAAGGAAGGGCACATAGCTTCGAAATGTAACGTTCAGAAACGTTGCTTCGGTTGTGGAACGGTAGGAGTGTATCGTAGGGACTGTAGGAGGTGTTCGGGAAATGGGGATCGGGCCCTTGTGTCAGCAGGACAAGGAGTCCGTCGACGTTAGGAAGGTCGTCTGCTGACGATCAGCGTGTAGGAATTCATCTGAGTTTCACGTTAGCGGCAAATGGTAGGGACACTAGACCATATTTAGGAGTTAGGGTTTATGGAATCAAGTTTTTGGGGTTGCTTGATTCAGGAGCCTCCCGTACCATTGTGGGTGGTGACGGGTGGAAAATGTTTAAAGGGTTAGGGCTTAGGTTAGGAAAGAGTAGTGTTGGGTCAGTAGCGTTAGCAGATGGAGCAGGTGTAGGTGTAGCTGGGTCTGTTTCTCTACCAGTGGAGGTTGAGAACAAATCCTTTTTGATAGAATGTCTTGTCATTCCGAATCTTCCACACCAGTTGATCTTGGGTGCCGATTTTTGGACACTATCGGGCATAGTCCCGGATTTGAGATCAGGGGTGTGGAATTTTTCGAGCCAAGAGGGATTGGCTTCGATGACAGACATGGTAGCTTTTAGGGAAAAATCGGATTTGAACGATTCGGAAAATAGGAAGTTAGAATTAGTGTTAGGAGAACTTTTTAAATCAATGACCGAAGGTTTAGGGTGCACCAACTTAGTTGAGCACAAGATAAGGACGTCCGCAGAACCGATAAAGCAAAGATATTACCCTGTTTCGCCAGCGATTCAGAGACATATCGATCAGGAGCTCCAGGAGATGTTGGAAGCTGGAGTGATCGAGAAGTCGAAGAGTCCTTGGGCATCGCCGATTCTTCTGGTTAAGAAGAAAGATGGCAGTTATCGGTTCTGTGTTGACTATAGGAAATTGAATGAGGTTACTGATAGGGATGCTTATCCACTACCCTTTATTTCGGCGATTTTAGACAAGCTTCGAAACGCGAAGTACTTGTCTTCTTTAGATATTAAATCTGCTTATTGGCAGATTCCAATGGAGAAAGAATCGCGCAAGTACACAGCCTTTACCGTGCCAGGGCGTGGCCTGTTCCAATTTTGCAGGATGCCATTCGGCTTGCACAATTCCCCGGCAACTTGGCAAAGGTTTATTGACGACGTTTTAGGTCCTGACTTAGAACCGTTCGTCTTTGTGTACTTGGATGACATTATCATCGTCACCGATTCTTTCGAAAAACACTTAGAAATTTTAAAAGAAGTTTTTAAAAGGTTAGGAGAAGCAGGTTTAAAAGTAGGTAGGGAAAAATGTAATTTCTGTAGGCCTTCTTTAAAATTTCTAGGGTATGTAGTTGATAGGAACGGGCTTCATGTTGACCCGGAAAAAGTGGAAAGCATGATTAGGATTCCTGCACCGAAAAATGTGAAGGAAATTAGGAGTTTTGTAGGGACAATTTCGTGGTACCGTAGGTTTGTACCAAATTTTGCAATTTTAGTTAGGCCTCTTACCGATCTCTTAAAGAAAGGTAAGAAATTTGAGTGGACACAAGAATGTGAGGAGAGTTTTAGAAAAGCCAAAGAGTGTTTGGTTACGGCACCGATTCTGACATGTCCGGATTTTTCAAGGCCGTTTGTTGTACAAACAGATGCGTCGGACTATGGTATCGGGGCCGTATTATCTCAGGAGTTTGAGGATGGCGAAAAAGCCATTTGTTATTTAAGTCGGTCATTGAATAGGAATGAAAGGAACTACTCTACGACCGAAAAGGAATGTTTAGCGGTCCTTTGGGCGATTGAAAAGTTGCGGCCGTACCTCGAAGGTGTTCGATTTACAGTCGTAACTGATCATCACTCTTTGGTCTGGCTAAGCAACCTTAAGGATCCGCAGGGTAGATTAGCTCGTTGGGCCATTCGGCTCCAACAATTCGATTTCAAGATCATCCACAGAAAGGGCAAAGAACATGTCGTCCCTGATATGTTGTCGCGAGGAGTTCCAGAAGTAGCTGGTGTCTCTGAGGCGGATTCGGACCCTTGGGTGATTAAAATGAAATCGCAGGTAGAAAAGAGCCCGTTAGAATACCCATCTTGGCGAGTTGAGAATGGGCGGCTCTATAAACATGTTAGGTTGAACCATATAGTCGTTCATGATAGTGGTGAAGAGTGGAAGTTAGTGTTAGGGAAAAACGATAGGACGAGTATTCTTAACGAGTGCCATGATGCTCCGTTGTCAGGACACATGGGCGTTAAGAAAACTTTTGCTAGGATAGCAGAAAAATATTACTGGCCCAAAATGAGGAGTGATATTACGAGGTATGTTAGGAATTGTAAAATTTGCCAAAGTGTGAAGCCGGTGAACGAAAAACCAGCTGGTCTAATGACCGAAAGAGTAGGAAATTCCCAACCGTGGGAAATGATTTGCGTGGACTTGGTGGGTCCATTACCTAAATCGTCGCGAGGGTTCGTTTATATTTTAACGGTCGTCGACTATTTTACTAAATTCCCATTGTTGTTCGCGTTACGGTCCGCAACGGCGAAAGCGGTATGTCGGGAGTTGGAAGAAAACGTGTTTCTTCTTTTCGGGATTCCTAAGTGGATCGTCTGTGACAACGGTCCCCAGTTCCGTAGCAAGGAACTGAAAACGCTTAGCGAAGCGTACGGGTCACAACTTCGGTTTACGGCGAATTATCATCCGCAAGCGAATCCGGCGGAACGGATTAATAAAATTATAAAGACTACGCTCCGGGCGTATGTTTCGGAAAACCAGCGGAGTTGGGATTCGCAACTGGCAAAAGTGGCCTGTGCAATCCGAACTTCGCAACATGAGGTTTTAGGTGTGTCGCCATACTTCGCAAATTTCGGTAGGAACATGGTAACTAGTGGCCATGATGTAGGAATTAGGGACAGTGATAGGGACCAAGATATAACGGAAATTGATAGGCAGTTTCGGAAACTGAGAGAGGATATAGCTAGGAAGTTGGAAGCAGCGGGAAAGAAGGCTGCTAAGACGTATAATTTACGTAGGAGGGACGCGCAATATCACACGGGTGATCTCGTTTGGCGTAGGAACTTCGCGCTGTCCGATGCAGCAAATTATTTCGCGGCGAAGTTGGCGACCAAATTTGTAGGACCTTTCAAGGTCAGCAAGAGAGTGTCACCTTGGACATATCTTTTGGTAGATGATCGCGGTAAGGAGCGAGGAACGTGGCATGTTAAGGATTTAAAACCTTTTGTTGATGTTTGAGTCAAGTCCCTTTTGTTGTAGTATTTTTTTTGATTGTTCATTGTCATTTTTGTTTACTTAACGTGCCATACTAATGATTTTTTTTTCTTTTTCTTTTAAATGTAATGATGGTCCTTTGTTGTTGTTGTCTACCCCTGGCTGAGCCTTAAGAAATGGTTTGCTTTTCTCGAAAAGTAAACACATTTCTTGGGAGGTAAGGGTGGGATTTGTTACGGTAAATTTTACCGCAACAAAAACCAGCCTTTGGCTGTTTTCTTTTCCCTAGTTGTGGCTGCAAAATATCGGCAAAGTTGAGGGCAACCATGGTCTCATCAACCACAGGTGTACCTAGCCTTTATTTTGCAAAAGCAACAAAAACAGGTGATCGAGATCGAGAACGAGTTCTTTCGACAAGGTCGAAAATGCCGGCGGATGAGCCGAAGAAGTATGAGGTCAGGCGGACCCTTACTTAAACATCAACAACAACAACAACATACTTTCTTATTTTAACTTAGATTTACTGAAATTAACATTTAATCGTTAATGTACAAAATGGGTTTTTAACGCCGCGTTTTTAAGTTAACGTAATTTAATATTTGGTACAAAACTCACACCTCGAACCTCGCGCGTTAAATTAGTAGTATCTAATAGGAAAATGCCTAGTTGAGACTTCTTCTCGATTTTTGTTTTTCTTTGAACTTTCTCGAAAAATAAGAATAGTTGGGAAGGGGTCTGAACTCGCCATTATGTTTCGGAAAGTTTTGGAAACTCATCCAACAACTTGTCGAAACCGTGATTGTGTGTGTGAAAGCAAAGTTTCGCTGAGAGTCAACAACGGTGGCTTTCCTGATGAGCGTAAAGCTTCCACGAAGCCGCGATACCGTGACCGACAATCACGAAAACGGATGCTTGTGTTGGATGAATGTGTGTGTGACTGGAATGGTCGAGGGAGGAAGAATTAGTTTGGAATTAGCTTGGAAGGCTCTCTTGATAGAGCCCTACAAGCGATAAGTGAGAAGTTGAAAAAGAAAAAGTTCGAGGAATTTTTGTTTGAGGAGGAAGAAAAATTGAGAAGAAGGATAGGAAATCGGAAAGTCGAGGAAATCCAGAGAAAGAAAAAGGAAAATTCGAGGATCAGGGTGTGAGAATTGTGGGAAAAGAGGAAAATAGGAAGGGATTCAAAAGAAAAGATAAGTAGTGTATTTCTATTGTTCTTTGTTCTTTTGTTCGGTACGCGTCCGGTGTTAAGAACTCATTTTCTTTTACTATTTGCTTTTTTTATTTTTCCATTCGTTTGTAATTTTAACTTTTTTTTGAAAACATTTTGGGTTTTAGTCCAGGGATCTTCAATCCCACGGTTTCCCAAAGAATAAATATTAAATTTAAAAACCAAACGGTCGTTGTGTTGTCTTCTTATTTTCGCTTCACTCAACTTAAAGAGTTTTGGAATTTTCTTTTTCGGTTTTAAAAAAAAAATTCCTGGCGCCCATTTTTATTGCAACGTACCCCACTGTAGGTACTTGCAATAACTTATTTCCAAATTGTAACAATTTGATTGATTTACAAATCAATCAACATTGTTATAATTTATAAACAAATTCTTCCAAAAGAACCCAGCCCAGCTGAGCAGCCGCGGTTACAGCTTTGTTAACGAGCTGTATTGTTGCACTTTTTTTTGTATTCTCTTTTGTGTCGCATTCGTACTCATTTGAGTGCGAGTTGATTAGTTCGTCGCTACGCAGCCGCCGCCGTCGTCGACTTAGTTTAGTTTTGTTGTGATAATTTCGTTGTAAATAATAATAAGTTAGTTAATATAAAACCCCCTCGCGATTAATGATAAAAAGAATAATACTAGTGTGAAAAAGTGTAACAAACATATCAGATATATGAGTTCTTCTGCCACATTGTAGGACACATCTCATAGCTCTATTTTGTAAAATTTGAAGACTATCAATTTTTCCATTGTTACATAAACTCAAGATAGCAGAGCAATAATCTAAGTGAGGTAATATAATAGAGTTATAAATACTGATTGCACATTTTTTTGATAATTTTTTTCTTATTCTATATAAAAAATTTATTTTTTTAGACATTTTTGAACTAATAAAGTCGGCATGATCATTAAAATTTAATTTAGAGTCAATTAAGACACCTAAATATTTTATTTTTTTAACACACTCAATATTTGAATTTTCTATTTTTATGTTAATATGATAATTTGTATTGCCTATATGGCTCAAAATCACCAAGGTGCAGAATTGGCTTCGCTAGCAATTTAATGTCTTAAATCTTGACTTATTTAAGAAAAAAAAATTAATAAAATACTAAAACTAACCTGTTTTGTGTGTCTATCAAACAATATAATTTATTAATAAACTAAATTTTAAATGAAATCAATATACACGCATAGAAAATCATTTCGGGAACGCGTCCTAATCTACAATCTTCAACAACAAGTTCAAAATATAATTGAAAAATGTAAGGTATTCAACCCCGGTCATCACTTAATACACCGTATTTTTTATACAAAATCTAGTTTTAGAAAGGATACTAATAAATTATTTATTTTTAACTGTAAAAAATGCAAAAACAGTTTGTCCGATACCGCACAAGTCATTTTAGTGAACATATCGATAATCGATCAAAAATAATTTTAAGTGAACGCAGCAATTCGGTGTGACACGTCAGTCGAGGTAGAGAACAATAGCAAAGCCGGCTGCCAGAGTATTTATCGTAAAATAAATTTTATCTAAATGGTAAGCACCTTTTTATTCATTATTCGTAGAGCGTACATCAATAGCCCGTCAATCCGTGAACGCATTTATTACATTTAATTATTGATGAAATTATTTTCTACGACACGAAATTTCAAAGTTACCTCAAATATTTTCCTATTGACAAAGTCAGATCGCATTTAAGATGACCGCCGTATAATTAAAGCGCGCGCTTATTTGAAATCGTCATTTCGGGAACGGTCATTTCGGGAACGTTCCCGGACATGATTTTTACGTATTTTGCTTGTAGAAGATTTTGTATGTATTGTTTTCATTATTGCTTATTTAATACACATACATAGTATACCCATGTTATTAAACAAAGCTTAAATTACGTACTTTGTTTTGTTTTTGTTGATTTTATCAAACTTAGAAAAACGTTCCCGAATTGATGGTTTTCTGTATGATATCTAGTACTAAAAAATATTACTAAAAAAGTATACAATTCTGTGCGCTGCCCTGTCAAAGTTTATTTATATACAATTTTTGCAACAGTATAAACTAAAATTTATCATCATAGCTTGCAATTTTTTGTTGTCATAAAAATATTTTGAAATTTGCAACCTTGGTGATTTTGAGCCATATACATACTTTTCGTTTTTGACACATTTAATTTTAATTTGTTTTTACACAACCATTGAAATAATGAATCAGTATCAGAATTTAAATTACTTTCACATTCTTTTAAATCTTTTCCAACAATATATACAAGAGTATCGTCCGCAAATAATGAAACTTTCGAAAACTTCAAACAGTCCTTAATATCATTCACATAAAGAAGGAAAAGGATGACTCCAAGAATTGTTCCTTGAGGAACGCCCAATTCAACGCCTATTGTAGAAGAATGCTCTTCACCTAATTTTACTTTTTGTGTCCTTGAAGAAAGGAAGGAATCAAACCACTTAAGTTCAGTTTGTCTAATTCCATATTTGAACAGCTTCTTTAGAAGAATACTCCTGTCGACGGTTTCAAAAGCTCGCTTCAAATCAAGGAACAATGCCATCACAAAATTTCCCGAATCCATATCTCTTTTCCACTCATTTAAAACCCAAGCTAATGCAGTTTCTGTAGAATGGCCTATAATGTATTCATACACTGTATTTCTAAAATACCATCTTGCTAACTATTATGCTAAGTACGTATCCTGTATTCATTCAATTGTTGCTATGACATTCTGTTATACACTTTATACATACACATAAATCTATGAAAATCTGTTATATAAATTATACATACGACGTACACTCATTATTGCTAGTTTTTCAGTTCATCGTCGTCTGTGAAAGAGGTTGGCCGTTTTTTCAATTAGAATATTTTCCATAAAGAATTTTCTCGAATATTGAATAATAATATGTACTTTATTTCAATTTAAATTGTATGCATTATAAATAAAACATAACATTTTGGCGACGAGATAAAAGCCGAATTATGGACGCTGCACAATTTAGCCAGTTTCTCCAGGCTATGAGAGATATGATGAGCTTACAAAACAACGTTGGTGCTGCTGCACATGATTCCAGTTCAATTTCAACGACGATTATCGCTTCGAATTTTGAGGTTTTCAATCCAGATAATGAAAATTTTCTACAATATATAGAGAGATTCGAGAACTTTTGTGCTTTGAAGAATTTAACCGACCCAGTTATTCAGAAGAGGACATTCTTGAATTCAATCGGACCTAATCTCTACGACAAATGTAAGCATTTTCTAGCACCAAGAACCATTGAAGAATCCAGCTATACAGACATTGTCAAAGTTCTCAAAGTGAAGCTCGCACCTTCTGTTAATGTTCTCGTGGGTCAGCATCGCCTCTTGATGAGAGTTCAACAACCTAACGAAAGTTGTTCTGAGTACGTGGCTGCATTGCAAAAACTAGCCATCGATTGTCAATTGAACTGCTCATGTGGGTTATCCGTCACTGACTTGTTTTTGAGAGGACATTTTATTCGAGGACTTAGAGACAATAGCATTCGAGAGAAACTTTTAGAGACCGATTTGGATTTCAGTGCAGTGGTAACAAAAACTTTAGCTTATGAGACAGCTAAGATTAATGCCAACGAGGTTGCTCAATCTTATACTTCAATCAATTCAGCACAGACGAACATCAACTTAATTTCAAAATCCAGACGTGAATCCTCAAAGAAAGCCGGGTCACGAACACATTCCAGAAGAAGAAACACTTCCAGCAAAAGAAATGCCAATTACAGAGTTAATTTTAGAGAAATCGGAATTGATGATCTGTGTATCAGATGTGGTAGGAACAATCACATGTCAACAGATTGTAGGGTAGCGCCCGACAAACTGAGATGTGGTTCCTGTCACAAACAAGGGCACGTGTCAAAAGTGTGCATATCTACGCTTGTCAAGAATAAAAATCACCAGTCAACATCCAGAACTGTATCAAACATCACAGATTACGCTGATTTCCAATCAAATTTTGATCAGAGCGATCTAAATCTCAACCATATGGAAGTCGTTGATTTGTTTTCCACAAATTTAACAGCACAGAAATATGAAGTTGAAGTATTTATAGCCAACAAAGCCGTGAAGTTTGAAGTTGACTCGGGTTCCGGATATACCCTGATTCCCATTAATAAATTCGAACAGCTGAAGTTGAATATCAAACTCCAGCCATGCTCTTTGAAGTTCAGAACGTACGACGCCGGTATTGTGTCACCTCTAGGAGTCATCGACGTTCCAGTGAAATTCAACAACATCGAATCTGTTGAACAGCTGTTCATTGTACCGGAGGGGTTTTCATCATTAATTGGTCGAACGTGGATTCGGCGTCTGCATATAAGCCTTCAAGAAATAGACAAAGTCATCAATCAGTCAATCAAAAATAATATTCAAGATGTTTTCCAGGTAAAATCAGTTGACCAATTTGTGAAATTATTTCCAAAAATTTTCGAGCAGTCAGTAGGCAAGATTCCAGGTGTCAAGTGCTCTTTACAGCTAAGAAGTAATGCAAGGCCAGTTTTCATCAAAGCTAGAACCATACCGTTTGCTATTCGTGAAAAAGTCGAACGTGAGCTTTCCATGCTGGAGAAAGACAACATAATCACAGCCATCGACAAAAGTGATTGGGGATCACCCATAGTAGCTGTGCCAAAACCAGATGGAAACGTTAGGTTATGCTTTGACTATAAAGTTGCTGTCAACAAACAGCTCACAGACGCGCACTACCCGATTCCCCGAATTGACGAAATAGTGAACAACCTCAGGAATTCAAGATACTTCTGTAAATTAGATCTATACAAAGCATACCTTCATATTGAAGTAGATGAAGTAAGTGCGATGGTTCAAACAATTTCGACGCACAAAGGCACATTCAAAATGAACCGCTTAAGCTTTGGCATCAAATCAGCTCCGAGTGAATTTTATCGAATCTTGGACCAAATTTTAAACGGCCTAACCGGAGTTGTTTCATACTTCGACGATATCATCGTACATGGCGAATCCCTAAGAGAATGCGAAGATAATCTATTGAAATGCTTCCAGAGACTTCAAGACAATGACTTGCATATAAATAGATCAAAATGTAAATTTTTTGCAACCAAGATATCGTACCTTGGTTACCTTATATCGTTCAAGACAATTGCTAAAGATCCAAAGAAAGTTGAAGCTATTCTCGATGCACGAAGACCAACTAATGAGAAGGAAGTAAAACAATTTCTTGGACTAGTGACTTACTATAGTAAATTCATCCCCAACCATTCAACTATCACAGCCCCGATTCGCGAGCTACTTTGTAAGGATTCCGGTTTTTTCTGGTCAGCGAAATGTGAAGCAGCATTCATCAAGCTTAAACATTTGATCGGAAGCGAACAGACGCTTGTTCCATATGACCCTTCACTGCCAGTCACTGTTGCTTGCGATGCCAGCCCTGTGGGAGTAGCCGCTGTTCTTTCTCATATCATCGATGGAGTCGAGAAACCGATCTGTTTCGTATCAAGGTCCCTTTCAAAGTCTGAGATGAATTATAGCCAAATTGATCGCGAGGCCTTGGCTATTGTATTTGCACTTGACCGACTTTTTACTTATTTATATGGTAGAAAGTTTACGCTCATCACGGACAACAAACCTCTGGCAAGAATATTCCATCATCATAGTAATTTGCCACCCATGACAGCCGCTAGATTGCTCAGGTACGCAAGTTATTTGTCTAATTTTAACTATGAAATAATTCATCGAAACGGCGACCGAAATGTCAATGCCGATTATTTCTCAAGAAATCCGGTCAGTAAAACTTCCAAAGAACATTCTACAATCGATGATGAAATCTTTCAGCTCCAAAACAATTCATTCAGCTACATATCTTCAACCAACGTCACTAGTCAAATGATAGCACAAGAAACATCTAAGGACCCTGATCTGACAAAAATAATAAAAGAAATCAACGCCGGAACAAGCTATTTACAGGAATATACACTGCAAGGTAACATTTTATTCCGAGATTCACGAGTATACATCCCAAAAATTTTTCAAAAGACAATATTGGACGAACTTCATGTAACACATCCAGGCATAGTTCGCATGAAACAGCTAGCGAGAAGATACTGTTACTGGCCCAATATTGATCGAGATATTGAACAAGTAGTACGGTCATGTCAAGCCTGCGCCCTGAACCAAAAATCTCCAGCAAAAGCACCAACACATCATTGGGAAGAACCACAGGAAAATTTTCAAAGAGTTCACATTGACTACGCAGGACCCAAAAATGGTAATTTCTACTTTATATTAATTGACGCGAAGTCTAAATGGCCCGAGGTCAGAGCAATTAAGAAAGCACCGGACACGTCCACAACAATGTCTCTTCTAGAGGACATATTTTCCTTTCACGGTTATCCAAATTTCTTGGTATCCGACAATGCAACGATTTTCAAAAATCAAATATTCGATAAATACTGCAAGGACCGAGGCATCACTCAGATATTCATTGCGCCAGGACATCCTGCAACCAATGGACTTGCAGAAAGGTTTGTCCAGACATTAAAAATAAAGCTTGAAAAGATGGAAAATAACTCGGATCATCTTAATCAAATACTACAATTATTCCGAGCCACACCGTTGTCTTCTGGGAAAAGTCCAGCAGAGCTGTACCTGCATCGTCAGCTACGTATTCGTTTAGATGCGATAAGACCTACTAAAGAGTTACCATCAACTGTTCCACAAAATGGTACGATACGTAGTCTCAAAACTGGTGACCGAGTAACTGTTCGAGTTTACAGAAACAATAAACCAGCATGGGAACTAGGATTCATCACGCAAAAGTTAGGCTCATTACATTACACTGTTAAATTAGACAGTGGTTATATATTTAAAAGACATATTGACCAACTCAGACTCGTGAATGTCCCAGCTCCGAAGCCAACAATCCAGAAGACTCCAACTCAACAACCTATCGTACAAGATCGTCGGACAGTTTCATTTTCAGATCATGATGTGATAGTGTGCCATCATCCGGTATCTCAAGCACCATCATCAACACAGGCTGCAACTGAAACTCCAACTTCACGTCCTCAAGCATCAGCAGAAACTGTAACTAGAACTGTACCTCTACATCCGGAGGTCCACACTCCACGACGTTCAGGAAGACAAACCAAACGCCCTATTAGATTCCAATATTAAGTTTTTTTTTTTAATAATTAAGTTAAGTTTTTTTTTTTTTTTTTTTTTTTTCGGCCAGGCGGAGAGTATAATGTATTCATACACTGTATTTCTAAAATACCATCTTGCTAACTATTATGCTAAGTACGTATCCTGTATTCATTCAATTGTTGCTATGACATTCTGTTATACACTTTATACATACACATAAATCTATGAAAATCTGTTATATAAATTATACATACGACGTACACTCATTATTGCTAGTTTTTCAGTTCATCGTCGTCTGTGAAAGAGGTTGGCCGTTTTTTCAATTAGAATATTTTCCATAAAGAATTTTCTCGAATATTGAATAATAATATGTACTTTATTTCAATTTAAATTGTATGCATTATAAATAAAACATAACATGGCCTTTGCGAAATCCAGATTGCTCCTCGCAAAGAACTCCATATTGAGTGAGGTAACTTTCTAATTGAATGCTCACAACTTTCTCCAATATTTTTTCGTAGATTGGCATCATATTTATGGGACGGAATAGTTCCAACTTGGTGGCGTTTTTCTCCTTTTCTACAGGTACAACAATCGATTCTTTCCATGAAATTGGAAATACTCCCTCAACCAAAGAAGTATTTATGATGTTTAAGAGAACTGGGAACATTTCATTTTTACAGTCTAATATAATTTTAATATTAAAACCGTTGAAATCGCTTTTATTATTTAAATTTTTTATTATTTGTTCTAATTCTATTTCATTTATTTGTCTAAATTGAAATGAACGCGAAGATTCTGGAATGCCATCACTATATTGAAAATAAGGTATGCTTTCATTAATCTCAATCACACTATTGACAAAGAATTCATTTAATTTGTTAACTATATCTTTTTTGTTATTGAATTTAATGTTGTTAACTTCAATTTCACAAAGATCTTGATTGTCTTTATTTAACACATATTTTTTAATAGTTTTCCACATTTCTTTTTGGTTTCCCGCTTTTTCTTCGATTTTCTTTTCAATGTAACTATTTTTAGTTTTTGTACAACTATTTTTGAATATATTTCGATCTCTTCTGTACCTTTCCCAACTTTCATTAGTTCTTAAAACACTATACCTAATATATGAATCGATTTTTCTCTGTTTCAGAATATTTAGCTCTTCATTGAACCACTCCACATAATAAATACTTGATTTAAATGACTTGATTAAACTTTTCAAACAATGCTCTACACAATCTTTGAATTTCTTGGATATATTATTTTCAGTATTAAACACTATATTTTCAAAGTTTCTATGTGACCATTCCCTTAAGAATTTAGTTTTATCATATTTTACAAATTTAATTATCTTGTGGTTTTCCTTTTGTTTCTTTTGTACATTTAGATCAATTTGAATAGTTTCATGATCAGATATTATCCAGCTTTTGTTGACTGCCACCTTCATACTCGATACCTGATCACTCAAAACATAGTCTATAAGCGTGCGTCGATGATGAACTTGTGTTTCTTGTTGTTTCATTGACTAGTTGACTCAAACCAAATCTAAAAAGTACGTCGTTATCAAATCTTCTTTTATCACAATTGTCAGTCTTATAGTCTATATTGAAGTCACCAGCGACACATATGTTTTCATTAAAACTGAAATTTTCTTCAACAAATTTACTAAATGATGTATTGAATTCTGATACATTCATAATATCTGATCTGTATACTCCAGCTAAATTCCACACTTCATTTTCACAATTTACTTTTATCATTAAAAACCATGCCTTAAAATCAATTGCCTTTGATTTGATTTTAACTGACTTCATTTTATTATTGACAAATATAGTAACACCACCGGTATGCCTTGAGTTCGATAAACAACTAAAAGCTTTATAATTATTTATTTTATATTCATTTTCATTTATATCTTCTGTAATATGTGTTTCACTCAATATTACAAAATCAAAATTATTTTTGTGCACAAATTCCTCTAGCTCATCAAAATTACCAGTAAGACCTTGAATATTTAAATAAACTCCACTTATTTTGGTTAGTTGCTAGTAACCGATTCTTTTCTTCTTAACTTCGAGTTTATTTAAATACACTGGGCATAGCCTACTAAATGTGTTGTGGTTTTCATCAAATTTAAATTCAAATTTATTGTTCGCTCGTATACAATTTATACACTTCATTATTATTGTTTCATTTTTACATTCACTTGATTTATGGTTTTCTAGGCATTTTCCAAATGCAACAATTCTGTTTAATAACGTAGCCTCACCGTGCCTTCTTATCTTAGCGTGCCTCTTATATTCTGCACTATTCTAAGGATTTAAACTGTACGGGTGAAGACCTCGTGTGTCAAAGATCCAAGTAGAATCGACAAACCTGTGTTATGTTAAAACTACGGGCTACGGCAGCAATATATACTCAGCTGTTCTCGAGTGACGCAAACGGTTTCAATTCTTCGCATCACCAATTTTTCCTCAACAGCTAAATTTTTAACATCAATTTCACTATATAAAAGAATTTCAGTTATATTAAAGAATTTGATATTTTTATTTTATTTGAAACACATATTGTAGATTATGATGAAACTAGTTATAAGAATATTTTCATAAATTACGAATTAGTATTTATACCAGCTGTTAAGACCAGCATATTTGGGAGAGGAAGTGGTGGAGAGCTCTTCGGATATAAGAAGCATTTCAAAGACGCTGTAATGAAGTTCAGAAGTATAAACGAAGTTCGAATAATAGAAATCAAATTAGAAGGAAAAATTCGCCACATCATTCCAATTTATCTGAACTGTAGTCATTGGCAACGCGACTTCGAAAAACTGCAAGACCTCTTAAATGCATTAGAACCAACAAATTTGGTGCTGATAGGAGACTTCAATGGAAGAATAGGCTTTTCACAAAACAATTTCAGTAGTGGAATCGACACATCAAAAATTGCTTACCATCGAAAGTCAAAGGATGAGGTATGTGATTCAAGGGGAGAAAAAATTCTTGAATTAGTAGATGCTTTTGACTGTGGTGTATTAAATGGAAGCTGTGAAGGTGATCGTAGAGGAGAATTTACTTTTATTCGTGGTTCAGCATGCTCAGTAATAGATTATTGTTTTATTTCTGGAGATTGGTACTCGTGTTTTAACGATTTAAGAGTAGCAGTTAAAGGGTTTTCAGATCATATGCCATTAGAGGTAACATTCAAAGTAAGATCATCTTCAAGTGAAGCTGCGGTGCCTGTGCCTGAGCTTCTTCCAAAACTTATATGGAGAGACGACTTCCGACCGATATTTCAGCGAAATCTAGAAAAAGAGCTTCATTACCAGGTAACCGACAGCAGTTTAAGGAGTCCTGACGTAGAAACCTAATTAATATAATCAAAAAAGAAAAGTTTTAGAACAGAAGTAAAAATGGTTCGACAGTGAATGTTTGAGAGCTAGAAATGCGTCTTTTGCTTTTTTGAAACTAGTGAGAACGACCAACAACTGTCACTTCAAATTGCTTTATGCACAGGCAAATAAATATTACAAAATGCTCTGTAAAGAAAAAAAAAGCGAAATGGATCGGAGAAATATTGAGACAATAAACAAAACAAAATCTTCAGCGGAGTTTTGGAAAGCAGTTAGGCTTGTAAGTGGAAAAAAAAACATGACCTGCACAGTTATCAATATAGAAGAGTTAAAAACGCATTTCATGAATCTTCTCAACACAGCACAAACATCACCATCGCTGCAGTATGCGCCACCTTACATATTTGAGGAATTCTTAGATGCTCCTATCACGCTCTCTGAGGTAGAATTGGTTATAGAGAAATCCAAAAATGGGAAAGCTCCGGGAGAGGATAGAATACCCTTTGAATATTTTAAAAATCTAACACCCGAATTTTTAAACTTTCTAACCGTGGAGTACAACCGAATTTTTGAGACAGGTGTTGTTCCGAGAAGTTTTCGAAGAGCAATCATTTTCCCACTGCACAAGAAAGGAGACCCTGAAGATCCGACTAATTACAGAGGCATTTCATTTCTCAACACAGTGGCAAAGTTATTTGGAGCAATATTGTTCAACCGGTTAAGCAAGTGGGTCGAAAGCAAGCAGATTTTGCATGAATTTCAAGCGGGTTTCAGGAAAAACTATTCAACGATAGACCAAATTTTCTCTTTGGTAAATATTGGCGACATTTATAAAAAGAGAGGGAAAAAGCTGTATGCCAATTCCCAGAGAAGCACTTTACTACAAACTCTACGGATACGGAATCTCTACAAAAATGATATCTGTCATCAGAGCAATCTACAAAGAAAATATTGCAAGGGTATGGGATGGTAAATTCCTCTCAGACGAGTTTGAAACGTCAATGGGCGTTAAACAAGGTTGTGTTCTTAGTACTCTATTTTTTGTTTTGTACATAAACGACATTATCGATAGTGTAAAAGGGGGAATTGTTATGAGTGGAAAAAACATCCCTGGCCTAATGTTTGCAGATGATTTAGTCTTCCTATCGGAGACTATAAACGGTATGCAGTTAATGATACACTGACTCGAACGCTACTGCAAAACCTGGAATTTATCGGTTAATCTTGCCAAGTCGAAAATTATGATTATGTGAAGAGGGGGTGGCAGGTTTTCGAGGAGTGAAAAGTGGACGTTTGAGGAGGAACCAATAGAGATTGTTAAAGATTACAAGTACCTAGGAGTCTTAATTGCTTCTAATCTAAACCTAAAAAAGCATCTTCAATACAAACTATCTGAAGCTAAACGAGCTATGTATTCTGTGTGGAGAAGTTGTATTGAAAGGAAAAACATATCACATGCAGCAAAGTATCAAATCTTTCGTACAGCTGCATTATCAATTCTCTTCTACGGAGCCCAAGTTTGGGGATATATTTCCTATGAGGCTGTGGAAAAATTTCTTCGTTTTTTTATACGGAATACTTTCAAGCTGCCTGGTAGTTCACCAAATTATATGTTATGCTTAGAAACAGGTATAGCACCGCTATTTTTGGATATGCTAAAAATACATTTCGATTATGTGACAAGAGTAATGGCGATGGGAGAAGAAAGGATTCCAAGACTGGTTCTCATGCAGCTGATACATTCTGGGGGAACTTGCGTTACTGAGTGGAACAAATTGGCCAACGAATCTTCAGCAGATTTTACAGTATCAACCACCAATAATAATGAAGCCATGAAGTTAAAATTCAAAGATTTGCTAAGAAAAGTTGGAAATATGATTTATGATAAGTTCACTACGGAAGCAGAGTCGTCGCAATACAGAACCTGCTACAGCAAGCTGAATCATTTTTTAAATACAAACACGTATTTCTTGGCACAAAACACAACAGAACAGATCAGTATGCTATTTAAAATAAGAGGTGAAGTCATTGGTTTGAATTATATTCCGCATCGACCAGAACTACCATTATTGTGCGATCTATGCAATTTGAAAGTGCGCGAAGATGTTTTTCACTTTGTGGGAATCTGTCCAATACTCAAGGAATTTCGAAGACGTTTCTTTGCAGTGGAGTCTCTTGGTCTAGACGAAGTAATCAAAATTTTGAATGGAGAGAGCGGTCGGGACCCTCTAGTTGGGTATATTACAAAAGCTTTTCGTTACAGAAACCAAATTATGCAAGAAAATTTTTAAATAATAATGATAGCTGTATTTATATAAAAAACAAAAAAAATAACAATAATAATAATAATCTAATGTTTTCAGCTTTTTATTTTTGAAAATGTACAAATTAAATTAAAATGTCACTGGTAGACGGCCTTCGGCCAAACCATAAAAGACTTAGTTATATCAAAACACTGAAATGTAAATTTGTATATAAAACTAAAAAAAAAACTAAACTAATATTACCGACCGATAAGTTGCTTCATGAGACGATCTAAAAGTATTTTATTTTTGCAAACCCTGACATTCAAAGTTTTTACAATTTTTGCAGTGAATTTCAATAACTTCAACGCCTTAAAATCGTGTTTCAGTTTATTTTTAGTAATGACGTAGCCTCTACCTGTCAAATGTCAAAAATTGGCAGCTCCTCAAAAAGAAGTCTGTTCAAAATAAAACATCTATGTTAATAAGCTGAATCACCACTTTTTATTATATTTTTCGTTTACTTTTCTTAGAATATTCAAATTAAAACTATCTTTGAATTTCTCAAGTCAATTTAACCACTCTTAACAAATCAATCAAATTTTTAATTTTCTGTTTTTTCTTTGTTATTACAGCAACAGTCCAAGCTATCAGTTTAATATTTGCTGCAATCGATTTGGCAGCCATCACTGTCACCTATCAACGTTTCGAGAGCCAAAAACTTGCCGGTCGTCCATATCCGTGGGCAGCTCCCAAACAAATTGAAATACAAAAGCAGCGCCTTCTAGCTGCTGAGCGTCTTAAAAAAGAACAAGAACGTCAACGACGTGAATCGGAGCGGAAAATATCCGATTTTCCAGAAAGTGCTAAAATAATGGAGAATTTTAAATTGCGTCATAGTGGCGAAGAAAATTCTTCCACCACCACCACCACTGCCAAGACTGAGACTCATCCTCCCTATGATGGAGATAACAATTCTTTCAACAAAGGAAAACAAAATGATTCACCACTTGATATCAATGTCATCGGTCACGACGAAGTAGACAATAATGGCGTGAATACCGAACTTTCTGATGCTCGTTCACTCGGTACACCGACGAATTCCACAGACGACGAGAAAATCCAATCGAATAGCCCAAAGCTCCTTAAGTATTTCCCAAGCCAGGCAACCGTGGTGAATGTGAATGCAATTGAAGTCATCAATGATATTGTACCGGAGACTCCACCACCTGCCTTGCCGCCGCTGGAACTTCGTACTCAGACTTCAACGACATCAGACTCTGCAGGAAGAAATCGATTATCCGCTATGGCAAATAGGATTTCCACTTTCAGGGACATGCTGTGGCTTAATGCTCAGCTATATATAACGGAAAACGTGCCACGACCTCCGAAAATGCTAACCACACGTTTATTGGAAGACAAACCCCCCGAGGATGGCAGGGATGTGCCACCCAGCTTTCAACCACCATCACCACCACCATCGTCGTCGTTGTCTTACACTCAGCCTCACGATGAAACTGACTTCTTCATCCCTCGACAATATAAAATCATCAAAGGTATCGAGCAGGACGACTTTGCTGCCAAATCGGTCGCCTTTCTCGGGTGGTTGGCCTTCATTTGCATGCGAATGTTAGCCCTATCAACCTTCTGTGTCTTCTTTACTCGGGCCTTCCTCATTCTAATTGGGGCTCATTACGTGCTCATGTTGTTTTGGTTGTCGCTCGAATCGAAATTCCAGGACAAACTTAACAGGACACTTTTCTATCTGCTCCTGGCGTATGTTTATGTATTTGTAATTCTTGAGTTCCGGATAAAATTCCGAAACCTTCGGATGTGGTATGCGGGCTTCTTTGTTGTCACAATAGCTGAAAATTTGGTGACGACATTAAGCTGGTGGTTGTTTGGGGAATTCGAGTCGTGGTGGTTTGGATTTATGTACGATGGGATTATTTATAGCGGAATTATATTCTCTGCCACGTTAATTGTTTATTATTTTATCCTAAAGCCCAGAGAGGTTATCTATCTTTTACCGGAAGATCTAAAAGTAGAAGAAGGTTGTAGAGAAGGACCTGGAGAAAACATATAAAATTGATTTCTTTTTTAAAGCTGTTATTCGTTTCCATACGGAATTTCTGAGAAAAAGCTAACTTCTTTCAAGAATAAGATTCACATTCGATGGCATTTGAATAGAAGATGCTCCGGGAAAAATTAAATGTATTTTGGGAAAGCTGCAAACAATCTTATCTTTCATTCTAAAGGTAAGCATAACGAAAGGAAAGTGCAAATATTAATTCTGAATGTATTTCATTCATGTATGTATCTATTTATATAATAAATTGATAAGGATTAAATTGAATAAAAGTCGTTGCACATGAACATCTTAATGTTTTCTATTCATCTACACGTACACCTTTTATTAATCAAGCCACAATGAAGGTAGAGAAAACCGCATCATCACGAAAGTTTTACTAAGAACTTCTTCCAAATGTCAAGAAATATAACTTTAGTAAATCTTGAAATATAAATACCTTTAGTCCCTACTTATTTCATGCTTTGAATGGCTAAGTTGTTACTTAAGGGAACAGATCCAAGATCGTAGAGCATGTAGAGCATAGAGCATTGAGCATAGAGCATTGAGCATAGAGCATAGAGCATAGAGCATAGAGCATAGAGCATAGAGCATAGAGCATAGAGCATAGAGCATAGAGCATAGAGCATAGAGCATAGAGCATAGAGCATAGAGCATAGAGCATAGAGCATAGAGCATAGAGCATAGAGCATAGAGCATAGAGCATAGAGCATAGAGCATAGAGCATAGAGCATAGAGCATAGAGCATAGAGCATAGAGCATAGAGCATAGAGCATAGAGCATAGAGCATAGAGCATAGAGCATAGAGCATAGAGCATAGAGCATAGAGCATAGAGCATAGAGCATAGAGCATAGAGCATAGAGCATAGAGCATAGAGCATAGAGCATAGAGCATAGAGCATAGAGCATAGAGCATAGAGCATAGAGCACAGAGCACAGAGCATAGAGCATAGAGCATAGAGCATAGAGCATAGAGCATAGAGCATAGAGCATAGAGCATAGAGCATAGAGCATAGAGCATAGAGCATAGAGCATAGAGCATAAAGATTTGTTCCCCTATTCGGTGATATAAACCATGAGGTCACCAGTGGGTCTATTACTACGAAAGCTATACCGCCGGTCATTAAGAAGCTTCCATTCTTCTAGATATGTCTTAAACTGATAATTAATCAGCGTTTCCATGAACTTGGAAAGAAGGGACGTGAGTGCTTTTTGACGATAGTTGGAAGGGGAGGTGGATTCGCCTTTTTTAGGGACAGGCTGAACAAATGCTGTTTTCCATCCGCTCGGAAGGAGAGCTTTAGAGTAGGAAAATTGGAAAAGCTTACACAGTGGTTTGGTTAGTCGAATATGGCCGTTGCAGGCCTTTCTAGCATGTTTTAACTTATTCCGGGTTTCTTCAGTGGAGTTGGCTTTATAACAACGGAAATTCGCATCTATCTTTGGGATTAGATTTAGATTTTACCCTATTCAGGATAAAACTTCTCAATTCCCAATGAATTACATTTGTAATCATATCTGCGCTAGAATCCACGTTACTATCGAGGAAACAAAGTTCCTGAAGAATTTGTTCAGACCGTCCCAGTTGGCTTTCTCATATTGCCAAACAGTTCTCATAGGAGTTTTTTTCTTTAACTGGGTTCTTATCACATGAGAAATTTGCAAATACGATACAATGGTCTGATGTGCCTAGAGGCAGTTACACGCTGGCGCTGATTGCGCATTCATTAGGGTCAGGGGTAAGACACAAGTCTAGTGTGTTGGCGGATTGATCTGCAACGTCAGGTTTTCAATTTACTTGATTTAACTCAGCAAATACTTCAACATACCTTCCCTTGGGTGTTGTCCGACCAGAAAAGCGAAGCCAAGAAAAGTTGTGTACATTGAAATAACCCGCAATGACAATGACAACATATGTGACCTATAAATTTGGTCTAAGACCACTAGTCTTGCTAAAACTCACTCAGAATTCACCAAACATCCCAATATTTAAAACTATCAAAACACAATTCGGACCATAATGAGTAAATTCTAATTAGTTCTTATCTACTCGCCTTATTTGAGGAAAAAATAATATAGGTCATTGGAAAAATATGTAGACAGGTATTAGTCTGTTAGCCAAAAGACATCGTTTGTCCTATTCATAAAGTTCCATGTGCAAAGATTATTGTCAATACCAACCTTTTTTTTAGGTATATATTCTGTATTTTTTGTATTTCTTTCTTTGTCATCATCACCATGTTTTGTAAGCAATCCGTACAATGTAATTCAAT
This sequence comes from Eupeodes latifasciatus, assembly GCA_920104205.1. Classification (NCBI taxonomy): domain Eukaryota; kingdom Metazoa; phylum Arthropoda; class Insecta; order Diptera; family Syrphidae; genus Eupeodes; species Eupeodes latifasciatus. The sequence goes on from OV049925.1 coordinate 18,845,409, forward strand.
AGGATTCATAGGAAAGGAAACGTTTATATCAAGCATTACGAGTAATTACCTCAAAAAGGCATCTGATGCGTTTGTCGGCATCGCCGCCGGCCGCCACGTCCTCATCGGCGACGACCGCAATATGGCTGTGCATTATCCCATTCTCTTAAAAGAATCATCAGCATCATTAATTACCTTATAAAAGTTGTTATTGTTGGCCAGTGGCATAGCCAAAGACTAGAGTAGCTCTTTCCTAGAATATGCGACCTTACTTCCGGAAAAGTTGGTATAATATGTCCCTTTACGGCCAAACATTCGATAAAAACACCATCAACGGACGAGCATGCGGTCATGAACTTAATTAAAATTCAAGCATCATTCCTGTAATATTTTTCTGTAATCACCACCGTCTTTTTCGTAATTTTGTTGTTTTTTTTCCGTATTTCATTTATCCAAAATATCGTATTAAGGACATTGTGACAGTGGTGAGTTATGTGATAAATAGTTCAATGCGGAATATTATGCGGTTAAGAATTAAGAGATAATCTCATTATCAGGCACACTGCAGGTGCTTGGTCCTTGGGACAAGGTTATGGTATTTAATTCAAGGCCATACCATGAAGAATTTTTTAAACGGAACAATTATCTGAGAGATATTTATCATTTTGATAAATGAAGATTATGCATGCTTTCAATATAATCCGCATCAAACCAAAATATCAGAATATCCTTTAAAAGAGTGCTTTGGATTTCAGTTTTATAAATTTCAAAGAATCAATTAAGATATTTTTACAATTGTTAACACTTAACAGTAACGTTTCAGATTTGTTTCTGAGAGAGAAATTTTGTCTTATGTCGACATAAGAGCGATTTTTTATTGGGATTTGAAAATTATGACAAACTATTAAGAAACTAAATTTTACTTATTTGTTTTTATTTGATAAAACAAAATCTTGTGTAGTCTTAAGATATTTTACCTCATATATATCGGACTCAAAAGGGGTTATGACTACCCTTAGCATGCTTAAAGTTGAACCACTGTGTGAGTTTTACTTAAATAGAGAAGTATTTAAAAGGAAATATATAATATGGTCTTAAGGTTTAAAACGAATTTTATCTTATTTTATTTAATATCTGAAATTGAGCTCAACGATGAAATCTACATTTTTAGTCAAAAACAAATCAAGTCTGAAAATTCTTACTAAAGGTAAGAAATTTTGTACCTGCAAATTTAATGTAAGTAAGTAAGTAACAAATTCATTTATTTATATTCTTATATATAAAGATTTACAAGTTTATGAATTGATAAGCTATGGCTTAGCCGCCAGCCTGGTTAGCAAATTTTATAAATAAATTACGTGTTTTGTTAATTCACATTTTTCAATTTTAAATTGGTATAAAAATCAAACATATTCCGTCATTAGTAAGAATCTATACTTAAATATGGCTTTTAAAAAGTTCCTTAAGGTCCTCCAGTCACATTCGTTCAAAATTTGGAGTGTTTCTTGCATGGTTAATGTATTTTTACCAAAAAACACTAGCCTCTGTTGATAAAATATTGGACATACACTTATGAAGTGATAACAATCCTCCTTTGATTTTAAATTGCATAACGTACACAATTGATTGAAGCTGGAAAATTTAATGTATTTTAATCGAATTATAAATACAAACACTTAACCCAAGCATCACCACAAATCTAATACTATACATACAAATTTTATCTAGAAACAAGATATGTCCTTTTTATTATTTATAAATGTATTTTCAATTCAAGACAACATCATTCTCGGGATCAGACACACACAAACGTCTACAAAAACAAAAAACTGTAAAAATAATACATTTCTATACCTTTAACCTAACAAGTTAACCCTTATCCATCCCTTTGAAGGCCTTATATTATAATATTAACACCCCAAAAAATTAACTCACATAGCTTTAGGTTTAAATGAGGATTGAAGGTTAATGGTATTTTCAAACCTTTACAAATATGCTGTACAGGTTCATTGATTGTCAAATTAACACATTCCTTTATTTCAATATATTTCTCATTAATGTCTCGTATATTCTTGTTAATTGAATTCATTGAATTTTAATATTTGGTATAGATGTCTATTAAAATAATTTCATTGGCCTAATGTCAATTTAAACCTGAAGAGAGAGAGGGGCCCTGTATGATTATATAAAAATGTTATGTTGTGTAATAAAGGTATACAGAAAAAATCACGTAACTTTGAATTGATATTTATTCTTATAATTTTTTAAATAAATATATTTTTTTAATTCATTAAAAAAATAAATAGTTATTGCAGCATTTAAAACATACACATAAACAATGTACAAATAAAAACAAAAAATAAATATGTCATATAGAATTCAAAAATAAACAAAATTTAAATAACAGTCAATTAAAAAAGTTAATGCGAATGTAATTTAAAGAACAATATATTGACACAGACTATATTTTTTCAGGTAAAAGAAAGGAATATTTATTGAAGGGGTCTTTTTCTTGATTTGAGATTAGTAAAATCATTGATCACATCTTCAAAATCGATGCCTCTGAGGATGTCGCTTTCGATTGACATCAGCGACAAACATGTCAATCTTTCTTGAATCATTGTAGTTCTGAGTTCGTTTTTGATTCTTTTTAAAGCCTAGTACGCTGCTGATGCGAAACGAAATTTTTCGGCGGTCTCCAAGTGCAGAGCGAAATTAAAACGAAAAAGATTTGTGGAAAGTTCTGTCTGGAAGTTGAATTTCACTGCTTGTCTTTATCACTTCTTGCACATCACCAATAACATCCTGAGTTTCCGATTCAGAAATGCAATGTTGGAACACATTAGACAAATCCATTTTATTTTAAATTTTAAATCAAATATAAATCAAAGTCAAAAAACCGAAAGTCACGAGTAAACAATTTTTTTTTCAATAAAAAAATAAAACGTCAAAATTTCGCAAGCAATTAATGTGCTGGGCAATTAAATTGAGAACGAAAAGAGTGGAGAATTGTACTAAGAAATCTAGTACAGCTATCCACTAAAATGTCACATTTCGTCGTTCAGCAGCGTACTGAAAAACGAAAAGCACAGCGAAATTTTTCGTTTATGATTTCGTCATGTCATTTTTGTATGGGAAATTTCGTTTCGCATCAGCAGCGTACTAGGCTTAACTTAGAGAAGGAACGTTCCCCACTGCAATTGGTCACCATCATACTTAAAATTAAAAATTCTTAGTGCAATTTCAACATTTGGAAATTCATCTTCAATTGTATTAGTTTTTAAAAAATTATAAAGCTCTAGAATGTTGTCAGCTTTTTTCATTTTCGTGTCAACTAATTTTGAAGTAGTCTTTTAAATTCAGGCATTCAGCATGTAGTTCATCTCCGTTCACATCTTCGGTGTACAATTTAGCAAAAGATTTGCAGTTCTCTTCTTCTGAATTCAGATTTTTTAATCGAAAAAAAAAGTCAAAACGTTGGCCAATCTTCGTATACGAACCTTGTTGCTGTTTCAAATGAACGCTTAGTGTGTCGACAGTGGGAAGAAAGGTTTCAATTTTAAATCTTTCTTTCCCAGTCAGAATTACTAAGGGTCCAGAGCCGTCAAAAAAAAAGTCTGGCGTGAGCCAGGACCTTTCAGAACCTTTCAGAAAGTTCCTTGTATTCGGAGTCCGGATTTTTTTGTATGGCTGATGAATCAAAGTTATCAAAATTGTCCCTGAGCCCAATTATAAATTCATCTATTGCACTCAGCAAATTTATTGAACATCCAGGGTAATATTTTCTTTTTGAAGTAAAGTACTTGTTTTATTAATTCTTTGCAATACAGAGTTCCAAAGTTCTGTAAGTATGGTAAATTCAAGCTTGGACATTTTTTTGCAAAGACTAAATGCATCCTCTCTGGCCTTTCGTGCCTGTCCTAAATCGTTCGCGATAGACATCAAAGCTTCTTTAATTTCTTGAAGTGCATCAGCGCCGACCATCTTGTTTGAGAAAGACTTTTTAAAACTTTTTTTGGACCTAAATGAGCAGTCAATACACTCCATCGATGAGAAGATACCGAAAATACAATTTTTGAATAATGTCAAAGAATTTGGTTGGTTCTAAAACACACCCAGCGGCATGCACTCCTACCAAGTTTAATGAGTGCCCTGCACATGGTACAAAAGTGGCAAATTTACATTTTTCTTTTATTCTTGCCTGCAGACCAGAAAACCTTCCTGACATATTTGCCGCGTTGTCATAGATTTGGCCTCTGCAATCTGTTATCGAAATGTCATGATCCTCCAAAACCCTTAGTATGGTTTCCGCTAAATAATCAGATCTACATATGTATGTTTGTTAATTGGAATAAAGTCCAAAAACCTTTCAACAGGCTCGTGATCTTTTACGTAACGAATAACAAATGTTAGTTGATCAACATGAGACAGATCGGGTGTACTATCAACGCTTACAATTGACCTATAGAACCAATAGTGAGAAGTGTAATCTTTCATCTATCTCATTGAATGGCCAAAAACAAAAACTCTTTACCTCTTTACCTTGAAATCTTAAAAAATTGAGTGCCGTTTATCCGACGGATAGTTAAATCGCCTATGTATGAGTTACTGCGTTGATGCAAACTTGTCTGCGCGTTGCAAATATAGAAACACCATTATCTTTATTTTTTCATACAGATACAGTGATATTCAAAATGTGTGTGTTTTTTTTGTTTCTGTCAGAAAGCAAACTGCATTGCCACTCAGTTAGTTATTCATATTTCTGTTTTAATTTGAATATAATTTCGCAGGGAATGTGATTTAAATTGTTCAGTGAAGGTTGTTGTTCAGCAAGGAAAGTACGAATTCTGATCATGCTTTATGCATCTAAAATTGTATCGAAATACTTTTTTTTCTTGAAAATAGACCAATAGAGGTTAAGTGATGTTTCAGCAATTTGGGGGCCCCTGGTGATTGCGGGACCCTGCGCCCTGAGGGGTCTGAGAACCAGTGGCTACATTGCCAAAGTGCAATCAGAGAAGCCGCCTTCTACGTGCTGGGTTTCAAGCAGCCATCAACAAAAAACCCCTGGTTTGATGAGGAATAAGCAGCGCTTCATAGAAAAACGAGAGCTGCTCACGAAAGAGGAGAGAGGAACACCGATTTCTCAGGAGGAAAAAAAGATAACATGAGATGCATGCGGTCGAAGATGTTGAGAGGTTCAAGACAAAAGTGGAAACATCATAGAGGAACCGCAGTCAATGCTGAGGATATGGAAGGACCACTTCTGCAGACTGTATAACGGCGACGACGAACCGAATTCCGCTGTCGGCCAGGATGATCCATTCAACATAGATAACGAAAGCCAACAATCCCATCTTTCCGACTTAGACAAAGTAAAGATTGCCATATCTAAGCTGAAGTCTAACAAAGCCACTGGAGTAGATGGCTTGAATGCCGAGCTCTTCAAAGCAGCTGGAGATAAGTTGGTTAGGAACATGCACCAACTTATCTGTAAGATATGGTCGGAAGAAAGCATGCCCGATGAATGGAACCTCAGTATTGTTTGCCCGATTCTGAAAAAAGGAGACCCTCTTAACTGCACCTACTATAGAGAAATCACTCTACTTAACATCGCTTACAAAATCTTCTCTGCCATAATATATGAACGTCGAAAGTCCATCATCAACAATCTCATAGGCCTTATCAGTGTGGTCTTAGGCCAGCAAAGTTCACAGTCGATCAAATATTCGCCTTACGGCAGATCCTGGAAAAAACCCAAGAAAATTAAATTGACCCCAAGATCTATTCATCGATTTTAAGGCCGCATTGGACATCATCTACAGGGACGAGCTGTTTAGAGCCGTGTCTAATTATGGCATCCCTGCCAAACTCCTCCATTGAGAATCGCGCTTTTCCATAAAGTTTGGGAACAACTTAATAGAACCTTTCGATTTCAAAAAAGGCTTTAGACAAGGTGATGCACTGCCTTGCGATTTCTTTAACACATTGTCCTTGAAAGAATAGTGCAGAGCTCTTACGTCATTTGAATTGTCATAAGGTTTAATGTTTGACAGTTTGACATTTACGATAGTTTATCGTGTGTAAACTTCCAAATGATTTCTTTCTTTGTTTATTTTGCATCATTTTTCATTTGAAGTCATTTATAAATCTTTCGTTAAATAAAACTCATGATTCCAATTAAATATTTACTTAACATCTAAACACAATTTATTTTACATAAAATAATTATTTTTTATTTTGATTTTCTTTTCTAGAACTATGATTCATACCATGATTTCTTCATCCAAGCACTCTTCCGACATGGTTCTTTCAAAACAACAAAAGATTCCTTATTTTTGTCTCGTCTACTTGGAACCAAGATCTCATTGTTTGATCTTTTGGTTGAATACTTTGTATTACCTTCAATTATTGATACTTTATCCCTGGCATTCGTGTTTGGATGCGTAATGGAAGCTCTTCTGCCGAACTTGGCTAGTTTCTTGGAAGAACCAACGTTTTCGAAACTTTCCTGCTTTGCTTTAAGTTCGCCCATTGATGAAGCCACCGTAGTTTGACCATGTCGTGAAGTTCGACGTTTCTGAGGTGTCTTGTTATTTGAGTTCATATTTTCCCTCCCCTTGGCCTTGGAGGCAGGCGTTTGATGAGTCAAAGTGTCGACAAGTCTTTTCGGTGGTGTTCTTTCTCGGATTTGATAGTTGTACTGTGCTCGACGGTACTCTGGCTGGTGGGTCAATGGCAGTGTTGGATCGATTTCGACATAACGGTTTGGTGAGCTTGACTTGAATTTTCTTCGTGGTGATGTGTTATTTTGTAGGCGGATCGATGAAGTGGCCTTCTTGACAACTGGTCGAGATCTTGGAAAATCCAAATAAGTACTACGATATTCCGGATTGAATTCAAGTTTTCCCTTGAGACGCAGATAGGGCTCACGACATTTTCCTCTTTCGGGCTTGTCCTTAACCTGGGGATCACGGAAACTTTCAAAATATTCAGGAACTTCTTTGGTAAATTCCCCTCTTGGATTGAGGTGATCCTGGGTCTTGAGAGGCTTCTCCACAACAATCTTGGGTGGGTTTTTGAATTTTTCACGATATTCTGGAACTTCGTTGGAGCATGACACTTCACCCGATATTGTTAAATTGTCGGCTTTCTTTATGGGAGCACTTTTGGAATAGCTGTCGTACATTCTATAGTTGTCCTGATACTCTGGGATACCCTTGAAATCACCATGGATCTTAATATGACTCAACTGGGGTATGGAGTGAGCTTTCTCAATTCGGAATTCGACATATTGACGTCGATATTCTGATGGAGCAAACGATGATCCCCCCTCGATGCTTAATTGGGTTTTCGTTCGAGAAGCCATTAATTCTCTCTTTGGACGATTGTCTAACGCAGTTACTGATTTCGTGGTTTTATCATCTTCAGAAACCTTAAAGGCTTCTCGGGGTAATATAGATGCAGTTCGATCAACCATAGGATACGAAATAAATGATGATCGATACTCTCCGAGAGTCATCTCAGTCTCACCAATGAAATGTAGAGATTCGGGATTTTTAATGGGATATACTCGGCAGCTTAAAGTTTAAGAAAAAAGAAAATTTTGAAAAACGGTAGTGAGTTCAAAAATTTAAGACATATTTATTTATACCTTTGGATATCTTCTTGAGAATATGGAAGATATTGTGATTGTTGTTCGGACTTTGTGTTCATTGAACCTTCAAGATGCAATGAGGTGGATCTTCTTAACAAACATCGGCTAGATGGTGTTTGTTTTTGTATACAAAATTTCTTCGTATATTCTGATTTGAAGCAGCTAAATGGAAGCACTGGTTCATCTTCGTTATATAAACAAATCGTACTGCGAGTATGAGAATCTAGATATTTAAAAAATAATTTAAACATTTCATAATCTCTTTAAAATGAAAAAGTAACAACCCCACCTGGTGGCTTTTTACGTCTGTAATATTTTAGATCATCAACTGAAACATGCTCGTGTATATGTCGAATGAAAAACCGATCAATTGATAAAGATGCATCTTCAAAAAATTATTAAAATTAAAACAGTATAATTTTTAGAAGAAAAAATATAAAAATAAGTAAACCTGTTAAGTCGGGCTCCGATATTGATCTGTTCCAATCGAAATCAACCTTTCGGTTATTTTTTGATCTAAAAAAAAGATGGATACAAATTTTATTATATTACTAATTAGATTTTCTTTCAATAAATGTTTTTATACAAAATCATTATGACATGGCATTTGCCGTCTGCCAGATTGACAAATATTATATCTTGGAGTATTAAACTAGGTTATCAGAATTTGGTTTGATTAAAAAGAAAAATATATATACATTTCTTTTGGCTAGGTTCATCTCATTTAATTCTGTAAAAACTTCTTATTCTGACAAAAAATCACTTCCAATTCTCTTAGAATTGGACACTTCTCTACGAAATGAAAATATCTTCACTCTCCCTTTCGATACTACTACGTACAGGATGGCTTCACAATTTGATATGTTGGTAATGTTTAAAGTAAAATTGTAATTACAGCTTTCCGCTAGACTTGACCACTCTCTGTGAAAGCTTTTATTATTTTGGATAGCTTTATGAACTACCTTCCTAACCAAACGGGACTCAGGCATCTTGATGACATTCAGAAGTTGCAGTTTCAATGTTTTAATGAAAAGAGGAGACAGTCCTGTTTCTAACATGATAATGTAATTTGGCGAATTCGATGGTAGGAGAAATATTTTCTTGAAATGTTTTTCAGGATTGTTATACTTTTTGAAAACCCGCACTGGACAGCCATACAGAAGTATACTTTCAGGAACCGATTCAAACACTTTAAATTTGCTGCTATGCTCAATGCTTCCGTTTATAAAGCGCAACTTTTTCCATGAGCAATTGCTGGCAGTTTTTGCTTTTTGCAGTTTTTCTATAAATTGATATTCCATGTCCAAATTTCTTGAAAAAATTACTCCAAGGTATTTGTATTCACTGACACCGTCAATAGTCTCACCGTTATACGTTCATTTTTCATTCCAGGCATTTCGACCTCCACGTTTTTAAAAGTCCATTACTTTGGACTTTTGTGTGTTAACATTTAAGTTCCATAAACTAGAGAAGGTAGTGGTATAATCTGTGAACCATGAGTTAAAAAGTTTCTAGGGATTAAGCAAACATAATTACATATGTATATCATCCGCAAATACTACCGTACTACCCTGCCTCACTCCTGTTGTTGTTGCGAACCAGCCAGGAAGCAACATTCCACACTGCCAAGCCATATAACTTATAAATTAAAGCCCATCGATTGATTGCGTCGAAAGCGACTTTGAAGTCGTCGAAAAATCCATAAAGTTTATTATTTTACTTGCTAAGGCTCTCCGCTACACTTCTAATAATGAAAATAATTATCAATTGTGGAGTAACCTGATCTAAAGACAAATACGAGTTCTTTCAAAACTTTCCCTGTTTCTATCCAGGTTGAGACCCGTTTAGCATCGTTGTAAAAAGCTTATATGTACGTTGCGTTAAGAAAAGAAATTCCACGGTAGTTCAAAGCTTCCATCACTGATCCTTTTTTGTGGATTGGAAATATGCATGCATGCATGTATGCTGAAATTCCTTAATTACTATAACTCCTTCTATAACTTTATTGAAAAGTTTAACAAGGCGTTCCTTAAGTGTACCAGTTCCATATTTATACAACTCAACTGGAATACCATTCGTACTTGTAGCTTTTCAATCCTTTAGAGTCTAAAACTTCACTGGTTAATCTAGGTACCGCACAACAACAAATCTCTTGCCATTCAATTCCCACACCAGTTTTCAAAATTCTGTTGAATTTTTGCAGTTTGCCAGTTTATATTATAATTGGCGTTCCTTATACTGGGTTTTTAAATCACCGTTTACAGCGAGCGATGATAACTAATTTCTTATGACCCAAATTGAACTATATGGAACTAGACGACATGTGGTTCCAGCAGGACGGGCGTGGCGCTACGTGCCACACAGCAAATGCCACGACATCTACACGAATCATCTACTCGCACTATGTGAAAAACCCTATATTTTCCTTCTTTGTATTGCATAGTTCCTTAAACTTTTTATTAGCCTAAATGAAGTTATTTTTAAATAAACCTTGAGAAGATCTTCGGAAGTTCCTTAACCATGCAAACGAGTGCAAAGGAGTTTAGTATACTACTAAATTTTTAAAACTGTCAAGAATAATCATACTGGAACAAATTATGGTTCAACTTTGTCTTAATCTTCTTTCACACAAAGAAACTCAATTTTTAGGAACTTTTAAACCTTTCAAAAACAAGATCTGATATTTTGATAGATCTCAGTCTTAAATGTTGGTTGTCAGGCAAAAGTTAATTCTAATATCTATAAATTACATTATTTCAACTTTACTAATGATTAACGAAAGAAAATCAAAATTTGACGTTTTCACTGATGTCAGTTTTGCATGACCACTTGTCAAATACAACTTCGTATCCATTTGGAAAAGTCAGATCAAAACGAATTACTGCGTAATGAAGAATGAAAGCCAAAAGCTGCCATTTTGACTGATAAAGAATACAATCAAAATATACAAGAATTATCAATCCAGGGCAAAACTAATGATAAAAACTTTGCATTAAATATAGTTTTCTTCGTTCTGCAATATTGAATGACAGAAGTCTTTAAAGCCTCGACTTATTGTTTTTAAGCGAAAATAATAAACTCACTTAAAAAGTAATTAACATGTTCAATAAAACAACAACTCAGCTAAGTAAACAACTCTAAACTCCTTTATATGAATTTAGAGAAGACAAAACTTAAATTGACAAAACTTAAGATGACGTTTTTGTATGTACTTTTCACGAAATCTAAAAATCTTAATCTACACGTCGCGTCGTCGTTGTAGTCGATGGATCCAAAGTTTGTTGGTTTAAAGGCATAGGTACATACAAATATTCATATGCCTTAAGATTTCTTAAATGTTATTAAGTATTTTCTTTGATGTCATGACCCTGTGGCCCAAGGGACCTTTAAAAATAGGAAGGAACAGCATTATCTCACTCAGTGACTTACCTTATATATACCTATTAGATAATGAGTTTCACGTAGCCCATCATTAAAAAAAACATGTTCCCTAAGTATTTCAGTGGAATCTCATAAGAACAAATCCCATCGCCTTGATTCCTTTACAGCTGTAAATTCTTGGATATGAGAAAAATTTTCATAATGAAAACACTCAAACCCTTTCTTTGTTGCCCCCTTTTACCCACACTAAACCCCTTAAACAACATCCTATTAAATAAATTTAAAACCAATAGCATCTTTACTGAGGTAATGCTTATGGAACCCAAAAACCTCCTCCGAAACCCTATATACATATGTAATAAGATGACACCCTCGGGAACTATGACAGAAAAAGTTGATGCACCATGGTGATGGTGGGTTTCATGTGAAAAATCTTTTGACACGCGCGCCGGCTGTTGCTGCTGATATGATGGTGTCCTCGGTTATTCTTGCATGGGAGACTTTTTCTTTTAAAAGTTTTCTACCGAAAAATCTGTAAATCATTTTACTGATGAAGAGTCATCCGTTCCACCGTGATGATTCTGATTAATAATTCATGTTATTATAATTTACATATCAGAAAACCAAGTTCATCCCATAAATGTGTTTTTTTATTTTCTTTTAATTTATATTTACAAACTAATGAGAATACTTTTTATTATACAGTCATAGTTTGTATAAATATATGAAATTATTATTAATTATTCCTTTTTCCGATACCATAATACAAATAAGAAATTATTATGAACGTATGATTACATTGTAAATTAAAAATTATAATAATACTAGCTGGTTATTAGCTGCTTATTTTATATAAAAAAATGAGGATGACAAAAACTACTATTTTCTTATATTGTACCTTTTTTATTTATTAATTTATACCTATATTATCTCTGTACATATTTCTATTAAGGTTATAATACCTCTTTGTAAACAATGTTTTTTGTTCTTTGGTGAGGCTCATACACATATAGATTTTTTGACGATCTGAAACGGGAGCAAGCAACATAAAATTGTCCGTGGGTAAAACAGGGCATTGTGATGTCAACGCTTGCAACCTTCAGTGTCTATCCCTGTGCCTTATTGATAGACATAGCAAAACAAAGCTTTATAGGAAATTGTACTCGTTTAAATTCGAACGGGTATTCATTAGTAATCATCATCGGTATCCTAAGAACAACTTGACCTTGGACTGAGCCGGAAAGAATTGTAGCTTCTTCTGCATAGTTACTATCCGTAATCTAGTACCATTGCATAATTTCGGTGCATTAAGATTCCTCATAAGTATTATTGGAGCCCCAATTTTCATGTCCAGTTTATGCGGAGGAAGTCCTGATGGATTCAAAGAATTCAAAAATTCAATTTGAATATCAATAGCATTATCTTGTTCAATCAGATTATATCAATAGAAAGGTAAGTTTGTTGATGAGCCTGCAACATCGAAAGAATTTTATTATTTATACTTGCAACAGAATCGTTTTTAGGTGCTAAAATCGCTCGTTCGCGTAACCAATCATCCGTTTTATCTGAAATTTGTGGTCAATCTCAAAAGTTTGACAGAAGCCCACAAAAACGACGATTTTAGGCAAGCATTTATTTTCATCACTTTTTGTACCTCTTGGCACAACTGGCAATATTTGCTGAAAATCACCAGCGAACAGTATCACAACACTTTTCATCGGACGTTCATCAGCTCTAAAATCTCTAAGTGTACGATCCAGATCTTCAGGCCCACCTATATTTACCATAGTCGGTTCGTCCTACACAATAAACGTCGTTTCTTTAAGCACCTTAGCTAGTGAGCTTTGTTTTGAGATACTACAAAATGGACGCTCTTGTATGTATAGATAACTAATTATTGACTAACATTATCGGACTATATTTATGCCTAAAACCGGCTCCGAGATATCCTCTTTCATTTAAAAAAAAACTGCATGACAATTGGATAAGAAGTTTCGAAGCCAAACCGTAACAAAGATTTCCTCTTTTGCTTGATTTCAGTTTTATATACATACTAGCTGACCCGACACACGTTGTTTTGTCATATAAATAATTTTTAGGGAATATTTTGCTAGAAATAATTAACTTATTGTAAGTGTGTAACGATGTGGTATATAAATGGGAGAGGTATAGAGCACTGTAAACGGTGACAAAATATTAAAATAACAAATCACCAAACAATTTGTTTTAATTAATTAAAATTAATTCTTTAAAATTATAAACATATCGCTAATTATGAAAATACTAAAAAAAAAATATCAATTCCTTAATGCAACAGAGTGTACAATATTTTTTGTGATCCCATCTTTTCCCAATACAAACAAACTGGATGGTTTGTCCACTCGAGAGCACGCCACGTATAACTCAATCAATTCAATTCAATTCAATAATTTTTTATTCAATTTTCACTTCAGAATAACATAATAACAATATTTTTAGATACTCAAGAAGATAAGTTTAAAAAAGAATAAGATCTGAGCCATTCAGTAACATGTGTATGTCAGTGTTGAGTGGCCGGCTAAAACCAAATTTAAGCATACTAGAGAAAAACTGACGTGGGGTACTTTCAGTTGTTCTTTTCTGTAATTTTTAATTAATTCAAGTCAAAAATACAAATTTTAGATATCAAAATTAATTTAAAAAAAGTTGAAAAATTGCTTTAAATAAAAGAATCCTTTTGCATTTATTGTCGTACTTTATAAACCAATTCAATATCGCTCATGTCCATGGTGAAAAGCCATTCTTTAATTTTTCTTAAGAAAGAGTTGAGATTGTTTGTTGTTCTTATTCCAAGTGGAAGATTGTTGAAAGTAGTTCGCGATGTCATTAGATAGAAGTTCATAAAATGTGTTTTATGTGCAATCAAAGTGCTGACAAGTTCTAAATTGTTGACCCGTAAATTGTATATTGAAGAATTTCTGCTGGGAATATTACCACTTTGTTGATAGAATTCTTTTAAGACCTTAAAAACATACAGGTGACGCAACGGAAGTATCTTTAATTCGCAAAAAAGAGGCCAGCTGTGTGTACGTTGATTTTTACCACAAATAACACGAATTATATGTTTTTGGGCAATTAAAATGGGTCTAAGAGTGCTCATAAAAGTACCCCCCCAACTAACTATACCGTATTGCAATTTAGACTGACTAAGTCCATAGTAGATCATAGTTAAAACATTCTTAGTGCAAAATGGTCTTAACAGATAAGTCTTACGCGTAATAAAATTCATATAATTTCTAAGTGAATTAACATGAGATTTCCAGTTTAGATTACTGTCGAAAATAATTCCTAAGTATTTAAAAGAGTCAACACGTTCAATTTGAAAACAGTTTGGGGAACACTGGTTATTCATTAAAAAATTGTATCTACCACATACATGCAAGGGTAAAACGAATTTTTGACAATCATACGAGTGGAAATACAACTCAAAACTGTCCGTGTGAAAAACATGAAGTGCTCAAATCTAAGCCGCAGACAGGCATCGTTTGGCCTTAAGACTTATTGATAGTCATTGCAAATGCCAATCTAATTGGAAATTGAACATCTGTGGGTATAATAGGGATTCGCGGTAATAATATATTTTCACCTCAGAATTTGGTATTTAGAATTATGGCTTCGATAACATTTTTCAGCAATCGCGTTCCGTTGCACAACCGAGGTGTGTTCAAATTACGAAGCAAAATTACCGGAGATCCAACCTTCAGTTTTAAATTATGCGGTGGCATGCCTGGTAAATCCAATGAGTTCAAAAACTCGGTTGGATAATTTACAGCTTCGGTAGCATCACAAACTGTATCAATAGATTTGTATGACACCAAGTCTTCTGGTAACAAATGTTATATGTTGAGATTTAATTCGTTGACATCTACATCTTTTGCTGCTAAGATTGCCCTTTCTTCCAGCCACTCATGATTTGTATATTGTCTGTGTACATCGGGATATATCTGGTCAATGAAAGCATCTTGTGAATCAATAATCGTGCAGAAATCGACCGTAATTTTATGCATCCAGTTTCATCAGTAGTAACTTTTCCGTCTCCTAATATCTAACAGTTGTTTTGAGAATGTTGCAGCAGATGGATCTTAAAGCATTTGAACACGCATATTTACTATCAGTTGTACTTTTTCAACACTACGCCACATTGGCGATGATTTTAAGCACGCGTTGATCTCATTAGCGTACGTTGAACGCGGAATAACGGAGAGTGATTGTCTGAAATTACCTGAAAGGAGTAATAGAGTGCTGCCAAATAGTCTGTCGTTGTTTTTTATATCTTTCAATGTCCTGTTCAACGCCTCAAGCGAATGTTTGGGTGCCATAGTGCATTCATCCCAGTTGATCATTTTACACTGTTTCAGCACTGTGGCCATGGATGATTGTTTTTTATAGTGCACACCGCGTCTGGGTTGTTTTGAATATTTAGTGGCAGTTTAAATACTGAATGATCTGTTCTGTCTTCATCTAATAAAGTTGCCGCAATCTCAGAAGATGCAACAGCCAATGCGATACCATTATTTGATCGTATTTAAGCTAGAATTAGCGAAATAAGGAATGTTTTGCCAGTTATACCTGGTGCATCCAAAAAAAGAATCCACCTTGTCCTGCCGAAACTGCGAGCATAATGTTGTCATAAATGATTCATTGTTCTTCATTCATTAGTGGGACAATGCGAGCAACACTCGCTGCCATTTCTACAATATTGTATTGTAGTTCACGATTCAATTCAGTGTCTATTAAATCAGATGCATTTCGATTAGGAGTACATTCCGCAATGACTGAGTGGTAAGTTGGCAATGATAAATGCAAAGATCCTCAATAGCAATCAATGCTTCATTGTACATAGCGTGGCTGAATACTATCGTAAGATCGTTGTGTACGATGTTGATGTAATTAAACCATAGCACTTAGGAAAAAAAAAAAGATAAAAACCTATTCTCAAATCTACCCAATGTATGTATTGCAAAATTTCATTGACATTGGTTAAGCCGTTTCGGAGGAGTATGGCAACTAACACTGTAACAGGAATATTTTATATATTAGATTTTGTTTTTCAAGAATCTCATACATTTTAAAAAGTATAAGTTTTTAAGTATCATTTTGGAATTTTCTTAGAAAAAGATTACTGAATTATTACTATAATACAGAATCAATTATTTTAAATGCACATAAAAAAATATAAATTTACAGTTTTGTCAATTATATATGTATGTTCACATTATTCTACACTAATATTATAAAGAGGAAAGATTTGTATTTTTGTATGTAACAAATAAACTCAAAAGGTACTGGACCGATTTTAATAATTCTTTTTTCATTAGAAAGCTACATTATCACTGAGTAGATTTAGATTTTTTTTTAGATTTAGATTGGTTTTATTATTTTTTCAATGATTAAATTCATAATTTACAAAAACAAAAAAAGCATGGCATTTTGCCGTCTGCCTAGTTGACATGAAAATTTCACATAATATGAAAATTTGATTGAGCAATAATTCGTATGTATTTTTGCAATATATATTTATAAAAAAAAAAAAAAAAAAAAAAAAAAAAAAAAAAAGATTAGTTTATCTTAAAAGCTTTCATTTATGATTTTGTTTCTATAGAGAAGAGCTAGCTTGCAGTATTTCTATAATTTTTGTATATCCATATTGTTAAGCAATTGTATAATTTGGCTTTGTGTCAACATGTCACTTCCGAATACATCCCTTCTGATTTCTCTTAAAATCGGACATTTACCCATAAAGTGAAAATTATCTTCTCTTTCACCTAAGTTGCACAAAGAGCACACAATGGGTAAATCATCTCTATGAGGTATGTAGTTCAGTGGCATAAGTTCGCTCCTCAGTTTTACCATCATTGAAATCTCGGCTGTACTATTGTCATCCCTAAAATAATTTTTATCCTCCAGGTTATGATTCAACTGGCTATATAGTTGTCTGTAGATAGATCCTGTTGCATCATTTAAATATTTATCACGATGTTTTGAGTCCACTGCAGCAATGAGTTGATAAAGCGAAGTTTCTAATTCTTCACTGCACAGGTTTAAGACTATCCCACATTCTGAAGCAAGTTCCAACCAATCAGCGCACCAACTTGTCTTTGTCCTTATAACTTCAAGAGCTACTATTTTAGGTAGTCGATTATCATCCATCTTCAAGACTTTCGTGACATAATCCAATGGCGAGATTCCTGTTTCTAACATGATAACGTAGTTAGGTGTGCTACGCGGAAGCTGGAAGATTCTTTTGCAGTAGTATCGTAGAAGTTTTTCCACCGTATCGTACTGCCTTGTACCCCATGTCTGAGCTGCGTAGAAAAGGATTGACGCTGATATCGCTTCAAATAATTTGAATTTACTGCTGTGTGCTATACTTTTGTTATGAAAGCATCTATTCCATGTAGCGCTGATTGCGCATTTTGCCTTCATTAATTTTTCCTTCAGATGTTTTTCCATACTCAGATTTTGCGTGAAAATAACTCCTAGATATTTGAATTCCGTTACAACCTCTATATTTTCTCCATTATAATGCCATTTTTCGTTTGCACATTTGCGGCCTCTTCCACTTTTGAATATTAAAACCTTGGATTTGTCGAGGTTAACTATCAGATTCCAAACCCGACAGTATTCGAATAATCGGTTAATCATCAACTGCAATGATTCAGAAGAGGCTGCCAACAGAACAATATCGTCTGCAAACATCAATAGTTTTATTATCATCCCCGCGTACTCTACTCCACATGGCAGAATGTCAACCAGATCATCAATGAACATGGCGAACATGCTTGGGCTCAATGTTCAACCTTGCCTGACTCCCGATTGTGTTTTGAATTCTTCCGAAAGCGCTTCACCATTCCATACTTTACTTGTTGTGTCGTCGTGGAGATTCTGTATGACTCTTCCAAACTTCCATGACATACCTTTACTATATAGCTTATAAAATAGAGCCTTTCTATCGATCATATCGAAAGCAGCTCTAAAATCCACGAAGAAGGCATATAGCTTCTTTTTCTTGCGAAGGAATGTTTCAGCCATACATCTAAGGGTAAAAATATGATCGATCGTTGAATATCCACTTCTAAATCCTGCCTGGTACTCCTTCAGTAGTTTGTCGCTATCAATCCATTCGTTGAATCGTTTGTGTAGTATTAGTGTAAATATCTTGTATGAAGCATTTAGGAACGATATACCTCTGTAATTAGCTGGTTCGGCCATGTTTCCTTTCTTGTGAATCGGAAAACTAATCGATTCCTTGAATTCATGTGGTATAGTCCCGGTTTGCATGATATTGTTAAATATGAAAGTTAGCCTTGTGAGTAGTTCTGGTGTCCCATACTTATAAAATTCTGCTGATATGCTATTCGAACCTGCAGCTTTTCCATCTTTAAGCTTCGTTACAGCTGATATTACTTCTTGGTAACTAATTGTAGCATCAAGAACACCACATTCATAGGCTGGTATAGCGTATTCCACCGAAGGTGTCTCATGTACTGGATTCAACAGTTTCTCAAAGTGAGCTGCCAGAAGGTTTGGACTCAAGTTCGTTTGGATTGAAAACCGTTTGCCATTCAGCTGTCTTGCCAAGTTCCAAAAATCTTTTGAGTTTTTGCATAGCGCTAATCGTCTTGATTCAGCTTCGTAGAAAACAGCCTTTTTTTGTTTACATATTTCTTTGTACGCCTTATTAGCCATCAAATACTGGTGTCTGAAATAGTCCTCATTTGAGGTCCTATACGCTCTTAACCAGCCAAACGATAATTTTCTGTATTTTCTACAGTCGGCATCATACCATGGTGCCGAAGAGTTCCGCTGAGTGTTGTGTTACCTGTGTAGTAAGAGGCTTTGATTATCTCTTCTATCTGAGTCAAATCGTAAGTTCTTTGGCATATCAGTGCATTATTTAACCTCAATTGATACTCTGACTTGTGTTTCAATTTCCATTTTATTTTCGGTAAGGTATTCATAATTCTCGATTCCTGTGCTTCTCTGGTATTAAGTTTGAAGTTTACGGCGATTGGAAAGTGGTCAGAGTAAGGTACATTATGTATTTCCAAATCAACAATGAGTTCATTCCATTCACTACCTACCAAACTATAATCAATCACCGAGCTACCTTGTCCTCCAACAAAAGTAAATGCTCCGTTCGTATCCGATAAGCTAGTTCCATTTTGAATTCTTAAACCGTATGTATCGCATAGTTCAATAAGCTTCAGTCCTCTTGCATTAACAGTAATGTCCTTCGAATTTCGTTCAATTCCCAGGATCTCATTTTCATTTCCCGCTTGTCTTCCTGTCCTCGCATTCATATCACCCACCACCAGCAAGTTAGATATTTTACCTCGAGTTATTACACCTTCTAGTTTTTCAAAATCGTTATTCCATTGATTGCAGTTGATATAAGTCGGCAGGATTCGGAAACATTTTTCTTTGTAAAACAGTTCAACAAAAATAACGCCTTCATATACTTTAAATTCGCAACACATATTTTTAAGATTTTTTTTTAATCCGAAAAAGCAACCTCCACTAGCTCTTCCCCCCTTGATTGTGTTCTTACAGCTGGTACTAATTTAAATTCAAAATTCCTAAATTTACTTTCAAAATTCGTAAAATTATTTTCCATAATAAATGTCTCATATAAAAAAACAAAATCAAATTGATTAACAAATTCATAAAAATCTACAAACAAAGTCTTATTGGTTAATCCTGCAACATTATAAGAAAGAATTGTATAATTAAAAGATTCTAAAGCATTTTCATTTTTTCTAATTTTAATTAAACTATTTTTATCACTGAGTAACATAGGATATATTTAGAACTAGATTACTATAGAAATCCTTAGAAATTCCTATTAAAACCAACCGAAGGTGTAAAAAAATTAGCCATAAAATGTCTTTCATCGCATACGCTGCGAAGAGTATTAATGATAGGACAAAAAAATGTTTTCTAATTTAGTGATTCATGGTCGTTTTAATTAGCATGCTTATAACTTAAATATCTGTACCTATTTATGTCTACCCGTGCGAAGCCGAGACGGGCCGCTAGTGTTAAATAAATCTTATTTCACAAGAAATACAAATATTGAAAATCAATTAAAAATTTAATTTTGTTTAATTTACATGCAAACAAAAATGTAATTCGATTATTATTAACCTTCCATAGGAAGTTATTGTAATGGGTCCGATTTGTCAAATTGAAAATTTTGACATTTCTCGACGTTTCAAGGTCCCTAGAGTCGAAATAAAGAATTTTTAGAAAGATGTCTGTGCGTGCGTGTGTAAGTACGTTCGTACGTCCGTACGTCCGTACGTCTGTACGTTCGCGACGTTTTTTCGTCTTCCATAGCTCAAGAACCAGTAGAGATATCGACTTCAAATAAATTTTGTTACACAGATAATAAGGCAGAAAGATGCAGAAAGGGCTCTCAAGAAAATTGCGTGGGTGGTTTTTTTTAACCATAGCAGTTTAAAAAAAAGGTGAAAATTTTGGTTAACCCTAAATATCTCATGAACGAACCAATGACGTTAGAGACTTGAATTAAATTTTATATTATATACTAACTTTTACCCGCGAGTTCGTCCGCATTAGATAGTTTTTTTGAATAGTTGTATGAAAAAACCTGTGCCTAGATGGGATGAGGCCATACTAAGTGTGATGGTCATAGGTTAAGTTAGGTTAGGGTTAATACATTTTAAGAAGAAGATAGGTTACTGCAATACATTTTTATATACGACGTTTTTTGTTTTTCCTTCCTTGGCCAGAACGTAAAGATTTTGTGGGTTTGAGACTAGTGAGCACGCTTCATATAATTGTTAATGGGAAAAACAGTTTTTTTTTTTTTCAAATTTACACGTGCAACTTTCAGCGTTTGCCCCCGAGTTTGATTTATTGTTATTGCAAATGCTCCTTTCAGAGGAAACTGCACTCTTTTTAACTGAAACGGCAAATCGGTTGAAATTATCGGAATGCGGGGAATTAAAACATTTTTTCCTTTTGCTATCCAGTCATGATTATGGCTTTATAATATTTCGTCCTAGGTGAGCAATCAGTAGCCGTGTACCATTACATAACTTTGATGCGTCAAGATTTCTCATTAACAGGACTGGAACACCAACCTTCAATCTCAACTTATGAGAAGGGTTGGGAATGCGTTGTTTTCCTATAATACCAATTTTATTCAAATATTATTCAAATCTTTGGATATTTAGGAGTGAAAGCGATCAGATTCCCCGGAAAGTAATTTTTCCCATGGGAATGCGTTGTTTTCCCGAGGTCAAAAGTAACTCATGTCCTTTCTTAAGTCTCAAACAATCTCCTTACCAAATTTCATTTAAATCTTTTCAGTAGTTTAGGCGTAAAAGCGATCGGCCCACCAGAATTTTCCCATGAAAATGCGTCATTTTCCCCGGGTAAAAAGTAGTCCTTTCTCGGGTATCAAAATATCTCCATACCAAATTTCATGCAAATTGCTTCAGTAGTTTAGGCGTGATTGATTAACAGACAGAGTTACTTTCGCATTTATAATATTAGTATTGATTGTAACGTAATACAAAACAAGTATATTTTTGGAAAAAAAATCCAATTAACGGTTTTTTTTATAAATCAAAAAAAAACTGAAAAAAAAAATTTGTCACATCGAAAATTTTACGACCAAAATATAATTTCATCTCCAAAACAATTTTGTGCAACGAAAAATAATGTTTTTGACATCTGATAAAATTTTGAGAAAAGTCTAATTGACAGTTTTTTTTATAAAAAATAAAAACCTAAAAAAAACATTACTCAAAGTTGGGAAAAATTGAATTTCGACTCAAATATCTTTTCAAAAACTTGAGACTAAGGCTTCAAACTTATTTTATCTTATAAGAAATATTGTTTCCAACATTCAGTAAAATTTTGAAAAAAATCGAATCGACAGTTTTTTTACAAAAAATTAAAAACCTAAAAAAAATTTAACAAAAGTTGGTAAAAATTTATTTTTGACTAAAATATCTTTTCAAAAATTTGAGATAATGGCTTCTAACTAATTTTATCTTATAAGAAATATTGTTTTGAAGATTCGATAAAACTTTGAGAAAAATCGAATTGACAGTTTTTTTACAAAAAATAAAAAGAAAAACAATACTAAAACTTGGTAAAAATTTACTTTAAACTCAAAAAGCTTTTCAAAAATTAATTAATTAATTGGCTTCAAACTTATTTTCTTTCACAGAAAATATTGTTTTCGATATTCAGTAATTTTTTTTTTATAAAAATCCAACAGTCCGTTTTTTCATAAAAAAATAAAATGTACAAAAAATAGTACGCAAATTTGGTAACAATTGATACATATAGACAAACTTTTTGCATACAATTATTTTGGAGAATAAATCATTGTTTGTTCTTAAAATATTCGAGGTGACAATTATTTTTTTTAATTCAAGTCTCTAACAACAACAACATTTATTTGAAGTCGATATCTAACATCCCGATCGTACGGACGTACGACCGTACTTACACACGCACGCACAGACATCTCTCTAAAAATCTTTTATTTCAACTCTAGGGACCTTGAAACGTCGAGAAATGTCAGAATTTTCAATTCGACGAATCGAACCGATTATTATAACTTCCAATGGTAAGTTAATAGTTATTAGCAGTTTTTCAACCATTGACAGAGTTTTTCAACGAACAGACAAGGTAAAAATGCTTTTTCATCATCTGTTTTTTTACGTCTCAATAATTTCCTTCAATAATCCATTCAAACAAATTTTTGTATTCCATTGTTTTGTAATTCACACTATTTATTTATTGTATTTTAAATTAATTCGAATTTCTTGTAAGCTCATAACTTTCATTTTTAAAATTTGGTAAGTTTAATTTCCTTTAATATGGTTCATTTAAGCGTTTGCCAAAGTATTAATGGATTAATGCTCTTCTTCTACTTTAGCAAACAAATTTCTTTAAAAGTTGTCAATGTGTCAATTGTACAATAAGTACTGTCAATGTTCTTAAAGAACTATTCAATGTTTTAACTTTGTATTTTAATATCCCTGACAACAGTACTCGCACACAGGAATGGTTGAGAGTTGTAAGTCACAAAATGTATTTATTTATTTATTTACTTCAATAGTATAATAAAAGTCATTAAAAACTATACCAGACCATTAAGGACCAGAAACAAAAAAAAAAAGATTTTTAGTTAAAAACCAATATTTAGTCCTGACAGAATATCCTAGAATTCTATTAATTCTCAGCAAATTGACTAAGGACTTGTTATCCTTTGGTAAAAACTTAAAGCAACACTTAAACGTTTTCAATTACTTTTTATTAATTTCCACTTAATTGATTGATTAAATATTCAAACATCAAAACCACATGTTTTATGTCTTAAGTTTAGAAATGTTATTTAAACCAAAATAGGTCATTTCTTCTAGAAAATAGGATCAACTGCATAATGCCACAAAATGACCATTGTGCATCATATCTGAACGGATTTTCTTTACAATACATATACATTTCTACTTACCGCAAGAAATTTATTATGAAACTGCTTTCCAAAAATTATTATTACTCCCAACAAAAATACTTCCACCATTGAAACCCATACGACACGACGACGCACGTAACTAAGCTAAAAGATGTTTCAAATGAAATTTCATTCTAAACCACAGACTTTTTACAAAGGACCCCATTATATTACAAATGTATGTGTGTAAGTTATTTGTGAAGAATACAACTTTTTCTCTTTGAATTTAAATAGGTACTCATTTTCCACTGAATTAATTTTTACGAAATTAAATTTAATTTATTTGAGTTATTTCTTAGATTATTTTCTCTTGAATGTCAAATTAAAGAACTTCACGAAAAATTACATATTTCTTCTTTTTTTTTCACTTTAAACTTAGAAAATTATCTGCGTTCGAATAAAAGTCAAGAATTAAAAGAAATTTCGATTGAAAAATTGTAAGTACATACAATCCCGAGATGTCGATAAATATAAACAAATTCAGTGTAAAATGATTTATTTAAAAACAGAAGTTATTTGTGTAAAATTCAATTGATGACTGAAACTTCAGTCCCTATTTTTGTTGGATCGAATATACTTGTAAGTAGGTTCCTTTTTTCACCTTCCAACTTAAACTGTATGTACATAAAATTGAAATTGCATGCCAACAATGATAGATATTATATGAACATAATTGACTACTTGCATCTATGGAAACCCCACCATAAACAACTTTGGAAAAAGAATAAAAATAAATATAAAACATATTAAAAGAATTCCGGGAATAATATGGGGATCGGTGATGAGTCGGTGTTTCTTGTTGGAAATCCAGGACTTACATAGAGACTCGTGCAAGGGATGAAAATTTAGCTTTTTTTTCTTTGGTATTAATTTGATAAAGGATTCTTGTTTGCAAGTTCATAAACTATAATTTACATAGAGTACATTGCAAGTTTCTTTTACTAAGAACTAAAAACAGAAATCTCATTTCAGAATTCATAGAAATACCTAACCGCCTTTAAAATACACAAAAATTTATATGGATTGACTCTTGTACTTAAAGCTAGGCTATGGGAGTTCTGCTTAAGTAAAAGTTTTGAATGTTGTTTGAGTTTGAAGGATCTATATATGTATGAGGAGAAAAACGACAGATGTCCATATTTTTAGGTTGATTTTTGAGAAAATTCAGAGATTTTACGAGTAAATGTTAAGTTTTTATTAAAATAAAACTTATTATAAAATTCCATGTTATTCGTGTGTCCACGTGTGTTCATGTGCAGTCGTCTCGTGGGGCACGTTTCTAACAGTCAATTCTTTGAATTTAAAAATTCGTAACATTTGATTCAATGACACATACATACATACATATTTCGTGTATATAACCACTTTAGTAAAAAAACTACAGTACTTTGAAAATGAGGATTTTAATGAAATTGGTCTTTTAGTTGAATTCACTGACTGTTGAGAGTTTGACGGATACATTTTATTGACTTTTGTAATGGATGAAGTAGAAATGTCCCTTTACAGGAAATTGTCTGTGGCGTGTGTATGTATGTTCGTACCTTCGTATGTTTATTTTTATACGTTCGGAATGCCTTCCTTCTCTGACCAGATCTAAAGAGCGGGTAGCACAGAACGAAAAGAGTTATCCTATTGACTATTTTGGTAGTCAACTTGAATTAATATTCAAGTTTAATATTTAATAATAGCCAATTGTTATCCAGCGACCGCTGTTGTCAATTTTGGAATCCTAAAATCTATTATAACTTTTAAGTCAATATGACAACTGCGGTAGTCAATAAGAAAACTGTGGTAGTCAAAATGACAACTACGGTTGTCAATATGACAACAGTGGCAGTCAATATGATAACTTTGGTTGAATGAAATTGAAACTACGGTTGTCATATTGACTGGCGTGGTAGTCAATATGACAAAAGCGGTAGTCAATATGACAACTACGGTAGTCAATGTGAAAACTAAGGTAGTCAATATGACAAGGGCATTCGACAATATGTAAACTGGGGTAGTCAATATGACAACTGCGAAATATAATTTGACTACCGGATAGTCAATATAACCATTTTCGTTAGTCAATTTTGGTAGTCAATGTGACAACCAAATTGTTATATTGACAACCAAATTGTCATATTGACTATCGACTAGTTTTGTTGACTACCCAAAATTGACAATCGAAAATTGCTCTGTTGACTATTCAATCGTCAATTTTTAAAATAAGGTAGCCATATTGACTATTTTGATAGTCAATACGATAATTCGGCCAAATTTTAAGTTGATTATCGACGATTGTTAATATGACAACTTTGTATTTTTCTGTGAGTTATTTATTAATTTTTTATATACAAAATTTTGTTTTAAAATACTTCTGCTATTTAATTATTTAGTGCTTAAAACTACACTTTCCTGAATTTTAAGATTTAAAAATGTACCTGCAAAAAAAGTTTGTTTTCAAATATTTGCTTGTCATTTGATTTCTCAAAAAAAAAAACTTAAATTTTGCAAAATTTGTATTTGAAAATCTTTAAAGTGTTTTTTTTTAATAAATTTTGTATAAATATTTTTTTTTAATTTCAGTTTAAAAATATATCGAATTTCGAAACAAAAATGTTTGATATGTTTTTAAAAATCAAAAATAAAAACAATAAAATTTTTGATCAGCAAATATTATTGAGACAGTATAAGAGCTTGTGCAGAAAAAAAAGTATTAAAATCGGTTGATTAGTTCTCGAGAAAACTTAAAAATACATTTTTTGCGAAAATCGTTTTGCTTTTGAGAATATTCTAATTTTCGACTTTTGACCAAAAAATTTATATGATTTGTATTAAAAAAAAATGCCTAACGAGAATCGGTTCAAAACCTTAATTTCCAAATTTAAATTCAATCGACCCAATACTTTGAGCTATATTAACCATGACAGGACAGACATGGTTATTTCTCGCCTTAAAAAATGGAAAAACAGTCTAACTCGAACCTAGTTTAAACCATAATTTCCAAGATTGATCGGAATCGCTGGACCCAATTTTTATAACTTCTCTACCATTGCCAGCGGCCGGCGCGCCGGCGCGGCGGCGCGGCGGCGGGGTGTATTGTTATGTTTTATTAAAATCTTGAGTAGGAATATTTTACGAATGCAAATTTCATATTATACAAATTTTTAAAAATTTAAGAGTTCTAAAAAATGCATTCATATGCATATTAAATTATTCACACGTGCAGCAGAAATTTAAACTTCAAAATAAAGTTTCTTACAATATAAATGTCTACAGCAAGCGTGCAGTAACGTATAAAATTAACATAAGTTCTTAGGAAAAACTCATTTTTAAAATTTTCGTATTTAAAAATAATTTCATCATGAAATTTTTTCTGTATTTTTTAAAGAGCTCATTCTATAGTCAGAGCAATTAGGCAAAAGAATCCTTGTATTTGTTTTGTTGTTATTTTTGTTTTGTTAACTATAAAAACAAAACCTCAACATTCAACAAGTTTACCAGCTTACAGTTCTAAAAATAAATTTGCATAATTGCTGACTTAAATTATATATACAAACATTTTACCATTTGAGTCATGAGGATGATGATGATGGTGTTCTTATTACCCACAGGTAAATATACATAACTTTTGTATGTTTTTAACATATACATAAATATAAACAAACATACAGTTTTAACAAAACTGAAGGACTACACAGTTATAGTGTGGAGGATTGAGTAAACTTTTTTTTCGCCTTTTGAAGCTTTTTTGGGGTTATTTTACTATGAAAGTTAGAATTTAGGAGAGAAGGGAGATGAGTAATTTTAGTGAATTTCATTTACCCGGAAAGCATTTTTACTTTATAGCAAATATTTTCAGTTTGTTTTAAATATTTTAAATAATTTACATATGAGTACATTCTACGTCAGAAGCACTCATTTCCAATATTGACTTCATTTTGTTGAATTAAGAAGAAATTTCGTGAAGTTTTACCAGGGGAAATAACGAAAGTGATTATTTTAACACTAATTTCATTTTATTTGTCTAATTGTATTTAAATAAAATTAATTGCTGTGTATTTTTAAAGTTTGTTGCTTTATATTCCTTGGTAAATATTAATTTCAGGTTGGATAAATGGAACTAGTCTGTTTTTGTCACCTACTTTCTTTTTTAAATTTAACCATTTTATTAAAAATTAATGCTTAAGAGGGGAAAAAAGAAAACTTGTTAGCTTAGTATTTATTTTAGACTGTATTTTGTAAATTTTTTGAATGAAACAGGATTTGGTGTTTAGTAAAATTGCTTACACCCAATTTGAAAAAAAAAATTAATTTCTTTAGTTCAATCTAATACTGATATTCTTTTAACAAGGCTTAAAAATATTGTTTAAATAATTATGTAGAAAAATTTGTGAAGATAAAAAAGTGCATCTAAAGTTTTGTTTGTCAGAACTCCTAACGTTTAACTGCATTTTTATTTAGCATTTAGACATAGTGCCAAAAATAAATGTATGTTGAGGTTTTTTTGGAGTAGTGGTGACCTAAAATTGAGTCTTCGGATGTCCTGGAAGATTGGACATAACGCTACAAAGTATATAATATTTTATCCGGATCTAAGTCAAATCTAAACGATCTATAATTTCTAGTGTTTCAGTTGTGAAATTGAAAATGAAGCTCATGTCTAAAACCGAAAACTCGTCTCTGAAATAATTGTTTTCACGTAGGGTAACACCTAATTGTCGATAAACACTCCTTGACGTATGAAGAGAAACTCTTTCCATACAATTCTGATAATAATATAATATAAACTATACAGTCGTATAAAGATATTTTTAATTCTTCGATATTAGCCTGAAATTTCGTTTTAAAAAAATATCTTTGGAAATTTTCTAGTTCTTCTTAAGTAGCATTCACATGAGCGCGACCAACGAACGACGAATGAATTACAAAATGTGAGTTTATATACGTTTGAACACATATTTCCACACAAATTCTTAACAAAACGATAGCAATGTAGTTTCTATTTGATTTATTGTGCGTACTTTTACTTTTCAATATCATATATTAATAAATTTAAGAAAACAAATTTATTCGTCGCGAACAAAATTCTAGTTGATACGAACTGTCAAACTTTATTCGCGTCCCACATACCATCCACACTGCAACGAATAAATTGATCGCGTTCCACATACCATCCACACTGCAACGAATAAATTGTTCGCGCGCTACATAACCTAAAAAATCATTGTTGTGTTTTGATTTCGATGGTGAATGGTGTTCGGCTGTGGATGCACATGAAATCTTTTCCTTGTTTTGTTTATTAACAAGGACACCAATAATTTTTATTTTTAACAAATATAGCTTCGACCGCATTTTCTTAATCGGTTGTTTTCAAACAAAACACAAAAAAAACAATTGTCAAAGTCAAACTTCATTCGCGACGAATTAAAAACTCTCATGTGAAAGAAATGTCAAAATCGACGAATATTCGTTCATTCGTTGGTCGTTGGTCGTGCTCATGTGAATAATGCTTTAATGTTCATAATCGTATATTTCATTGCCATAACAAAAGCTGCTTTTCACTGTAGCGTTAAAGACTTTAAATTTCGAAACTGTAACAACATAGTTTTTAGTTAAAAAATAGACAACATTATTCTGTTTAAAGTAACTTTGGCAACTTTAATTTTTTTCTTTAGCATGTGCATGAACATTTAACTTATATGTAAATATATAACAAAGACATTTAAATTCGTCCACAACTTAGATAATATCGTCACCAAAAGTCCAGATCTGTATTAGAGTAAACGGGTTACCTGACATAATAACGAGATCATCTACATAAAGGAGGACCTTAATATCAACATTACCTGTCATAATACCTATGGGATGTTATTTTTAACATCATTAATGTATGAGGGAATAAAAAAGGACACAGCCTTGAGGAACACCCGTTTGACATTTGAAGTCTCTTGATTTTTTGTTGATTCTAAGTGACCAGAATTTTAAATCGGAGTTTTAAGGCCATTAGATTTTACATCTGTAATATAAAGAGAGTTTGCAACACCACTTTTCAAAAGCTTCGAAGTAAAATTTTTCAAAAGCCTGCTTAAATTCTATTTTCTTAAAATATCTCCTTTCTTAAATATAGAATGAATATAATCCCTCTTTTCAAAATTTTAATAATTTCCACTAATTCTGTTTTTTTTTTTACTTCGTTATTAATTTAAAAAATTCAAATATTTTACCTAAAAGAAAAACTACTCATTTTATTAACTTCCCATAAAAAGTTATTGTAATAGGTCCGATTTGTCGAATTGAAAATGTTGACATTTCTCGACGTTTTAAGGTCGTCCCTAGAGTCGAAATAAAAGATTTTTAGAAAGATTTCTGTGCGTGCGTGTGTGGTGCGTACGTTCGTACGTCCGTACGTTCGCGACGTTTTTTTCATCGTCCATAGCTCAAGAACCAGAAGACTTCAAATCGACTTCAAATAAATTTTGTTATACAGATAAAAAGGCAGAAAGATGCAGAAAGGACTCTCAAAAAAATTGCGTGGGTGGTTTTTTTTACCAAAGCAGTTTAAAAAAAAAGGTGACAACTTTGATTAACCCTAAACATCTCAAGAACCAATGACGCTAAAGACTTGAATTAAATTTAATATTATATATTGTAACGTGATACAAAACAAATTTACTTTTGAAAAAAAAATCCAATTAACGGTTTTTTTTTATAAATCAAAAAAACTGAAAAAAAAAACAATTGTCACCTCGAAAATTTTACGACTAAAATATGATTTCATCTCCAAAACAATTTTGTGAATCGAAGAATAATGTTTTTGACATCTGATAAAATTTTGAGAGAAATCTAAAATCAGTTTTTTTTATAAAAAAAAACATTATACTCGAAGTTGGTATAAATTGAATTTCGACTTAAATATCTTTTCAAAAGTTTGAGATTAAGGCTTCAAACTTATTTTACCTTTAAAAAATATTGTTTTCAACATTCTGAAAAATGTGGAGAAAAATCGAATTGACAGTTTTCTTACAAAAAATAAAAACCTAAAAAAAATTAATAAAAGTTGGTAAAAATTGATTTTCAACTCAAATATCTTTTCAAAAATTTGGGATAATGGCTTCTAACTAATTTTTTCTTATAAGAAATATTGTTTTTAACATTAGGACACATTTTGAGAAAAATCGAATCAGCAGTTTTTATTTACGAAAAAAAAACCTAAACAAAAATGTATAAAAGTTGGTAAAAATTGATTTTTGACTCAAATATCTTTTCAAAAATTTGACACATTGGCTTCAAACTAATTTTATCTTTTTATCTTATCTTTATTATCTTATCTTTTGAAAAAAATCGAATTGACATTTTTTTAAAAAAGATAAAAACAATACTTAAACTTGGTAAAAATTTAGTTTCGACTTAAATAGCTTTTCAAAAATTAAAAATATTGGCTTCAAACATATTTTATTTCGCAGAAAATATTGTTTTCGATATTCAGTAATTTTTTTATAAAAATCCAACAGTCCGTTTTTTCATAAAAAAATAAAACCTACAAAAAATAGTACGCAAATTTGGTAAAAATTGATACATATAGACAAACTTTTAAGCAGGACAAATCGACAGACGGGATGGGAAGTTATCAGTGTGGGTCGCATCCCAGCCTCTTTTTTCTAATAAAATAGCGTCACTGTTTGAAATAAACGAACAAGTTTGGTCGCAAAAGTAGGAAATAGAATAGGAAATAAATTTAGTAAGAAAAATGTTGGTTATCGTGGTTCTTTAACACCCTACGTTGTTACTAGCCTTGTTTTCAAAGAAACATTTTTAAATTATACCACCCCTTCATAAAACCCATCAAAAATCTTTCTAAGTAGAATTTTAAGTTCCAGTTTAGGTAATTTTATTTGTTAACATACCTATCGAGATGAAAATGCGCCTCGTCAGAAAAGATGATTTTCACACAAATTAGTGGTGCAATTCAAGCTGCTCTAAAACCCAAACTGTAATATAGCTAATCGAATAATCTAGCACCTCCAATAATTGCTGAATTAATTGGACCTTGTAAACGAATAATTTGATATCTTTGTGCAGAATTTTTCAATATTTAACAATGTTGTTCGATTGAAAACTAACTCATTTCATTCGCTGGAGGTACGACTACTGACCTTTTGTAAAGATTTCGAGCTGAAAACAGCTGTCAGTGTCAAAATAACCTAGGATTTTAAAAGAAACTACTAGATGAAAAATCCTGTAGAAGATTAACCACAAACAACCTGTTGTAGATGAAAATCGTGGGTTTCTCATGCAACTTAATAAAAACGCTTAAAGGTATTAATTCCACTATGAATTTTATCCGTTTTTAATTATTAGGGTTTCACAATTTCTGTTCTCATTCATCACATTCATTTTATTTAACCTTTTCGTCTTATGATTTTAATAAATACATTAATAATGTCACCGCCTTGAACCATAAACGTGTTTATTATTTTTGATGTCACAACAAACAAAAATAAATTTCTTTCCATTTTGAAGAAATTAATAATTATTAAATTTGCAATCTCTTTTTGCGAAGTGATTTCTTCATTAATGAAAATTTGTTTAAAATTATCAAACTCAGAGTGTAATGATGTGTCTATTACCATTTGACCTCCTTCTTCTTTAAGATGAGATGTTATTTTTTCTTCCTTCGGTACGTGAACTGAATATAAGAAAAATCAGTTTCCTTGTCTTTTTTAATTTAAAAACGTACAAGAAAAATTAGTACACTTAGAATTTCACCACAAAAGAGAATTGGTTTCATTTTTTTAATGAACAAAGACGCGTTATCGGGTTTCCATTTTTTTGTGTCCCTGAGTAAAATCTTGATATACAATCTTTTGCTCAGAATTTTGTTATTATTTATTTGTTTTATTATTTGGAAATATTTTTTTTCTCAAAAACACAAGTTCTATACAAAGTACATCGATTAAAGGGTTACCTAATGAACTTACTTTACAGCTTCTTTCTTTAACAACCGTATTAATTAAAATAACATAATACCACCTCTTTAATCAATAATCACACCTAAAAAACTTGAAGCTAATTAAAGTTCAAATTGAATTAATTGAAACTTGAAACTTCTCACCATCAATTATCATTTACATTTCTTACTTAGAGACCAGATTTATATATAATTTAATCTAAAATCGATGTACTTTATACAAGATTTCAATTGTCAACGAGTTTTTCATTCTATTTGCTTATTAACGAAATGTAATTTTCCAAGTACATGTGATTGTAATGATTTTCAATATCAATATTTATTACACTTTATAAAATCGTGACTGATTTTGAAAAACTAAATTTGATAAATCGTGCGTTTGGTTGTGGTTGCATAGTAAATGCTTTCGAAGAATCATCTTGCAAGTAAATTCTTTTTTTCTAAGAAATTTACGAAGAACTTTCAATCTAACCAGAGTTGCAGATTCATGAAGCTCTTTTTTTCAATTACTCAAAGTGTTTGTGTTTACCATCATACTTGTAAACTACTGTTATTCCATCCAGATAAATTTATTTTATTTAAATTGTTATTTAAAGTTGCAAATAGGATTTTGATGATTTTAAGTTTTATCAAGAAATCATTTGCAAATGGAATTGAGATAATCCTAAATTTATTCTTGTGGGCTTGTAACAAGTTCCTTTAACTTTTTGTCTTACAACAAATACTCTTATCCTCTTATTTTATTCTAAGCATATTTTTCAGGCACGCTGCCAAAACAAAACATCAGCAATGCAGTCTATCAACATCACACCATAATCGTACACTATAAAGTATACGTACTTTTTATGAATTAAAAAAAAATTGTTTCTATGATGTTTCTTTTCGTTTGAATATTGAGCCATTGCCTAGAAAAATTAATTCTAAGGTCATGTTGGAGGATCGTCTTTTTGAACTCCCTTAACGGAAATTACTTACTTTAGTTGGCGCTACAGCGCATAGTGCTCCTAGGCCTCAAGTAATAGATCCCGCCAGCTTACTCGATCTCTAGCTTGCTGTCTCCAGTTTCGAATACCAAGCTGGTGTGTGTCGACCTTAACTTGATCACTCCACCAGAGAGATGAGATCTGCCTCTGCTTTTGGTTCCCTCAGGCTTAGCGTTTAATATCCTCCGGGCTCTACATGCCCTAGCCATCTTAATCGTTAAACACGGAGCTTTTTAACCAATGGCAAGTCGCTTTTCAGCTCGGATAGTTCGTGATTGTATCTTCTCCTGATCTGAGAGATGAGATCTGCCTCTGCTTTTGGTTCCCTTAGGCTTAGCGTTTAATATCCTACGGGCTCTACATGCCCTAGTCATCTTAATGGTTGAACACGTAGCTTTTTGACCAATGGCAAGTCGCTGTACAGCTCCATATATCGTACTTAAAACCTTCCTATCGAAGATACCAAGGAATCCTTCATCCAGCTGGGAAAGAGTCCATTTTTCTTCACCATACACTAAGACTGTAATTATTAAGGTTTTGTACAATGTCTCCTTGGTACTTCGCGATAGGGCCTTATTCCTCAATTGCTTAATTAGGCCATAGAAACAGCGATTAGCAAGAGTAATTCTACGTTTGATTTCAACGCTGATGTCATTTAAAGAGTTAACAACAGTTAGATAAATTCATTTACCACCTCGAAATTATACGAGTACCTATCTATCAATGGTCACGTTCTGACGACAGTAAGTACTTCGTTTTGTCCTCGTTAATCACAAAGCCCATTTTGTTTGCTTCAGACTCGATAGCGAGTCTGAAGCAAAAGGCACCAGTAACTGCTCATTGGCGACAGTGGTGTTGACAATATTGAAGCAACTACATGACAGCGCATCGCCTTGTCGAAGTCCTCTGGTTGTTTCGAAGGTTTCAGTAGAGTCTCTATCAAATTTTGACGCAGCAAAGAGAATTCTCCAAAGTCATCGTGATAAGTCGTATCAATTTGGCATGGATACCAAAATTCAACATAGCACGGTAAAGTTCGTTCCTGATGACACTGTCATAATCTGCTTTGAAATCGATAGAAAGATGATGCGTATTGATGATAAATTCTAAGGTCTTCTCCATGATGTGTCGTAGAGTGAAAATTTGGTCGATGTTAGATTTTATAGAAATGTAGCCACACTGATGATGGCCAATCAGTTCATCTGTGAATGATTTCAAGCGTTTAAAAGGCTGATGCCTCTGTAGTTGGCGCAAAGAAGGCGGTCACCTTTCTTATGGATCGGACATATAGTGCTTAAATTCCACTCGTTGGGCAAGCTTTCTTCCGACCAGTTTTTGGTGATGAATTGGTGCATGCTCTTTACTAGTTCAGCTCCCACGTGTTTGAAAAGCTCCACCTGTAAACCATCATCACAGGCAGCTTTGTGTCACGTCAGTCTGGTGACGGCATCTCTGATCTCACTCAGGTCGGGTGGATGGACCTCCAGATCATCAACCAAATGAATTTGTTGGTGCTGCTCGTTGGCGGAATCGAGGTTTCATCGCCATTAAGCAGCTGGTCAAAATTATACTTTCAAATTTTTAGCATCAACTGCGTCTCCACTATAGTATTTCCCTCCTTATCTTTGCAGGCTCCAGTATGGCTATAGTGAATCCCGATTTTTGTCTCTTGACTCATCAATAAAAACTCCGAACCTGTTTCCTTCTTAAGCATCCTTGGATTTCCTCGACTTCACGCTGCTCATGGGCCTTTTTCTTTCTTCTGAACAAAAGATTGTCATTCCTTCTTTAATCGACATAGAGCTGACGGAAGATCTATGTCCTCCTTTGCTTCCACAGTCTGTAGGCCTTCGTTTTGAATTTGTTTTCTTTAGCACATTTGGAGTCAAACCAGGGGTTCCTCGGTGACGGCTGTGGGAACCCTAGCACTTCTTCCGCAGCAGTCCTGATTCCACGTTGGCAAGCCTGTCAGTTGGTTTCCGGACACATCGCATCCATTGTCGGGTTCTTTGCAAGCTCTAAGAATATTTTGTCGGCAAAGGCATTGGCGGTGTCTTCCTGTTTAAGTCTTCCAATGTTGAACCTTCTCCTCGCTGTTGATGTTCTGTTCGCCTAATGGCTTCCATGGATATTCGCACGCGCAGTTTTGTACCAATTATACCAATTATTCCGTCGATAACAACATTTCTTTAACGGAAATAAGTCAGCATTTATAGTCCTTTCAAAATATGTAGTCTAATGAAGAAACCATAAAATGTCCTGAATTCTGTCTTTTCTTGTTCCTCTAACTTAAGTGTGCAAACTAGGATAATCTTCTTATGGACATTTTCATTTTGTTTTCATTTCTTTAAGAATCCCAATCATCATCTGAATTCTTCCACTTTTGTTTTATAATTATTTTTTTGTTTCGTTCAGTGCATCTTCCTGAGACTGTAATCATCCCTGGATATCCTGTTTTAGCCGCGAGCTTTTGAAAAATAAAATAATTTTTATTTGAAGAATTTATATTCATTCCCCCTTTCGCAATTATTGTGTTCCACTTTAATAGGCCTATGTTTCGTACTTAAGTCTAGGCTTTGTTATAGCCCAGTCAATCAGGAATAACGTGAATCTACTTCCTATTTTCTTTTTTAATTTAATACATTTTCTTGTATTGTTAAGGTGCCTTAAGAAAGAATAAAGAACGAAGATAGAAAACAATTTTCCATCACTGACTTTGGTTGCGTGTGAGAAAGTGTTTTCTTTTATTTATTTATTTATATTTTTTTTTGTATTTCTTCAGCAGGAATGCAGCGTAGTGATTTTAAGTGAAGTCTCATACCTGGTACAGGATGACACCGCGAACGCAACTACCTCATGTTTTCACTTCAGATTGTATGGGCGGGTGTTTAAAAAAATGTAGTCCGCCTTACTCTCATTTTGCTTTTATACTCAACTCAACTTGAAGTTCTTTTCAAACCTATCTCTACTCTATTCAACTATTTTATATTCTTCAACGCCGAGAAAATGAAAAGTTGTTTTCTTTTATTTTGTTGTGGGAAACTCTTTAGGCGGTAGAAATGTGTTGAGGGAATTTAACTCAAATCATCGTTATCTCGTCTTCAAGTGAAGATAATGTCGTTGCCTTTAAATTTCTCCAAAAGTACCACAATTTGTTTTTTTTTTAAGTTTTCCTTGATTTTTGTATTATTGTTGTTGATATCTGAAGGACGATTTTTGAAGACTGAGAGAATTTAATAGTCACACAATTTAAAATTTATAAGAATTATCTTTTTATAACTGTTTTCTTTATCCTTTGAAACAATTTTCTTTTCTTGGAATATCAAAAAGGTAATTATTTAGTGCAGTTTAATTAAGTTGAATTTCGTTATGAATATGTCTCAAGGTTCAGTAAGGAAAATTTGAGTTCTAATGAAATGTATTAGTAAAAATTGCTGATTTATGTGGTAATAATTATTTCACATCCTTTTGACTGATATTTTTCTTGGAAATTTGATTGATTATTTTCACTTGACTCTATTTTTATTTTATTTTTTAATACATCATTAATATTTGTCTAAATTTAAAAATTGAAAATTTTGACATTTCTCGACGTTTCAAAGTTTCTCAAGAAAATTGCGTGGGTGTTTTTTTTACCATAGCACTTTAAAAAAAGGTGAACATTTTGGTTAAACCTAAATATCTCATGAACCAATGCCGCTAGAGACTTGAATTAAATTTTATATTTTATATTGTAACGTGATACAAAACAATTATATTTTTGGAAAATAATCCAACTAACGGTTTTTTTTATAAATCAAAAAAACTGAAAAAAGAATTTGTCACCTCGAGAATTGTACGACTAAAATATGATTTCATCTCCAAAACAGTTTTGTGCAACGAAGAATAATGTTTTTAACATCTGATAAAATTTTGAGAAAAATCGAATTGACAGTTTTCTTACAAAAAATAAAAACCTAAAAAAAAAAATTATAAAAGTTGGTAAAAATTGATTTTCGACTCAAATATCTTTTCAAAAATTTGAGATTAAGGCTTCAAACTATTTTTAACTTATGAAAAATATTGTTTTCCATATTCGATACAATTTTGAGAAAAATCGAATTAACAGTTTTTTTACAAAAAATAAAAACCTAAACAAAATAATTAACAAAAGTTAGTAAAAACTGATTTTCGACTAAAATATCTTTTCAAAACTTTTCAAAAATTTGAGATTATGGCTTCTAACTTATTTTATCTTATATAAGAAATATTGTTTTCAACATTCAGTAAAATTTTGAGAAAAATCGAATTGACAGTTTTTTTATAAAAAATAAAAACCTAAAAAAATTAATAAAAGTTGGTAAAAATAGATTTTCGACTCAATTATCTTTTTTTTAAATTAAAAACATTGGCTTCACACTAATTTCACTCATAGAAAATATAATTTTCGACACTCAGTAAATATTTTATCAAAATCCAACAGTCATTTTTTTTTTAAGCAAGACAAATCAACAGACGGGAAGGGAAGCTATCAGTGTGGGTCGCATCCCAGCCTCTTTTTAACTTCCCATAGGAAGTTATTGTAATGGGTCCGATTTGACAAATTGAAAATTTTGACATTTCTCGACGTTTCAAGGTCCCTAGAGTCGAAATAAAAGATTTTTAGAAAGATGTCTGTGCGTGCGTGTGTACGTACGTCCGTACGTCTGTACGTCCGTACGTCCGTACGTTCGCGACGTTTTTTTCGTCGTCCATAGCTCAAGAACCAGTACAGATATCGACTTCAAATAAATTTTGTTATACAGATAATAAGGCAGAAAGATGCAGAAAGGGCTCTCAAGAAAATTGCGTGGGTGGTTTTTTTACCATAGCAGTTTAAAAAAAAGGTGAAAATTTTGGTTAACCCTAAATATCTCATGAACCAATGACGCTAGAGACTTAAATTAAATTTTATATTATATATTGTAACGTGATACAAAACAATTATATTTTTGGAAAAAAATTCAATTAACGGTTTTTTTTATAAATCAAAAAAACTGAAAAAAAAATTGTCACTTCGAAAATTTTACGACTAAAATATGATTTAATTTCCAAAACAATTTTGTGCAATGAAGAATAATGTTTTTGACATCTGATAAAATTTTGAGAAAAATCGAATTGACAGTTTTTTTACAAAAAATAATAACCTAAAAAAAATAAAAAAAAAAGTTGGTAAAAATTGAGTTTTGACTCAAATATCTTTTCAAGACTTTGAGATATTGGCTTTAAACTACTTTTATCTTTCAAAAAATGTTGTTTTCAACATTCAGTAAAATTTTGAAAAAAATAGAATTGACAGTTTTTTTACAAAAAATTAAAAACCGAAAAAAAAAATTTAACAAAAGTTGGTAAAAATTGATTTTCGACTTAAATATCTTTTCAAAAATTTGAGATTATGGCTTCTAACTAATTTTAACTTATAAGAAATATTGTTTTCAACATTAGGACAAATTTTGAGAAAAATCGAACTGACAGTTTTTTTACAAAAAATAAAAACCTTAACAAAAAAATTAATAAAAGTTGGTAAAAATTGATTTTCGGCTCAAATAGCTTTTCAAAAATTAAAAATATTGGCTTCAAACTTATTTTATTTCACAGAAAATATTGTTTTTTATATTCAGTAATTTTTTTATAAAAATCCAACAGTCCGTTTTTTCATAAAAAAAATAAAATCTACAAAAAATAGAACGCAAATTTGGCAAGAATTGATACATTTAGACAAACTTTTAAGCAAGACAAATCGATAGACGGGATGGGAAGTTATCAGTGTGGGTCGCATCCCAGCCTCTTTTTTGATTTAATATTATTCGACGTAATATCATTTCTTGTTCCCAAAATGCTCAAAATGATAAATATGTTTGTCAGTGTTTTTGATTTATAAAGGGTGTCCCAAAATTAACGCAAGATTTGAATTAAATAGAAAACGCCGTTTTTAGTCTTTTGATAGTTATATTTTTATTGACTCGTAAAGTACATAGGATAGGGTTATGTATGGAATAACACATTGGACAAATGGCCTCCACGGCTTTGCATGCACATGCGCACTCTTTTGTTGAAATTTTCCATGACCATTCTGCATAAATGTGGCTGAATTTCGTTGATGCAGCGTTGAATCTCCTCCTTTAATGCACGGGTGGTTGTGGGCTTGTTGACATAGACTTGTGATTTGGTGTTAAATCACACGATCTAGGAGGCCAATTTTGATCACCGAAACGAGAGAGTACACGACCTGGAAATGTCTCATGCAGTAATTGAATTGTTTCACGGGCTGTATGACATGTGGCACCGTCTTGTTGAAACCACATATTGAACACATCAATATCATCCTATTTTGGCAGAAAGAACTGTGTAATCATGTCGCGATAACGAGCACCAGTAACAGTCACTGCTTGACCAGCATCATTTTCAAAAAATATGGCCCAATTTACCTCCAGCCCAAAATCCACACCATACAGTCACGCGTTGTGGATGCATTTGTTTTTCGACAATCACATGTGGGTTCTCCGAACCCCAAATGCGGCAATTTTGGCGATTGACAAAGCCATCAAGATGAAAATGTGCTTCATCACTTAGGATGATTTTGCTCGAAAAATCAGGGTCCATTTGTTGATGTTCAATAATCCATTCAACGAACTCTCTTCTCTGTCCATGGTCATTAGGCTTCAATTGTTGTGTTAATTGAATTTTGTTAGCATGAAGACACAGATCTTTGGTGAGTATACGCTGTAGAGAGGTTCTTGAAATTTGCAATTCTTGTCCACGACGTCGAACTGAGGTTCCTGGATTGTCAGCAACACTCTCACGCACTGCTTCGACATTCACATTTGAACGGTTTGTTTTTGGACGACCAGTGTGTTTGGCGTCTCCAACGGATCCAGTCTCCATGAATTTTTCAATTAATCTCTTCACAGTTGACGAAGTTAAAACACTATTCCGACCATATTTTGTATGAAATTTTCGAACTGCAGCCGCCAAGCTTTCACTATTTTTGAAATATTCTTTAATAATGAAGACACGTTGTTCTCTCGTGTAACGCTTCATTTTTAATAACCCTATACAGTTAGCTGTCAAATTGCTTTTTTTTCAGGGTTGCCAACACTTCACTGCACAAATGGCGGCAAATTCAAATCTTGCGTTAATTTTTGGACACCCTTTATAAAGAAT
This sequence comes from Eupeodes latifasciatus, assembly GCA_920104205.1. NCBI lineage: Eukaryota > Metazoa > Arthropoda > Insecta > Diptera > Syrphidae > Eupeodes > Eupeodes latifasciatus. The sequence continues at coordinate 18,886,088 of OV049925.1, forward strand.
GTATTCAAATGTGGTATGACGTCACAATTGATTATAAAATTCAATTGAATTATTGAGGTATTTAGTCATCAAAGTTTTTCACTGTTTTCAAATTAGTATAATAAAATTATGAACCATTAATTTTATTTGAAAGTCCTTCCTAAATTATCTTAATGTATTTATCTGCCAAACAAAATTTATTTAAAATCCATGTCCTTACTGGTTTTTCAGATATTGCTGATGAGCAGAAATAATCAACTTGAAACGTTAATTTTCCAATTTGAAAACGTAATAAGAATAACTGACTGCTAATTTTTGTTTGCTTAACTCAACAAATTAACATTTAATTATCTATAAAAATTCTCACATCAAGTAATTCTTATTAACAACATAAAATTTCCATTAAATTAATTGAAGAAATGTACACAATTATTGTAATTGTACAACATTCACCCCTTCTTCCTTATCCATTCTCTATTAGCAACAAATTTGTATTTACAACATAATTAAAATAAATGTAGATATGTATCTAAAACAAAAAAAGATATTTATTACACATGTACATAAGTACTTAAGTACTTAAATCAACAACAAACAATAAAATAATAACTAACTAAAGTTAAATAAGGACTCAATTCAAATAATATAGTAATTATAAATCAGAACTCTGTGAAATCAAAACAACACACAACACTACAAAATAAATACAAACAAAACAAAAATAAGTAAAGGACTCTATTTATAGGCCAATATAAAAATATAAACCAATACAAAAGTGAAATGAAATACGAATATAATCAACTTTTACAAAGCCAAAAATAAATTTTCCAAAATTCTCTTAACAATGTAATTGTGATTTTGTTGCTATTTTTGCGATCCTTAACATTGGTTTGTTTCTGGTTTATTTCTGAAATTTCATAATGAAATGAAGTGACCTTGGTCCTTTTTATATTGTTCTATATGTTTTACTTTTATTCCTGGCAGCTGCTTTGATTGGTTTCCTTTTTTAACTTTTTTTTTTTTAAACAAGTGAGCCTCTGATGAATTGGATTGCGTGACGGACTCAAAGGGTATACGGTCGAAGAGTTAAGGATTAAATTTCCCTTTTTTATGATACATACCTACTTTGTGGGTAATGCGATAATTTTTTGTTCTTTTTCAGATGTCATTTTTAATGAACGTTTTCAAAAATAAATTATTATTTTTATTTGACCTTTTTTTGCCGTGATTTTTATTTAAAGTTGTAAATTTGTGTATTTAAGTTTGTTTTTTTTTTCACAGAAGGCCATATGCATTGTTAAACAGGATTATGGTCAACCCTCGCACTGCTTTTTAAATTTTGGGCATGGTTTAAATTGATGTGAAATAATTTAGTTAAAATATGATAAGTCCAATGAAAAATATTAAATATTAGAAATCTGACTTCGAGCTTATAGTTTAATGGGGATTCATTAGTGACCCATATCTACACCAAAAAACCACATCACTCTACGTTTTCAGTACAAAAATGAGGCTGCACTTTTGAGGTCTCTTTGGAAGGATGAATGTGCACGAGGAAAGATTGATTCATACTCACCACTCCCACTGCTAGTCGTTTAAAAGCCAATTAAGAATTTTCTTAACTGTTACCAACAACGATGCATCAAGAAAGGAATTGAAATATACTACGTTTGGAAAATTTACGAACTTGCTGTTCGAATTAATTATGAGTAAAAAATTGCAATACAGGTACTTTAAGAAATTCTTTTTTTGAACTTCTTGAGCTCACAAACTAAAGCAATTAAAAATCCATTAAATGTTTTTTTTTGCATTTTTCATTAATTTAGGTAGGTAACGTATGGTGAAGACTGGACTGCCATGGCTGATGGTCTCTAGTCGAGTCTGGTCTGGTCATATGCGTGCTTTCTGGAAACAACATTTTCAGAACCGAAACGGATAATGAATTTGTGTGGAAATTGAATGAAAAGAAAAAGTATTTCCCTCCAATTTCTTGAGGTAGCTTCAACCTGGTGGTTGCGTGTTAAAGGAAGGTGTGGTGTTGTATACTTGGTGTTCCTTACTATCTGACCATATTCTGACAGGTAGCACAACAAGAAAGGTTGGTAAAGGTGAGCTTTCCTTTACTTCTGTCGATATCATTTAGTACAAGGATTTCTTTTTTGGGGGAGGGGGGGGGGGGGTGTTTATACGAGAAAGAAACGAGTAATGAAAGTGATTTGCTTGGCAAATAGTATTGAGGTCATTTGGTTTTCTTTATTTTATTATTTTTTGTTTTTTATTTGGTAAATGAATAGGTACCAACGTTCTAATATAATATATCTGCTGCTGAAAGTGAGTTATGAATTGTTTAACACTATTTAAATGACCTTGACTTGAATTTAATCAGCATGTTGTTTAGATTTCATCATGGACTACCTTAATATTTAAATAGCTAATATTTTTATATATTTTATAACCATGGTCTTTTGCTTCATAAAAATAAACAGCAAATAGGACCGGTGAAAATGAAAAAGTGTCATACCGAGGGGTATATTTACATTAAATTTTACCCTTGACTTAAATTTCAAACGTAAGTATGTATATACATTTTGTAGGATGCTTTAGCTTACTTAGTTTTTCCCTCCTTTTATGATATTTAAAACTTTACAACCAGTGTGCAGCGATTAAGGGCAGTTTAAACTCGTTTAGTGCGTGAAAATTATAAATAAAAAATTGTGACGTGTTCACATTGCTCCTTTTTTGAGACGGCTCATTATGACTTAATAGTAATTTTTAATAAAGTTGCTTATAAGTTTGTTGGTTTTCGTGTAGTATTAAAAAAGTTGTCAAATTAGTTTAGTTTCAAAATCTAGTTTTGTTAAATAGATTTTTAGTTAAAAACAATTTTTTACCACTTTTAGTAGTATTTTTTAATTTTTTTTATTTCTTATATAAACAAATACAAATTGGATGAACGAAATCAATTTGAGATATATCGAGAACCGAACATCAGTTTTTTACCAAATTTGCGTACTATTGTAGACTATATGTAGATTTTATTTTTTTTATGAAAAAATGGATTGTTGGATTTTTATAAAAAAAGTTACTAAATATCGAAAACAATATTTTCTGTAAAATTAAATAAGTTTGAAGCCAATATCTCAAAGTTTTGAAAAGATATTTACGTCTCAAAACAATTTTTACCAACTTTTGTTAATTTTTATTAAGGTTTTAATTTTTTGTAAAAAAAACTGTCAATTCGATTTTTCTCAAAATTTTTCCAAATATGTATTAAAAACAATAGTTTTTAAAAGACTAAATAAGTTTAAAGCCAATATCTCAAAGTTTTGAAAAGATATTTGAGTCGAAAATCAATTTTTACTAACTTATATTCATTTTTCTTAAATCTAAAATAAATCAATTTTAAGATTTTGAACATTAAAATAGTCAAAATGAAAACAAAACCTGCCGATTTCAACATGTTAAAATTGATTTAATTTACTTAAATACAATAACTACCAATACAACCTTCCATTATAGAAAATCCATTGCGAAGATGCATTTTTGTCGTATTTTATTTTATAAAGAGACGTACACATTTCATCAATCTAAATTCATTAAATCTACGACAAAAATATAAAACACAATACTATCCGTTTCATTAGACTTAATATGCAAATATGCTTTTGTATGCCCTGTTAGTTAATATGTACAGAACAGAACATATTATACAAACGGCTCTTGTATATGTACATTTTCTTCAACAATGTTGATTCCTTGTGAAAGGTCGGAATGTCAACAAACCTCCAACCCTTAGAGAAGTGCTTATGGTATATTGTGCAATGTTTGTACATACTTTTGATAAGTTGAAGTGTATGTTAGGCAGAGGAACGTATAACATAGTACGTAAGTACAGTGCTGGTCATAAAATTAAGCGAAAAATAGGAACCATATTTATAAAAATATCAAAGCGGATACATTCTTGACATCGGTAAAAATGGGAGCCCAAATTAAGAAATCATAACAAGTTGATTTAAATCATAAGTTGACTTCAATCATTTGAACATCTATTACGTATATGATCTACCGTTAGCTTGGATATTTCACAAAATATAACAAACGGAGGCAGTGCTCTAGAAATTCTGGAAATTACTCAAAAATTTTGTCAAAATTTAGTTTTCTAGCAAAGAATTTAACATTTTTGTTAAAAAGTTTTCCATTTAATTCTTAATTTTTAATTAAAAAAGATAACTTTAATTTCAATGGCTTAATTATATGACTACAACTGTATTTAACATTAAACATGTATTCAAGTGCAGAAGAAATGAATAAAAGGTCATCGCTGCTGTTTGAGGCGCAGTATTCAACGTCAAGGATAACTACAACTATAGGACGAGTTATACAAGTCGAAGACGACTACAACGACGACATTCACCCTGTCAACTTATTTTGACTTGAGACAAGGACACCACCATCAGCACCCCTAAGAAACACTACCGACCGTGCTTCTGCTGCCACCACGCACTGCGCCGCGCCGCCCGCGCCCGTTCCGTATTCTCCTGATATTGAACTGAATATGGCTCATAAATCACAAGTTCAAACATAAAATGAAAAACCTACTCACTACCCTAAGATATCTATATCTAAATTATGCACGTAACTATTTTCATACAAACTTATGTATATATGTACATATGTATGTACATAGATAGCAACCTATGAACGACTTGTCGACTTGGCAGGAAATAACACAGATGGCATTTTGTCCCTATAAAGATACATTTGTAATAATTTTGACTGAAAATAGTTTTTACTTCCATTATTTTTTCAGGCGGCTTACTTTTTTTGAAAAATAAGCCTTCAACTGGAAATACGATTGTATGCATTGAATTGAAAGTTCTAGGAATTATAGTTTAGTTTTTATGTATTTGAATAATATATTTTATGAAGTTCCACCCAAAGGAATTCTACAAAATGTCCTTCTTCTTCTTTCTAAGGAAAGTCATCAAAATATTCAGCCATTTCAAGAATATTTTGCTTACGTGTCTTGTTTTCATATTTCTTAGAGTAGCAGTTTTTTCCTAAACATATTTTCAAACGTAAAGTTTAGAATTTAGAATTTAGATGCAATGGAGTGTGCTACTACAACTGAATACGTCTCGACGGGTTCGATTCACGCGAATTCTATTTTATTTTAAGGATGCTGTCTCTTGGAAGGAAGTAGTACATTTTCAAAAGATATCATAACCTGGATGGAGATGATTGAAGCTTTCAAAATTTTAAGTAAAACATTGGTTAACTAAGAAATTGGTTCATATTTCGAAGAGGTTTTTGATGGAAGTACATTTTAAAATATGGGAAAGTGTACGAACTTTTTATATTTTTTAAGTCCTATTTATGGTGTAGTTGACTCCCCCAATAAATAAAACCAACAAACAAAAAGAGGCTGGGATGCGACCCACACTGATAACTTCCCATCCTGTCTGTCGATTTGTCTTGCTTAAAAGTTTGTAGGTTTTCGTGTTTTGTTAAAAAAGTTCTTAGTTGAATTATTCTTAAAAATTTAAAAACTACCAATAATGTTTTGATTTAAATAGTTAGATTTTAACATCTATTTTTGTTAACGAGATTTTTAGTCGAAAACCAATTTTTACCAATTTTAGTAGCATTTCTTAAAAAAAATTATTTCTTATAATGGGTGATTTTTTTTAGGTTAGGATTTTCATGCATTAGTATTTGACAGATCACTCGGGATTTCAGACATGGTGTCAAGAAGAAAGATGCTCAGTATGCTTTGACATTTCATCATGAATAGACTTACTAACGAGCAACGCTTGCAAATCATTGAATTTTATTACCAAAATCAGTGTTCGGTTCGAAATGTTCGAAAATGACAAATTTTGTTCAGCGATGAGGCTCATTTCTGGTTGAATGGCTACGTAAATAAGCAAAATTGCCGCATTTGGAGTGAAGAGCAACCAGAAGCCGTTCAAGAACTGCCCATGCATCCCGAAAAATGCACTGTTTGGTGTGGTTTGTACGCTGGTGGAATCATTGGACCGTATTTTTTCAAAGATGCTGTTGGACGCAACGTTACGGTGAATGGCGATCGCGATTCTATGGCCATTTTGAGGGAAAACTTCGGAGAACAATTCATCTCAAGGAATGGACCGGTAAGTTGACCACCAAGATCATGATGATTTGACGCCTTTAGACTATTTTTTGTGGGGCTACGTCAAGTCTAAAGTCTACACAAATAAGCCAGCAACTATTCCAGCTTTGGAAGACAACATTTCCGAAGAAATTCGGGCTATTCCGGCCGAAATGCTCGAAAAAGTTACCCAAAATTGGACTTTCCGAATGGACCACCTAAGACGCAGCCGAGGTCAACATTTAAATGAAATTATCTTCAAAAAGTAAATGTCATGGACCAATCTAACGTTTCAAATAAAGAATCGATGAGATTTTGCAAATTTTATGCGTTTTTTTTTTAAAAAAGTTCTCAAGCTCTTAAAAAATCACCCGATATAAACAAATACAAATTGGATGATTGAAATTAATTTGAAGTCAATACATTCTATTGCTCACGAGATATCGAAAACCGAACATCAATTTCTACCAAATTTGTGTACTATTTTTTGTACATTTTATTTTTTTATGAAAAAAACTGTCCGTTGGATTTTTATAAAAAAATTACTGAATGTCGAAAACAATATTTTCTGTGAGATAAAATAAGATTGAAGCCAATATTTTTAATTTTTGAAAAGATATTTGAGTGGAAAGTAAATTTTTACTAAATTTTAGTCTTGTTTTTTTTGTAGGTTTTTATTTTTTGTAAAAAAAACTGTCAATTCGATTTTTCTCAACATTTTTCAGAATGTTGAAAACAATATTTCTTATAAGATAAAATAAGTTTGAAGTCATAATCTCAAGTTTTTGAAAAGATATTTGAGTCGAAATTAATTTTAGGTTTTTATTTGTTATTAAAAAAACTGTCGATTCGATTTTTCTCAAAATTTTACCAGATGTTGAAAACGTCATCTTTGCACAAAATTGTTTTGGTGATAAAATTTATTTGTATTCGTAAAATTTTCGAGGTGGCAAAATTCTGTTGGCAGTTTTTTTGATTTATAAAAAAACCGTTACCTAATTGGATTTTTTTCAAAAAATATACTTGTTTGGTATCACTTTACAATATATTATATACAATTTAATTCAAGTCTCTAGCGTTTTTGGTTCGTAAGATATTTAGGGTTAACCAAAATGTTCACCTTTTTTAAACTGCTATGGTAAAAAAAACACCCACGCAATTTTCTTGAGAGTCCTTTCTGCATTATTGTCTGTATAACAAAATTTATTTGAAGTCAATATCTTTTCTGGTTCTTGAGCTATGGACGACGTAAAAAACGTCGCACTTACGATAGTACGTACACACGCACGTACAGAAATCTTTCTAAAAATCTTTTATTCGACAAATTGGACCCATTACAATAACTTCCTATGGGAAGTTAATAAATATGAGAATATATTTCATCGAAAAATTAATTTCAATTAATTGATTTAGGATTATTAAAATTTGATTCAACAGAATTGATCCAAACAAACAATTATAAACTTACCCAGAAACATTTGTATCCGTCTGCCAGTTGTTGTTGTTGCTGTTTGTCATTTCGTCATAAATGAACTACACCAGCTGCTAACAGAATAGAAGCAGCTCCACGAATTAAGGTTTCTTTTTCTTTCTTTTTGCATGAAAGCTTTATGGATTAATATTCGAGTCCTGCTGATGAATATGAATTCTTTTGTTCATCATAAAAGCGCGTTTAAAAAAGGATACAAAATTCACAACAAGTTACTTTTCTTCTAGACGAAGAAAGCGATACTAGCACACGCGACAAATTAATGTTGGATTCATATTTTGCTATTTGTATCGTTTCCTTCACGATATAGGAACTCTAAAGTTCTTTCTTTCTTGGGTCTACAAGAAGGTATAGCTTTGTATCCTTTTACTTATGAAAGCTTCTTATACGTTTAAGGGTTAAGATACTAGTTTTTTCTGTGTCGAAGGTTTTATTCGCACGTGTTTGCCCGTCAAGATCCTAAACCAAACTGCTGAATATGGAAGGAATTCTTGTCCAATTTAGTAGCTCGATAGGTACGTACATATATACGTGCCTTAGTTGTAGGTTGTAGTTTGAGTGCGGGGTAATTTAGAAGGTGCATAACTAACTACTACCTTCCCTGGTCTTGTTCTTCTATCGTCCGTCCATAGGACTGGTTAACATTTATTTAGTTGGATACTACCATGCTGCGCTGCTGTTGAGGGATAGTAAAAGAATTTGTAGGTTAGGTACAAAGTAAACGAAGTACCACGTCAAACTGAAAGTCATTTGATTTACTAGGTCACCTTCCTGTTGGCCGTCTGTCTGCTGCCAAATTACTATAGGTGATGGCAACAGGATTAAAAATCAATTCATACCTGCTGACCAGAACGACAATAGGAAGTAGGCAGCCAGGAAAAGCCCTTCCCAAATAACGATTAAAGTTGCTCACTCAAAGTGTCTTTAATATTTATTATCCGGTATATTTCTCGCTCGCTAAAAAATTAACTCTCTGATTTTTCGTTCTTCAAGGACGAAAACAAGATGGAGCTATATATGTATGTATGTTTGATATAGGGGATGGGTTCGTTGTTGTTTTGTTCCATTAGTCTCTTATGTGATCCTCTATTTAGTTTCACGTAAGAATCCAAGGATATCCATGCATGCTAACACGCAAAGGACCTCCATATCCACAACACAAACCATAAGAGAAATAATAAATATTTTCGTACAGTCCTTTTTATCCAAAAATACTTTCTCCATATAAACTTTGATAAATAAAAAACTAAAAGAAAACAAAAACTAAATTTTAAAAATAAACCAGCAACCAGCAATATAAATGCCGGATGTGAAGTTTCGTCATAGATAACGTTTTTTTTGCAGCACGAGGCAGAGTGAGGGAGGACAGAGGGGCAGAAGAGAGGGAGTTACAAAAAGGATATGTTCTATGAGTGCACTCATTGCATGAGCTTGCAACTTATCGGAATTGACGTTAAAGTAACTAATCGTTGCTTGTATTTAAATCGATGTCAGGACCCGGATGTTTATTTATAGGGTGTATTATTGTTATGCTTTAAAATATGTGCACCTTTGTACATATTTACGAATATAAAGTACCTACAAAATGTATTTACTTGAAAGGCAATTTCAAATCTTGTTGTTTTTATGCATATGTACTTAGGGGCCTTTCACACCAAACGAATCCGAATCAATCAGAATCACTCCGAATCAAGTTGAATCTGATTGACTAAGATTCGGCTTCGAGCGCTCCGTTTAAATGTGAAGGGATTCTTTTCCCGCCTTCAGACCGGACGAATCTGGTTCAATCAGGTTTCATTCGAGGTCGCACTTGATTCAACCTGTCGGATTCCTTGATTCTTGATTCTTGATTCTTGAATCAACAACCATACGAGATGGACGTGGAGTTATTAATTTTAAAAGTTAAATAAAATAGTGCGATTTATGATTCAGGTTGATTTAGATGGTGTGAAAGAGTGGAGATGACGAATCAGATTCAACTTGATTCAGAGTGATTCTGATTGATTCGGATTCGTTTGGTGTGAAAGGGGCCTTAAAGTGCACCAAGAAATGAATACAATCTTTCGGAAGTTCAATCCAAAGTGTATAGCGGTAATCGGAGACAAACGAAAACGCATGAAATCGTATCTCTCACAAAACTGAAGTGCTTGGCTTTGTTTCGATGTTTGTTTTTAGAAACCGTCATTTCTTGCTTAATATGACAAATGCACATTCAATGCGTTTTCTCGCGTTTTTTAAGGCGGTAAGCCTCGTCACCGATCAAAAAATTTGAAAGAACAATATTTGATTTTGATAATGTTTTTGAAGGCGGAACGTTCAATTTATCAACTTCAAGTAATTTGAACAATGTTGATCCAGAAAAAGTACTACCATCATTTTGTTTTCCACAAACGTCGATTGCTATAAACTTTTTGTCAGTATCAGCTACAGCTTACATTACATAATAGAAAAATATTGCAGCAAGTTAAAGTAATGAGAGCCAGAATTTTCTGGACACTGAATTTGGCAATGATAGATAGATAGATTAATTCCTTATTATACAAAAAATGGTTTACAAATTTCATTTCTTAAGAATAAGACGACTTTCCTGCCGTCTGCCTGATGTGACATTTCATTACAATTTTTAATATGAAGTGAACAATAAAAAATTAAAGTTGCTAATAATATAGTATGTATAAGTATTCTAAAATGGGTTATAATTCTTATTTAATTGAAAGTTAAGGTTGTGAGAAAAAAGATACATTTGTATGTTTATTGTTATTAATTTTACACTATAGATTTTGATAGCGTTAACTCAATTTTAATATGATTTGAAACACAAAATTTTGCCAATTTTGAAATGATTTGAAACACAAAAGATATACCAATTTTGAAATGATTTGAAACACAAAAGTATTAACAATTTTAAATTATTTTATAAGCAAAATTTTCACAATTTTAATTTTAAAGTGATTTGGAACACAAAAAAAAAATCAATTTTTAAATGATTTGAAACACAAAAATAGGATGCATTAAACTGTAGTAACTGGATTTTTTAAGGATTTAAAAAATTCGTTTAATATTTCGTAACGTCTGCTTGGAGAAATGTAGCTCTCATCAAAATAGAGTCGGCGGATTTCCTGCAGTATTGGGCAAATGGCAATGAAATGGTTTATATCTTCATTTTCTCTTCTATTGCAAAGCCAATAGATTTGGGGTAAATCTGCTCGATGAGGCATAAAGTTTAAGTTAAGAACTTCAACACGTGCTCTAAATATGTAACTTATAATTTCAACCGAGTATTCATTACGAACATAGTTCATTCCTGAAGAAATTTGGTGATTGAGATTTTTATAAGTGCTCCTAGACAATGTTGAATTCGCCCTGGATAGATGTTGGTTAAAAATCTTTTCGTCTATTTTCGCAGTAACCTCCGTAAACATACCCTGCCAATCATCAACATTCGACTCCAATAATGATAGATGAGCTGCATGAGAATGAGCTAGTTAATTCCAGTCCTTGAATGGAGAACCGTTAGTTTGCAAAAGTCTTGTCATGATAGACTTGTGAAGACTTGTTCCATTTCTTCTCATGACCCTTATCAAATAATCATAGTTGGCTTTTAGATGGAATAGTAAGACGTTGAGTTAGGTAGTCTAAATAATCGTTTGAAGAAATATCTCTGCACCGATTCAAACGTATCGAGATTTATATAGCCGAAAACCTTGGCACCATAGCACATACAAGTGTCGACCGTTGCATGAAAAACACGGTATTTTGACGCGAGATCGATATCTTAGTTTGCAAAGAACTTAGTCCCCATCATAATCAAGGCTAGTTTTGCTTCATTACTTTTTTGTTTGGCATGTTTTAAAAAATTGAGATTGTGCGTAATTTAAACACCCAGGTACTTAAATTCTTCCACAACGTCGATGTTTACATTATTGAGAGACCATTTTTCGTCGGGTTGTCTTCTTCTTTGACGTGCTTCAAAAATCATAACCTTTGTCTTTCTTGTATTGATGACTAACCCCAATTTCTTGCAAAATGCATTCAGCCTGTTTATTTGTAATTGCAGAGTGTAAGGGTTTTCGGCGAGTAGTACTAGGTCATCAGCATATAACAAAACTTTAATTTGTATATCAGCAAACGATATCCCACCTGGGAGTATATCACAAATGTCGTCAACAAACAAAGCAAAAATGTAATACGCTTGAAATTCAGCCCGGTGGAACACCTGCAGTTGTTTCAAACCATTCTGAGAAGTCCGTTCGGTCCCATACAGATGCACTAGATGAAGCAAGAAATTTAGAGTACATGGTCAAAAATTTTCGGGAGATTCCTATCGTTGAAAGCTTGTACAGCAAAGCCTGCCTGTTTACTTTGTCAAATGCTGCATTGAAATCTACGAAGCAAGCGTATAGTTTTTTCTTTTTATCAATGAATTTTCAAAGAAAGTTATTGTAATGGGTCCGATTTGTCAAATTGAAAATTTTGACATTTCTCGATTTTTAGAAAGATGTCTGTGCGTTCGTACGTCCGTACATCCGTACATCCGTACATCCGTACATCCGTACATCCGTACATCCGTACATCCGTACATCCGTACATCCGTACATCCGTACGTCCGTATGTCCGTACGTCCGTACGTCTGTATGTTCGCGACGTTTTTTTCGTCGTCCATAGCTCAAGAACCAGTACAGATATCGACTTCAAATAATGCAGAAAGTTGCAGAAAGGGCTCTCAAGAAAATTTCGTGGGTGTTTTTTTTACCATAGCAGTTTAAAAAAAAGGTGAAAATTTTGGTTAACCATAAATGTCTCATGAACCAATGACGCTAGAGACTTGAATTAAATTTTATATTATATATTGTAACGTAATACAAAACAATTATATTTTTGGAAAAAAATTCAATTAACGGTTTTTTTTATAAATCAAAAAAACTGAAAAAAAAAATTTGTCACTTCGAAAATTTTACGACTTAAATATGATTTCATTTCCAAAACAATTTTGTGCAATGAAGAATAATGTTTTTGACATCTGATAAAATTTTGAGAAAAATCGAATTGACAGTTTTTTTTACAAAAAATAATAACCTAAAAAAAAATAAAAAAAAAGTTGATAAAAATTGAGTTTTGACTCAAATATCTTTTCAAGACTTTGAGATATTGGCTTTAAACTACTTTTATCTTTCAAAAAATGTTGTTTTCAACATTCAGTAAAATTTTGAAAAAAAATAGAATTGACAGTTTTTTACAAAAAATTAAAAACCGAAAAAAAATTTAACAAAAGTTGGTAAAAATTGATCTTCGACTTAAATATCTTTTCAAAAATTTGAGATTATGGCTTCTAACTAATTTTAACTTATAAGAAATATTGTTTTCAACATTTGATACAATTTTAAGAAAAATCGAATAGACAGTTTTTTTTTACAAAAAATAAAAACCTAAAAAAAAAACAATACTAAAACTTGTAAAAATTTACTTTCGACTCAAATAGCTTTTCAAAAATTACAAATATTGGCTTCAATCTTATTTTATTTCACATAAAATATTGTTTTCGATATTCAGTAATTTTTTTCCTAAAAATCCAACAGTCCGTTTTTTCATAAAAAAATAAAATCTACAAAAAATAGTACGCAAATTTGGTAAAAATTGATACATATAGACAAACTTTTAAGCAAGACAAATCGACAGACGGGATGGGAAGTTATCAGTGTGGGTCGCATCCCAGCCTCTTTTTAGTTTTAAAATTGATTTAAGAATGAACAACTAATTAAATAATTTCAAAGAAAATAAAAAACAAAAATGCAACTTTGATGTTATTCTAAACCAACTTTTAGTTTTCTCACAAATATCCTTGTTATTCAGGTCAATCCTGAATAAAGTTCAACAAGCAAACTTGGCAGTGCAACAATTCTGCCAATTCCAGGAATTAAAAGATAACAATATTCCCAAAGTAATAGATTCGAATCTATTATTAGAATGGTCAAAGGTTTTTCCTCGACATGAACTTCCACAAAAATTTAACTTTCAACATTAAACTTTAAGTTTTGTTTCAGAAAATATAATCCACCGGGAAATGTATTAAATCTCCCTATTTCTGTTTATGATTTGTTTCTTGTCACACTTAATGCAAATTAACCTTTTTCACAGTTCAGGATTTTTAGGTCCACGTCGTCGTCCATTTGCGTAGGCTGTTCCGTTGCGTCCGTGGAGCAGCATCAAAAGCCCATATTTTCAATTTAAGCATTCACAACAATGTCCTCATCAAATTAGTTACACCTCTGTAAAAGATTTATTTGCTAGTCGTGACGCGGCGCGGTGTGTAGTCTAATTAAGGATTGTGTTTGAATTCCATATATCTGATTATGTAGGTTTAAACCCCAACATTAACATTGACCTGTACTGTGTATAGGGTGTAGGTGAGATGACATTAAACAACATGACGGCCAAGGTATCTGAAACGACGAGACCCTGCGACGATGAAGAAGAAACATGTAGCGAAGTTATACACAAGTAGTTTCTTTCTACGTCCTTTAAAATATTACGTGATATTTATGGCATTGAATAAATTAATTATTGAAATAAAAACAATCCTGAAATAACATAAAATCCCTTAAAAATGCGCGACAATCATTATTCGGGTATTAATTCAAAATTAAATCCATGCGGTTGGCTTTGGTTTACAAGTGGGGGTTGAAGCAGGGTAAACAATAAAAATAATTTATGTTATTATGTTTGGATATTGTATGTTTATGAAGATGAATCTATAAAATATGCTACTTTATGTTTTTATATTCTGGTAGACTTGAGATAAAGTTAACAACTTAACTCTTAATGTCGTTCTTAAGGAGGATTAATTTTATTTAAATTTTGTTTTATTATACCGCTTCGGATTTTTTGGGAGTAATAGGCGAATTAATGATTTTAGCACACCATCAGCTGTTATACTGTTGTCTCACTAACCCCCGGGGGCTCCTTTTGGGGATAAAAGAACACAATTTATGCATTGTTGATCCTTATTTTATGTTTCTTGTTTTAGGCTATGAAACAAGGGACAAAATAATAAGAACAAACGATTAAAATTTGAATTCATAAAAAAAAAAGTGATTCACAAGTTTTTAGATTACGATTTAAATAAATATGAAGGTTATTGAAGTTAATATTAAGTTTTTAAATGTGCTTGATATAAATACATGTACACAGTAATGGATTTACGCCTAGGCCCTTGAGGCCCAGGCCTAGGGCGGCATAATTTGAAGGGCGGCAAAATTTATGAAATGCTTAACACTTGAAAGCGTTTCTATATTTTAACATACCTTAATGAAAGACACAAATATATCTTCGGTCTATATTTTCTGAACGCATCCAAAATCATAACTTCTGTTTGCCAATTTATAAATTCAATCTAGAAAATCTACGTTAAATTTGAAATTGCGAAAACAAACAAAACAGAACTGTAAGATAGAAAAATCTCACCTCATCTCTTTGTTTTTGTATCTGCAGGGATCAGTAATACTGATGATGCAGACTTTAAAAATTCTAGAAATGTTTATAGTGATAAAACAAGGTATTGTTTCAAAAGTTTATTTCAACGTACGCAAAAATGGAGCGATTCAGCGCCGTGAGTGGTAGATTTATTTAGAAACTAAGAGCTCTGTATTTTGTATTCCATGCTTATTATTTGGTAGAAGTGGTGAAATTAATGCTTTTACTGACGAAGGATTCCGTGACTGGAAAAAATCAAAAGCACGCATCGAAGAACATGAAAATTCTGACTTTCACAAATCTAAAGTTAGTCATTTTAAAGCTTGAGCAGTAGTTCACGGGCGTGTTGATCAAAATCTAATAAAACAACTCGATGAAGATATAATGGAAACAAATTTTTTACCGAGCAATTGCAATTATTAAATCACTAGCAATAAGAGGCCTGCCATTTCTAGGAAATTCAGAACGAATAGGAGATCCTCATAATGGGAATTTTTTAGGAACATTATGACTCCTTGCTAAATTTGTTCCATTTTTATCTGAAAATTTAACATTTTATGCACACCCTGGTAGTGGGAATACATCGTGCTTATCTAAAACAATCTATGAAGAAATTATACTGTTGATTCAAAATAAAGTACTACAACAAATTTCTAGTGAAGTTCAATCTGCTAAGTATTTTGGTATAATTGTAGATTCTACGCCTGATTTAGCACATGTCGATGAGCTTACTATAATTATACGATATGCATGTACGTGATAACGGTGAAATTGTTAAAATGTTTCTAAAATTTCTACCAAATAACGGCCATAAAGCTAAAGATATTAAGGATGTATTGTTAAAATCTCTAGAAATGCTTTACAAGAACTATACAATTTCTTTACTATATCTGCTTATCGTTGGGAAATCTTGGTGCAGCGTACAAATTTAAGAATTAAGAGTCTTTCTCAAACTCGTTGATCTGCTCGACATGATGTATGTTACGCATTAGAAAAAGAGTGGTCTGCAATAATTGATGCACTGGAATTTATTGCCGAAAGCAGAGATAAAAAACCGACTACGCGATCTGAAGCTACGAGATTACAGCGAAAATTACAACATTTAGAAAGAGCAGTCCTAGTCGTTGTCTGGAATGTAATTTTAGGTCGTTTAAATGCTGCTAGTAAGAAGCTTCAAGAATCTCAAGCTGATTTATCATCCGTTGTGCAGATCTATAGACATGAAAGACAGACAATTTTCTGAATATGAAGAAAAATCTAAAGTACTGTCTGGAGTTCAGGATTATTATCATTATGATACTCGTCGCCACCAGAAAAATGCAACCAGATGACTCACGGGTAAATGAAAGACCACCTTTTTCTGGACCAGAAAATGTTCGCACAAATGTTTATTACTCTATTTTAGACACTCTTAGTTTACAATTAGCCGGGCGTAAAAGTGCATCTGAAACACTTTACCAATACTTCAATTTTTTCGACAATTAATGTGAAATAGATACAAACGAGTTGAAAAATCTTGCCAATAAATTAGTCAATAAGTATCCTGACTATTTGGAAGAGACGTTAGACAATGAATGTATTAATTTTCATTATCAATTCAAAGATTCCTTAGCAGATGCCATGTATTGCATTCCCGGAGTCTTCTAGATGTTTATCCAAATTTGAAAATTTTTGAATTGATTAATATAAAAAAAAATTATTTATTTTTTGTCTATCTAAGGATTATAACTTATTAATCTTTCATGTTAACTAATTATATTTATAAATTATACTTCAATAAAATAAAGTTATTTAAAAAAAAAAAAAATATTGGATACAAATTTATGAAATAAAATTTAACAATAAGGGCGGCGCATCGAACGGGGCCTAGGGCGGCAGCAAGCCTAAATCCGTCACTGCATGTACAAATACAATCAAATTTTGCACCTGGACTATAGGCAACGTGAAGAAGCGGTATTTTGGTTTTGTGAAATGGCGCAGCAGTCCTAGAGAACTAGGGCCTTATGGCCTACAACTCTCAACCAATCCTGTATGCAAGTCATATCGGGGATGGAGGGGACCTACAGTTTATATGCCGAATCCAAACGGCTAATTTAAAAAAAACGCTTTTCATGACAAGAACTATTCTTGGAGGATTTGTCAGCAACTACTTCTAATACAACACCTCTTTAATAAAAACAAATTAAACTGAAGATGATTGACACCTGTCAAAATTTTACCAATAAAAATATTTCGGCTTTACCTATAGTCGAGTTAAACTGATACAAGAGTTGTTAAAAATACAATGGTCTTTATAAATGAAAAATAATTCAACTATTTCATTCAAGGCGAACTATTGTGTACTTTCAAACTAAGTGAATTAAAAAGCTAAGTCAAATCTCTCACAGAGACGATAAAATTGAAATTTACCATCGTGAACTATACGACCTCTGCAATGCTTAAACTTAACTATTAAAAGGTCTTCAATTTTGAGTTTTAAATGGCTGCCATGTGACACCTGTCAACCTCAGCCGCCATTTGAAGTGTCATTACATCGGTTGCATGTCTGTATTTTAACTTGTGCATATATGTACGAGTAATTGCTGGAAAAGCAAAGTGACATAAGTCATAATTATAGAAGCGTTTTTTTGTTGGCATGTGGTTTTTACGAAGAAATTAAACGCATATAATCTAATATAATGTATAGGCCAAAAATGTTGCCTTATTATAAAGATAAAAGTTTTCCATAATGTTTCAAAAATGATTTCAGATAAGGGACCACAGCGGCTGGTTGGGATAAATTCCATCCGGGAGGCCCAATTTCCGACCACTTTTTGCAGCAATAGTTATTCTCAGCAATAATTCTCCGAATATTCTCTTTCAAGGAGTCAATCGTCTCGAGTTTATTTAAGTAGACACTTCACATAACCCTCCAAAAAAGAAGCTCAGTGGTTTTAAATCACACGATCTTGTAGGCCACGTCCCAGGCTCACGACACGGGAGATAATGCGCTCCCCAAAAGTTTCCTTCAATGAATTGATTATTTTGGTAATACATTTTAACGCGTTGCAAACGTTGTTCAGGAGTAACTGGTTGAACACAATTGATACAAAGCTGCAACTTGAATACCTGTCAAAATATTGAATACAAACAAATTAAATGTTACGAGCACAACGCAACGCAACTGCAGTCGGTGCTGTTAAGGTTCAACAACTTTTAACTTTTTCGTGCAGAAATTTTGATATTTTAATTTGTTTGGAGAAATATGGTAGGCTGTTGCCTATTGTGTTCAGGTAGTAAGTCCATTTTTTATAAAATTGCAAACTAAAATGAGTACGTATAAATCATATGACAGCTGTCAAAAAGACCAACTCCGAAAAAAGTATTGCCAGAGTGAAAACGGCACGTCTGAGAAACACCCCTTACAAGCATTGATTAGGCGCTATTCACCTTGGACTATTTTGTGTTGACTCATTTTGACGTCGTATAGTTGTATCCCATTCCTACTTAATAGTGAAAAAGAAACAGGAAAGCAAGGCAGACATTTTTTTAGTTTCTTTAAGCAGTATTTATATAAACAGATAAAATCTCTTTTAAAAAAATCTTTTGTGAACTCTTTCTTATATTTTAAAAAGAAAAGTTGTCAACTGAATTTTTAGACAAAAATAAACTTTTGTATATAAAATATACGTAGCCTATTTTACACTCAGACGATTAAATGTCAATTAAAGACAAATATGTAACTTTTTTTGAAATGTCATCCTTTAACATCAGGGGCTAACCACTAAACCATAATGTTGTATTTTTGTGAAGTTGTTATAAAACGGTTTTGAAGTGAACTTTAATGTGTAGTTCCATTTCACCAGCTAAATTTCTAAGATTTCTGAGAATTTTCTCGTTTGGATTGACGGAGCAGGAGAATGAAATATAAACACAATTCACTAATTCTCACCAAGCAATCAAATTAGCTTTGTATTTCTTTTCATCCTTTTTGAATTGTACGATAGAGAATTCTTAAGAAATCGAATCATAAAAATTCTGTTCTCATATTTCTGACAGCAAATGTGAGAAATTTGTATGAGAAATTTTGTTTATATTTCTAGGAATAAGCAAACCTCTAAGGTATAAGAAATATAAACTGGTCAGTTTTTACTTGTCAGATTTTAAAAGATGACAGCTTCAAAAGTAACAGTTGCTAAGATAGTAAGCTATTTAAAATAAAACCTCTTGTTAGAAAATATTATCTAGATATTATATGTATGTACATATATTGTTTTATTGTAGCAAAATTCGTATACTTTTTGCCTTTGTTTAAAAAAAAATTAAAAAATCTATATACCTACAGGGTGGTTAAATTTTAAGAGCCGATGTTGATTTTGAACAAAACACAAATTATTTAGGAAATTACTATCATTTCTTTTTATAATGATAATATTGGTATCGTTCAATTGTGTATGGAGAAAAATATTGGCCAAATGGCCGCCAGCGACGTCGACGGTACACCTCCGTCCGCTGGTCCAAATTGTTGATGACGTTGAGGCATAATTGAGGTTCTATGCCGTTAATGTGCCGAATTATCTCATCTTTTAGCTTTTGAATTATTGCTGGCTTATCGACGTACACATTTTTAACTTCCCATAGGAACATATTGTAATGGGTCCGATTTGTCAAATTGAAAATTTTGACATTTCTCGACGTTTCAAGGTCCCTAGAGTCGAAATAAAAGATTTTTAGAAAGATGTATGTCCTGTACGTTCGCGACGTTTTTTCGTCTTCCATAGCTCAAGAACCAGTAGAGATATCGACTTCAAATAAATTTTGTTATACAGATAATAAGGCAGAAAGATGCAGAAAGGGCTCTCAAGAAAATTTCGTGGGTGGTTTTTGTACCATAACATTTTAAAAAAAAGATGAAAATTTTGATTAACCCTAAATATCTCATGAACCATTGACGCTAGAGACTTGAATTAAATTGTATATTATGTATTGTAACGTGATACAAAGCAAGTATATTTTTGGAAAAAAATCCAATTAACTTTTTTTTTATAAATCAAAAAAACTGAAAACAAAAATTCGTCACCTCGAAAATTTAACGACTAAAATATGATTTCACCTCTAAAACAATTTTGTGTAACGAAGAATAATGTTTTTGACATCTGATAAAATTTTGAGAAAAATCGAATTGACAGTTTTTTTTTATAGAAAAACAAAAACCTAAAAAATACATTACTTAAAGTTGGTAAAAATTGAATTTCGACTCAAATATCTTCTCAAAAACTTGAGATTAAGGCTTCAAACTTATTTTATCTTATAAGAAATATTGTTTTCAACATTTTGAAAAATGTTGAGAAAAATCGAATTGACAGTTTTTTAACAAAAAATTAAAAAACGAAAAAAAATTTAACAAAAGTTGGTAAAAATTGATTTTCGACTCAAATGTCTTTTCAAAAATTTGCGATTAAGGCTTCAAACTATTTTTTACTTATGACAAATAAAAATCTAAAAAAATGTATATATAAAAGTTGGTAAAAATTGTATTTCGACGTAAATATCTTTTCAAAAATTTGAGACATTGGCTTCAAACTAATTTTATCTTATAAAAAATATTGTTTTCAACATTCGATAAAATTTTGAAAAAAATCGAATGGACATTTTTTTTTATAAAAAATAAAAAACCTGAAAAAAAACAATACTAAAACTTGTAAAAATTTACTTTCGACTCAAATAGCTTTTCAAAAATTAAAAATATTGACTCCAAACTTATTTTTTTTTACAGAAAATATTGTTTTCGATATTCAGTAATTTTTTTTTATAAAAATCCCACACTCCGTTTTTTCATAAAAAAATAAAATCTACAAAAAATAGTACTCAAAATTTGGTAAAAATTGATACTATAGACAAACTTTTAAGCAAGACAAATCGACAGACGGGATGGGAAGTTATCAGTGTGGGTCGTATCCCAGCCTATTTTTTAAGTAACCCCAAAGAAAGAAGTCCAACGGTGATCTTGGCGGCCAATTGACATCGCCATCAGGGCCATTGAATTTGTCGGTCAAAAGAGCCATTGGTTCGTTACCTGTGTGGCAAGTAGCACCGTCCTGTTGAAACCACATATCGTTGACAATTAATATAAATTAATATCTTCCAGTTCCACAAAAAGTTCGTTATCGTCTCACGTTAGCGAACATCATTCACAGTAACCGCCTGACCGGCCTCATTTTATAAAAAAATAGGGCCCGATGATGCCGCCAGCCCATAAACCCCACCAAACATTCAATTTTTGTGGGTGTATTGGTTTTTCGACAATTACTCTTGGATTTTCATTCGCCCAAATGCGGGAACTCTGCTTATTGACGAATCCAGTGAGGTGAAAATGTGCCTCATCACTGAAGATGATTTTCTTCGAAAATTGATCATCCACTGTTGACATTTCTTGCCCCTATTCTGACCATTGCAGACGACGCTTGAAATGGTCAAGAGGCTTTAGTTCTTGAATTGCCCTTTGTAAGCGTAAAAATGCAATTTCGCAATTGTTGGACACGACGATGATTTGAGATGCACGGCTATAACAGCCCTTAGAATTTAACCACCCTTTATTATCATACCACCTTAAATTTCGCCAAACTTTTTCCTGATTCAAACAAATATTGTCTAGGAAAAAATTAGGCAAATACCTACAAAACCTAGTTAGTATAATCAAATAAAATCAATGAAATTTAGAATAAAAGGTCACCTATATATATATATGTATAGTTCTATACCAATTTTAAAAAAAAAATTATAATGAATAGAAAATTTCCATCACATCATCTTCATCAAAATGATGATTTATCCTTTAATTTAGCTTCGTAAACAATTTTATTTATTTTTGATACAATCGACTTAATTATCCGCGAGCGATGTCGAATCCAAATAAATCCAAACGAATTACTCATCTTACACAAAATCACATTATAGATTGTTCTCGTCAATATCAATTACGAGTATGTAACTTGTATATTGTTTCAGCAGCGGGTAAAAGCTATGAAAACTTGAGTATGTAAAGGCTATGCCTCCGAATTTAAGAAAACCATTTAACAGTGGCAACTCACGACAAATGCTAAACTTCTCCCATGTGTCGTCCTTGAGAGACATTTTTGTTTAAGCTACCTAATGATGTATCTCACATAATGGTGACTTTTATTTTCCCTTCCAAGATAAATTACTATAGGAACAGCAAGAAGCAATTCGTCGAGCGTATAAATGAGAACGCCTTACTACCTACAATCTTGTGATTTTCCCCCATTTCAAATCGATACAAACAAATCCTATAAGGACGACTATAAGGATATTCCCCATCCTTCAAATTCTCAAAGTAAACTATATTCCTCCAACGCCAACCCTTAACTTTGCAAGCTTGTCAGCCATTATCATTATCTGCTTTTGACCTATATCCAATTCTAATTCATCACGAACAAACAATAGAATCACAATCAGAATCAGGAGCAGAAGCAGGAGCAGGATATGTCAAACTAATCAAGAAATGAAATGCTTGCGCTCAAGCTTAAGTTGCCCGCCTTTTAGCCTTTGTGATGTTGTTATTGTTGTTGTTGATGTTGCTTTGTTTCAATCGTTTGATTTGAATGGTACCTTTCATCATAGATCATCTTTCTTTGAAATGTTCCTTGATATGGTTATGGTGTGACTTGTAAAACTTGAACGTGACCTAAAATCGGTCCTATAAGGCAAAGGCAGGGAAATATCATAATGCTTTTCCTGTTTACTTTTTTGTTCTTATTTTTCTTGCGGGAAAAAAGCATGCGGAGCATAAACAACAAATTTGTTAATATCAAAGAAACAATAGGAAAAAATACGGAGTCCTTCTTATGCATTAATTTCTGATTGATGTTAATGTTTTTAAAAGCTATGGCCAAAATGATAGGAACATTGCTTAATTTTTTATAATTATGTCTTATGCATTCAACATTCGCGCAGTACGGTTAAAGAACGAATCTCTGTACAGTACGAATGAAGTTGGGGTCGCTTCAACGATATAAAACACAATTGGGTTATTTTCGAAGCATTAAAATCCAACCGTTTCCTTAATCCCCTATAGGTATGGGACCGTAGATCACGCGAAGAACTTTTCCAACGAACGACCCAATGTGCTTTCATCCGCTTTTATCATAGTTCATGCTTCTGCACCGTATAGCAGGACGGGGAT
Source organism: Eupeodes latifasciatus (assembly GCA_920104205.1). NCBI lineage: Eukaryota > Metazoa > Arthropoda > Insecta > Diptera > Syrphidae > Eupeodes > Eupeodes latifasciatus. The sequence continues at coordinate 18,909,338 of OV049925.1, forward strand.
GATGAAGGTCCTATATAGCGACACTTTGAGGGCATTGCTACTCAATTGCTTTCTTTGCCCAAGAAACAGCGGTTAGCAAGAGTTATTTTTCGTTTGATCTCAGCGCTGGTGTTGTTTTCTGTGTTTATAGCGGAGCATAGGAAGATAAAGTCCTTAACTAACTCAAAGTTACGTCTGTCGATGGCTGCGTTTTGCCCGAGACGTCGGTTATGCAGTTCCTTTCTTGATTACAGCATGTATGTATATTAGGGTGACCGCAACTCCCGAAGAAATTTTTTTTTGTCGAATTCGTTACGGGGGAACCCCATAAAATGATCAGCCTTTGCAGATTTTTAGCTAGCCAAAATTTTAGCTCGATTCGATAACTCTAAATGCTGCCGACACGCGCTCAAAGTTTCAAAAATCTCCGATTTTCCCTGTTTTACGAAGAAAATTAGATCGAGCTCCCAAACAGCTGACCGTATTGTCACTGTTTATGTACTTAATTAAAGGTAGTACTTTTGTCAATACTCCATACAAATATCATGAATAAATTTACGTAAAAATAAGACAATTTGGATAAAATTGATAGATATCGTATTTTTTCAAAGAATTTTGTTTTATTTTGGAGAACGAAACATAAAGCAGTTTTCTTGCACAAAAATACTATAATATCGTGTTTTACATTACTGATACATAATAAATTAAATAAATACTAAACAAAGATTATAATTTAATCTAGAGATTTACATAAAGTGGATTTTAAAACATTTGGATACAATTTTCGGCACTCACTGACTACTTGAAGAACATATTGCTTTTGATCCTCATCTTTTGTTAAAAGGTCATTAAAATCTGTTATTAATTTGACTCCTCTTTCTGCCATATCATTTACGACCTTAAGTGATTTAACTATTTTGAAACCATCCTTAAAATGGGGGTTTTCGGGCCAAAGATTTGGAGGTTCTTTCAGAAAATCTACGTTTATTTTTAAGCGGTTAAAAAAGTTCAATGTCTCCTTGTTGACAATGTTTTTTAACCCAGCTGTTACAAATTGTTCAAGTTGATGTTTCGGAAGCTTTGGATGTACAACTCTGTTATCTTCTGCCTCGTTGCTTATCAAAAGTATGTTGACCATTTCAGATTTTTCGCTGTCGGATAAAGTTGGGTCAAAAAACGCCAGACCTACCAACTCTGAACTCAAATACCATAAATGGTTTGAAAATTTTGCAAGAGCTTTCTCAGAAATGTCCTTGTCTATTTTCTGGTACTCGATAAAACTACGCAAAAGATCAAAATCTTGTTTAGGAGCCATATAAGCCCTTGGAGCATTAAACCAAGCTTTGCAGTAAATTTTAACAATGAAAACGCATATATCCCCCAGAGAATTTCGTTCTTCATTACCTATGCTAAACTGGCTTCGAAACATAAATATTTTTAAACTATAAATAGCTTTAGCCATCCATCTGGCATGATGAGTAGCACCTGGTGTTCTAAATCCAACTACGTTTCCATCTAGCACCCCAACAAACACTAAAACCAACTGCAGGAATTCTTTGTAGGCTGACATTCGTTGAGTTTTATCTTTAATTCATCTGCAATCTGGGTTATAACATCATTGGTTAGGTGTTTTTTAACATTTTTATCACTGATGCCTGTGTTATATCGTTTAGGGTCTATTTTTGACCATTCATTTTGAAATCTTTTGAAAATATCAGGTTGAGGTCCAGTGGTTGAACCCAATTTACAGTCAAAAATACCTCTTAGTAAAACTTCAAGAATGTGGTGACGACACGCCAGGTGAAGCAACTCCTCATCCAACATTTGCTGCAAAATTTTGCAAGCTCCTTTTAGCCTTCCAGTGTTTGAAGCAGTGGTGTCAAAGCACATTGCTTTCACAGCGTGTGAAACTCCCCATTGCTCCAGAATTTCATACACAGCAGCGGCCTGCTCTTCACCAGTGCTATTTTCTATAACTGGCACTCCAAGGAGTTGTTCATTTTTACCATAGGATATAGATATAGCAATTCGTTCATTCTGCTCTCTCTTTAGAACACCTGGTAGCAGTTTCCCATCCCAATGATCAACCACTGCTTCATTTTCTGATATTTGTACTCGTTTTCGGATGTCTGCGGTGTATTTTTCCCTAAAGTTTCTTCTTCTCGAATGTAAGGCTGATTTTGAAACTACAAACTCAATTGGATTCTGCCCTAGTGCTTCTATTGTAGCTATAATTATGCGAGAAGCATTTCTGTCAGATACCTTACATCGATCTAATAACATTGAAAGTTTCATTGTTAACAGCTCTTTCACCCCACGACTGTATCTCATTCTTTTGCTACCCGACGGTCCAGAAACTTCTGTGGTTTCCTGAGATGTAGAAACGCCCATTCCATCCCAATGCGCAGAATGCTGGTAATATTCATCTTCTTGAGCTCCCTCCTCCTCTTCCGCCTGTGCTTCCTCATCATCGTCAGTATCTTTTAAAATCAGAGCAAGAGTAGCAAAAGGTCTAAAAATAATGAAAGGAAAGCTTACCGATATCAAAACTGAATTCTTTAATTCTGCGTTTCATTTTCTCTGCATTCTTTTTAGCCTTTTCCTCTTCAGCTCGACTGAACCGCAGATCGACTCCAATCAGACAACCTTGACGACCTTTTTCTCTCTGTTTCAAAAGAAAAACCTTATCTTCTGGCTCCATCATGATCAAGGCATCGCGATGGGCTACATCAAAGAGATCGTCTAATTTTAAGGCAAATTCTCTAATTTTGTTTTTTGTGGTTTCAAATGATTTATATTTATTTCGTTGGTGGTTTCTCCACTCATTGTATAGTTTCTCTAATTTTTTAATTGCATCTTTTTCGTATTTTGATGGAATTCTTGCTTTTTTCCAAAAAATAAGTACCTCTCGAATTACAAGTTTTGCTGATTCTTTCAGATTTAACTTCACAGTCCGCAAATTAAACAACAAAGTTGCCAAAACTTGACGATTTGAGGGTAATTTACAACCTGTTATTTGATGAGACGCATAGCCTATAAGAAATATTTTTGCACGGGTTCGGCTTTTTATATTTGATGTGGATGCCATATCAAAGAACGGAATAAATATCTGTAAAATCCTTAAAATGACTAAAAATATTGTAGAAAACACAACAAAATAACACTCACAATTTTTAATCAGTCAATTTATTGTATATTAAAAATAATAAGCTAATAAAAAACGCGATTTTTTTTTATTGAAATATACGAACTTGCACTTTTGCTAATTAAACAATATCAACGACTTGAAAGCTTTTTGGTTTGGTTACTAACTAGATTGTTGTAAGTAACAGTAAAAACATTTAGCATGTGAATTATGTGTAACAGTACTAACTTTAGGGCCAGTTTGTTCACATTTTGCTAAATCTGTAATAAGTTTTGTCACAGGCTCTGGTTAAATAGAGCGAATCACCCAATATTGGCTGATTAGCTATTTGGATAATTAACAACTCAAACTATGGATTCATTGACAGCAATTGTAGTTAACATGCAAATTCGCGGATTAAACAGTCACAACAATTATTGATTAAATTTGATTAGCTGTGAACAAACTGGCCCTTAATTTAATATATAAATAATGAGAATAGGGACAGTTGTTTGGGAGCTAGGTCTAGTTTACTTCGCAAAACAGAGAAAAAAGAGAGTTTTTTGAAACTTTGAGCGTGTGTCGGCACCATTTAGCGTTATCCAATCGAGCTGAAATTTTGGCTATCTAAAAATCTGCAAAGACTGATCATTTTATGGGGTTCCCCCGACCCAATTTCGAAAATCGATTTATTGCGGTCACTCTAATGTATATACTTCGTTTTGCCCTCATTAAACGTTAAACCCATTTTTGACGCATCTGCCTCAATACTCACAAAAGCCCCATTGACATCACGCTGAGTTCCTCCGATTATGTCAATGTCATCAGCATATCCCAGTAATTGCACAAAATTTTGAAAGATAGTGCCTCTAGTGTTGAGGTGAGAGCTCTGCACTATTCTTTCAATGACGATGTTAAAGAAATCACATGACCCTGTCTAAAGTCTTCTTTGACATCGAGAGGTTCTATTAAATTATTTCCAAATTTTATGGAGTCATCCTGCACAAACGGACGAGCTTGGCAGAAATACCAAATCTAGACATGGCTCTATACAGCTCGTGTGGCTTTGAAATCGATGAAAAGATGGTGGATGTTGATTTGATGTGCTTGGCTATTTTCCAGGATCTGCCGTAATGTGAATATTTGATCGACCGTGGACTTTCCTGGTCTAAAACTACACTGATAAGGACCTATCAGGTAGTTGACGTTGGGCTTTAGACGTTCACATATTCGGCAGAGAACATTTTGTAAGCGATGTTGAGATGTTAAGTATACTGATGCCTCTATCGTTGGTGCAGTTTAGAGGGTCTCCTTCTTTCAGTATTGAACCCATTAGTCGTATTAAATGGTCTTACGAGCTTGAGATCAAATGCTATGAACGTACGAACATTTTCAGGTGCAATCCAAATAATAATTAGGTTTTGTTCCAACAGTCCTTTAAGAAATCGTGGTTTATGTTTTATATTCTTGCAAACACGTGCAAGGAAAGTTCAAACATAATTTCGAAATCCATCCAAGATTAAAAATACTACCATCAATTTGTGTTTTTCTTACCAAACAGGACTATTTATAAAATGAGATTTTTTTCCAAGTGTTCCTATTATTTTGGCCGTAGCTTTATTTACTATGTTGCCATGGATGTGAGTGTTAGTTTTTGGTTGTCCTGATCACGAAGTAAAATAAAACTGATTCGCTACTTTTTTTCTTTGCTTTTATAAAGTTAAATCTCCATAAGGTGTTTGATTGATGTCAAGTCAAAAATATGGGGTGTGAAATTGTTGAATAGTTTGTGATTTTACATATGTACATACATACGTACATACATACAAGTTATTGGGAACTTAAAGAAAGATATTAAGAACAACTGGCAAGGCTAGTCTAGTTGTAAACAAATTGTTTTTGACACGGATTTTCATATGATAGAACATATGGAAATAATTTATTTTTATTTTATTTTATTTTAATTTTATTTATTTTTATTTTCAAAGGATACAATATAAATATGGAAATAATTGTTGGAAAACTTTTATAGAATAATGGAATAAAATATTATAAAAAGAACATTATTCAGAGCGATAGAAAGTCTATTCTTAAAATCAGGCCTTCTTCGAAATTTGAATAGGGATTTGTTTTCCTATCCAGTTAAAATCGTTTTTTAACAAATTTAAAACTAGCTTTGAGATAAATGGAGTTATATTGTTCAATTTATAATGAATTTATTGACATCTAAATCAAGTTTTTGAAAAACTTAGTTCCCATATTATTAAGTTTTTTTTTTAAGATTTGTTTTACGGCAAAATCAGATTTAAAAAGGGTTTCTAAGTTTTTCAAGAACTTTACTTGAATGGTAAATCAAATCAAAATAGTGCATCAAATTTCTGAAAAATGTTAAGCTTTGTTAACTACTTTTGCCGTAAAATTAATTTTAAAGACACTCAATTATTTGAATGTATGACTCAAAACCCCTTTTAAACTAGTTTTCTCATAAGAATATGATTAAATGAAACTTAAAAATATGCCCGTTAAAGTTTCAGAAGACAGTGCTTGGTAGAAAAATGGCTTTTATAGGTACCTGACACACTTTTAGGAATTAAAGAAAAAAAAAGTCCCAAGTTAATTGTTTCAATATTTCAGTACATTCTTCACAACCTTGAATTTTATGATTCACCGGATGTTTTTAATTTGATTTGATCAGATCTAGAGCTGCATGGATTCCAACTTAATACGTCGAAAATATTATATTTGTAGTCTTTAAATTCCTACCTTATTTAAAAGCTTGATATTAATCCGTGATATGAAATCAAAAACAAGTTCCTACTTTCAATTTCGGCTGTATGCCAAGATAAAGGGTGATTTTTTAGCTTTATTATCTTTTTGGCAACACTGGTTTAAACAGCTGACTGTTAAACATCTTCAGTTTGGTCAAACGAACAACGATTGCAAATTATTGAATTTTATTATCAAAATGCGTGATCTGTTAAGAAAGTTCATCGCGCGCTTCTTCCATTTTATGGTCAGTTACGTAAATATGGTCAGGGTACGTAAATAAGAAGCATTGCAAGAGCTACCAATGCATCCAGAAAAAGTCACAGTTTGGTGCGGTTTATGGGCTGGTGGCATCATTGGACCGTACTTCTTCAAAGATGATGCGAATCGTAACGTAACTGTGAATGGTGAGCGCTACCTTGAGATGATATCCAAAATGCAAGAGCTTGACTTGCATGACATGTGATTGCAACAAGACGGTGCCACATGTCACACAGCACGCTCAACAATGGACTTATTGAGTGGCGAGTTCGGTGAACATTTTATATCACGTTCGGGACCGGTCAATTGAGCGCCTAGATCGTGCGATTTAACGCCTTTAGACTATTTTTTGTGGGGCTATGTTAAAGCTCATGTCTGTACAGACAAGCCTGCTTCAATTGACGCATTGGAAAACAACATTGAAGCATTTATTCGTGAGATACCGGCCGAAATGTTGGAAAGAGTATGCCAAAATTGGACTAATCGGATGGACCATTTGAGCGCAGTCAAGGTCAACATTTGCATGAAATAATCTTCCAACATTTAATTATATGGACCGTACTATACGTATGTACGTAAAAAAAATTATTTATTGAATTCAATTAAGAGATTACATTCATTGGCACAATAATTTAACCTTACATGGATTTCAATCAATTTCCTCAATCATTTAACTGCAATCAATTGATTCACATTATTTGAGAGCTCATTGCATTTATTTGAATTCTTTTCAGGTCTTTGCATTCTTTTAAATTCGTCATATTTTTTGTAAGTACTTGCATTATTTTAAAGCCTTTGCATCCTTTTGAAGTTATTGCATTCTTTTGAAGTCATACAAATTTTTTATTTCTTTACCATTTTTCCTTCCATTACTTGAGATGAAAAGGTAAAAGTTCAAATAATCTTGTCATTGTCATTTTCGATGGCATACCACAAGCTAATATTTATGATTATATTGGATGTCTCAATTTATTCGGCGTATGTGATGAAATTTCATTTGAGAAAGCAAAGACTTCAAAAGAATGCAAAGACTTCAATTGATTCCAATGAAGTCTCAAATGAGACAACGATTTGGGATTTCGAAATTAGAAATCCCAATAAGTAGGTGAATTCAATAAATGAAATATTTTTATTGAAGTCATAAAAGATTACATCCTCAAAATGCTGCATTCTTTTACAAAACAGGCTTGTTCTGGGTACTTTAAGACGGTAACTATGGAATAAACGGTTGTGATTCAGCTCCCAAACTAGATAAAAAACGTTCGGTCTAAGAATTGTTCACGATGACGATTTAATCGCGGAAAAAATGAATTTGCGATACTAGAATTCTTCCTTTAATGTACACTATTTTGGTACTCAACGCTGGATAAAGGCAGAAGAGGAATTAGTTTTGAAATTTTGAATCCTATAATTTTCAACATGCAGCTTAAGCTTAGTTTCTTTAGATTATATAACATTGTTCCATATGGCTTGAGTCCAATTAAGATGTTCCTGAGCACTAAGCAGTTGTTTTTCTCTAACTCCTTCTGAGAAATTCGGCTTCAATATGGGCTTGAGTGCTTTCAATCCAATATAAACGAGCCTTCTCACTGATCTTGAAATTATGTTTCCTATCGCTCGATAAATTTCGTTTTTAATATCTACGAAGCCGTAAGCGATGCCTACAGCACACTGAACAATCTTCCATTGGATTCGTCTTTTTTGCCTTCGATCGTTTCTTTCTGTTCTATTAAAAGTCCCGATTCCTTGATATTGTCAAATTCCACTTCACAGTTTGTTGAGAAACAATAACACTGTTCGAAGAGTGACGAAATATTAGATTTGTGCTTTGAAAATATTTGTGTGCGATCTTTTGTACACTATAGTTTTTGCTACCTTACCTCTGATAAATTCCAAGAAATTTCGAACGGCGCGCTGTACGTATGTAGATAGAAAGTTGTAAACTCTTTTGTTTGTATGCACCATTTTCGAATTTCAAAAAAATAGTAATTTCAATGATGTTAGGTCGTTTTAAAAGTTTTACAATGTATTTTATTGTTCTTATTAATTTTATTATATGCACATTTTAGACTTAATATTATAGCGTTCATGTTAGATTTATATTTTTCTTTAATTTTTTTATGAAATATACAAATTCTATAGACATTTTAATTAAACATTGTATACATATAAATAATCAGTACATTATGTATATATAACTACAACGAACAATTTGTATATGTATATAAATATTTTGTATTACTTTTTATTGTTAGTTTTAATATTAAAATTTTAAGAAAAATCAGAAAATAAAATCATGAAATAAAATATCAACTTATGCTATTAATATTATTTTAAATTAAATTTTAAAAGAGTACATTTTATTAAAAAACAAAGGCATTTAATTTATATATAAATATATGTACGTTTAGAATAAATGCTTACATTTTTTTATTTTTATATAGCTACACTTTAATCATTTTTTTTTTGTTTTAAACTTTATTTATACTAAAAACTATTATTATCGCTTTGTGTTAAAAATATTAAGTTATTGGTCCTATTTTATATCACACCATGTGTGATTTGTTATTGGACAGTTTTGTGTGATTTAAAATTAAATATCATCAACTAAATGGCCTTCAACAACAGAAGAATGATGGTATCGTCTTCGTTGCGAGAAATCTTCATTTTCATCATTGAGTTGTGTTGGAGAGAGGTCAACACCCGGGCAAGATGGTGTTACCACAATATGTTCATAACCATGCATTCGTTTTCTAAAAGTTCACATGAGTATAGTAGATATGAGCTATGTTTAAAAATGTTTAAACTTACCCAAAACAACGGAATATGACACTTTTCAGCCATCCAAACAGATTAAATTCTGCTGTGAGTCCTGGTTTAACAGCTGGATTAGCTGTTCCAACATAAAACCAAACGAAAAATACAACAACAAAACAAGTTAACGCGTAATACCAATTAACCAAGAGCATCACTAATAATTTTGTCACAGCCTAAAAGGAGGAAAAAATATAAAAAATAATTTAGAAAAATATTCAATTAATATTCAAATCGTATTAGAAAAACGCACTCCAATTAAAGAAGCCCATCGATTACAATATCCAGAATACCAATTCTTTGTTTTTGAATGAATTGGAGGACGGATGGGTGCAACTGGTTCTTCTGTTTCATCGTTATCTGCTGCGTTTGTACTATTTGTTGTTCCTCCATTGCGGAATAATACCTCGTCTATGCTACTGTCAGGACTGCGACTTGGATTTGTGCTTTGTTCTGGGTAAATTTCAATTGTATTGTTTCTATCAGTCTCATTGTTTCTTGAAGGCACATGAAGTGGTGTATTTTGTTGCGATGATGGAGGGCTCTGAAAAATAAAAGAAAAACAATTATTTCAGTTCTTTTATTGTGATTTGAAAAAAGTTGTAGGTATTTACCTGTAAGTTTTTATGACGCACACGATCTGGAAACAACAGATCCAAATCATTGTCACCCTGGACAGCACCATAGCGACGAGTTTCATAGGATGGACTTGATGCTTGAATGCGGAATCTCTCCTCGCGCTGTTCTTGAATGTCAAACGTTTGTGCGAGGGCAAAGTAAGAGTAGTCAATGCAGGCATAGGTAAGCAAGAATGGCATTGTAACAATTGGGGCGAGGAAATTAATATCACCAACCATGATGAATGTGATTGTTATAGCTGCCACTACAGCCATGGAGTAGAGGGGGACTTTGTTGGGACCACGCTAAGAAGAAGAAAAAACCATTGAAACTAATTAAAATAGAATACAAATGTAACTTACTCCTTGTGCGAGAACATCGATTCCAGGAATAACATTTTCCTTTGCAATGCTCTGAAGAACTCGAGGGGTTCCGTACATGGCACCTAAACACGATGACATACTCGAGACATAGATTCCAGCTAGCAGAAGAAATTGTATTGCTGAAACTTTAACAGAAATCATAAAGTCATTAAGGAGAGTAGCTCGGGTGCAGGTCGATCCAAGGAATAACACAAAAACCAGATACAAGAATGTTCTAAAAACAAAAACAAGAAAATTATTTATTTAAAAGTTCTTGTTGATCTTATTTTTGAGATTTCAACAAACTCACGAAGTTGCAAAAGCTGCAAGTGTTCCATTTGGAATATCAGTTGAAGGAGCCCGCAAATCACCACTCATATTGATACCAGACAAAACACCTGTGACAGTGGGGAAGAATACTCCAAATACCCGGAACCAAGAATAACCATCGTCGTATTTTTGCCATAAATTGTTTACAAAAGTCGTACTATCCCATCCAATGAATCCGTTTTCTAGAAGAAAGCATTGGTTTTTTTAACATGCAAACAAATCAACAAAAATTTAAATCCTACTTTGATCTTCTCCCACAAAGCTTCCAACCATAAAATCCAAAGCCGATAGCAAAAGAATCATAAGCAACACAAATTGCAACTTAATGACCCATTTAACTCCCGCGACGTTTATGACACCCAACAGAAGAACAGCAGCTGCAGCAAATCCTCGAATATACACTGTGTTTCCCGCTTGTCCTACCAATCCAGCCATTGATTCGCCGAAACCCATCACATTCAATGCACAACTCACGGCTTGTCCAAAACAATAGAGTAACCCCAGTGAACCTCCAAATCGAGAGCCCAGAGTGTGGGCAATTAAAAAGTAAACACCTCCACTTTCCACCCGACATCGTTCACAAATCCCAATCGCCGACAGAACTGAAACTAACGCAATCACCACCGTACAGAAAATAATTAGGACAGCATTTATAATCCCAGCTTGACCAACTATCCATCCAGATCGAAGGAACACAATAACTCCGAACACATTGATGAGGCAGGACGTGAAGACACCATCCCATACACCGAATAATACTGGTTGCGATATGAAAAAGTTCGTTCTCCACCTGAGAAGAGTTTGAGTTTATCATGGCTTCCACGCAAAATTTCGGACGTCACTACTTACCATGGCTTATCACCCTGTTCGCTGGCAAATATTTCGTTAGCTCCCGACGCATGATGACCACCTGCAGCATAAGTATACTCGTTTCCAAGGTCTACAAAGCCGCCGGTGTTGGATCTTTGTCGAAAATTTGGCTCGTCATCATCACCGAGACCATACCTAAAAATGCAATAAAAATTAAATGGACTCAAACAAGTGTTTTATTCATGCTTAAGGCATCTTCCACTGTAAAACTGAGCTCACTACTCAGAGGTGTTTGAAAATTTTTTTTATTTTAAGTATTCTTTGAAACGAAAAACAAATTTATTTATTTATTGAAAAATTCTTCGTAGAGAAACTTGTGTGTTTTTGAATATCGAAATTAATAGTATATTATATCTAATTTTGGAAATATGGATAATATTTTACCATTGATCTTGGAAACCCTTAGTACCAAACCTCAATCAGGTAATTTAAAAAATATACAATAATTTTATTAAATAAATGTTTGTTTTTATTTTTTGTGAAGAGGAAACCGAGAAAAATCTTTTGAAAGAATTGAGGGCTAAATTCAAAAATAAAAATCTTGAAAGCAAGAATATAAAGAAAAACTTCGAAGAAGCTATTGTTATCGGAGAAGAGTTGGGAATACTCCGATTAATCAATGAAAACATACAACTGCCTTTTTCTTTGAAAAATAAGAAAAACAAGGAAGAAAATGAAGAACCACAACCAAGTCGAAGTAAATCTGTGCTTGCCAAAACCTCAAAAAAGGATGAATTGGTGAGAGATTTTTTTGTTGCTTATTTAATTTCAGTTAAATTTATGTTTTCTTTTGTAGGCTACAACCGATAAGGAACGTAGAGGTCGCAGCCGAAGAGGCAGTCGTAGAGTTGGAAAAAGCCGTAGTCGAAGTCGAAGTCATGGAGGACGCTCCAAAAGTAGTCGAAGACGGCGAAGTTCAAGAAGATAAAAAAATGTTATTTCAAATTTTTTTGTAAATTATAAATTGTATATGACTTTAAAAACAAATTGAAATATGAAACGCTTTGTAGTCAAAGGTCTAATCACTTTTTCGCATAATTTCTGTCGTATATGCTACTACTAAGAAACGAACGTTCGACAAAAAGCGAAAAATTTTGGGAAAAAGAACTGTTGCTCTATTTGAGCGTCTTAATTTTACGACATATTGGATTCCTTAAATTTTCCCTTTAAGTCAAATGTTCGAATATATTTTCGTGATATGGGCTTTCGTAATATTGGTTTTTAAGGCGTCTAGAGTTTCAAGGTTCTTAAAGCGTTTCTCTTTCTCGCACAAAGTCGTAATTTCGTAAATTTGACGGGAAAATCAAGACTTTGGTATTTCATATCGAGGTACTTATCCGCATAATATATGTATGTAAGTATTCCAAAAATTTGCTATCGGCTCTTAAACTATTAGAAGAAATTTAAAAAGAAAAAACCAAAACGGTTGAGGAAATCGTGGACTGTGCATTTTTTTGAAATTTTTTTTAACTATTGCTCTCTTAATTCAAGAAAATAAGATTTTCACTTTGAAATAAAATATAAAGCTAGGTTTTTAAAATCGAGTGAAATTGTTTTCAGGGTTCTATCATATTCGATCGATTTTATAATTTCGAATACTTTTCGAAATCATTTCAAGTGAAATTAAAGCAGCTGACAATTATCACATCCGTCGATAAAAATTTTTTTTCATTCTCATCATTTTTATAATTTATTATATTTTTTGCGATAAGCAGTTTCCGAATATCGGTTAGGAAAGACTCTGGTGTCGAAGTCTAGTTTCTGAATTTTTTGAAATGTTACAGAGAAGTCATTTCGTGTATTGAAAAATCATTTTAAATGCTTTGTCCGTTCAATCAAATACAAATTAGGAGCTGCAACTTCTCACGAATCAATGCAATATAGACATACAAAATTAAAGATTTATTTCCTTTAAGTGAATCTACTACTTCTTTTAAACAATGTCCTTATGTCGAATTCAAATCATACCAACTGAATATGGTCGACATCAAATCACTTGAAAGTCGTAAGTTCACCAAAAAGTGTTTCCAAGACGTTTTACTTTCAGCCTTCTGCTTGCCAGACGCATTTTAAGCTTTTTCAAATGCAATTTTTAACTTAAAACCCTGATAACTTTTTTCCTAAAATATATAACCATATGAATGGTATACCAAAATATCAAAAAACTTCCCATGATGGTAAGGGATGCACATGTTAAAAAGTCTATGCTTCCGCTGACGTACTGTATCCGAAAAAGGATTACTGACATTTTCTATTTCTGAGGCCAGTTTCTTCAAGTCTACAGAAAATTGTTTAATCTTTTCAAAACTTCTTGGACACACATTTTTTTAATAAGGAGATTTGTTTATGATTTTTGATTACATATCACAGTTTCGAGGGTTTTAAATTGAGCGTCTGGCAAGCAGAAGGCTGAAAGTAAAACGGTTGGACACACTTTTTTGTAATCAGAGGATGATTTGATGTTTTGATGTATCACTCATCCGGCCGAAATGTTGGAAAGAGTATGCCAAAATTGGACTAATCGGATGGACCATTTGAGCGCAGTCAAGGTCAACATTTGCATGAAATAATCTTCCAACATTTAATTATATGGACCGTACTATACGTATGTACGTAAAAAAAATTATTTATTGAATTTAATTAAGAGATTACATTCATTGGCACAATAATTTAACCTTACATGGATTTCAATCAATTTCCTCAATCATTTAACTGCAATCAATTGATTCACATTATTTGAGAGCTCATTGCATTTATTTGAATTCTTTTCAGGTCTTTGCATTCTTTTAAATTCGTCATATTTTTTGTAAGTACTTGCATTATTTTAAAGCCTTTGCATCCTTTTGAAGTTATTGCATTCTTTTGAAGTCATACAAATTTTTTATTTCTTTACCATTTTTCCTTCCATTACTTTAGATGAAAAGGTAAAAGTTCAAATAATCTTGTCATTGTCATTTTCGATGGCATACCACAAGCTAATATTTATGATTATATTGGATGTCTCAATTTATTCGGCGTATGTGATGAAATTTCATTTGAGAAAGCAAAGACTTCAAAAGAATGCAAAGACTTCAATTGATTCCAATGAAGTCTCAAATGAGACAACGATTTGGGATTTCGAAATTAGAAATCCCAATAAGTAGGTGAATTCAATAAATGAAATATTTTTATTGAAGTCATAAAAGATTACATCCTCAAAATGCTGCATTCTTTTACAAAACAGGCTTGTTCTGGGTACTTTAAGACGGTAACTATGGAATAAACGGTTGTGATTCAGCTCCCAAACTAGATAAAAAACGTTCGGTCTAAGAATTGTTCACGATGACGATTTAATCGCGGAAAAAATGAATTTGCGATACTAGAATTCTTCCTTTAATGTACACTATTTTGGTACTCAACGCTGGATAAAGGCAGAAGAGGAATTAGTTTTGAAATTTTGAATCCTATAATTTTCAACATGCAGCTTAAGCTTAGTTTCTTTAGATTATATAACATTGTTCCATATGGCTTGAGTCCAATTAAGATGTTCCTGAGCACTAAGCAGTTGTTTTTCTCTAACTCCTTCTGAGAAATTCGGCTTCAATATGGGCTTGAGTGCTTTCAATCCAATATAAACGAGCCTTCTCACTGATCTTGAAATTATGTTTCCTATCGCTCGATAAATTTCGTTTTTAATATCTACGAAGCCGTAAGCGATGCCTACAGCACACTGAACAATCTTCCATTGGATTCGTCTTTTTTGCCTTCGATCGTTTCTTTCTGTTCTATTAAAAGTCCCGATTCCTTGATATTGTCAAATTCCACTTCACAGTTTGTTGAGAAACAATAACACTGTTCGAAGAGTGACGAAATATTAGATTTGTGCTTTGAAAATATTTGTGTGCGATCTTTTGTACACTATAGTTTTTGCTACCTTACCTCTGATAAATTCCAAGAAATTTCGAACGGCGCGCTGTACGTATGTAGATAGAAAGTTGTAAACTCTTTTGTTTGTATGCACCATTTTCGAATTTCAAAAAAATAGTAATTTCAATGATGTTATGTCGTTTTAAAAGTTTTACAATGTATTTTATTGTTCTTATTAATTTTATTATATGCACATTTTAGACTTAATATTATAGCGTTCATGTTAGATTTATATTTTTCTTTAATTTTTTTATGAAATATACAAATTCTATAGACATTTTAATTAAACATTGTATACATATAAATAATCAGTACATTATGTATATATAACTACAACGAACAATTTGTATATGTATATAAATATTTTGTATTACTTTTTATTGTTAGTTTTAATATTAAAATTTTAAGAAAAATCAGAAAATAAAATCATGAAATAAAATATCAACTTATGCTATTAATATTATTTTAAATTAAATTTTAAAAGAGTACATTTTATTAAAAAACAAAGGCATTTAATTTATATATAAATATATGTACGTTTAGAATAAATGCTTACATTTTTTTATTTTTATATAGCTACACTTTAATCATTTTTTTTTTGTTTTAAACTTTATTTATACTAAAAACTATTATTATCGCTTTGTGTTAAAAATATTAAGTTATTGGTCCTATTTTATATCACACCATGTGTGATTTGTTATTGGACAGTTTTGTGTGATTTAAAATTAAATATCATCAACTAAATGGCCTTCAACAACAGAAGAATGATGGTATCGTCTTCGTTGCGAGAAATCTTCATTTTCATCATTGAGTTGTGTTGGAGAGAGGTCAACACCCGGGCAAGATGGTGTTACCACAATATGTTCATAACCATGCATTCGTTTTCTAAAAGTTCACATGAGTATAGTAGATATGAGCTATGTTTAAAAATGTTTAAACTTACCCAAAACAACGGAATATGACACTTTTCAGCCATCCAAACAGATTAAATTCTGCTGTGAGTCCTGGTTTAACAGCTGGATTAGCTGTTCCAACATAAAACCAAACGAAAAATACAACAACAAAACAAGTTAACGCGTAATACCAATTAACCAAGAGCATCACTAATAATTTTGTCACAGCCTAAAAGGAGGAAAAAATATAAAAAATAATTTAGAAAAATATTCAATTAATATTCAAATCGTATTAGAAAAACGCACTCCAATTAAAGAAGCCCATCGATTACAATATCCAGAATACCAATTCTTTGTTTTTGAATGAATTGGAGGACGGATGGGTGCAACTGGTTCTTCTGTTTCATCGTTATCTGCTGCGTTTGTACTATTTGTTGTTCCTCCATTGCGGAATAATACCTCGTCTATGCTACTGTCAGGACTGCGACTTGGATTTGTGCTTTGTTCTGGGTAAATTTCAATTGTATTGTTTCTATCAGTCTCATTGTTTCTTGAAGGCACATGAAGTGGTGTATTTTGTTGCGATGATGGAGGGCTCTGAAAAATAAAAGAAAAACAATTATTTCAGTTCTTTTATTGTGATTTGAAAAAAGTTGTAGGTATTTACCTGTAAGTTTTTATGACGCACACGATCTGGAAACAACAGATCCAAATCATTGTCACCCTGGACAGCACCATAGCGACGAGTTTCATAGGATGGACTTGATGCTTGAATGCGGAATCTCTCCTCGCGCTGTTCTTGAATGTCAAACGTTTGTGCGAGGGCAAAGTAAGAGTAGTCAATGCAGGCATAGGTAAGCAAGAATGGCATTGTAACAATTGGGGCGAGGAAATTAATATCACCAACCATGATGAATGTGATTGTTATAGCTGCCACTACAGCCATGGAGTAGAGGGGGACTTTGTTGGGACCACGCTAAGAAGAAGAAAAAACCATTGAAACTAATTAAAATAGAATACAAATGTAACTTACTCCTTGTGCGAGAACATCGATTCCAGGAATAACATTTTCCTTTGCAATGCTCTGAAGAACTCGAGGGGTTCCGTACATGGCACCTAAACACGATGACATACTCGAGACATAGATTCCAGCTAGCAGAAGAAATTGTATTGCTGAAACTTTAACAGAAATCATAAAGTCATTAAGGAGAGTAGCTCGGGTGCAGGTCGATCCAAGAAATAACACAAAAACCAGATACAAGAATGTTCTAAAAACAAAAACAAGAAAATTATTTATTTAAAAGTTCTTGTTGATCTTATTTTTGAGATTTCAACAAACTCACGAAGTTGCAAAAGCTGCAAGTGTTCCATTTGGAATATCAGTTGAAGGAGCCCGCAAATCACCACTCATATTGATACCAGACAAAACACCTGTGACAGTGGGGAAGAATACTCCAAATACCCGGAACCAAGAATAACCATCGTCGTATTTTTGCCATAAATTGTTTACAAAAGTCGTACTATCCCATCCAATGAATCCGTTTTCTAGAAGAAAGCATTGGTTTTTTTAACATGCAAACAAATCAACAAAAATTTAAATCCTACTTTGATCTTCTCCCACAAAGCTTCCAACCATAAAATCCAAAGCCGATAGCAAAAGAATCATAAGCAACACAAATTGCAACTTAATGACCCATTTAACTCCCGCGACGTTTATGACACCCAACAGAAGAACAGCAGCTGCAGCAAATCCTCGAATATACACTGTGTTTCCCGCTTGTCCTACCAATCCAGCCATTGATTCGCCGAAACCCATCACATTCAGTGCACAACCCACGGCTTGTCCAAAACAATAGAGTAACCCCAGTGAACCTCCAAATCGAGAGCCCAGAGTGTGGGCAATTAAAAAGTAAACACCTCCACTTTCCACCCGACATCGTTCACAAATCCCAATCGCCGACAGAACTGAAACTAACGCAATCACCACCGTACAGAAAATAATTAGGACAGCATTTATAATCCCAGCTTGACCAACTATCCATCCAGATCGAAGGAACACAATAACTCCGAACACATTGATGAGGCAGGACGTGAAGACACCATCCCATACACCGAATAATACTGGTTGCGATATGAAAAAGTTCGTTCTCCACCTGAGAAGAGTTTGAGTTTATCATGGCTTCCACGCAAAATTTCGGACGTCACTACTTACCATGGCTTATCACCCTGTTCGCTGGCAAATATTTCGTTAGCTCCCGACGCATGATGACCACCTGCAGCATAAGTATACTCGTTTCCAAGGTCTACAAAGCCGCCGGTGTTGGATCTTTGTCGAAAATTTGGCTCGTCATCATCACCGAGACCATACCTAAAAATGCAATAAAAATTAAATGGACTCAAACAAGTGTTTTATTCATGCTTAAGGCATCTTCCACTGTAAAACTGAGCTCACTACTCAGAGGTGTTTGAAAATTTTTTTTATTTTAAGTATTCTTTGAAACGAAAAACAAATTTATTTATTTATTGAAAAATTCTTCGTAGAGAAACTTGTGTGTTTTTGAATATCGAAATTAATAGTATATTATATCTAATTTTGGAAATATGGATAATATTTTACCATTGATCTTGGAAACCCTTAGTACCAAACCTCAATCAGGTAATTTAAAAAATATACAATAATTTTATTAAATAAATGTTTGTTTTTATTTTTTGTGAAGAGGAAACCGAGAAAAATCTTTTGAAAGAATTGAGGGCTAAATTCAAAAATAAAAATCTTGAAAGCAAGAATATAAAGAAAAACTTCGAAGAAGCTATTGTTATCGGAGAAGAGTTGGGAATACTCCGATTAATCAATGAAAACATACAACTGCCTTTTTCTTTGAAAAATAAGAAAAACAAGGAAGAAAATGAAGAACCACAACCAAGTCGAAGTAAATCTGTGCTTGCCAAAACCTCAAAAAAGGATGAATTGGTGAGAGATTTTTTTGTTGCTTATTTAATTTCAGTTAAATTTATGTTTTCTTTTGTAGGCTACAACCGATAAGGAACGTAGAGGTCGCAGCCGAAGAGGCAGTCGTAGAGTTGGAAAAAGCCGTAGTCGAAGTCGAAGTCATGGAGGACGCTCCAAAAGTAGTCGAAGACGGCGAAGTTCAAGAAGATAAAAAAATGTTATTTCAAATTTTTTTGTAAATTATAAATTGTATATGACTTTAAAAACAAATTGAAATATGAAACGCTTTGTAGTCAAAGGTCTAATCACTTTTTCGCATAATTTCTGTCGTATATGCTACTACTAAGAAACGAACGTTCGACAAAAAGCGAAAAATTTTGGGAAAAAGAACTGTTGCTCTATTTGAGCGTCTTAATTTTACGACATATTGGATTCCTTAAATTTTCCCTTTAAGTCAAATGTTCGAATATATTTTCGTGATATGGGCTTTCGTAATATTGGTTTTTAAGGCGTCTAGAGTTTCAAGGTTCTTAAAGCGTTTCTCTTTCTCGCACAAAGTCGTAATTTCGTAAATTTGACGGGAAAATCAAGACTTTGGTATTTCATATCGAGGTACTTATCCGCATAATATATGTATGTAAGTATTCCAAAAATTTGCTATCGGCTCTTAAACTATTAGAAGAAATTTAAAAAGAAAAAACCAAAACGGTTGAGGAAATCGTGGACTGTGCATTTTTTGAAATTTTTTTTAACTATTCTTAATTCAAGAAAATAAGATTTTCACTTTGAAATAAAATATAAAGCTAGGTTTTTAAAATCGAGTGAAATTGTTTTCAGGGTTCTATCATATTCGATCGATTTTATAATTTCGAATACTTTTCGAAATCATTTCAAGTGAAATTAAAGCAGATGACAATTATCACATCCGTCGATAAAAATTTTTTTTCATTCTCATCATTTTTATAATTTATTATATTTTTTGCGATAAGCAGTTTCCGAATATCGGTTAGGAAAGACTCTGGTGTCGAAGTCTAGTTTCTGAATTTTTTGAAATGTTACAGAGAAGTCATTTCGTGTATTGAAAAATCATTTTAAATGCTTTGTCCGTTCAATCAAATACAAATTAGGAGCTGCAACTTCTCACGAATCAATGCAATATAGACATACAAAATTAAAGATTTATTTCCTTTAAGTGAATCTACTACTTCTTTTAAACAATGTCCTTATGTCGAATTCAAATCATACCAACTGAATATGGTCGACATCAAATCACTTGAAAGTCGTAAGTTCACCAAAAAGTGTTTCCAAGACGTTTTACTTTCAGCCTTCTGCTTGCCAGACGCATTTTAAGCTTTTTCAAATGCAATTTTTAACTTAAAACCCTGATAACTTTTTTCCTAAAATATATAACCATATGAATGGTATACCAAAATATCAAAAAACTTCCCATGATGGTAAGGGATGCACATGTTAAAAAGTCTATGCTTCCGCTGACGTACTGTATCCGAAAAAGGATTACTGACATTTTCTATTTCTGAGGCCAGTTTCTTCAAGTCTACAGAAAATTGTTTAATCTTTTCAAAACTTCTTGGACACACATTTTTGTAATAAGGAGATTTGTTTATGATTTTTGATTACATATCACAGTTTCGAGGGTTTTAAATTGAGCGTCTGGCAAGCAGAAGGCTGAAAGTAAAACGGTTGGACACACTTTTTTGTAATCAGAGGATGATTTGATGTTTTGATGTATCACTCATTTGGTTATCATTTCTAGCTCAAAATCGAAAAAATTGTCATTTTCGAACGCTTAATCCCGACAACGACTGAAAAAAAAACCTGCCGACGCACGGTTGAACTTGATATAATGGTGGCTGGTGCGTATATCTACACATTCACATCAAGGAATTTTGGTTATCACTCCACTCCCAAAATTTCCTGCAGACTCTAGGTCTATTCGTTTTAAGTTCGAAAAAAAAAAAGAAATCGATATCGATATCGATAAAAGTGAATTTTAGAACTCCAATATATGTACATATATTTTGGATAGATTTCAATTTCATTAAAAATGAAAGTTAAATGTAAAACCTAGCTGATAGTTAGCTAAAAACTCGTTTATACCTTCCTTTTAGTGTTCTTAACACTGTTGGACCTTTAACGGTCCATAACTTACGACAGGATGCATACGCGAAGTCTATGATACTTTTAACACTCGGTTTAGAACATCAAAAGAAGTATATAAAAGAGTTTCCAGATTTCAATCTCTCATTCCGTGTTTGTCTTCCTTTTAACTTTTTGTTGTAAAATATTTGTTTTCGTTTGACTCTTTATGAATTAATTTGTTTGCTGATTATGAATCCGTACACAGATTTTAGCTAAAAAATACCTGTTTTCAACATATTTTGATGACGTTGTTTCGACGATAAATTCGTTACGAGAACAAAAAAATGCTTTTATATAGTTTTGTGTTTTTCTATTGAAAAGGTTTAAGCATAATTGCTTCAGAGTTCATTTAAGGTTTATCAGTTCATGAATTTACATAGCCGTGTTAACGTGTGTGATATAGCTGTCATGTTTCAATCTAAACATTTTTCTTATTATTGTTCTATTATTAGTTTTATTAGAGGGGTAAATTTGCCGAAAAATCCAAATCTGCAGATTTAATATTAAATCAGAAATAAATCAATTTTATTTACCCAATGGAATGCAAAAACTGAGGAAATTAGTGTTTTGACAGATCTAGAACACAAATAAACTTATTTATTTTACCCATGGTAACCCCTATAAGTTTTTTTTAACTTTGGTAACCAGTGTAATCGGACTTTTAAATCAAAGCGAACGTTGGCTTAATCAAAGATGCCATGTTTACAAAAGTGAACATAGAGCAACATATCCCTTGTTCGCGTTTTGTAGTTTAAATACAAATAGAATTCCAGAATTGAGTGATTTCATAAATTGCTCACTCTTAGATAAGTAAACAAACAAACACAGTTATTTTTCAAAAATTCTTTACAAATGCTTGATTTTTGTACATATGTTAAAAATTAAATTAAATGCCAAAACATTTTTAAGTTGCTTTAAACTTAGTAATGGATTTATTCCTTAAGAATATTGATAACTAGATTTCGATATCTTAGAAATTTTTAGTGTCCGACCGAAGGTCGATTTTAAGCCGAAGCCTAATAATTAGGCTGAAAGAAAATCTTCGGCCGAAGCCTAAGGTTGAAAAAAGTCAAGAATTATTCTTTCCAGAAACGATGCGCAAAAGGTGTAAGGCAAAATTCAAGAATTGAAATTTTGTTCGGCGCCTAAACTATGATGGCACACATGTGTTTTGAAAATTTTGAATACCTACCGAAAAAAAGATTGCAATTTTTTCTTCGGTATTCAAAAATTGATATTTTTTCCGGCGCCTTGTACGATGCTCGATCCTCGATATAATAAACAGATTCTTCGGCTTCGGCCAAAACTTCGGCCTAAAATGGCCGAAGGTTTGGCCAAATGTTGTTTTTTTGGCCGAATTCGGCCGAACCGAAGGCCGAAGCCGAAGCTTCGGTCGGACACTAGAAATTTTATTTAAAAAAAAAATTAAAATTCTGTGTATCTTTGGCTATTGATAATTTCAAGGAACTTGTCACAGTTAAGGCTTGGAATTCCAAAGAAACTGGGTTCTGTATGTCCGATATCAAGAAAATAAATAAAATAAATTGGGTGGCGCAACAGTCCGTTTGAGAACTTGGGCCAAGTGACTTACAACTCTCAACCATTCCTGTGTGCGAGTACTGTTGTCAGGGATGGAAGGGACCTACAGTTGCAAGCCGAATCCGAACGGCAAATTTTTGAGAAAGCACTTTTCATGACAAGAATTACTCTTGGAGAATTTGTCAATTCCTCGCAAGAGGCAGTACCCGTGAAAAAAACTTTTAGGTGGCATAGGCAGGGATCGAACCCAAGACCTCTCGCATGACAGTCCAACGCACTAACTATCATGCCACGGGTACTGATATCGAGAAAATATGTATTCTAAATAGCATCAAGGTTACAGATCGAGAGATTGAATAGTTCACGCATGGACCTCAACTAAATACCATATGAGTTTTGTGCAAGTTTCTTCAACTCTATGCTTTCTTACGATGACATCTAAAAAGATTTCTGGGGTAATGAGTTTTTGGTTATGGTGCTTACTCTTTTGGGTGGTATTTGAAATGGAGTTCGGCTTTTGAAAGGAAGGCTTTTGGAAGTTCAGTTTCTATATTAAGTACATAGTTTGGTGTGTTGGTAAGCCTTCAGTAGACACTCTACACTCGGTAAATCAGATTTGATTTTATTCAAAAACAGGATAAATAGCAAAGCACTGAGAAGGCATCCTTGTTTTATTCCTTGATTGATAGGAAAGAAGTTAGTGATATGTGCATTATTACATACCGTTCCAGAGTTCTTTTGATAAGACAGTTAATTTTTGTTGAATAGTCATAAAACTAAATCAATGATTAAACCATTAATTTTAGATTTTACAGTTCTATGAATTGAGCTATTGGCCAGTTATTCCGCCTTATAAGGGGATCTCAGAGCCAATTTTGAACAAGAAGTCGTCAAAAACGAGGTTCATCTTATAGACATGAGAGTTGTTAAAATTATAAAAGAATCGCATTCCAAACTTTTAATTTTATTGCACATAAACCTAAAAATAAAGTTTTTACGACTATCTCAAATGGTTTGCGTTTTATTACAAAGAAAATTATATTAATCGTCCTTGGGAAACACGATAGAGGTACTTTCTTTAAGATTTTCAGATCTGTTTTTTTATTCACTTAAGTCACGCAATTAGATGTATACGTAAATTTATATTCCAATAGTTCTGTGTATTCTAAATTTATGTTTTTATTAGTACAATTGGACTTGAAACGTACCCATGAGTTGGTACGTACCTTCATACAATCAGTAAAGGTATCTAATTGATTAAGAGGTTAAAAACAAAAACACCAAAGTTGACACCTACACAAAATTGCTATTGTTCTATTATCTATCTCAAGACAAGTCTGATAGTGAATCCAACTGTTTGATGAATCATCAAAATACTTAGATGGCCGTTTTGACCAACAATGTAAAACAAATAAGAAATTGCTTATACTAAGAGCTTATAACAAACTGCTTTTCTTCTTACCGATTCCAATCGACTTCGGCACGTCGATACCCAGCCCGGTCACCGTTCTCGCCAGGCATAGTGGAAGTGGCTATTATATTTTACTTTCTGGTCTTTTGCCGTTATTATAGTTAAACTTTTTAAGCTATGTAATATTATGGAACTTCTAAACTTGTCGTGCGTCGTCGCCTATAGTCGACAAGTTGTACAAAATCTTTTTATTTCAATTAACTGAGTTAAACAAAAAAAACAATTGGAATTTTCTATTCCTGTTGCGCAGATATAAATTGCTGACCAAAACACAGAATTATCAGTTCGAGTTCATCTTAAAACCAAAGAAAAAGAAAACATGTGCGGCAAATCGATTTAGTTTTTTGATTTTTTTATATAAAACAAACTCTATCCACTATCCATATTTTACAGTATTCAATTTTGCAATTAATTTGACATTTTCAAGTCTTTAATGAATTAAATTATTTTAATAATTTGTTTATAAAACAAAAAGAAAAACAGCAGATTCCGATCCGAAGGAACACAAAGAAGGTAAAATTCTTCGGAATGGAAAAAAGAAAATAGAAAATAATCGCCAACTTGTCAGAATGACGTAAACACCATGGTACGTTGCTGGTTGGTGGGGAAAGCTTGCCAGAGTACGGAGTTTAATCCAATTGGACTTCATCTATGTAAATACTACTTCAAGAGCTACTCGTAAAAATAAGTTTGTCATTTAAGAAAGTCATTCACACAAACTACAAAATCCGAAGAGTAAGTTGCAGAGGAAATAAATTATCAGTTTTGACGTTTGAGACATAGTAAGAGTGTCAAAAAATCACACCGAATATTAAATTTACAAGATTATACTACAATTTATGTGAAAAAGAGCAAGCTAAGTTAAACAAAAATAGGTATTCATGTTTTTCAAAACTAGTATGTAACAAAGGTCGCATTCAGAAAGCTAGTGGCTACGTAGTCAAGGGATTCTGATTGGCTAAATCCAACTACAAAAGTAGTTGAAATTTCCCCTCCGACGTAGTGTAAAATTTTCGGCTACAAAGTTAGTTCACACTGGTTTTGACGTTTCACAATCAGCTGCTCAGTAAGGACACAAGAATTCAAAATGAAATGAATCTTTCGGTATTTAAATACAAATTTAAATCAATCATATTATGTATTCTATTTGGTTTTATTGAATTTAAAAAGAAAAAAAAACTATTTAAAGTTCTGAAAACACAAATGTTTCTTATTTTATATATTTGTATTTGACATTAATATTACAGTTCCGGATTGACTAGCTTTGTAGTGCAATTTTGCATTCACAAATGTAGTTGATTTTTGACTACGTAGCCACTAGCTTTGTGAATGCTACCAAACCCAATTTGCATCCAATTGGACATCGTATAGAAAATCTATAGTGCTCACATGAAGACGGACAGCCGATGCGACACCTGCACAGCCGTTAAGGAACTTATTCTTGTAGAGTTGAGTATGTGAGAGAAATCACCAGCGCCACCAGCATACACGTCAACGAACTAAAATTACAATACCATGAAATGAGAAACCATAGATTTTAATACAATGATTCGAATTAAATAACATATAGTGACAAATTTCTTTAACTTTATTTTTCTTAAAGATCCAAGATATTATCAAATTTCAAAATATTCGCAGGAGGATTTCAAAGCACTTAGAAATAAAATGTATTAAAAGCTTAACTTAGTTCAAAGAGGACCTTTTCGTGTGTTTTGGTTTTTATTTTGCTTATTTTAATAGCTTATTTCGAAACTTTTAGTGGAGTCCGATCCCTAAGCATTGACAGTTGTCATTGTAGAAACACAAAACAAAACAAAAACGTTAGCAGGTGCATGCACCGTATTTGATTATTGGTAAAATCTTGTATAGGAAAACTACTATGGGGGCGTTATTAAATTTACTAAACAATATTACCCTATATAACTTTTTATAATATTAAAGCAGCAGCACCAATCACTAAATGATTTAAATTTGCTTCAAATTGTTATTTTCCGAGATTTTTATTTAAAATTAATGCATTCAAATATTTTCCTTTAAATCGTTTTATTTTAATATTTTTCAATTAAAAAATATGCTATATTTAGGGATTCGTAAACTGAAGTCAATTTGTTTATTAGTTAGAAAAAATGGACTGGACCCCTTTGTGCTTCGTGAGAAACTTAAGAAATAGATAATCACCATTTTTGATTATTAGAAAAAATGTTTGTGGTAATAAGGAAACACAACATAAGATGACTTATGTCGAAATGGAGTTAATTTTACAATTAAATGCAAGTTTATATCTATTCACAGTCTTTTCATAGTTCTATATCTTATGGTTTCTTAATTATAAACAAGTCGTTTTTGGCTAATTTTTACACAAGGACAAAACATCATAAGTAGTATATTATTAATTTTATAACTTTTTCCAGAACTTTTAAAACTTTTTTGAAACTTGGGCCAACTTGTGTTGATAACTTTCATTAAAAAATCAGAAAAATAAGACAAGATGACTCAATTACTAACAATTTACAAAATTACATGATTAAAAACAACATTAACTTTCCAAATGCTCTTCTGGGAAACTACTAAAAGTGACTCATTTTGCTTTTTCTTTGACCACAGATGTTGAACTTTAACTATCTTTAAACAAGATCCGTTTTATCTAAATAAATTCATAATAACACTGGTTGGCAAGGTTTTGTTCCTGACAATCAGATTGCAATTTTCCGACTCTATAATCACTTCCACGTCAGGTTTTTTAGATATTACTTTTTAAAATTCGAAAAGTACCAGCTATATTTATAAGTCTTTTTGAGGCTATATAAATTCAATGGTTTGTAAGTAATTTATGTTTTTTTTAAAACGACACGTCCAAACATGGCTTCACATCAAGTTTTTAAAATATGTATATTAAAACGGATATTTGTAAAATTTGAGCAGAGAATTTAAATAGAAGTTTGGATTCGATATCAGCACTAAAAAGTAACTCCAACACCTATTTTTCAATTCCATGAAAGCGTTAAATTCAAAGATTTACCAAATCTTTGTATGGAATAGAGTCAAATGAAGACTAATGAGAATTTCTAGATACTAAAATGAACTGTTTCTAGTAGACGAAGGTTTCTGTTTTGCAAAATGATCATTCATTTATTGTTAAGCACAATGTTGGTCCTTACTTTAACCTTAAAAGCAACGTTTTTGGTTTCCTTTAAAATTTATAAAGAATATTTTAAAAATGTGAAATATTAGGAAAATTATAAAGTGAGATTCGAATCCAGAACAAATTTATTCTTTAAAAAAAGTATATTTTTTATTGTGGGACAGAAAAAACCTTAATTTTATCTGCCCAAAAGAACCATGAAGTGAAATTTGTAGACAAAATTAATTTGAAGGTTTTTAACAAAATACAAACCTACAACAAATACTCAAAACTTTATATAATATTGAAATATAAAGGGGTATGTTTCGAAAATTAAGAGAATTTATAAGCTAGGCTTCGAATTCAGGAGAAAAGTATTGTCTGACTTGGGTTAAAAAACACATAAGCGAATTTTATTTGTTAAGCGTGATTTAAATAAGCATTTCAAGTATAAAAGCTACTGAACTAAATACCACTTACAACATATTTTTTGAAATATTCCCCGCGTGAGAAAAACCTGCTT
Source organism: Eupeodes latifasciatus (assembly GCA_920104205.1). Lineage (NCBI taxonomy): Eukaryota > Metazoa > Arthropoda > Insecta > Diptera > Syrphidae > Eupeodes > Eupeodes latifasciatus. The sequence continues at coordinate 18,937,025 of OV049925.1, forward strand.
GACCACATAGCGCCCCATAACATGTGACATATTATGTAGGTAGCGCTATGGAATCCGTATCTATTGGACTACATCATTTTTGAATGAGCATATCTGAATAGCCTGAGCTGCAGATTCATTATAGCTATACAAGATTGAAATATAATTCAAAAAACTTTCTTGTTTTAATATCTTTATTTTATTTATCAAAAATACTATCCTAATCGACTTTATTTTGGTTACGTTCGTTACTACTTCTTATTTGGTGTTTTTTTCTTCACCACCGGTTGAGCTTCTTCTTCACTCTCAGACGACGATTCATCAGTTTCTTTTTCTTGTGAAATAATTTCCTTAAATTCCTTTACTGTGATCTTCTCGGGAACAATTTGAAGCAGGAATTCTAGAGAATCATCTTTACTCACATACGACGATAGATGTTCGTATTGAAGTGTGTTGCCTTGTTTGCAATTTTTATAAGCACTTTTAGCCAATTTTTGAATGAATAATTCCTTAAAATTGAAAAAGATTTAAAGTAAGTAAATTTTTAATATACAAAACTTGAACTCACTGCAGACTTTTCAACAACAAATAGAACTTCATTGGAAATGTTTCCTGTGTCCACGGAACTTTTCATTATTGTCCTTACTCTGCTCAAAGGGAATGATCTTTCGGTGTTTTTGTTTTTCGAGGACTTTGGTTCAACCATTTTGTATTTTGTTTTGTTGTTTATTAGTTTTATTAATTATTTAAAATTGTTATTGAAGAACAATAATTCCGCCTTAAAGGTACAAAATATAAAAATAAAGCCGACTACGAGTTGAGTTGAAGAATGAAGCGAAAAAAAAAACAGAAAGCCGCCTTGTGTCAAAATGAAATAATAAACACAACTGAAGTTGGTGCTGTTTGAAATAAATTTCAGTGAAGCCAAAACATTATTTGAAAAATTTTACTCCTAAAATGGTATAACACAAATCGTATGTTGGAAGAAGATACAACTAAACAAATTTTGTATGAATAGAACATTAAAAAACACTCTAATGAAGTGTGTTATTACACCCAGACTTTTTTGGAAAGACTCAAATAAGTGCGAAAGAGAAAGTAGGTGAAATAGAAATACTTTAAAAAGTCTCTACCCGCAGAGTTCTGGGTTCGGGATTCTTGGATTGTTTTTGACGTTTCTCTTTCTTGCCTTTCTTTGTTTCTTGGCGTTGCTTTATTTTTCTTTCTATTGTTACCGAGTAAACAAGAAATATTCCGCCTGACAAATTTAAGTGGAGCAAAGACCTTATAATGAAATTAAATGAAGGAATGATTGAAATACTCTAGCTTGGTAGTTTAAGCTTCGGAATGTTTCACCCGTTGAAACAAAGTGATAGCCAACTTTTCTGGCCCTCAAAATTGTATTTTTTTTATGTCGTTTTCAATAAAAAGCAGGTTAAAAGTTTCTTCATTCATCCTTTTCTAAATTAAAAACGATGGTGTATCATTTGATTTTAGTTCTTTTGTCAAGAAAATGAAGGATTCTTTCCAGATTTCAATCTAATTCCTATTTTTACATTATTCGGAATTATTATCCGTATTCATGATGTCAATAATCATTGCTGTAGTAAAAAGTGCAGTTTTCTTTAATTATTTTCACACTTTGATTTTGTGGATGAGAACAAAAAATGAAAGAGAAGTGTCAAAAACACGCAACTGAAAACAATCCTAGTGTAATAATGCGAGATTGACGGGATGAGTGTTCAAAAGAAAATATGCGAAACACGCACCATACAAAAAGTCTGGGTGTAATATATATGATATAAATCATATAAATCCTCTGTTGCCTAAGCCTTAGGCTAGGTGCACACATGCAACTTTTAGTTTCGAAACTGTTTGGTTTCTAAACTGAGCAATATAGACTTATATGAGAGTTCGCGCACATGCAGAAACCATTCTGTCGCCCATTCAAGCAACTTTTTAGTTTGTGTTTTGACACAAACTAGACGATCACCTCGAACCAATTCCTTAGTTTGTGTCACAAGGAATTATAGGTAACTGCGCGGACATTCAACTAAATCGTTGAATAATTTTCTGTAAGTGCAAGAGAGAGAAATATTTAGTCAAGGTGAATAAATGTTTCCTGTGTATTGGTTTATTTCGTTGATTACTTTCGGAGTTGCTTATGTGGGCGATGTTTGGGCAACTAACGATCGAACTATTTGGTTTCGAAAAAGTTGCATGTGCGCGCCTAGCCTAACAGACAAAAAAACAACCGATGTCGAATGGCACGATCTTATTGTCAAAAATTGAAATTTCGCGAACAGGTAACTTTTCTAACAATAAAGCCATAATCGGTCGTGTAATGTTTCTTAATGGTTTGTTTTGTTGGAATCGCAAGACATGATCTGCAACCTTCAGTTCAAAGGACGCATCCAAAAAAAATGAAAAAAATTGGATCAACAGCAGCACTTGCAATTGTGGCAGCAATATTTTTGACTGATCATGCATTTTGATGATGCATAAGCCTAACGATATCAGTAACGCTTACATTCTCTTTGAATCACAACACTTTTATAGCGAGTTTCCATAATTGTAAAGCGTTGTTTAATTGCTTATATATAAATTTTCGTAAATAGCAAACATTCATCCTTCAAATGAGAGCTGAACTTGACAGTTGTCAAATTCCAATGCTAATAATAAAATTACGATAACCACATTTCTGAATCACGGTTTAAACTCACTTTGTTCACATCGGGACATCTTTCATCAGTAATTATTCGAGTTTATGTATTTTTATATACATACGCTTGTAAACCAAATTTTGTATAAGAATTTCATACTTAAAGACACAGTTTTTCAGTGCTGAGTTAATCAGAATTGACTCACGAACAAGTTTTTCAGTGTTGGTTTAATTTTAACCTCATGAATGATAAATTCGTGTCTTTGAAAATTTATTGATTCAGTTGTCAAACAACTATCGAAGTCTATAGATTCTTACATTTTGGTTGACAGCCGTTGTTTTTAATGATATTTGTTGTATTTTTGTTTAATTATACAAAATGAATATATTCCCATCGCTCAAGTTGCAGTTTGAATATAACAAGAAATTATTTATTCTTCCACAAAAAGAAATATTTCAGTATCGGTCAAAATCATCTGAATAATTAAATTTTAAGAGCTATCTTAATATGTTTCAGGAGTTAACTCGAGTTTAACTCTCGCGGTTTTGGGCCTAAGAAGTCAATTATATATTTAACTAATTAGCTGATTTTTCGTATTTTCTTCCATAGTAAGAGAAGACTAACTACAGAAATGATACTGTAAAGTAGCAGTACCCGCAGCGTAATGGTAAGTACGTAGGACTGTCATGCAAAATGTCTTAGATTCAATCCCTGCCTGATGGCAATAGATTTGTTTCAATTCAAAAAAAATTCAAAATTAATTTTCTAGTGGATTTTATTCATGACATTGACATTGGTTTGAATGATGAAAACCAATGATAGATATAAGTGAAATATTAAAACACAATTATGTTACGAACTCTAGCAATAACTAAGTACTAATTTTTAAAAAAGCACAATTTCAATTTTGATTTAATAAAATTTATAACAGATCCATTAAATTTGTGATTTTTTAATTCTACTCAGTTAAAGTAAAAAGTTCAAACACTCGCTACGGATACTTGTTTTTTAGCAATTTTGAGAAGAATTATGCTTTTTTGACAAAATAAAGCTGGTTATATCTATAAGCGTTTAGCTCTTTACTTAATTTTAAAAGTTGATTATATAGAGAAGCCTTAAACATTATTTTTAATTTCCTCGAATCATACCATAAAAATATATATAAGAATTTTTGGTATCACTCAACACATTTTGACAACTAGACAAAAAAGACAACTGTCAGTTTTATGACAGGTGAATGTGATGTCAACATAGGACGTGTAAAAAATTCCTCTACTCAACTTATAAATGGATCAAAAAATTTAAAATTTGTTAAAAATTTATCCAAAATTGCAATATTTCAAAATGCCTAGTATCGACGACAGAGTCGTTGAAAAACTAAACAACGAAATTGGAAAAGATTTCAAGAAGCTTTATCGTGCCTCTTGTCTCGTAGACAAATATAAACAACGTTATACTGAAATCGAAGACAAGGTATCTAAAATAACTCTGAAAATATGTGTTTTTTCTCAAAGATTAACTTAAATTCCCTTTTTTAGTTAAATTATGACGATGAAAATAACACCTCAAGTATCCGAGCAGCTCTCCAAAGCGGCGAAGAAGCTTGCAAAAGTATTGATTTTCAAATGGAAAAGCTAAATCGTTTCGAAGAGAAGCTGTCTGCAAAGATCCACGAATCAAAAAGAATCCTTCACGGGGTGAAACCACACCTAGATAAGGTGCGACATCTCCAGAGATTGGTTGAGTATTTAAATGTTGTCAGAGATATTCAAGACATAAGGTAGGCATTTTATTTTTAGTTTAAAAAAAAAGGAAGAGAAGGCATCATCTCCACTTATTTCATTCTTCTTACAGTGCTTCACTCACTTCTGCGATAAATGGACGAGATGAAACGAAAATGGTCAACTTGTATCTTTCACTAAGTGGAGCACATGATTCTGGAAATTGTGTCATTGGCAGATTAGATTCAGTTGAGGCTCCATTCCTACAATCGTTCGCCGTGAGAACTGCTGTCTATTGGCACGGACTTTTGAAGGAGAAGTTTTCAAAGTTTGTCTATTGTGTTTCATGATTTCTAACAGACATTTAATGAATTTCTAAACTTTCAGTGAATTTGAAACCCTTCTTAAAAACATCAGATGGGCAAATCAAGGTCAGGATATGCTTAAATTCTCTCCATCAAAAGATAACTTAGCCAAGTTAACATTAATTGCTGAGTATTTGTTTTTGGTAATTTAAAAAAAAATTATCTTCTCGCAGAAACTTTTATAAAAATTATCTTTCTGCAGCTGAAATCTCCAAATGAAGAATCCGAACCTTTGCAAATGATCACCCCTAGTATACTCCTGCAGCCTATAAGCACAGTTACCAAACTTCTCCTCAAGCAATATCGAACACGGTACAAAATGCTTATTCTTTATTTCTTGTGTCTTCTTAGTTTTAAAGTTTCTCTCTCTCTTTCTCTCTCTCTTCAGATTTTTATTCCACTTCACTGGCACAAAACAAACCAACCGCTTGGATAAACCCGAGTGGTATTACACACAAATCCTCAATTGGATCAAGGACACACACTTGTTTGTTGGCAGGAGCTTCCAACAGGCATGTGTAAGGGCCGGGAGAGTGGATTTTAATATTCGGGTAAGGAAAAACCTTTTTGCACAAAAGTTCTTCCTAACTTTTTCATATTCTAGCTTGAATTCATCCGAGGCCTTGTCCAGTTGTCTATTGAAAAACTCTCCTCCGACATTGACGAAATCTGCCACGATGAAAACCTCTTTGCTCATCTACTCGATGAGACTCTATCCTTCGAAGCTGAGCTTCGGGAGACTTTTGGCTATCCAGCTAGTTTTCCCAGCGCCATCACAGTCATCACACAACCAACATATCTTTTAAAATGGATTTCCTTAGAAGAGAGATGTATGTCCAGTCTACTTTCTTATCATCCTCCCCATCAACCTAACTGATTGTTTATATTTATCTTCTTTTCTAGTTTGTGCGGATAAAATGGACCAGATCCTGCAGGGCTACGACCCATGGACACTCATCGACCCAGGCACACATGACGAACTAAAGATACCCAAATGTGCTGATCAGTTCATAAGACTCCTCGAAGCCATCAAGGATCGTTATTACTCCCTCATTCAACCGGGACATCAGCTGCAGTTCCTCAACCTCCAACTGGAATTGATTGACAACTTCCGAAGGAGATTGGTCCAGTTACATAGCTCCGCCGTCGTCGATAGTATTCAAGTTCTAAATGCAATAAATTATATCAATTCCGTGCTTCGAGAGTGGGGAGAGAATGTTGTGAGTTTTTTCTTTCGTATTTTTAAAGACAGCTTAAAACGCATTCTAATCTACAGCATTATTTACACCTTCACGCGGCTCTGGTGGGACCGAATGCAAACGAAATTAACTCAGTATTCGAACATCCTGTCGAAGAATTGGAACATTGGCAACAGAAGCTTGTCAAAAATCTAGCAACGAAGGCCGTAAATGAAATCAAAGCTAAATCAATGCCCTATCGTCATGATAAATGGCAATCGCTGTCAGAAAACATTTCAAGAGAACCTTTTATGCTCTCAACGAGTGCTGGGGAAATGTTTCAGGTGAAGTGAAGAAAGAGATTTCGAGATTCAAGAATCATGTTCTTGGCGGCGTCTGGATTTTCCGAGCCTTTTTCTTTAAAAGGGACTTAAAACGTTTTTTCTTTCAGGTAATGGTGACAACATTACACAACCTAGAGAAGGACCTCTCCAGCAACCTCTTCAACCTTGCTCTGCGTTTAATAGCCAAACAAATGGACGATTACTTCCTCGATAGTATGGTTATGAACACGAAATTCTCATCTGCCGGAGCGGCGCAATTCAACTACGACATGACAAGAAATCTTTTCGCTTTATTTGGACAATATTCTAGGCGCCCAGATTTGCTATTTAAGAAGTGAGAAAGTCCTTATTCTACACTCACGCTTGGAATTCTATTTTTTAAATTATTTTTTCTTTTTTCAGAGTTCATGATATTTGTAAATTAATAACCATTCCTCGAGGATCAGCGATGCTTCTTCTCGAAACCCTAAAAGGCGACGAATATCCCTTTGAGGAGAAACAAAAAGCTCTCAAAGAACTCGGTGTAGTCCACTTCAATCCCAGCACTAGTCTCGATGTAATCGAAAGGAGAACGGATATTCGATTGTTTTAAGAGGGGATCAGGGAATTTATGTTTTTAGAGAGAGAGCCTTGGAACACAGTTTTTAAGTGAAGAATAAAATTTTGAGATAAAATTTAACTGACCAAAGTTGTTTTTTCTTTTTTATTGAAATTTTGATGTTTCTTTTTGTTTTATGCGTAAAATAGTTGTGTTTGAAAAAAATAGCCTAACCAAAATCATAAAGAAAAGCATAACTAAATGCCTTTTCGCAATTTCTCGCCGACTGTGAATTCTGTCATGCCCTTGCCAGCGACACCGCAGGTGCCAATGCCAACACGTCCTTCGACATTCTCGGGGGATGCAAATATACTTTTTACCTTCATTCCGGGTTTCTTTGAATTCTTCGTAGTGAAGTTAAGCCACTTGTTTTTGTCGTGTTCGCGTTCCTCTTCGAGTTCTTTGAAGCGTTGTTGTTTCTTTTGTTTGCGTTTTTTGAGGTATTCTTTTTGATTCGGTCGATGTCGTCTACAAGTACAAATTTGTATCCAATAAATAAGGATTTATAAATACTCCTCTTAGTTAGAACTTACTTTGTTGATGGGAAGACTTCATTACGACTTGTACGTTCTTTTAGCTCTTTCAACGTTGTTGTCGAACGATTTTGATATGCCTCGAATATTACACTAACCTCACCCTCAACGGTTATGCCCTCGATGGTGGCATCATAGTAGACACCATCTTCAGTCCATTTAGCTTGGCATTTATCGCCAATTTTCCACACTTTTGCCGGGCAAACGAGTTTCTCGGCTTCCAGTAAGGCAGCTTCGATTTCATCGTAGTACGATGTTGAGGTGGCTGGTTCGACATATGAAGATTTCTTTTGTTCTTCGAGTTGTGTCTTAATTAGATCTCTCGTAAGTTCTATTACTTCTTCGAGATCTTTTTTCAGCTTAAGCAACTCGGAATTTTCAGGATCTGTGAGGAGGGCAGCCTCAACCTGAAAATTTAGATGTTTTTTTTGTGTTTGTTGTAGGATGTTCAATATTTTTGGAAGAGTTCGTAAGGGTATGGAAATTTTACCTGTTGTAATTGTAATTTGTAACTTTGTAAATCATCAGCCATTTCTTTGTTTGAAAATGATTAAATTAAAAAATCTATTTATTTTTATTACTTTAATTTTTTTAACAAACAAAAATCTATTTTTCTTTTCCAAAACACGTCCTTTTGTTTGACAGTTCTGTCAAAATTTTGTTAAATAAAAGTGATGCCAAGTGAACTTTCGTAAGGCGTACATAACATTAAGCACGTTTTATTTAGCTAATTAGTGGTCCGATTTCGAACTTTTCCACCACTTGATCATAGAGGAAATATATTATCTAGAGTCCCGACTTAATGGGTTTGCTCTCATTCGGCCTACAAGCTAAATTGAAAGGATTTTGTCCATAAGGATAAGAATGTGTTAGTTGTCCCGTGCATTTCTTATGGGAAAAAGCCATTAATAATATATTTCCTCTATGCACTTGATCGAGTGTTTAAAAATTGTTTAATAGTTAAAAAAAAACGCCAATTTAAAGGTAAATAAATAAAGCACTTTTAACAAAGCAAAAGTTGTTTCCATTAAAACTAACAAACAATGTGGTTTGGTTTAAAGGGGTCAGTTAAAGCTATCAATGGCTTTTATTACTAAATCCACTCATTGTAATGTTTTGGCAGGTCAGTTATAACGATCATTGAAAATGTGTAAAGCGAGAAGCAGATTAAAACAGTAATAGCATCATCAACAGCTAACAGCGAGTTAGGGAGCGTTCAAGTAATACGTAACGCAATTTTGGAGGAGGGGGGTCTCGTAAAACGTTACGGTGCGTTACAGGGGCGGGGGGGGGTCTTTCTTACAACACGTTACGCAACATTGTAACATTAAAACTATACCAAGTATAAAATCTGTAACATACTTTTTTGCGACTTTATGGTAAAAATGGTCACTTGAGTGTAACGTAACGTTTAGAGAGTGGGAGGAAGAGTACAGAAAAACGTTATGGTGCGTTACAAGGGGAGGAGGGGGGGGGTCAAAAATCTTCAAAAATTGCGTTACGTAATACTTGAATCCTCCCTTAGACAGCAAATATTTGTATTTAAATAGCACCGTTAAGTTATAATCAACAGTGTGTAGAGTCTAGTGTGTTACCCGACCCTGCTATCGCAGAGAAAAAGCAGTCAATACTGTAACAGCAAAATAAAAATAAAGAATTAGGTCTGGCGGCGCTGTTGACGTTGCTGTTGATGTGCTAATTTGTGCCAAATGACTGATACTCATTGATTCTAAGACAATGGCCGTGACGCTATTGCTTGCTATTTCAATCTGCTTCTCGCATAACATTCTAAAAATGTCAGGATTAAAATCCACTGGAAATCCATCTGGAACGACAGAAATGTGTGTTTTGTATAAGATTGAAGTACAAAGGGAAAAATTTGTTTCAAAGTAGAGTCTGCTGTTGAGGAAAATGAATTTTCTTCATTAAAATGAATTTCAGAGAGAAAAATAGGAAAAACGCATTTTTTCAAAAGAAAATTTGTTGAGTGACTTCTAATAGATGAGCTTATATTCGTATTACTAGTCATAAGGAAACCTACTAACTTAAGGTGGCGCTACAGGACCTGTGCCTCAACCAACATGCGTCTCCAGCTAGTTCGGTCCCTGGCTAGCTATCTCCAGTTTCGCACGCCAAGTTGGTTGCGCCGGCTGAGTCGCGGTCTTCCTCCCTCAGGATTGGATTTGAAGACCTTCCGGGCTGAAGCGTTGATGTCCATTCGCCTTACATGACATAGCCATCTAGGTCGCTGGACTTTTATTCTTTTAACTAGGTAAGTTTCGCTGTACAGTCGTACCAAAACTAGACATTACTCTGTAAAGCTCTTTCCTATAGATGCTGTCATACGCGGCTTTAAAATCGATAAAGAGATGTTATGGGTATCAATTTGAAGTTCCTGGAATTTTCCAAGATCTTTCCTAACGTGAATTCCTGGTCTGAAACCGAACTGATAAGGACCTATTAAGCTAAGTGTACACGATTGCCAGATCTGCAAATATTGCCAGATCTGTCACTGAAAAATTTGTCTCGAATGGCTGACAATCGTGTACACACCAAATTAATTTGCAAACAAATGATTTGGCTCCTAATTTGCAGACAAATATCTGCCAATTAATTTGTAGATATCTGGCAATCGTTTACACGCAAGCTGACAACCGTCTACACACCAAATTGATTTGCAGAAAAATTTGTTCATCAATCATTTTGAAGACAAATTAATTTGCAGATGTGGCAATCGTGTGTACACAAAATTCATTGGGAGATCACCAATTTTTTTTTCATTTTCTGACGTTTCTGCAAACGTCTGACAATGAATAAATTTGCAGATGCCGTTTGAGGAACATTTGCAAATTTATTCATTGGCAGACAAATTTTCTGACTGATGCGATGTGTGACAATGAGCTGAAAATAAATTTGCAGATCCAAAATTTGATTTGGTGTGTACACGGTTGGCAGAAAATCTACAAATGTTTGCAAATCTATTGCTAGCTCTTTGGCCAAATTAGTTTGTCGACATTGTCAGACAAATATTTGGCAACAGATTTGCAGATGTTTGTAGATATCTGCAAACCGTGTACACACAAATTAAAATTTTCAGCTCATTGTCAGCTCATTTTCACACATTGTCAGACCTGGCAATCGTGTACACTAAGCTTTAGGTTATTGAGAAACGGCTTCAGACGTTCACATATTACGCCAGAAAGGATTTTATATGCAATGATCAGCAGACTAATGCCTCTGTATTTGGCGCAATTCAGAGGGTCTCATTTCTTGTATAAAGGGCAAACTATTCTTCCGATCATATTTTGCAGATAAGTTGGCGCATACTCTCTAACAAGCCATCGCCTGTTGTTTGAATAATTCGGCAGCGATACCGTCAGCTCCAGCAAGCTATCCCTTGGCATCTACAGACTTCACTTGATACTTGGGAAGACCTCCCTTAGAATTGCAAGACCTCCCTTGGAATTAAAAGACTTAATAATTAGTTTAAAAAATTACTGAAGATGTTAGTTCGGCAGAGAACCCTGAGTTATCTTAAAAACGATGCACAGTTCCTATTTTGAAATACATACATTAAGTTCAATAGTAAAAAATATATATTTAAATTTGCTTGAAATTGCAGATTTCAAGGTCAACATTTTTATCCAACTTTTGATTTTTTTACAAAAAATTTATAATTTTTATAAAAAGTGAAATTATTTCATGTTGAGCCTCAGTAGTTTTTTTTTACTGAATGCGTTCATTACACATCCAGTACAAAAATTTGAAAATTTGAGGAGCATTGCTGCAAAAACACCGCTCCTGTCAAATTTTGTGCAGAAGTAGAAGAAGAAAGCTTGCTTGATTTTAATGCCCCCGAAAAGAGTACACATTTTTATTCAAACAATATTTTCAACTTGCAAAAGGAATGTTTAATTTTAGTTCAAATAATAAATAAATTATTTTAAAATTATGGCTGATAAGAAAACTGAAGTTTTAAAAGAAAAAACAAATGTTTCCCAGAGTCTAAGCTCTCCCAAACACGAGGAATCAAAGGCAGACAGTGATGACAAAAAAGACTTAACAACAGACACCGATTGTGGTGTCTCAACCAGCAGTAATGCGGCGGCCTCTGGCTCTGTGGTGCAAGATAAACAAAACACCAAAGAGACTACCAGAGCTGAAGATTCCAAGGATGATGAATTGGCGTTGCAATCAGAATTAAGTAATGAAGAAACATTAAATGATGCAATTGACAGTGAGGCGGTAACCAAAAGTGATGGTGGCGTTAAATCTGTGAATTCAAGCAAATCCGAAACACTATTCTCGGATATAGAGAGTTCAGATAACAGCATTGGCTATGATGAACCAAAGAAGATCAAAGAAGCAGTGTCACAGGATGCAAAAGCAGAAAAGACGCCAAGCAGGGCTGAAAGTCCAGAAACAGAAAATGTTGTTCCAGAAGAGAAAAAAGTTATCGAATCTGAGTTCGATCCTGTGGAGTCTGATGAAGAATTTTTTGAAGATTCATTGCCAGGGAAACCAGACAAACTTTCTCAAGACACTATATCAAAAGAAAAAGGAGAAGGAGAAGAAGAAAAACTACGGTCTCCATCGGCTGATGATGAAAAAGTTAAACCCAAAGAATTGAACTTAGATCCCGAAGAGCCTGAGGCAGATGAACCACCGTCGGCTATTGAATCCAATCTGGACCAAGAGCCTGAGGCAGATGAACCACCGTCGGCTATTGAATCCAATCTGGACCAAGAGCCTGAGGCAGATGAACCACCATCGGCTATTGAATCCAATCTGGACCAAATTGGTAGTCCCTCAGAAGATGAGCACTTAGTGCTAGAGAGTTCAGTTGATCATGAAGATCAAACTGAAGACAAAAAAGAACTCGCATCCACTGATGACTTAGCTAAAGATAAATGTACGGAAGACGATGGAAATGATTTTTTGGTGGAGGAAACTGTGGGTGTGTGTTCTCCAATAAGTGCAATTGATACGGAATCAAAGAGGGCAAAACCAGAGGAAGAAGAAATAACGTGTCAAAAATTAGAAGAAGATCTGGAAACGGGTAAGAATGTTTTATAATTTTGATTGTTTTACTTTCTTTTGTATAAAGATTTTAAAAGAAGATGTTGATACTGCAAAAGTCACTTAAATCTAAAGACATGTTAAAATCGTGTCCATCAATAAACAAAAACAAAACGTTTAATTTTGAAATTCATAAATCAACGCCTTCATTCACATACTGAAGAAAGGTTTTTCTTCACATCCACTCACTCTCTGTTTTTATAAACACCCAGTCATGTAAGTCTTATTTTTGACGGATTTTAGCCCGTTTCCCGATCTTTTTAGCGTTCGTTACTAGTTCTTGAAGCTATTTAATTAATTAATCGTGATTCATCTTTATTAAAAACATTAATGTCCATGATTTCTCTTGCTCTTTCTTTATACTTTTGAGAAATCGGTGTTCCTTTTCTCTTCTGCCCGTAAAGCTCGTGATCAGCTCTTGTTGTTCCTTGCAGCGCAGCTTTGTGTGTCTATTGTTAGACTGCATTTACCTGCCGACATCGCCAATGCTGCCACTGGTTCTCGATACATTTTGTTGGCGGCAGGTAACTTCGAATAAGGTTCTTGTGGCTCGGTTTGGAGAAGGATTTGGCGAGCTCTTGATGTTGTATCTTCTCCCAGCATCTCCCTTTTTTGCATTAGATCTGAAATTCCGAATTGCTACCTTGGGTACAACAAGTCGATGTTAGTTCCTCGTAAAGTTGGGACGTCCATGATGGTAGAAGCATGTTTAGCGTCGATCGCAATATATTCAATCTGGTTGACGGTAAATTGATCTGGAGAACTTCAAGCTCTTTTGTGGATGTTCAAGCGTGGAAAACGTGTAGTGGCTACCATGACGTTTGTTCCGCAGTGAAATCGAGCATCTTGAATCCGTTATCGGAAGTGTTGTGATGAGTTTCCCAATTATTTCACCAAAAATGTCTTCGCTTCCAAACAATTTTAATGTCATAGGCGGCCATTGTTTATATGCTTTGTCCAACAGCTGGCAGAACATATCTTATCTTCTGTGGGGGCGTGTACGCATATTAGGGTAATGTTACCGAATGTAGCCTTGAGGCCCTGGTTAATGCACCTATAGTTTAAGAATTGTTGCTTAAGTTTAGCTCTAATGACAAAGCCGAATCCAAATAAAGGTTGTTATTTTTCTCGGTATTACTAAATCCGTCCGTATCCGAGGTTTCTTGGTGCTCGAGAACTAACTTTACGTGGTCAAGAAGTAACCCTGACGCACGACATCCAACTGTAGGACCACGCTTATTACATTTCTGAGCTCCGAATATGTCGTAGAAAAGCCCTATAAGATGTTCACTAAGAAGTTCAACCTAACCGTTGATTCCATCTAGACAATTTCTCCGCTGTCGTCTGTATAAACCGAGAATTAGCTTAGTGGAAACACCTCTCCCCCCCCCTCTCGTTTGCTACCACAACTACATTTGGTAGATATAGGCTAGTTTTGAGAAAAATCTGTGCACGCTTGTGTTCTCTTAGGGTTCACAAGTCTACTTGTCATTTCCTTAAGAAAGAGGTAAAACTGCAAAGTTTTCAATTCCCAGTTGCAAATCCTTCAAATTGTTTGTTTTTGTTGAAGTATTGTTAGTATTTTTTTTTGTTTTCTTTTCCGTCTATTAAGTTGAAATTGAGTCTTCCGAAAGTTCAACCAAAGTTCCAGAAGAAACACTTGAAAGTACCCCTCTGGAGAGCTCAATAACAATCGCCGAAAATGACCCAACAGAAGCAATAGAATCTGAAATTGAAATTCCAAACGAAGAATTTGAGACATCTGAGATCCAAGAAGAAGTCCAGGAAGAAATAGAAGATTCTAAGAAGTCTGAAGAAGTAGAACCTATCAAACCGTCAGAACCTGAAGAAACACCTGAAGTTGCAGCAGAAGTTGTTGTCAAAGAAGTCCCAGAAGTTGGAACATCAGTTGAAATCACGAAACCTAAAGAAGCGACTGATTCAGGAGAAAGTCAAAATGTAGAAAAGTCAAAAGTAGCAAAAGTAGTCCCTGAAGATGTTGAAATCGCAAAGGACGATAGTGATGAGAAGATGGTTGAAGAAAATTTGTCAACTTATGAAGCTGACGACACACTTGCTTCAGAACTTGAAGACCCCCAGGATCAAAAAGAAGAAGAAGAATCTATGCATGTTGATGAAACAATATTGGAAAATAGTGCATTTTCAGAAATGGAAACAAATGAAGACGCTGAAATGGCAGAAGAACCTGATAGTCAACTGACCGAAAAAGATGAAACTAAAAAACTTGCAATTGATGAGGAGAACATTGCAGAAACTGACGAACAATTGATAGAAGAACCAGTTGAGGATTCGACGGAATCGCCTAAAATTGATGATAAATTGGATGAAACTACAAAATGTCAAGCTTTGAAAGAAACTGAAGAAGAATCCAAGTGTCAATCGATTGTAATTCAAGAAACCAAATCAATCGACAAACTTGAAACTTTTCCTAAAGCATCTGTCGATGGCGAGATTGAGGAACCTGCTGAAAATAAAGATGACGTAGAAGTCATGATAGATGAAACATTAGTATTGCAGAAAGAAGTTCAAGGGGAACATGAAACAACACCAGAAAAAAGTCTGGAAGATGAAAAGATAGACGATACAGAAACAAGGAAACAAGGTGCTACTTCACCACTTGAAACAACTGAAAAATCAAATGAAGTAGTCGAAGAACCAAATGAACCTTTTGAGAAAGATACTCATGTATCAAAGGAACAAGATGAATCTCAAGAGGAATCACTTAATGAAACACAAAAACAAAATGTTGAAACAGAAGAACAAATAAGTGAAGCAGCAGTGGCTGAGGAAACTGAAGTTCATGAAGAAGAATCAATTACAAAAATTGGTGATGCTGTTGAGTCTTCAGAAGCAAAAGAAGACAAAGTTGAAAAATCAACAGAATCTAAAATTAAACCAACTGAAAAGGAAATATGTCAAAAAGAAACTGACGACCCACCATCACAAGAAGAAGCTGAAGAAAAAATCTCAATTGAAAAAGAATATTCCTCAAAAGAATCAAAAGAAATAGAAGATTCTAAGAAGTCTAAAGAAGTAGAACCCATCAAAACATCAGAAGCTCCGGAAATACCTGAAGTTGCAGCCGAAGTTGTTATTAAAGATGTCCAAGAAGTTGGAATATTACTTGAAATCACGAAGCCTAAAGAAGCGACTGATTCAGGAGCAAGTCAAAATGTAGAAAAGTCAACAGTAGCAAAAGTCGTCCCTGAAATTATTGAAATTGACGATGATGATGACATCGAAGAGACTAAGAAATCAGAAGATAACTCAAAAACCAATCAAAATGATTCACCATCAATAAATGAAAATGAAAAAGAAAAAGAAACTAAAGAATCAGAAGACAAGAAAGCTGATGAAGTGTCGATCAAGGAGCCGTCTCTAACTCCAATGGAAATAACCCAAGACATTCCAACAGAACAACCAGTCCATAAAATTGTGGTAGAAGACCAATGTTCCAAGACAAACCAAGAATCTGGTGATAATGCAACGATGAAGGAAGTTCTCGATGATGAAGATGAACCCCTGTTAATGATCGATACTTCTCACAAAGAAGACAATGACACGGAGAGTAATGTGGACAATGAAACAGCAACATCAGCACCAAGTACCGACTCGAGTAGTGATGGTTCGTTGGAGGTGTTCTATGACAAGGAATGCGTTAACTATGAATGCAAACGGGCGACGAAGAACTTTTATCGAGCCACAGTATTTTCATTGAATTATTTTAAGGTGTCAAAGAAGCGCACAAAGACACAATTCGTGTGTGAGGATTGTTATGAGAGGTCCTTGAGTTCGTATGAGGTGAGTTTAAGTCCGGATTTGAATGAGTTGTTTAAGAATTGTGTGTGTTTTTGTATTTTTTCAAAAGGATCTATGCTCTACACTCAAAATGAAACAACCTCTTTTGCATGGAACCACATTTAAGTGTCAAGAGTTTGTGGAAATCATTGACAGCAGTGACGAGGAGGAGAGTGATTCAGCAGCAGACAAGGCGAAAGGTAAGTTGAGTTTAAAATCAATCACAGCCGATCATGGTTTTATGATAACTTCTTCTTAAGTTTCAGATGAAAATACCCTACCCAAGGACAGCATTGAGATGCTTGAAGCCGAACTTGAAGGAGCCATTCGCAAAGTCATGCACAATGTTGATATTCAAAAGCAACTTTCGTGGACAAAGCAAATTCTGCAACAGCGTCTGACGAATCTTCAAGAGGATTCGGACTTTGTGACCGAACAATTACGTTCGCTTCAAAGGAAGGCCGACCAAATGCACAATTCACTTTATCAGTGTCCAAAAATAAAACTCCGACAGCTAACCCCGTTGGATTTGAACAGTGGTCGAATGTATAATCCAGAATCGGATAATTCAACGAGTGTAAGTATTACAAAAAGAAAAACTCATAGAATATATAGAATACATGGGAATTTATAAATTTTATGTTAAATGTCATTTTTAGCAGATTCCTCTGCCGGGAGATATTATTCGGAATCCAATTTGTGTCAATGAGCAATATTATGCTGTGAAGACAAAAGCCATTGCTAGTTGGGTTCCATGTAAAGTGATCGAAGAAGTTGAGGGCTATCCTGCTGGCTATAATCATTCGAAGACTTATAAAATCAAGTTTACGAAGCTTGCTAAGTATCCAATGTTTAAGACGGTCTATGCTAAACATATGGCATATTTTGATCCTCCAAATGTTAGACTTCCAATTGGTAAGGCTATATCTTCTCTTCATAAATCGAACCAAAGATTGTAAAACTGATTATTTATTTAAGGATCCCGTGTAATTGCCTATTTTGATGCAACGTCCCTATCACGAGGCAAGGAGAAAATGCTCATTCCAAGTGCATTCTATCCCGGTATTATTGCAGAACCACTTAAACAAAGCAATAAATATAGGTAAGTACTTATTGTGGCTTGAAAATAAACCATTTTTTAATCTCTGATGATTGCTTCTTCTTCGGTAGATATTTGGTGTTCTACGATGATGGTTACTTCCAATATGTAAGTCACAAAGACGTTCGATTGGTTTGTCAAGCTTCGGAGAATGTCTGGGAAGATGTACATCATCAATCGCGTGAATTTATTCATAATTATCTCACTCAATATGCCGTCAATAGACCAATGGTCCAGACGCAGAAGGGCCAAAGTATGTTGGTCGATTATAATGGCAAATGGATTTATGCTCGTGTCATTGATGTCGATTGTAGTTTGGTGCAAATGTTATTCGAGGGACAAAGTCGATCGGAATGGATATATCGTGGGTCGACACGTCTCGGACCGGTTTATAAGGAGTCCAATAATCTATCACAGAAAAATACACTCAATGCTACAAGAAGGGTAAGTTTTTTATATGATTTGTATTTAATGTCTCTTTGACCTTTAAAAACCTTTAAATTTGATTAAAAATGTAAATGTGAAAATGTCATAAAAGTCTTTCTCGGTGCTAAGTATTTAAGTTGTTCTTCTGAAATGAAGGGATATGTTTTTGAATTCTATCGGGTGTTATTTTAAGAGCTCGAAAAAAGGTTCCAATGCTAAGTTATTGAAAGGAGTTAAATCGCACGAACCGAACGGGGGGATAGTTAGTTGTCACCAAATTGATTTTGTAATAAATTGATGGTTAAACTTGATATGTGGCAAGTTGCGGTGTCTTTTTGGAATCAAATGTCGTCAAATATAAGCCGATGAATTTTTGGAAACAAAAAGATCAGTGGGCTTGGCTCAGTCATTTTACCATAAATAAAATTACATATTAAAATTAAAATAATAGATGAAAGTAACATCATGAAACATAAACGGCTGTTGAATGTCATGGTAACGTTTCCTGTCTTACTCAAAGCTTCGTTCATTAGCCGTACTACGCGAATGTAGAATGCCTTAAATCAATTCTTCGGTAAAAGTGTTCCAAGAAGTTTGCAAAGAGATTTTTTTAAATGTAACAGAAATTTTTTTATTAGTCTCATGCTCAAAAGCAGGACAATAACTTCAAGCATGACAAGCTTTACTACCACCAGATCGGTGCATCAAGGTACCCTCCAAGGAGGGGTCCTTTCGCCTCTCTTATGGAACATGGTAGTAAACGACTTTTTAACATCATTAGAAGCAGAGGGTTTCAGGGTGATTGCCTATGCTGACGACGTTGCAATATCTGTATCTGGAAAACACTGCCAAGTTCTCCCGGAACTCCTACAAAATGCCTTGAATAGGCTAACAAAATGGGCTAAGCAATGTGGCCTGGACGTCAATCCACATAAAACAGAACTAGTACTCTTTTCAAGAAGGTACAAAATTCCTCAGCTCAGCCCACCCAAGATTAAAGGAATACCATTAAGGTTTTCCGACCAAGCTAAATATTTAGGCCTCATTTTAGACAAAAAACTAAATTGGAAGGCAAATATTGATGAAAGAGTAAAAAAGGCTACTGTAGCGCTTTTTACTTGTAAAAAGGCCATAGGATCAAAATGGGGCTTCTCCCCAAAAATAACCCACTGGCTATACACTTCGGTAATTAGACCGATACTCATTTATGGAGTTGTCGTATGGTGGACCGCACTGGACAAGATGGTAAATCTAAATAAGTTCATCAAAGTCCAGCGGTCAGCAGGTATGTGCATCACAGGAGCACTTCGCTCAACACCAACCGCAGCCCTGGAAGTGCTTTTAAGCCTAACACCTCTTGACATCTTCTCCAAAACGGTGGCAGCTAACTCACCTAACACCTCTCAATGGAACAATGGAACAGTAACAATACTGGACATACTACTATCCTAGATAATTTTAGATCTATCCCAGATCGCCTAGACTATACCACCCCTAAAATGGTATTCGGTAAAAGCTTCCATGTGTCCATCCCTTCAAGATCCTCCTGGGAAGAAGAGAGACCACTGGAAGACAATGCGATACACTTCTATACAGACGGTTCAAAGACCGATTACGGAGTTGGAAGTGGTATCTATTCGGAACAACTGAATCTAAGTCTATCATATAGACTTCCCAATCAATGTAGTGTATTCCAGGCAGAAGTAATGGCGATTAAAGAGGCACTATCCTGGCTCAAAGAAAACGTTATATCTTGCAAAGATATACGAATTTTCTCGGACAGCCAAGCCGCTCTTAAATCTCTCGCATCTGTCTCTACAAACTCTCAATTAGTCCACGACTGTCGATCATCTCTGAATGAGATCACAGAACAGTTTAATATTCACCTCATTTGGGTGCCGGGCCACAGAGACATTCCGGGAAATTGCAAAGCCGATGAGCTCGCCAAAAACGGAACACTTCTGCCAAATGTTAGTCAAAAACATAACATAGGAACACCACTTGCTACATGCAAATATCTTCTCAAACAATATGCTCTAGAAGCAACAAATGCTAGATGGTCACAGAGCACCACCTGCCTAACAACCAAGCAAATATGGCCAAGCATAGACTTAAATCGGTCAAAAGGCTTGATATCCTTGAGCAGACAAAATATAAGCTCTACAATTGGAGTAATAACAGGACACTGCCTCATAGGAAGACATGCTCTGAGGCTAGGAGTCTACACATGGAGTCTGCATGGACGAGGAGGAAGAGGAAACAGTTCAACACCTGCTATGTACATGTCCAGCACTCTCCACTAGAAGGAATAACTTTCTCGGTAATCCCTTCTTCGACAATACCAGTGAACTGGCAATGACTGACACAAAGTGTCTCTCTAACTTTATTAAAAGCACAAAATGGTTTGTTTAATTTTCATTACTCTCCCATGAGCAACCTTATTAGTGGTATCACAATGGACCCTTGAGGTCTAAGTGAGTCAATGACATCTAGACAGCCACTCCAACCTAACCTAACCTAACAGAAATTTCAACTGTGAAAAGATAGACAAAATGTACTCGTATAAATGTTCTTACGCAGCCTTTATTTTAGAATCGAAATCAGAAGACTTTAGGGTGAACAAATTGGACACGCCATTAAAATATTAACTCTTTATTTTTTCTAGTATTTTGTTTGTTTTTTTTTTAAACCTTCATTATAAAAAAAAGTACAGTCGAGGGTTAGTATTTATTTAACCATTGAAATTAGAGTTATCTTTTTAAGTTAAAAATCAAGTAATCATGTTGCAATGTTTCGCGGTACAACTGCTCTTTTCAAAATACTCTATAAATTGTCTATGGTGTTTATATGAAAACTTTGAGCTGGGCAAACCATAGCTTTAATAGTATTGCATCCAAAAGTTGATGGGACCATCCTAAAACAAACCTCATATGAATTGAAAAAAATCCCGTCACTGTTGAAAACGTGTTTAAACGTGTATTTGTTTGGTATAAATATTAAAGTGAAGGAAGCATGACAGTTTTTCATTAATACTAAATACTTTGAACTAAGATTCTACACTCCAATTCATCAAATTCAAAAAACACGTACATGTACCGATGATGTGAAGAAGGGACCAACTTTGCTAAAAATAGTGATTTTAGATTAGATTAGATTAGATTGGTTCTTACATTACATTACATTACATTACACACTACTAAGCACATAAATGTACAGAGTAGAGAACACAGCACCTTGAGCGACTAGACTATAGATTGGTTTTTATTTTGATAACGTTGATTAACATTTTTTTTTATAAAGTTTACAAACAAAAACAAAAAGCATGGCTTTATTGCCGTCTGCCTAGTTGACAAATCATAAAAAAGATAACATAGCTCAATAATATATTTAAAAACTTTCATTTATAATTCTACTTCTATAGAGAAGAGCTAGCCTGCAGAATTGATATAATTTATTAACTTCCATATTGTTAAGCAAGAGTATAACTTGATTTTGCGTCAGTATTTCGCTACCAAAACCATTGCTTCTTATTTCTTTAAGAACTGGACATCTTCCAACAAAGTGTAAAACATCCTCCCTTTCCTTTAAATTGCACAATGAGCATATAATTGGTAAGTCATCTCTATGAGGTATAAAATTCAGCTGCATAACTTCACCTCTCAATTTAACCATCATTGAAATTTCAACAATGCTATTATCATCCCTAAAATAATTCCTCTCTTCCAAGTTGTGATTTAGCTGACAGTATGGCGTCAGTCATGTATTTCTCTCGTTGTTTTATGTCCACTGCAGAAATGAGCTGGTATAAAGATTCTTTTAAATCATCCTGATTATTACACAAAAGGTTAAGTTCCATTCCACATTCTCTTGCCAAATGTATCCAATCATCACACCAACTTGTTTTGGTTCGTATTACTTGAAGCGCTGGCGTTGCTATCTTCGGAAGCCTATTACTGTTCATCTTCATAACTCTCAAGACGTAATCGACTTGCATTTTTAGGGTTCGTATGAACATAGGAGCTAGGGACCGAGCTAGATGGAGAAGTTTGTTGGGTGAGGCCCTAGTTCACACAGGACTGTAGCCACCTTAAGTAAGTAAGTAAGTATGGACATAGGAGATAATCCTGATTCCAACATAATAACATAGTTGGGTGTATTTGATGGCAGTCTAAAAAATTTTTTAATTTTGTATCGGAGAAGTTTCTCAACTGTTTCGTATTGTTTCGGATCCCCAAGTTTCAAATATCTTGAACTTGCTGCTATGTGCTATACTTTTGTTAAAAAAACATCTTTTCCAAGTTGCACTTATTGCACTTTTAGCCTTAACTAGTTTCTCTCTTAGATGCATTTCCATGCTCAAATTTTTCGTTAAGTGAACTCCAAGGTATTTCAATTCCGTGACAACTTCAATGACCTCTTCATTATAGAACCATTTTTCTTTCGCTGAATTGCGGCCTCCTCCTCGTTTAAAAATCAAAATTTTGGACTTATTAAGATTCACCATCAAACTCCAAAGCTGACAATATTGATACAGGCGGTTTATCATTAACTGTAATGATTCAGGTGATGCTGCCAAAAGAACAATGTCGTCCGCAAACAGCAATGCTTTTATTATTTGTCTGGCAAAGTCTATGCCACCTGGTAAAAGGTCTGTAAAATCTTCAATAAACAAGGCGAACAGACTCGGACTCAATGTACAGCCTTGTCTGACTCCCGATTGTGTTTTAAACCCTCTCGACAACTCTTCTCCATTCCATACCTTAGCAATTGTATCTGCATATAGATTCTGAATAACTCTTCCGAACTTCTATGACATTCCGTTACTATACAGCTTGTAGATAAGCGCATGTCTATCGATCATATCAAATGCAGATTTAAAGTCAACGAAAAACGTATATAGCTTCTTGTCCTTATTGAGGATTGTTTCTGCGATACTTTTAAGGGTAAAAATGTGATCAACCGTCGAATAACCTGTCCTAAAGCCTGCTTGAAACTCCTTTAAGAGCTTGTTGTCTTCTATCCATTTATTAAAACGTTTTTGCAAGACCAGCGTGAATATTTTATATGAAGCATTTAGACAGGATATTCCTCTATATTAGACACCTCGGCCAAGCTCCCTTTCTTATGAATCGGGAAAATGATGGACTGCTTTAATTCTAGTGGTATCATTCCTGTTTCCATGACATTGTTGTCGGTTGATTAGCTCTGCTGTTCCATACTTATAAAATTCTGTTGATATGCCCTTCGGTTCACATGCTTTCCCATCTTTAAGTTCCATTACAGCTGATATCACTTCTTGGTGTCTTATTGCAGCATCAAGAGTTTCATTTTTAAAACCCGGAGTAGCGTATTGAAAAAAAAGTTTCCCTTCTGTTGTTTGTTGCTCACAAACATAAACCTTTTAAGAAATTTCAAGAGATGGTAAGATCAAAAAATTGAACTTCGAAAATAATCTTTAAAATTGAGTTCAGTTCCAAAAGATAGGGAAATGTACGGAATGTAGTATCGAAAGAAACTACAGAAGCCAAAAACCATCATCAAGGAACAAGGTGAAAATGTGAATGAAAACAAGATCAAATTAGACAAGGAGACTAAAAGATCAAAACTTTAAAATTAACTTCCCAGACGTAGGTACGTTATATAAGACCGGCTTAGTTACGAGCATAAATAATTTGTATCATGGATTACTCTAAATAGAAAAAATCCAAGATTAATAAATGGTCAGTGCAGGTTGAATAGACACCACAGCATCCTTGTATTGGAGAGAAGTGTTATATTTTTTCAAGAAAATTAAATATTTACTTCGAACAAATTTCGACAAAGGTGAATTTTATTGGAGAACTATATTAATTCATTTTTAACGCTCCTAAAAATTTCTATCATTATAAACCGGAGCAAAAAAAATAGGCAAATTACTCAAAAACTATATGCTTTTTTTTAAAATTATTTTTTATACAATTGGTACATTTAATGAACAAACTTTCGAAACGTATGTGAGACATATTTTTTAGTGTGGAATTTTATCGAAGCAATGTTTAGTTCTAGTTTCCCTGGAATATCTGTTTGTTCTGTATTGAGTACAAGAGGACTTACTTGCTTAAGGTGCCAATACAGTCCTGTTTGAACTAAGGCCTCACCCAACAAACTTCTCCATTGGTCCTATTAGAGCAATCCAAGTTGGGTGAGGTCACTGTCCTGTGGGAGTGGATTCGAAGACTTTTGGACGAAGTGTTGGTTTTCATGTGCTCTATGTGCCCCAGCAATCTCAGGAGTTGGACTTTTATCCTCCTACTCCTCTAGAAGATTATGAATACGGGAACTAAAAAAAACCCAAGGTGCAACAAACCGCTTTTGTTATGTTCCATGATCCTGCTCCGTATAACAGGACTGGAATGATACGAGTCTTATACACTTTGGGTGCTTGAGAATGGGCGTTGCTGCTCAATTTCTTTCTTAGTTAATGTAATACCAGCAAAGATTCAAACAGATATCTGGGACACTAGCTACTTAGAAGATGAGGAGCTATCCTCTAGTTCATAGCTCATATGCTCAATTTCCTCAAAAGAACTATTTTAGAGAGCATATCCCAGAATGAATAATAATAATCATCCAGTCCCTTAGGAGGATTACATTAGATATCTTAGTTAGAATGCTTCATGGCCCCATTAACTTATTCATTCATTGCAGTTTGTTATTCTGGTTTTAACAATTGGAAACATTTTCCTCCTTTTATTCCAAAACGTCATTTTCTAATCTATATCGTTTTCCCCCGGTTGACACTCGGGTTAGATGGCCTATGATTCCAAACTTGGGCGCGATTTAATATGACGGGTCTCAAATAGAAATCAGAATTAATTTTATATCTCTCGCAGTTTTTAAAAATTTTTAAGTATTTAGTTTTTGGAATTCTGATTTTTAAGTTAAATTTGTAAATTAAAATTTTGTAAATTTTTAGCGCACAGAACCTTTTATTCGATATATCAACGGAGACGATTCTTCAACATCACAACAAGTCCAAGAAACTGAACAGTCTTCGGCAAAAGCGGGAAGCAGTGAAATTCGTTCGGTTGCCAAGAAGAGCGTTAGTCGAGTTGATAACTCTAACAATAATAATTCTACAACCAGCTCTGCTGCACAGCCGGTGCCTACAGTTCGTCATTTAAATAATTCAACAATTTTTGTCGATGATGACAATAAACCTAAAGGAAAGGTAAACAATTGAAATTCCAGTGGTTTTCATATCTTAAACCTTAAATTTAACACCTGTGTCTTTTTTTAGGTGGTTTACTACACTGCAAGAAAGAATCTACCCCCACGAAATTACGTTCCTCACATTTGCAATCCATCGTGTCCGTTCAATATTACACATAATCTATCATTCTACAGTCCTCTGGCCAAACCGTTGTTATCCGGTTGGGAGCGTCAGGTGTTTAGGCAGAAATCAAAGAAATTTATAATATATCGAGGACCGTGCGGAAAACGAATGCGTAATATTGAGGAATTGCATAGATACTTGCGAGTTACTGACAATGAATTGAATGTCGATAATTTCGATTTCAGTCCAGATACAAATTGTTTGGCAGAGTATGTTCTTGAAAAATGTCTCGTTAATAAGAAAGTAAGTTGGTCCAGATCCCTTAAATCCACTCTCCTTCTCATGCCATTTGTTTTGTTTTTAGGATATATCGTGTGGAAAGGAAAAAATGCCGATTCCATGCGTGAACTATTACGACGAAACGATGCCACCGGCTTGTGAATATTCTGCTGAGCGAATTCCCACCGAAGGTGTTCCATTAAATTTGAATGAAGAGTTCTTATGTGGATGCGACTGTACAGATGATTGTTCCGTAAGTTTTACTTGTTTGCTTAAAAACCGTAAGAAAATGTTTTAAAAAACTTTTTTCCAAAAGGATAAAACAAAATGTGCCTGTTGGCAATTGACCTACGCTGGAGCTAAGTACGGAATGCCTACAGTGCCCATAGACATGGTTGGCTATCAATACAAACGATTGTACGAGCATGTACCTACGGGAATTTACGAGTGTAATTCAAGGTCTGGCTCCTTCTTCCTCTTTTATATTTGTATTTCGTATTAATCTGAACTTTTTTTTAAGATGCAAATGCAAAGCAAATTGCGTGAATCGTGTTGTCCAGCAGCCCCTTCAATCGAAATTACAAGTCTTCAAGACATCAAATCGTGGATGGGGCTTGCGGTGCATAAACGACGTACCTCGTGGTTCATTTATCTGTGTCTATGCTGGTCAAATGCTTACAGAACAGGTTGCCAACGAGGGTGGTCTAGATGCCGGAGATGAGTACTTTGCTGAGTTGGATTATATTGAAGTGGCTGAACAAATCAAGGAGGGTTATGAATCTGATGTTCAGGAACCTGAAGAAGATGAGGTTTTACTCTTTGCTTATTTTTCTCATGTAAAACATTATGACTTACTCTTACCAATTTTAGGATCTTTATAATCCTGAAAGAGATGATGACGATATTGATTTCAGAGCACCTGGCGAATCGTTCAAAGATAAAGAATTCAATACTCGTCTAAGGGCACGTAGAGGCAATAAGAACAGCACAGATGGTGAGTTTGATTCTCAAGAGAGACAGGTTATAAGTTTCGAGCCCAATAAGAATATGGACACATCAACTGAACCCAATGAAAAACCGTAAGTTATTTCATTGGATCATCATCAACAGAGAAAACTTATTAATTAATTTTTTTCTTTTAGAACAATACGAAAATTGTTTGGAAAAGATGAAAGTTGTTATGTCATGGATGCTAAGGTCAGAGGCAATCTAGGAAGATATTTTAATGTAAGGGGGATTTGTTCTATTTTGAGAGTTATGAGTTGTGAATAATTTTTTTTTGTTTTAGCATTCTTGTTCGCCGAATTTATTTGTGCAAAATGTTTTCGTTGATACTCATGACTTAAGATTCCCTTGGGTGGCGTTCTTCGCATCGACTCATATAAGAGCTGGCACAGAGCTAACATGGAATTATAACTATGAAGTTGGTGTAGTACCAGGAAAAGTATTATATTGTCAATGTGGAGCGCCTAATTGTCGACAGCGATTACTTTAAGATGAGTGTGGGTTTTTTTGTAATGTAAAATGATTAAAAAAGAAAATAGAACTAAGGGTCAAATATAAAGTATTTTAGATTGTCCATATAAACAGAGGATTTGCTTTTCTTTTTCAACAACCATAAATTGGATCTTTTAAGAGGTTTAGATCTCAGAAATGCGCTTCCTTCCTTGTAGACCGAGAAATATTAAATTCATCGAGCTCAAACGAAAACGACCTGCTAGGCGACCAATCGTATTTGTAAATTTCTTGAGATACATGGAAAACGTAAAAAAGAAATTCCAAATTTACAAAAATGTTGGTCTGCTTTGACGATACAAAAACTATAAACGAAGATGTTTTGTCTCAAGCTGTTTCTGAAAACCGAAAACAAAATCATCTATTTTGCATATATCGATAAATCTGGATATTATGATATTATGACGAGAACATTTCGCGACTGTAATTTTTACAAATCCCTTAACGTAACTTGAGAATTGTTCTGTTTGTTGGAAGCGAATTATATGTACATACATACATATATAGTTTTTTTTTCAAGAAGCTTCGTGGACCTTACATCGAAATTTAAGGTTTTTGAGGCTACCGTGAACAGTTGCTTTTGTTATGGGAATCAAGTGTATAGATACAAATTTCTAGAGGATATGGAAGTTATTCAAAGATACTTTTTCAAAAGAATCTTCCGGCTACCGCGTAGCACGCCTAATTACGCCATATATGTTGAGTCCGGGCTTCCGCAAATATATGTTAGAAATGTAAAGGCCAACGCAGACTATCTTATAAAAGTTATGCATAGACCCGACAGTAATCTGCACAAGCAAATCCTGCTTATATCACTCCATTGTGGATATTCCCCTTTAAGAAATTTGCATGCTCTTGCCACAGCACATAATTTAGCAATGAATCTAAATGCAAACAACAAAGAAGAATGGAGAAATACCTTTTACAACTGCATTTCGATGGTTGATGAGGAAATGTACAAAACTAATTTCGAAAGGGCTAGGGAATCACTTTCTAGAGCAACCTATAGCCGTCTTAATTTGACTTTGGGCGATTATAATTATTTTTGTGAGGACCTTTATGCTTCTGATATAAGTTTAATATTCAAAATACGGACTTAAGTTCTTGAACTCAACTACAGGCCACATAGAACTGACTTAGATGCAATCTGTTCACTCTGCAACTCAAACCAAAACGAAGATGTTTACCATTTTTTAGCAACTTGTCCTATTTTACAAGAAATCCGTAGACTTCATTTTGATTAAAGCTTCTTTTCGTCGGAAGAATGTTTACGTGTTTTGAACGGGGAGTATGGTTGGAAATTGCTGGTAAGCTATGTCTCCCATGCAAATAATTACAGAAATTCCTATTTGAGTCTGTTTTGAAGTATCTACTTAAGTAAAAAAAGAAAATAAAGTTTTGTTTTAGCTAAACTAAAAGTCACAATATTCCATTACTTGAATCTCTTAGAGTTCACCTTTTTCCGTTTTAACTAAACTAAAAGTCCATATTCTCCGAAACTTTTCCACTTCTTCGCCATCTTCGGTTTTTTTAGTTTAAAAAAAAAATTAAACTTAAATATTTTGAACAATCATTTAAAGTACCTAATTGTTAATTGTTTTCTTTTTTCATTGTAACACATATTTATTGTTAACTATTCTTTTTCTTCTTTAAATTATTTTGCCACTTTAACAAAACAACATTTAACAAGTTGATCACATTTCTGTAATAATATTTATATACATATGTTCTTTATTTTATATTCCATAATTGTATACTCTTTTTTCTCAATGTAAATGTCTTGATAATATTCGGCAGACGGCTCTAATGCCATGCTTGTAAGTTTTTTTTCTATTGTAAATTAATATGTATCGTTTTAATGAATAAAGATTTATCTATATTTTTATCTATCTATCTATCTCTATCTATCTATATAGTTTTTACTTCTAATTTGTAAAAGAAAATCCCCAATTTCGAGATCTGTTTTGTCCCACTGTGCTTCAATGAAAAGAATTCTCTCTCGAAAAGATCCTGAAAGAAATCTTAGTTTCCACAATTTCTATCCATATTTTGATTAAATGTCCTTTAATAATGAAACTTCCAATAATAATATAAAAATAACTAATTGCTTGGCATTATACATATTTTAAAAACTCATTCTCACAAGATTCTTTTACACTATTTTGAGTATTAACCGAATTTTTCGTTGGAATCTTTCTAACCCGATTGAATTTTCTTTTCTTTCAACTCCTCTATCTAAAATTTTTCATTTATCCTTTTATCGAGGAACATTTCCTAAAATATGTAAAATATCTTTTATAACTCCAATTCACAAAAAGAGACCGAAAGGACAGGTGATAAACTATCGACCAATAACTAAACTTTCTCATATAACAACATTATTATTATCAAATCTTTTTATATGACTTAGCTTCCGTTGCAAATCTCTAACTACCCCAGCGAAGCACGGTTTCTTAAAAAATAAATATACCACCATAAACCATATAGAATTAGTTTCATTCACTCTAAGGGCCTTAGAAAACGGGAATGAAATTGATAAAGTTTGAAAATTGTTCATAATCTCATAGTCTTCAAATTATCCTCCTTATAGGTTTTGAATCTGTTTTCCTGAAATGAATTACTTCTTATTAAATTATTATACGATTTAAATCTACTCGTTCCAATCCTATTCTAGCCACTTCTGGTGTTCTCCAAGATAGTTATTTAGGCCCTCTACTCTTTATGCTTACAATTAATGAACATTGTCAAATATCCCTTTACGCTGATGGTACGAAATTTTTCAAAATCAATGCAACTCAATAACTTATCTCTCCTCCAAACAGATTTCGACAATTTCTCAACCTGGTGTTCCAAAAATTGATTAGAGCTCAACATTAGCAAATGCCAGACAATGAAGGTCATTCGCGTAAACGCATTGAACATAAGCGATCTCGGCCTCTTATGTGACCGTGAACTGAAATTTCTACTTCACGAAATAATTCATAAGGCTAACTCGGCAATAGGTTTTGTTAAAAGATGGTCCAAAAATTTTTCTAAACCTTACGTGACCCGATCGTTTTACATGACGTTTGTCCGACCTCTACTTGAATATGCGTCGCAGGTTTGGTCTCCATATAAAAATAATAAAAGGATCCAACGAAGATTTCTTCGTTTTGCACTTCAGTAACTTCCTTGGTAAAATCCTTTGATTTTACCCCCTTATCGCCTCCGTCTGGTACACATCAACTCATACTGTTCTGTTCATAACATCAGCTTCTCTCTGGCTCGGTTGACTGCTCGTCTCTCTATAATTTGATTTCTTTTAACACTAACTAACACCCGCAACCTGAGAAAAACTCGCCTCTTCTATTTACGAACTCACCAAACCACCTATGACCTTAACAAACCTCTCACCCCCCGTATGCTTCGGTTGACCAATTCGAATCCAAATTCATTTAATTTCAACATCAGCGCCTTTGACCTGAAACTCCTTTACATTTAAGTTGGTTTTTAAGTTATACCAAGCGAAATAAAATTAAATTAAAATTCTTCTCGGAAAATTTCGAAATGGCCTATGGAACACAACAATTTACATATAATGCGGATAAGAAGTTTCCTTACTTGCGATTCACAAGTTTTATTATTCTTTCTCACCAATTTGTTTCGAAAATTTCTAATACGAAATCAATTTAAAATGTCAATGTACAACACGTAAAACAAACCCAACAATTGCAATCATAAGAGTTGGGATGAAAGTCAGCTATTACTTAGACTTATTTGGTAGTTAGTTTAACTGTTGGACAAAATAATTTTAAAAATTTATAGGTGCAATAATTTACAACTCCCACGTTTTCTCAAAAGTTCGATTATTCCTCTTCACCAATTGACTCCGAAGAAAAAAAAACACACATTTTATTTATTGTAACTTTTATAATTTTTATATATCTTGAGTGAAAGTCTTTAACCGACCAATAATAACATTATTATTCTATAATAATTAATATTTGTTTTTCTTGCCTCGCTTGGAGAAAAAACAAAAAACAATAATATTTTATTTATAATAACTTTACAGAGTTTTTTTTTATTTGTTTTTGTAAAAGAAGAAAACAATAAAAGCATTAGATACTATAAATTGCATTTGTTTTTGTTTTTGTTTTTACTTTTGTTTTGTTTAAAGAGATATAATATGTATATAACAACTTTTGAAATTGCATTCAAAAATAAATAAAATCGTTAATTTATAATATATATTTATATTTATATATAAATTATCTAAATCTATATATTTTGTTTATATAATATGTATAATCGTAATGAATACATTATGTACTATTTTTGTTTTGTTTCTTTTCTTTTATATTTTTATAACTTTAATTTGTTTTTAAAAAACCAATAAAATAAAATAAAAATAAAGATTAAAAGAAAAATAAAAATACTTCACATCGCAAAATCCTATAAAGCAGAAGAAGTAGTTAAGTAATAAAATAAAAACCCGTCCAACCGTGTGCATCACAAGTCCATCTTAAGGTAATGGAAGTGGAGTGTTGAGAGCGTCAGCAAGGAAATGCTCTATTGGCTTTTCACCTATGACCCTGAAAAAGAACAAATGATCCAGACACTTGAGACTGATCGAACGCAAAGCTGGCAGCCTCAAGAGCAACTGTGCAAAGCGACTATCGTCGCCTGGATGTTCAGTGCGACAATGCTCATCCAGGCACGCGTAGACCTTCTCGCGACACATCTCGATCTCATTGCGACTCTT
Source organism: Eupeodes latifasciatus (assembly GCA_920104205.1). Lineage (NCBI taxonomy): Eukaryota > Metazoa > Arthropoda > Insecta > Diptera > Syrphidae > Eupeodes > Eupeodes latifasciatus. The sequence continues at coordinate 18,968,679 of OV049925.1, forward strand.
CAAACCTCGAATGTCAGGGTTGAAGAGGATGATGGCCCTCAGACAGGACAACTCCGATCGATCGATGTTCAAACGCTTCATCTTTACACTCAGTTCCGAGAGAATTCTGTCAAAGATGGTGGCTACTCCGGCCTGGATAGCGCTGTTCCGGTGATACGTGAAGTTGGGAGCAAGACACAGCTGCTGTGGTGGCCTGATTGGCGTCCGCCTATCGACCGTTCCATCGGGATTGGCGTGTTCGATGTCCAGGTATTCAATGCTGCGCCAGGCCACGTTTGCAATAAGCAACTCATTCCAGCTCGACTTCAGAAGCAAAATTTGATCTTCGCGATGCAACTGTGAGAAGTGGGGCATGCGACGGGAATACTCGACCATCTGGAATAGCTGCTTATTGACCATTTGGCATAGATGAGAAACAGCTCCTTTGTACTCGGTCTGAACCATTGAATTGGGAGCCACCCGCAGGTAAGGTACAACATTGTCGCCGCATCGCGATTCGGCCTTCTGCTCGCATTCGATGATTCGTTCGATAGTCAGGTCCCTTACCGAGCTTGTGGGGTTCAGATCTTCGTTGCGAGCATTGGCCATCTTGGCGCCACGCTGGCGCTCCTCCTGCACAGCCTCACGTTTCATGCCACATGTCAAGCACTTCTGATATCGACAGTACTGGCATCGATTTCGTTGTCTCTTGTCAATGATGCAGTTCTTGTCCTCGCGACACGCGTAAGTGAGGTCCTTGCGAACGGTGCGCTTGAAGAAGCCCTTGCAGCCCTCACAGCTGTACACGCCGTAGTGTTTGCCACTGGCCCGATCGCCACATATCGAGCACAAGTGCTTCGATCCACTCAAAGGATGGTTTGGGGGATACTGCGGCTGTTGCTGATGCTGTAGTTGCTGTTGGGAATGGAGGCGATTTTGGTTTGTCGGAGATTCATTCATCGCAGTCACAGCCTGAAGGCTGCTGATGGAAACGAACTGTCCTGGGCTGCCCGGACCCGGAGAGAACCCCTCCACACTGTTGCCATTGAGAAGGGAGATATCTGGCTTGATTTCTGGCGGAGAAATTGGACCCATATGTCCGAATTGTGATTCCCTATCGTTTCCGTCCATTTTTGTTTCTTTTCCTTCGACTTGTTCGAGTGTTCTTCTTTTTTGTTTTAATAGTTTTCGCTACCACTGTGAGGAATGATTTTCACACCTGTATCTGGATTGTGGAAGAATTTTTAAATTGTTTAAAGCTTTGCTGTGCAAGTGGTCACTTTGAAGTTGCTTTGAAGACGAAAATAAAAAGATTGTTTTGTTAATTGGAATTTGTATTGCAGTGCGATTTTAGTTTTCGTTTTCATCAGCCATTTTTTATTATATTTTTCCTCACTTCACATTCGCTCGCACAGAACAAAAGTATACAACAAAAAAAGAAAAAGAAAATACCCAAAGTGAGACGTATACACCTGTCAGTTTAACGATGAACTGTCAAGTGGCGTTCAGGTGGTCAGTATAAGAACAAATTTGAAGGTGGAAACATATTGGATTATATATCTTATAGCAATTAACTGTTATAAATTGGATTTTGTGGTTGTCGTTCTTATTCGATCTAAAATTTTAATTTGACCGCGCTTTTGATCCACTTTGAATTATATTGAAATTTACGAGATTGATAGGAAATTAACAAAAAAAGAGGCAGTGTATTTTTCGTGGGTGAACGCTTGAGTTATGATCGAAAAAATACATATCGGTAATACAGTCCGTCTACACATTTCAATGCGTATGTGGTTCTGAACGTTTTATTTTAGAGATGTCAAAGTACTTTTCTATAGATTAAAACACAAATCTAGTACTTTCATCTTTCCTATTGGATTATATTCTTTAATTTATATTTTACTAATGGCCTGTTCCACAATATAAAAGTAAAGTCATAGTTAAGCTACTTAAAACCTAAATAGTAGATACAATTCACATTAGTGTTTCAGAATAACCAGTTAGGTCTAACTAGAAATTAATGTGTCACGTAACTTGCTGGGTGGATGGAGTGCCCAACAGCGCAGACAACTGACAGTTAATAGTCTTAAAAGTGCTATCGTAAAGAGTAACGATGTTCGTAATTTTATTTTTTAATCAAAATGGGCGTTTTTTATACCCTTTAGGATGAATTTGATGTTTTTTTCAGCATTTAAGTGAAAATCACGTATTTTGAATGAGAATAAATTAAATGTAATCATTTTCATTTTCAGAAATTAGCCATGAGCTACGTTTTGCTTTAATACAGTGCAAAAGTATCACCCCAAACAAAGACAATTTTAAAAAATTGACAATTTGAAAAAGTATAAATGACATCCCAAGTCAATATTGCCATAAATTCGTCAACGGAGGACACTATGAACGTGTCCTCTCAATTTTCATTTTCCAATACCTATAAAACACTGGAAAATTGAAATAACTGAGAAGTAGTTGCCCAGGACATACATTTTTGAGAAGGATGGATGTGAAACGCACTATTCGCTAACGGGGGGATTTAACTGGAAAGTAATTTAAGTGGTGGATAGCTCAGATCAGACAGATCATACTTAAAAGTTAGTTTCTTTGTAGTGAACGACCAGTCAAAATACTTTTCAGTTACATTGTCTCATTAGGAAATTGGGCTTTGTACGTCCGTCCTTGTCATAAATTCATATAATTATGTACTATTTGCCGCTTATTTCAATTGTCTAATGTTGTAAAGATTATGAGAGTTAAGAAAAATTAGTTATTTGTATTTATATATTTATAAATGTGTTGTCTACGGATTGGAGTGGGAAATAAGGATTAAAGAAGAAAATAACGGACATCGACGCTTTTCTCGATGGAACTTTTAATACTATTAACTTTCAGTTATCTGCGCTATTTTGTTCCTTTCGCACCATGACAAATTAACTTCTAGTTAGACCAATACAGTTATTGTAAAACATTAATGTGAATTTTATCTGCTGATAAGTAAGGGTCTAAGTAGTCGAACCTCGCCTTTTCTTTTTTCCCAATAAGAATATGACAACTTGCCCAATCCGAACACGGATTCAATTCTTGAGTTAGCTTGATCTTTTACGGGGGTAAGCCAAGATCCTTTCACAAAATATGCTTTAATGTGGTCTGTGAAATGCAAATTTCCTGAGAACCTGTTGAATCAACTGATTTGGATCATTTGCTACCGTATCCTGAACGGCAGCGTTATTTTCGGCACCTTAACCAACCCTTTGACTCAATGACACGGCAGCATCAGCTACAACATGTGAGTAATGACTGAAATTTGTATTTACCGTTTTTCAAGTTTCAGTCACGGGTTCCGAACTTCGGTAGAATATTTTGAATAAAATATGGGTGCGTTCACAAATTCAAAATTGTCAAGTCCCTGCCCAACAACCCTATATACTGATATATAGGCGCTTAAAATAGTAAACTTATATAGAAAAATCTAAAACTAAAATGAGTTTGGTTAAATTTTATAGATTCGACACCTAAAGTTGAAGTGGGCTTCTATTTATAGAACTCTGCATCCTAATTTATTTAGTTTTGAAATTTTGCTAGAAGTAAAATAAAGATTAGAGAACTTGTTTTTAGTAAATAAAATAGAAACTGCTTAGAAATATTTAGAAAAATGCATTTAACATAAAAGCAGTCGTAAATAAATACAAGTTTCGTAAAACGAATCGCAACATATAACAATACCGAGAGATGTTTGACCATTATTGTTATTCGTAATACGAGTCTAGAATTGTTGACGATATTGGTCTCTATTTCTGGATCAATATTGAGTCTGAGCTCTCCTAACGAAGCCTGAAAGTCTGAATAGAGTGTATTAGTCATAATTGGGCTTCATTACTGGATGTGATTTAATAAATTATAGTTAATATCATCCTTTTAGGAGCCAAATGGCCTGAGAATGCTTAATTTTCTTCCAGGCACAAATTATTGGCTCAAAATTTTAAACAACTTATTGTTAAGGGTTTAAAAATTTACTAGTTAGCAGTTTGGTAAATGTTTAGCAATTTATTAAGCGACTCCAACATTTTAAACAAACCTTATTCTTTTCGTTTTGCTAACTGGTAAATTGCTTTTTTGCTTTTATTAAAAAACAGGTATCCAAACATGTCTAAAAAGTGACAGTGAAAGCAAATTCGATTAAACAGACCTATTAATTAGAATTCCCAACTGTTGTTGGATTTTAACTTTAGTAAAATAAAAATCGTTAATTAAAATCGTTTAAAATTATATAAATCATCTTTTAAGCTCAGTAAATTGCTAAAATTGGCTCTAATATTTTACTTAATCTTTTAAAATGTTGCGCCATTTTTTTTTAAATAATCTTCATAAATCAAATTATTCTAATAATTTTAGACTTAATTTTATAATTTCCATAACCGATTTTAAAATGAAAGTGACTTATGTCACTTCGCTTCTGAGACGATTTACATATATTTCAATTATTTATAAACGTTTCTCATTCGTGAATTTAACCATATATAAATTGTTGCTCATTTGACATTCACAGTTCATTCGATAGTGTATGACACTGACAGTTCAAAGTTATTGTCAAAAGTAAAAGTCCAAATTAGAAAATCCTTATTTTATGTCAAGAGACTTCATGTCATATTAAACTTACCATTGACAAAGAACCAAGAAAACTAACAAAATGAAAAAAAAACAACCATTATTTTGGCGTATAGTATTATATTATTGAATTTTATTAATTAAAATTATTTACAATGTTTAAAATATTAATAAAAACATTCTTAATATAATTTTTTCTTAAAGCGATTGCTATTATAGTTATATATTAATTATTACATTTATATTTAGTTATTCATACAAATTAAACGTCAAACTAATTGAAAATACTAATAAATTATAGTCTAAAAAATTATATATTTACAATAGGTATATAACTTACATTTATCTAAGTTAATAAATATCATATTAAAAATTAAAAACGGTTGTTCTAAACTGTAGCTTCTTAATTGTTATTGACAAATATGTATTAAATATCAATTGTTATGTCGTTTTCGATTGGTTATCCAAAAGCCTTATTCTTGAAGAGTTCAAAAAAGGCTCCTGCATGAGCAACCGAAGATGATATTAGAAAAAGATTAATATAAGCCTATGATCAGTATCAACAAAACGTTGACTAGATTTTTCCGACAGCTGATCATTACTCATTTAAAAAACAAAATAATATGTGACAACTCTTACATATTTTGTATCCAGTAGTGTCAATTATTGTTAAAAATGTGCGTTCTTGAAAATTAAAAATTTAAAGATAAAATTGTTGAATACCGTATTTTCTATTGTACCTTAAAAATAGCCTTTTCAATTAGATTTTTGTTTCTCGAATAGTTATAAATTAATACAAACATATTTAATCTTATTTTAAGTCTCTATTTTTATCCTTAAAATAGGCTAAAGTTATTTTTAACCCTTAAGTCCTTAATGGCATATTACATATACAAAGATCTTCCAAAAAAAGGAAGGATTCATAAAACAACATTTAGTAGTGTAGTCCAATGAGTTTATCATCATTTCATATAATAGCTAGAAGGCGCTCGTCCAGACGTATACGTACTCATTGGTATACCTTGTGGTCCTGGTATATGATTTGACATATGACTCTGACTATGTGAACCATACATGTCTCCATTGCCACCACCATTATTTCCAGAGGGCTCATAATCTACGTCATAGTAAATACCCGATTGATTCTACGAAAAAATAAGATCTTAAAAAAAACGATCTTGCTTTAAAAGACTTTTAAATAAAACTTACCGCTATACTGTTGTTACTTCGACTTTTTGGTCGAGGAACTTGGAAGTTTCTTCCCAAAAGATCTGTTCGATCCTCTTCCTCACTAGAACTTGAATTTTCCAGCGTTCGCATTCCACTTGATCTTGATCCAAGTCCTAATCTGCTTTGAAAAAACACAAAAGAAATTTGAATTTTCAAAAATGTATTTATAGTTAAAAATGCAAACCTTGGCAACGGAACTGGTGGAAGGGTTCCATTTTGATGCATTTGCATTGTACTGCCCATGTGTGACATTCCACCTGAAATTTTGATAAACCTTATAGAATCTCACAAGAAATCTTGAACAAATATGACACCCTTACCCATAGTGCTCAGTCCCATGGCATGAAGATTAGGATATCCAAACATTGCCGAAGATGGTCGCGTCTGTGCAATCGGTTCGGCCTAAAGAAATATTTCAATAAGACTAATGTCCTTAAAATTATACCGTTAGTTTGCTTACCCCATAATGATTAGCTTGAGCCATAACATCTGCAATTTGTGCCCATCGCATTCGATCTTCCAAGGTAACTTGATAACCAGGCTGAAGCATACCCGCTGACTTCAATGGCGTCGTATTCATGTACCCAAAAACTGGTGATCCAATGGCATTCTTTTGTTCTCTCTGCCATCTCCTAGACCACATTATCAGACAGACCAAAGTAAGGACAATGATTATGAGGGCAGCCACAGATGCTCCAATAGCAACTCCTAGCACCTCGCCATCGATTTCACACTGTCCACCATAATGACTTTCATCACAGGTACAAGATTGTGCACCTTCCTCGTTATAGCTGCAAGTTCCTCGGTTATTACAATAAGCATCCGGACAGGATTGACACTCCCGACCAGCTCGTTGAAATTGATCAGCCCAGGGATCACGGAAGCCCGATTCACACGCACATCTAAAACTTCCCCAGATATTTTTACATGAAGCATGTTGATGACAATCGTTCAGTTCGTTCGATTCACATTCGTCCAAATCTTGAATACTCGAGACAGCACCTTGTGGTGACTCTACGTAGAGAACAGAATTACCAATGTTGTTGTTCCGACGATGTATGACACCAAGTAGATGCTTTTGCACATCACTTCGGAGATTTGGTCGAAGAGTTTCAGCATTTTCCTCAATCTGAAATGAGGTTAGATGTAAGTTTGAAAACACTTGGTAAGGTTGGTTGAACTATTCCTGCTTACCTTTAACGTTAGATTGACAAAAACTCCCGGTGATCCTTGACTTGGGTCTCCTCTGTAGATATTGTTTACCTTTGCCTCTATGAATTCATCAGAGTACGGAGTCATCGACATGGCAGAATCCATCTAAGAAAAAAAGTTAAGGTTAGTTTAATTTTGACAAAGGGAAGCTACATTCAAATTTGGTAATCACAGCTCTAGCAGATTCGTAGCTCAACTGGCTGTAGGGTTCACTACTTCTGTCCAGCAGCTTGTTGTCCCAAACTATTCTGTGCTCATAGAATCGATCAACCCTAAGTCCAACAAAGAACGACACAACTTTTCGACATGGTTCACGGTGTTTTCGACGAGAATATCCTACGGGAAGAAGTCAAAGTTTGATCAAAAAATATCCTAATTAATTGCAGACAAAAAAACTTACCAGGTCTACAGTGACAGCTCGACACGCCATTCTCCGTCTTACAACGTTCGTGCTGTGCTTGATCACAAGTGGAGTCATCCCCTACAATGCATGTGTCTATCCTCACTGGTGGCTGTGTGGTCCTTGGTCTGTAATGGGGTCTCTGGGATGGTGTTTGATTCGTGTGCACTGCGGGCTTAGTGCTTGGTTTTGATGGAGTTACATCGACTATTTCGGTTTCTGGGACGGCGTATCCTGTTCCCGGTCCAGGTGGCGTCGATGGGTAAGATGGTTTTGGCTGTGGACTGGAGGCATTAAGAACTTGTGATGTGGTGGTAGTTGTGGTTCCAGCTGTTGTTGTTGCTGCAACACCTGGAGGATCTGTAGGATCTCCGAACAAGTTGATATAAGTCCTTTTGCCATCGATCGAAACAAAACCATCATCTCCGGAAGGTGAGATAATGATGTCTCCATTACCAGGCACTCCGTTCTGTTGCCCTCCATAACCATAGGGTTTGATGTTAATCGTTTGCTGGGAGCCTGTTCCAGAACCTGGGCCTTGAATTGCTGACAGAGTTACATCGAAAATTTCCCCATACCCAGGAGGCAATTGCTGACGAGTTGGCTGTATGTTGGGAGGTTGCGGTCGCGGAGGTCTACCAAGAGGAGGTCGAGCATGTCCACCGGGCTTGAACTCCGGATCATCTAACACAATTCCAGGACGAGGATGGTAGGGCACACCAGACGAACTTGACGAAAGAGATGTGCTGTGTGCTTCCTCGGTGCTTGAACTTGATATAGTTTCAATGATAACTTCTGTTGAAGTAGTTGTGTCAGGAGGCTTAATTGATATACTCGGAGTTGTTGAAGTCGAACTTGAGGTGATATCTAAGGATGGAGTTTTCTTAGGCGCCGAAGTTGTCATGAAAATTATGTCTTCTGACGAAGAATTGATAACTTCCTCATTTGACATTGGTTCATAATTCGACGAAGATGATGATAAAACTGGGGTAGACATAGAACTCACCACAGTTGTGCTTTCAATGGTCTTCGAAAGGTCTTCAGTACTGGAAGAAACGACTTTTTTCTCAGATGACTTAATCTTGGAAGTAGGTTTCTTCTTCTTATCTTCGTCTTTTTTCACAGGAACTTCCTCGGTTATGATTGATGGCAATTCTAATTCAAACTCGCTTTCGTTTGATTCATCCTCATCTTTGTGGTTGGAGTATTCGTCCTTGGGAAGATCATTGTCATAGGTTGTGTCGGTTGGTGCTACTTCAATGGTCTCGTTGTTCTCATTTTCTAAGGTCGTTAATTGAACCTCTTCTTCTGATGGTTCTGATTGACTTGACTGATTGGGAACTTCTAAATGATCGGAAGGCTCAGGGTGTTCGTTCAAATCCGGGGGTGGCATATATTGGGGAATTGGTCGACGTCCTCCATTGCTAGTGGTTATTGGTGGTCTTGGGCGGTTCCTATGCCACGGTGGACGGTTACTTATGAAACCAGGCCTGTAAGGAACTATTTGTTCGGGAATCGGAACTCCTGTGATGAATGGTCTCTCTGGTCGGTCAAATGGATACGGAGGTGGTCGTATTGAGCTATCTGGCAATGGCTTTTGAATATCATAGTCCATTGGAAGTGACTGCACATCAGTAATTCTCGGCGGACCACGATTGTTAATCCTACTAGCTGTGGGTCTTCGATGACCAACTTGATTATTCGCATGAACATTAACATTTCCATTAAGTAGTTTCACTATTCCCGTTATAATATCCTGAATATCTGGATTAGGATTTTGTCGTGCCTGATTAGGGACCTGAGCAGTCGCTGAGGTCGGAGTAGCAAAACTCGGAGCTATGGGTGCGTTGGGGGACCCCGATGAAACCGATCGAAGGTCCCCTTTCGATAAAAAAGAATCAGCCACCGTTAGACCTTTTGCTGCACGGGAACTTTTTGTTATTTCAACATTTTCTTTTAACGCACTCAATGTTTCTGTGGGTTTTATATTATATTGAAAGTATCGTCCAGCTTCGAGCTTTTCTCCATTGACTTCATCTCTCTCATCATCATCATCATCTAACTCATTTGGACTTTTCTTCGATGCATTTATATCGTTAAGGATTGGCATAGCTGATCGCTCTATCCTCGAATGTTCGTGTGTCTCATATTTTTCATCCGCAAAGCTAGAGTCTATCAGAGTGCTTTCAAGTCTGGCAGTTAGCTTTGATGAGCCTCTGCTCAGTCCCAAGTTCACGGATTTTGGTGAGATTTGGGACACCGATGGCATGTAATTTAGGCATTCTAGAATGACAAAAAAAAAAACAAATCAAATGTTAAAAGATTTTTAAAAATCAGTTCAGCTCATAAATACGAGTATGAATATGAAAATTCTACAGGTTTACAGAATTAGAATTTTCCAAAAAGAAGTTTGATTTTTAATAGCTTTCCGTTTGAGCAGCTGTCTTCTTTGAACATCTGACATGTAAAAACTAAGCCATTACTAAAAACAGAAAAATGGTAAACATTCTGTCACAGTCACACTTTTGCAAATAAGTTTCCTGACCGTGTTATTCTTTAAAAAACACTCGTTTGTTTTAATTTCAAAAGACGTTAATATGTGTTTATGTTTATAAACTTTACTAATTGGTTTTTGTCGGCTTATTATTGTCTAAGGTCTACATTGTAAACAAAGTGTTTTCTTCTCACGAGGTGACATACCTCTGACCTATACCTGTACATATATATATGTATACCCAAGATATACCTAAGTCTTCAACACTTTTGTTGACCTGTAGAGCGTAACATTAAGCTTATGAAATTTTTTCTTCTGTCATTACTCACTTTCACTTTCACTTTTTCAACATCCCACACACAAGACAGAAAAGACACAACGCACAATCACGATGTGTATATGTATGTTAAGTGCAGTCCTGTGCCGTCTGTATGTCAGAAAAAAAGATTTAATTATCCCTTTCCGAATACTTTTCCTGTTTCGCCAAAAACAAGTTTGAAATGAACAACCCCGCCGCGATTCATCAATCGTCTATGTACATATATACGCTTGCACTTGCCTTTTGTTGCGTGTTACTTGAATCGGGCTTAGAGGTCCCTCTGAGAAGCTTTGAAACGTGCACGCTATCGATCAATTAGGAAAAATGTTTGTATTTTTGTTGTATCTTAACTAATGCTTTAAATTTATTTGATGCGCACATCTTTTCTTAGACTTTCTCGTTATAGTTATTATAAATGGTGGATAAGACTTTATTGTATGTATTGTACAGGGAAAGAAAATGTCAGCCAAAACTTGATGTGCAAAATTCCTAGAAAAAAAAAACATCTAATAAATGCGATTTAAGTCTCACCAAAATACCATGCGTTAACATTTATGGTTTGAACATAAAAACTAGCAACCATCGCAACTCAAAAGTTGAAAACACGTCTTGAAATTAAGTAGGTCACCGCTTTTAATAACTTCCACAAAATCGACAGACGAATAGACATGTTTTTGTTTCTACCCTAAAACAAAGAGGTAGGCAGAGGTACTCTGTCACTGTCAATTCCATACTTGATAGAAGTAAGAAAAACAAGTCTTTATAATAACAACAATGCTAATCAGACAAACAGTGGAAATATTTATTAAAATTTGAACCTAAGATAAAATTAATGGCCATTTCCATTATATATTTTTGGCTCCAGTTCTAATATTTTAACAGACTAGTTAAATAGACACTTGCGTTTCAACTCCTCAACAGCATAGCCGTATTATTTGAGCTTTTTTCATTAAGTTTACCCTTGAGCCAAACCTTAGGCGTACCTTTAATTACAGGGAACATTCCTTAGCCGTACTTCGCGAATGTGGATATGCCTTAAAACGCTCTGTCTTCCCAATGTGCAATATTCAAGAATTCAAAACTAATGTACACTGACACCTCCTACTTTTTTTCCAAATGCTCACTCTTTGTCTCTGGTTTACTAAATATAAACCCTTTGGGTGTGTGCTAATTATTTTAAAAAAGAAATTAAAAATGCGATTAATTGATTTTTTACTTCACCTTTCATACATTTCAATTTAATTTATATTTTATCAATTTTTGCAAAAATTATTTTAAGGTTGTTCCACTGTAGCCCGGGTTGCGTTTAGTTAAAAGAATTCATAGTTAGTTTCAGTGGGTCAGTCAACTTGTTTTTAAGTCGCATTTTTTTAATGACTTTTGCATTATTCCAGCAAATCAAGTTTTTAACTTTTCAATAGTTTATATACTTTATTTGTTTTTTGTGTGTTCTTCTTCTTTTGAAATTAGTTATGGGATGCCAATTTTAATATGTATTGTTTTGGTTATAGAGTTTCATTAAACACAAATTAAAATTCTGTTATTTATATTTTAACCTCGAAAATGTTGTGAATTCAAAAAATAAAATGACGTCAGATTTATAAAAAAAGCATAGGGTTTTCCAAGACTGTAAAATGGCAACGATAAACTGAATATAGACGACGAAAGCCAACAATCCCGTCTTCCCGACTAAGACGAAGTAAAGATTGCCATATCTAAACTGAAGTCTAATAAAGCCGTCAGAGAAGATGGCTTGAATGTCGAGCTCTTCAAAGCAGCTGGAGATAATTTGGCTAGGCGCATGCAACAATTTATCTGTAAGATCCTTTTTATACTGCACCAACTATAGAAAAATCAGTCACTTAACATCGCTTACAAAATATTCTCTGCCGTAATATGTGAACGTCTAAAACCCATCGTCAAAAACCTGATAGGACCTTATCAGTGTGGTCCTGGAAAAAACCCAAGAACATCAAAACGACACCCACCATCTTTTCATCGATTTCAAGGTCGCATATGACAACATCTACAGGGATGAGCTTTATAGAACCATGTCTAGTTTTGGCATCCCTGCCAAACTCGTCCGTTTGAACAGGATAACCATGGAGAATTCCATTAAGGTTGGAAACAACTTAACAGAGCCCTTCTATGTCAGAGGTTGGAAACAACTTAACAGAACCATTCTATGTCAGAAAAGGCTTTAGACAAAATGATGCGCTGTCATAGGATTTCTTTAACATCGTACTTAAAAGAATAGTGCAAAGCTCTCACGTTAACACTAGAGGCACTATATTTCAAAAGTCTGTCCAATTACTAGCATATGCTGATAACATTGACATAATCGGAAGAACTCAGCGTGATGTCGATTTTACTTTTGCGAGCAACGTCTCGGTCAAAACGTCACCATCGAAAGACGTAACTTTGAGGTAGTTAAGGACTTTGTCGACCTAGGCTCTGCTATGAACACAGAAAATAAAAACAGCAGCGCTGAGACCAAACGAAGAATTACTTTTGCTTATCGCTGTTTCTTTGGGCTAAGAAAGCAACTGAGTAGAAAATCCCCTTCTCGAGCGACCTAAGGGAAGCTATATAAGACCTTCATCATCCTCGTCCTGCTATACGGTGCAGAAACATGGACTATGACAAAAGCGGATGAAAGCACCTTGGGTTATTTCGAGAGAAAAGTTGTGACTTCAGCCAACTAGGAGTGCGCAACTGTCCACATCTAGTTAGGGACCGAGCTAGATTTAGAAGTTTGTTGGATGAGGCCCTAGTTCACACCGGAAAAATTTAAAACTTTCACTGTGAACACACCTTAAAAGCAAAGATCAAACTTTCAATGTCATATATATTTCATATATAATGAATTTCTAAGATCTCAGAGATTTCTGTATTCCTAGAAATATAAACAAACTTTTGTGTACAAATTTCTGAGTTTTGCTGTCAGAAATCTGAGAATAGAATTTTTATGATTTTATTTCTCAAGGATTCTCTATTGCAAAATTAAAAAAGGAAGAAAAGAAATGCAAAGCTAATTTGATTGCTAGGTTTCTGTTTTTATTTAATTTATGTTTATATTTAATTCTTCCGGTGTGTCAACCTAATTAAGAAAATTATCAGAAATCTTAGAAATATAAACTAGTCAATTCACATTAACTTTTTTGAGACAATTCATTTTTACAATTAATTATTTGGTCTCCTTCTTTTTATTTAGTAAGATTGAGATGAAATGATGCAACGTCAAAATAAGTCAACTCAAATGAAATACTGTTATACAAATAATCCAAATAATTACCAAAGTTCATGAGTTCTTGATTAAACATTTTTAAGAGGCTTAACGAAATATTTGGTTTATGGTTTGAGTAATTGATCAAAGGAGAAAACCTTCAAATCGTTTTTCTTCATAATGACCAAGCAATTATTATTTTTAATTTTTATTCTTCATCACTTTTGAACATCAAAAATTCTAATTGCTGACTTCATCGAGAAGATAAAAATAAATTTATAGACGAATGCTCCTGTTGTTAACTGTTAACTCCTTTACATTAATATAAATTCATTCTTTAAATTACTTCACTTAATTTATGTAACGATCTACAAGAACAAGAAAACGCTCTAGATACTTTTTTTCTATACTGTGTGTTCACTAAGGCGTTGTGGGTTTTATTAGTTTGAAGCAACAACCATGAGCTAAACTTAAGTATAAGCACGAGTCTTATGCCATCACTTCCAATATATACATATATATGTATGTTTGTACTTACTCTGAAAACCTAATTGAATGAAATAGCCATCGCGAAGTACAACAAAGATTTTGGGCATCGAAGCATACATTGAACCTATAACTATATGTACCTCAAGTCGTTCTTGTAAGCTATCTGCTCTGCATCGACTGCATTAGACCACGAACAGGAAAACCTATCAAAATATTGTAGAAAGTGAAATCCCGTTTACCTTTACGAGGTAAAAAAAAAAACATAAACTAAATTGGATCCTATAGAAGAAATGTACCTAGTTCGGACTTTAACAATCTTAATAGTCTCGCCAAGAAGTGTATACCATGGTTATAAGAGTAATGCCGTTGAACTTTTCACATAGTTTTCCACTCCATAAACTAAACGTATTGTGGGTAGCGGGTGTTGAAAATTAAATTTGGTCTTTCATGGAATTGTTTAAGTCAATGACCTGCGACTAATATGAGCTATGTCTACAATAAAAAGCAAAAGTATTTATTTATATTCTCTTCTTTTCCTTATTATCTATACCTATTACGTTTTGTAGTTTTTATTGAGTTCTTTGAATATAAATGAGTATTCTTTTAAGTTGGACACAATGCGAGGAGTTTTTAAGAAAAATATGTATATGTAAAACTACTTAAGTCAAATCTAACATTTATTTAGTTTTGGTAGAGGTTATTGCTTTTTTTTTATATTTCAAATATGTATATGTACGGTACGCGCATTAAAGTGAATGAACCTGTTATGATTATTCTATTAAAAAGAAACACCGTTACAGAAATTTGAATAAAGAACAATTTACCAGTTGAATAATTTTATTTGACTATAAAGCCAAAGACCTTATACATATATGTATGCATTATAATACATATAAATTGTTAAATTAGAACTTTTATGCAATGAGTAAGTCACATGGTACGAGGTATAGAATTAATTTACCTAATGCTTTTGTTTGTTGGTTTCTCAAAGGAAACGAAAGAGCTGACGTTCGAACTTGATTTTAGGTGATATTATCAACAAATGCCTTGATATTGAAAATTAATTTTTTTTAAATTATACGAATCAACAAAATGTTAGTTTTCATGCTAAAAACATGAAATTAAATTATTCGAAGTTATTTTTTTAAGGTTAAAATTTCGTCAAAAAATTGTGTGTTTCTGTTTTAGTTAATTGCATTGTTTATTATTTATTTTAAAGTAATTACCCTCTTCTTATGTTTTCCATGACTTTTGCCTTCATTACTTCTGTTTTAGCATTTTTTTAAAACTCAATTCTCTTCGTTGTGCACAACTTTCATTTGTCACGACATCCAATGAATGGGTTTTTATCTCTAAATAGAAGCAGCTGTCACCCGCATAATCATTTCATCAAGAAGAAGCCTTATTGCGCAAATTGTATGTATATGGCTTTCAGTTGGTTGCGGGCTTAAAATTAGTCATCATTTTACAGTTAATGGGTTATTTTCATATAGGTATAGGTAATACCACATCCGTGTGTTGGCACATTGGAGTGCTTGCGCAGCGCTGCCTACCTCAATTTAATGCGTCATTTTTATTTTGTGTTGCAATTTTCTGTGACTGATTTATTAAATTATGCCAATCATTTAAAGTACCCATGAGTCAAATTGTTGTTTTGTTTTTTGTAGACAATCAAATATTAGGTAATACAAAATTTGTTTATATTCACGACACAAAAGTCATACATTAAAATTTGTTTAAGAGATAGAAGGAAAACTATGTGGTTAACCAAACGATGATGTGTTTTTTTTGTGGAGAGAATAGTTCTCTAGGTCAAAAACAAGCAATTTGTTTTTATATTTTTTATTTAAACTTTTGTACACGTGGATTATATTAAAGTAGGTAAAATATATGTGCGAAAATAATGCCATCATATTCAAAGTTTATCTTTATTTGTTTTTATTTAATATGAAAGTTTAAAGTATTTTTGTTGGGATTAAATAAAGTTCTGACACCAAACAAACATGGTGTAAAGAAAGAATATAAATTAATTATTTGGATTTTCCAATTCTTTGTTTTTTAAATACATTCTTGAACTAATTGAACTTCCAATAGCAGTGATAAGGTACGAGTATATCTCATTAAGAATACCACAATCTACTACAAATTAAAATACCTTTTTTTAAAGACCATACTGCATTTGTTGTTTGTTTTGCTTTGTTGTGCCTATCAAAGACTCGATTTCGTGTCTTGCATATTGTGTGGGAAGAATTATTGCGAAATGAGGTAAATCTGCATGTGTTCGTGATAAAATTTCTAAAATTACGACTTTGGCATATATTTTTGTGTTAATTTCAATTTCCAGTAGAAAAATCAGATCGTCAGTGGACAAGGATTTAAAAAAAAAACACTTATTATGATAATGTTTTTAAGCGGTTTGTGTGTTTAAAATGTAACTTTATATGCCTCTATTTAAAAAATGGAAAATTTCTTATTTTAATCTTACTTTATGCAAGTTTAAATGTTAATTCAAAAATAAAAGTCATTTATTTGTGTTCTTTTGTTGGAGCTTTTTTAGCAGTTTGTTGCCAAAAAAAGTTTAAATAACTATGTATTTCTAAACTTTGTTTAAATTGAACATACTTACTCTTTTTTAAAAGGTGAAATAGAGTAAAGAAAATTACAGTGTTAAATAAATTATATAATTTGTTTTGGTTTTGAAAGGAAATATTTAGAAGTCAAATTCAAAAATCCTTTTTAAGATCAAAATAAAGCAACTATGAGGCTAAAATTAATTTTTTACCCACATTTAAAAATGTCTTTAGTTAAAAAAAAAAACAAGTTTAAAAGGGTTAAGGTATCTTAAGTATCCAAATTAAATATTTAGTTGTGTTTGTAAAGGACTTCGAATACGATCTTTTTAACTTCGTTTTTGTTTCGCTTTAACTTTTGTGTGAATTATGTACTCAAAGGTACAATTTTTAAAAAAATGTTTTCGTTTTTAAAAAAGTCACTCCGGAAGTTTAAAATTAAGAAATTTGTTAGGTGTCTAGAGATAAAGACACACACATATGGTATTGAATCTTTCATTTAGAAAAATGAATGAATTTAAAAAATGGTCTTAGGCCAACCTAAAGCCCGAAAAGAAACCAATTTTGGGGATTCTATTTTTTCGAAAATACTAGAAAAAACGAATCGAGATTACAGAAACGGAATTTTACTATAAATATCAGTGAATCGTTAAATTAATTTTTTTTGAAGCTATTATTACTAAATGGCAGCTGTATAGTCCTTTTTTTCAAAGATCCACGTCCGGACTAACTGCTCCTGTAATTTTTAATTCATTGTGATAGGATTAACTTTTTGTTTACAAATAGTAAATGTTATAAAACATACGTAGCATTTTTACGACTTATTCGTATCTACCCAAATGGTGAACTTCTAAAGTGGAATGTGAAAAATTCGAAAACAGATTACTTTAAGGTTTTATCTGACCATAATCTTTTTAGACTCATTTTTGAGGTCATAGGAACTATTTCAAAAAAGAAAAAACTGTCAATTCGATTTTTTCAAAATTTTACTGAATGTTGACAACAATATTTCTTATAAGATAAAATAAGTTTGAAGCCATAATATCAAGTTTTTGAAAAGATATTTTAGTCGAAATTCAATTTTTACCAACTTTGAGTAATGTTTTTTTAGGTTTTTATTTTTTATAAAAAAAAAATTGTCAATTAGATTTTTCTCAAAATTTTATCAGATGTCAAAAACATTATTCTTCGTTGCACAAAATTGTTTTGGAGATGAAATCATATTTTGGTCGTAAAATTTTCGAGGTGACAATTTTTTTTTTCAGTTTTTTTGATTTATAAAAATAACCGTTAATTGGATTTTTTTCCAAAAATATACTTCTTTTGTATCACGTTACAATATATAGGTAATATAAAATTTAATTCAAGTCCCTAGCGTCATTGGTTCATGAGATATTTAGGGTTAACCAACATTTTCACCTTTTTTTTAAACTGAAGTTAATAAAAGAAAATCGATTTTTGAAAAGTCTATGGTGGCCTTCTTAGGCTTTGAGAAGATAGGCTTTAAATCAGCTTCTCTAATAATTATATTTGGTATATGTATGTTCATTGAAAAATCTGTAATCTTTTCATTATTACCTCAAACTTTTGTAATGCATTTGTTCCTAAAACTAAGAATCTTTTCATAGAAATATTCATTATAGTTCCGTCGAATTAATCAAAAAAGATACATATTTTCTGTACAAATGCAGGAACGTACGTATGTATGATGAAAATTATCACAAACGTATAATGTGGAGCATGTGATGTATGTTGTATGATGATGAATATAAATCTAGAACTAGCCTACATTATGTTGGCTTCCTTATTTCTCTGCCGCAATACTTAATACCATAAATATGCATCTGATCTTCTTTATTCATTTTATTTTCCCTCACATTTTTCTTTTTGTATCGTGTGCCGGCAAAGTAATATTATTATCAGCAACATCTCTATTTTCTATCACCGCACTGTCTGTGTCTCGTTGATGTTATAGCTTAAGATCAAGCTCAACTTCGGGTGAAATCTTTTTTTTCCTTTCTTCACTTTGTTTTATTATGGATGGGAGAGAACAAAAATAAAAATTTCACTTTTTCACATTTTCCCAGAATACATTTTTTTTTTAAAACTGGAATGTCTTACATTTTTGTTGAATTGAGTGAATGCTTGTTTTTAGGTAAATTATAAGACCTCTGGGTTTGACCCAGAGATAAGAATCAACAAATTGAAATAAACATAAGGTTGTGTTAAGACTGTGTAAAGTGTAAACCTACTAGTTCTGCATCTGATGTGATTCTGATTATATCCGAAAAGCTTTTAAAATTAATTAAAATTCTTTTAGCTAAATAACTGACAGCAATTTAAGATCGAATGAAGTATGCAGCGTCACTTATATTCAAATATTTTGTCTTCTCTTGATCTTCTCTTTGATTATATTTTGTTTTCGGATTTGCTTTTGAATTCTTTCTAACTCTGACCAAAGAGTTTATTGAAAAAAAGGTAGGTAGTTAAAAGATATAGTATGTTAGACACTTTTGTGGGCACATTGACGAATACACCTGTATACACCATCATCAATAAAGGTTATTAAACATGAACAGTAAGTCTTTGAGATATTCTTTAATAATGGATTTAGTTATTTAAGGTTAAGTAAACTAACATCTTTCTGGTTAATAAATAATGGAAATGGGGTCTTAGCGACATAACATGTTAGAATAACCTTAATTTTTAACTCAGTCGAAGCAAATGTTAAGATATTGATAAAAATTGTGTATAGGGAACAATTTGTCGGTATATTGATTTTGTCTTGAAAAGAGCATTAGCCTTTATAGAAGAATATTGTTGTAAGCTAGGATTGAATATGTAGGTTATGGTTAAAAACAAATATTTACTATTCAATAGTATTTGTCAGTTATTAAGTATTATATGCGAAAAAATTACCAAGTTAACAAGTCTGAATTTGGAGTTATTTGATTACAAGGGATTCTTTTCTTTAAACATACTTCAACTCCGAAGTTTTCCAATAAGAGGCTTAATTTTGATATAGAAAACCGAGTATTTTTAAAAAGAAACCAATGAATTTGTATTTCAGTGTAAAGAGGAAGGTATGCTATTATTAATAGGATATTTTCTTTTAATGCATTTTTTCATCACTAATTCGCATTTTTGCGAATCAAATTCCAACTTTATGGCCTTGAATCAATTGTGGAGCATTGGCATAGACCTTATCTTTCTACTATACCGGTTACAACAGCAATATTTTCAGATTTGAGCGACGCATACGATTTTGAATCTTCACATAACTAATTTGTTCCAACAGATCAAACTTTTGATTTGAGTTTCACTATAGATGGCCAGGGAGGAGCTTCACGACAATCCAAAAGTGTTCTAGTTTGTAAACTGTGGTTACAAAATTTTCAGCTTATCTGTAGTGAATTATAAGCATTTCAATGCGTTGATGAAGCGTCTATATAATTCCATTTTTAGAAGATATTCAAGCCGAAAATCAATTTTTACCAATTTTTAATAATGTTTATTTATTGAAAAAAGACTGTCAATTCAATTTTTTTTAAAATGTTAACAAATGTCAAATACATTATTTTTCGTTGCATACAATTATTTTGGATAAAATCATTTTTTGTTCGTAAAATATTCGAAGTGACAATTATTTTTGTTCAGTTTTTTTTGATTTATAAAAAACCATTAGTTGAATTTGTAGTACCCGTAGCGTGATGGTTAGTGCGTTGGACTGTCATGCAAGGGGTCTTGGGTTCAATCCCTGCCTGTGCCACCTAACTTTTTTCACGGGTACTGCCTCTTGCGAGGAATTGACAAATTCTCCAAGAGTAATTCTTGTCATGAAAAGTGCTTTCTCAAACTAGCCGTTCGGATTCGGCATATAAACTGTAGGTCCCTTCCATCTCTGACAACATTACTCGCACACAGGGATGGTTGAGAGTTGTAAGTCACTAGGCCCTGGTTCTCGATGGACTGTTGCGCCACCTAATTTATTTATTTTATTTAGTTGAATTTGTTTCAAAATTATATAAGTTTAATATAACAACTTAATATCTATCTATTTATATATATAAAACTGAAATCAAGCAAAAGAGGAAATCTTTGTTACGGTTTGGCTTCGAGACTTCTTATCTATTTGTCATGCAGTTTTTTTTTTAAATGAAAGAGGATATCACGGAGCAGGTTTTAGGCATAAATAAAATCCGATAATGTTAGTCAATAATTAGTTATCTATACATACAAGAGCGTCCATTTTGTAGTATCTCAAAACAAAGCTCACTAGCCAAAGTGCTTAAAGAAACGACGTTTATTGTGTGGGACGAATCGACTATGGTAAATATAGGTGGGCCTGAAGATCTGGATCGTACACTTAGAGATTTTAGAGCTGATGAACGTTCGATGGAAAGTGTTGTGATACTGTTCGCTGGTGATTTTCAGCAAATATTGCCAGTTGTGCCAAGAGGTACAAAAAGTGATGAAATAAATGCTTGCCTAAAATCGTCGTTTTCGTGGGCTTCTGTCAAACTTTTGAGATTGACCACAAATATGCGCGTACATTTGGATGATGATAATAATGCAGCACAATTTTCAAGAACTCTTTTGGATATAGGAAATGGAAATATTTTGAATAATGATGGTGAAGTATTAATAGAACCAACATTTGCAACTAGCGTCACTGGATAAGACGAATTAATAGCTAATGTTTACCCGCAAGTCGCCCAAATTTCAGAGAAAACGGATGATTGGTTACGCGAACGAGCGATTTTAGCACCTAAAAACGATTTTGTTACAAGTATAAATAATAAAATTCTTTCAATGTTGCAGGCCCATCAACAAACAATAATACTTATGAGGAATTTAAATGCACCGAAATTATGCAATGGTACTAGATTACGGATAGTAACTATGCAGAGGAACGTGATTGAAGCTAAAATTCTTTTCGGCTCAGTCCAAAGTCAAGTTGTTCCCAGGATACCGATGATTACTAATGAATACCAGTTCGAATTTAAACGAGTACAATTTCCTATAAAGCTTTGTTTTGCTATATCTATCAATAAGGCACAGGGACAGACACTGAAGGTTACAGGCCTTGACATCACGAATCCCTGTTTTACCCATGGACAATTTTATGTTGCTTGCTCCCGTGTCAGCTTGGCACAAAATCTATATATGAGTATGTATGCGCCTCACCAAAGAACAAAAAAGTATTGTTTACAAAAAAGTATTATAACCTTAATAGCAATATGTACAGAGATAATACATAAATTAATAAATAAAAAAGGTACAATATAAAAAAAAATGTAGTTTTTTCATCCTCATTTTTTTTTATATAAAATAGTTAAATACCTCCCGGGTGAAGCCGGGTAAACCAGCTAGTATAATATAAAATTGAATTCAAGTCGGCTCGTGAGATACATATATATGGATAAATTTGATTGAAAGTCCTTTCTGCATCTTTCTGCTTTATTGTCACTATTGGTTCTTGAGATATGGATCAGTAAATTATCTTCAATACCTCAATTATTTGAAACAATAGTTTTTGATAAACTAAGTTTTTTTATAAAAAGAAACCATATCCCCTTTCCAGCATGATTTTGTATAAGGCAGATCAAATACATCAAATCTAACCATTTTCACAAATTTTATTCTGTATTCAGTAGAAAATAGTTTCAAGTTGACGTTATCTACACCGATTTTACTAAGGCGTTTGATTGGGTGCATCATAAAATCTAATTGCAAAAATTAAAATTTATAGGATTTCATGGCTATCGACTCATCTTACAGGACGAAATCAACGAGTTTTAATAGATTCGAATATATCAAATTTTCATTTTTAGCCACTTCAGGAGTTCCACAAGGCAGCCATTTAGGTCCATTGTTGTTGTTGTTGTTGTTGTTGTCACGAAATTCTTTCGGTTTAAAGGATCCTTACACACTAAAATCCCTTTACATTGCATTATGTAAGGTCCAGTCCATCCTGGAATATTTCTGTCTAGTATGGAAGTAGAATCGAAAAAGTTCCAAAGAAATTTACAAGATTTGTAGTAGGTAAACAAACTAGGATGAAACATTGAAATGCCTTCGTACAATGTTAGGTGTCAGCTTATTGACATTCAGACATTAGAAAACCATCGGTTGATGTTTTGCTATAACTTTTTATTAAGGATATCTTATCCTATCATATATTGAGTGTCCTTTTCTTTTATCTCTTATAGATCTATACATTTCCTCTCGAGAGTTAAGAAGTCGTACGAAAGTTATCATAGAGTAAATTATGTTTTCAATGAGCCATTTTCTCTCAGTGTTAAGGAAATTAATAATTTATCAAATAACATTGATTTTAATTTTCATTTGAGTAAGTTACTAAGTTAAGTTTATATATATAAGTTTGTTTAGCTAATTCAAAGAATTAAAACTCTTTGTTGTTATTAAAATGGAACACATCTGCTGGGCCGGTAATAATGTAAAGCTGTAATAAAAGTGCACTTATAGATCGCATAAATCTTTTTATTTATAAAAACGCATCATGTGTTTTTCTGTAATACAGATTCTTTTTCTTAAATATGAGTTATTTATAAACCATCATTTTTTTGGTTCTCTGTGCTCCAAAATTTACATACTAAAAGAAAGAAAGTTATAATTTTCTTACATCATATATTTTAAGGTGATGAACAAATTAAGTGATTGTTTTGTATTTAAAAAAAAAACAGTAAAGAGTATTCAAGTGAAAGTGGTTATCAAAGAATTTAATGTAGATATTTTTAGGCTCACAATCAAGCATAGTTGTTAAGTTATCGTGAAAAATCGTTAATAATGTCCCTTATTCCATCTTAAAGTGATTGGCCTCTTTTATACTTCTTCCACATGGAATTGCAGTTTTGAAAAGCAACATTTTATTCCCGTTCCTTTCAGATACCTACAAAAATTGGGTCTAACTGAATCCCAAAGTGTGTCAACACACACAAAAGACCTATAACCATTGATAATTTATCTTCATTGCGAAATCAAATGTCATAAACCAGCTAATTCACTATATAGCCTGGCCATGGCTTAGCGATGGCCTGGCCATTGCCATAAACACAGAACTAGAAGCTGGAATAAAATCATATGGTATGGTACTATGTATCGCTATATACTCCTAGAATTCTAAACCGGTGATGATGGTGGAGGTATAGATGTGGTGTTGTCCCGAAAGAATTTCTGTGTCCGCAACTGATGCTGGCGCGCAAAGCTCCATTCGAATATTGTGTCATGATCTTAGTTTAGTTTCCGTAAGAATATTTTTAACGGAATTCTATTTCAGGTTTGTCCAGCTACGAGTACACCAGAGAAGAAGAGATGGTAACGTTGTTTTTCTGTGACGTCTTCTATAGGCAATTATTGAGATTTTAAGTGTTGCAAACTTAAAAAACACATTACGAGGATGCATGTGCTGTGGCTATAGCTGTGAAGAATAAGATGTTCTTCTCAATATAATAGATTCGACGAAGAACAGCAATGTTTCGATTCTGATTATAAAACTGGTTACCTGGATGGTTTGAGGTTAGTTAATAGTCAGACTTTTTATTTCAGATAATATATTCTCTTCTTGTAAATGGGATTGTTGATTTGCTTATATATGCAGTACACAGAGTTATGAGTACTTCTTTTGCTATATGAATATTAATTTGTTTCAGTTGATGTTTTTAGGACACCTGCTTGAGTTGTTTCGAAATAGTACATAAGAAGTGTCCTAGATATAAATTGCAAAGGAACCGTTCAAATAGATTAATGTTTCAAAGAATTGCACTTAATTATTTTGACCTATTTCATTCTTTGACGGGGCTTATAAATATAGATTTTGTGAAAAGAAATAATTTATTAAATCTATTGCTGGAGTTTAAGTATTTCAGTAGCATTCGTAGTAGATATGATTATGTTGTCCTATTAAACCGACTTATTACAAATTTTAAGTTAGTTAATCTCTCTATCTCTTAAATGGTTAAGTCTTAAGTTTATAAAAAAAATGTTTAAGACAACAACTGACACAAATTGTGTGCCCGAAAATTTTGGAGCTATATGAAAACGGAGATAATTACTATAACCAAAGACTTGCGTCACAGAACCGATGTTTTATGAGACTTTTTACACAATGATTTTAGAACACCAAAAGGAAGGTATGAAGAAATTTCAAGATAACTATCTCCTATTCCGAAGCTGACCTTTTTTTTCGTCTTAATTTCCGAAATAAATAACAGGGAATAAAATTATTGATCTGGCTGTTATTGGAAAAAAAATGTTACCTACTGCATTAACAATAAGCGAAAGTGATTTTAAACTTCTCTAAGAGACACCAAAAGCCTTAAATTGATATCTGATGTTCAAGGCAGATTATTAAATATGTATGTTCAAAGCAGATAAAATACATATATATGTACATACATACGTCTATACTCTATACATACAAATTGTGTAGGTAAATTCATTTGTTTTTATAAAAATTGATCTATACAATAAAACAGTTTATGTTCGTTCATATCTCAAAACTGATAAAAGATTATTAATTTTTTGTCTTTAGATGGATTCAATTGATACGCTAATTTTCTTTTGAAGAGCATTAATAATGACTTTGTTATTATAAGAAATTAATTTATCTTGTTTTTTGATGTCAGGGTTTTCTTGTAAAACTATACCATGCATTATGAACAAAAACATTATTGCAAAAGATTACATTGAGTTTAATCCATTATAAACTTAAATAGTGTATGGATTTGAGGAAATTGGAAGACAAAGAAGTTAGCAAAGAGTTTTAACCTTCTTGGATGTAAAATTGAAATAATATCAGCACATTTGTCAACAATTTTATGCTGAATTAACTAACAATGATAATTTCCGGATAAAAGTCTGATTAAAGCCTGTTTTTTTTTTTTGACAAAAAAAGACAAGTTTTGGGGTCCATGAGAGCTGAGCTTCAGTTGTCTGAAGTATAATTAAAAACAATTCGTATTGTTATTTTTCTTTTTATTTTTTTATATTCATTTATGGAAATTGGTGTGCTAGAGTGTTTGAGTTAAATCAAAAAATTTACAGAATTTTTTTGAGAGGGCATATTTCAAGTTTTTATCCTGCACTTGAATTAAACTTTCACTGGAAAAAATTAAATTATTCAATGTGCGGAATGTGTACTCAATCGGAAAGAGTCAAGGAAAAATTTGGGCAAATCAGTTTTAAAGAAGATGTGAAAACACCAATGCATGCTCGTACAGTTCGTACTGCAGAAAATATTGCTGCTGCTGTTCGTGATAGTGTGGCTGAAGAGCCGTCTACCTCAGCTCGTCGTCGGCAACAAGTGGCAACAGTAGATGATCAATTTTCGAAGAAAATCATATTCAGTGATGAGGCACATTTTCACCTCAATGGATTCGCCACTAAGCAGAATTGACAAATTTGAGTGAATGATAATCTAAGAGTGATTGTTGAAAAACCAATGCACTCACAGAGAGTGGCTTTTTGGTGCGGTTTATGGGCTGGTGGCATCATCGGGCCGTATTTTTTTCTTTTTCCGAAATGAAGCCGGTAAGCCACTTACTGTAAATGGTGTTCGCTATCGTGAGATAATAACGAACTTTTTATGGCCCGAATTGGACTATATGTGGTTTCAACAGGACTCTGCGACTTGCTACACAAATGCGTGACAAATTCAATGTTTGGACTTATTTTTTTTAAGGTTATTTAAAAGAAAATACATCGATAAGCCAGCATCAGTTCAAGATCTAAAGGATGAGATGATTCGGCACATTAACGATAGAACCTTGGCCTTAAAATTTAACCACCCTTATAAGGTATATCATGTTTTGATTTGAGGCCTTATTTAATCATGAATTAACAATTTCTTTGTTGGGAAAAATTTGTGCTACGAATGATAAACAAAAATTACGACAACTTAAATATCGCCACAGAACTCGGAAAATTTTGTACTATTTTTTACGAACTCCAAGTATTTTTGTTAATAATCGCGTTATCCTGCTTCTTATTGCTTACGAGGTATAGGAAAAATATGGCAAGTATTGCATTCGTAAAAAAAAATTGAAATCAACCAGGGACTACGATGGTAGAGAAACGTTAGGCGGTAGAAAACCATTATTTTTTTTCAAGATTCGATATACACCCCAACTGAATACGCACACACATTTTTGAAAATAGATATTTTCTACATTCTTTAAAAATGTTGATGGGTATTGTGCACACTGTGGGTGCTAACTACTCCCTTCAGATGTTAAGAAAAGAATTCGAAAAGAATTAGGTATCCAAATTCAACCACTAGTTGTTTTTCGCCCACTTGCAAAG
Source organism: Eupeodes latifasciatus (assembly GCA_920104205.1). Lineage (NCBI taxonomy): Eukaryota > Metazoa > Arthropoda > Insecta > Diptera > Syrphidae > Eupeodes > Eupeodes latifasciatus. The sequence continues at coordinate 18,995,523 of OV049925.1, forward strand.
CGTTCCACTAGGAAAACTTGAATATTTGTGTGAGTCAACTGAATAGGTACAAAATTTAAATTGTTATTGGATTGAAATAAAACAAGTGTTTGTTAAGTTTGGAAGTTGATACTTCCATCTTTCAATCGTTTCGTAAATTAGTTCCAGGATGAGTCTTACAGCCTTTTGATATATGTAGTTCAACGATATTTCGCTAAACGCTAAATTAATGGCAGAAATTCAGGATTTTTTGTCTTGAAACGACCACCATCATTAAATCAGGGTAACCATACCCAAGTACGAGTATATTTAATATTTTTAGATCAGATGAGTACGGTAGTTATTGAAGGAAGTGCTAATTTTGCTCCCCTGTCCAAGTTTTTGTTATGCGCACCGGGTAAATAGGAGCGTTACCATGTTTTAAGGACAAGTATTTTGGGTCAAAAAATGTTGGATTATATAGAAAAATTTCTTTGCAAGATTGACTTAATCTATCTGCAGTAATTTTTGATATAACGACCTTAACTTTAACTGTTCCATAAGAACTGACAGCTTTCCATATTACCTCCTTCACAGTTGGGATGAAGCTTTTAACACCTATAAATTTTCTCAAATCGTAAAAATAGAAGGTTTGCTCATCAAGGCCATCGAAATTATATACGAGTAGCTTTATCGTCTGAAAAAACCCCGTGATACCATTATTTTTCCATATTGTTTGAGTTAACTCTCCGTTGTTCGTCAAGTAGCAGTTTGTTCTTAAGCTTGAATTGTTTAAGATGGGTTATATTTTAATAACTCTTGAAAGACTTGTGTTAACGCCAATTTTTTGTTTTATTTTTGCCCCATAATTATAAAAATCAGATGCACACCTTAAAATTGCTTATTTTTAACCTGCTCTTTGTGCAGTTCTTTTTACCTCTCTTAATGTTTTATCTGTACGAATGTTTATTTTTTAAGTAAGAGTAAAAGCCATTAAGACTTCGGCCAATATTATCAGCTGCTGCAACAAAACAAAAACACTGCTAAGGCATGTAGATCTATCTATCCATTGGTTTTAAAATTTTAGATGAGAAATTTAATTTCACTTAAAATGCTAAAATTGTTGATTTAAGCTATCCAGTACCAGAAAATGCTTGTAACCAAAGATTAAATTGTCGTTGTACCTATTCAATTGACTCAAAAAACCCTTCTTCTTTACATATGAAATACTTTACAAAGGGGCGTAGTTTTATTTGGATTTTTTTTTACATTTTAAGGGAGTAGTTAGCATCGACAGATGTCACAAAAACCCTAAATATTTGAAAAAAGTGTAAAAATCATTTTCGAAAATGTTTATGCGCAGTGTTTAAAATGGAGTATATCAAAAACATTTCAACATATTTTAACAAAATTCAAATATAAAACGTAATTTTATAAGCACGATGTCGGGTCGCAGACTCTGTGGTGGAAAAATAACCAAATTCTTTCCAAAACAAAAACCGTGTTTGTCCAAATTCGTTAAGTTGTTTTTATTTTCTAAAAAGTACAATTTAGAATTTAAAGAAAAAAGGGAAATTATACAAAACTTACATAGGTATGAATTCTTAATTTTAATTCTAAACTGCGGCCATCTACTCAGACTATGTACATATTTCTGATCAAAACTTAGGTTAGGTACATGGCGTGGAAAATTTTCGAGAATTTTTCATTTTTCTTTGTTTTAGTTATTCTTGTGGCGCGGTATTGCCAGAATAATTAAACAAATAATTTTTAGTACTGGAGAGTTTATGGCTCGATGACACACGAAATAACGAAAAGTTTTATATATAAAAAAGTTAATTAAAAAGACCGCGCCAATGATTTTTGAAATTAAGTGTCATTAAAAAGTTTTGATTATACACTTTTTGAAGGTGCATTTTTTTTACGTTCGTATGTAGTTTGAATCGTTTTCGACGAGGTCTGTGATACGGCCACATTGATAACTTCTTATTGATGCTCTAAAGGATATTTTAAAATTGTAGTTTTTGTAAACCGATTTATTGTCATTTAATGACGGCTTTACTTTGTGTACAAAGCACTGTCAAGTAGTTTTCTTGAAAAAAATATTACCAATTGATAACAAAAATGTTTTCTATAAGATGGTATAATTTTTAAGTGAAAATCTATTTTTGTTCTAAGGATACTTGAGTCGAAAATCAGTTCTTATCAATTTGTTATTACGTTTTTATTTTTTGGTTAAAGAACTTGTATTTGAAACCTCGAGATATGGATGACGAAAAAAGGCATCCAAGGGTAAGTACGTCGAGAAATGTCAAAATTTTCAATTTGAAAAATCAGACTGATTACAATTAGGTACTTTCAATGGGAAAGTTAATAAATCCCTAAAAAAGTCTCCAAATTTGTGGAGATTTTAATATATGTATATGTACATAAACTTCCAACCAACATAACCATTTATTGTTTTTAATTTTTTTTCAGCGAAATCTGGTTGGGGATTTTTTTTTTGTCAAGGAACCTGTCTAGGTACATGGCCTTCACATTAATCACTATAATAATGTAATCGAGAACATCATTTATATTCCTTTAAATTCCAAATTAAAAATTGTCCTAGAAAATGAAGGTAGGATAGGCATCTTCTTTTGTAAGGTCCTGGCAACAAGAAAAAAAAAATCTTTCAAAACATTTACTTACAATCATTATACGAATGATAAACAACTTTAATGACATCAATTATTCAACGGCATCTTCGACTATAGACAACCAAATAAAATAAAAAGAAAACATCGTCGCATTGTTTCAATTTATATACGAATGTTTGTAATTATTTAAAATGTCCACAGGCGACCGACAACGACTACGAAGACTCTGACGCTGCTGACGGCATTCAATATATGCTAGCTAAATGTCCTAACACAACATAGCACCAATGATACCTTGTTTTTATATAGATGGATATTATGTTGGTGATGGCTGAACCATGGAGTAAAACTATGTTGTTGCATTAACCAACAAGAACCCGCTTATAGGACTAATCCGTCTAATCGGAGCGAGTTCTTTTTCTTTGTGGTCCGTTGGTTGTTAGGTGCTTTTTCCGATTCGTCGCGTCTTCATCGTTCGTCGTCGTTGGTCGTTGGACGCTGCTGCTGATTCTGTTGTTGCCCATGATATAACTCCTTTTTTCCTTGTAGTTTTCTTTCTTTCTTTTTATATTTCTGATATTAGATCAGACCTTGATTAAGGTCATTCGCTCTGTTGGACGTCTGGCTTGGCTAGAGATAGCTTTTTGAGCGAATATTGCGCGCATGTGCAACTGTTGTGCATTCCTAGTACGGAGTTGCACCAAAAGCAAAGATTTTCATGCAGACATGGCAGGCAAAAAGTTTGCATGTTGTTATAAAAGCACCCAGCAGTCAAGACAACATCAACTTTTATAAAGAACGAGAACAGAGAATAAACGAGTAACAACTCGAACTCTTTTATATTTTCTCTCTCTCGGACTTGTTTATATCTTTAAATGGAACTGAAGATGGCTTCAGCCATGAAATAAAGGCCATTCGAAATGTCTTCACAATATATAATTCAACATTAAATGCAATTTAATTGAAGAAGAAAATATGAATGGTTTAACAACCCACCACCTGAGGCTTGATTGAACCTTTGCTATAAAAAATGTCTGTTTCATATAAGAGGAAGTATTGCAGATTCAGTATAGTATGTAATTTCATGACTATCAACACTTTCGATTGTAATATATAGTATATTTTTATACAGAAGTCTTCTAGTGCAGAATTGTAAGTTGCAACAATAACACAAACCATAACTTTGCAACAATGTAATATTTTATGATGGAGTTATAGTTCAGCGAATCTAATGAGGCATAATGTAAAAGTCGTGATTCGGTACATCCAAGTAATAGGTAGGTAGATATGTACCTTAGTGATGGTTGGGTTAAAATCGTGAATAAATTTCACTTGATTTCCCTAAAATGACAAGTTTGAGGTTAAACGAGAATAACTATGGAAATTATGCTAAATTTGGTTTCAATATAGGAACACAATATTTCCCAGACGTAAAAGAGACAAAAACAAAAATAATGTTGTTATTTTTAACAATCTTAAAGTAAAATCTTAAAAGAAAAGTGAGATGAGGTTAAGGTCATTACACCGAAGAACTTTTAAAAATTTTTTAATTCGTTTTGTATAAAACTAACAGAACAAATTTATATCAAAACGAACGACGAGAGAGTTCAACCCTGAACAAGAAATCCCTGTGTTTACAGTTGACAGATGAACTGTCAGGGCCAGTTTTTGGTATTTTTTGTTTTCATAATTAAAAAGTAAAATTTTTATAGGGGTTGTAGCGATTATTGAAAATTTGTATTATTAAAAACGATTGTTCCGATCAAAACCAAGCATTTCAGGTAATAGTTGATCAAATATCTGCCAAGTGGTAATACAAAGATGTGAAGCGCATTCCCATTAAAAAAGATGTTCCTTGAAAATTGCCCAGTTTATATTTCGAAGAATTTTTGTCAAGTTAACGGATCAGAAGAGTAAAACATAAACAGAGTTCATATTATTTATTCTAACAAAGCAATAAAATTAGATTTGCATGGTTTTACCTGAGAAAGAGAATCATAAAAGTTCTCTTCTATGAGTTTTTACAGGAAAAATGAGAAATATTGTTTTTGTTTCTGAGAATATATGTAGAAATCTCTGAGATCTTAGAAATATAAACTGGCCAAATAATTTCATCATTAAAAACAAAAAGGAATTAGAAGCAAGGTTTTGGGTTATATTAAGAGTTTTTAAGAAACCAAAAATCTAAAGCTTATTAACTTCATTTTGATACCAAGGATGAAATAAAAATGTCCAATGATAATAACAAATGACAACTATATTTTGTATAACTGGCCTGGCCCTTTAACTTCTGAGCATTTTGTTAAGCATTTTGAATGAGCAGGAGTATACAAACTAGATCATTTCGGAGGTTTAATCATGGTTTGGGGATATTAGAATTGTTGATGCAGTGATCAAATATTGAGACATGATTGTTCGACTGGGCTTGGAAGTACTTTTTTATACTTTTCTACGTATTTGAATTGACTATAAAGGATCGAAAATTAAGAATTTGAATCAAAAAAATTCCATTCTTAGAATTTTGAAAGCGAAGCTGTCTAAAGCAGTAATGAAAAAGAGGCTGCGATGCGACCCACACTAATAACTTCCCATCCCGTCTGTCGATTTGTCTTGCTTAAAAGTTTGTAGGTTTTCGTGTTTTGTTAAAAAAGTTGTCAGTTGAATTATTCTTAAAAATTTAAAAAACTACCAATAATATTTTGCATATAATGAAATAGTTTGATTTCGAAATTATTTGTTTGTTATTGAGATTTTTAGTCGAAAACCAATTTTCAGCAATTTTAGTAGCATTTCTTAAAAAAAAAATGATTTCTTATAAATACAAATTGGATGAAATAAATTAATTTGAAGTCAATATCTTCTATTTTTCACGAGATATCGAAAAACGAACATTAATATTTACCAATTTTGCGTACTATTTTTTGTAGATTTTAATTTTTTTATGAAAAAACTGACTGTTGGATTTTTATACAAAATCTACTTAACGTGGAAAAAAATATTTTCTGTGAGATAAAATAAGTTTGAAGCCAATATTTTTAATTTTTGAAAAGATATTTGAGTCGAAAGTAAATTTTTACTAAGTTTTAGTATTGTTTTTTTAGGTTCTTATTTTTTGTAAAAAAACTGTCAATTCGATTTTCCACCATATTGTTTATAACAAAAAAATAGTTTAAAGCCAAAATCTTAAAGTCTTGAAAAGATATTTGAGTTAAAAGTCAATTTTTACCAACTTTTAGTAATGTTTTTTTAGGTTTTTATTTTTGCGTAAAATACTGTCAATTCGATTTTTCTCAAAATTATACTGAATGTTGACAACAATATTTTTTAAAATATAAAATTAGTTTAAGACCAATGTTTCAAAGTTTTAAAAAGATATTTGAGTCAAAAAACAACTTTTATTAGTATTTTTTTAGGTTTTTATTTTTTGTAAAAAACCGTCAATTCGATTTTTCTCAAAATTTTACCAAATGTTAAAAACATTATTCTTCGTTGCACAAAATTGTTTTGAAGATAAAATCATTTTTTGTTCGTAAAATTTTCGAGGTGACAAATCTTTTTTTTTTTCAGTTTTTTTGATTTATAAAAAACCGTTAATTGGATTTCTTTTCCAAAAATATACTTGTTCGGTATCACGTTACAATATATAATATAAAATTAAATTCAAGTCTCTAGCGTTATTGGTTCGTGAGATATTTGGGGTTAACCAAAATGTTCACCTTTTTTTTAAATGTTCAATTTTCTTAAGAGCCCTTTCTGCATCTTTCTGCATTATTATCAAGTATAATACAATTTATTTGAAGTCGATATCTTTTCTGGTTCTTGAGCTATGGACGACAAAAAAACGTCGCGAACGTACGGACGTACGAAGCCTTCAAGCTTTTACAAATAATGGCATCTTGCAAAAATTAAAGTTAAAAAGCCATTTTTTAATTTTTATTGAAAAAATGAGCTGAACGGACATTACGAATTTCAGAGGTTAAGGAATTGCACAGTCTATAGGTGCTACTGATGTATAAAAATTAAGAAAACTGTTAGTGTTGGGTGCAGAAATGACAGCAAGATTTCTATAGAAACCCAGTAATGAATAAATTGGTATATGGTTTACAAGGGATAGGTACCACTTCTACAGAAAATATTTTTAACACTTTAAAAAATAGAGGTGTTTATGAGGAAGAATACTCGAGCTGAGAAACAACAAAAAGCTTTGTTCGTATCTTTTCTTCTTCCAGGTAGTTCTTAGTATATGCATTTGCGTGACTAACAAAGATTGTTAATAGTTTCTATATGTACCACCCATACATATTATTCCATATTGAATTTTCGATTAAACTAGTCCGTAATAGATGGTTTCCATAAGCACTTTGCAACAAAGATTTCTCAAGTGAAACATCACATAAGTAGTGGGAGGTAAATATTTTGTTTGAGATCTGAAATGTGAACTTTCCAATTTATTATAATACAAATTTAAATTGCTCAAATTGAAGTACATAGCCCTTGGTTTTTCATTTCTTACAAACTTATGAAATCCGAACCAATATCAGAATAATTCCAAGTCAGAATTAATATCCGATATTATGTCTAAGATTGTTGGACTAGAGTATACACAGGCTATATCATCAGCAAAATCAGTCACTTTTCCTTTTAAATTAGGATTGAACACACTATTAGTGTAAATAAGAAACAAAATTGGACCCAAAACTGAACCTTGAGGAACTCCTTTATTAATATTTGCAATTTCACTGAATTTACCATTTATTTTGACTCTCTGCTGGCTGTTACTCAGTTAGGATGAAAACCAATCCTGCATAAAACCTCTTAAACCAGTTTTTTATAATTTTCAAAATATAAGGAGCAGCAGTAAGCTGCTTTTCATCGTTGATATGACTACAGTGTCCATACTGTTTTGAGCTGAAAAAAAGAGATGTTCTCAAGATAGTTTACAAGTCTACATTTGGTGACTTTTTCAATTTTTTTTTAATATTGGTTGTAAAAATATCAGCCTATAATTGTGAATATACTTCATATCATCTTTCTCAAAATAGAAATTACTTCGGCTATTTTCAAACTTTGTGGAAATACACCTTGAATAATACTTTTGTATATGTCGACTACATTTAAACTAACCTTTTTCATGAATTTATTTAAAAAATTATATGATGTAGAAAAAGACGAATTATCCAAAGCTCTGATAACCTTATAAACTTCAAAACATGATATTTTTTCAAAGAAGCAACTATTACATTAACAGCAATTTTGACTAAAATTAAATGATCATTGATTTACTCCAGCTTCAGAAATAATATTCATAGCTATTTGAAAATAACATTCATTAAAAGTTTTAGCCATTTAAAAAAAATCAACAATGTTCAAACTATCAATAGAAATAAATGATGGAAAGGCAACATTTGTGTTTTTATTGATTAGCTTATTGACCATAGACCATTCTTTTGCCTTATGAAACTTATCCATGTAAAAATGTAAGTACTTTCTATCAAATGTTTTACTTGTGACACTCTTTTAATTTACTATAAGAGATTTTATCAATTTTAAGCAATGGGTTGAACCGATCATTTTAATTCAAATCCAGAAACTTTTCGAATAAGAAGTTTCATTTTTAAAAGTCTACCATTTAGGCAGATATCACTTTTGAAGAACTGGGTTTTTACATTTGACAAGTAAAAAATGTGCCATAACTAGAAATGAAACAACGCACACTTAAATAACGCAATGAAACTGTTAAAATTTACAACAAACAAACATTTAAAATTACAGTATTATATCTTAAAGAGATGATCACAAAATTGTCCACCAAAATCTAAAAATCATTCAAATTATGTTCTTTTTGAAGACATTACAATTTTGTTTATACTTAAGGGATAAACTTAAAACCACTTAAATTTTTGCCTTTCTTAAACAATTTAATAAACCTTCTTTAACCAAAATCCCTGATTTAAAAAAGAATAAACTAGCTAAAAAATATTTGTTTGCAATTCAGCCAAATCAAAATAGAAAACTATGTTAACACTGCCAGAGTATCAAGTTATGTCATGTCACGATGCATGTTTTATATTTAATTATTCCTATAATTTAACAAATCAAACCATTGTTGTTTAGAAACGCTAGAAAGAAGGTTTAACTACCATGAACCATTAAAGAAATAAAACTACATTCAACATGGAATTGGCAATTTCATCAAAAAAAAACAAAACAAATGCATTAATATCTTAATGTAACTCTTAAAAAAAAAGAATTAATTTCACAATAATTGTATATATTTAATCAACAAACCATGAATCCGAGGAAGAAGACGTGAAATAAAATGAAATCCCAGTGTTACTAAGTATCTATAAGGTATAACCCTTGAAGCATATCAGTATAGTTTTAATTTGTTTCTCTGACATGCAATACTAAAGATACACTATGCATTTCTTTGAAATGTTAACATTTCTCTTCTGCATTGTGGTGCCATCTTAGATATAACCGCACATAGTGATTATTGTTAATAACAAACCAAAGAAATAATTTGATTAGAAAAGTATACAATAGCGCATATCTATATTGGAATTTGATACGCTTCGATGATGTATTTATAACATTAACACAATTAAATATGTGTCACTATTGAGCTTTAATATCTCAAAAGAAACAACATTTTTGTCAAATTTGTTAAGGTTTAAATTTTAGAGTGAAAGTTGCAATTAGCGCGAGTATATAATAAAATTGAAAAAAAAATCTTAAAATTCTGAGTATGTAAAATAAATTGAATTGTAATTGAGCTTTTTAGGATGTGTTAAAAAATACCCAATTCGTTTTTGTTTTTATGGTAAAAAATAAATTTACAATAAAAAAAAACATAAAAGTGGAATTCTTTTTAAACCATTGAACCACGCGTTCCTTTTACACCAGCGCCAGCGAAATCTTCTAAACGACTTCTTTTTGTAAAGTGTCTCTTAATTTGCATTTTTTTTCACTATATACCATCGCCATCGCATGGTTTGGTCAAATAAAGCCAAATGCCATTGAACATCATAATCATCGCACATCGCCGTCTTGTGTAACATAAACACGTACAACAACACACATTATCTGGTCTCGCCTCGCCTCGTCTGGGGCTGAAAAATGTTGGAATTGATCTTTGAGTAGAGATGAGACCCAGAGGGAGATTTTCTAGGTTAAAGCAATTGTCGGAGGAGTTTTGCAGACATAGTTTCTCTTCCATAAATTTGTATGCACACATCATAATATTGTAAGTCTAAGACTTTTTTGTACAACCCAAGAGTGTTTAATAGGTTCGTTACACTTTGGCTTGCATTTTTAGCATATGTCAAGACCCGGATTGCTCGAATTCAAATGATAATTCAAACGTGTTTGAAATTATTTCGAAAATAGGAGAAATTTTGAAAATCTATTAGAAAAAGAATTCCGTATCATAACTTACCACAAAATACCAGCAAACAGCCAATGCATATCGCTATATGCGTCCAAATAATTGTATTCGTTGACATTTTAAGTATTTAAAAAATAAAATTAATATTATTTAAATTTGTTTGTTTTTAATTTAACTTAAAAACATATTTTTTATATGTTTATATTTTGAATCACTCGTTTTTGTTGACACTAATATTTAAAAATTTTATAAATTCACTTCTATATTATTTTTATGTTTTCACTATCCATTATCCATTTTAGGCAAATTTGGGTTTCGTTTCCTGCAACAAAAATAAAAAAATATTGTTGTTTATATTATTGAAAGAAAGTTAAATATTTTTTATTAAATTTTTAAGAATTTATTTATTTATAACATAAATTAGGGCATTCAACTTTAGAAAAAAAGTTCTCAATCCAACCAAATAAATAAACATCTAGAATTTCATTAAAATATTTTCTATTTATAAATAAGGTGTGTAATATTCGAATAACCAAATATATTGGCGCAAATCATTTAAATTTTAGAAATAACATAAATAGGTTTTTTGGTTACACATGAGTGGGAACATGTGTGGCTTGTGCTGATGCTCTGATAATATGTTGATGATGGAATGTGTAAATTAATAAGCTTTCTTTCTTAAAATCTCAATGCCATATTTTTGTATTTTTTTTATTTAAATCAAATAAACACGAATGACTTGTTTTTTTTTTTAAAGCATCTCTCTTTGATATTTTATTTTTATAATGATCATCAGCACAAAATTATTCTCTCGTTGATTTGATTTAGTAGGTATGATTCAATTAAGTTTCACTTTTGCGTATTTTTGGATTGCACTTTCCCTCAAAAAATAAAGATACAAAACAAAACAAAATTAATTCAACAATTGAGTACTTGTTTTTATGTTACACTAAAAGTGGTTGGTGAGTTTTATTTAATCGGCATATAATGTGATTGAGAATAAAATTGTAAAATGATAAAAGATAACTGAGAACTTCTTCATATATCGGTGAACCGATATTCTTAACTTATCAAAAATATACTTTGTCTATGCAGACTCAAGATATTAGTTTATTATATCTTTAAGAATAAAAAAAAAGGTTTTGTGCTCAATTCTTTTGTTTTAAGCCCAATGTGATTTAAAATTAGAATTAATAAATAAATGCATAGTTTATTTATGAAAACACGTTTTATTTGTGAACCCATTCTCTCCCATTGTACTTTTTTAAGTACAGTAAAATGAACTAAGTTGATGGAGCCATAAAATTATGGCAATACTGAAAAATGAAACGTTTGACATTTATTCTTCTTTATTCAATAAATTTGAATTTGTCCACATAGTTTTTTCTTACAAAAAACGAAGTAGGCTTATTTGAAACTGTCTTTTTGTGCATGACATATTATATTTCTACTCGTGTTGTTAGTTGCAAAAACATAAGTGCTCATAAAACTCGTAAAAATCCAAATATTTCGATTTCCTTCCAAATAATCAAAAGAAATAAAGATAACGTTTAGAAAATTGTAATTTCAAATATATTTCGTTGTATATATAAGGAGGTAAGTTTCGTCAAAGTTTGATGTACTTTAAAAAGTACAACGGGTTTATGCATGCACTTTTTTTTTAGTTTCTAAAATGAATTTCAAAAGCATCCCATCGAAAAACTTTTATGGAAAACGCTTTCAAAATCTGGAATCTGCCCTGGACGAACTATACAGCAATGACGATATAGTCAATGCTGATATCGTCATGGTTCCTCCACCAGTGGACTACGTTACGGACGAAGAGGATTTAGATGAAGAAAATATAAGAGCGATAGAATTACCGCAAGATGTTCCAGGTGAGGTTGAGATCTTCGGAGTTTTGAATAGATTGACTTTCGAAGAAGAATACGAAAGCGATGACGACCTTCCGCTGTCCGAGCTAAAAAAGTTAATTGCCCCTCCTGTTTGGACAAAGACAATTTCCCCAAACGAATTTCAAAGAACTGACAACTATTTGGAAAGAATAAAAAACTGTGCTTCAGATTTGATTGGGCTCAGCGAAGTTGATGTTTTTGAAAAATTGTTTGATGTCGAGGTAAGACAACTCATTGTGAGCCAAACCATGTTGTATGCTGGCCAAAAAAATCAACACAGCTTTGTATTCAATGAAGATGACTTAAAAACTTTCATTGGTATCTTGTTGTTTTCGGGCTATCATTCTGAAGCTAGAGAATATATGTACTGGAAGCTGTCGGCAGATACCCATGTTCCTATTGTATCCAACAGTATGTCAAGGAACAGGTTTCAAGAAATAAAAAGGTACATACATTTTGCTGATAACAACAACCTTGACTTGAATGACAAAATGGCAAAACTTCGTCCGCTAAGCCAGCTTATGTGCAAAAAATTTCAAAAATGGGGATATATGCATGAGCATTTATCTATAGATGAATCCATGGTCAAATACTTCGGTCGTCATTCTTCAAAGCAATTCATAAGAGGAAAGCCTGTAAGGTTCGGCTTCAAAAATTGGATGCTTTGTAGCAAGGATGGTTATATGTATCAATTTGATACTTATTGCGGAGCAAAAAATGTTAAGCCTTCTCTAAAGAAATTGCCATTAGGGTCAAGAGTTGTTCTTGACTTACTAAAAAATATTGAATGTCCAACTGACCATGCAATTTATTTTGACAATTTTTTTACAAGCTATGAACTTATGAAGATTTTAAAACAAAAGAAATTTAGAGCAACTGGACAGCTCGCGACAATCGGCTCAAAAAATGTCCTCTTCCTCAAAATAAAGAATTTCAAAAGCAAAAAAGGGGTACTTTTGACCACCAATTCGACGAGGCACAACATAGGATTCGAACCCACGCATATCAGATTTACTCAGTCTTAGAAGTCGTGTGCACTACGCACTCCACTACTTTAGACCACTGACGTCACAGGTCGAGATGTGCTAATTGTTTATCAAATGCATTTGAAGCATCAACCTTTTTATAAGCTCCTTTAAGTATGCTGTTTTGTTCCGCCTCCATTTTTCTCCATACCTTATTTGATAGACTAACAATTCGTAGTACGTATCAAAGGGGGAGAGGTTGGAAGATCGGTAACCAAAATTTTCACCTTTTTTTTAAACTGATATGGTAAAAAAAACCACCCACGCAATTTTCTTGAGAGCCCTTTCTGCATCTTTCTGCCTTATTATCTGTATAACAAAATTTATTTGAAGTCGATATCTCTTCTGGTTCTTGAGCTATGGACGATGAAAAAAACGTCGCGAACGTACAGACGTACGGACGAACGGACGTACGGACGTACGAACGTACGTACACACGCACGCACATACATCTTTCTAAAAATCTTTAATTTCGACCTTGGAACGTCGAGAAATATCAAAATTTTCAATTTGACAAATCGGACCCATTACAATAACTTCCTATGGGAAGTTAAAAATAAGTTACGTACTATGTTTGCAAAATTGTATTTTGCGTGTTTTAAGTTCAAACTACAGCAACATACTCGTAACATAAAACGAAAAATCTAAGTTCTCCCCGCAGGGTTGAATCCAATAAATTGATCTAAAACATTGATAGACTAATGATATGCAAAACTAATCGATGAAAGTGTTAATTTAAACAAAAAATAAATAATTAAATTGAAATAAAACCTCTGATTTCTTACACGAAATTTTTTGAGTATACTTTCCCTATATGATGGAGTAAGTTAGTAAACAGAGCTTCTTAGTGATACAAGCATCTCGGAACAAAATACCAAACCGTGATTTTCTTTAAATTTATAATTGGGGTAGGTCATAACGCCTAAAATTCTTGAACATACAAATTTTTCATTCCAATAAAACTAGATTTTGAAAAAAAGTCGTTGTATTTCAAAAACTACAAATATGAGAAACGACAGAAAAAGAAAAAGTTTTTCTAACAAATAAGAAAATTTGGGACCAATAACTAACTAAAAAAAACTAATTGACTTGCACACGTCCTTAATGTATCATTCTATAGATAATTGTACTGCCTGCAGTTTTATCTTAGATTACTTTGTGAAAAAAGTAACCTTCTTGGGAGTTATTAAAAAATATACAAAACTAATTATTTTTTCAAGAGAGGGGTGTTTAAATGGCGATATCACTTTGAAATTCAAATACATTTTGCCAGACATAAAACAATGAAAAAAAAGCGTTTGAATCTTTTTTGTTGAGAATTAGATGAATTTTAAAAAACAATTTAAAGTCTTAGAATACTTGAACAAATTGAACTTGACCCCTTTTCACACTCTCTAAAAGTTTTTGTTTGAGTCCAAAAAAAGAGTAATTTTTCGAAGTGAATAGCTATAGTTTTTTTTTCTGGATTAAAAAATATCAAAGTTAAAAGACCCTAACTGCTTAACAATACGACTTAGAGAACTCAAATTATAAATCACTGTGAATCTGTAAAAGTCCTTTTAAATCATTTTAATGTTGTAAAAGAATTTCTTTAAAACTTCTAACTTATTCTATTTTACTGACAGTCGATAAACTCAAAAGGTAATTTCGTTTACCATTTTTTTAACTATGTTAATAAAAAAATGGTTTTAACTTAATTTAAATTTCAAACTAATTTAAATCGTTAGAAAAAAATAAATTTAAAAAGTCATTAAAATTACATAACATTATGAAATCAAGATTAAGATACCTAAACCATGTAAAACAATAAAAGCTTCCCTTTAAAAACCTTGCACACGATGTGTTAACCACCCAATTTTAAATACAAGACCGTTTTCTTGGGTTTCACAAATACAAAAACTTAAAACAAGATCAACAAGAAAAATAAAAAGGCAGACAAGTCATTTTTCAAAACTACAAACTGTAACGAAAAATAAATAAAATTGCATTTTATTGTAACTTTTGTATCTTTCTTCACCATATTTTCGTATCTTTTTCGTCATTTGTCTGTGTCTCGTTTCGTCTTTTTTTTTCATTTTATTTTTCTTAATCTCTGTTATGTATGTATGTACATACCTACAGACAAGAAAAAAAAAATAAAAACTTTCTATTTCGTTGAACTTTAACAATCGTTATATTAAAATCTATCACAGGTGCTAGTACCAACATTTATATTCCAACAAAATAAATTATCTATAAAAGTTAATGAAAAATAAAAAGTGTTGATTACTTTTTAAAAATTCTTTTGCACTAAGTAAAAAAAGGCACTCAAATAAAATAGTCATTCAGTTTTTTTTTCAGTTAATGCAATAAAAATAAAAGGAATAAAAGAAGAAAAATGATTGCGTGTCCCTCGCCGAACTTTGCTTTCACTTTCGCGAAGCCAAGAAAAGATCTCTGAAGCAGCACATTCAGTTTTGTTTTTTTTTTTTTTTTTAAGGAATTCCATTCCGATGAACTTGACTATCAAGTCATCTCTTATAAGACAACTCCAACCATGAACCAACCAATGAAGCCTGAAGGAGAGGATTAATCCACTTTTTGAGAGCTCTAGAGAGTTTTAAGGCTTCGAAAAAAAAAAACACAACAAAAAGAAAGATTCAAAACAAAAATCCTACCTTTAATTAATATGACTGCTATTCCTAATAAAAGTGATTTATTTAAGTATCAGGTTTGATTTCAGATTGGGTCCAACTTTCCGGTGCTCAAGGAAAATAGTACAAGAAACGGTTTTTATATTTTGTTCGTTCGTTAATCGTTACAGAGTACAGATAGTATGTTGGAGCAATTATCATCTACCCGATCGCAATTCACCTTGTTCCAGCTACAGGTCCAGGTGTGGAATTCAACTTTTTAACACGCTATATACTCCGAATATCCTCAGCGCGATGAGTGTTCAGTTGCAGAAAGGTAACCTGTTTAGTCTTCTTCAATTATACAGAATGGACAGGGAGAAGAAAAATAAGAGGAATACTAGCGGCACAGTGGGGGTTATAGATTCCTTATTAGCACTAGGTATATGTGATCTTATGTTGCACTTTTGTCATATATAGGAGATTCAACAAAGATCAACAAGACGGACGGCCGGCGGCGACGACAAAAGGACAGCAAAGACGTCGACAACGACGACGATGATGATGATGATGATGGCGACGCGACGTTTCGATTCACGCGATTCAATTCATATCATAAACGACATCCGGAATGCGCTTGCAGCTTCACATGAACTAAAGATACTTCTTTTATTTCTTATTTTTTTTTTTGCTTTCAACTTTCTTGGATCACTCAGTGATGACGGAGTTCACTTTACAATCTTATTTTTTCCTTGTTGTTATTGTTGTATTCACTAACCACGATGGATGGTAGCCTTCATAAAGATTTGCACCTCTCGCGAGCAATGAAAAGTAAGGCGGACGCAACCGAAGAATAAAAAAATATGAAGAATAAAAAGAATGAAAAATGTGGTTATGTGGCCCGATTCACATTCACTGGGTAAGTAGGCAAATTGTTTTCACTAAAATGATTAAACTATCGAATAATCTATATTCCATTCCCTTTGGAAATATGTATGTGTACACAACCAATTAACTTTTATCACTTGTTTTAATATAATATTGATGGTTATTTTTCGTGCGTCACTGTATCTTGTATAGATATTGTATCTTTAACAACAACGAATTTCATAAGAAAGTTACAAAACCAATTATTTTTTAGACCGAAACTGGAGAACTCTCTTTAGTCAAGTCGACGGTGGCGACGACTGCTACGACGACGACGACGAGATCTTAAACCGTGAATAGGAAAGGTATATATCGAAGCCTCAGCTCTGCACGATGGCTCAGTAAAAACTGACGCTTGGCAATTGGATTTCTTTCAGCAGACCCTCATCGCCACAAGAAAAAGATACGATACCATACCAGATCCAATTGTGGCTTCAGCCGGTTTTGAATTTTTGTATACCTTAACCTAACCACCAAGTCTTGTGAATGAGAGAGTATAGTATAGCGATATTTCAACTTCTCAAAACAACATGGCCATAGAAAAACCAAGAGAGTGCGAGTTAGTTAGGTACTTTTTATTCAAGCCTATATCGTTAGAGATGGCTTGACTTTGATAGAGCTTCTTAGTTATTTCTTTTTTTTTTATAAATTTTTTATGAGGTATCTTTCTTTTGGGACCATAAGCACTGGATGAAGATGGTGTGTTTTGCCGCTCTTCAAAAGTGTAAAGTGGTTTTTCACTTTTTTGTATTTTATTATATTTTTGTTTGTGCTATTTTTGCGCAATGTTATCTCTTTTATTTAAAATTTCATATTGGTGTTAAAGGAATTTTGTCTAAAACGTTTATAGGCACTTGTGTCCCATAATATGACTTATGGGAAATAGAAGTTTAAATCTTGTTGTATTTCTGTTTTTAACACTCAATAAAACCGATTTGTATTGCAAACGAAAGAAAAATTAAATAAAAATTCGTATTTATTTTTATTAAACGTTGAAATGTTATTAAAAACATACACAAACTAACTTTTTCGGTCGAATTGGTAATTTCTGGTTCATTTATTTTAAAGGCTATACAAATTATGGAAAAAAAAGTTGAACCATTTATGTTAACACAGTTTTTGAAAGTAATTTTCGTTTTTGTAACAAATCATTCGAACTTTCAAATCAAGTGTTTGAAATGTATTAAAAACAGGTACATAGTTACAATGGAATTTTGGATCCGAAATCATCACTAAAAATTAATTAAAAAAAAAAATTCAAAACCATGAAAACATTTATTTCGAGGTTTGTAGGAAGCTAAAGACTCATATCATAACAAATGAGATAACAAATGATCTAAACTATATCCTACAAGATTTTTAATTTGAGAAACAATCATAAAATTTATTGTTAAGAACTATGTTGTGTACTAATTTAGTCTAAAAACCACAGTTTTCTTTAACTTTTTCAAGAGCCATATTTTAAAAATATGATGTGAGAGAAAAATTATAAGGAAAGTTTCGATTTAATTAGCTCATACTTAAAACGTTTTGTATTTGTACTTTACGACGATATTCGAGTGAAGAAATTAAATCGATGATGTTATTATCTTACCAATCATTTTAAAACCTCTTTTTTGAATACTGACCAAGAGACTTAAGTATGTTACAATGATGCAGGTTTCACTCATATATAGTGACAGGGGCGATATATCTAGCTTTAACAATATAAGACATAATTGGTATTTCGAAGCATTAAATTCAACACCGTTTCTTATTCCCCATTGTAAAATGCTGTGTAGGTCGGAACTTAATGAGCTTATCATATTTTGTCGTCGCACTTCCTTTCCCGAAAAGAAGGGATGTGAGTCTGGAAATATGAATATGGAAAGCTAAGAGTGCTGTTGTTAGTGAGACAATTAATAGGATTAAAAGTTGCAGACTCGAGATCGTTTATAAAGGTTGGTTAAAAGACCGATGTTGAATGTAAACCACACCTAAACGTCAAGTTTTTCTTACTGCATTTCATTTGAAATTTCTCAATTTCAGATTAATTTTATTTGAAATATTGAAAGATACGCAATCGAGCATTGCGGTGAAGTTATTTAGGCTTATTATGATAATGGGCGTTTAAATCACAACTTATCGTCGCGGTCGTGCCCAACAATTGCACCTCTCACCTTCATCGTTGATGAACATTATGCATAAAGACTTGCATTTACACGCTTAAAAGGTGCAATTGACTCAAGAACTAAAGCCCCTTGACCATTTCAAGCGTCGTCAATGGTTAGAATGATGGCAAGAAATGGCAACAGTGGATAATCAATTTTCGAAGAAAATCATCTTTAGTGATGAGGCACATTTTCACCTTAGTGGATTCGTCAATAAGTAGAATTGCTGCATTTGGGCGAATAATAATCCAAGTATGATAGTCGAAAAACCAATTCCCCCACAAAAAGTGAATGTTTGTTACGATTTATGGGCTTGCGGCATCGGCCCGATGATGGCGCAAGCCCATAAATATGTTTTCAAAAATATGGCTGGTACTGTGATGTGAGATGATAACAAACTTCGTATGGCCCGAATTGGAAGGTATGGACGTGAACAGAAGCAGGTGCCACAAACAATGGCTCTTTTGTGCGACGAATTCAATGGCCTTGTTTTCTCAGGTGGTAGCGATGTCAATTGGTCACCAAGATCATGTGATTTGACACTGTTGGACTTATTTCATTATGGTTATTTGAAAGAAAATGTGTACACCAGCAATAATTCAAGAGCTAAAGGATGAGATAATTTTGGCACATTAACGGCATAGAACCAATTATCCCTCAGCGTGATCCCAAATTTGGATCATCGGATTGATGTAGCCGCCCAGGTTGCGGCGACCATTTGACCGATATTTTGTTCCATTGATAATTGATCCATATTCCATACCAATATGATTCTAATAAAAAGAAATGACAATATTTTCCCAAATAATTTGTGTTTTATTCAAAATCAACATCGGCCTTTAAAAGTTAACCACCCTTTACAAATGAGAAAGAGTATTGGATACAAAATGGAACCCTGGGGCACACCACTATTTATATTGAGGGTTTCAATTTATGAGTCTTAATCCTTTAATGTAATATTGTTTTATTTGTATTTACAATGTTAATAATATCACCAGATTCCAAAGGTTGTCGAAAATGGTCAACTCAATTTCTAGGGATTTATCATGAGTAGCAGAAAAGTGAATATTTCAAACAAAAATTATTATATAATATTAACTTAAAATTTTAATTGCAATCAGTTCAATCCTAAGCAATCCATTTTTGTAAATGGTAAACATTAACAAACAGTTGTCAAATGCCAATAAATTGAAGCCAAGAAAGAAATGACTCTTCATAATTTCTTTGTAGGGCCCCTGATATGTATGTTAGCTATCGTTAATCAATATATTTGTTTTATAGAACTTCCATTAATCGAAGACCATCAAACTTAAATAAAAACTAAAAACCTTTTAATTTCAAAGACAATCCAAAAACTGCAAAATATTATACTTTAACCAATTTATAAAATTGTATTTACAGTAAATTGAAAGGTTTTTGTTTACAATATTTATGTATATATCTACTGTACTCAGTATCGATGATCAGAAAATTGATGAAGAAAATAATAATTAGGTTGATTCTTATTTTCTTTAAGCAAAGCAAAAAAAAAAATATTAAATAGGCCTAGTGATCTGCTTTTATTTGTTTCCATTGGAATTCAATGGACACAAAATCAAACATCACGCATGAAATACTCTCGATTGCAAACATCAATCTAATAGTTAGGCACATTTTTCTATTGTTCTTTTCTTATTTTTTAAGTTCTTTTCACTGCCTTCGCAATACATAATAATAATATGCCAATTATAAGAAAAAATACGTATGAATTATAATTGAATTATAAAAACTTAGAAATTACCTTCCAAGAAGGAAAAGAGAGAAGAATAAAGTCTATATAAATTTTATTCAGTCATTTTAGTTTATTCCTAATATAAAATTACATATTTTATTAAAGTCTGCACCAAGACAAAACAATTCAAATCTTAAAATCAATTTTTTATTCAGAAGGTTCTAAATGAACAAAAGAGCTGAGCAGGAAACTCAAAAAGAATACATTCTGTTATAAATCTGTGTATTTATTTATTAAAAATTCTTTAAAGGGTTCATTTATATCATATTCATAACTGTTTTTTAAATACATACCTACTTTACCTTTGAAGATGACTTTAACTATAATTTATTTGCGGGATCTTATATAACTTTTGTCTTGACTTTCTTAAAAGGTATTTCATCCATTTACATAATTATTTAATTTTACGTGCGAATTAAAATCACTTTTATTTATATTTTAATGATATACAAAAGTTAAATTTACTAATTATTCAAATCATGATTTAATAGTCAAGCCTGAAGTCCAATTTCAAATGAATTTAATATTCAAGAAGCTTTCAATTAAAATTTGAGTTGAAACACACAACTGCAAAAATATATTATTATTAAAAACATTTCACACATAGAATTATGTTCACGTGCATACGTCCGTTATACTTTTATGTGCGTAACAAACTATTGTAATATCGTCACCATAAGACCCACAATAATGCATTATAATCACTAATCAGTAATGTTGTTAATTGCGTAATTATTGTGTTGTTGTTTTTTTTTTGGTATCATTATTTATTTGTAAGTTTAATTGTTTGTATACTGAAGAAAAAAAAAACACTTTCACTAATGATTTTTCTTTTAATAAACCAATCAGTGTCTGCAGTAGGTACACGGTATTTACAACCATGTAGTTATTTTATCTTAACATGTTAAATAACCATAAGAAAAAGGAAACGGAAATAATTTAATGGGTTATTAGAAAGGCATTATTGCGGGCAATTTATTTGAGTTTTTTTTTTTGTTTAATGCTAAATCAAAACAAATACGAACCTACATATGGATGTAAACAAATGTACAAAATGTAATCATACAAATAATGCGCTAATTGAACTTTTATTTGATTACAATTAAATTATAGTTAAGATTAATTTTCCCTTTCTATGGGAAGAGGGTTTTTTGTTGATGAACTAAAATTTACCTATGCGGTTGTTAGAAGATTGTTTATTTTTCTTTTCTGCTTTGAAAGTGAATTGACTTTTATGTAAAATAACAAACCTTAAAGGTCATATATAATTTATAAAAATTAACGTCTTTTTTATACACCGTCGTAATGTTGAATATTCATCCTAATTTGTACGATTATTGTTTTAACGAGACGACTGGAAAGCTACAAGGCGCTGCTGGTGGAAAACTGTTGTTCAAAAGAAATAGAACCTCCGATATTCTCTTTACACTTCACGCCTCTTCTCAATATAGTGAAAATCTTTTTACTTTACAGTCACCTAGTGACGTCACCAGTGTCGTTTTTCAGTAATTTTGTTAAGACTACAACCGTAATAAGGTTAATTGGCTTTCTTGGGGAGAGTACGATAACTTTGGCGACAAAGTTTAATGACGGATTTGTATAGAACAGTTAAAAACAAGCATTTTTTACTATGGGAGGGGGGTATATCTCCCCCCGTTTAGGCGGTAGGGGCAATTTAAAAAAATATGTACATTATAGTTTACATACATAGTTTTTGAAAAAAATTGTTTTAAACTAAAAATGTAAGCAAACAAAAATAAAAAAAAAGGTTTAAAGTGTAGTTTTTCAAAACTTTCAAATTATCTACTGTTTTTTTTAGAATTCATTGCTCTTATTTGTTTTTGATCAAAAACTGAAAACTAAATGATTTTATGTCTTCTAGTTCTTGAGAAAATTGAAAATTCTTGCTTAAGTATTAATGTAGTCTTATTTTGATAGTAATATAATCGAATACGGTTTAAGATTAGGGTAAATTATTTTTTCTTAAATCCAGCTTATTTAAATGCAAAAGAAACTTTGCATGCACCCCATCTTGCACCCACCGAACCTTGCCCCCTCCCCACCTTGCACGCACTCCAACTTGCACCCACCCCAAATCCTATAGTTTTCCCAAGCAGGGGTGTTGCAGGGGGGGCAGCATGCCCCCCTTATAGATCCCACTGTTGAATACACCCAAACTCGCACACACCTTACTGTTGCATACACCCAAACACGCATTACGCATACGCAAATACCATTATTACTATCAAAATAAGACCACTCAAACAAAAAAAATTAAAATAGTAGTTGTGGTTATTTTCATATTGTTCAAAAACTAAAAGACATAAAATCATCTAGTTTTCAGTTGTTGATCAAAAACAAATAAGAGCAATAAATTGAAGTATTGAAAAATTACACTTTAAACCTTTTTTTTAACTTTTTTTACTCAAATTGTGAGTTTAAAATTATATTTTTCAAAAACTACGCATAGTTTTGACTTGAATTAAAAACTGGGTAATAAAACAGAATGTTGGCTTTAAAAAAATGTATAAAACTTAATTGTTAGTATCACCGTTATTTTTTAATTATTTTTTTCCATTTTAAATAATATTTTTTTTAAATTGCCCTTACCGCCTAAACGGGGGGAGATAGACCCCCCTCCCATAGTAAAAAATGCTTGTATTAAGCCCCTCTACCAAAAACCGTTATTATATCTTGGCGCCAAAGTTATCGCACTCGTGCCGCTTTCTTTATTTTAGGCAGTTTAGAGAATTCATTTAATGTACTTATATTGACAAGACAAATTTAAGTTCAGATAAGGGGGAAAAAATCATGTCAGACGATCAAGGAACTTAAAGTTCGATCCCAAACACACGAAGATAATAGTTTAGGATTTTGGTGAAAGCACTATGAGTTTTTGCTACTTTTGTTTTACCCTCTCAAGCTAGGGCAATTTTTTGAGCTAAATGAAAAACTTGTGCTGTGGACTGAATAAATTCGGACTTAAAGCTTTCAAATTATGCCTTTGGAACGACCATATATTTAAGTATTAGCAACAATTTTAACCATTACAAAAATACAATACCATTCTTAATTTGTTTCTATTATTTTTTTCCAAAACAAATTATTGGGATATATTTCATAGATTTTTTCTAATTATTTCCTTTTGCTTAAGTTTAACAATTTAATATGATAATTTTTTCCTCAAAGAGTAGAGAGTTGATAAATATTTTTTTTAAATTTGCTTATACTCTTCCCAATACACTTTTAATTGCAATAGAATTTTTAAGCTAAGATAATTTCTATTAAGTAAGTAAGTAAGTAATTAATTTATTTACATTTATTATTTAAAAAATTGTATACAATATTTTGAATTAAGATGGTATAGCTATGCCGTCAGCCAGGTTGACAAAAAAAATTAAGAATATTTAAATTTAAATTTATGTAGGTTTTGAATTTAATAGAATTCTGTTATTAATAACAATCTATACTTGTTAATATCATTCAAAAATGTACTTAATGTTTTCCAATTATGCTCATGCACAGATTTTTTTTTTTTTTGAAGTCTTAAAAGTTCCCTTGCTAGATTATTTTCCCCAACTTCGAGAATTAGTTGTTGGTTCTTTTTGTAATGTACCAATAAAGTTAGGTAAAATATTTTTTGATTCGGTGATTTTAGGACATAAACTAAAACAGTAAAGCCAAATAGTCACATTCATCACATTTTTCTTGTGACCCGCGAGGCATATTAGGACCGATAGGCATTTTAGTCAGGCCTAACACGTTTTCCATCATAATCGAAAACTTTTACGAATTCCGAAAAACCGCATCACGAAATTCGTGTTTCGCAATAGTTTTTTTTTTCGAGATTCGTATGTTTACGATTAAGTGAAACGGGCTGAGTATCTTTACTTAGTTTTTGGAAATTCTCATTAGTTATGAGTCTTCATCTATTGGTCTTCTTCTATTGGTAAAGTCTTGAGAAAAATTTAATTTATTGCTTTATTGGTTTTGAAAAATAAATTTTAAAACTAATATTTAGTTCTGATTTCAAATCCGAAGCCCGGTTTTAAAATTATTTCATAGTATTTCGTTTAGACTACTCAACGAATTGGTTATAAGAACAAAAATTATTTCAAACTTGCCTTTTTTCTTAAGAAACGTTTTAGCATAAATGGTTTCGCGGTTTTTTGAAGATTTATGTAAGGTAGGTGAAATCCAACAACTTTCAAGATTTTTAAAAAATTGTATTAAATACTTAAAATATTTAAACTGAATATTGAAGATAGCGATTTAGCTTTGAAAACCCTCACGAACTTTATTGAAAAAAAAAAAAAAATACCTAATGAATTTTGATAGCCTCAAAAAGCATTATAGACCTAGAGCCGGTAGCAAATTTTGAGAGTGGAGTGATAACCAAAATTCATACACATGGGCCGAGGTCGGGGGTGAGCGTTAGAAAGTACATGAAAAGTTATTATGGTCTTAACTTGAAATAATGCATTTAGAAAATTATTAAAATCCGTCTAACAAGCATAAGGCTGCAACCAGATTTTTTCCCCGATTGTTTTTATCTATTTGTCATGTGGTTATCATCTTCCAACGCTTAACCCAACTACGACTGAAAAAAAACTGCCAGACGACAGGTCAAGCCCAAGATTATAGTGGAACTTCCTACAAAATGGATGGTTCCAGGAGACATCCCAAGCGTAATTTATACCTTGCCTCGTTTTTAAAAAATAAATTAGGTGGCGCAACAGTTGCCTCGTTTTTAGCAATCCAAATATTGTGAACAAATGTTTGGACAATTTCTGAAGCGTCACCCTTTCTATCCTTTTAGTTCAGTAAAATAAGGCGAAGAAAACTGTCAACCTCGAACCTATGGCGGTCCATAACCTACGATGCAGACACCAGATTTATTCTACTCGACTATTAGCTCTAGAACTCGTTGAAAAAATTATAAAACAAAAGTTTTTAATCCTATTTTTTGTAAACATATATTTAAATTATATAAAGACTAGCAAATAACATTTCTTATATTAAAAAATCCTTTCAATTATTTTCCCTTTGTGCGAATGATTGTATAGACTTAATCACTATTTGAGCTTGAATAATCACACACAAGTCCCAGACTACTCTTTTTAATTTCAAATCCATTGTTGGTGGTTTGGTCAGTTTTTAAGTCTTTACTGTCTTCACTTGTTTCACGTAATTCAGAGGTCGTTTTCTTTTCTGCTTCGCTTGGCTTTTGTTGTGCATCATCTTCTTTTTTCTTCTTGATTCCCAAGTCTTTTAAACTAAGTTTTGAATTGATGAGCTTTTGTCTTTTTAAACCACCGAATGTAGTTTGCGTGGAGCTAGGCAGAGCTGGCCTCATCAGAATATCCAATCTCTTCTCCTCTTCTCGTTCCTTGGCTGGTTTGGATTGTAGTTTCATAAGGGCTGCCATTTGACGATCTTGTTCACTCTCAGGCAAGAGTCCGATTTCCAGACTGCTTCTTTGTAATAATTTATCATCCAACTCCTTTTGTATCTTTAGTTCTTTTTTCTGTTTCTGAAATAAGACAGTGAAAAAATTGTATTTCCTTAAATTTAATCAAACTTACTCTAAACTCAGCTCGAAGTTTTGAATTCGCCTCATAACAGTCGTCCCAAACGTTTTCGTTTCTTTCGAAAAGCTTTTCCAACACCGGCTTTGCATCTTCACCTGATTTAATATCCTTTGCTAAATGTTCCAACTTATACATCGGATCATCGAACAATCGCTTCTGAACTTCCTTCGTCTCGGGGACAACTTGTTCATTTTGCAGTGGATCCCACCGATTCTCCTGCCTTCTTGCTCCGGATATTATAACATAATCCAGATTGCCGGGATCAGTTTTGATTTCAAAATGATTGTCACACAAATGGCACTTCATTCGAAACTGGTACACCGGAGTAGAGTAATACATTCCGACTTTCTTCTTCTCAGCATTGTACCGGACACCCATTCCAATGTGATTGTTACATCCTTCACACCAGATGTTGTAGGGCATTTCAAAACGGATAATCAGAATTCCGACATGGAGTTTTCGAGCTCGCTCACGCAGGGCGTGAGTTCCCAGGAACTTATTGAGACCACCTCGTTTTGGATCATAGTCTGGTGGATAGTATTTGTTTTGACCTTTGCGTTCACCCATTTTTTAGGTTTTATCTGAATTAAATTAATTTAAAAAAATAAGAATAATATTTTGTTTATCGAATGGAGCCTTCGTTACCAAACGTAAATAAAGTAAGGTGAGAAAATTAAAAAGTGCTGTAAAATTTCATAAACACAAATGACATTTGCTTGATTAAAAGAATTGGAATTTACGATATAAAATTGAAAAACGTCAGTTAGGGCTTGACTACATTGAACATATTTGTTTTAAATGATTATTTCATTTCGTATATCCTTAAACTCTCTTCTACGGGGACAATTATAGCTATCATAGAATTTAATCAATCAATGGTCGCTTATTGCGACCATTTAAAAAATATTTCCTGATTAAAATTTGCCGGGTTTGTTTTTTTGACAGAGATCCGTCATTGGAATTGTTGAACAATTCGTTTCGACATTTAACTTAACAGCGACAATTGCATCAACCTCACTTTTGAATAAGCAAGGAGTCTTTTTAATATAGCCTCCGAATTGAAAATGAGCCTCATCGATGAAAATAAATATTCGATGAAAGTCTAAATCGTTTGGATACGTTTCATGTACCCAATCAACGAAGATAAGACTTTGCTGCTCTTGTTGTTTCAAATCCTCCCTGAAATTCCACGACTTCAATTGATATTTCAAGACCTCTCTTGAAATCTCCAGAACTCAATTAAAATAACCAGGCTCAAGAAACATTTGATCAATGGAAAAATTGACAGCTGTTGTCAAAATGGATAATGTCAAACAAAACCCTAAAACGAGCGGTGTGAATGAATTATTGCTTTTTGAAAACTTTTTATCGAAAACTCTGGTTTTTGTATCATTTAAAAAGGCTATAACTTGATTACGACTGTATAAGAACTGGTCTAACACCCGAACGCACAATACCGTAAATTACGATCTAAAAAAGTGTGACTTTGGCAGTATTTTTGTTTCCCCAAATGTCATCTTTCAAAGCATTTTTGCTTGGCTGTCAACAAACTGTCACCGCACCACACAACCCTTCTTTTGCATAGATCATAGAATAAAAATTCATTCTTCGAAAACCGAGAGGTGCAAGCACAAATCGCGTGTTTTATCAAAATTTTGCCACGTAAATTTAAGTGCAAGCTCTCAAACTAGAAACTTAAGTTTCAACAATGATTATCTACACGAACGAAGGTAATCCTTTCGGATTAAAACTCTTAGTGCTAACGAAATTCGCCAAGAAGGATGTCCAAGTGAAAAAAATTAACCTCAATGGTAGGTTCTCTCCTTCGAAAAATAAAAATGTGTCTATAAATGGATTTTAATGGCTATTTACTACCCTCTCTCTCTAGATCCTGCAATTAAAGGCCTTAAGCAATTGCCCATCCTCGAGCTGGACTGTGGTCTGCAATTATTTTCATCAACAGCGGCAGCAAAATTGCTCTTTCCCAATGAGGGCAAGTTAAGGGATGAGGTAAGTAAAGGCTAATGTTTCATCAGGGAATTGTTCTTCATGAAAAAAAAATATAATTAATTTTTAAGTGGTTGGAATGGTCAGCTACGCAATTGGCTCCAGCATTGGCTCACAACATGGGCGTTGGCCATCGTGCAGACCCAAATGCTCTTCCAGTTCTTAATGCTTTGGTCAAGAAACTCGACGATAGGTTGAAGGTATCTCCATTTCTCGCAGGGGATAAGATAACCACAGCTGATTTGTGTGTCTGGTGTCTTCTGGCACCCGATGGAACCCTCAAGGGTGCTCAAAATATCGAGAACCTGCTCGCGTGGTATCGTAAAATCACCACACTTCCTGAAATCAAGGCCGCTCTCGAGGAACAACCCCTCAAGGAGCTCAGTTTTAACTCCCTACAACACTCGAATCGATTCGGCGGACTTCACCATGTCGTCCTCGCGACTCCTGGTGATGACTCATCAAAACTTCTCGCCGAATCGGGTGGAAACATTGCCGAAACCATCACAGAGGAGGAGAAGACCGCCGCTAAGAAAGTCTTCAGGTACGATAAAGAAGAACCACGCAAGGAACCACGAACTGTGCTACCCATTAAGGGAGAACGCAACGTTTTGATCACCTCAGCTCTGCCTTATGTGAATAACGTTCCACATCTGGGAAACATTATTGGTTGTGTCCTTTCGGCCGACATCTTTGCGAGGTATGCTCGCACCTGCGGTTACAATACTCTGTATGTGAGTGGTACCGATGAATACGGTACTGCCACTGAGAACAAAGCCCTGGCCGAGGGTTTGACTCCCAAAGAGATCTGCGACAAGTACTTTGAGTTACACAACTCCATCTATCGGTGGTTTGGCATTGGGTTCGACTATTTTGGAAGAACCACCACAGCTGAACAAACTGAGTGAGTTTCTTGAAAATCAGAATTCGATTAGGAATTCTTTTTAACTAATTTTATTCCTTTAAGAGTTGTTCAAGAGGCTTTCGATGATATTTACAAAGCTGGCTTCATCCTCACCGAGAGTGTGGAGCAGCTGCTGTGTCAGAAGTGTGATCGCTTTTTAGCTGATCGGTGAGTCTTTGCTCGATCCTCGCATTTTGTTTTCTATAAACGAGTGATTTTTATTGTCATCCCATAGATTTGTAGAAGGAACCTGCCCTCATCCTGGTTGTGGTTATGAAGACGCTCGTGGTGATCAATGCGATAAATGTGGCAAACTAGTCAACGCCATCGAACTCATCCGTCCACGCTGCAAGACTTGCAACACAGCGCCAGTGATTCGAAGCTCGGAACAGTTGTTCCTCGATCTGCCCAAGATCGAACCAAAACTCAAGGAATGGATTGAGAAGTCGGAGAGTGGTTGGACGAATAACGCTCGAGTCATTACCCGCTCATGGCTGCGGGAAGGACTCAAACCACGATGCATTACCCGTGATCTGAAGTGGGGTATCCCTGTACCGTTGAAAGGCTTCGAATCGAAGGTGTTCTATGTGTGGTTTGACGCCCCCTACGGCTATGTGTCCATAACCAAGCGATACAGCAAAGACCACTACACCGAATGGTGGCAGCCAGCGGAGGGAGTGAATGTTGAGCTGTTCCAATTCATGGCAAAAGACAATGTCCCATTCCACTCGGTCATGTTCCCATCATCGTTGCTAGCGACAGATAAGGGACACACTCTGGCTTCACACATCATGGCCACCGAGTACTTGAACTACGAGGATGGCAAGTTCAGCAAGAGTCGAGGTATTGGAGTCTTTGGAAATGACGCTCAGGAAACCGGTATTCCAGCCGATGTATGGCGATTCTATTTGGCATCAGCACGGCCAGAGGGACAGGATTCTAGTTTCAGTTGGAATGATTTGGGAGCGAGGAATAACTCAGAGTTGTTGAATAATCTGGGCAACTTCGTCAATCGAGCTCTGGTCTTCCTAGAGAAGAACTACGACTCAACCATTCCCAACATGAAGCTCACCCAAGAAGAACTGATTTTACTAGCTTTGGTGAATCGTGAATTCAAGGGCTATGTACAGTCGATGGAGAAGGCACGTCTTAGGGATGGAGTGCGGCATATTCTGTCGATTTCAAGGCACGGAAATGGCTATATGCAAGCCCAACAGCCTTGGGTGCTTCTTAAGGGCACAGACGATGAGAAGGCTCGAGCGGCCACTATTATCGGTGTGAGTTGTAATATCGCTTGCTTGCTGGCGAGTCTCCTATTCCCTTACATGCCCACAACAGCGAGGACGATGTTCGACCAACTCAACGTCAAGCAACCACTTATCACTCCTGAGAAACCAATGATCCGTATTCTTCTCAAAACTGGTCACAGAATTGGCAAACCTGTTCCGATCTTCACCAAGATCGAACAGACTCGTATTGACGAACTCAAGAAGATGTACGCCGGTCCCCAGGTTGTAAGTTCGAGTTCTGGTGGTGCCCAGTCGGTGGCTGAATTGGAAAAAGCCATCGCAGAACAGGGAGACAAAGTGCGTGCCCTAAAACAGAGCAAGGCTGACAAAGCGGTTTGGCAGCCCGAAGTAAATATTCTGTTGGATTTGAAAAAGAAGTTGGAGGCGGCTCAGGCTGCAGCACCATCGAATACGAGTCCCATTGCGGCGGTGTCAGTGCCCGTGGGTGATCTTGAAGCGGCAATCACTGCTCAAGGAGATAAGGTTCGTGCCTTAAAGCAAATTAAGGCCGAGAAAACAGTTGTTCAAGCTGAAGTGAATATTCTTCTGGATTTGAAGAAACAATTGGCGAGTGCCCAGACTGCTGTTTCTTCTCCGGCTAAAAGTGCCCCAGCAGCAAGTTCTTTGAGTGTCGCAGATCTGGAAAAGGCTGTGAGTACCCAAGGTGAGAAAGTTCGTGCTCTCAAACAAAGCAAGGCAGATAAATCGGTGTGGCAACCTGAAGTCAACATTTTATTGGATCTAAAGAAACAACTTGCCAATGCTCAAGCCCAAGCACCTGCGACTGCACCTGTTCCTGCAGAACCAACAAAGACACCCACAAAGACACCAACAAAAACCCCAACAAAAACACCATCTCCAACTCCAGCCGCATCAATCGATGAGGGCAAAGTAAAGGAATTGGAAGAAAAAATCTCAAAGCAGGTAAGAAAAACTTGAACCACCCAACTGATTCCTAGATTCTTACAGGAATCTGTTTTTGTTTGCAGGGTGAAAAAGTCCGTCAACTGAAGAGTTCTTCCGATGCAGCCGTCTGGAAGCCTGAAGTTGAAGTCCTTTTGGCCCTCAAAAAAGAACTTTCCGCAATTACTGGTGTCACAGAAGCACCAGCTTCAGGAAAGAACAAGAAGAAGAAATGATATCCGGTTATTGGTTTTATTTCAACACTTTACGCCCCACGATATTGAGAACTGATTTTCTACCTCTTTTATTTTTTCTCTTTCTTTCTTGTTTCTTATTTCTTTTTTTTTTAATTCGATTGATTTAATAATTTATTTATTTATGTTTCGACTTTTTTCGTTTTTCAATATTTTTCTAAAAAAAGACGCATATTGTTTATACATAATTTTTCTTTTTGCATTTATTGTGAAAAATAAATAATTTTTTTTCGAAATGATTTGTTTATCTTTTTTTCGGTTTATGGTTATGATTGTTTTGTTTATTTGTTTTTTCTGTTTTAATTTTTGATGATTATTTTTGAGGATTTAGTTTTTGGAATTTTGCTCATCCCGATCCCTTGGGAATTATAAGGATTATTTGGTATTATTAAAGCCTTGCATGGCAACAATTGGCGTTAATAAGAATTTTTGTAATTTTAATATTGTTCTTATCTAATTTAGAAACTATTCTAAACAAAGAATATTTAAAGGAAATGCCTAAACTACTAAATATCTAATCACTTAGTCACTATATTTAATTAACGGTTTATATAGATTTAAAATTATTATAATCATTGATATACATATATCACATTTATTTAATGTACGGAAAATTTATTAAAACTTAAATAACTTTATTATAAGAAGTTTATCTAATTTACTCGCAAAACAAATTAATTAATTAACAATAATGTACTGTACTCGTATTTCTCATAGAAAAAAGAAAAATTGATTTAAAAAACAATAAAATTAGGACTCATTTGCTTCTTAAATAATAAAATCTTTTATTTCAACGTGGTATAGAATTATTTCGGGCTGGATACAAATTTAATTCCTGATCCGAAACAATTATTATAAAAACTAAATTTTGTGGCTTTACAACTCTTAGGCAACCATTTTGTTTCCGAGAAATGTCAGGAACGAAAGGGACCTAAAGTTTTGTATCCCAACCGCCAATTTGAGTAGTACTTTTTCAGGACAGACATTCGTTTTAAAGGATATGTATGTCAATTTCTTCCAAAACAGGCAGCACCCGTGAAAAGAACAATGTAAGGCTATGTAAGCCAACTTGATGCTCAATTTTTCTTGGAAGGAGACTGCCTTGCTATCTGAACTATGCATTTTTAAATTTTTATAGTTGATATTTTAATCCCGTATCTTTCTATCAAACTCTTCTCAAAACAGGGTTAATATGTGGCTTGGATTTGTAATGTTTCTTAATCATTGCAAAGTTTTGACGTCAGCTTAGGTTGTATTATTCAGGTCAGGTTAGGGATAGATTCAATGGGGTGATGCATCAATAATGACCGAAAAGCATCTCACTATTATCTTCATGCATTCATTGTGGTCAAAAAAGTATTTTCCTAGTGCTGCGTATCTTTTTTTTAGCTAAGCTTGTGTAAAGGTATTCTCACCTTAAAATAATCTAAAAAAAATAAATCAGATGAGATGATAACCAGTCAGCTTATGTTTCTTGAAAGCCAGCAAGCTTTAAGATCCGTCCATTTGCGCCTTACAGTTTCGAGGAGCTTTGTTGCTCTAATGGACGAGAGATTGATCTGTTTTTGGCGATCAAGCTCTCTATATCCTGAAACCCATTGGAGGGTGACGATGTTGGCTTTTCTTAGTGAACAGCTCTCTACAGCGCTGTTTTACCAGTTTTAAATTTGGAATTATGGTGGAAATGGTCTTAAAGCAGCTTTCTACCTAGTAGACTTTTTGAATGTCTACTCGTATGTCCATGTCTATGAACACAAATCCTTTGCCAAATTTTCTTTCGGCATAAACTAACCTTAAGTCTGATAAAGCCTTTTCAGCAATCAAACTATAAGTCGTTATTTAGTACCAAATAACTCGAATTGGAATCCATCGGACCATAGAACTTTGCTGAAATGTTCTTCTATTTAGTCTCTTACTTTATGCATTATTTCAAATTCAGCTTATTTTGTCGTTGAAAGTTCAGTGAATTTTTAAGCCTTTCCTAAGAATAGATACATATGTTAAACGGTTGAGATGGATGTGGAATGTAGATCAAATAAACATCGACTCCTTAGCCCTTATCTCCGTTGACGTTACAAAGCCGGAGGAGATACTGCCGGCCTTGGTGTTCGAAATTTGGAAACAATATTCTAGACATCAAAAAAGATGAAAGATGTTTAGGAGCATTTTAAATAATTTAAAATAAAGTATTTAAAGAAATTAAGAGAAACTATATTTTATTTCAAACATAAAGGAAAAGTTTTAAATTATTCATTTGCCTAAAGTTCAAAGTTCTACATTTTTAGTGATAACACATTTATCCTTCGTGTTCTAATTGCCAAGAGAACCCATCTTAGGTAACACAAACAAATTTTTGCATTCAACCGACACAAATGATTTTCGGATCTGGTCACTTGCGATTCAGCTTAAAACTTATCAATCTATAAATTTTTTTCATCAGGAAAAAGATAGATCAGTGATATCCTAATTTGTAATTGATTTATATGCTTTGATGTGGCAAGACAGGTCCTGTTTGAACTAGGACCTCACCTAACGAACGTCTTTATTTAACTCGATAACTAGCTAAAATATGGACCACTAAATCAACGGCCCTTTTCTTCTGCAATGTCCTGTGGGGATATGGGGCCAGCTCAGATGTTGGACTTTTTTCCTCCTGGCTCAGTCACGTCCCCGCTTAGCTCGTTTTTCTGTCTTCTTCTCCACTCGGAGCCTATGCGTTTGGGACCGTAGATCACTCGAACAACTTTTCTCTCGAAATAACCCAAGATGGTTTGAAACGCTGCATCGTATACAAGAGTGGGGATGATAATAAGGGCCTTATAAACTCGCGACGCTTTAGTTACTCGAGAGTTGAGGGAGGTTAACAAGAGTACTCCTTCCAAATGCTAAAATACACCCGTTAATTCTAATCCATTAAAAGCATTCGTGATATGGAATTGCTTGTTTTTGATGTTGTCCTACTTTTAGTAAATTTAAAAATCAAACAAATTTTAAAATTTTGTTTTTATTGTTTTTGTTCTTAAATATATAAATAAATGCCCACAAATAAGAAAGAAACCTCAGAACATTTCTTTCCCTCACTTCTTTGCGCCCTGCGCTGGTGCCATACAATTACCGTCAGGGTAACGTTTTTGAAATTGTGTTATCAATTCCGGATCGACTAAACGAATTCCATCCAATTGATTGCCTAAAGTTATCCAATTTGGTTGAACATTATGCGGTCGACCAAATAGTTCGATTTTCCTTGTTCCAGGACTTAGACGTTCAATGATGCCATAAATTTCATCTGGTTTATGGCTGGTAGCTCGAACTTCTGCCACAATAACATCACAATCTAATCCACGATTAAGATTGGTTGGGTTTCCCTTCATACCAACGAGACAATGTTCTTTGCCATGATTGAGCCAATGACCAGTTCGTCCAGTTCGAATGATTCGTTGCAATTGATTGGTTTTAACCCAAATTAGCTCGTCAACGCGCTCGTAGCTGGAAAATGGACACAAAAATAAATTTGAGTAAAAAATGGACATTTTAACCTACCCCCAGAGCTTTAGACATTCTCTGCCTAATTCCATGGCTCGACCGGTTACCCAAAGGAATATTAAACCGTCATCTTGCAGAGCTGGAACTCCCAACTGTCTCATCTCGTCATCTGACATGGTTCCTAAAAAGAACACACACAAAATATGAAGAGAAGCACTTACATCAAAGAAATGGTCCACTTACCATAAGGCAATTCCATGTGAATATCCCACGGAGGGTCAGCCATTACCACAGCGAATTTCCCCAAAACAGTCATGTCCAAGTATCTAAAAGGAGAAACACCCAGAGGATTACACTTGGAACAGGTAGAAACTTGGTTAAAGCATACCTCAAATCGCACTGAATCCACTGTGGAGGATAGAGTGTCACACTAGGATCTGTGTTCCGCTTGATGCAGAGATTGGTCTTGACATCTTCGTGCTTGTTGTTGTTGATATTCGGATGAGCATCAACCTCATAGTGAACATACTTGCAAGTGGCCATGTGGAAGCACGTATTAAGGAAGCTACAATCACCCAGAGACTCATCCGTGTGGGATTGTATGATTTTCTTGAAATGCAACTTTGTGCATTTGTCCGAGTTCTCAATGATGATCTCTTCGATGATGGGAGTAGCCAACAGATCAGTTGTTGTTGCTGGTTGTTCCTCTTTTTTGCACTCTTCCCCTGAATTAGTTGTCGATGTTTCGTCCAAAGTACAACTGGAATTTGTTTCGGCATTCGAATCCTCGGCCTTTTCGATCGCGCTATTCTGTTCGATTTCACGACGCTTCTTTGCAGCCATCTCAGCAGTGGCTTGCTGGGCTTTGAGGCACTCAACCTTGGTTCCATAGGGACAGAATTCCATGACTTGAGCTCCTCCGTGGGATTTGAATTTCTCCGCCAATGATCTTTCCTTCGCTGTGGGTTTTGTCAAAAGTTCTAGGATTTCCTCACCGACTTGTTTGCTTTGTTTCTCTCGAGTTGAGGGCATCGAGAGTAGAGACTGTAAGTTAAAGAAAATTTAAGAAACGTGGACTTCGAGTTGTCAAGGGTAAGAAAAACAAACCATGATATCATCGGAAGCATCATTGCTGCTACTGTCTTTGTTCATTTTGCGATCGTTGTCGATTTTGATGGCTTTTCTGGAGTTGCTATCATCGTCATCTTCGTCATTTTCATCTGGGAATCAAGGTTTTTCATAAAAGGGAGCAAATAATTTGGTTGTTTCGAACTTACATTTCCTTTTGAATTCATCTTTGACTCCATACGACTCAGATACGAATTCCTTGAAAAGATTTAGGACGGCTGTTCTTTGCACAGAGATCACTTCGCAGCCAACTTCTTTGCCGATTGTGACACTCTTAATGCCAATTGCACCTTGATTCGATAGTTTACCCAAAATATAATTGACCAACTCTTTGGGAGCTGATTTCTCCAAGTTTCTCTCTAGCTTTTCAATAAGTTGAGTGGATATGATAGGAAGCACCAATGAGCTAGACGATAGCATCTGTAGGATTGTCTTTTCGATTTCAGTATCAGATTCTGTGGGTTTTCCCAGAAAGGAGTCATTATTAAGGAAACACTTTATGAAGTTCTATGAGGCTTACCTGTTTCTGTTTTAATGGGAGCTTGTGAATCTTCAGAGTGATCATTTTTGGTGCTACTGCCGCTGTTTGGTGACGACAGCAAGGTGGCAGTGGACGAAAGGATATCGTGTCGTTCTTTTTTACGTTTTTCTAGCTTCTCACGATAAGTGTTGCGTTTGTTTTTGATTGCTTTTATTTCCATATCCCATGCTTCTGACATTTTTGTATTTTCTTATCGAATTAATTTAAAGATTTATGTTTATTTGAGAAAAATTCGAAATGTTTACACTTGAAAATTGAAACTTGAAGAAGAAAATAAAAATGACGCTTGGTTTTGATTTGTGGTGTTGTACCTTGAAAAAAATAAAATTGTAAACAATCGAAATGTCATTAGCAATAGAGCTTCTCAAACTGTTTGCCGGTGGATGGATGAAACAGTTCAGTAAAATAATTGTTTGATATTGTGAAGGGTGAGTTGTAAGGAGATTTTGAATTTTAAAAGAATTAAATTAAATACAAAATTTAAAATGAAATTTTAATTAAATTGCAACTTCCCATGGGTTACGATGGCCTTACTCAAAAACGACTAGAAAATCAAGCTTCCATGTCAAGTTTTCGAGATATTTCTTTTCAAAATTCAAAAGCAACACAAACGTAAAGCTTTTTAAGGGTATCTAAATCCATTAAATTAATAGGGGCGTATTCATAGAGAATTACTAAAGTCGTGATTTCTTGATCTTTAGTTTAAGGCTTATTGGTTAAATAAACATAGATCTTATTCATAGTCAATTTCCTAGCTGTGTTTAGTAAAACCCCAGGTTAAGGTTGTGCTCTACTACAATTATACTTCAAATAACAAAAAAAACTAAATAAATTTGTTATTTTTTGCTGTCATTTCTCAAATTGAATATCGAAAAAAGTAAGTAAATAAAAACTATTTAATAAAAAATCAAAAAAATTAATTAACAACGTGCTATAATATTTTAGATCAACAGCAAAGAAAATATAAAACGCGGACGGCATGAAAACTGGTGGCAGTCAGAGAAGCGATTCGCCGGCACATCAACATTGTCGACCATAAGGGAATTACATATGTTACGATGACAATAAAAAAAAGATCTTCGTTCGATATGAGGGCCGCTGGCTATAATAGATGCTGTTAAAACCTGTAGATTGCCAGAAACGAATGAATGAATGAATGCGACTTGAAATCCTTGTCACTTAATATAAATGGATCGAACCGTGTTTTTTTATATTTTTATTTTTCTTGGTGCCATATTTTGCAGATCACGACACAGCTCAAATTCCTCTAAGATATCCATAAATTCTTTAATTGCGGTATTAATCGACATTTTTCTGGATAGCAAGTTTACGTTACATTTATTTGTAATGATTTACTTTTTCAGTTTTCAATTTACAAACACAGATCAAATATGACATTTGGCTGTGATAATGACTACTTAAACACAGCATTTCGTATGTTAATGGTTAGACCACAGATTTAGCCCTAAACTTAGATTTAAATTTATTTATAAATAGCCTTAATTCTGGACTTACTAAGTAATAAGTTAGCAAGAGCTTAGCAAACATCTATGAATATGCCCCATAGTGTTTTCCTTTGACTTGTAGTTTTCAAGAATAAATAAAACGCATATAATTTCACGTTATAGCCAAGGCTGTAGCTTTATTATAAAAATAAGGGTTTGTTATAGTGTCTTAAAAATGATTTCAAATTGATTCCAGCCAAGAGGGCAAATTTTTGACCACTTATTTATTTAAGGTGGTTCTGCAGTCCGGTATGGACCTGGGCCTCAACAAACCAGCTGGCTCCCTAGCTAGCTGTCTCCAGTTTCGCACAATAAGTTCGTTGAGGTCACCTATCCCACCTATATGCACCACGTGAGTTGCGGTCTTTCTCTACTTCGCCGTTCCTCGGAATTGGATTCGAGGACCTTTCTTTCTTTGACAGGATCCAAGTATCAGCGCTATAAATGAGAACCGAGAAGATGAGCGTCTTTTAGATGCTTGAGGGAGGATTTCACTACTCAATTGCCTTTTAAGTCAAAAGAAGCAGCGATTTTGGCAATATCCTTAACCACCCCAAAGGTATAGCTTTTCATTGAAACGTTTTGTCCAAGATATCGTCATTCCATGTCCTTTTTTGATGGCAGCATAGACTTTGGTCTTGCACTCTTTATAGAAGTTGGGGACGTATGCTAGCAATAACACACCGAATATTATTCCCTGGGCGTCAATTGCCTCGGATCTGCGTAGACAAGCGACTTTAATTAACCCCCACAAATAAGTCCGGTGGTGTCAAATCACACGATCTTGGAGGCCATGCTACAGGCCCACGACTCTAAAAGCTTCTTTAAATAAATTGATTGTTTCACGTTATTTAGGAATAAGTCCATCAAACCAAACTGAACTGAGCATAAATAAAGTGAAAGCTATCAACAAACCCAACGCTGAAAAAAGTATTGCCAGATTGAAAATCACTCGTCTAAAACAAA
This sequence comes from Eupeodes latifasciatus, assembly GCA_920104205.1. Classification (NCBI taxonomy): domain Eukaryota; kingdom Metazoa; phylum Arthropoda; class Insecta; order Diptera; family Syrphidae; genus Eupeodes; species Eupeodes latifasciatus. The sequence goes on from OV049925.1 coordinate 19,034,458, forward strand.
ACACCCATTCAAATGTTCATCATTCTAGTATTTTTTAAAACAAATAGTCTAAAATGTTTGACCAATTTCATAAAAATCTTGTTTAATGTTGATCAGTATTTCAGTATACGAACGCGTCTAATTTTAAAATAGGTCTGAACGGTTTCGTTTTTTTTTTTTTTTTTTTTTTGAGAAACGTCACTTCAGATAGGTCGACGTCAACCAAAATCTTTTCGTAAATATTTATATTTAAAAACATAAGACAATTTCTGTTTTTATTTATTTCTCGTAAAACATATTAAAAAATACAATAAACAGCTTTTAAATCAAAGCACCATGGATATATCCTCATTATCCGAAACAAACTTCAACTCCACAGATTGGATTAATACAAATTTCCGGAACTTCGAAGGCAACGACAAGAATGTCTTCATTTCATCTTTCGTCTCGAAACTCCAACTCTATGTCCAGCAAGTAAACTTCGCTGTCGAAGACACCAGTCAACAGTTGATTGGTAATCTTCCTCGAATCATCAAAGATGTCAAGAATCTACACTCGGACGTGGAGTGTCTGCAGCAGCGAATGGGCCAAGTGCGTTCGGAAGTCCAAGCTGTTCAAGCGGAAACCGGTGATTGTATGGAATCTCTGGAGAAACTAAACCGACTTCAAACCAAGTTACAAATTGTCAAGGAAAGTCTTCAAGAATCCGATGGTTGGGGTAATCTTATATCGGAGTTAGAAGACAGTTTTGAGAGAAATGATTTGGTATCGGTTTGCGAGAAACTTGTCTCCCTGCAGAAGTCCCTAGTGGCCCAGGAGAAGTTGTCGGGACACTCTGAACGGGTCAGTCAGGTAGAAGATTTCAAGAATCGACTGGAAGCTCTTGCAAGTCCAAGTGTTGTCCAGGCTTTCTCTATGTCGGATTTGAATAACTCCCAAAAGTACGTGAAGATTTTCGATGCCATCTCCCGTTTACCCCAACTCAAGCAGTACTATCGCGCAGTCCAGAAAACCTCCCTCCAACAACATTGGAAAGAGACCATAGAACTAGCAGACAACTCGAACAATTTCCTCCTAAATTTCTATGAGTATCTGGCTGAGAATGCCCAAAAGCAGGTGAAGTGGTGCGAGCAAGTTTTTGGAGACTCATCCAAAGACCAACCATTTATCATTCTGACCGAAGTGCTTCCTGCCCTCCAACCCCCACGAGATGCTCAAATTCTTCAGATTCTTAAGAACTCCAATGAAAAACTGGAAGTCCTGGAGAAGTTTGCGAATGCTAACAAAACCTTCGTCAATCAATTGAATTCGATGTTGAGTAGCAACGCAGTTCCACTCTCAAGAGATCAAAGTTCGGCTCTAGCTGAGTCAGTATTTGACTATTTTCAAAAATTCATCCAACAATATCCACGCATCGAAGAGAATCATCTATTCAATCACATCGAGAAGATAGCTTTTGGACAGACAAATGCTGGAGATTCCATCCATCAGCTGGATGATTCGAATAGGAAAATCTTTGAATGGCAACAGGAGGCTTGCCATAGGTGTGAAGTCATTACCGGTGATCTAAGTCTCTACAAATTAATTGGAATTCTAAATGGGTTTCTGAAGAAAGTCCTCGAGAACTACGTAAAAACTCAAAGACAGTTGAATCTTAGCATCCATTCCGAACAAAATTGGACTTTGCTCCAGAACTGCATGTCTCTGTTGCAATGTTTGAGCGATTTTCAAACTAGATTGACCAAGTTCGAGAAATTTTTGTACGAGAAACTAAGTTCCCTGGAGGAAAAACTAACTAACTTTAGTTCGAGTCAGGAACTCACTATATTCTCTATTTGCGAGGGTTCTGAGTTGAAGCGTCTACTCAACAGCATCAGAGACACTCAACAAAAACGCACTGAACCCTCTGCAGTAGGGTTCTTCCCTTCGATCTATGACGCTCTCAAAGCGAGTTTCATTGAAACTCACGACATAAGCCTCACTATTCTCCTCTCCCCGATCGAACAGCAATTGAGGAACATTCAACCGCAAGACAACCCCAACAATCCAGTTGGAGTCGATATGCCTGCATTCAGTTTTGCTCCTCAAGAGTGCATAACTCAGATTGGACAGTATTTGCTGACTTTGCCCCAGCACTTGGAGCCATTGCTACTCTCGCCATCACCTCTCCTCAAGATCGGTTTGGAAACTTGTAATATCAAGTATTCGCAGAGTATTCCCTGTGCTGATGTTCTGCTATCGTTGGTCGTTGAACAATGTTGCGTCATGTATCAGAGTCAGATTTTACAGATCAAAACATTGCAAACTGGAGCTGCTAAGCAGCTCTCAGTTGATATTGAGTACTTGGGAAATGTTGTTGAAGAACTTGGCCTATCCATAACTTTGCAATTGAGTCAGATTCTGAATTTGTTGAAGGCTTCGCCAGAGAATTATTTATCATCAAGTGCTGGATGTGAACCACGATTGGTAACGGCTGTCAGACAAATGAGAAATATAATTTCCACAGAGTAGAAGAGAAGAACAGTAGTTGAGAAAATAGTAGTTTTAATGTAAAAGGTGCAATGTTCTTCAATATTATTTTATTTAAATAAAAACAAATTATTAAAAAATGTGAAATTACTTTTTAGTTCAATATTGTAATGTAGATTTTTGCTTCTTGAGACTCCTGGCGCCTTGAAGTACCTAGTAGATTTCGCAAGCTTACTAGATCTCTAGCTTGTTGTCTCCAATTTCAAAATCAAGTCAGTGATGTGTCAATTTGGTCGCTTCACCTGAGATGGTCGGTCCTATAAAGGTAACCATCGGAGCTTAATTTTATCAACGCAACGCATCCTTCGTCGTCAATTTCGGTTCGAAGTAGCTTTTATCGGAAGAAATTTTACAGATTTTCCACGACGCATTACAATGGATACAAATTTTAAGCAGAGATGTGCAAAATTACCGATATATCGAAAATGTGATGTTTTTCGATAATCTATACTATTATATAAAAGCGAAACCATTTTAAAGTTTGTAACGCACGATCTCAGAAAGTAGTCAACCGATTTATTTGAAATATATTTTATTATTTTCTATATTGTTATGAGAGTGTTTATGGCTTTAATTTGTTTTCATTAATTATTTGTCAAACTTAAATATTATTAATTTTACATTTTTTGTCCATTTTTTTTCATTAGTTGACTTATACAACTACTCATATCTTAAAACCTATACAATAATCGACAAAGATTAGCATTGCTTCATAAAGTCAATATTGTTGCTCAAATTTTAAGCCTAAAATCACTTCTAACATACAACCTGAGAAATAAATAAAAACAAATTATAAAATTATAAACTTTTTGAATTTATTTTATCCAGGAAATTAGATTCCATCACAATCGCGAGGTCGCTGCTTTGTTTCATTTCATTATCATTCCAACATTTTTAATTTTCTTTTCTTCCCATGCTCTTTCTCTCTTAATATGTGTTCCATTTAATAGTTACGTTTTTTCTCTTACCTACCTACCTAAATTTATTTATTTTAATTCTATCGTCACATCGCTGAGCAGTGTGGGCTCTTTTTTTAAGTTACTATGGACCAAAAACACTCTAATGAAGATATAAATCCTTCGTACGTATCACCCTCCAAAACCCATTTGCTTACATTGTTGTATTTTTAATTTTGACATTATGTCCATGAATAAATGTGAAATCCAACAACAACTCACCACGCACCGGACCTCATTAATTATACTATAAATACTTTATGAGGTCAGTTTCCGGTTTAGCTTGTAGGCAAACCAATATAGCTACCGAGGATTTATATCTTTAATTTTAATTTTAATCTTTTTAATTTTAATCTTTAAATTTAATTTAATAAAAATAAATAAACAGTGCCGTGCACATGAAATGCCGATTTATCTAAAGAAAAATTAGATCTTTTTTATTTTTCTAGTTCGAGGAAGTGAATACACTGCATGTAAAAATGATAAGGACAAGCCGAACTTTGTTAATTTTCATATTTATTATAAGATTTCAAAAAAACAAATTTTAAATAATACATTTTTTTTTCTTTTTTAAATTAAGGCTTTTTCAATAGTTTTAATTTATTTTTCAAATTTAATCAGAAAGCAATAATGATAAGGCCAAATTTCATTTGGACTTATTTGTGTACTTGTATCTTGTCAAATCAACATTTAATACTTGGTGCTTGATCCGTTGCCGTTAATTACATCCTGAATACGTCTTGGCATTGAATTGATCAATAATCGTATTTGATTAATGTCGATTTTTGCCCATTCTTCTTTGATGGCTTTCTTGGGGTCTTTAACGGTTTCAAATTGGCGTCCATTTTTAAATACGTTCCGTGATAAGATTGCCCAAACGTTCTCAATGGGATTTAAATGCGGACTGCAGGCTGGCCAGTCTAATAATGGGATATTTCGGGCTTTAGTAAATTCTTTAGTAAACTTGGATACATGGATAGCCGCGTTATCCCGTTGAAAAATATATTCTGTACCAAATATTTCATCGCCAACATTTACTAAACAATCTTCTAAGAGCTCTGTATACTTTTGGCTGTTCATTTTGGTAGAAATGAAACAAATAGGTGACTTTCCAAGGCAGCTAATGGCACCCCAAACCATTAACGTGCCCCCTCCAAAATTGCGAGCATGCCTCTGCTGCCTTTCAGCTCTCTTATCATGCCAATATTTCTGCCAGCCGTCTGGGCCATCTAAATTAAATTTTTTCTCGTCAGAAAAAACCACTTTACACCATTCTTCGTCCCAGAATTGATACTTCTCGGCAAAACACAATATGTTCGCCTTGTGACGCGATGTAAGTTTTGGTTTCTGGATTCTTTTAACGTATTCAAGGGTTGTATTTGAGGATAAAATTTGTTGCACTCGCCTTGTTGACACATTAAGATCCAAAATGCTTACAATTTGAGATGAACTTATCGATTTATTAACAGCGAGACGTCTAATTTTACGAGTATCTCTAGGTGACAATTTTGGTTTCCTACCTGTACTTCGCTTAACTCCGTAATTTTCTCGCAGATTTAAGTAGTTTGCTATAACGGTTTTACTTATTTGAAGAATAGCTCCGATTTGCCTTGTTGTTTTCCCTTGTTCCCTGTAAACAGCCGCACGCCCTCGCTCTTCTTGTGTTAATGGCTTTCCACGAGGCATTATATTTTAAAAATTATAATACTGTGATAAAATCTATTGAAATCAAATTAATTTAAATAATTCATACAGTTATTTTGACGAACAAACCCTTTTTTTTTTCTTGAAAATCAGCCTATTTTTTTTTATTTATGACTGTTATAAAATTTGGAACAATTGTCTCTATCAATATTTGATATTTCTCACAACAATGAAAATCTTTCATTAGAGTAAAACAGGCGAAACAAAAAAAAAAACATAATTGGAATTACAGTTATGATGTGTTAAGAACAAACGAAAGTGTTGCCACATTCTATACATTTTTTTTCGTGAACACATGTGTAAAAATGAACAACGTTTTTTGTCCTCATCATTATTTCGTAGATTGTAGATTATAATTCTTCTAATTTAAAAATAAAAAAAGTTCTATTATAAAAGCTTGAATTACCAATTTTGTATCACTTCCTCGAACAATAAAACTGAAATTAAGTTAAAATTTTCTTTACAAATAACTCAAAGAAGGTACTTACAATGACGTCGATAAAAAGAGCACACAAATGTAGGTAGGTTAAGTCAGTTGCACTGCACTGAACATGAGCAGATGAATAAAAAATGTGTCTATGGATATTTACACACGCATACCTATAGATGTATGAGAAAATTAAAAACACAAATTTGTTTTTTTTTTTTACCGCAAACTATATTTTTCGGTTGCAAAAAAACGTTTCTTGGTATGAATAAAAGAAAGAAAAGAAGAAAATAGACAAAAATTTCGTTCTGTTTTCAACTAAAAAATTGAAATGGTTTTGTATTTTGTTTGTTTTCACGTGCGGCTTTGCCTTTACTACGTAATATTTTACTTAAGTTTTTTTTCTAAAGTGTTAATTTCGGTAAGGAAGTGTTTTTTGATTATAAACTAAAATTAATATTATTGTAGAAAATATGCTCAGTCCCATTGAGAAATTTTTTCATATGCTAATACAAATGTTCAAACAATGTTCGTGGTTACAATTTGCGAAGCAACGCGAGCACGGGTCGGCTAGTTCGTTATAAAATAAACAACATTTGCCTATTAAGCCATGACAATTCGGTGAAATAATGTAATTCGTTGTTTATGAAAAGTAAGTGTTTCAATTATATTGCACTAGCATTTTTAAGTAATGTAACAAAGTACCCTCCCTATATCCAAACATACGAGTATGCTTTTTTCATTTGAAATTGAGTAAAATAAATGTTAAATAAATTTAAACACAAGCATGAATACATGCCTATTACATTACCGATGTCGTCTCGTTTTTTCGACGACTCTCGTTTTCTTTGTCGTGTCGTTTTTTAAGTGGCATTCTATAACTTTTTCGACGGGACTATTTTTAAACGATGAAAATGTATCAGAGATCTGTCAAACTGAAATCAAATTCTAAATCATTTCATTACCCGATATTCAACAAATGTGTTTTTATTAAATTATTACCAAATAAATAAATTATTAAAATGATAAGTGTTGAAATGTATTACAACACAAGCAGCGATAGTGACAATGATGAAGAAGGTAGAGAGCAAAATATTGCAAAGGCACAATTAATTGTAAAGGGTGTCCCAAAATTAACGCAAGATTTGAATTTGCTGCCATTTGTGCAGTGAAGTGTTGGCAACCCTGAAAAAAAGCAATTTGACAGCCAACAGTATAGGGTTATTAAAAATGGAGCGTTACACGAGAGAAGAGAGTTCGTTGAATGGATTATTGAACATCAACAAATGGACCCTGATTTTTCGAGCAAAATCATCCTAAGCGATGAAGCACATTTTCATCTTGATGGCTTTGTCAATCGCCAAAATTGCCGCATTTGGGGTTCGGAGAACCCACATGTGATTGTCGAAAAACAAATGCATCCACAAGGCGTGACTTTATGGTGTGGTTTTGGGCTGGAGGCATAATTGGGCCATATTTTTTTGAAAACGATGCTGGTCAAGCAGTGACTGTTACTGGTGCTCGATATCGCGACATGATTACACAGTTCTTTCTGCCAAAATTGGATGATATTGATGTGTCCAATATGTGGTTTCAACAAGACGGTACCACATGTCATACAGCCCGTGAAACAATTCAATTACTGCATGAGACATTTCCAGGTCGTGTACTCTCTCGTTTCGGTGATCAAAATTGGTGATGGTGTGATTTAACACCATTAGACTTCTTTTTATGGGGTTATTTGAAATCACAAGTCTATGTCAACAAGCCCACAACCACCCGTGCATTAAAGGAGGAGATTCAACGCTGCATCAACGAAATTCAGCCACATTTATGCAGAATGGTCATGGAAAATTTCAACAAAAGAGTGCGCATGTGCATGCAAAGCCATGGAGGCCATTTGTCCGATGTGTTATTTCATACATAACCCTATCCTATGTACTTTACGAGTCAATAAAAATATAACTATCAAAAGACTAAAAACGGCGTTTTCTATTTAATTCAAATCTTGCGTTAATTTTGGGACACCCTTTACTAATAGGACAGTGAAGCGTCGGCATCTGCATTTGTAGCCTGAATATGCTTTGACTTATGTATGTATGTCCGGATGATGAAGACGTTGAAGTGGTTGGGAGCTGCGATACACCAAATGCATTTCCACTCGGGCTTAACCATCTGTTTATATTTAAGTAGATTTGCAACAGCATCCTCAAGCGCAGATAGGATGTGCAATTGGTTTGGCCCTCCACCATTTCCTTTCACTTCTTCTTTGTTGTCCTGAACAATTTTTTTTTTTGCTTTAAATTCAAAGTCAGCCCAAACCTGAAATAGCAAATATTAAAAATGTGTTAATGTAAATAGAATAAACTGATTCAAACCTTTTGCCAACCATCACCATCTCTTATTGGAGGACATTTGCTGTTGAGTTTATCAGCTATTACATTCCATTCTTTTTTAAAATAGGCTTTGTTCATACATTTAAAAAATCCCCTAGCCAACTGCTCGTTGCTAAAACTAACTAACAACGTTGCTAAAATTAACTAAGAATGTGCAAAAATATTTATTTTTTATTTATCGCAAATAAAGTACTAATAAATTCCATAAAATAAATTATTTAACAAGGAAACAATGTTGCGAACTTCCATTTCTTCGTCGTGAGCAAATTTTCAAACGAGAGATACCGTCGTTTTTTTTTTCATTGTCGTCGTTTCCTTCCGTCTTACAGAATGCTGAATTAAAGAGTTCAACACACTTGACGTTTACACACGACAACAAGACGAGTGACAAAAGTTGAAAACGACTTATGGAATGCAGATTGTTTCGTATCGTATATTTTGCTGTCGTTTACGACATCGGTAATAGGGGTGATTATTTATTTATTTGACCAACTTAATACAAGCAATAATAATTAGAAATGGATAGTGTAGGATTATGTTTCGACGCCAAATTCAACAATCTAAGGGCCTTAAATAAAAAAGGAGATAATTGAGAAACTAAGCCAATTTCCGATCAGCTGATCGGAGAACTACCTCGAAGTAAAATGTTCTAAAATTCGGTTCCGACGGTTACCTCGATAAAGCCGGATATCTGCTTCTTTTCTTGTTCCCTCTGGCTTGGCTTTTAATATTCGATATTCATTTTGTCGACATGTCCCAGCTATTTTAACCGTTAAACACGCAGTTTTTTTACCGATGGTACAGATCGTGTTAGATTTCTGACAGCAAAAGTGAACATTTAACATGTATTTATATTTCTGTGGTCAGTGAAATTTCTGAGACCTTAGAAATATAAACTGACCAAATTCATAATAAATCTCGGCAAACAAATTTGGCGCATTCACAAAGCTAGTGACTACGTAGTCAGTAGTCAAAATTCAACTAGCTTTGTGAATGCAAAATTGCACTACAAAGCTAGTCAATCCGGAACTGTCATATTAATGACAAATACAAATATATAAAATAAGAAACATTTGTGTTTTCAGAACTTTAAATATTTTTTTTTCTTTTTAAATTCAATAAAACCAAATAGAAGATAATATAATATGATTGATTTATATTTGTATTTTAATACCGAAAGATTCATTTCATTTTGAATTCTTGTGTCTTTACCGAGCAGCTGATTGTGAAACGTCAAAACCAGTGTGCACTAACTTTGTAGCCGAAATTTTTACACTACTTGCCATGAATTTCAAATTCAGAACTTTACTTCGCAAACCACTACTTTAAGTTCATAGTACAAAAAATGTATTGTCTACAAAACATTTGTATTTTGTATTGTAAAGAAATATAAGTTATTAAATTCCCATAGGAAGTTATTATAATCGGTCCGATTTGTCGAATCGAAAATGTTGATATTTCTCGAAGTTTCAAGGTCCCTAGAGCCGAAATAAAAGATTTTTAGAAAGATGTCTTCTCTCTGTTCCCTAAGTCCAATTCAGATCAAGAGTTTATATTTTTAATAAAGTTATTATTTACACAAAGTTGCTTAAATGAGTTAAACAGTTATTTCTATTTAGCCAAGTGAGTATGTTAAAAGAACTTTTTCGTTACTCAAATTGTCGAACATCTTTTGTCGTTTCCGAAAAATATGACCAAATGGAATAAAAAATGACCACTTGACCAAGTGAAAAAATAATTACCAAATTTGGTCACAGATGACCAATGTGGCAATCGTGTTTAGAACGCATGGAAACAATTCTATTACTAAAAATTCTGAAACCAGTTCAAATCGTGTCAAATAGAAATGGAAAAAGTAGTTTTAAGCGTTCCCATCAACCAACAAATCAACCATACATTCTTAAGAAAGCAAACTAATTTTGAAGATTTTTGTTATATAATTCGAGAACTTCAATGGGAATGGGCGGAATCACTGAAATCAATCCGAAAATGCTTTAAATGGATATTTGACTGTCCTTCTCTTTGATTAGAAATACAAATTTTGCATGAGAAAAAAGTTAAACTAGACAGTTATTTTCCGCTAATCATGTATTTTTCTATCTATTTATTTTCCGGACAGAACAGCTGGTGCTTTTAGTTGCCAGTTATAGCTATCATTGAAATTGATCCGGAAAAACGTTTGAATCGTTATTTGACGGTGTTTCCATTTGATTAGAAATGAAAATTATTTGCTGATCGATCGGAAATCACACAAACATTTTTTTTTGAGAAAAAAAAAGTTTAATTGCGCATTTATTTTCTCGAAAAATGTATTTTTCTATTTTCCAGACGGAAATTCATTTTCCTGAACAGCTGATATACTTTTATGTTCAAAAGTGAAACGAATCGTTCCACTGATCTGTGTTCCAATTTCACACAATTTCAACGACAGATTTCTTTCAGTAAAACATTTTCGATGGATTTCAATCAGGAAATTTTTTTCTGTAAACAAATTCCAATGTTTGTTTTCAATGATGAAAACCAATGATAGCTATAACTGGCGCTTAATGCCCAAAAGTGAAATAATTTGTGTTCCATTTTCACACGGTTCCTATCACAGATTTCTGTCAGTAAAAATGTTTCGGTAGATTTTAATCAGAACATTTTTTCAATGACAGACATTTTTAATGATAGCTAAAAGCGACCTGCAAAACATATGTCAATGATTGGTTTACATTTTGAAAACCAATTAATGCTATAATTGGCCCCATAGATATCTTGTTGAACGAGTTGGATACCTAAATTGAGATAGCTTGCAGAAAATAAAAACAACTTTTAGCTGTTCACAAAAAGCAGACAAACATTTAGATTTCGAGGTACAAAATTATTGTAAAATAACAATTTGAATGGATAACTTTAATAATTCACTGGATTTTTACCGAAAAACATAGAAATTAGAAATTAACTGTCGGATTCCTTCAAATTCAACCATATGTTGAATTAGCTATTCTGTCACATTACCAGAAATACTTGAATACATTTGGATTCCTTTTTTGACATACCAACTGTTTTTGATCAGCTGTTCCTTTACACGTAAAAACTAACAAAAAGGTATCCGGATACCCTATCTGTCTGAGATTGAACGCCCATTTAAATGAAAGCTTAGGTGGAATAGGCTAATATGATTGGTGATTGTCACATTTGTGATAAATTATAATTTTACCTGTGGGTAAGGACATTACAAAAAACTATCCAAAATTTGGCTTCACTTAAGAAAAAAAAAGCATTGACTTCATAATTCATTCTGTTTGTCTTCTTTTTAATTTCAATTTTTACGCGAACGCGGAGTCTAATTTTGTGAAGAAAAATAATTATACATTTTCATTTAAAAACTACCTTGCAAATTTAAGTAAGTACTAAAGTTCTATTTTTAAAATATTAAGGAATGAAATGTTCATAATTATTACAGACTTGAAGCCAACAAATCACGAAAAGATTTGCTGACAAATTACATTGAAACACATCCAGACTTGGACAAGTTATTTTTCGCAATAGGAATGCCCATAGAGTTCTGTGGGAAAAACTTCCATCAAAACTCAATGAAAACCCGCCAATTTTACGTAGATATGATAGCAAAATAGCTGTCATAAGTAAAAGTCTCAAAAATGAACCTTACCCAGTCTAATATTGTTTTTTTTTTTTTGTGGCTTACAAATCACCTTAGCCGAATCCACCCTTGAACTTTCTGTGATTTATTTATTTGCTGACAAATTCCCTTTTAATGTTTTGTGTAAAATAGTTTCAATTTGACAATTGGAAAAGGAATAAGTAATCATTCTGAGTTTTGGCTTAATAGTGCACTTCCAAAGAGGAAAAAGAAAAAATAATAGCTTGAAAAACCATCAATAAATGAACTACGCAATTTAAAAAATCAAATGTACTTCCAAAGAGAATGTATTTTCCAAGTCATATTCAAAATTTCAAGTCAATCTGTTGAAAATTTTCAGAGTCACAACATAATCAATAGGGCGCTAGTTATAGCTATCATTGGTTTTCATCCTTGAAAACAAACATTGGAATTTTTTCACAGTTTGCTTATAGCTATGTATCCTTAAAAATGTCTGTCATTGAAAAATATTTCCTGATTATAAACAACCGACACATTTTTACTGACATAAATCTGTCATTGGAACTGTGTAAAATTGGAACACAAATCAGTGGAACGATTCGTTTCAGTTTTGAACACAAAAGTATCAGCTGTTTAGGAAAATGAATTTCCCTCCGGAAAATAGAAAAATGCATTTTTAACAAGCGCAACTGAACTTTTTTTTTTCAAAAAAAAAAAAAAAATCATTGTTTCATTTCTGATCGATCAGTAAATAATTTTCATTTCTAATCAAAGGGAAACACCATCAAATATCGATTCAAACATTTTTTTTTCCCGATCGATTTCAATGATAGCTATAACTGGCCTCAGAGATAAAGTTTTTAAGGTCGTAGAGGATCTGCTAAAATACAAACAAAAATCCATATTTCGAAAATACGGAGCCTTAAGAAATAAAACATTATTTAACCTACTTGTTATAATACAATTATGTATATATTATTTATTTTCATTTTGTTGGTTATTATTAAGTTTTTGTTTGTTTATTATTAATAAAATATTTACAAAATTTATTGTAGATACAAAAAGAAAATAATAATAATATAAAAAATACAATCTGTAAATTATGAACACAAATAAATGGATTTTGTAAATACGAGGCACCGTTCTTGTTTGTAAGGTTATAGGTAGGTACTAGGTACGACATATAAATAAATTTTTCCAAATAAAATTATTCAATTGATTTGTTAAATTTAAAATAAATTAGTTTTTTTCCTTAAAAACAAACATTATTCTGTATATTTTTAAATTAAAAACAAAATATTAAAATAAAACTTCTCTCGTTGCAAAGATTTATCTTAAATGCTAAGTTTTATATTGTTTTTTTTTATTTTTATTTTTTTATATATATATTTATTATTAAAATGATATAATTTAAAATAAATTCTTTTAATATTCAAATGAGTTTTTGTTTTTTTTTTCTAACTTAATGTTAGGCTTAAGAGATTTAAATAAAAATAGAAAAGAGCTTTCTTTAACTTCATTCGTTCCTTTTTCTTTTGTATTTTTGAATAATATTTTTTGTTATTTTTAATTTATGGATCATTCCAAAAATTTTCCTAAAAATAAAGCTTTTATTTTTATTTAAAAATTTATTACAATTATATTGCTTCCATTATTTTTATTTTTAAATAAATTCTTTTCTTCATCATCAAAAGAAAACATAGATAAAGAAACTTTGTGCAGGGAAATGATGTAACAAAAAATAAATTAATTTTCATTTATTTATAATTATTATAATAATACAATAAAGGAACTGTGAACAGTAAATTTAAAACATCACATAAATATTATATTGAAATGGAAGAAAACGATTACCTACTTAATTTTATGTAAATTTTGTGTGTTTTTAAAGCTTTTTTGTTTGAGTTAAATTTTCACTAAAATTATATGTTTTTCTTTTTGTTTTGTTTTAGTAAAATAATAATTATTTATATTTATATATTATTTATGTATGATTAAATTTAGTGAAATAAAAAAATTTATCTGTAATGTATCCATTCTCAAAGCTTTTCTTGCAGTACTTTAAATTTACTATTCATCATCGGCCTCGGTGATTACTGAGTTTTTAATGGTTGTTTCTTTTTTAAGTAGAAGTTGATTATAATGCTAACAAAATACAAGCAAATAAGTATGTTTTTAAAAATGTTTTATTATATTTCTTAAACTTTTTTACCTCTTCACTTTGAATCTGTATTATTCGATGTTGAATTTTTGGCGCTAGCTGACAACTCATTTGTTCCAAATCGTCTAAGGATGCACGTCTCAGCATCTGAAAATTAGATAAAACTAAGTTTTAAATCTGTCAAAATTTTATTATTTTTTGAAAAATCAAGTGGATTTTCTTCATTACAAAGGGGAGAGAGCTTGAAAGGATTTTCGGTGCACATAAGTTTTGAATTTCTGAATATTGCAACGACTGGGAAAGAAATACTAACACATTTCACATTCGCGTAGTGCAGTTAAAGAACGAATATCTGTAATTGACAGTACGACAAAATTGTCCTCTAGGTTGTATTGATAATCATTTCTAGAGGCGCAAGTATTACGATTGATTTGTTTGAAGGAGGAAATACAACTGGCCATTTCACTAGAAAAGTCTTTAAAAATAACAGTACAAAAGAGTGAGGTAAGAAACTTTACAATGCTGTTGGAGAGGCGTAGATGAATCAATGATGTTATTGTCCCAATAATTTGTAAAGCTTTTTTTTGAATATTGTCTATGACATTAAAGTAAGGTCTTGAAATACCTGCTTAGAGATGGGCGTTATACTCAAGCTTTGCACGTATGGATATAAATTTCATAGATATAAGCCAGATTAGAAGGGGAGACAAACTGCTTTGGATCGCCTCAGGAATCCAAAAATTTTAGGAAACTTTTTCTTCAGCGAAATAGGTGAGTAGATTAAAAGTTTCAGACAAGAGATAATAGATACAAATATGAAAATAAAAAAGAGTGTCGCAGATAGGACATTGCCCTGGGGCACACCATCACAATTTGTTTTGTGGCTTGCAAACTTGAACCTATCAAATACTACTTGTATTGAATGGTCCTTAGAGTTAAATCCAAAGAGGGAGAAGTCATCAAAACCGATGGTTAGGTAAAAGAGCTTGATGCCAAACTCAATCGAATGCCTTTCAAATATCAAGTGCAATAAGATCATTAGTAGAACTATTGCTGCGATAGTCGTAATGCCTGTCATTAAGAAGCCATCCGTTTCCGAGATATTTTTTGAGCTGATGCCTTGAAGAGATTTGCGTTAGCTTCATCAAAAGATCTAACAAACCCTTTGTCATTGACAGCAAGCGTGGAAACTGATTGTTGATAAGAATTCCTTATAATTTGTATGAATGACTAAATATTTAAAGTGTCTCTCAGGTTGTCAAGAAACTATAAGTTATTCTAAGAAAGCTTCAATGAAAAAATCAAAAACTGATAAGATAATATTTTTTTAAGAATTCAAAAATAACTTAAATAATGGAATTAACTTACCTTCGAAGAAGTTGTGCTATGGTCAATAGATTTTGAATTATGTCCAATTGATAATTTTCTTAAAGGTGCAGATGGTCCATCTAGGTCTAAGTTATCTAACATTTGAACCATGCTGTGTCTTCGCGAGAGCGTAACTAAAGACTGACGATGTTTTGAGTTTCGACACTTTCCCGTTCGCATATTTATCGCTTTGAAATGATTTTGTAATACCAGCCCAAGTTCTGGACATGAGTCATCATCCATCTAAAAAAAAAAAAACGAAAAAATTCAAGACGATTGCCATAAAACCTTCATCGGATGGTAAACTTACCAGAACTTTAGCATCCTTAAACATGGTAAATCCATCACAACCACCAAACATGTAACTTTTGATGCATATTTTGTATAATTGGTCCATTTTTAGGAACTCATCAGCAATTTGAACAAGTTGTGAATCTATTCGTTGGCCCGGTGGTTTTGATGGATCAAATGCAAATGTTACACCAGAAACCTAAGGATTAATTTTGAGTGAGAAAATCTCAGCTTAGTGATTTTTAAACATTTGTACCTGAGGAAAACGTCCTTCAAGCTTTGGATACATATAAACTGCATTTTCCAGTGTTGCCAATATACAAGCCCCTGTAACTTCTACGACAATCAATGGATCTCTCATAGGAACAATATTGACAAGATCCTTCATTGTGAATGGACCTGGTGGATGGATTTGATCGGATCGGAATGTTCCAGAATTTATGACAACAACATCAGCACCCGTAGCTGCTAAAACTACATCACACACCCAGTCACCAAGATTTGTTTCTGAGGTTCTTATCGATGAGAAACGACCATCAAGTTCTACTGAGAAGTTTCCAAGGACTTCGGTCATTTTTGATTCAATAACCTCTACAAAAAAATTTAATTGTTCTAAAAGAACACATTTATAACAATTTTATAGAATGACCTTACCAGAATACTTTGCCAATTCAGCTTTGAGAATAGGTTCTTCTTCATAAGCTGAAGTTACATCTACAGGTTCTACTTCGACTTGGATCTTTCCATTCTCGCCCTTGATCTTGTCGAGAGTGATTTTTGAGAATTGTCGAAAATCCGTACCCGATTTGACAATTTTAATACCATTTATATCCAAAATCTCATAGACATGATCGTGTCCGCCGAGAATCAGATCAATACCCGGACAATTTTTAGCCAAATTTATATCATTTGGTGTTCGCATGTGCGTCAGTGCAATTACAATTTCACAGCCTTCGTTGCGTAACTCTTCAGCTAGCTTATTACCAGCTTCTACGTAGTCAATAAAAGTAACTTCTTTTGGATCGATTGTGGGTAGAGTTTCAAGCCATTCCTTCTCCACAAGACCAATTAGACCAATTGAGGTTTGATTATGGAATATGAAATGACTAATTTTGCCACCACCAAGAGGTCGTCCGGTTTCGTTATCCACTACATTTGACATAAGCCAGGGGAAGTTGGTCTTTTTTATAAGTTCGGTCAGTATATCAAGGCCGTGATCTTAAAGTGAAGAGAAGAAAATAAGATTTATTCGTTTCACAACTTGTTCACTCCATAAATAAGTCGGGGACATTTTAAGTAAAATTTCAGTGCGAATTAGTTCCCATTGTCAAAAAGTGAAAAAATTAGTACCAAGAATTAAGTTTCTAGAACGGCTTTGATCATATTTAAATAGACCAAATTCATGCTTCCAAGAACAGTAAAGAAGTAGTTTAAATGTAGTTAAAGCTATTAAAGGAGGCTTGTACTAATTTTAAGTTTTCCCACAAGTTATGGAGTACGTTTAAAGTTTAGAAGAATTTTGAACTATAATTTTTTTTAAATCTCACCAAAATCATGATTTCCGAAAACAGCGCAGTGTGTATCCACAGCATTTAAGACTGGTACCATTTGTTCACCTTGGGTAAATGTACTCACTGAAAAAAACAACATTTAGTACATTTTTAGTACTCAAATGGATTTCCAACATGATGGTTATATACTTACGCATACTAGGTGAAAAAATATCTCCAGAAAAAAGAATCAAAGGATCCAATTCTTTGAACGATCTTATTGCAGTACAAAATCTAGCTGCTCCTCCAACAGGTTCAACATCCGAATTCGAATCAACATTATACACATCGTTGTAGTGCAATATAGTCAAGGGTTTCAAATCTTTCATATTGGTATTTCGTGATTTCTCCAATTGGCTTATAATGGAATTATTTCGATAAATTTGTTTTGGTGAATCACACTGAAGTTTATTCGATGATTGATTGCGATTCTGGGTATCGGTGGTGGTGTTTCGGTAAGATTTTTCGTCCTCTTCGACACTGATGCTCGAATCGAGTTCGTGAGATATGAAACTGGGATGAGTTTGAATTTGTGAAACAGCTCTTTTGCCAGCTTCTCTTACTTCTATAGAAGCCTATTATAATATATGAGAAGAAATAGTTTTATAAATCTATTGTTTTATTTTGTTTGGTTAATTCGAAAATAAAAAATTTATTTATTTATTAAGAAGCTACAAAAGCATAAAATGAAAAAATCGTTGTATCAGCTTGAAAAGATGTGATGAAAGGAACTTTTTTCATATTTGAGAGAAAAAATTATGAATTACATGACTTGATGATAAATCAATTTTTAAAACTTATGATTTGTTCAGTGATAAATCAAATGATCGCATGAAATCCCCATTCAACCAGACATTTATTCATGAGTATAGTGACAACTTAACATAATTGAAGTAGACTCTAGTAGAACTATAATATTATGTCAGGTTTTTAAAATATATCGCTTTAAAAATGCAAAAACACCTTCAAAAATGGTTTTTTTTTAAGTTTAAAGTGAATCAAGGCATAATTCTCAACAGCAAATTGTACGAATGGTGATTTTAAATCTTACAAATTTTAATCTTTCTTCCAAATGAGACCTTGAGAGCAGAATTAATGATGATAAACATAAACAACTTCAAGCTTTTCAATAACTAGTAGTTTCTTTTCCCAATAAAATTAATGATGGTCAATGTTCACCTGTCTCACATAAATCTTAAAAAATCGCTAAACTATTTATTGAAAAACGACTTTTAACAGAAAAAAGCATAAAGATTTCTAAAAAGTTTTTGTTTTTGTGACGAATCCGTGGTCAAGTTTTTAGTGTTAAAAATAAACATTTTTAAAATTTGAGCAGGTGGCTATAATCGACATTCGGATTTGAAATCAACACTTAAAATTAATTCTAAAACATGTTTTTTTAACCTATGAAAGGTTAATTAAAACTTTATATAGAGTCAAATAAAGATTCATAACTCCTGAGCCTCCATCAACGGCGAAAACGGAGAATTTTGATGTGATTTGTGTTTCAAGGCCCCAGCCAGCGAAGATATGAAATTGGTGTAGATCGATCGCCTGCCTTAAATTCTTGTGCTATCTTAAACTTAAAACCTTTTAGATCTAAGACTTTTAGCAAAATATAGTGTAATATAGTTTGTAGAATAACTAATTCGAAAGATCAACGATAAACCGACAAAACTTGGGATTTCGTCAACGCAAAAGGGAATATAGCGGTTCTTGAGTGACGTAAACGTTTTCAATTCTTTACATATTTAACTTGTCTTAACAGCTTAAATTTTTCCATCAGTTTCACTTTTGCTGGCCAAGAAGGTTATTCCAGGCGATCCAAAAGCGCTTTAGTTTTGTGAACTGTGACAAAATGTTCATCATTATTGTGTACCTATTAAATTTTATCTTTTTCAATACGTTGTTAAAGAATGTATCGTCCTATTTTTAGTAATGACGTTTTTACTTATAAAATGTCAAAAGATGACAACTTCAAATATGAAAGCTGCTAAACTAGCTTTCTTTTTAAAATAAGATCTCTTGTTTTAATGGCGTTTTGTCTTTTCGCCCATATTCTTTAATGTCATACAACCAAAAGATCCAAAGCAAATGTTGTAACGCCCAAACAAATTTTAAATAAAAGAACGCCTAAATTGGAAATTGTCATTTTGCCCAAAAGTCATTTTTATGACAGAGGAGTTGAACTTTGTGACATTTATTTTAGACATTACGACAATAATTGTGATTTCTATTATTTGTCTGTCTTATTACCCAACATCATATAAACCAAATCATAAAGTGACAAAAAAGCCCAAATAAAATGTTAAACATTACAACCCCCTGCTAGGGCTCACTATAGGATTTGGGGTAGATGCGAAGTTGGGCGTATGCAAAGTTTATTTGTAGAATTTGGATTTAAAGAAACTTTGCGTACTCACAACTTCGCACCTACCCCAAATCCTATAGTGAGCATAAGCAGGAGGGTTTCAGTGGGACATCATTGTCCCCCATATATATTTCACCATAATGCTGGGTGCTAATACTGTGAGCAAGCAAACCATTCCGTTTGCAATGAAATAAGGGCAAATATATTTGTGTTAAGGTTTCTTGGCGTTCTGATTTTTTAGGCGATCTGCCATTTTTTCATTTAATGATTGAGTTTGGGCGATTAAATTTAAAACTTCAACCGTCGCGACGCGTCGTAGTAACCTAAATAAACAGAAATTTTGTAGAAATGCCCAAATTTTGAAACACATACATAAGTAATTTGGGCGTTATTTTATTGGGCAATACGACCATTTTAACGCCGAAAGGTTCGGTAATATTGCCGAAATCGAACAACAACAAAATGTTAATAAAATTGTTTTGAGCTTTATGACATTTTTAATTTGAGCGGAAAGACCCTACGCCTACTTGAATACCCTATATAACGTTCTTTCAGACAAAAAATCTAGTTGATTTAAGTGCTATTTTCAATAAACCAGTTAAAAAAATACATCATAGAATGGAAAGTATATACTACATATACATATTTTGAATTACAAACAAAAAATACACACAATTTTAGACAGTTTTCCATAGGTTTTTCACTTAAATCTAAAGTTATTTCAAATTTTATATTGTAAAGTCATCATTGATTTGAAAGAAAAACGAAACCCTTTAAATAAAAACTAAACTGAAAAGTTCCAGGAACTATTTTATTGTATCATATTCTTTCCTTCCAATACCAAATATGTATGGGAATGGGTAGAATCTTAATTCTGTCAAATTAAGTTTTATGATGAAAAATGATGACATTCTTCATAAACAAACAATTGAAATATTATGAAAAACTATAAAAATAATGCGAGTAAAAATACTGTCACGCTATTAGGGTCCTTGAACCGATATTCCCATCAGCCTTTAGCACAGAAAAAGTTAAGCAAAAGTTTCATATCCGAAGTTAGCACAAAGCTATATGAATTCTTGTCTAATAATACACTACACGCAAATAAGAAAATGGCTTTGAGTTGTAAGCCCTACATTCATGCAAATTGACCAAGTTTTGTTGTTTGTATGTAGTAAGTTAAAGGGAACTAATTAATTGACTTATTGGTTTTATTTTTGGGTAACATCAAACTCCTCATTGAATATCTAATCATGTTTTCAAAACATTTTCTAACTAATTCTATAGATTTTTTGATGATCTGTAAAACACTTCATATGCATTCATTAATCAAATTAGAACTTATGACGAATAAAATCAGAACCAAAAGATGTATAATTATTACGATAAGAAGAGATATGTGATAAGTGGGAGAGTGCTTAACATTTAAAAATCGTGCTAAGTAGGTTTACACATCTATGGACTTGGTTATAAAATATTAACAAACAACACCTTACATCCAAATATGTTAACATATATTTTTTGAGAATATTTAAAAAAAAATAAAATATGAACAAAAAGTCAAAAAGACAAAAGACATCTGTTACAGCGATTGAGGAAATTGACAAAACAGAAAATTGGATAAATATTACAGACAGTTATAAATTACACAATAAACATATGTAGTTACACAACAATTTAATGATTACTTTTTTGTATGACAAATTTTCATACGAGTATTAATAAAAATAAGTCCAAATTAAAAATAGTGAAAATGTATGTATAGGTAGGTAGGTACTAGGTAGGTAAGGTATAAGTATAGGTACAGTACACAACACATACAACACATAATAATTTTAATTTTTGTTTTGTTAGAAATGCAAGAGAGTGACCTGTTTTAACCATCCAACAACATTTCTAAGACCTTTTGTAACTTCAGTTGCTTCTGTAAGAGCTGATGAGCTATTTTCAACCAAATCTCCCAATTTTGATCGAAGTCCCGATTGTGATGTAATTTCTGCCATTATACTGTATTAATAATTAATAATAATATTAATAAGAATTTGTTTTGTATATAATTTGGATCTTAACTAAATACGTATTCTGCAAATTATATTGAAATATGTGTAGGTTTTTTTAGTATCTGATGTTTTTGAAGTTATAAAATAATAAAAGGCATTTAAGACAAATTGTTTATATTATACGAAGAATTTTGATTGTGTTTTTTTATCTGATAAATAATATATTTTGAGTGTAATCTTTTTTTGAGGCTTCATACATACATAATTTCACTGTATTTTAAATTTAAACAAAAATACACTTGAAAGAATTTCTTAGAATTTTCATTTTGATTAAAATACATTCTTAAGATTAAACTTTGAAGTATATTACAACTTTTTGAGCAGATAGAATTCTATATAAAAGAACTAAACCAATTAAAATAGAAGAAGTTTGTTTTTAAACGCTTGGTTAGCATAGAAGTACTAGAAGTGCGTACCTATAGTACTCATACGCTTCGTTAAACTCTGATGAATTTTCTTGGAAGAAAAATTAAGCTTTTCGTTTGTGTTTTGTAAATTTTTGTGAATTTGTGTGATATTTCCATGAACTACAATTTAAAATTATTTTACTTCAAATGATGTTTTCTTCTTGTCTTTTTTTTAAGCAAGAATAGAATATATACTTCTTATATACTTTATTTAAATTTGATGATTTTAAAACGTTGCTAACTTAAGACTTAATCCTACCAAAGAAAATACCAAGAAGTAGTCAAGAATTTAAATATCCTCCTTAAAAGAATTAAATCATCTATGAAATATTATTCATATGAGTGACACTTTATATAAATATGTACCCTATAAACGCATGTACATAATATATGTACATACATATTTAAGTTCATGTAAAGAAAAATATTAGTTAAATTGTAATTTGTGAATTTAAATTATCTTCAACAATTGAAATAAATATTGAACATTTGCCTTATTTACGCCTGTAGAAAAAGTTTTAATAAAAAGTGGGGCCTTCAATCAAAGATGATTTTGTTTACGTACACAATCGTTATTCGTCCTATGGATCGATTTTGTGATGGTACTTAGTGTCAGTATTTCAAGGGTCCTTCGATCCTCTCCAAAAGGTGCCGTAAATGTTATTCTGTACCTCCTACCAGTAGACCTACACATTCAATATTTAGTATTGTGCAGCGTAGCTTAAAGAATCAAACTGTTGGTTTTCCAGACCCAATGGGCATGGCAGCGGATATTTTTGCGAAAAACACAACTACTGCATCCTAGCCTTCAACCTCAGTAAAGTTTTTAAAGCCATCTTTCCTGCCAGATAGTATTTGGAAGATGGTATGGTTACGAAAGACTTCGATACCACTCGGGAATCTTCTCTGAGTCCTTAATGGCTGAATCACAAACACGCTTCAGCTTCGGCTTCGCCTGACGTTTACGAGTTCAGCTATAGGAATTCAATGCATGCTATCACAATAAAGCTTCGACCTTACGTTTCGTTTGACAATCGTAAGGAAAAGAACGTAATGTGACTCCAAACGGAAGCTCTAGTTCAATTATCTAAACATTTTCTTTGTCTGACAGCTCAACAGCTATATACAATTGTCAACACACAAAATATTTGCTCTTTGGAGGGATGAAATAATATTTTAAATGTCATTCAAAGCAACCTCGAAGCAGGCCCACCGTAAAGCAGACGAAGACGAAGCCGAAGCTGAAGCGTGTTTGTGATTCAGCCATAAATGTCTCTAAGTCTTTTCGGCTACTAATTTCAAGCTGAATTATTAGCAATCAGAAAAGTATGCAAAATACAGCCAGGCAGCTGTTATGGCTTTTAATTCGATCATCTATACTGGTCTAACAATGTTTTGATGAACTATTCAGCCTCAACATCAACTTCTGTATAACTCTTATTTGGGTTCCAGGTAAAAGTGGCATTAATGGAGATGAACGGGCTGATAAGTTGGCCCTGATGCAAGGATTGGCCCTTCATAACTCACTTGGGGAAAGGGTAAATATTCCTCTTGGAGCTGGGAAGGGCAACATTTTCTGACAGAATCCAACCGTAGGTGGCACAGTCTAACGGAGTGTACTTCATCCTGGAAGAAAAGGCCTACCTATAACGAAATACGTTCTATCGAACTTTTATGTCACTGCACATATTTTCCGGATATTGGCCGATAGAAGAGCATGCAGCAAAGTTGGATATCCCTCACAATACTTACTGCCATAGCTTCGGAGACCAACATGAGAAGGAAAGTCCGATTCACTTTCCATGTAAATGTCCTGCTTGGGTCAGCTCTTAAAGATCTTCATGAACTTTCCGAGATGAAGATCAAAGACCTAATGGTCGACGACGAAATGGCTCAGATATTGCGTATTTTGTCTTTTTGTCTTTTTATTTTTTTTTTTTTTTGATTTTTCAATACATATGTAGGTCCAACGAGTTTTTGGTTTCAAAACGCTCTCCAGCTTTAATTGAGTCGCGCAACAAGGGCTGCTTGTGACTGCTATCTCTACCTACTTACCTTACAGCTTAAGTCGAGAAAGTAACTAGACTTTTGTGGCACTATGACAATTCGTTGGCCTATGTTATTAAGTGCCCTTTTATGTTACATTGCGTATGTTACATTTATCGTAGTGGCGTATTTTGATAGAGCTCGAATTTGATACCTGCCACACTCAGTTGTCATTTGAACTGTCAAAATATTAGTAGTATGTTTGACGTTTACGATAATGGAGTAAGCAAGCAATCGGTAAAAAAATATATGGAGAATTTTTTAAGAGAGTTGAAGACATTACTGAGTTTGTATGCCATGTGCATCATCTTAATACATGCTTAGTCAAAAATATTCATGCTGCAAGTACAAGTGTTGGTCATGGACCGAAAAAAATGAAAACTTAGTTCTTATGGTTCCAACAAGTCAGGCCAACAAGGATTTTTATTTTTTGTGAGCTATCTCAATTTACTTATCCAACTCGTTATCCAAGAAAGTATTTCCAACTCGAGATTGAACGCAGCCATTTAGTAGAATTCCTACAATTTTGACACACTAAAACCAAACATTATGGACTAGATACCACCCGAAATGTGCAAAAAAGTGGTTAAAAATTACTTCAAAAGAATCGCATGCTATATATTTTTTGGATATCAAATTCTTATTAAAAATGTTACTGTTTGTGGGTTCTTTACTTTCAAAACCAAATAATTTATGTATGTATACCTATGCGCATTTTTTTTTAAATAAATGGTATTGCCTGCAATTTTACACTTGACTATTCATAAATCAGGCAACTTAATACATTCTCTTCATGTGTATCAACTTGTATTGTTTAATTCGTAGCACTCAAAATTTGTTTCTATTTTTCATTAAAAATCAAAAATTAGAATTGGCAAGTAGAAGTCCTGATAGTTTTAAGAAAATTATCAATTGCTGAAATTATTTTGATATGATAACCGAGGGCACTGTCCTTTTCAAGAAATAAGCAAGCCCTTCATCCATCAGCATTTTGACGTAATAAAGTAGGCCCCTTCACCTATCTTATCACGCATCACACAAATGTTGCGTGTAAGTCTCAAGTAATGGACATTAATTCTGTCACCAAATATCTCTTGATAAAGTAAAATATAAAAAGAATATACAAACATTGTAGCTAAGTGAACTTGAATAAAAATAAAAATCAATTTTCATAAAGACATTTAGTCTCAAACTATGCTTCTGTTATTTAGAAATATTGAATGTTGTCTTTGTCTCACTATCTGGTAGTAAAAACAAAATCTTATCTTTGAATTGAAAACAATATTATTATTATTCCTCAAATCACAGTAAAAATGTAAAATTTTCTATAAACTGTCAGATTTTGAACAAATGGAAACAATAAGCAAATAAAATAATACCTTATTTTTTTCTTTGTTTCAAAACATAAATCATTAATATTCATACATATTCTTTCTGCAAAAAGAATCAAAACAAAAATAACCTTGAAAACTTTTTTAACCTAGAAAAAGGTATGCTGCTTTAGTCTTAAGAGTTTTAAGTGTCTCTCAATCTTATGTAGCACTTGTCTTAAAAGCCTCAATTTCACATTTTTGCACAGTATTTTATTTTTTGGTTTAAGGAACACAATTTATCCTTTGTTTATAAATAAAAGCCAATAAATTATAAGAAAAAAGGAGGAGGTATGTATAAGAAGATATACTCTTAGCTCTATTAAGTAATCACTTTCTTATTTTTATTTATAGAAATTTATCACAAATAAACATAAAATTAGTTACTCACAATATAAATCTTTGCATATTAATTTTACTACACATTTATGTCGCTATAACACTATATTATAATGATTTTAAATCACGCACTTTAATATTATTATAGCAACAAAAGGAAATGCATCTGGATTACAATAAGTACACTTTATCAGAAAGACACTAATGTTTTGTTTTGTTTAATTTTAATTTATTTGCTATTTCATTTATGAACAAAATAGAATCAAAACATATCCAAGGTAGACACAGACGCTTTAAAAAAATAAAAACAATAAGGAAAAACACAAAATTAACATTGAAATTTGTAAACAATTAGCAAGTTAGGAAAAATCGCTATATACGAGTATTAAACTTAATCAAATGCAACCACTCGAAAAAACCACTGAGCATTTGCGTGTAGCAGATTTTCATTTGTTGTTATTTTGTTTTCTGTATACGTATGTATGTATATATTTTTAAATAAAATAAAACAACTTTTGCTATAATTAAATGCGTCTGAGAGTGCAATAGTTTTCTCTTTAATGTAGAGTTTTATTTTGTTTAATTAATTATTTTTATGCTAATGTTAAACTTTTGTTTAATGTTTTGTGTTTTTCTTTTGATTAATTTATACCGATTATTCTCTAATGTGAGATTGAAAAAATCAAGGTTTGAGAGTATTTTTTATATTCTCAATTTGTTTAAACAAAAAAGAGAATGAGAAGAGTGTTTTGTTGATATTCTTATGTTGAATTAATTTGTATGTGTATTGTTTATTTTCTAAAATTAAATTGGGAAAAAACAAAATATTCCTTATATTTTGACACACAAATATTTTGTCCAATCATTTTTTTTATTGTTTATTCAAAATTTTTGGCACAATGTTTGACCTCTTTTCAAGCTCATGATCGTGAGTGAATGTAGAGAGGCACCAAAAATAAAAAAAACCTAGTCTTTTCAGAGGCTCTGATTCTGATAACGCAGGAACTAAAATAGACACAATGTGTTTTTTGTAGTTTATTATTGTAACTTATAACTGATTAGCTCTCGTTCTCTTTTGAATCGTTTTGATTTATTGACAGAATTGAAAGCGACACAAAAAACTTTTGACATAAGTATCAAAATAAAGGCATTGTAAACATGTAGCTAGAGTTAGTGTTGTTGTGGACACAAAATCTCATTTATAAACAAACTAAAAACTTTCTCCTTAAATATTGAAAAACATTGTAAAATTAAATTTTCAATATTTCCTTATAACATATGAAAACAAATTCTGCAAGGCTTTTGGATTTTGTATCAAACCTCATGTTGCTCTAAGAAATTACAGTGCAACACGGTAAGTCTCAAAATTCAAGATATTACTTTTTTATATATGATTTTATCTTATTTAAAATTTATATCGATAAAACACAGTACTTAGGTTGGTGTTTGGATTTGGTGATTTTAAAGTTTTGAGAATTAGAACCAATTATAACTTTCATTCAAATTTTAAAATTGAGGCATTTGGAAACTAATACGATAACGTTTAAGTACTTTAAAAATATTAATTGACCACTTGCTTAATATTTTTTGTGTTGATATAATTCTAAAAATATCTTATAAGAAATGCTTCTAAGATTTGTGAAATGGACTTCAAACTTATTTCAACTTATCTACACTAATATTGTAAAGAGGAAAGATTTGTATTTTTGTATTTTTGTATGTAACGAATAAACTCAAAAAGTACTGGACCGATTTTAATAATTCTTTTTTCATTATAAAGCTACATTATCACTGAGTAACATAGACTATATTTAGTACTAGATTACTATAGAAATCTTTAAAAATTCCTATTAAAACCAACCGAAGGTGTACAAAAATTAGCCATAAAATGTCTTTCATCGCATAAGTTGCGAAGAGTATTAATGATAGGACAAAAAATATTTTCTAATTTAGTGTTCATGGTCGTTTTAATTAGCATGCTTATAATTTATGATTTTTGACTCAAATATTTTGAGACCAAAGAAAAGAAACTGACTTCAAATTTATTTCAACTTATTTATAATATTTTTGTTAACATTTTCTTAGATTTAGGAAAAATTCAAATTGATAATTTTAAGGGTTTTCAAATAAAAAATTTGAAAAATTTGATCAAATGGCATTTAAATATTTGGAAAACAAACTTTTTTGCAGGTACATTTTAAAATCAAAAATACAGAAAATATTTTTAAACAGACCCTTTGGATACATGGTGAACTGCGAAAAATTCAAGGATTTCGGAATGACATTATAAGTTGGCCACGGTCCTCGTCAATGCACTGAATTAGCCGAAATTTAAACTTTCTGTCCATTTTTTCAGCATAAATGTGCCTATGTCGGCAATAACAACATGAATATTTTTTTTCAGATTTTGGACGATCCGTGTATATCAAAGATTTGAGGTAGACTCACAAGAAAATATTACAAAGGGATAAATCTGGCGATCATGCTTGGGACTGAAAATCGCTCCTAAGAGAGATGAGCCGTTTGGTTAAGTGTTCACGCAAGAAATTCATTGACCTTTTTGTTGTATGAGTTGTGGAGCCATCCTTTTGAAACCACACTTTCTCTGCATTCATTTCTTTGATAAGAAATCCTCAAACAACCGAATGTTTGCGTGCAGATCACCTAGCGGATCTCAAAATCTCCGCCCTTACCCTTTTGATGTTTTCTGGTTACTTAACTGTTCTAGAAGATGTATTACGTTTTTTCTGCACACTACTGGTGTCCCTTAACGTGTCCACCGACAAACAAATCAATTTTCGAAGAGGCACGAGGCACGCAACCTGCAGTTTTGAATTTCTGATATTGAAATGTTTTCTGAATTCAAGCTGAGTTGCAATGGTTTAACAGCTGAAAGAAAAGTAGGTATCCATGGCAAACGCGCGAAATAACTTTGTCCACTGTACTGTTGGCCCATAAAAAGACCTTAGATAATGCGTTTTTGAACGTGCCATAAACCAACTCACTTCTATTAATACCCGCTCTTTATCGAGAGTTTCAGATAAGGAATAAACCACGCCCCACCCATTACTTTCAAAACAGTTTTATATTACGAACAATGACATTTTTGTAATCTGGTAACATTTTAGGAACAACCTAATTCACAATTATTACCTAAGATATATAATGTGGCGCAACAGTCCGTTGAAAACTAGGGCCTATTGATTTACAACTCTCAACCAGTCCTATGTGCAAGTAATGTTGTCAGGGATGGAGGGGACCTATAGTTTTAAGGTGAGTCGGCTAATTTGAGAAAACATTTTTCATGACAAGAATTACTCTTGGTGAATTTGTTAATTCCTCACAAGAGGCAGTACCCGTGAAAAAAAACTTTAGATGGCACTATCAGGGATTGAACCCAAGACCTCTAGCATGACAGTCCAACGCACTACGCATTACGCAACGAATACTTTTAAACAAAAGTTTTTTTTTAAATTCGTTCTCGAAGTAATTATTTGGGAATATGATTCTTTCATTACAGAAAAATATTTTAATTTCAATTTTTTTACAGAACAATATTTTAAAGAAATAACTTGAAAAAAAGAATTGAAAAGTCAAAACTTGGATCTTACAAATCTCAATTAGACACATTTTGACTAAATTTTTGATTCGAACTTTTGTCATTAGATTAAAAAATATAAACAAAAATTCCTTCTAAAAGTATAAAACCCTTTATGATTATCCTTTACACTTTTCTTATCAAATTCAGGTATGTACAGTAAAGTAGGTACACGACAGTACCTAAAAAGACAAACGTTCAAGAAGAAAAAGAAAAACACTTTAATAATAATGGATTCCTTAGCTCAGCTATGTATAGCTTTTGTCGTTATATTTCAAGAGAAACCCGCCTTCGACCGCATGAGAAAAAGGCAAAGCAATTTGTGGTTTCCATAAAATATAACTTTTTTTTTTTTAAACTTTGTTGAAATTATCGCTTCAATCTAGGGCAAATTTAAAAGTTAGCACCGCAAAGTACAGCTCGATGACGACGACGGACTCAGCGCAAAGCTGTAAAATGCTATATCGTCTAAAAATAAAACCATATGATGTTTTTTCATTTTTATCCTTTTTTCCTATCTTTTCCTACGTAGGAGCTTTCTTGGTAATTCTTCCTGGAGTTTTATTTTTCAAAATGTTATCTTCGAGATAATTTTAATCTGAATATACTGAGTGAGACTGCAATCCTTAGTTTTTATTGTATAGATGGTGTTTGAAAATGTATTCGTATTCGTATCTCAGTTGTCTGTTTTATTGAAATTGTAAACCTTAAAACATAAAGACGATTAAATCAACCAAAGGCTATATAACTTTAAGGCAGTACAAATCTCGCTTAAACCCATAACCAACCTCGAAAATTTAAATATCTCTATAAATTGTCTGTTCCTTTTCTTGTTGTTGGGTCTTGGGTTTAATCAGTGTCAATTTTGATATGATAATAATTTGAACTGGCTTTAAGAGTATCAATTTTGTAATTGCCCACCAACGAAGTCGTATACACACGATGAACAAACATTTTACAAAAAAAAATCAAAAACAACTAAAGTATTGTACGAAATTATTATTGCGAAAATGAAATATCAATTGATATTTGATCAAAATTTAACAAGTCATCTGATAAAAGTCTTGATAATTGAGAATGCTCGACACAAGAAGATATATTTATAAATATGAATGGAAATAATTTGCTTCAGTTTTGATAAAATGAAGTTTAAGAATGCCCACATTTTAATATTAATCAACTATCAATTAGTGATTGGTCCAATAAAACAACACTGTCTATTAAATTGCACTTTTTCATTGGGTTTTAATGGATTTAATTTAAATCCGACTTCAAAATCACTTCAAGTTTTAAAGATAGTACATTTTTTAAATCCGAAAAAAAAACGAGTTTATATAAAGATTGCTAAGACTATATAAATTCAGGAAATAATTCATTTTTTAATAAACTTCGTGATGGTTTTTAAAAAAGGAATGATAAATGTAAAATTTCAATACTTGATACATCATCATCAACCATCAACTGATAATTGACTGTTATTAGTAAATATAAAAATATGCCACCATTTTCAAGGTCCAAAGTTTAAATGTATAAAAAGCATTTTTAGATATCTAAAACGTTTTGTATGTAAACTTTTACGGTGCACTGTCCCTTCAATTTCAGATTTAGTAAATAAACAATAAAAAACAAATAAAACAAACAAACAATAGTAATTGAATTAACCGCTATGTAAATAGACGTTACTATGATGGTCAACATGATGCCATAACAATACAAATTTGCTAAAAATATTGTTAGTTTAAACAAAAAAAAAGGAATTATTAATTAAAACAAATAAAAAAGAAACAATTTTTTCCAACTACCAAGTGAGAGAGAGTAACTATTAACTTTGAAAGTGTTGATAAAAAAGAATTCAAAGTAAATATTATGGCGGAATGAACATTCTCTTTTTATTTGTCCAGTTTGATGCTCTTAACAGCAGTTGAATTGCTTCAATCACCCACAAAATAACGCTGGCAAATTTGTTTACATTTTGTCTGACAGAGCCGTTTAACCATTCCAACGTCGCGTCGTCGTCGCGTCGTCGTCGCGTCGTCGTCGGTCATTCTTATATCTGCTGTTAAGAGGGAACACTTATAAATATCTTAACTGCTCTTAAGGGCTTTTAATAGTTTAACTATTTGCCTACAATATATTATATGTATAAGAACGTGTCAGGTTTATATTACGAGAAATAAACGATAAAATTATACTGACCATAATGAAGGACCTATAAGAAAACATGTGGGTTTTTAGGGCTAACGTATAAGTTTGTACTTCCTTCGTATATATGTGGTTAATTAATATGCGTTAACGAAAGGTATTTAGGGAGGAATTTTGGTCATTAAGAAACTCAAACACTCAGTATTTGAAATCAGAGGGAAATTAAAGCTTTTAGGAGAAAAACAAATTTAATTTTATTTTGTTTTAGATCATCTAGAAATCAAATTCATGCAACGTTTTCTTCGTGTATGTTCCATTTTCCAGTTTAAGTGTAAATATATTTAAAATTCCAACTTCAAGGCCTTAAATCGATTATGGATCATTTGCATAGACCTAATATTTTAAGTGGCCTAAAAGGAAATAGCCTTTATGTTTGCTTAACTCTTCGAGAAATAGAACAGTCAGTTGTTTGTGTGGCACATCAATATCTTCTCTTCCGTTTATACAAAATAATCAATTATAGCTCTGTACCTAAATCCCTTCAACGTAAGATTTGCCAGAATTCTGCTTGAACTTAGTCTTCGAGGTGAAAGCGAGCCTTAGTACTGAAGACGATTTTTCTGTAAAAATATTTATCAGTTATTTTTTTTTAAGATCCAATCAGTGAATCATCGTTTTCGTTCGCATACGAAAAATGTATCGTTACATTTTTAATAATAATTGAGATTTTGATTGTTAAATGTCAAAAGATGACAGTTTTAAAAGTGATAGATACACAAATACCGGGCTATTCAAAATGAAACTTCTTATATTAAGCCCTTTGCAACAGCATTCCTTGGCAAGTTTAAATCACTAGTTTCGTAAAAATTGTCATGGAAAAGCTGATTAATTATCAGCTCAAGCGATATTTGAAACATCGAAAGCTTTTTAATGACCGACAGTACGGCTTTCGCAGCAATGGATTAACTGGTGATCTCATGATTGATCTCACCGAACAGTGGAGTAAATCTTTACATCGGTTTGGAGAAAGTAAGATTATTGCGCTTGATATTTCAAAAACATTTCATAATCCCTCTTTCATGAATCAATCCTTCATTGGATTAGTAATTACCTATCGGATCGTTCAATACAAGTAGTATTGGATAGATTCAAGTCAGAAAACCACTAAATAAAGACTGGTGTGCCCCAGAGATTTGTTCTGTCTCCAACACTCTTTCTTATTTTTGTTATTGGTCTCCTGTCTGTAACTTCTAATTCAATACATTGTTTTGCTGACGATAGTGCTCTTAGGTTTTCATATTCGTTTTCAGACTTACATCCCTTTTCTTTGGATGTGGAACTGCAACGACAAAATATGATAAGCTCTTGTACTATGGAACGATCACATAAGCGGTGTCGCCAAAAACCCCGTAAGATGCTTGGGTTTCCTAGGGTGACGCAAGAAGTTTTTCTTTCCCATTTGATCTGGCTGTTATCTACAAGACTTATATATGTACGTCCAAAGCTTGAGTAGAATTTTTAAGCTGGTGCTCCTGCAACTTACTTAAGCCTCTTGAACAGTATTGAACGCAGCTCATTATTGATTGGATGATAATACCATCATTGGTTTAAGTTTCTTTTCTCACCCTTTTTTATCGTTATTTTAACGATTTATAATCTGGCGAAATACCCATTTTCATTACTCCCCTCAAACTGTTCAACCAAACTACGTGAATGTGGAATGCCTTACAACACTCTGCCTTTCCGAGTCATTGCAATATTCAAGAATTCAAAACCATTGTGCTCGGAAATCTCCTTTCAATCTCTCTGTGTCTTTCCTAGTACTCACATCGTGCGTCTGCATAATAAGGGTAATAATATTCCATTGAGTTTGTTTTTTTTCAGATGACAATTATTTCAAAATTTCCTTCAGTTGATCTTAAAAAAAAGTACCAAAAACATAATTACTTCCTTTAACAATTCGATAAGGAACTCTTTTACACAAAACATTAAATGGAATTGTGCAGACAACAAATAAATCACAGAGTCTTAAAGTTCAGCTCTCAGTTGAATAAAAAAACATGATCAGCTATCATTTTGACATAAGGGGATTCTTCTATTCAACTATCTAATATAAAATGTCCTTAATTGGAAGGCAATTTTTTGGCAGCTTCAAAAGTCACTCTCAGACATTAAAAACTTTCCTTACTCTCAAGTACCTTATGTCGCGTCGTCTGAACCTACCCATCATCCCAATGGAAAGTCAGATTTAGCTTTAACGAACTTTAAAGTTCATGTGCACGAACATTTATACTTAGTGAAGCATGGAAAAATAACGGTTTCACTTAACAAAACATATTTTTTCAACAAACTGTGTGCTTTAACAACAGAGTTTGTTATACGCAAAAAGTTATGTACTGGATACTGGATATACCCGTAGGTGTGTTTGGCATGTATTGTATGTATCTATTCATTATTCACCTGCCACAAAATGCTCAAAACATCTTTTGAACGTGTTCATCATTATTTTGAATTTTACTTGTCACTTGTTGTTGACATTGACACTTCAACAAACTCTATTCCCCAATTGAGTCAACAGACCATGAATATGCACATCAATAGGCCATCATTTTCTACCTCTACATAGCATAGGTTAGTTATTTAACCTACAATGTACAACCTATAGAACTTGTATACCTCCAAATATATAAATATCATACAAGGTATACCTTAATTTTGTTGTTTACTTAATATTACTTAGGGTTCAAAAAACACTCAAAATGTAACAAATTTTACCTCGGGCATTGGTTTTACTTAGGTCAAAATGTCAAAGCTATAATATGGTTATGGTTGTTAGGCACATATCTAGGTACGAGTATATAATGTCTTCTATTAAGGCTAAGGGTATATATCTCAAGATCTCAAGAGACCTTAATAATAGTGTGAAAGACGTCTTGGGGGTACTTTGTGGTATAAGATATATTTTGATACTTGAAAGTTAAGAAAAGACACTTTAATAGTAATTTTTATTTCTATTTTTAATTATTATTTTAAGCATATAAAAGAGATTTTAATACATATTAAATGGAATTCCAAAAGTCCCTAAGGCATCTTATAGCTACATAGAGCCACTTTAAATAAGGTTCGGAAAAGAAAGATATTTTTTTTTTGCTCACAATTAGATTATAGTAACTTTAAAGGCTACACAAAAGATCAAAAGTAATTGAACCTAATTCAATGAACCATTGGGGCGTTGATTTGAATTTTATATATGTATGTGCATATATCTTTTAGATATGATCATTAAAGTCTATTTATCCTTTTTAACATTCGCTGGTGATTTACTGTAAAGAAAGCATTCCAGAGAATAATTGAAAAAAAGTGTCAGGGACGTATCAAAATGATTTTAAAAGTTTTTCAAATAAAGATAGAAAACAACCAAGCATATGAAAAATTCTAAACTGACAATTTAACGGTTTTAATAAATTAATAT
Source organism: Eupeodes latifasciatus (assembly GCA_920104205.1). Classification (NCBI taxonomy): domain Eukaryota; kingdom Metazoa; phylum Arthropoda; class Insecta; order Diptera; family Syrphidae; genus Eupeodes; species Eupeodes latifasciatus. The sequence goes on from OV049925.1 coordinate 19,069,231, forward strand.
ACATATGTAAATACAAATCAGAAACATCTTGTGGCATTTTGAGGTTTTGATATTTTGTCATTTTCACGCTGAAATTGTTTTTTATTGATTTTGTACGGTTAAAATTTTTTAGAGGATCCTGAATTTCAACAGGGAAAATACTTTTGACGTAAAACATGAGATTAATCTTCTTTTAAAGGATTTTCCAATAAGGGTTTTCATAATTGGGCAGCTGTCATTTTTTAATGTTATTTTTGACATTTGACAAGTACGTCAATACTTAATATGGAAAGGAACAAGCTTCCAAGTAAGCATACAAATTGTAAAAAAAATCACTTTAAAAATGGTGGAAATTTTGCAGTCATAGGTCAAAAAATTAAAGCACTTTTCAGTCGTCGAGTTCGTAAGTCAACAGTGAAAGAGTGGTTGACAAATTTAAGCTATTGGGACGCAAAAAAGTGTGAGTCGCTCAAGAACAACTGAGCCTATAGTCGCTGTAGTTCGTTGGTTGTTGGTTATTTTGCGTTAAAACTTAGGTCTTAAGGCTTGAAAAATTAATTTTACACAAGATTTCAGTATTTTCGCTGATTGGATCGTTGAAATGCATTAAAATGATCCGTATCTTCATTAAAAAAAAATATTTTAATTGAGAAATCCTTTTTTCACCTCGGAAGCTAAGTCCGGTATTACACAGAGCATGTATTTAATGCGCATTAATCGGCTATTTTGTTTTGAAGTGTCATTCGGTGATGCACGCGTTATTACACGAAGACTTTTGGATTTTTAAGTCTGTGCATTCTTTTGACAGATATCTTTTATTTCTACTTTCGTTTCTCGCTCGGTGTACCCAACTCACGGTTGCCACATTGGTCATTTGTGACCAAATTTAATTTTTAATTCCATTTGGCCATATTTTTCGGAAACGAACAAAGATGTTCGACAATTTGAATAACGAAAACGTTCTTTTAACATACTCACTTGGCTAAACAGAAACAACGGTTAAACTTATTTAAGCAACTTTATGTAAAAAATAACTTTATTAAAAATATAAACTCTTGACCTGAATTGGACTCTCAAAATCGAACCTTATTACTTTTAATAAAACTATTGTGCAAACTTATATACTCTGATCTCATGCTAAAACGCTTTGTTTTTATATTTCGTCATTCTTATTAGGGTTAATCTAGTTTAATTAAGTTTGTTAGGGATTTTGTGAGTTTATTTGTACGTAATTAAAAAATAAATGTCATCTACATAATATGGAAAATATGTTAAATAAAATGTGATGAATTCATTAATCTGTGTTTACAAATTTTTCGAACTTGAATTATGTTGGTAATTTGTACCTACAACTGATCATGTTTATTTTCAAATTTGGAGACAAACAATTTTTTTACAGCAGTGATAACCGTGGGTATACATCAATTCACTTCCGTGTCCCATATTGAGGTATTACTACTCTCTACTAAACTATTGTCCTAGCTACGATATTAAAATCGTTCTGGGTGATTTTAATGCCAAGCTATGAAGGGAAGACATCTCTGGTGAAATTATCAGGAAAAACAGTCTGCACGACAACACTTCCGATAATGGATTTAGGCTCATCAATTTTGATGCGGGTCGAAATGTCATGGTAGCCAATACTCGTTTTCTACACCTCAACATCCAAAAAGGAATTTGGAGTTCTTCAGATCAATCTGCTAGACACGTTTCCAGCATCATAGTACGTCCGAACTTTCAGAGGAGTGAACATCTATTCGGAACACTACCTCGTTGTGGTCAAGGTAGCACTTCGGTTTTCGGAGAGATCTTGGAAAAAAATCAAGAACATCAATTCGACACCCACAATCTTTTCATCGATTGCGCAGGATGATCATGGAGAATTCGCGCTGCTCCATAAAGGTTGGAAACAACTTAACAAAACCTTTCGATGTTAAAAAAGGCTTTAGACAAGGTGATACTCTTTCATGCGATTTCTTTAACATCGTCCTTGAAAGAATAGTGCAGAGCTCGCACGTCAACACTAGAGGCACTATCTTTCAAAAGTCTATCCAATTACTAGCATATGCTGATGACATAAACATAATTGGAAGAACTCAGCTTGATGTCAAAGGGGGTTTTGTGAGTATTGAGAAAGAGGCGGCACAAATGGATTTAACGGTTAATGAGGGCAAAACAAAGTACATGCTGTCATTAAGAAAGGACCAACAACATCGACGTCTCGGTCAAAACGTCACCATCGACAGACGTAACTTTAAGGTAGTCAAGGACTTCGTCTACCTAGGCTCTGCTATAAACGCAGAAAACAACACCAGCACTGAGATCAAACGAAGAATAACTCTTGCTAACCGCCGTTTCTTTGGGCTAAGATAGCAGCTGAGTAATAAAGCCCTCTCTCGAGCGACCAAAGTGCCGCTTTATGAGGCCCTTAAAATCCATGCCTTGCTATAAAGGTGCAGAAGCATGGAATATGACAAAAGCGGATGAAAGCACCTTGGGTCTTTGCCAGAAGGATAAAAGTCCAACGACTGAGATGGCTGGGTCACGTAGAGCGCATGGAAACCAATGCTGCTTTCCGGAAAGTGTTCGAATCCACGCCCACAGGATAGCGCAATAGAGGAAGACCGTTGCCTATCCTTTTATCCAGCTATGTGGCTGATTACGTTGTTGCCTTAAAATATTAGTTATTTGATATTTTCTTTACAAAGGTCAAACTTAGTTGCAAGCATTATCCTTAACCTAACAAATGTAGGCACGAAACGAATAAAGCGAATGCCATCCCCCTCCTTTTGTAACGTTCTTGATTCTATAAAAGATAAGCTTACCTTTTTGTTACATTTGAATTAACAGGTACAATCTAATTTCATTCATCCTTGCAAAAAAAATATCGTGTATATCTGTCTGAACATCCCGATGAGCAACGACGACGACGACGCCAGGACAACACAAAATACAAATAAATCTCAATCATTTCAAATGAAATGCGAATAACGAGATTGTTAGAAAATACGAGTAAATAAATAAAAAAAAAGGCACATCAATGTGTATCGAGCCGTATTTTTCATTTTCTATTGCGACCAATAGATAAGACAACATTATTGATGTTTGGCTGAACTTGGGCTAAACTTTTATTGAAAGGGAAATTGTTACGGATGTTGAGATAAATATTTTTTCTTTTTGTTTGCAATGAATTGACGCGATAAATGGAGCATTTTTTCCTAGTGCAAGAAAATTGGGTAAATATGTATTTAGGAACATTTTGTATACAAGGTCATACATTTATTGGTTTTGAAAGTAAAGTTAAATAAAACACACAAAGAGATACATTCTTGATGAGAATTTTAGACTTTGACATTCAATAATAACATTCAATGTCATTCTAATGTAAGCCGCCGCGTGCCGTCTGTTAAAGAATTTTTTAACCATTAAGATCAATTAAATTTCATCGGTCGAAAATGACGACTATAATCAAATGGTAACGATTCGTCACTTTTGTAGAAATTTTTAACTAATTTTGCGGGTTATTCGATTGTTATGCTATCCATTATCGTCAATTCAAAACATCTAACTAATAGAACGACACTTGAAATGACAGCTATAATTATGACAGGTGTTCAATGCCAGCGCTACCTACTTAAAAACCAGCCGGAAATGTATAGAATATAATGTGGGAAATAATCGAAGTGTTCTACAATTACATAAGTAGACATTTTTTAGATGGATGAGGTTCAGCGAATAGCGAAAGAATTCAGCTAGTTTAAACGGAAATGTTTTTTCTGAATGCAAGTTTTGAGTTTATTCATTCAAAAATTTTGAAATTACTACTTTTAGATCAGTACATAAATAAACGTCCGTCGAATAAAAAAAATATCGGGTTATTCATTTTGCGGTTTCAAGTTGTTAAACCAATTTTGTTTTTTTCAGTTGAAAGTCTGATATTTACGAAAATGGATCGCACGACGAATATGTACAAATTTTTAAAACCTACTACAAAAATGGTAATTCTGCCACAGCCACTTATTGTGCTTTCAAAAGAGATTATAGTTTACATAATCGTCCAACTACGCAAGCAATTGCCAAAATTATGAAGAAACTTTAAGAGACTGGATTCGTTACTGATATTGGAAGGCCTGTGCATTATCGTTTCGCCTCGTACCACTGAAAGTATATAAAATATATATAAATATTTACTGCTGTAAGTGAAAGTGTTACCGAAGACCCGAATGTGTCGATTCCTCGTCGTTCTCAAGAATTAGAATCTACACCTACATCCATATAAGGTCCAGCTCACACAACAATTGAAGCCAGCTGACCATTCACAACGTCGTCGAATGGGTGCTTCAACAACAGGCAGTGGACGGCGATTTTTCGAACAAAATTTTCTTCAGCGACGAAGCACATTTCTCACTCTGTGGGTATGTTAATAAACAAAATTGTCGTATTTGGGGTTCTGAGAATCCTCAAGTAATTGAAAAGAGGCCATTACATCCACAAAAAGTCACTGTTTGGTGCGCTCTTTGGTTAGGAGGTGTGATTGGACCTTACTTCTTCGAAAACGACGATGGAACGACTGTCACCGGCAATTCGGAGCATTATGGTCATATGATGATAATCGACTTTCTTTTGCCTATTTTTTTACGACACTCAGGAATTTTTTTTATAAAAATCTAACAGACAATTTTTTCACAAAAATTAAAATCTTAAAAAAATATTACACAAAATTGGTAAAAATTGATGCTCGATTCTTGATATCTTGTAACTAAAGGAAGGTATTGAGTTCAAAATAATTTCATTCTGTGATAAATTTTCTTAGTAAAATAAAAAACTGTATTTTTTTTTACATAAGAAATAAAAAATTTCAAGAAATGCTACTAAAATTGGTAAAAATTGGTTTTGGACTAAAAATCTCGTTCATAAAAATGGGTTTTGAAATTAAACAATTTCATTAAAAATATTTGTTGTTAAGTTTTAGTTAATCTTTTTGAATATTATGTTAAAGATTTAAGCAAAACAAATTGACAAATGAGATGGGAAGTTATCAGAGTAGGACGCCTCTTTTTAAATTTAAAAAAATAGGTACTATTTTAAAACAGCCTCGTCACCACGTCTTTTTTTTTGATAGTGCTTTCTGTGCATTTTGAATTTTTTTAAGTCAATATCTTTACTCGCGATCTTAAATTTTGATCCACAAGAAAAAATATCCTGAGTATTTAGGCGTGGTGGTAGAAAATATATACATAGTTTTCCAATAAAATGTTTCATTTTGGCAGGTGACACTTTTGAAGCTATCATCTTGTGACACTTGACAGGTAAAAACTACACATTTCAACCACGCACTGAAGTTGCTTAAATTAACAACAAAATTGACGCTAATCACCACAGAGGCAATGAAACAGTAGAAATTTTGCAAGAAAAGTTTCCTGATCGTGTTATTCTATTCCTCGAAGAAGTGAAGTGAATTCAATTTATTGGCTACCGCGATCTTTCTATTTAATACCTTTAGAATTGTTTAAAAAAATTAAGAAATTTAAGGTCTATTCTTAAAGTTATTGAAAGTCATGAAAAGTAAACATATACCGAATCAGTCATGAAGCTAATATTGTCTTCAATTTTTAATGGCATATCCCCTTCATTACAATGATATTAACATTTATTGTTTTTTTTTTTTGAAACGCACGCGTTTTTCAAATATCAAAACGCAACTTTTAATATTCATCAAATAAAAAGTATACATATCGACGTGACAAAACTGTGTCGAATAGCTTAAATTGATCACTGGTCACACCTTCTATGCATAAATGTATATTTTTTAAACTTGATTGTTAAAAAGTCAGTTAACGAGAAACTGGAACAAATAAAATTAACATTTCAAAACGTCCATCAATGATGCATCATCATCAAACTAAGAAAAATTCTGTGAATCATTTTATGCTAATTTTTGAGCTGATGACAGAAAGTCTTTTTTTCGTATAGAATTTTAAGTAATTATTTGTATGTATTTGTATTTAAAATAAAAATAGAATTTCGCAAAATTTAAGTTAATTTAGTACGTCTTTAAAAATCTTTTCTTCTGCATGGTCCACTTTAAAACTTTAATTTTTAGTTATTTCTAAAATAGTAGCAAAAAAAAGATAAAATTAAACAAATAAAACTAATTTAACTATTTTTACGGTTTATATTTTGTGTTGTGTAATTCTATTTTGTAAACCAATTAATCTTATTTGTTTGTATCCCAATGCAAAACCGTTTTAAAACTTCTTCTTTTACGTACGTCATACGTGCCACATGTAGTATAGTGCACATTTTTATTTAATAACTTTTTTAAATTTAAAAACAAAATTAAATGTATTTATAAACTCCCTAACTATTTCTCGCATCGGTGATTATCCTATGAACGTATAGAAGATGCGCTTAGATAATATCCCATAGTATCTTAAAATGGAAATTGAGTTTATAATATTCATCATATATGTATGTACATATGTATGTATGCTTCTCCTTTGTATTCTTTTCATAAAATATTCTACGCTAAATAAATTAAATTAAGACTTCATTTTTCTGCACACTCAAATGGATACTCGTACGTTAATGTTCTTTCTACTTGTCATATCACTTGAGTTTAATCAATTTGGTTAAAAAAAGACGTTGATATTCTTTACACCAGCGCGCGAGTTGAAAAAAAGTTGATTAGAAGTAGAAGATAATAAATTTTCCACTTGGTATAAGATTTCCATTTCAAAAACCCAAAAAAAGAACTTAATTAACCTTTTGAAGTTTTATCAAATGGATTAAATAACTCATATCAGATTGAAAATCACAGCATTCAATTTAAGGAAACAAACAAAGTTAAAAGGAAGAAATTTAACATTTTATTTTCATATTCCTTAACTTCAAAAATAAATTTGAGAGACATGCTTGAAAATTGTGCTCTTTTTTTCTGATGCCTCAAAAATAATTAAAAATAAACTTGCATGATGGGTTTTGTATGATAATTAAGTTAATTGGAAAAATTCACAGTTCATTTGAGACATAAAGTATGTAGGTATATGAAAAAGTGGGCAAAGGTTAAAATTAATTTCAATCAAGGAGACAAGGAATGATGATGGTGATACCTTCTGCGAAACATATTTAAAAAATGAAAGTGAACTATAAAAGATAGCAATAAATATTTTTAAATTATTAATTATGTTTTTAAGATAAAAATCGACGTTTACATTTTATAAGAATTTATTATTGTTTTCAAAAAAAGACTGGGACCCACACTGATAACTTCCCATTTGTCTTGCAACTTTAACAAAATATTCATAACAACATTTTGTGTTCGATAAATAATTTTAACTTAATATCTTTCTTTGTTCTCCTAATATTTAAGTCGAAAACCATTTCTTATCAGTTTGTTGTTGTTTTTTGAAGGTTTTCGTGTTTTATTCAAAAATGTATCACTTGAATTTTTCTAAAAAATTGACTAAAAATTACCAACAATATTTTGCATATGATGAAATAAGTTTTATTTCAAAATCTGTTTTCTTAACGAGTTTTTTAGTCGAAACCCAATTTTTACCAATTTAAGTAACACTTCTTGAAAGTTTTCATTTCTAATATATAGGTAAACCAATACTTACAGGTTGGAGTTTTTCAGAAAAATCAACACAGAATTAAATTATTTTGAAGTCAATGCCTTAATTTATTCACGAAATATCGAGATTCTGACATCAATTTTTACCAACTTCGCATACTATTTTTTTAATTTTAATTTTTATGGCAAAAAACTGGCTATTGGATTCTTATAAGAATTTAAATGAATGTCGAAAAAAATATTTTTTATAAATAAAATTAGTTTAAAACCAATGGCGAAAAATTTTAAACGATTTAGTAAAATATTGAAAACCAGTTTTAGCAATTTAACAAGCTTAAAAGTTACTATCACTTAACAATTTTCTAAAGAAAAAATCACGAAATGGCTACTTTAATTTTTAACAATTTGTTAAATCCAAATGACATAAACAATTATTCTTATAAGAGTAGTGGATGAAATGTTGCAGTCAAAAGCTGGGAGTTCGAATTAATAGGTCCGTTTAATCGTATTAGCTTTGTTTATTTTCACGAACTATCACTTTTTAGACATGTTTGGATGCTCGTTTTTAAATAAAAGGCAATAAGTAATTTACTAAATAAATAAAATAAATTAGGTGGCGCAACAGTCCATGAAGAACCAGGGCCTAGTGACTTACAACTCTCAACCATTCCTGTGTGCGAGTAATGTTTTCAGGGATGGAGGGGACCTACAGTTTATATGCCGAATCCGAACGGCTAATTTGAGAAAGCACTTTTCATGACAAGAATTACTCTTGGAAGATTTGTCAGTTCCTCGCAAGAGGCAGTCCCCGTGAAAAAAGTTAGGGGGCACAGGCAGGGTTTGACCCCAAGACCCCTTGCATGACAATCCAACGCACTAACCATCACGCTACGGGTACTACTTAGTAACTTACTACTTGTAGCAAAATTGCCAGCTAGTTGTTTAAAAATTTGCTCCAATATCTTGAATTTTTAAAAAGATATTTAGTCGAAAATCAATTTTTAGCAACTTTTAGTAATTTTTTTTATTTTTTTTTAATTTTTTGTATAAAAACCGTTAGTTGATTTTTATCAAAATTATCAAAATCTCGATTTCAAAATTGTTTATAAATTCAATTCTTGCCATACTTTTATATACATAGTTTGTATATATCGCAAGTAAGAAAAAATTGAAATTTAGTGTACTCTAAATATCTCACGGAGTAATAATGACTCTTTTGACCTCAAGTGAATTAAGACAAAAATTGTAGTTTTTCAGATCGAATATTTTACAAAAAAAGTTATATTATCTTTAGAATATTATGTATACACTTCGTGTCACATGGATAGGGACAAGTTTTTTTCGTTTTTTATTTGCCGATATTTCTTAAACCCTTAGTTTTTTTTTGAAAAAACCCAGATGTGGAATGAATGAAAGGTGTGAAATGTGAAATGAATGAAAGGTGCGAAAAGTTTAAATATGGACAACACTAGTATTACAGTATTTAACAATTATTTTATGGCAACACTATACAAAGCACTAATGTTGTCGACGTCTTCCTGATGGTTCATCGTCTTATCAATTTTTAGATTAAGTTGATAAATACAAGTTTTATGACGGTTTTTCCAAAGAAGGTCATAAAAAGTACCTGTTTTTCTGTCTAATTAATATAGGGACAAGTACTTAATTTACCTATTATCGTCTTTTAAATCAGATAAAGGATATTTTGATTGTTTGGGAGCTTAGTACGAGTATTAATTTGATAGAATCAAGAAGTATGTGTAGAGATAAGGGTCTAACCAAGAAGGTAATAGGCCAAATTCGAGCTTACCGGTATCTCAGCAAAACCATCCGTTTTATAACCAGCAAAATTATAAAATGTTCAAATGTGATATACAATTACCTCAAAAACCCAGAGAGGTATGAACAAAACCACAAAGGAAGAGTCGAGAAAGCCACATCATTTCAGAAAAAGCAGGCGATAGTGAGAGCTGCTTCAAATTTAAGGCTTTCCATTAGTAAATTCAAGGCAGAAGATGGGGTTAATACTCGTGGATCAACTGTTGCTCGGATTTTCAAAGCTCGAAAATGACGAAAATCACTTAAAAATCGATTCTGGAACGAGCTTTTCCGCAGTTTTCTGAAGAACGATGGACTTTCCAACAAGATAATGCACCGCACGGATAACAAAATGTGAACCATAGCCTCCATATTCTACTGACCTGAACATAATGGAAAACGTGTGGGGATAGCTGTCAAGAAAAGTCTACGAAGAAGTACGGCAATACCAAAAAACCGAAGAGATTATTGAAGCCATAAAACGGTATTGGGCCAAAATTTCGTTCAATTATCTGAAGTAATTTAGACATCAGGAAGTAGTTTTAAACCCAGTATTTACCTAAACTATAAGATTGTTTGCTATTTTCTTTACTTAAAAGGGTCTTACAGGTAAATTTAGATCTTTTTCCTATTTATGTGACACAAAAAAACAGGTACTTTTTATAACCTTCTTCGGAAAAACCGCAAAAAAACTTATATTTATTAACTTAATCCAAAATGTTTGTTTGCAATATAAACTTAATACATACCTCATTCATTCCACATTTAGGTTTTCCAAAAAAAAACCTAAGGCTTAAAGAAATATCCATGTGACACGAAGAATGACGCTCTTAATATGTGGCAACACTTTTAGGAAATTCTAACTAACATTTTCGTTTTACAAAAAATGAAAACCTATACTTAACTTAAAATTAGTAAAAATTGATTTTGGCCTCAAATATCTTGAGAACAAAGAAAGACATTCGCCCATGTTCCGAATTTCGATCGAAAGTGAATTAAAATCACTTTTCAATTTCACGTGAAATGAAATTGCATGTTCTTCAATTCGATCGATTTCGAAAACTTCGAAATTGCTTCGAACTGTCAGAACTGAAGGATCATCCATTTTTATTTTGTTTCTGAAGTAAAATTTTTGCTGTTTTGAAGATGGATGCAATGTTATGGCAATTTTAAGTGAAAAAAGAAGCAGAATTCAAAGAAAAAATAAGAAGACGAATTTTGCGAGATAAATCAAATATATTGGATTTATACCTGACACAATGTAAGTGTGTGAAAATTATCTAGAATTGGTCTGATAAATAAAGTAAATTCTTGATTTCGTCTTTTAAGCTTTCATGGTAATTTTAGATTAAGCAAAGACGTTTTTTTATATATTCTAAGGGAAATAGAACCTTTTAGAATACCTTCATCGATTCCTTCAATTCAAAAACTTGCTGCAACCCTCCGATTCCTAGCAGAAGAAAGCTATCAAAGATCAATTCACAGAAATAAAAAATGTGATTTGAATGCGTTCAAAAAATGGAATAAACCGAAATACAGAACATCCATTTGCATGTTCGAAAATTCAATTCACGATAACGCATTGTGGAACACCCAAATTCACTTTCGCAAAGTGCATTCACAAGAAGTGAAATGCAGAACATGGGCAATTGACTGCGAACTTATTTTATCTTAAGATCGTATTTATATACGATTAAATTTTAAAAACTGAATTCAAAGCACAGTTTTTTAAATAAGAATTAAATTCATATGAAAAATAATTCTTTACTAAATTAGTTTCACAATTTTCGAATGAAGTTCTTTAAATAACAATTTACCTTATCAGAATATAATTTCAAAATATTTAAGGGAAACAAGAGGCGTTTATCAGTGTAGGTCGCATGTCAGAACCCTTTCTGGTGTTTCGAAATTGCGAAATAACGCAAGTACGGGGTTTCTAGTGTAGTAATATACATATATTTATTTTTGCAAGAAAAAAATTATTCCAAAGGTATTAAAAATATATCCAATGACAATGAGTAGCTGATTTAAAGAAATTGAAACCCACGTCATAATAACATAAAAGTCCATAGCATAAAAACATAGCTTACGCAGAAAAAAAAATAAAGTGGGTTGTTTTATTATATTATTTATTAAGAATAATTTCCACTCAAAATATAGACACTTATCATGACACTATTGACAAGTGACAAACCCACATTATTTTGATTGAAAAGTCTTCAATTTATATTGACAACGAAACGATGACGACGCACAAAGCATAAGCATATCATTTTTATAGGTTCGTTTTTGCCATACTCTTAATAAAGATTATTTTGTTTATTTTTATGAGACACTATATACATAGTTTCAGAATCCTACTTAAAATTTTTATGTTATTTCTCTGAACATAATGATGATAATTATTATTATCATACAAATATTTGCACCTAATAAAACTCTTAATCCGAAACAAATTGAGCTATAACAATAAACACTGAAGGAGCTTACCATAAGGTAGAATAAATTTAAGAGAAAATTAGACACGGATTATTATTGATTCTGAAAGGATTATTAAGATGTGAATTTCCATCTTGTTAACTTCCCATAGGAAGTTATTGTAATGGGTCCGATTTGACAAATTGAAAATTTTGACATTTCTCGACGTTTCAAGGTCCCTAGAGTCGAAATAAAAGATTTTTAGAAAGATGTCTGTGCGTGCGTGTGTACGTACGTCCGTACGTCTGTACGTCCGTACGTTCGCGACGTTTTTTTCGTCGTCCATAGCTCAAGAACCAGAAGAGATATCGACTTCAAATAAATTTTGTTATACAGATAATAAGGCAGAAAGATGCCGAAAGGGCTCTCAAGAAAATTGCGTGGGTGGTTTTTTTACCATAGCAGTTTAAAAAAAAGGTGAACATTTTGATTAAACCTAAATATCTCATGAACCAATGACGCTAGAGACTTGAATTAAATTTTATATTATATATTGTAACGTGATACAAAACAATTATATTTTTGTAAAAAAATCCAATTAACAGTTTTTTTTATAAATCAAAAAAACTGAAAAAAAAAATTTTTCACCTCGAAAATTTTACGACTAAAATATGATTTCATCTCCAAAACAATTTTTTGCAATGAAGAATAATGTTTTTGACATTAGATAAAATTTTGAGAAAAATCGAATTTACAGTTTTTTTTACAAAAAATAAAAACCTAAAAAAAAAAATTAATAAAAGTTGGTAAAAATTGATTTTCGACTCAAATATCTTTTCAAAACTTTGAGTTATTGGCTTTAAACTACTTTTATCTTTCAAAAATATTGTTGTCAACATTCAGTAAAATTTTGAAATAAATCGAATTGACAGGTTTTTTACAAAAAATTAAAAAAAGTTGGTAAAAATTGATTTTCGACTCAAATATCTTTTCAAAAATTTGAGATAACGGCTTCTGACTAATTTTAACTTATAAGAAATATTGTTTTCAACATTCGATAAAATTTTGAGAAAAATCGAATTGACAGTTTTTTTTACAAAAAATAAAAACCTAAAAAAAACAATACTAAAACTTGGTAAAAAATTTACTTTCGACTCAAACAGCTTTTTAAAAATTACAAATATTGGCTTCAAACTTATTTTATTTCACAGAAAATATTGTTTCCGATATTCAGTAATTTTTTTTATAAAAATTCAACAGTCCGTTTTTTCATAAAAAAATAAAATCTACAAAAAATAGTACGCAAATTTGGTAAAAATTGATATATATAGACAAACTTTTAAGCAAGACAAATCGACAGACGGGATGGGAAGTTATCAGTGTGGGTCGCATCCCAGCCTCTTTTGTTTTCTTGTTTTATTGATTTTTTAATGTTAAACCATACGATTTAAAGCAGGTTTGAAAAATGTGCAGAGCTGCTATGTCTCAACATCACAACCAACTATAAAGTTTTTGTTTCAAAAGTGAACGTTGTTAGTTATTATTATTATTTTTATTATTATTATTATTTATTGAACTATACCTACATACATAAATGTACAAAACAATACTTAAAAGCTACCAGGGCTTCTAGCTGAGTTATTACTTTTATTTTTCACAAGATTATGAATTTCTTCTGCTTTTTTTGGAATTATGGTGTTGTGTTTTCAAACTCTCATATATTTTCGATTTAAAGTACTTTCTTAGAAATTTTCTAAAACATTACAACACATTTTGTGAAAATAAAAATAAGTATTTTTAAAGTTCATTTAGCCGTGTCAAACCCTATAAGCCGACAATATAAAACTTTTGACTCATTTTAAAAATACTTTAATGTTTCAAAACTTTTTTAATTGATTTTTTTTTTTTGAATTGATAAATTCTCGTATTATCCAAATTACTTCAAAATTATTTAGATGTTGTTTTTTTTTTAAATTATTAAATTTTTTAAATTTATTATAATGAGTTAAATTAATAGCAAGTTGTTGATGAAAAACTTAAAATTTCATACAAAAATCACACAACGAAACAACTAATTAAAACAATTGAGTGTGGAAAATGACATTTTAGTTTAATTGTTGTTTAAAGCGTGGATCTTTTTTAAATTAGATTTTATTTCGTTGATTGAGGAAGTCCCAAACAATATTTGCGTTCTGTTTTCCTTAAACATACAATCACTCAATTGCTAAAGACCAACGAACAATATTTCTACCCTGATTTTTCTGTGGAAAAATTTCCTTAATCATAAAAAAAGATTGAGGAAGTGAATTATGCTAATGTTTTGTTCGACAACATTTTGATTCCAGGAAAAATTCGCGATAGAAAATATATTATTGTAGGGGTTTTAAGTAATTCAAAAGCAAACAGAATGAATTGGTTCTATTTGGGGAATAAATTGAAATACATAGCTAGATATTGAACTATTTATATGCAAATAAAGTTATAAAATTAGAACTATTCGCATCGGAATAAATCAAATTAAAATATTGTTTATTACTGTGAAATGGTACACGCCACGCCCTTGAATAGTATACGATTCAAATTAAAAGCTAATTTTGGACCATTCAATTCGTCCTTTTTTTTTAATACTTTTGGCGTCAATAGTGGCTTGAATATTGACTTCCAATACTTGAAAAGCTTCTCATTTGTTGCCATAAAATAATAACGAAACATATTCCCATAAAAAGTAATGGAAAGGCGTTAAGTTCGCTCGAAGGATGAGTCGAGTTAGTAGGAACTTTTCTAGAAATATAGTTCTCACCGAATTGATTATTAAGTCAATATTATTTATTTTTATTCGTTCTTTATTTGTTTATTTATGTACTTAATATTTATTTATTTATTATTTATTCATTTATATATTTAAAATTATTTATTTTCCTTTATTTTTTTTATTTATTTATTAATTAATACAAAAAAAATAGTACTTATTAGTCAAATACGTATATTTCTTGTTACTTATTTATAAAATTATTATCTAAAAACGCAAATATTATGTGCCATAGCCTGGCAATTTCTTTAGATCTTAAGTTTTAGTTGTATTTAGACACTTTTTTCTTTTTATATAAAATTCTGTATAAATCATATTAAATGAAGGTTTTGATCATAGTTTTTCTTCAAATGTAATCTCCAATTCAAAATATCTTTAAAAAATTAAATGTCAAATCCCTGAGCAAGCTGCGTATTATAAAAACAAAAACAAAAATTTGTAAAAAGCATTTATCTATGAAAATAAAATATCTATCTATCTAAGTCAATACTTACATAGGTAGTTGATCAATTTAAGGAAACACAAAATCAGTCAGCATGGCTCAAAAGCACTCGTCATTCACCATTACGGCAGCTTTTTCGGGAGAAATAAGGCCCGATAATTCCACCAGTGGTGTATAAATTGATGCTTTGATGTTGGTAATTGGCTTGAGTATTGAGTAATGCCTTCACTCTATATGAGGTAATTTTGCTTATTGACGAAGCCATTTAACCAGAAATGATATTCATTCCAAAACACCGTAAAGTGGACGAAGTGCTCTATGAGCTATAACAAAGATACATTTTTTTTCAATTTAAATATCTAGAATTTAAAAGTGATGCTCTGGTATTAATTAATCACCTGAGCACAATGGGTGAAGCTTGAAGCTTTAAAAAACGCTTGAAGGAGAAGCTATCATTAAAAGCGCGCATTTTGAAGCAAAATAAGTCCGCAATAGTGAGCTCAACAAGAATTGAAATCTAAACAGCATCAAATCAAAAGTTTTTAACTTGATTTCTCAACTATCCATATAAACCGTCAAAAGTAAAAGTTCACAGAACTTTCGCTTCATCTTATGCTTCAACTTTGCATTGTAGCGCTGTGTATTTTTTTTCGTAGTTTTCAACTTTTACAGTACATAAGTTTCAGCTCCACCACTGTGTTCAGCCACTAACTGAACAGAATATGTCAACAAAGTTTTACCATCCCAGCCAGCGGCGGCATCTAGTGGCTAGGGCGACATTAAGTTGTTCGTTAAAAACCTTAAGTGTGTGACAGATAAGAAGTGTTCAGACTTCGGAGTAATTTCTAAACGAAGAACTCTTAGCTCAATTCGAAATAAAAGATGAAAGTCTCAGAAAAATACTAAAAATTAAGATTCACAAGACAAACGCGAAAATGAGCGAGTACTAAAAATATCAACTACTCGTATCAATTCGACTATTTTGTAACTTTTATCACCGACTCTTAGCGTTTTTTTCTAGTTTTCTCAATTATCATAAGTACATTATTCTTGAACACGCCTTATCCTAAATGTAACAATGACGTTTGAATAAGTTCAAAATCTTTGAATTTACATTAACTATTTCCCATACAAAATTTGATAGTTCAATAGATAAACCTAATAAAATAGTACGAATATCTAATCTATTGCGTTAAGATGTTGCATGAATATCCTTAACATTGTATTTGGCTTGTTACGAGGAAATTATTTCAATTTTTGAAATACACAGCCAATTTTATAACCTAACTGATTCCTGACTTATATTCGAGGGCACGTAGTGAAGAGCTTAATTCCATTCACCCACTAAAAACTCATGTACTAGTAATAGCTCTGGGGACCAGAAAAAAGGAACATTCGTTCATTTCTCATGTAAATAGAATAATTAGCGAAACATTATATTTAAGAGCAAGTAATGAAATTGGCGTCAAATTTAAGTTTCTTTGTTTTTTTTTTTAACTGTATTAAAATGAACAAATTAATTAATTTTCGTTCGTGTTTTATGACTTTATTAATACGATCGAACATTTATTTACTTGAAACTTAAATTAGTTTTAATCTTTATACATATGCACACATATGAACAGTAAATAAATATTTTTCGTAAAATTAACCTGGTATATAACCTACATATAACGAGATAATATCAATTTTCATTGGAACCCATAACAATTGAATTAAAGAACATGATATCCAAACAAATACGAGTAGGAAAAAGTATAAACACTTTCAGTTTCAGTTACACGTACATATAAAACACTTTTATTTGTAAAATAAGATTTTTATTTATTTAAGTACTTAATAGCATTTGGAAACACAATACAAATGAATGAATCTTTTCGTGTCATTTCAATGGTTCTTCGAAAGTAATAATGAATAATGAACGAATGAATTCAATTCTCACGAAAGAAAAATGATCTAAATAAAATGAAACAAGTTCTAAAAAAATTAATCTTGTCAGTTAAAATTTTAGGAATCTTCAAAGATTCCTTAGATTAATTTGTTATCTTAACCATGGGAAAACAGAAATGTTTATATTCCCCTAATTTTGTAATATTTATATTCGAAAAACATCAATCAAAATACAGAAAAATTAAATAAAATTTAACCTAAGAGGTTTTTTTTAAAAAAAAATAAAGTGTTTTTAAATAATAGGTTATCTTTCCACTTTTTTGGTAGCTGTCACTTTTGACACTTGAGAAGTTAAAAACACTCCATTACTTAGCATAGATCGTAACGTTAATGCGTCATCTCTCAAATTTTGACAAGTAGTCACTACTGTAAATGTAATGTAATTAAAGAAGCTTCAACAACGCTACAAAATTATCAAAATTCACTTTAAAAAATGCTGAACATTTAAAAGTCACAGTTTGCAAAAGTTAAACCCTTTTAGATTAATGAAAACTTCAGAATTTTCAGAAAGTAATTAGTTTATAGCAAGCGTGAAACTACGATCAGAGGCTCATCATCATAAGTGCATGTGTTAGTAAGTAAATAATACAATTATAGCCTAAAAAACGCACAAAATACAAAACATAATTAACATTTAACATGAACTATTATAGAACCAAAAGTGTATCTATGAAGAAATATGAATATTTGAAGAAGCTAAATACGATGTTCATATGGAGGCAGATAAAAGGATCATCCCAACGAAGACGCTGAAGGGCAAGCGAATGAAATTACATATGTTGAAACTATTCAATACGTTTTCTACGAATTTCGTAATAGAGAGTCCATATTTCCGAAGCATATTCAAGATAAGGACGAACATGTCAATTGTACAAAGAAACGGTAACACAAAGATAATTGAACTCCTTTGTCCAGCGTTTTATTGAACCAAGGATAGAACTTGCCTTATTGACAATAAAATTAATGTAATGTATGTACATTCATAGTTGGAACAGAAATTACATTACGTCGTTAATAGACAGGATGAACAGAAAAGGGCCAAGATGGCTCCCTGGGGAACACCAAATTGAGCAACAAACGGTTCAGAATGACAATTTCAAAATTTTACCTCATAGGATCTGTTTTCAAGGTATGATTTGATCCAAGCTAAAAACGATGGTGGAAAACCAAGAGCTTTAAGTTTAAACAAAACAAATCCGAAGCTAAGTTGGTGAAAAGCTTTAGAAAAGTCAGTATATACATACATACATACTCAACTTCATAACTAATTTCTAAAACGTTTGAACATATGTATGTTTGAGAATATGAGGAGATTTGTAAGGATAAACCGTTAAAAATCTCCTCATATTCTCAAACATATGTATATATATATTGCTGTTCGCAAATGAGATTCTTACTAAAAAATGCTACACTTTCACAAACAACTTATTCAAAAAGTTTTGGAATGGAAGAAAGCTTGTTTTATCCGCCGTCTTGAAAATTGGTGTGAGAAATGAATTCTTCTATGTACTGGGAAATTTGCTCTGTTTTTAGGGAAAGTTTGAATATGAACGTAAGGGGTTCAACTAAAGCATTTTTGCACTTTTTTAATACTATCGGGGGAATACCATCGGGACCGGCCTAGCAGTCATCATCATCAAGGACCGTACCGTACTCTGTAGCACAGGGATAAAACTACAGCTGGTTTGCTAAAAGGAGTGAAGATTATGAAATTATACTTCATCAACTAATTTAAAGCTATTCACAAATTACTCACGGAAATTGGTTGCAAAAGCGTTACAATTCTTTCGTGTACCAAGGGTGGCTGAAGTTTGTATTTCTTGATTTCTTTTAAAGTGGATTTTTTTCCAAACAATTATTAATGATCTTATAAAAATTTGAAACTGCTTCGTCAATATTAGAAAGCGCTAAAGTATCAGCAATTCCAGAAATGGTAAAATCTTTAGATAACAACTGGAAATTAGCACTTCTGAAATCAAAATTGTATAAGCAATCAAAGGAATTACTGTGTTTAATAAGGTGATTACATGAGTCAAGAAAAATGTCCAAAGATGGGTAAAATTTATCAATATTAGTAACTCCTGATCTAGATTCTAGAACAGGGGTTCTAATAGCGTCAGAAGAAAATACTAAATATAGAATTCGATTTTTTGAGTTTTGAGAAGAATTCCAATTGTGGAAGAGAGAGAGAGAGGGATTCTTCAAGGCAAGATTCGTCTTCAGATAATATTGCCACCAGGAACAAAATAATCCCGACTTTCATCGATGAGGTCCATTTTTAAGACGCATACAAATTATTAAAACCTACTACAAAAATGGTGATTCTGTCACAGCCTTTAAGAGGAGATTATGGTTGTGAACAACAGGCAAATTGTCTTCAGCGACGAAGCACATTTCTCACTCACTGAAGAGAGGCTATTACATCAACAAAAAGTCACTGCTTGGTGAGCTCTTTGGTCCGGAGGTGTGATTGGACCGTACTTCTTCGAAAACGACGATGGAAGGATTGTCACCGTCAATTCGGAGCTTTATGGTCATATGATAACCGACTTTTTTTGCCTGCTATTGAAGAATACGACTTGGAGAATATGTGGTTTCAACAAGACGGTGCCACATACCACACAACTCGAGCGAATATGGCTTTATTGCAAGACACATTCCCTGGCCTCGTAATTTCTCGTCGTGGCGATATCAACTGGCCACCAAGATCATACATTTTGACACCGCTGGACTTTTTTTTGTGGGGCTACGCGAAAGACCGTGTTTGTGCAGTTAAACTTTTAACTCTTGAGGACTTAAAAACCAACAAAAAGTCAAAAAGTGATCGAAAATTGTTGCAAGCATCGATTCTTTTAATGCTTGCAACAATTCTCATGGTGGTTGAAATGATGTAGTGTTTTAAACATAATGTCAATGTTCAAGCTTTATAAAAAAAAAGGAATATCATGGAAAAAAATATTTTATACGTGTTTTATTTACGTTTACTTTTAAAACCACAAAATGGATAACCCTGCACATTGATTACTTTTAGGAAATCGTCGTTTTTTTTAATATCAAAATGAAACTTCTTATTGGAAACCCAATATAAAAGTTAGTTCACATTTTTGGATCAAAATGAGGATAAAATCCTTTTTGCACATGCTTTGAAATTTTAATTTTTATAATGTCTTTAAAAGTCTGCATTTTCACTATCAGTATGGACATTGCAGTGCTAAATAATCAATTTTCATTATTTAGTCCCCGTTCTTTGCTTTTTAAACCCTATTAGGAAAAAGAAATGTCATTAATTCGGAATAATAAAAAAGGTACACATAAACAAAGTGTTATGTTTTTCCTTTTCTTTTCTTGAATTCTAAGGTACATTTTTGCATCTTTTTATACTTTATTTATGCTGTTATGTGGTATATTTAAAAAAAAAAAACAACAACATCCAGCAGGAAGAACTAAAGCAATATTGTGTGTGGAAATAGTGTCCATCATTGTTGCAAGGCGAGTGCAAAAAAAAGTAATTACATTAAATAATCAATGAATTTGCGTCGGTGGGTACTAATTCACCTGGAAAATTTGTATCTTATTTATGAAGATTCATATATACGACTTTACCATAGACAGACATAGACAGTCTTTTGATGGGAAAATTATAGAAATGTATGTAGGACAATTTTGTTGTAGATGGACTATAATATAGTGTTATGTTTAACTTCTTGACTTAATCAATTCAGTGCTTCTAGGAACTCATGTATACAATGCATATGAATCTTTCTATCTTAAAGGCATTTCTTTATAAAGACTGACATCAGAGTCAGACCATTTCATTGTAACTAACCAGAGTCAATTTAAATATAATTTGACATTCCAACTTAAAACGAGTAAATGACAATCGAAATTTTCTCTAAATGTATCTATAAGATTCTTTTGCATTGTATTCACTAGATATGTGGATAGTGTCGTTGGATTTGTTGTACATATCTTCTTTTTGTTGTCAAGTATCTTTTTATTGACTGGGAATGTTACCCTGTCAACCTCTCTGTATTGTACTTGACCTTGAATGTGAGTGGAATGCCCTCTAAAATTTCCATTAGATTCTTTTCTATCTTTTTTAGGTGTATTCCCATATAAGAATCGCTGAAAATGTTAGGTACATAAATTCGATTTCAATAAAAAAAAACAAAATGTTAAAAACCTGTTTCACCCTTTTTAGTGCGTTTTGAATTATTGTGATGTGAATTCAAATAGGGAAGTGGTGTGGTTTATATGTGATTTTGAAATTCAAGGTGTTGTTAAAATTATTAATAAATTAATAAAAAGAAAAACAAACAAATAAATTATGTGTAGCTGGTTTAGTTATTTAATATTTTTTAAAGCTTCATGCAAAGTTATATTATCCTTAAGATATGTATTTTTAAATGTAGATACCTTCACAAAACATAACATTAAGATACTTTTACTTAAAGTTTATTAAAACAAAAAGAACAAAATTTTACCTTCTTCCCTGAGACTCTGCTTTGATTGAATAAGTTTAATCAATGAGATTCGTTGGTATGGCAATTTTAAGAAAAGAAAAGATAGAACTTTCAGGAAGGAAACAGAGGTATGAATATTTAATTATATTCTTTTTCACAAACTACACTCTAAAATTTTGATATGATTTTTCTCCTTGAATTAAGGTAGATTTAATTTCTTGCACTTTTTTCACTTCAACACAAAAATTTTGTATAGGTATATGATGTGTAATGTAGGAAGTTGGTACTTTAAAACAAAAAGTTGAACCGCACTCAACTTTGGTTATGCGACTATGGATCTTTATCGATTCAACCGAACGAGTACTTAGAGAATACTGGATGTACAGATAGAATTGTTCGCGTTCAAAACCATGAAAAGACGTAGGTATCTGAAGTCGTCCGCCGTTAAGTTCTAAAGAGAAAACTCACAGAACTCACAATTACCTATCTATATCAGCCTTCACCTTAACAAAAATGTATATACGACGACATATGTATGAGCTATGAATACAACAGAAAAGGGATATACCTACAATAACAAATCTTTAAGATACTTTTTGTTTGGCTTTTAAAGAGAAAATAAAAGTTGGTTCTCCAGAAAAGTTTAGTTTACACTTAAAATCACGCGCACGTGCGTTGAACGTCAGATATTCTAAAGGTTGACACCAACTTTCAAAACCTACATAAATATATTTACGACGAAAGCGCTGTTCCAATCTGAATGCCTTTTAAAATGATACTGAGGTATGAATACTTTGGCTGACCTCATAATACCGCAAAATTAGCAGTTGAATGTTAGATTTGTTTTGAATAAATTTTTCAGGTCCGTCTTTAGTGAGTTTCGCTTTTATTTCTATTGAAGAGATAAAATCAATACACACAAAATTAATGTGCGTTCGATAATCAAAATAAAAAACAAAACACTACGTCACCGGGTGATTAATTTAAGCACATTGAGAGTTCTTATTTTTTAATTATTAACAGTGATAAGAAAATTTTGTTGATATTCTTATCTCAAAAAAATAATTATTTTACATTTTGAATGCTTAAGAATTACAAAGTAAGTAACATTTTGTAGAGGATTAAGACAAATTAAAAGTATTTGCGGATGACAACGTTGTTATTAATTAATTAGTAGAGATATCATTTTGATTAAACGAAGTTATAAAAATTAATTGTAATTTATTTTATAAATTTTAATGTATTCGTGATTATTTTCAGAATTTTAGCAGCTACTTTATAAGTTTTTTTAGCTTCAGCAAGTTAAGTAAATTTAATTTAATTTTCCTTCACTTAAAAATGTAGAAAAAACTTGCAACGGGTGGTTTTCAAGGTCCCTAGAATCTAAATACAAGATTTTTAGAGAGATGTCTCTGTATGTCTTCGTATTTCGGCTCGTTTGGGAAGATATACAATTTTCTTACAAACATAAAAACTTTAAAAATAATTTACTAAAAGTTGGTAAAAAATGGTTTTTGACTTAAATATCTTTTTAAAAATTAAGGATATTGGCTTCAAACTAATTTTAACTTATAGAAAATATAACCCGTGTTTTGTTTGAAATTCTATCAATAGTATAGTAGGATTTTACACGAATAACAAAAACAATATCCGTAGTATGAATACTACCGATAAAAGTTAAAGTAGAATCTTACTTTTACGGATGGGTTTTTGACATTTATACGAGTCTCGAATGGATCTTATGTGATTTTGTTCTCAAATGTTGGTATGATTAATATTGCATTTGCATCTCGATGGCTGTGTTCGTTAAGTAGTTGTGCATTTGGAATCATGTGTTTTCAATTGGGGAAAAAATCAATTTATTACTGTTGATATTATTTAGTTTTGTTAATAAAAATGGACTAACTGGGCTTATTTTGCAAGAGAAAACAATAGAAAAGATAATTAAGTTTTGCTATATTTCCACAAAAGGTTTATCTCAGTTTAGATTAAATAATTCTTTTTGGTGTTTCCGCCGCACAAGAAGATTTAAAAATGATTAAAATGCAAATAGTGTTTCGATGTTTCTTATGAAGTGCAAGTGAGATAGTTTGATTCGTGTTAAACAATGAAAAACTGGCACCATATAACGACATATTACCACTCCACGTGCAATTTTTTTTTTAATTTGATTAAAACAAAACTATATTTTTTGTAGACAAACATGCAAATAAACAGACCACAAGTCCACAACGCATTATCTGTAAAACCAAATCCTCCACACAGGTTTTTCTTCACAAATTTTGACTCGACTCCGACCCCCGACCGGAATCGAGGCGAATCAAGCTCATTTCAACTCGATTCAGGTATATAAACAATTTAGGCGAGCTTCAAGCTCGCTTCAACTTCAACACCATATGTTAATGTAGTAGTCTACGAACAAACCCCCTTCTTGAAGTTTTTATTTTACGTCAAATTGTTTGGTTAAAACTTTGAAATCGACTATCACATTACAGAGATGTATTTTCTTGATTTTGATTAATTGATTAATTGATTACACGATTTCACCCCAGGTCTAAATTTCGCTATTTTTTTTGGAATTTTTTGATAAATTATTCTGGCAAATATTCAATTGTGTCAACTTTTAAACTTAAAAACCGGACTACTTCGGATCGTTTTGTTGGCAATTTCTCACTTTACTATATATGGAATACGAAAAAAACGCACTTAATGTTGATAATGATCTGAATTTATCGATTTTTCAGTGTTTGAAGCAATTAAATGTAACATACCTACTTTTTTGACCTGAAATTGAAGATCATGACTTGACCGATATGTGGTTCGAAAAAAAACTGGTGAGCAAACCACACAATACTAATAATTATGGCTTTCTTGCGTGATAAGTTGACACCTTTACATATATTTTTCTTTGGGAATACTCAAAAAACTGCACTTACCCGATTAATTCTCGAACTTAAGAAGCATTGAAAAGATATTATCTGAAATGTTCATAAAAATGGTTAAAAATTGCCCTTACATCCGAGACGCTTATTTGAATGATATATTGTGTTTCACACTTAAGATTAGTACGCAGCTCGAGCTAAAATTTAGTTTACGTTTTTCCCCCAAACTTCAGCTACAACCTAAGCCTTATTTTGACAGAAGAACCTTGTATAGAAAATGTAATTGTTCTTGTGGAAACTTTCTTCCCATTTCCAAATTTATGGATGTTGCCTCACTAGGACCGCTATGGCTACAAGAAATAACTCCTAAATATATAAGAACGGTACAAAATATAATTTATTTTATGACAGAACCTTTTTAACAATGAAAAAACAGTTGTACTCCAACTCGAATGACCATACCCATAGAAAATTTTAAGAGGGGGCTATACTCCAACCATTCCTCCTTTTAGATACGACCTAAAATAATCTGTTAAAATTTAGCTCGTTATAAACGTACAAACATTTGACAGCTCAATAATGTACCTACAGTATGCAACAAAAATATGAAATTTTAGCTAAAGCTTCGTACCACTTGGCTAAAACGGTTTGGTAAATTTTAGCTTGACTATTTAAGTTTTTTTCTTAATAGTGGGCATACGCCACAGTTACCCATTTACATTTTTGTTTTTACAAATTAAAGTGAAATTTGAGAAATAATTCGCCTTGTTTTACAATTAATAGGAAATCCAACCCTGACATCAAATTACGCGCATCCCCCCAAAATAAAAACAAGTATACCTCCGCGCTCTCTCAAATCCACATTGTTTTGTGGTGTGGTGGTTTTTGGGTTGTTAAAACAATAACAATTGTATATCTACACGTAATTTGTCTACATGTCTACATGGCATGAAAACTTTTTACTGTTAAAAAGCATACCTAGTTATTTTTTGTGAATGGGTCTGATATTAAGTCATCGTTATATCGTTTCGCACATATCATAAAGTGTAATGACATTATTTAATTTGGGCACTTTAACATTGAAAAATAAAATGTGACACTTAAAATAAATTGATGAAAATTGCTTTCGGAAGATTGAAGATAGAATTCGGAAATTAATTTTTGTACTCCTACATTTCCGTTTATACGAGTACATTTATGTTTTCATATATTTTTGTCAACATACATATTTTATTAATTTTTGAAAGACCTGTAGTGGTTATTCTTGTATGGAATGAAAACACACCTTGCGTTTGCAAAATAATAAAAATAGTAGGTACAACATAAACAGAAAAAACACCTAAGTTAAGTTTTGTAGACAGATAGAAATTATGTTCTCTTAAAAAGTAAGCATTTTTCATTGCTCATTTTATTATTGTTATGCGCCGAAAAAGAGACGTCAATGGGATTTTTCATTTGATTTTCGATTAACTTAAGAGGAAGTCATGCTCTATGAAAAAGAGAAAATTGCTAACTTTAAAAGTGCGCATTATAAAGCTTTTCTCACATAAAGACTCGAGATTAAGAGTTGTTTTTGTTGAAATAAAGTGTTGAAGTACAGTAGAGGCAAAGATTTTAAATATAGTAAAAAAAAACTCGCTAAGTGTTTATGTAAGAAAAATTTGTATAGTAAGAATTAAATTTCTTGGTCTTTCAGACTTCCTTGTTTCCGTGGTTGCACTATTTATACAAAAAACTATGATTTTGTTCGCAATACAATCACGACTCAAAATTTAATCCATAGTTAAGCAATTTTAATTCAGAGATTTCCCTGACTTATTTGAAGTTAAACCGTTTTTCAAAGATATTTTTTAAACTTGAACTTCATTCAATCAACTACTGGGATGCGACAAACACTGATAACTTCCCGTTCCCATCCCGTCTGTCGATAAGTCTTGCTTTAAAGGTTTTCGTGTTTTGCTAAAAAAGTTGGAAGTTTGATGATGAAATAGTTTGATTTCAAAATCTATTCTTGTTCAAGAGATTTTTAGTCTAAAACCAATTTTTACCAATTTTAGTAGCATTTCTTGGAAGATTTTGTTTCTTATACTCGTACAACAAAATACAGATTAGATTTTTTTAAGAAAATTTATCACAGAATGAAATCATTTTAAAG
This sequence comes from Eupeodes latifasciatus, assembly GCA_920104205.1. NCBI lineage: Eukaryota > Metazoa > Arthropoda > Insecta > Diptera > Syrphidae > Eupeodes > Eupeodes latifasciatus. Next base: position 19,095,723 of record OV049925.1, read on the forward strand.
TTAATACATTTATTTATTCACGAGATATCGAGAATCGAACAGCAATGTTTACCAATTTTACGTACTGTTTTTTGTAGATTTTAATTTTTATGAAAAAACTGACTGTTGGATTTTTATAAAAAATTTACTGAATCTCGAAACAATATTTTCTATCAGATGAAAGTTGTTTTAAGCCAATATCCTAATTATTTGAAATGATACTTGAGCCGAAAATCAATTTTTACCAAGTTTCAGTTGTTTTTTTTTAGTTTTTTTATTGTTTTAATATTATACAATTTTACCAGAAGCCAAAAACGTTAGTTTTCGTCACATAATATTATTTTGGAGATAAAATAATTTCTCTTCGTAAGAAATTCGGGATGACAATTATTTTTTTTTCTGTTTTTTTTTTTATTTAAAAAAAACGTTAGTTGCATTTTTCAAAATAAATCAGTTTGGTATCACTTCACATTATATAATATTAAAATTAATTCAAGTCGCTTTAAATGTGGGTTAGTGAGCAGTGTTGGGACTTCTACCACTTAAGTGGTATTTCTACCACTTTTTGGTGTTCATGAAAATCTACCACCTAAAAAGCAAATTCTACCACTTTTTGCAACTCACCGTTCACCTATCATTAAGCTCTACCTTTTAATATTTATAGTATATTTAAATTTTTTGTCAATAAATCTTAAAATTATAAACGAGTTAAATAAAACATTTCAATCTGAGAACACAAAAATACACTTGATATTCGAAAGAATGACTACATTAAAATTAATTTTTATGAAAAATTTTGTAAAACCAGAAAATATGAATGTAAACACAAATATAAAAAACAGTGAAAACTATTTAACATATTCTCAAATGTATTTTGGCCTTTACTTTGAAAGGTACTTACTTGAAAATGATATTGTTGAACAAGATGTAATGCAACTACGAAAAATTATGTGCAGCTATTATATTGAATTATGTGTTCAAATTGGATAAAGGTTTAACCTTTCAAACGATGAACTAAATTTTTTCAAATATTTAAACCCGAAAAACGTTGTTGATGGAACAATGCCATCAGTTTTAGGTCTTACGAAACATTTTTCACCAACTATAAGTAACTCAGAACTAGAGTTAATTAATAATGAGTGGAGAAAATTAATTGGATAAAATAAATTACTCCAAATTTTTAAAACTGATGACATTGTTTCACAATGGCTTTTGATAAAAAACTTAAAAGACGGAATGGACAATTTAATTTTTGAAAACATATCTTCTTATATGTTGGAGCTTTGTTGCTTACCGCATAGCAGCGCTATTTTCAGATTTAAAAAATTTAAAAAAATGAAAAAAGAAATAAATTAAAAACTACAACCGTTCACAACATTTTGGCTGCAAGGGAAATTAAGTTAGAAAGTTATTGAATATAAGATTTACTACATAAAAATGGGTTTTAATTTCTACCACCTTTTTGACATCATTTCTACCACTCTTTTGCTTCTGCGAGGTCCCAACACTGTCGTGAGATATGCATATATGGCTCAAAATCACCAAGGTGCAGAATTGGCTTCGCTAGGAATTTAATATCTTAAATCTTGACTTAATTAAGAAAATACTGAAACTAACCTGTTTTGTGTGTCTATCAAACAATATACATAATTTATTAATAAACTAAATTTTATATGAAATCAATATATGTACACGCATAGAAAATCATTTCGGGAACGCGTCCTAATCTACAATCTTCAACAACAAGTTCAAAATATAATTGAAAAATGTAAGGTATTCAACCCCGGTCATCACTTAATACACCGTATTTTTTATACAAAATCTAGTTTTAGAAAGGATACTAATAGATTATTTATTTTTAACTGTAAAAATGCAAAAACAGTTTGTCCGATACCGCACAAGTCATTTTAGTGAACATATCGATAATCGATCAAAAATAATTTTAAGTGAACGCAGCCATTCGGTGTGACACGTCAGTCAAGGTAAAGAACAATAGCAAAGCCGACTGCCAGAGTATTTATCGTAAAATAAAAAATGTATCTCTAAAAAACTTATTATTATTTAAATTCGATTGACCTTGAAATGTCTACAAATGTCAACATTTTCAATTCGACAAATCGGAACGATTACAATAAATTTTGTATGTGAAGTTAATAAGCATCAACTGAACGGCCTTAAACTTTTTATAAACGAACCTTTTCCGACATTTGCAAGTGTCCGAGTTTTGTGATTTTAAGTTTTATAAACAAACTAGCGTCCCGGCTTCACACGGGTAGACATAAATAGGTACAAATATTTAGGTTATAAGCATGCTAATTAAAACGACAATGAATCACTTAATTAGAAAAAAATGTATACTTATCTTAAAGCCTCCCTGTACACTATGTTGGCTGTGGTATTTGTAGGTGGCAACAAAACGTATTGATTTTCAGGAGATCCTACTCGAGAAAGTGCCACATACAATTGCCCGTGGGAAAAGCACTCTTTCCTTAAGTCGCTACCAACTATGGAAAAAGTTTGTTCCTGGGATTTATTTATTGTTAGGGCAAAGGATATTTTTAAAGGGAACATTTTAAAATATATGGGCAAATCAGTTGGTATCATCGGGATCCGCTTAACATGTGCGAGCTGACCGGCCGCGGGACCCGTAATGATAGTTGCTACAATCACATTATCTCTTAATTCTTTGATCAATAGTCTTGTACCATTACACATATTGGGAGGGCTTGAATTTCTTAAAAGCATAACAGGCGTACCTATTTTTAATTTTATATTCTATAATGAAATTAAATGAGAAATAATCCAGAAAATGCAATGTTACGTTATAGACCGATCAAAATATCACATTACACCACGTGTTGTTGAAAAAGAAATTTCGAATTCCAACGTGACGTAATCTATGAGAAGTTCACGATAGATGGTCCGACAGTTTTCTGTAAAAAATCTGATTTAAGGCGCCATCTGTTCGAGACTTATGAAACTTACGATTAATAACAAACATCAACATTGACAATCAGTTTATTGTTTATTATAAATTATTAAGACCATTAATCGAAATATAAACTATCCTATATCTCAAGTTAGACCAAATTACACATAAAATGCCAACTTTCATCGAAATCGGTTGACTTGGTGAAGAGTTCACTGGGAACATACATATGACACTGGATTTTTATATATTAAGATATTATTATCTTTTTAAAATATTAATCATAACCATTGTATAAATTACTAAAACACATTCGTTATATAAATAACTAAAAAGAATTTTATATCGTACTTTCTCAAATTTTGTCAAGTTCGTAAAAATAAGAATAGGAAAAAACTGTGTTTTTAACAATTTGAAATAAAGCAAAATTGCTGATGAATTGAAAATTGATCTGTTAAAAGTCAAGAACCAAATAGAGAGCAGCCACATGGGGTAATTTGTTATCCCTGGCTTAAAAAAGTGGAATTAGTGGTCTTAACCTTCAAAATTATTATAACAAATTACATTTAACGATGGCATACAATCGGTACATAGTAAACCAAAAAAGTGCATGGTGGCGCTTTGAGCGTTAGTTTCATTGGCCTGGGGTAGTTAGATTTTAGATACCCCAGTGTGGCCGTAACCGTTGTTCGATACAAATATACCTTTTTTTTAATCGACTTTAAATTGACTAACTAAAACCGTGAGAAATGTTGAAAAACTCTCCAACTGACATAATAAAACCAGCTAATAAAAGTCTTAAAATATTCACACATCTTTTTCAATTGGGTTTTTCATCCTTTGGTAGTGAGTTACCCCGAGTTGCCGCTGTGTGGCCTGCATGAGGTGTGACGGTGACCACTATGGATTACTATGGATTACACTGGCACTTTGATAAAATTGTCAAAATTAACATATTGAGCCCTTTCCTCCAATTTATCATAAGAGCGTAATAAATGTATTACTCTACGCTGATGACCTTCTTTTATTATCCGAATCAGCAGACACCCTGCAATTGATGGTAAATCGTCTTACGGACTATTGTGTCAAGTGGGGTCTAGTCATCAACACAGACAAAACGAAAGTAATGGTCTTTTCGCGTTCCAATCGGAGTGAAGTTAGGAACACATGGATACTTAATGGAAGTCGTTTAGAAATATCGAAAGAATACAAGTATTTGGGAGTTTTGATAAATCCAACCCTGGATTATAGCAAGCACCTTGCAGAAAAAGCAAAAACTTCACAAAGCTTAATTAATTGTACTTGGAGGAAGATTTTCTCTAACGATCACATAAACCTTTCAACAAAATATAATATTTTCAATGCAGTCGTGAAATCTTCGCTTTGTTATGCGGCACAAATATGGGGTATGCAAGAATACGAAGAAATTGAAAAGTTTCAAAGAAATTTCTTAAAGAAAATATTCAATATTCCCTTAAACACACCAAACTATGCTATTTATTTGGAAACAGGCCTGCCAAAACTTTTTACTTTAAGTCTAAAGTTACAGGCTGATTATTTAATTAAAGTGCTTGGTCTACGGGAAACTCGGTTATGTAAGTTAATGATCCACGAAATTCGGAATAAGGACTGGTGGATGAGGACATGGGAAAACATTGCATTGAAGTTGTGCAGATCAATCTCAACAATATTGTTCAGGTGAAAACGAAGTTCTACGAAATCATCCAAAAACTTGAAGAATCTAACCGAAATCAGATGATTGAAAATGCCCGTCATTCGGAGAGCAGATTACTCTATAGCCAGCTTAATTATAACTTGTGTGAAAAGAACTACTTCCAAGATTCTCTCTCCTATAAAGATATTTCCCTAATTTTTAAATCAAGATGCGAACTTCTACATTTAAATGGAAAACCATACAACGGAAACTTTGACCAATTTTGCAATTTATGTAACTTGAGAGCTAAAGAAGATTGCTTTCATTTCATCAGTGTGTGTCCAATTTATAACCAGCAAAGAAGAGTATGCTTTGGTAAACCATCCCTATCAGTACAGGAAACAATTGAAATTTTAAATGGATCAGATTGGGCGAACCTTGTCAAATTTGTCAGAGCTAGCTACCACTACAGAATGCTTATAATAACGGAATATACATAAATCATATAATGAAAATATTTATACAATCAAATCATACCTTTTTTACTTTTTTTTAAATTTTATACCATTATACATATGTACTTGTTCAATTGTATACTTAATTATTTTAAAGTTACCAGTCGAGCTGACGGCTAAGCCAATGCTTAAAAAAAATTCATAAAAGCTTTTATAAAATTTGTAATGATTACTTACAATAAATGAATATTTTGAATTTGAATTTGAATTGTTAATTGTTGTTTGTATTGTCATAAGAGCTAAAATAAATTCTATCGTAAGCGACAAATGAAAAGCTTTACTACTGGTCCTTGAAACAATTTGGACCATAGTCAGTATTGGAATTTATTAATTATGCTGAAATTAGAACATGACCCTTCAAGGCTCTAATAATTAATAATAATTAAGTTGTCTTTTTTTTATTGAAAATGTCGCTTGTGATAAAATGGCGGAAAGGGTTCGATATGACAAAATTCCTTCACAGTCTTTTTTCTTTCTATCACACATTCAATACGTTTTTTTTTGTTTCTGAGATTTTGAAGCTTTCGAAATCCTCACCAAAGTTAATTATAGTGAAGTTCAGGCATAAAGAAATGATTCAAATGTATTGTAAAAAATTCTAATCAGTCAGGGAAGTTTAAACAGCGTTATTGACTATTTTTACCAATCTTTATGTGGTTTTCGATTTTTAAATTAAGATTTTAACTAACACAAAATTTGTTCTTGGTTCGTGGTGTTTTTTTCTTGTGATGCAATCTAAAACAAATAAATAAACAATTCGGATCAAATCGTATAGTCTTGTTGGCCAATTGACATATCCAAAACCCTAAATTACGCCCCCAAAAAACTTCTCACACAGTAAAGCCATAATTTGTCGTATTGTTTAACTTGACGACTCCTCGTCTTGGAACTGTTTACATATGGTCCAAGTCATGATTATCAATCGTTGGTTAAATTTTTGCACTTGCAGCAACAATATTTTCAACTTATCGTCGTATATTACGATGATGCAAAGGGCTAAAGACATCTGCAACACTTACAATCTCTTCAAATTTCTTCACATTTTTACTAATTTCTTTGTCGTTTATGACGTCCATAATTATTAAAATTTTAATAATATAAACGCGTTGTTTAAATGCTTAGCTCTCTTTTATCCCAAATGGAAAAAATTCAACTAATTTCATGACACTTTCAATGACAGCTGAGTTTGACATTTTGTTAAATGGCAATGAAACTACGAAATAAATAATGCCTATACGTTTATTACAAATAACGTATGAATCACCAACCACATCAATTAAAGAAAACACATTAATATAGTTTTACTAGAAGAAGCTTGTATCTGTCATTTTATGCAGGCAAAACTACTTGGCAAATAATATTAAAGGCCAAATTAACTTCCTCATAATGAACTTTTAATTGGTAATTTAAAGAATGTTTACAACAACAAAATAAAATCCTTCTTAAATCCCTCAACTCAACTAATCACAAGAAAATACTAAACAACGAGTCATTCGTTTCTCGTTATAATTCACCAACACAACAACCAAAAAAACCACAACGGCATCGCCATCACCAAATGACATCTATCAAAAATACATCAAATCAACCCAATTCAAATCTCAGCCAACTTCACTCATAAGTGTAGTTCTTGTTTATTGTTGACAGATCACAGATGAATTTAGAAAATAGGAAGAAAATCTTCAAATTGTAATTTTTACACAAGAAATCAAATCCAATTTCAAAAATAAACCAACAAAATAGATGAAAAATAAACTCATTCAAAAGTTTTTTAGTTTTTCCTTATAAAAAAACCTTCCATTTGTATTATGTTGACGCACAAAGGTTGTCAAGGGGCGCGTAAGAAAATGCAGGTAAATAGACGAAAGAAACAGTAGAATCGCATTTCGCATTAGCAATTTATTGTATATTCAATTCCGTAAAGAAAAAAAACATTAACAAGAGATTCCCAACTAACCTCCCACACAAGAGGTTGCAACAAAATGCAACGCAAAAAGCTTCAAACTTTCCAACTAATTAAATTTCTTTTGAAGTTCTTCGGGGAAATGACAAAGTTAATTTAATTTAGAAACATTAGAACATAATTTTAATTATTTCATTTCCTATTGATCAATGGCAACACACAAAAAAGAGAAACCTTACCCACGAGCTACGACTGATGGCTCGAGTTCGAGTTCGGTTTCGATTTCGGTCTCGGTTTAGCTTTTGGTAGCGATGTTTGTGGGTGCTCCCCTGTCATTGTTTCTTTTTTTATTCTTCTGGCTTTTGCTTTTAGGGGTTTGATGTTTTTTTTTATTTGATTAAAGTTTCCTTGAGGCTTTGGGGGGGGGGGGACAAATGCATGTTCATGAGATATTTATACAATTTTTTTCATTCATACAAACTTAAATCCATTCAGGTATCATTTGTCATACGAGATGCCGAAGAGAAGCAACACCGGAATGGAGTCAATGCACTGCAGTTGGATCAAAATAATGGAAAACTTTATTCAGCTGGTAAGTGAATGATTGTGCAAATAATTTGAGAGAAGATTAATTTTTCTGAATGGTATCCTTTTTTTTGTTTATTTTTTGTGTGTGATTTTTTAGGGAGAGACGCAATCATCAGGGTATGGAATACAAAAGAAACTGAATCACAAAACAAATATATCAAAAGTATGGAACATCACAATGATTGGGTCAACGATATAGTTTTGTGCTGCAATGGAAGAAATTGTAAGTAGAATCCTTTAATCCAGAGCTTGTCTGATTTACATTTGTTAGCTACAAAAATTCAATTCAAAGATTAAAATTTGCGTAAGACGCGTGTAAAATTTAAATACAGAATTGCTCTTTAAAATGCCACTAACATGTGTCAAACAGGGCTAATAGAAACTCCCACGTTTTTTAAGTACTTAGAGGTTGCATTTGTGTATGGGGCGATAGCATGGCATTTTTTGTACTTATAGGATTTGTTTGGTTGACTGGAATGGCTAAAGTCCTAAAAGATCTTAACACACAAATGGTATCGCCGCTATTGTTCTGAGGATGTGTTTTTGACGCTGCCATTTTTCATCTATTATACTCTTTAGGTCTCGTTCCGAGTAGATTGAAAACAGCATTTGTCCAATCTATATCCAAAAAAAATGAGCGGATCCTCCTCCCCGTCCATTTATGAACCGACTGTACTTAAGTCCCTTCTTTGCAAGGTCAAATCACAGGCTTAAGAAATATTTCGAACACCGAAAGCTGCTTAAAAACAGAAAGTACGATTTTCGCAGCAATAGGTCCACCGAAGATCTCATGGTTCTTTTTACCGAATAGTGGAACAAAGCTTGTCATCGTTTTAAAGAAATTAAGATTATTGCGCTTGATATTTCAAAGGCATCTAGCTCTTTTATTAAAATGCGTGCTTTCGGTATCATCGATTTCTTTCTTCGTCGTATTAGAAATTACATTTACCGGACCGTTTAATACAAGTAATATTTGATGGGTTTAAGTCTGTAAGCAACAATATAAATGCTGGTGAGCGTCAGGGCTCTGCTATATCGCTCTATCTATGCGCTCGTAAAACATTTCAAATTCAAGATTTTAATCAAACATGAAATAACCTCAATGGTGGAGTGAGGCATATTAAAACGGCTCGGCTCATCGTAAAATCATTAACGTCGTTAGGAATACCAACGAAGTGTCTTTTGACTTACCCTTTTTTATCCTTATTTTAACGGATTATTCTCATCCGAAATAACCACTTAGATTCCTACCCTCACATAATTCAACCGTTATTTTCGCACCTCCAAGAATTTTCATCACTAAACTCTTGAGCCCGATATAAGTCGTACATCAAGTAGAGATATTCGTTCATTAGCCATACTACCCGAATGTGTGTGAATACTTTACCAAACTTTGTCTTTTTCAGTCATCACAATATTCAGGAATTAAAACCGAGGCACAACGACACCTCCTTTCAAAACATCTCTCCCTTTTCTTTCATATTTGGCATAAAAAGGGTACTAAAACCCCCTTAAAAAAACTATTGGAATGTTGTTGTGAGAAGTGCTTTCACTATGGCACATCCATTTTATCCAGACGGCAACGAAGGTATTCCCAAGTTATAATTAACAATAACGTCTATAGTCAGTTAGATTAAACTACTTTGTAAACATCTTTAGGTTTAAAAAGAATAAAAATAAATAAATTAGGTGGCGCAACAGTCCGTTGAGAACTAGGGCCAAGTGACTTACAATTCTCAACCATTTCTGTGTGTGAGTAATGTTGTCAGGGATTGAGGGGAGATACAGTTTTAAACCGAATCCGAACTGCTAATTTGAGAAACCATTTTTCATGACAAGAATTACTCTTGAAGGATTTGTCAATTCCTCTTCCGTGAAAAGTTTCAGGTGGCACAGTCAGGGATTGAACCCAAGGCCTCTGGCATGACAGTCCTACTCACTAACCATCACGCCGCCGCGGGTACTACACACACATCTTTGGGTTGCTACGATATATTCGGAGATCGGGTTGCGGGTTCTGCCGTCCGTCGTTCTTGACAATGCAAAGTATTTAGTTGCGAAACACTAAAAAGCTTCAGATACGCACCGATTTACTGATTGTATGTAATATTTTTCTTGTCAACCAGTTTTATGCAGTGTCCGTGATTTGATTGATAGTGCATCATGTCGCACCAGAGGTCTGTGTTCAATCTCTTCCTTTTTCGCGAGTACTGCTTCTTGTACGGAATTGACAAAAATCATTGACGTTAAAATATAGGTCATACCCCTCCCCCCCTCCTCGCACACAGAAATGGTTATGGGGAATAGTTAAAAGTTACTAGGCCCTGGTTGTTTACGACCGGAAGCGTTGCCGCCGAATTAATTCAATCTATTTACTTTGTTGCTCTTAGTTTTTGCTGCACTTTCACAAATTTTATAACATTATGAGATTTCTTCCAAAAACACTGAGCCTAATTAACTTTCTTGCTTACTTATTCAAGGTAATCTTACAGTCCTATGTGAACTAAAGCTTCACCCAGCAAACTTCTACCTCGGTCGATTGCTAGATTTTTTCAATTGCAAACTCCCAGTTCGGTGAGGTCACTTTCCACTTGTATGTGCCACCACCCTCTACTGCGGGGCTGTGTCTTGGGGGATGGATTCGAACAATTTCCCAGCTTGAGCTCTACGTAACTCAGTTATCTCAGACGCTGGAATTTCATCCTCCTGGCTACGTTCACGTTGTTGTACAGCGAGTACAGCTTTGTCGTTTCATGCATTCGGGAAGGTAGATCACTCAAAAAAAAAACACACGAAACAATCGAAATTCCTTTTGTCAAAGTAAATGCTTCTTCACCGTATAGCAGGTTGGGGATGCCGAGAGTCTTTTATAGAAACATTTTAATTGCTCGAGAGAGTTAACACTCAATTGTTTTCAAAGCCCCAAAAAACAGCATTTGGGAAGAGTAATTCTTCGTTTGATCTCAAAACTGCGCTGGTGTTATTTTATGAATTCGTATAAGGAGGTAGACGAAGTCCTTAACTACCTCAAAGTTGAATATGTAGATGGTCCCTTCTTGATGACATCATGTATTATGCTTTTTCCCCTTTAACCGCTAAACCCATTTAAGCTGCCTCTGTATTAAAGCTCAAAGTCCCATTGACATCGCGATGAGTACTTCAAATTTGTAAATACAAAAATGGACAAACTTTTGAAAGATAAGTAACCTTCGCTTGTGTAAAATATACTACAAATTATGGGGGTCTTTTCTATGTTCCGTTTTTAGAGAACATAAACAAAAGTTGCATACTAACAGAGTCCAAGTGAGACACCGTCCAGAAACGCCAAAGCATCTAAAGGCTGTAATACTAATTTGAATTCAAACAATCAAAAAGACTTGTCTTTTACTTCTTGTTTTTCGAAAGTATAATTTCATTATCCCTTTACTTAATTACAGTGATTAGTGCCAGCTGTGATACAACTGTAAAGGTGTGGAATGCGCATCAAGGCTTCTGTATGTCAACACTCAAAACTCACCGAGATTATGTGCAAGCACTGGCCTACGCCAAAGATAGAGAACAGGTGGCCAGTGCGGGTCTAGATAAATCGATATTCTTATGGGACGTTAATACATTAACAGCCCTGACTGCCAGTAATAACACCGTGTCAAGTAAGTTCTTTCAACATTTCTACACCACATAAGATAACATATAACTTTTGTATTCTTATTTTTTGACATAAAATAGCATCAAATCTCTTAGGATCGAGAGATTCAATATACAGCTTAGCTATGAATCCTTCGGGAACCGTGATTGTCAGTGGTTCTACGGAGAATCTACTACGAATATGGGATCCTCGAATGTGCAAAAAAATGATGAAACTACGTGGTCATGCGGAGAATGTCCGAGCACTAGTCGTATCGCCTGATGGAACTCAAGTCGTTTCAGGGAGCTCCGATGGTACCATAAAACTGTGGCATCTGGGACAGCAGGGTTGCATTCAGACAATAAATGTCCACACAGAAGGAGTGTGGGCATTGTTGATGAGTGAGAATTTCCAATATGTAATATCGGGCAGTAGGGATAAGAAGATTTTCCTTACCGAGCTGCGGAATCCCAGCAATAGTGTGCTGGTGTGTGAGGAGAAGGCTCCCGTTCTGAGTCTGTGCTATGACATCGATAAGACGGGCGTGTGGGCGACAACATGGAATTCAGATATTCGTTGTTGGAAACTGCCGCATCATGACAAAAGTTCACAGAATTCAACTCCTGCCACCTCTACCGCCGCCGCCGCCGCTGATGGTAGTACAAAGGGAGTTGAAATTACATGTATCAAGGGTAAGTCTCAAAGAATGATCCCAAAAAAAAACGTGTCTAAAGGGTTCTATGTGTCCAACGATTTAGGTGGAGCAGCAATAAAAAAATCAACTGTGTTAAATGATAAACGCCACATTGTGACAAAAGACACAGAAGATAATGTATCGATTTATGATGTGTTGAGGGTGGTCAAGAAGGAAGATCTTGGCAAGGTCGATTACGAGGAGGAGATTAAAAAACGAAATTACAAAGTGTACATTCCAAATTGGTTTACAGTGGATCTCAAAACTGGTGTAAGCCTTTTAAAAAATTTCCTGTGACTTAATTTTAATTTTATTTAACTTAAAAAAATGTGTGTATAGATGCCAACAATTGTCTTGGGACAAGATGAGGTCGATTGTTTTGCAGCCTGGGTATCTATAGAAGCTGGTCTTCCTGAATTGGCTGAACCCACATCTGATATAAAAGTAAATATTTTTGTTTTCTTCTTTGTTGTCGTCAAATCTAAAGGAATCATTTTTATACCTAAAATAAATAAATAGATAAACTATGGCAAACTACTTTTGGAAGCATTACTGGAATATTGGAGACCACCTCATAGCTTACCCGCCGATGAATTAGATTCGGATATTAAGGGTAATGGTTATTTTCAAGTTCCAAAACACACACCTGTTATTTTCAGGTAAGTTATTAAAAGTCTAAAACGTCTTTCGCGGACTTATCTAAAAGTCTCCACTTTTTCTGTAAACTAAAAAACAGTGAAGTTGCTGGTCGAACAACATGTCGTCTGTTAGTTCGAGATGCAGCTGGTGAAAACGAAAGCACAGGCCTACACGAGACTGTCCCGCAATGGGTAACAGACGTCGTTATCGAAAAGAATACTCCTAAATTTATTAAGATATCGTTCTTCCTCACACCACATCCTTCAATGGTTAAACCAGAACGTATTAAAAAGGTACATTATTTCTATTCTTATTTGTGTGCCTCCCTTTTTCGAACTTATCGATTTTGATTTCCTTTAATAGGATCGACTAGTCGCAAACGAATTTATTCAATGTAGAAAAGTGTGTGAGCATGTTTTGGAAAAGGTGCTGGGTGCAGAAACCACTCCAAGTGGCGGAAATGCCTCAAACTCATCCCAAAATAGTCAAAGCGATGCCAATTCTGAGGGCTCACAAATTCCACCGGAAGATCGAATTGAATTACAATGCAATGATGTGGTACTTAAAATATTTCACCCCTCTGAAACAAAATGTCTCCAATTTAATTATATTTTTGTGATTTTAAAGGTTGTCGATCCCAACATGGACCTCCGTACAGTTCGTCACTTTATTTGGAAGCAATCAGCAGACCTGACTTTCCAATACAAAACAAAGCCAAACTTTAGCTATGATGCTAAGATTTAAATAGAAATTCAAAGTTAAAAACAAAACCTCAATTATACACTCATCAAGGGAGAACGAAATGAAAATTAATGTTTTCTCGGTACAAATAGAAATGCGGCGGCGCAGCGGCGCGGCCGGCGCGCAGTGGACTCCTCCTAAATTACCGCAAATGGATTTGCCCTGTGCCAGAACTAAAGCTTAGCACACGATGGCATCTTTTGATCACCACCACTCGCCCTCTTTTAATAAAAACACCGCCCTCCCCTTCCCTCTCTTTGTTGTTGTTAACGTTTTTAAGTGAAATGTGTTTTTATTTTTATTTTTTAAATTCTCTTTTTGTTTGGCCTTTGAAAAAGTTCATTCAAGTTGAGATCATTATTATTATGAGTTTATTTTTGAAAATGATCTAATCAAAAATCAACAAGCTAAGCTTGTACAATGTTTTTGTTCTCTTATCTCAAATCTGTGTTGTCGTTGTAATTTTGTTATCCTAGACTGCATTGTAATCTAACATTCTGCCAATATCCTTTAGAGACTAACTCCAATTATTCTAAAATTATCAAAAACAACAAAAACAAAACCTTTTCTTCATTCTTTTTAGAAGGAAATTGATGTATGTACGTCTTTTCTTTTTGTTTAAATGGTTTCTGTTGTATTCCCTTATGAATAAAAAAAAAGAATATTACTTGTTTAAGTTGTTATATGAGAAAAGAAAAACAAAAATATAAACTCCAGTATTTCATTATTCCAATATTTTATCAAAAACAAAGAAAAACAAAATAAATAAATAATATTAACAAAACTATGCAAAACCAAACCTGAATTATAAAACAAAAAAGTGTAAAAGTAAATTTATAGCATTTAACATTTTCAGTTGAAGAAAAAAACAAAACATAAAACAAATATCATAAATGTCATTCTCGAAGAGTGTACATAAGACACTTAAAAAGTAAAACAAAATAAAAAACATTTAATAATTTAATAAACAAAACAAAAGCTATGAAATTAATACAAATACAAAAAAAAAATAAAAATAAAAAACTTAAAAAAAGTTTATAAAAGAAAAAAACATAATATTTGGGGTTTTATTTCATTGAAGCGAAATTACTACATATACATATCTCGATCTTAAAGAAGACGAACAAATTAAGATTGTATCTAAAGAAATCGAGAAATTTGAAGGTTCATGAGGTGGGATACATTTAACAATTTAAAATTTCTTAATCATCAATTTATGAAAAAATCAGTTTTCGTTTCTGTTCCTGTACCTTTGTAATGGGTATGGGTGCTGCAAAATGGATTTTTGGAGCCAATTACAGAAATTTCATCCCTTATGGAGTTTTCCATGGCTAAAATGATTCAATTTATTCTTGATCTAGATCCATTTGGCAAAATAAATTGATTTACTTTAATTTAAGATCAAATCTTTGCACCAATACTAATACATTTAAAAAAAAAATGTTTAGCTGGGAATTTGACAGCTTTACCGCACTTGTTAACACATACACAAAGTTGCACTAACACAATAAAAATGTCAAAAAAATGCTACACAAAAAAAAATTAAGTTTTAAAGGAAATCTGGATCTACCCATGGAAAACCATATTAAAATTATGTTTTGTAACTGTAAGATTGAATGTGTATTCGGGAATTTGTTTTAGAGCACCCATCCCCATTTCCGGAGTTCTAAATCATTTCTAAAATCGTATTAGTATTGGTGCAAACAGGGGTAAATCAACCAAAGCATCTAGGTCTGCAGATTTAATGTTAAAAAAAATAAATCAATTTAGTTTGCCCAATGGAATGAAAAAAAAACAGGAAGAATTAATCATGCCTATTACCGATGTCGTCTCGTTTTTTCGACGACTCTCGTTTTCTTTGTCGTGTCGTTTTTTAAGTGGCATTCCATAACTTTCTCGACGCGACTATGTTGTAGCAGATTTTTAAACGATGAAAATGTATCAGAGATCTGTCAAACTGAAATCAAATTCTAAATCATTTCATTACTCGATATTCAACAAATGTGTTTTTATTAAATTATTACCAAATAAATAAATTATTAAAATGATAAGTGTTGAAATGTATTACAACACAAGCAGCGATAGTGACAATGATGAAGAAGGTAGAGAGCGAAATATTGCAAAGGCACAATTAATTGTACTAATAGGACAGTGAAGCGTCGGCATCTGCATTTGTAGCCTGAATATGCTTTGACTTATGTATGTATGTCCGGATGATGAAGACTATGAAGTGGTTGGGAGCTGCGATACACCAATTGCATTTCCACTCGGGCCTCACCATCGTTTTATATTTAAGTAGATTTGCAACAGCATCCTCAAGCGCAGATAGAATGTGCAATTGTTTTGGCCCTCCTCCGTTTCCTTTCACTTCTTTTTTGTTGTTCTGAACAATTTTTTTTTACTTTGAATTCAAAGTCAGCCCAAACCTGAAAAAGCAAACATTAAAAATGTGTTAATGTAAATAGAATAAACTGATTCAAACCTTTTGCCAACCTTCACCATCTCTTATTGGAGGACCTTTGCTGTTGAGTTTATCAGCTATTACATTCCATTCTTTTTTAAAATAGGCTTTGTTCATACATTTCAAAAATCCCCTAGTCAACTGCTCGTTGCTTTCCATCAGCTGGACAAGCGCCTCGAATTGGTTTTGGTTTGTTAATTTTAACTGAAAATGTGCAAAAATATTTATTTTTTATTTATAGCAAATAAAGTACTAATAAATTCCATAACATAAATTATCTAACAAGGAAACTTACAGTTTTGCGAACTTCCATTTCTTCGTCGTGAGCAAATTTTCAAACGAGAGATATCGCCGTTTTTTGTCATTGTCGTCGTTTCCTTTCGTCTTTCAGAATGCTGAATTAAAGCGTTTAACACACTTGACGTTTACACACGACAACAAAACGAGTGACAAAAGTTGAAAACGACTTATGGAATGCAGATTGTGTCGTGTCGTATATTTTGCTATCGTTTACGACATCGGTAATAGGGGTGATTACAGATCTAGATCAAGAATAAAATGGGCACGTTCAGACGACATAAGGGACTTGAAAGTAAGGCAAGTTTCTAGTATTTGATTGGCCAGCTGCCAATAAAATTCCTA
Organism: Eupeodes latifasciatus; assembly: GCA_920104205.1. Taxonomy (NCBI): domain Eukaryota; kingdom Metazoa; phylum Arthropoda; class Insecta; order Diptera; family Syrphidae; genus Eupeodes; species Eupeodes latifasciatus. Next base: position 19,112,093 of record OV049925.1, read on the forward strand.
CCAATTAGGGCAACTTTATTGGAAAGTTGACTGGAAAGTTAGTCAAGAAAAATCTCCCTAAGTATTAAGTCAAGTCACCTTATGTCAAAATGAAAATTGATCTTTTTTTTCATTCAACTGAAAGCTGAACTTTACTTCTCTATGATTACTTTAATTTATACACAATTCGATTTGATGTTTTATGTAAAAGGTTTTCATGTCAAATTGGAAAAGAAATAAATAATATTTCCTTACAATACAAAATATAAGTCGTGATGGACTTAAAACTTGCCTGAGAAGTGTTTTGTAGACAATAATAGGTCCGTTCGCGTACTTTCTGCACCAAAATTCGTAAAAAGAGATATTTTAAAGAGTGGGGGTAAAATTCTCTCACCAAAAAAAAACTACAAAAAAGTAAGCGAACGGGAAAACAACAAATTTTTCAAACAATATTACTGTCTTGTTGCCGTTCTTTGAAAATTTGTTTTTAAATTTTATAACTGACAGCAAAAGCGAGCAATTTATTTAATTTATTTGAATTTCTATCAAATTTGAAATTTTCACAATCAGCCCAAAGAAATTTCTTGGGCTAAAATTCGTAGGTTGGGGAAATATTTTACTCTCTCGTGAGCGCTCTCTTTTACGAAAAACTACGAAATTTTTGAGTACGCGAACAGGATTTGGTTAAATTTCGTATTTTTTCGTAAAATTGGACTGTTTTAGGAGGGTACGCGAACGGACCTAATGTTTTGGTAGTTTTTGCACAATCAACTGAAAGTAGATATTAATTAAATTTGCTTTCCTCCTCCTTCTTCTTCTTTTGGTCGTCCTTGTGCTGCTTGACCATCTCAGTCAGATTACAGATGTACTCATCGGTTTGTGATAGAAGGAATGCCAGACGCTTGTCTTTCTTTTGATCGATAAACTTACGGTATCCCTCTTCGTCCTCTGCCATCAAACGGCGCATACGTTCCTTTTCGATACGCTCCTGCTCCTTCTTTTGTCCTCTTTCCGCATTGGCGTGGTAGTTCATGATGGCCTTGTTCATACGCGCGAGCTGTACTTTGTTGTTGCGGTGATACTCTTTGAAATCTTTTCCATGCTGAAGGACTGCAGCCAAGAATTCTTGATGTTTCTGGCGTCTCTTGCGCTCGGCTTCTAGTTTCTGTTGCTTTTCGAGTTTTTCGGTTGCTCGAGCTTCGCGGAGACCCTGGCGTTTGGTGCCTTCACGTTGACAGCTGTCTCCAGAGTTGTGTCACGTCGAGTACATTGGACAATTTCACTGCGCAGCTGACGCTGGAAATTCAAAACACGAAGTGCACGTAGCTCGATAGCGTCTTGAAGCCGCAGATCTTCCGGCATTGTTGCCGGGAGCCTCTGTAATTCTTGCATGCGAAGCGAAATCCTGGAGGCAATGCGATTTTCACGCTACTTTCTCTCAGGATTCTACACCGTGATAGCTAATCTTAATTCATTACAAACAAAAGGACGGTTTTTTTGGCTCATCTGAATGGGTTCAAAAGAAATCGTGCATATTTGCAGAAAATCTTACTCTAAAGTAAACACTGTGAACTTATTCATATAAGCTCCATTATAAATACTTATATAGGTACAATAAAGGTATAAAGTCCTTTGTAATCCAAAAGCTTCAAAACAGAATTTGCCCAAAATTTAAAACAAGGGACCTTCACCTTATCTTCATACAAGATTTTCACTAAGAACCAACTGTATTCCAACATTAACATAGTCTTTGTGAACGATTATAGATTATACTAAATCTAGGTCTCCTGTGATTGCAGCTCAAGAGAACGAAGTAGAAGTCAAAGTGAACTCTTGAACATCTAAGTTGATTTGTTTCAGGAGACCCGCTGGGCATACGACATAGGAACTCTTGAACATCTAAGTTGATTTGTTTCAGGAAACCCGCTGGGCAAAGGTACACACCATCAGCCAAAAATGGCCAAAGTATCATTTACTTCAATCTGCCAGACAAATAATTTCGAAGAGAGGTTATGTTTTAACCCACCTTCCAAAGCTTGTTACGGGTATTTCTTAGGCTACGGAGCTCTCTGTTGTACCAAGGGGGAGCAGAGGTGAAATCTTTTTTTGCGAGAGAACGGTACTGATTCTTCAATACAGTATGAGAGAATCAAATAAAACCAATTTGTAACGGACTCTACTGTTGAGTGGAGGGAACTTAATTCAAAGTCGGCTGAGCTAAGAAGATTGTTGAGTTTTTAGAAATCAGCCTTACGAAAATCATAACAGTAAGTCTCCATTATTCAAAAAAGTCGTTATCAAATTCAATGGGGAAGGAGAGATTAAGGGGAGGATGATAGCGATCCAAGGTTGAAAGAAGGTGAGGGCTCGCGGAGACAACACAGTTATCGCAATCAGATGAGAATATGAGATCAAGGTGTCTCCCCATAAAGTTTGCTACTCCATTTAGTTGAAAAAGACCACAATCAGACAGACGATCAATGAACAGCGATTCAGATTCAGAGGAGATGTTAGTTGGAAAGAAGGATGTCTGATCATCTAAAGTGGACCAATTGAGATGGGGAAAATTGAAGTCGCCAAGAACGATGATCAAATCATTAGGTTGCACTTGTTCAAGCAGATAATCGATGGCATTAACAGCAGCTTGGTATGCTTTAATTTGTTGGGCTGGTCGAATATAACAACAAAGGACAAAAAGACAAAACTTAGGGAGTGTAACCTTAGCTGATACACCTTCAAATTCGATTGAAGTAGGAATATGGAGTAGTGAATTTTCAAAATTACTATTAATAACTAAAAGCACACCACGGTCATGTGTGTTACTCGCACATTCCACGACATCCATTCGATAGATGGAATAGTCTTTAGTGAAGAGTTCGGTACTAAGGATATCGGGTGTGAAGTTGGTTTCGGTAAGGGCCAAGATGTCATAAGGAAGGTTTTGGGAGCTATTAAAGACGGCAGACGTTTTAGATCATAACCCTCTTACATTTTGATAGTAAAGGCTAAGACATTTAGGTTTAGTGGTGTTCAGGTTAGGAGCGATAGTATTTCTTCATATCTGCACGGGATTTTTGGATGTGAGATAATCGTTTTGAAGAGATAAGGAACGCAAAAGAGGTTAGGTCTTCTCTAAATTTTTGAGGAGAAATTTCAAGACCATCATGAAATTTCAAGAATATTTCCATAAGTGCATCACGTTTGGTAAGCAGGCCTTCTTGGGAGATTAAAACCTTAATGTTTGTATTTGTTTTACCTTCAAAGCAAACAAAATCTGGTTTGTCGTGCAGGAAAGCTAGGTACAGATGAACATTATTGTAAATTTTGTGGTCTCTAAGACGGGGCATTACATACCGATCATTAGTATTGGCCTCAGATAAATCTTTAGTTAACTTAACATTTGAAGGGATCATTGGGTTAAGGAATCCTTTTGGTTCTTGGGAAACTGATGAAGAAGAAGCAGGGGTAAGGGTGTGAGAATGGATGAAATTCTGATACGCGGGTGTTTTGGCAGGAGGATCAACCATCGGAGGGCGAAAACCAAGACCCGGATGAGAAGGGTTAAAAGAAACTCGTTTGGATGGAGGATTTATAGAGGTAGAAGAAGTTTTGCGTTTAAGGGACGAAAGTTGGTTAGAGAGAGAAAAGCTTGGAAAGATTTGTGTTTTAAGAGTCCAGTTGGTTTCAATATTTTTTCTGGGATTAGGTTTGGGAATATGTAGGTTTGGGATTAAGTTTGGGTTTGTTAGACTAAATTAAATTATTATTGCTACTCATTCTGGAAAGCCGCATTCGACCAAGTCGTATATATCCTCTTTGGTGATAAAACATCCAGTTATATTTGGAGGGAATCAGGAACTTGAATCTTCTTCCAGACAATTGAAGATATTCGCAGATATTGACACAGAATTCTCGTTTAAAATAGGAGCGAATCCATGTAGCATCAGCATATCCGGGACAATTATTCAGCACGAACCATGTGTTGTTAGCGGATTCAAGCCTGCTGAGTCTCAAATTCCAATCGGATAACTTCAAGGAATGGCCACATTTGTTAATTACTTCTTCTTCCGCAATGGTATTTATTGAGGTAAGTTGTTGCAGAGGGTCAGCACCCAGGTTTCCCGCATGGATTTCATCACGAATGGATACGTTCCCGATATCACACGACGGTATGCCGGTTTGTTTAATGACGTGCGTCGTAGAGAAGCGATTCAATTTTCTGCGATTGGACATTAAGGCTTCAAGTTCACGTTGCGTTGAGTCTAACGTTTGTAACATCAATCAATTGATTGGAAGAGGGGGAGAGCCGGGATGACGAACTTTGAAAACAGCAATCAATATCCGATTTCAGTAGGTTTAACTGGTCAGACAAGTTTTTTTAGATCATTTGCCGAACAAGTCAACAACTTTAATTTATCGTCAATGTCTAAACGAAGAAAATTCAATCCACCGATTACGTCACAGTATTGTTTTTCCAGAGAACGTATCGTGGAAAGGCACTGGGTGGACGATTGTTGACATTGGATGTTTTAGTCTTCAACACTATTGCAGACGTGATCAAATTTCTAAGAGAGATTAGAAATTTGATCTTGGCAAACGGAATGTTCAGTAGACAGGGATTACTTTAGACATTGAATTGCAAACATAATATCCGACACGGATATTTTATTGCATTCATCGCAATAAAACGCAAAATTGCGTAGATAGTCTTTCAGGTATACACTCGCCTTTCTGGTATTAAGGTATTTCCCACAAAGGCCACTGCACTTCAACAGTTCCGCGTTTGAGTCAACTATGACACACATTTTATTCGCGCACGACATAATTAATTGAATCAGAAAAAAAAGAAAAAGATATGGTTTTTTGTTTAGGTTTTTTGATTTGGTTTTTTTTTCAGTTGTTTATAGTTTTTTCTATATTGTTAATTCACAAAAAAATGCTGGTGTAATGGGAAACGGCGATGGGCAGTAAAGTGGGTCGGGTAAGTATATCACACGCGCTGCGAGTATATTGATAGTATTTTTTATTTTGTATTTGTATACTTTGTGTCGGTGAAAACGTGGCAAAAGGCAACTGCGGAGCGAAAAGAAAATGCGACTGCACTTGACGAAGGTTAAATCGGTTATTGATAAACGCTATCAGACAAAAGCACTCCAATTTTGTGAAAGGCCTTCGGAATCACATTACTTGACAAACACAGCATTAGGAGTACTGCCAAACGGCTGTTGCATGCAACCTGAATCACTCGAACCCAGCGGTAAGAATCAACAATCGCAGAGCGACACCTAAAAGCATGTAACGTCAAACTCCAAAACAAAACAAAACAGAAAAAATCATTGATATCTTACATAAAACTTGTTTTTTATTCAATAATTTTAACATCTACTTGGCCATATTGGTTTAACGTCCATTTAATTATTAATAGTTTTATTATTATTAGTTTCCATTTTATTTATTTATTATTTAATTCCTAGATCACAATACTTATGCACAAATTAACTTATTTTGTTCTTAATATTACAAAAGATATAAACAAAACACTCATAATACAGTGTTTTGATACTATGTATATCAGTTATTGTAAAACATTAAAAATTCCAAATTACCCGTACTTCGACGAAATGCCAAAACTTGTCTAAATATTGATAGTAAATCGTCTTTGAGCACTTTGGGCAAATCAAGTTGCTCAATCATTTCCTCAGAGCGACAGTTCATTTCTCGCACAACATGCCACAGCATATTCTCCCGCAACGTACGCACTGGAAAATGTACAATAAGAACTTTGCGGGCTGAAACTAGAACACCTGGATCGCGGGGATGTGTCATAAAATAAGGCTCCGCCACGTAGACGCTTTTATTTAAAACCTTCATTCTCTCGCCATTGTAGGCGTCTCGAAAAGTCCAGGCGTGTGAACGATAGGTGTTGACTTCGACAGCACCGCGCGGACGTAGACGTTGAAAGACTTTTGGTGTTCCATTAAAATCTAGCCAATATATCGTTATATTACGTGATGTACCGTTGACGAACATTAAAAACGATTTTTCTGTGGAATCCATTGAGCGTATTTTCTCATTTGAATATGCACTTCCGTCTTCCATATTCCATATTAAATCCATATTTCGGTTTGTTTTAGTTAAACAATCAATGCATAGATGGCAGTAGGAGTGGAAAGAAGATATCTTTCGATTGTTACTGACGACGTTTGACAGTTCTTTTGTGTCTGTCTTTCTTTCTCCGATTGTGAACTTGTCAACCTCACTCAACAACCAACCATCAACTAGCTGGAAAAAAAATAAAGTTAAACGAAAATTTTTCAAATGGCTATTTGTATATCAATTATTGGCAAAGATGTAAGATTTTGTGGTGTAATAAAACTATATTTGATTAACTTACCAATTCAAGAATCGATTAGAATTGAAATTGATTGAATTTTGATAAAATTAAGCGAGTTTTAAACAAAAACAAAAGTCTAAAAATGTTGATGGTGTATTTCTTGACATTACTTCACGGTCGCGTTGACATTCTGAGAATGAGAAGTGAGCGAGAGAGTACGATGTGTTGTAAATTTTGTTTTGTTTATGTCTTTTTTAAATCTTATTTTTTCATGATTTTTAATGAAATCCTTAAATTACTTCCTTGGAAATGTAAAATACTCAAAAATAGTTTTTGAAAAGAGGCGTAAACAAGCCATTAAGTGTCTTTAAATTTGATAATTTTACTGAGAAAAATAATATAAAGATTGAATATGTCAACGCGACAGCTGTTCTACTCTAATGACCTACATTACCGACATCTCAAACTCTTACAGGGTGAACATTAAAATATTGTAGCTGAACCATAAACCATTGATGTTTTTATTGGACAATACTTATTTTCAGTTTCAGAATTTCAATTGATAAAAGTTTCTATTAATTTTGTTGGTTTTGTGTAAGATTTGGTTCAACGTCCTGTAAAGTTCATAAGAAAAATCAAATTGACAGAACTTGGGATCAAAAACCAAAGAGATAAGAAATATATTTTTGTTGATTAAATTTTCCCATAAAAATGATGATTAAATTTTTCCATAATAATGATGGGAGTTACCATTAATAATATCGATCAATTCATTTCTCAAATTTTTCGTTCCATTATTAGGTAAAATTTTTCAACTGATTTTTTTTATTTATTTATTTACTTGCACAGACGCCATTAAAATTTTGATCTGGCAGTTTGATGTAATGCGGTGTGTGTGTGTTTTTTTAAGTTTAATTTAATTCTGAAAACTTTGTTACAAACATTTATAGCATAATTATTTTTCAAGCTCATGTTCTTCCTATAAATCGAGGAAACACTCAGTAAAATGTAAAGTTGACAAGTACACCAACAGTAGTTTTACTAACAACTTGGTATATAAAACCTATAGTACTATCATGGTGCAATTTTTCTTACGTTCGCCGTAGCCAATAGATGCCGCCCCGTATAGTCGATCCCCGATGATAGAATTCCAGGTTTTATATACAAAAATAAAGATACAATGACAAAACAAAAATCAATTTCCATCGTTTTCCATTCGCCCATCAATTTTTGATATTGAAATATTAATGAATAACTCACAAATTGTATGAATAGCAAAATTACGATCTCTCTAATTCAAAATAATTTCATGCAGCAACTAACATTCCATTGTAGGTTTTTATATCTATATATATATTATTATATATATATATATATTATTCTAAATTTCAAATTATGTCATTTGATTTAGGATTAAAACTGACATTGAACTTGAATTCATCACAACATCAACCATTTTACTAATAATTTGTCTTTATATTTTACAGAATGCGCCTCTATACTTGGCAACAACAGACTTGGATAAGGAACTGGAACTTCAATACCAAGTACATGCTGCCTTAGATGTTGTTGAAGAAAAATGTCTACCAGCACCAAAAGCTACACCTGAATCTAAAGAACTTTACTTAGGACTCTTATATACAACCGAAACTCATAAAATGTAATTTTCGTTTTTTGATAATTTCTTGTTTGTAATATTTATATGTTTTTTCCATGTTAGGGTATAGGGTTTTGCAATAAGAGGTTTAATTTTAAATAGCAATCTTTTTGAGCAGCTGTCACTTATGTCTTTTGACATTTGACAAGAAAAAACTACACCATTTTTGACAGATCAGAAGAATGAAATATTAACAAAAGTCAATATTTATTCTCAACTATCGATCAAATAAGATTTGCATTTCTTTCCATTCTTTTTGAATTGTGCGATAAAGAAATCTTCAGAAATCAAGTAAAAAATTCTGTTCTCAGATTTCTGAAACGGAACACTTCAAAACACATTGCAATTGTTAAAATTCACTGCAAAAGAGGTCTATGCGAATGCTCAACAATCTTTTTAAGACCATATCTCTTAAAAAAATACTATCTTTTAAATATATCAAAATTCAACCTCTTTAAGATGAACCTCGTACAAGCTCATGATGGTTTAAAGTTAAAAGAAATCGTCTCTTAGTCAAATTTATTCGTCTCAATAAAAATCATATGTTTTTTGTTTATATTTTTAGCTACGGCTTTGTGACAAATACCAAAGTCAAATTCATCATCGTTGTTGACTCTGGAAATATTGCTTTAAGAGAAAATGAAGTGAGATCGGTAAGATATTTGCTTAAACAAAATTTTATAATTAATTTCATTTGTAGCACTGCCATTTGACATCTGTCATTAAAAGTGACATAATATTAGAAAAACCGTAGGCAGGTTCGTTCAACACAAGGGACTTCATTAGCAGTCAACAAGTGTCATAAGCTATAAACTTGTAACTTTACTTCACTTTATATATGGTTTATACTACCAAAAACATTATTGTCTACAAAACACTCTTCAGGCAAGCTACAAGTCTATCAAGATTTGTAGAAAATAAATACATCATAGCGTAATAAAGTTCAGCTTTTAGTTGAACAAAAAAACTGTCCCTAGATTTGACTTGATAGCTCGGGAGATTGAGCAGGTTCAGAAGATATAAGGGACTCTAAAGTCAAGCAAGTTTCTAGTACCTGATTGGCACGCTGGCAAAAAATTACCCTCCAAGTAAGGCAACTTTAATGGAAAGTTGACTGGAAAGTTAGTCAAGAAATATCTGCCTAACTATTAAGTCAAGTCTACTTCTATCAAAATGACAGTTGATGATGTTTTTTCATTCAGCTGAGAGCTGAACTTTATTACTCTATGATTTATTTATTCTCTGCACAACTTCGTTTAATGCTCTTTAAAAGGGTTCCTTGTCAATTTGGAAAAGAAATATAAGTAATATTTATTTGCAATACAAAATACAAATCGTGATATACTTGTAGCTTGCCTGAGAAGTGTTTTGTAGACAATAATGTTTTTGGTAGTTTTTGTACTATGAACTTAAAGTAGAGGTTTGCGAAGTAAAGTTCTAAATTTGAAATTCTTTACACTTGAAAAAACTAATCAGTTGCCTTGGTCAAAATTCACATTCAAGGAATGAAGTTGACTGCCAATGAAGATCCTTATGTTGTCTGAACCTGCGCATTTTTCTTGACTAACTTCCCAGTCGCCTTTTTGGCAGCTGGCCAATCAGATACTAGAAACCTGCCTTACTTATACAACCCTTATGTACATATGTCATCTAAACCTGCCCATTTTAAAGCAAACCTGTTCAAAAAATGTATGACCCTTTACTTCTATTTCCTGATTTGAATTTTTAAAAATATTAATTCATTATGATATTTAAGCAAAATGATAGAAATTTCTTTGAGACAGATAAATTTATGAGTTTAAATTTTTTTTAATACTTATTTAACTGCTTTTCGATTTCTATAGATGTTTCGAAATCTGCAAATATTGTACACTGACGCTGTATGTAATCCATTCTATGCCCCTGGAGAGCAACTTACATCGAGGTATGTACATAAAAACAAGTTTAATAAAAATCGTAAAATATTTCAATTTAATTTCTTTACTTTCAGAAAATTTGATAAGACAGTAAGAAATATCATGAGCGGAAATTCATAAAGAAGACCTATTAGGTATTAGTTTATCGTTAATTTAAATAAAGTTAATTTAAATAAAAAGAAAATAAAAATACCAAATTATTAAATATTTCTATTCTTTTTCTTTATTGATGGAGCAAATGTTGTTTTGAAAGCGTTAAATCTTTTAAAAATACGTCAATTTCAGTAAAAATAATTTGTTATACTAAATAACGCAGAATGAACAATTAGTTTTTATTTGAATTCCTAATAGAAAGCCCAAGTTTAAGAATCTATTGAATAAGTTCAAGGCCTTCAGATAAAACACTGTCTTAAACATGTAGTTATCCAATACTATTTTAATTTCGTGGAAATATGTATTTGTGTATCTTTAAATCATATTCAAAAACCAATCCTACTCCTTGGAATTACCTTGTACCTACAAAGCTACATAACTTCTCATGCCCCATCCTTTTAAATTGCCTCGCATTTAATTAGCATATTAACTGCTTGCCACAATAATATTATTGCATAACAATTTGCAAACGCAATCATATTTCATAAATGTCCTGTCCACTACAACCAACCAACCAATTTTGTGGTTTTGATATTTCTGCTAACGAGGCCAACCTTTTCCCATTCCTTTTTGAAATGTAGTTATGTTTACAACATATCCTAGAAAAAAAAACAACAACAAATACCTCGGTCAGGGGCTACTCGGGCTACCTACCTACTTTAATACTTTACAGTCATTTCCGTTTAACATTTATACTCATCAGGTGGAAGCATTCATTAACGGAATGGAAAAAAGGACAAACGATTAATGGATCTCAGGTAAATGTAAACTGGTAAACATATCAGACGAAGTAGAACGGAGAAGGAGTGTAGAACAGGAAACAGCAGAAAGTTGACCAACAGCAGCGCGTAGCAAATAAGGACGTGACATACATATTCACTACACAATGATAACCACAGCATTGTGAAGAGTGGAAGATTTATGAAATCCTTGATAGAATAAATCGATATGAACGCAATCCAATGAATTTTTTTTTTAACATCAATAAATTATATTTTTTTCTCTTTTGTTTGTTTTTGGTTTTTACATATAAATATAATGATTATCCGTATAAAATGACTACAAACTAGGAAACAGTTTTTATTAGTAGATCCAGCGCTCGTAGGAACTTGGCCATTCCATGACATAAGCATATGATGGGAAGCTTTGTATGAATGCCTTATTCGCCAGACTTCGTGTATGTTCAAAACTAACATAATGCCCACCGATGCCCAGTTCCAATGTTGGAATTGTGCTATTTGTTTCGTCTGCATAAGTTGGAGTCTAAAATATACAGTTTTAAAGTAAAAACAGACTTATCAAGTCATTTTTGAAAGAAGAAAAATCTTACCTCTAGAACGACATAGAACGCCAAAGGTGACTTATCCTTTCCCATTGAGAAGTATATAAAATAGGGAGGATTCCATTTATCCTCGAGCATCGTATTCAAGAAAGACCATTCGATTATTTTCGATCTGTTTAGTGGATTCAGATAAATTCCCATATGTGATGGTCCAGTTAATTCGAAATCGTATCGAACTGTTGAAGAACTATTCAGGGTGACATTTTTACTGACTAGAGTGAGTTTTGGAGATCCAGGAATCAAATAGTCATCAGAAGGAAGCCACTGTGATAGAACCCTGAAAGAATGAAAGATAAGGTATCTGTTCTTAATTTTGTTTCAGGTTGATCCCTGACTTACTTATTTCTATTCCAGCGATGATTGAAGACAGGAAATCCACAGAAAATGTGTTTATTGCATTCTTCGGACATATCGGCCAGTTTTGAGGTATCAAACACATCTTTTTGAAGAAAAAGATTTATGAATCAGAATTGTATCCATTTTGTTGATTATTTACCTTTGATATGATTGAACTGCCTGCGGTCTTGAAGATCGAAGTAATATCCCGAATCATTTCGACTAATGGTTGAATCTGCTTCATGAAATAATCGTCGAATGTGCTGAAATAATATTTTTAATTGAAATCGATAGGAAACAAAAGATTGCTGGAGAAAAGTTAACCTGCAGGTGAAATCTTTCAACGTTGGTTTCCTCGCGGAAAGGAAATCCGATTGGTGTCAAAGTCAAAATAAGGAATACGGCAGTGATAATGAGGAGGGAAGCAATGATTATAAGTGATTTGCGGAATAAGTTGAGCATAGGAATCTAGAAGAGGAAGAACAAAATGAATTAAAATATATCCAACAAAAGAAATCCTATCATACTTACAATGTATCCCATGGCCAACAGAGTCGTAATCGAAGCAACACCTCCAATAATCAAATCGGGATTGTACTTGGATCCAAATCGTCCCATCATTGGAATGAGACTCATAAAGAAAATGCACGACATATAAGTTATGCACATGAAAGCTGGTATCTGGCAAGCAAACACAAGTATCGCCCATTGATATCCTGAGAAAAAAATGTCCTTTTTAGAATTCCATAACTCCTTTTGTTTTTTATAAGAGTACACCACTTACCTCTTTGGAATAAACAGCTGACCATATTGACAACCAAAGGAATAAAATAGAACAAAACTGCTATCATCAGCAAATACGATGACCGAATTCCAAAGTATGTTCCAACACAAGTGAGTATGGTCAACAGAATGCATTGTGAATGCATAACCATCTGAGTTTTGAAGGAAATGTTAAGTTTGTCCTGAAAATGATTTGGGAAAAAATTAAATTCATTAAAATCCCTTCCTTCATTATCATCATCATCGTTGTCATCTATTGAGGGGGATATTTTTTATTATACTTTAATACAAACCTTGGAAGATCCAATATAGATTGCTGTGGGAATGCCCAAGCCAACGAGTGTTGGACATCCGTAAAGACCAATAATCATCCATTTACTGGTAAACCATGTCATTGATAATCCCAGTAAATCCAATCCAACTGCCAATAAAATTGGCAATCCAACAGCTAACACAAAGGCAATAACATGCACACAGAATACACAGAAGAATGTACCCAAGATATTGCCGAAGGACACTTCACCCACTTTAGCCATACCCCATAGGGAACAAACTATAGCTAGAAGTGTCAAAGCAGACAGCACGTAATTGATTTGCTCAGCCTGGGATTCAGTATAGTAGATGAGGAATTTTCCAAAGATATCATAGAAGACCGTGTGTCCCTTGGCGTAAATCTGTTTAAAAAAGTAAAATAGGGAAGGAAATAAAAATAAAGGAAGCAGCGTGTGACGAAACACTCTTGTCAGTCAGTAAGGGAACTTTACTGTCTACTCTACTACTGACGGCGAAAAGCCATCGGGGGGATTTTTATACTTGCCGATGGATCTTCTAACTCTGGAGCATTAGCAAAAGCTTTAGCTAGGGATAAAACATTGTCACCGGTGTTTTGAATCGTTTCTTGAGGAATTATACTCATTCTATCGAATTTTGTGTGATAGACATAACCATTGTAAGTATGTGCCATATCGAGGCCTAGAATGAGAGAGAAGGTAATATAAGAATTAATATTTTTAAGGGTTGAATCTTATGAGAAAATTTACCTGGAACATGACCGAAGTTCTTGAAAATTCTAAAGTCAGTATCGGATGGAATCACATTAGCTTGGAAGAGTTCCTCGGCAATTGTATTGGCAAACGGGTGAATTGCATGTTGCTTGTAGTACTTGAGGAGCCAAGGGTTGTTAGGGCCCGTTTGGAAGAGAAGCTCACGATGACCACTCCCACTGGAGTCCAGGTTGATGAGTGCTCTTTTTGAATGAAGAAATTAAGTAAGGAAAGAGTGAAAAAAGTTTAAATTGAAAGAAAAGATAGGGCTGGGAAGTGATCAACACTAAAATCACATTCCTTACCTTCAAAGTTTTTGAAAATGATATTTTTTAAAAGCATTTAAAGAATTTCAAAAAAATATGCAATCAAAAACTGACCTTTGAATTGTTTTCAATTCAATTTAGTCAAGACGGTTGTTTTTGTGACAAAATTATCATCTTAATAAAACTATCACACAAGTTTTTGGAAGTGTATTAAAAGAGGATATAGAATTTATGTTGAAAACCGATATTTTTCAAAATTTAATCAGGTAGTTTAAATCAAAGTCCGGATTAGAAATCAGCACTAAAAATCAACTCGAAAATTTATTTTTCAACAAAATTTTTCAAATCGAAAAAAAAACCTCCCTTAAAATCAAGGATTGAGATTCTAAGACCTTAAAATGTTGACAGTTTTTAAAACTTTCATTTTAAAAAATGGAAGTTAATAAGGGTGTGTATTTGGGTATCGGAGATGGCACAAAATTAAAACACCCAACTTACTTGCAGTTCTTGGCCCACTTGTGCTGTGTTATGAAGCCATGTGACGCCTGCAGAGGATTCTCCTCCCCTCCATTGAATAAAAACACAATGGGATGATCAAATGTCTGTCGGCCAACAGCTAACACCCTGATTACTTCGAGCATTACGGCCACCATTACCCCAGCGTCTCCAGATCCTTAAACAAAAACAAATTAAAAGATCATGATGGTACTAAATTTTCATTAATGTGCCCTTACCAGGTGATCCAGGTTTCGAATCAAAATGCGTATTTATTAACAAATATGACGAACTATTCGAATAGTTTGATGCAAACTTAACAACGATATTTTGTAATCCCTGATACATATTCACCATATCACCAAGAATATAAGCTCCCGAAACTTCTTGAATATCAAGATCCAATGTAAATAATTCTTTATTCATAATTTTCTTGACTCTTTCCACTTCGCCTACAATCAAATTAACAGCCTCCACTTCATTGGCATTACTTCCAACTACTTTTGGTCCAATAGCTTCAAGTTTGGCCAGAATTTGTTCAGCCCGTTCAGCAATAAATCGGTCAGGATGAATGTGTTCATCCTGAATTGTTAGAGCTTCAGGTAAATGGCGATAAATTGGCAAAACCACTGCGAAATAGAGAAGCACCCAGAAGCCAAGATACGGAAGAGCCCAATACCATCCAACACGCCGGCTCTTCCTCTTGCTACCGGTTGATACTCTACTGTAGCGCATTTCACCTTCGCATTCCACCTGTGAAATATTTAAAAAACAAAATTGATTTAAAAATTTGGAATGGAAACAATATTTGAAAATATAGCGTACAGCAGGTTTGATAGCAACTTTCTTATATTTCGTTGAATTCATTCTGATTCTGGATACTTCTCTTATGATGTCATGGCAGTTTTGAATATTTATTGATATTTTTGACTAGAAGACTGATGAACAGACGATGAATGAAGATATTCGAGTGAAATTAATTCTCACGTTATTATGGTCTGAAAACTATGATGGTATCTATTAATTTGGATATAGAATGTTAATAAATATTATGCCTATCTAGCTCTAGCAGGTGCTTATGGGACTTTATCTTTATACTTGTTCTATTCGAGTGTGTTTTTGTGTAATAGTTAAGTTTACTATTTAACTTTCGCAAAAGTCTATAGGTATTCACTTGATTATGTGTTTGCTACTAAAAACAGATAAAATCATCAAGATTGCAAATTCTAAAATCTATACAGCGGTGCTAAAAAAAAGATAAACACGATGGTAATAATAACTTATAACTGAATTCACGTCTATTTAAGTTGAAGAAGCAGTGACATGTTCTTTTGGGAATAATGTTTTTAAACCTTTTAAAAATGTATATAAAAGAGGCTGGGATGCCACTCTCACTGAAAATTTCCCATCCTGTCTGTCGATTAGTCTTGCTTTAAATTTTAACAAAATATTCATAACACAATAACAAGATAAAATTTGAAGTCAATATCTTTCTTTATTCTCATAATATTTGTGTCGAAATTCATTTCTGTTTTTGTTGTTTGTGTAGGTTTTCGTGTTGTTTTTTTTTAAGTTTTCAGTTGATTTTTTCTTAAAGATTAACTAAAAATTACCAACAATATTTTGCATATGATGAAATAGTTTTATTTCAAAATCTAGTTTTGTTAACGAGATTCTTAGTCGAAATCAAATTTTTACCAAAATTTTAATGGCATTTCTTATAAGTTTTTATTTCTTATAATTATAAACAAACACAAATTTAATGAATGAAATTAATTTGAAGTCAATATCTTTTATTCTTCACGAAATATCGAGAACCGAACATCAATTTTTACCAAATTTGCGTACTATTTTTTGAAGATTTTATTTTTTTATGAAAAAACGGACTGCTGGATTCATTTAAAAATGACTGAATGTCGAAACACAATATTTTCTGTGAGATAAAATAAGTTGGAAGCCAAAATTTTTAATTTTTGAAAAGATATGTGAGTAGAAAGTAAATTTTTACCAAATCTTGTTAATTTTTTTTAGGTGTTTAATTTTTTGTAAAAAACTGTCAATTCAATTTTTCTCAAAATTTTACTAGCCGTTGACAAAAATATTTTTTACAAGATAAAATTAGTTTAAAGCCAATATCTCAAAGCTTTGAAAAGATATTTAAGTCGAAAATCAATTTTTAGGTTCTTATTTTTTGTAAAAAAAATTGTCAATTCGATTTTTCTATACATTTTACCAGATGTTGAAAACGTTATTCTTCGTTGCACAAAATTGTTTTGGAGATGAAATCATTTCTTGTTCGTAGAATTTTCGAGGTGACAAATATTTTTTTTTCAGTTTTTTGATTTATAAAAAAAACCGTTAGTTGGAATTTTTTCCAAAAATATACTTGGTATCACGTTGCAATATATAATATAAAATTTAATTCAAATGGCTAGCATTCTTAGTTCGTGAGATATTTAGGGTTAACCAAAATGTTCACCTTTTTTATTAAATTGCTATGGTAAAAAAACCACCCACGCATTTTTGTTTGAGAGTCCTTTCTGCACCTTTCTGCATAATTATCTGTATAAAAAAATGTATTTAAAGTCGATATCTCTACTGGTTCTTAAGCTATGAACGAAGAAAAAAACGTCGCGAACGTACAGATGTAGGCTTGTTTCACACTATACGGTTTTGACCGTACGGCAAAACAACCGGACGGCGACATTTTGTTAGAGGCGCGAAGAAGAGCATATAGACCTCATTCACGTACGGTTTTTTCCGTACGGACTTTGTTTTCACACATAACGTATTTTCCCCGTGAATCGTCTACGTTTGGTTATATTTTAGATATTCTTCTTTAGTACAAGTGACCACAAAAACGGACGGCAGACGAATAAAAATCGTCTTTTGTGAATGCGTTCGCGTAGTTACGTACGCCACTGATAAGACGGCGACGGCACGGTCGCCGTATATTTCAGTCGTTGAGACGGCTGTTTTAAATCGTCCGTACGGAAAAAACCCGTCTCCGTCTAGTGTGAAAGCTTTAGTTAATTTTATTAGTTTACTATCTATGGCCTCTTTCACACATGACGATTTTCTCCGTACGGAAAAAAACCGTACACGGCCGAAGTATATCTCAGTCGTTGAGACGGATGTTTTAAATCGTCCGTACGGAAAAAACCCGTCTCCGTCCAGTGTGAAAGCTTTAGTTAATTTTATTAGTTTACTATCCATGGCTCACGGATAAAAACCGTACGGATTTTAACCGTACGGACGAAACCGTCTCGGGTCAAAGAGGCCTATGGCTCACGGATAAAAACCATACGGACGAAAACGTGTCGTGTGAAAGAGGCCATACGCTTTCATATTATACCGTCACGGCCTCTAACAAAATGTCGCCGTCCGGTTTTTTGCCGTACGGTCAAAACCGTGTAGTCTGAAAGGAGCCGTACAGACGTACGAACGTACGCACACACGCACGCACAGACATCTCTCTAAAATTCTTTTATTTCGACTCTAGGGACCTTGAAACGTCGAGAAATGTGAAAATTTTCAATTTGACAAATCGGACCAATTACAATAACTTCCTATGGAAAGTTAAAAATAAAAAATATTATATCTTTAATGTTTTCCCCGGGCGCCAATTACCTTCAAGCCCATCCTGTCGATTCTCCTTAAATTAAGTTTGATTTATTTTGGATAAAATTGAAAATATTTTGCTCCATTTGGTGTGAATAAATGTGAATACCTATAAAACTTACGTATTTGTATTAAAACGAATTTGATTTACGGTCAAAAGAGAAAAACTTAAATTTTCAGAAAAGAAAAATATAAAATTTCTGCATTTTGCATTTCTATGCAAAAAGTATTCCTCGTTTATAACGTCATCTTTCAACGTAAATAGACTTTTGTCTGGGTTTTCCAACAAATTTACATTTTACAAATTCCTGAATATTTAAACAAAAACGTTGAGACTCGTATGTTTTTGGACTACTCGTGTTTTTCGTTACTAATTAATATTTCTTCTTAAATTTAAATCAATGCTTTAAAAAACAAAACATACCAAACGAAGCCATAATAGATATTTATAATAGCTGATGCGCTCTAAAGTATTCACTCAAGTTCATAATTAATTATATGTATATGTAAAGTGTCATCGTAGTTAATTTGACTTGGTCAATAAATTAAAATCATATGGCTATCTAGCTGCACCCTATTTTCTGGTATTTTAAAAATGATTATATCTTAAACAATCTTACTTTTTGTTCATAACAAAATAAAACTGAATTGATGTCTGATGCTATTCAATGTTTAAATAGTGATTGTCTCACCATTTAACTCATCACGTCACGGTAGCAGCAGTGCGCGAACAGAAAATCGAAATAAAAATATTTCTAAATAAAATTTTTGAGAGGCCAAAAAATAAATAATATCATCACATTGTCTATCAATTACTTTGATTATAATCGAATTTTTGAAGATAAGATCATTTCAAGGTCTACACTTTATGTCACATAAATATCGTTGGTACTCTCGTTTGTAGTAAAATGAAAGCAAGAAATTTGAATGATGAGTTAATAATATTTTAATTGAATGCTGAATATGATGAAAAAATACTCAAAGATTTATTTTAAATCAAAAAAGCTTTAGCAGTAATTTAGGTAAGATCTCAGTTTTGGGTGTGATGTGGAGAAAGAATTCTTAAAACGTGACGTGGGTGGCTACGTGTTCGTCATTTCAAAAATATTCATTAATGAAATTTGTTCAAGTTTCAAAATTTCTTTTACCGGACGAAAAGATACAACCAAACCAGGTTCTCTCATCGCAAAAAGTACAGAATAGCACAGCTTTTTGGCGAGTGTCAACTATCAATTTATAGTTGATAAATATCAAAGATCAAAATTCAACCAGAAAACTTATGTAAGAATTTTGATAATTGAGAATAATCCAGATTGTTGTGAAAAAAGAAAATGTGAAATTGCTTATTTGACTATCAATTGATAATTGACAGACGCAATAAGGGTAATTTCATGTTTCAAGATTTGTTCACAAAGTAAAGAGCTACAACCAAATCTGGTTTTTAGATCGAAAAATGGACAAAATATTATCGCTATTGCAAGTGTCAACTTTCAATTGATAGTGTTATATCAAAGTTTAAAGTTTAACCAACCAAGTTATCAAAGTTTTTAACTTCCCGTAGGAAGTTATTGTAATGGGTCCGATTTGTCAAATTGAAAATTTTGACATTTCTCGACGTTTAAAGGTCCCTAGAGTCGAAATAAAAGATTTTTAGAAAGATGTATGTGCGTGCGTGTGTACGTACGTTCGCCATAGCTCAAGAACCAGAAGAGATATCGACTCCAAATAAATTTTGTTATACATATAATAATGCAGAAAGACGCAGAAAGGGTTCTCAAGAAAATTGCGTGGGTGTTTTTTTACCATAGCAGTTTAAAATAACGTGAACATTTTGGTTAACCCTTAATATCTCATGAACCAATGACGCTAGAGACTTGAATTAAATTTTATATTATATATTGTAACGTGATACAAAACAAGTATATTTTTGGAAAAAAATCCAGTTAAATAACTGAAAAAAAAATTGTCACCTCGAAAATTTTACGACTAAAATTAATTTCATCACCAAAACAATTTTGTGCAACGAAGAATAATGTTTTCGACATCTGATAAATTTTTTAGAAAAATATAATTGACAGTTTTTTTTATAAAAAATAAAAACCTAAAAAAAACATTACTCAAAGTTGGTAAAAATTGAATTTCGACACAAATATCTTTTCAAAAACTTGAGATTAAGGCTTCAAACTTATTTTAGCTTATAAGAAATATTGTTTTCAATATTCTGAAAATTGTTAAGAAAAATCGAATTGACAGTTTTTGTACAAAAAATAAAAACAAAAACAAAAATTAATAAAAGTTGGTAAAAATTGATAATCGACTCAAATATCTTTTCAAAACTTTGAGATATTGGCTTTAAACTACTTTTATCTTTCAAAAATATTGTTGTCAACATTTAGTAAAATTTTGAAAAGAATCGAATTGACAGTTTTTTTTTACAAAAAAATTAACAAAAGTTGGTAAAAATTGATTTTTGACTCAAATATCTTTTCAAAAATTTGAGATAATAGCTTCTTACTACTTTTAACTTATAAGAAATATTGTTTTCAACATTAGGAACAATTTTGAGAAAAATCGAAGTGACAGTTTTTTTTATAAAAAATAAAAACCTAAAAAAATGTACAAAAGTTGGTAAAAATTGTTTTTGACGTAAATATCTTTTCAAAAAATTGAGACATTGGCTTCAAACTATTTTTATCTTATAAGAAATATTGTTTTCAACATTTTGTAAAATTTTTAGAAAAATCGAATAGACAGTTTTTTTTTTACAAAAAATAAAAACCTAAAAAAAAAAACAATACTAAAACGTGTACAAATTTACTTTCGACTCAAATAGCTTTTCAAAAATTACAAATATTGGCTTCAAACTTATTTTATTTCACAGAAAATATTGTTCTCGATATTCAGTAATTTTTTTGTAAAAACCCAACTGTCCGTTTTTTCATAAAAAAATAAAATCTACAAAAAATAGTACGCAAACTTGGTAAAAATTGATATACATATATAGACAAACTTTTAAGCAAGACAAATCGACAGAAGGGATGGGAAGTTATCAGTGTGGGTCGCATCCCAGCCTCTTTTTTAAAATTGAGATTGCTCTAGACTAAAGTTTTAAAGTATCAATTATTAATTGATAGTGGCAACTTACAATAAGGTTTATAAAAATATTTAAAAATGTTTTATTCAAAATAATGTGTTAAAGGCTATTAAGTGCAGTTTTAACTAAAAAAGACGTAAATACTTTTTTTGCGAGTGACAAATATCAGTTGAATATTGACAAATATCAATGCTAAGCATTTAACCGGAAAATGCATAAGAGTTTTGAGAATTGAAATTGAAATTGAAAATATTCTAGACTGTTTTAAATAACAAGGAACTGTAAAATTACTTAATATAAATATTTATCAACTGTCAACTATCAATTGATGGTTGACAATCCTTTTAAAGTTGTATTCTTATCTTCCCATAGAAAGTTATTGTAATTGGTCCAATTTGTCGAGTTGAAAGTTTTAACACTTCTCGACGTTTCAAGGTCCCTAGAATCTAAATAAAAGTTTTTTAGAGAGATTTCTGTGTGTTTGCGTGTACGTGCGTACTGGAAGCTTTTTTAGTCGACCATATCTCAAGAACCAGTAAAGATATCGACTTCAAACAAATTTTGTTATAAAGATAATAACACAGAAAGACGCAAAAAGGACTCTCAAAAAAATTGGATGCGTGAATTTTTTTATTATAGCAATTTAAAAAAGGGAAAATATTGGTTAACCTAAAATATCTCACGAATACAAAAACGCAAGCGAATTGAATAAATTTGTGTGTGTGTGACGTGATACCAAACTAATATAATTTTGAAAAAAAAAATCAATTAAAGATTTTTTTTATAAGTCAAAAAAACCTTAAAAAATATTATTGTTACCTCAAATATTTTACGAAGAAAAAATGATTTAATGTTCAAAATAATTGTATGCAACGAAGAACAGCATTTTTGACATGTGGTAAATATTTTTGAAAAATCAAACGGAGAGTTTTTTTTTACAAAAAATAAAAACCTTAAACAAAGCATTACTAATATTTCGACTTAACTATCTTTTTAAAAATTAAAGATTTGGCTTCAAATTTATTCTTGTAGAAAATTGTGTTTTCGACATTTAGTAAAATTGTTATATGAGTCCAACATTCAGTTTTTTCATAAAAATTAAGATCTACAAAAAATAGTACACACAATAAATAGAAATTGACGTTCAATTCTTGATATCTCTTGAATAAATGAAGTTATTGACTTCAAAATGATTTTATTCTGTGCTGAAATTTCTTAGAAAAATCTATTCTGTATTTTCTTATATAAGAAATTAAAAACTTTCAAGAAATGGTAAGAACTGGTTTTCCACTAAAAATCTCGTTAGCAAAAAAGATTTTGAAATCAAACTATTTCATCGTATACAAAATTTTGTTGGTAATAATAAGTTTATTTTTAAGAAAAATTCAACTGACAACTTTTTTAACAAAGCACGAAAACCTACACTAACAACAACAAACTGATATCAGTGTGGGTGTCATCCCGCCTCTTTTTTAATTATATTAAGGAGATTCTAATTGGAAAACAAATGTTTAAATGTAGTTTCATTAAAGCTATGTCATACCATTTAAAGTTGACATTGAATTAAACTAATATTATTACTGGCTTTCCAACACAATACTCTATTCAGAAATACTTAATAAACAAAGTGTACAAATCAATACTTCACTTTTGTGAAAATAGGTTATATACCTAAATTCTAATTGATGGCATTGAAATATTGCTTTTATTGGTACGATAGTACACTGTAACGTATGAGTACTTTTTACTTGCGACATATAGGAACTATATGGCAAGTTTTGCATTCGTGCAAAATTTCGAACTCGAGATTTTAATCAAACATGATATTACGATGGTAGAGAAGTCGAAAAAAGTGGGTCCCGCGATTCCGTCCGGTCTGTTTTGTCTGTCTGTCCACGCTCCTACAGCCTAAACCATTGGGTCGATTGAGTTCAAACTTGGAAGTTAAGGTTTTCAGCAGATTCGCGTTAGGCGTTTTTTTCATTTTTTTTTTAAGACCAAAACTAACAGTGGCCCCCATACAATTTTTTTGGTCAAAAAACGAAAATTCGAATTTTCTCAAAAACAAACCGATAGATTTTTTTTAAATTTTCTCTAAAATTTTATTTTTAAACTTGGCTTCTTTTCATAAGAAAAACATATTTTTGTATTGCTCAGGAAAGGTACCGCTCATAGAACCGTTATTTTGTTTCTTAATTTTCTCAGCAACTTATCAACCGATTTCAATAATTTTTTTTCTGAATAAGCTCTTATATTGCCTTAACAATATTTGATTATCAAAAGTGAAATTTTTTATTGTTTGGATTTTTAAAAAAATATTGAATTTTTTTTTTTCAAAATTCTATATCTCAAAAACGGGTCAACATTTTTTTACGAAATTCAAATGTAGAGCGTATATTTACAATCACTAAACAACTGCATACCAAAAATATTTTTAGAACAAAATTTAAAAATTTTATATATAAAAAATTAATTTAAAAAAAAACCGCTCTAACGATTTTCAAAAAAAAAATTTGAAAAATCAAGGGTTTTTTGATTTATAAAATGGCATCTAAATTTTTGAAGACAAACTTATTTTTCAGGTAAAGTTTTGAATCTTAAAATAGTTTTTTTTTTTAAATTATTTTAACTGCATTAAATGTAATCCCCTCCCATCTCACCAGATCAAATCCTGTGCGTGAGCCCGAAAGAGCGCATTAGATTGACAAAACTTTTATTATATTCAGCCCTATCATGAATTCCATCGTAATCGGAAATTTTTACGAATCCCGAAAAACTGTATCATGAAATCCGTTCGTAGTGGAAAATCTCATACAATTTTGCATTACGAACGAACAATTTTGCATCATGATACAGTTTTTCGGGATTCGTAAAAATTCCGACTACGATGGAATTCATGATAGGGCTGATTGGTACATATGTATGTATTGTTTATAACTATAACTATTGTAAATACCAATTCATTTCCGGGATGAGTTGTGCTAGGATGAGTTGTGTCTTGGGATGAATCGCGCGGTTTTTTTGACAAATCGAATAGCATTTAAATCTTTGAAGACAAACTTGTTTTAAAGGTATAACTTTAAATCTTATATAGGTGCTTTTTTAAACAGACTCTTTGCATACAGGAGCAAGTTCGTGCGACCCAGTCGTGCATTTTATTTTCTTTACATTCTTCAAGCGTTGTTTTTAAAAACATGTTGTAATTTGACGAAAAACACGTATGTACATATGTATTTCAAATTTTGTTAATTATTAATTTCATCATTTTTGTTTAAACGATTGTTTAAGTGCATAACTCATGGACAATTAATTTTATAGGAAATTAATTTATTCTTCGAAAGTATTTCTCTTCTTGCATAGAAGAACGTATTTCTCAAGGAAGCCGTTTGAATTTATTACACATTTTTAGGTTCTATTTATTCCTACTCAAAAACAC
This sequence comes from Eupeodes latifasciatus, assembly GCA_920104205.1. Lineage (NCBI taxonomy): Eukaryota > Metazoa > Arthropoda > Insecta > Diptera > Syrphidae > Eupeodes > Eupeodes latifasciatus. The sequence goes on from OV049925.1 coordinate 19,136,548, forward strand.
GCATGCAGTTATGGTTAAACATTTTTAGTCGGAAAACATTTCATTAGCAAAACAAAACATTTCACATTTTGAAACAAAATAATTTTTTTTTGTAAATTTTGCTAAAATTGATTAATAAAAATTAGGCACTAAAAGCTTTATTTTTTTTTCTGCAAACAAAATAATCGTCAGCAAAGTTATTTTGGTTAAAAAAAAAACAACAACAATTTGTTAGCTCTTAAAATGTGTGCGAAAATTAAGGAAAATATAACGAGTGATTAATCATTACACAACTTAAAACAAAAATCTATTCACTTAACCTCGAAAGTTTGAAAGAAAATGTTCATATTTCTCAAAAACTGATGTTTCTCTGCCTTCAAATTTATACACACATAATTTACTTCACTTTCTTTCTTTTTAAAAATTCGCGTTCAAATGATTTTGTTTTCGTTTAAAAAAACACCTCTTTCTGAGCTTTTCACTGGAAATGAAAATATATATTTTTTGCTATGGCAATCAAAAAATTTCTATTTTCATAACACACCGGCAGCAAAGACCGTCATTGTTTACAATTTTAATATTAACAAAAACAACACACTCTCGTTCGTTCAGAAGCGGTATAAAATTATTGAAGCACCTTATAGCATCACAATCAAAAGATACAAACAAAAAAACACACTCAAATCGTAAAATTTATATCAAAAAATATTCAATTACAACCTCAAAGATATTTGAATTACTATAATTTCAATCAACCAGTAGCGGCTTAAGCGAGTGTCACCACCGCCGTAATGTTCTGAAGTCGTATCGAAAACTACTATCGAATAATATCACAATCTATCTATGATCACATTTTGCATGACTTCAGATTCAGATACAAGTTGCTATATGAGAATTAAACAAGTTTTTTCCTTTTGTCTTTCTTAATTTTTTTTCATTATTCTCTTGGATATGTTTTACCTTATAAAATTTTAGGTGCGTAAATTAAAATTGTGCTGTCACTCTTTAAAAATCTAACGATTTTCGCCAAAACGAAAATAAAAACTGTATCCAAAAATAACTTCGTGTGAACGCGTCGAATTTTATGTTTTAAAATTAAGTTACTACGAAGACGGTCGAGGAAGAGAAAACCGCAGCAGTATAAAATTTTAGAAAATAAGCATGACCATCGCGATCTTACTTTGCTACTTAAACTGATGGATGAACCATTCTCCAATAAACATCAGGCAGCAGAGGCCGAGATACTCGTATACGAATACATTGGATTGCGTTTTACTCGCAACATAGAAACCGAGAGTTGGAGAGCCGAGCGTCACTATTATTTGTGCCTCCATACCACGCTGCTTCAGCCTCTATCACACCAGACACCACCACCGCACCGGCTGTCTCATGATGGCTAACTTGATAGAAGTCTAGAAGAAAACAGCGCCAGCGCCAAACGCCTAAACATGTTCTTTTTGGTCGTTTTCATCGATCGACATTAGAATCAGAAAAGTATCTACATATGTATGTAAATCTAAATTTAGGAAGAAGTTGAAAAATATAAACAAATAAAATTAAAAGATTTTAGGTCTATAGAAATTTAAAACAACAACAGCAACAACAATTTGAAATTTGTAGGTCACGAACTTTTAGTTTCTGCTGATCGTGCAGTGAATTAAAGAAAAGAAAAATAATATTTCGGCTCAGACAAAAGTCTGTAAACATTGACATTTGCGCTTATATTTTTGTATAAGGAACAAAATTAGCGAAACAATTGTACGAGTAGTTGAGGAGGTTTAGGGTAAGTTGGGAAGAAACTTGCATGAGACTAAGCAAATAATACCGAAAATAGAAAATTATGATTATCGTTATAAAGGGGTTTCAAATAAAAGGTTCCATGTTGATATTACAAAAAAGAGTAGATATATTTTTAAAAAAGTAAACAGTGGAATTTCATTTTATTTAAAAGAGAAAAAGATATGCTATTACAACTTTAAAGCAATAACAGCCAATTTTCAGGATATTTTCAATGACCAATATGTGTGCCCTATATGTCAAACGTTCAGCTTGCTTATGTATAGGGTCCGCCATCTAACGTTTTTACGTTTTTTTTAAACTAGTGCATGGTTAGACTTAGCTCATGTCTGATTTGACAGATAATTAGTTTTATCCTTCCGCTCAACGAACATGGTTGTGTATACGCTTGAAAAACGTTGGGAAATATTGCCTGCGATCGACTTAGAGAAGATGCCGATTTTGCTAGAAAAATCATCTTTTCAGATCAAGTTCATTTTGATCTTGGCGGGTATATGTATAAGCAAGCAAAATTGTCGCATTTGGGGCACAAAAGACCGCACGCATACATCGAAAAGCCGATACACCCAAAACGAGTCACTGCATAATAGGGCCATTTATTTCGAAAATGAGCAAGGAGTGGCCGTTACAGTTAATGGCGATTGTTATCGGGCCATGTTCAACGAATTTTTGTTCACAAAATTTGAAGAGGAGGCAAAATTTTTTTTTTTTCAACGGGACGGCGGGCGCAACGTGCCACATAGCCGAAGCTACACTCGATGTTTTGTGCCCTGTTTAAAAAAAAAGAAATTATTTGGCGGACCATTTATAAGCGGATCATTTCGCACGACCCCATCTGCGTCACTAGACACCCTACTCTACGTAAAACATCTTTATATACTTAGCAAACAAATAGGTCCAAGTTCTGCTATTTGTCCCAAAGCTTTATCGCACTGCAACAACAACATTGGCCACTCCGTAATTCTTAAGTATTTAGAATCAATTCCAAAGCACACAGGTAGTGCCCAACTACAATTCGACACAACTTCCAGATTTCTATACCTTCCAGATCTTTTTGGGAGGATGGGGCGTTCCTGGAAGACGTGTAAATACACTTTTACACAGATGGATCAAACACAAATGAATAGGTTGGTGGAGCCGACTGAAATTAAGTCTCTCATTCCATCTTTCCAATCATTGTAGCGTGTTCCAGGCGGAACTTTTGGCGATAAAAGAAGTCTTGTCCTGGCTTAAAGAAAACTTGATATCAACATCTGATATCCGTATTTTCTCACATACTCACGGCGGTGTTATCAAATCCCTGGACTTTGTGTCTACAAACTCTATAACAATCCATAACTACCGATCATCTCTAATGGAGAAGGCACAACAGTTAACAATTCACCTCCGCTGGATGCCGGGCCATAGAGACATTCCAGAAAATTGTAAGGCAGATAGACTCACTATTAATGGTACAGTAAAACCACGTTTGACTAAAGCTGGCATACCAATCGCTACATGTAAACTATTCCAAATTCAAGACGCTATGAAAAAGGCAAACATCAGGTGGAATAACATCACCACGTGTCAGGTCACGAAAAATATCTGACCCAAATTTAAAGCTCTCAAGGTGCTTGCTATCTCTAAGCAGATCGCATATAAGCTCGATAATCGGTGTAATATTCTCAAATGACTTTTGCAGAAACTGCATGGATTAAGAAGAGGAGAAAACAGTTCTTTACCTCCTATGTACATGCCCTGCTCTAGCTCAAAAACGCAGGACCTAGGAGAATTTTTTTTAACGATCTAAACGATCTAATTTTTATTATCATAACCAGTCTTTGACGTTTCGTAAGAGACTCAAACTGGTTTCATTGAGCTTAGAAGGAAGCCTACTTCATCACGGACAGCCACTTTAATCTAACCTAACCTAGCGTATGCCCTTCATAACTTCATGAATTCCATATTTTGGGGTCTTAAACCGATTGCCATAGACTTTATCTATCATGTGACCTCGAAGGAGTAAAATCAAAAGATCTAGGTAACCAATCAGGAAATAGTCACGATCAAGAAAAAAGTTACAAGTTTGTATCATTTTTGTAGTAAATTTAAAAAAATTTGATTCATTTTTGAAGTAATGGAATAGTTTTAACTTTGTCAAATGTCAAAAGATGACAACTTCAAATCTGACAGCTGACTAAATAGCTTGATCTTCATCATGAAAGAATAAACCGTTAATTGTAAAATTCATATGTCGCAAAACTTTTGTCAGTCTCTGTGTATCGTCATTTTTGGAAGCTTAAATATGGAAAACAAATAATTAAAATAATGTAAATTATGGAAATTAACAGCATTTGGAGTCGTTGCAAAGGTTTCCATATAGGTATGTAAAATGTATGTAAAGTCAATAATTTATGTTATAATTTACGAGTATACATATGTACGTATATGTATGTATGTATGTAGATTAAAGTTTTGAAAATTAAAACTGATTTTAAAATAAAAATGTCTTCATAAGATCTTAAAGAGGTATAATATTTTAATGTGTTTATGTTTAAAGAAAATTCAATCCGAAAATAAAATGTAATGCAGAACACTCTTTTGCCCCCGATTCCCCTACAAAAAATAGTTTGACAAATGATTTAAATTGGTAACTTGCGTCAATTAAGGAGGAGTATATCAATGACAAAAATTAATATATATGAGAATATGACTCAAACCTTAAGCTAACTTATGGACATAACGAGAAGATAAAATAAGATATATGTAAATTTATATGTACATATAAAAGATCAATTATATAAACGCTGTTATGAATGCAAATATAGTAATGTTGTTCTTTTGCTTCGTATAGTTAAATGCAAATCTTAAGAAATCAAGTAACGAGGAAAATGTTAAAATTAATATTGTAGGCAGCAATTACCATGTTAATTAATTTTATCTATTGGCTCATTATGGATGCAGAAGTTGAAAAAAAAAATAAGTTCGATGTCAACAACATCAGATAAGAAATATAAACAATTCAAGATAAGATACAATTTTTGTTGGCATTTACATCTGTATAACATCTGAGCCAAAATGTGACCGGGAAATGAACTTAACAATCGTAAAATGTGATAATAATAATTCATAAAACTAAACAAATAAATTAGAGCATTTTATTGTTAATAATACAAAAAAAAAGTACATTAAAATAAATTAATTTTTTAATAACATCTCAGTGCTTTGTGTTTGATCAGTGATTTTTCATTCATAAATGCACATATATAATGCTGAAAGCAGCTACAGTAGAACAATACATTTTGTATAACACAATGAGAGTAAGGGATGTAATAACTTTGGACACTAAAAATAAAATTGACTCCAAACAACTTTTAAAAACAGAACGTGTTTTAGAAAACTTTTCACTATTGAAAATAAAAGTACTTAAATAGGTAAAGGGTGTTCTTTTTTAATCGATTAGAAACTATACATAAAAGTTTGTAGCTCTGGAATTTTATATATAACAAAATCAACTGTCATTTGCATAATACACTGATAAGAAAGATTAAGTTATTTTCGTTCACACAAACAAATCAATCTTTTTAAAGAATTAATTCGAATCTCGCAATATGACTTTTCAATCACGTAAGGTTATTAAAATACGCCGCCTCAAAAATGTGAAAGACAACCAAAAACGTCGGCTTTAAGACGAGATAGGATAGGTTAGGTTAAAGTGGCTGCGGATACAGAATCCACACACTTAGGCCAAAATAAAAGGACTATTGTGATACCACATGAATCTAGAGAATCACTTCTTACTAGTCGAACCATTTTGAGCTTTTTATAAAGCGAAATAGTTATGACCAAAAAACTGATGATTTTGAAAATTACAGTTTTTACTTCACATATCGGAACTATTTATATGGCAAGTTTTGCATTCGTTGCAAAATTTCGAACTCATTATTTTAATCAAACACGACATTACGATGGTAGAGAAGTCGAAAAATTTAGGTCCCCCGATTCCGTCCGTCTGTCTGTCCTGGCCCCTAAATTTTTTTCTCGTAAATTGCCTTCTTTCAATTAAAACAAATATTTTTGTTTGCTCCCCATAGAACCGTTATTTTATTTTTAAGTTATCTCAAGATTTAATTAGCCGATTTCAATATTTTTTGTCTGCACAAGCTCTTATACAGATTCAATAGTATTTGATGATCAAAAATGTCATTGTTTTTAGAAAATAATAATAAACATTTTTTTTTCGAAATTCGGTGCTTTGAAAATGGGTCACCACTTTTTTAACGAAATTCAAATATAAAACGTTTATAAAATATTAAAATATTTTTAAACTAAACTAACTAAACGAACTAACGATTTTCAAATAAAAAATTTGAAAAAATAATTTTTTTTGAGAAATTGAATGACATTCAAATTTTCGAAAGCAAACTATTTTTGCAGGCACATTTTTAAATCTTAAAACACAGGAAATATTTTTAAACAGACACTTGAGATACATGAGCAAGTCCGTAAGACAAAGTCGTCTATTTTATTTTTTAATACAGTTTAAATCATTACAATATCTTATTTCGTTTCTGGAAATTCTCATTAGTTATGAATCTTATTTTGACCAGTATATTAAGTTTTGAGAAACCTTGAATTTTAAGTGCAATTCTTACCAATTGTTGTAGCATTTCTTGAATGTTTTAATTTCTTATAAACAAAATATACAAATAGGATTTTTCTAAAAAAAATTAACACAATATGAGTTGATTTTTTTTTTCAAAATGTTATTAGTTTGGTATCACTTCACAATATTTAATAAAATATTTAATTCAAGTCGCTAGCGTTATTGGTTAGTGAAATATTGTGGATGAACCAAAATTTTAAATTTTTCTAAAATTGCTATGGTAAAAAACACCCACGCAATTTTTTTGAGAGTCCTTTCTACATCCTTCTGTATTATTATCTGTATAACAAAATTTATTTGAAGTCGATATCTCTACTGGTTCTTGAGATATGGACTGCAAAAAAAAATCCCAACGTACGGACGTACACACGTACGCAGAGACATCTGTCTAAAAATCTTTTATTTAAACTCTAGTGACCTTGAAACGTCGAAAAATGTCGACAAAGCGGAACGATTATAATAACTTCCTTTGGAAAGTTAATAATTTAAACATTTATTTTCGACTTAAATGCCTTTTCCAAAATTAAAAGTATTGACTTCACACTAATTTCATCTTAAAGACATTCAGTAAATATTTTTATTAAAAACACTTTTTTCACAAAAAATTAAAATCTACGCAAATAAAAATTGTACGCAAAATTGGTTAAAATTGAGGTTCGATTCTCGATATGTTGTGACTAAATGAAGGTTTTGACTTCAAAATAATACCATTCTGTGCTAATTTTTCTTAGAAAAATCCAACCTGTATTTGTTTATATAAGAAATAAAAACTTTCAAAAATATTACTAAATTAGGTAACAATTGGTCTTAGACTATAAATCTCGTTATAAAATTATTTTGAAAACAAAATATTTAAACAAAAGCAAAATATTGTTGATACTTTTAGTTAATTATTCAGAAAAATTTAAGTTACATTTTTTTTTCCATAACAGGAACCTACAAAAACAACAAAAAAACTGATAAGAAATGGTTTTCGACTTAAGTATTAGGAAAAAAAAGAAAGATATTGACTTAAAATTATTTATCTCACACGAAATATTGTTATTAATGTTTTGTTAAAGTTTTAAACAAAACGAATTTTAAATTCAAGAACCAAACATTTTCCTTTCTCCAATTTTTAAGATTCGTTAATTTTTAATCATAATATTTACAGTATTTTTTTTTCAAATTTGTCTTCTAGCATCTGTTCTAATCTACAAATAACAGATTGAAAATTAAAGTAATAATAGACTTCCAGAAATTGTGCCACAAGAAAATACCTCAGAAAATTCTTTATATTAGATTCTTTTTTATTTTCCTAGGAAAAAAGATCACATTTTTCTCGAAAACTTTTGGAGCGTTTTCCCCATTTATAGAAATGGCAACAAGAACAGAATATATAATTTTTGGTAAAAAGGCAACGTTTTAACACAATTTCTAACGTTTCTGCATGAAATGCAGCCAAAGCCCCTCTAAACTTTTGTATGTTAGCTCCTTAAATAAGGCATATTTTTTTACAGTGCTTTCATATGTAGGGAATCACCCAAATTAAGTATTTATACCATGCCTTGCTGGAAAACAGTGTTCTTAAAGAATCTTATAACAAAAACTGTCACCTTAGCCTTTGAAATAGTAAATATAAAGTTAAGAGCTATTCAAATTATGTTGTTGTAATTTTGTCAGCCTTCTTTATAGAACAATATGTGTGTGACATTCCCCTGATTACAAATCTGGATCCGTCCCAAACAAAAAAAAACATCATAAAAGTTCCGATTTTGAGAATTGAGCTAACTTTGAATATGGTTCCTTAAACTTTGCATTCATTCATCAGACTTTTAAAACAACATTATTTTGTTTTATAAACAAACAACATTAAGGATTATGATTATTATTAAACTACCTTTATTAATAATTACAACAAATTCTATAACCTAATTTAATTACACGTGAACACAATTTCTAGTGATTTTCTTATCAATACACAAGTACATGAGTACTTTAAATACATTGCATAAACTAAGAGGCTCTTGGTTTCAATACGAGTACTAAACGTTTCCCTATAAATATGCAATTTCAATTCATTTAATTTAAATTTGTCTAGACTTTAAATCACATAATTGCTTTGCTTATTCATCGTAATATTTTATTTTTACATAAATATTTGCTAACAGAAAAATGGCGCACACTTTTCGAAAACATTTCTTTTTAATATTCTAAAAATAAACGAGAAGAAACGCACAAAAACTTAACTTACACATTCACATATCACTTCTTCTTCTTCACGAAATAGTAAGAGATACTTTAAATTATCTAGATACATTTTAATTTGATATTATTTTTTATTTTCTTATAGTCTTTATATCAACTAAGAACACAAAGAACTTAAATTGAATGTCAATCGATTTAAGAAAAAAAAGAAAATAAGTCATTGTGCTCATAGTTGAAGGTAAATTAATATTGATTCATCCCTTTGGTATTGCCAACAATTCAAACTACACTAACAATTACAATAGATGCTTGAAGATGAATAGCATACAATTAGAATAAGGTTTTTCAAAATATGAACCCAGTATTAGAACAAAATCTAACTTACAATTCTAAATATTAAATATTTTATTAAAGCTTCAAGAATGTAAATTATTTTTTCAAATATTTTTGTTTGGTTAAAATATGTTTTTATGAATCTTTAATTTCATAAAAATCCTTCAACCTGTTTTTGAGAATTACACTCCTGACAAAAAAAATCTTACAGAAATTAAACTTTAGTTTGCTGGTGCCATTTAAATTTTTGTGTAGGATTTGCTTTACGTCAAGTTTTTAATGCCTGATGTGAATTTTTTTTGAACGTTATAGATCATAAATATTGAAATTTGATCTTTTAAAATCTCGTTTTAAGAAATAAGACAAAAGATAATTATACAATTGTCTGTGGCACTTTTTAATAATAAAACTCTTAACATTGATATATATACCAACACGCAATAAGGGTGCTTAATTGTGATTTGATGAACTGTAATAGCAAAATACATAAGTGTCTCTATTGAATATTTAATTTTATTTGAATGTTCGGTTAGATTTTGCGATTTCTAAATCGCATTCAAACAATTCGAGTCAAATAGACTTATAATCCTGTATTCTCTGGCAGAAAAGTGTTGAACTTTTTCCTTCACCATTTTTAATACACTTCTTTTTAAAATATTTCTTATTTCGAGTTCTTCACCCACTTTCCCTGCCATCTAATAAAATAATAAGCTTGGATGGTTTTTACATTTGTATTAATTTTGAAACTTAAATACAAACTAACATCACAATGGCAACTCTTACAATATTTTAAGTGCTTATGAACTAAAATGTTTTGCAGTTGGGACTTAACAAATTTGAACTGTCACTGTGAATTCACCCCTAATTCAATGAACAAACGGATAATGCAAAAGTTTTCACTGAAAAGAAATTTGCATTGTTTTGAAATTATTGAACGACGAATGTTTACGAATAAGTTGCCTCCTGAGTCGGTCAATGTTACTATAAAGCTTTAATTTAAGAAGAATATGTGACATTTGTCAAATTGAAATTTATTGTAATCTTTATTTTGTGATTTTTTTTTTAGTTTTTATGGCATGCCACACGATGATGTAATTTGGCAAATTGCTAGCCTTATATCTTTTAGGAATTGCATAAACCAGTAATGTTTATAAAGTGTAACAAGAAGAATTCAAACCAAAAATTTTAAACATTACTGAAATGTTGTGCAATCCCAAACAAATTGATTGAATATATTATTATATATTAAGCTACTTGCATAATGGAGTCTTCGTGAATGTTTCATTAAATTTGCTTGAGATTATTCTTTAAATCCCTTGTCTTTTAAGTGCTAACCTTTTATTTATAAATATTATGATTTTGAGGTTCGAAGTTCTTTCCAGTTTTCGAACAATGGTTTCTTTTTGACAAATAGTAGAGTACGGATTTTAAGAATGCAAAAAAGTATTTTAATTTTAAGAACATGTCAACATTTGTACTTACCTTTTGGATTCCGGACTGCAAATAAAAACGACTTATTCAGCAGAAATAATAAAATTGTATTTAAACTTATTAAAAAAATGAGGTTTTTTAAGCGATAAATAAATAAAAACAAAATTCAACAGTTTATACACAAATAATGTGTATAAAATTTGATGACTAATTTGTCAAATTTCATAACATTTCGGCAGTTTATTTGTTTTCTAAAATCTCTGAAAAAGTTCTGAGTAAGTTTGGCAGAGAAGATATGTGTTCACCCAGAAGTCAAATAAGCTTTCTCTTTCTTTTCTCGCAATTAGATCGTCGGCGTACGCATTGGCCTTTTTAAGACTACCTCTCATATCGCTAGTGTAAATGCTGAATTCAGCGCTTAATGTTAAAGTCCATTTTTAATATGGAATGTTGTGGTAGACACTTTTGACAACAGCTTTCTACCGCTAAGCATATCATAGAGCATATACAACAATACTTTGCTTATGCCAAGACCGCTCGGTTTTAGATAAAGAACCTCTAATTATACGGTTTCGAAAGCCTTTTCCAAATCAGCAAGAGCAGCATCTGTGTATTGTTTTTTTTTATTTATTTATTTCCATTGGATATTAGAAACAAGTTTAGACGCAGCATGAATTGTGTCATGACCCGCCTTGAACATTAACTGTTTATTCGAAACTTTTATGTTGTCCGCAGCCCACTTAGTCAGAGCCCTATTGATGATCTTCTCGAAAACTTTGCTGATGCTCGGAAGAAGTCTTATCGACTGCAGATTTGATGGGTTGTTGTTGTTGTTTTTTTTTTCTTTTTTGAGAGAAGATGAACCACAGCGGTCTTCCAATACACTGGGACTGGATATAATAATTATAATTCAGTTCATTATTGAACAGAGAGGTATAAATGTCAGTTGCCTCCGTCGATAAATGTCTTATTACAACGTTGGATATACAATCAACACCTACTGACTATTTGTTTTTATTAAGTTAAAGATGAGCTGGAGCTCAATCTTCGTTATTAACAATGGACTTGGTCCCGTTTTTCTTGGCGATTATGGCATTTGCCAATATATCGCATTTAACCGCATGAAACAGCGGTTCTCAGATCGAATTTAAAATTGATGGAGTAAGGCTGTTTTCTAGGTAGAGGTTCGGGCGAATGCTAACATTTAGCTTGTACGTTTGCTGGAAAACAGCTTCCACTGCTGCCTTCACCTTTTCCTTCGGATCTTTAATTATATAAAAGTCATCGTTAAAGATGGATTCTTTTGGATCTATTTGAGCTGTCAAAAGTACGTCTATGTTCTCTTCAGTTTATTGGAGTTTCAGACACGAAAGGTCATTATCCTTCTTTTTCCTGAATATGTTGTTGCTTTTAGAAAACATAATCTGGGTCACTCGAATTAACTGACCGAATCTTGTGGTTCCAGGACTTTGTTAATTGATAACCTGTAGTTATTCCTAATCAATAGATTGATATCTTAGCCACTTTTGTGTCTTTGTAGAGCATCTATAGTCGCGTTTCTGTAGACGTCCACATAAATGTTGATAATGTTCTGCGCATAAACTGTCTAAAATCAGTGATATAAATGACTGTGCAATTATCTTGAATAAATCCAAAAAGCTAATAGTTTTTTTTAGTTTAAATAAAATAATTTATTATATTATATTTTAATATCATAAGAAAGGGCGTGTATGATGAGTAATTATTATTTCTTACAATTAAATTATTTACTTAAGTAATTTAAATGAATAAATAACGAGATTGTTACAATCTAACAAATTAACTTAACAAAAATAGAAATCACATTTCATAAAACATCACAACTTATAAATAAATGTGACATTGTTGATGTTGGCAGCCATTTCTACACCTCGCCTTATACTTTATCTAAAATATCCAACTTTCATAAGAAGCCACCCAATTGTTGACATAAGCCCACACAGGAAATGAGTCCAGGAATTCTTCAAATTCTTTCGTATGTTGTGCATTTTTGTGGACCCAATGTGCTCCTATTCCAATTTCGATATTTGGTTCCGAAAAATTTCCAGAAGATTTCTGAGGAGAAAAAGTATTAAAATAAGTAAATTTAACTATGTAATTTTAATACCTCAACGTCAATGAAAAACTCCAAAGGAGTTGAATCCTTGCCATATGAGAAATAAATAAAATATGGTTGCTCCCAATTCTCTCGAATTGATGTGTCATTAAAACTCCAACTTTTTACTTTGGCATCACTTTTGGTTCCAACAAAAATTGTCATGTGATCGGGTCCTGAGAGCTTGAAAACAAATCTTGCTGAATATGGACTAACTACTTTTGATAGAAGTTCCAGTTCGGGAACTGATTGAATATTCGGTTCACTAAAATCTATCCAAAAACTATGATCTCTATAAAAAGACGAAAATTTAGTGTTTATTTTTGTTTATGTTTTAATATGTACCTAACCTGTCTTTATTCCATCTATGATTGTAGGCTGGAACTCCGCAAAACATTTCAGTCTTGCAAAAGTCAATAACTTTTTGCCCTTTCGTCATTACAGGTACTAAATCTAAAAATTGATTCGATAAATTCAAGTTCATAAGCAAAAAAAGTGTAATCTTACCATTAACAGTTGAAGTTCTTCTATCCTGAGGCCAAACATAAATTCCAGAATCACCAATTCTTACTGATGAATCAAAGTCATGAAGAACTCGTCTAGCGTGCTGTGATATAGCAAAAATGTATTAATATCTAGACTTTATAAGTCATCTCAAAAGGTTTAAGAACTTACAATTAAATTAAACCTTTGAACAGCAGTTTTCTCCTGATATGGAAATCCAACTGGAGTCAGAGAAATAATGATAGACACAAAGGTGACCACAAGAAATCCCGAAACCAATATTCTCGTCTTACGGAAGAAGAGAATTAGTGGTATCTGTGGGAAAGTTAGAATTTGAGATTCCTCAGTTAAACATTTTTGAACAAAAATTGGTAAGCTTACCAAGAATCCAGCAAACAACAACGACATGAATATAGCCAAGGCAGCCATCATTAAATCAGGATTGATTCCAGAACCATTACGACCCATCATCGGAACCAGAGTGTAAAAAAATGAGTAGGAAATGTTTGTAAAATAAATAAACGGCATAATTTGACAGATGATAACAGTCAAAGCAAAAATATAAGCTAGAAGACATAAGATTCAATAGTTATAGGTGATTTGTTCCATTGGTCAATATGATCGATCTTACCTCTTCGATGCCATTTGGTGATCAAATTAACTATCAAAGCAACAATATCAAAAAGTACTGCCAACATCGGCATAAAACCTGATCGATAACCACAGCAGGTTATAGCCAAAGTTAGAATTACCAAGAGCACACAATGAGCATGCATAAACATTTGAATTCTGAAGCCCAAACTGAGTTGATCTCTTTTCTTGTATTGACAGTAAATTGCTGGAATAATTCCCATTCCGAAGAACATTGGACAAAAATACAATCCAATAAGAAGCCACATTTGTGAGAACCACGTTAGAGAATGATTAATTGCATCCATGAATATCGCCACAAGTAGTGATAGCGCAGTTCCCAGAAGTAATGCAACCACTTGAAGACCAATAACGGAAGCAAAACGTTTCAAAATATCATTAACTCCAAGTCCCGAACGAACAATCATGAAGAATATAGAAGTTCCAATAGCAACGAGAGCGGCGATAGAAACGACTAGATTGATAATTGTGCTGACAGTTTGAGTATAGAAGATGATAAACCACCCGAAGAAGTCATAGAACACAACGTGACCATCTTCGTAATCCTAGAAGGAGATTTGATTAAGATCATAAAGGAATGAAGTAGGGTCTAACTTACTTTTGTATCGTACATTTCCGGTGCATTTGCAATAGCCTTTGCAACAGCAAGAATATTATCTCCAGTATTTTGTAAACTTCCCATTGGAACAATATCAGCACGATCATGTTCAGTGTGATACACATAGCCATTGTAAGTATAAGCAAAGTCCAAACCTAAATTTAAACAAGTTCACCGCATTTTCGCATAAATTCTGTTAAAAGATAAAGAAAGAAAACTTACCTGGAACTCCACCAAATTCTCGAAAAATACGAAAATCAGTATCGGAAGGAATTAATTTGGCCTGAAAGATTTCTTCAGCCATTGTCGAAGCATAAGGATGAACTGCATTTTCACGATAATACTGAAATAGCAAACAATTGTTATGTTAATTTCTTCGACCAGTTTCAATAATAGTTTTAGACTGTCAACTTTTAGCAAACAGAGGAATATTAGATAAATTCAATCCTCTCAACCAACAACCAAATTGTCTAAAAGTCTTCTAACTTTCGAAAATTAAAACCACTCTTTACTTACCCTCATGAGCCATGGATGTTTTGGTCCAGATTGAAAGAGCACCTCCTTCCCTCCATTTCCACAAGCATCTAAGTTTATAAGAGCCCTATAATAAATGGAAGCATTCAATTTATTAGTCTCATTTTGTCTGAAATTAGAAATTTCCTGTTTCACTTTACTTGCAATTTTTCGCCCACTTGTGTTGTGTTATAAATCCATGGGATGCCTGAAGGGGATTTTCCTCGGCTCCATTGAATAGAAACACAATAGGATGTTCCAATGGTCCACTCGAATTTGCTATAACCCTCATTATCTCCAACATTACCGCCACCATGCTTCCATCATCACCTCCGCCAGTACTGCCCGGCACCGAATCAAAATGACTATTGATAAGCAAATACGATGAACTATTGGAACTCTTCGCACTCAACTTAACAACAACATTCTGCACTCCCTGATACATATTGACCATGGTCCAATGCATATAATTGCCTGAAACAGTTTGAACCTCGGATTCTATATCGAAGTATTCACTATTTGCCTGTTCCCGAACTTTCGCGATTTCGTTGAGCAAATACTTAACAGCTTGCACTTCATTGACTTCGCTTCCAACAATTCGTGGTCCAAGACTGACCAAACCCTCGAGTATTGAATAGGCTCGTTCGCCAATGAAACGATCCGGAGCATTGGGTTCATCTTTCAGAGTCAATGGTGTTGGCAGTAAAATTGATAAATTTAAAACAACTGTCCAATAGAGGACAATCCAAATGGCCACGAAAATAGGTGCAAACCACCAGTTAATTTTTTTCGGAACACTGTAGGGCACATTGAGGCGATATTTAGATTTACTATCTAATATGTGAGTCTGAATAATTAAAATACAACAAAAAAAAAACAACAAAAATTAAATTATTTTATCAACAATAAATTAATTCAATAAAAATTGATGATTTTAAAATTTCTTATAAGTTCTTTTAACTAATCTTCATGACTTTGTACTTTCAAAGTTATATATATTGATTCCTATCGTCATATTTTTCAATGATTTTGAGATGTGATTACAAAAAAATAAACACGTACCTAATTTTTATGTGCTTACTGTCATAAATTTAAGAAGTAGCAAATATCCCACATAAAGAGGCAGGCTTATAATTTAGTTTAAATTGCTTTAGTGTGGGAGGCCTTAAATAAAATTCTTATAGGTAGATTATTTCTAAATTACGCCATATAATAAAATATTTAAAAACAATCGTTCACATAATAAAATCATAAACAAAATTTCAGAAATGTATGATATTTAATGTACGAGTATGATAATATTTTGTGTCGTGTGCTAAAAGTTTTGAGCTTGCTTCGCAGATAAATGATAAAAAATATAAGTTCATAGTTCAATGAAATAGTTAATATTTCCCATAAGTCTACAGAAATATGGTTATCGGAGAAACAATTAACCGAATTGTGTGTTATAAAATCAATCCGAATTCATCAATGGTTAGTTCTATGGGGTTTTTTCATAGCATTATTTCTTTCGACAAATTTCGGAAGCTCAAATACTTTTTTACTGATACGAGATAAGCATGAAATTTTCATACAAAATGCGAAACAAAGTCCTATAGAAACTTTATTTTAATATATTTAATAATTTCAAAGAAAGAAATAACTCCGACAAAAATTTGGTTCAAGGTAGCATCGAGTGTTGAAATAAGTCCAGGTTTATGAATTAATTCAAAATCAGCATATTTAGGGTTAACAGCATCTCAAAAAAAAACTTTTGACTTATAATTTATTATCGTACAAAATTAATACGTCTTAACTTTTAAACAATAACCATCCTATATAAAGAGTTTTCAACTGGTTTTGGAGTTAGCAACAACATAGAGAAAAAGCTTTAAAAAGATTGAAAAATTCGCATAATTAATTCGAAACTGTTACGAATAAAATCTATACTGTTTTTTTTCAACCAGACGACGTTGGAATGGCCTTCCATTGACAAACAACTTCACAACTTTTAACGAAAAATTTGAAGCCTTAAAGCCTGTGTACCATAATATGATGGTTAAAGCAACTTACACATGAGCTACGAACTGCGAACTGCGAAGTGTGGATATTTGCATATTTTGACTTTTCTTTCACATGAGCCTTATTTCTATTCGCAGACAGCGACGAATTGTCAATTTATAATTACCTCTTTCAACAAACAAAACAAGAGTGGTATAATTTTGGGGTTAAGTTGAGCGCGAACAATTTATTCGTTGCTGTGTGGATGGTGTGTGGAACGCGAATAGAGTTTGTCAGTTCGTAGCAACCACACTGCAATTCGTTACTACCAAATTGTTTTTACAAAATTGTCTTGTTTTAGAGAACAAAATGCAAATTTTATTATCCTAACATAAGTACCAATTGGTTTCTTATAATTTAAATGTGTTTTTGTTTGAAATTGGCTTTTTGAAATATGTAAAATCACGTTTGTTCGTCCATTCGTTCATTCGTTGTTCGCTCTCACGTAGAATCACGAAAACCACTGTCATTGATAAAGCTATTTTAAATCAACCGTACGAAAAAATACCGTCCCGTCCATTATGAATAATCAAGTTGCTTTCATTAGTTAGAACCAAAAAAGTCATGTGGGAACTAGGCTTAAGACTTTTCGATCAATACATTTTTGTTTCGTTTGATATAAAATTGTTTGTCCGCTTTATTTCTACAAAAACACTTAAAATTGGAAAATTCTTTACCTCAAAATTAATAGAAATAGGGAAAACCGAAAATAAATTTACTCATATTTAAATTCGATATTACTCGATTTATAGAACATAGCTAGTCGTGAAAAATGGTAAAATTTATGTTGCTAACCAAAGCAAAGTGATGTGATACTTATTGGATAGAATTGCCATTAAAAAAGTTCGAGTTTTTTCCAGGGGTCTTGCGTGGATTTGACAAATCCTTTAAGAGTAATTCTTGTAATGAAAAGTCATAGAAATGGTTGACAGTTGTAAGTCATTAGGACCTGGTATTTTACGAGCTTCTACCATACAATTTATTAATATGTACCACGAAGCTTGATTGTTAAACAATATAACCAATGCGTTCGATTAATTGTGAAAACTTTGATAAAAAACTGTTTGCTCGAGATTCTTTAGAAGCAAAGTTCACATATTTTGGAATTGAATCATTCTTTGGCATATAAAACTAAAGCGCCTTGCGAAAATAGAACTAACAGATTACACAGCGTAATTTCACTTTCACTTGAAAATAGTAAATAAAATTTAACTCGAAGTGAAAGAATTATCATCTTTTAAGACTAATAAAAGTTTTAATGACTTGACTTGGATGTTTTACAAACTTTTTAAATATCAATTGAAGAGTTGAACAGTAGCGCCAAAAAAAAAATTTATCGCTGACGACGCATCAAAAGTTTTCAAGTGGTCGATAAAACCTTTTATGCCTCAAATCATTGTTGTTAATTGCAGCTAAGCTTTTCAAATGGTAGACATGTGCATTCAAGAGGACACAAGCGTCCACAGGTTTTTCTCAAAACCACCTCTGTCTATCAACTCCTAACCTCACCTCCCGCGGTAAGCATCGGGTGCCTAGTACCTCAACTGGAGATTGGGTTCTAACCCCCGTGGAAAGTTGTTGGTGGTAGTAAAAGAGAGACAAGGGAGAGGTGTTTCCAATAAGGAACCTCTCCTTCCATCCAGACGGCTGTGGAGGAATTCTCAAGATGGAGTCAACGTAGGCGTCTACAATTCCACTTAGATTGAACTACTTAGTGAACACCTTATAGATCTACTATGACAGGCTCAGGCCTGTAAGAAGCGGTTATGCCGGCTCTTGCCCTCGGAGTTAAATTAAGGACCTGATCAGGTTGAATGTCGTGCGTTAGGGTGGCTTCCTGATCACGAAAAGAAAAACCAGTTGCGAATCAGCAATAAGCCACGGATACGGACGGTTTTACTGTTGACAACGAACTTCGAATATGCACTTGGAATGTTAGGTCCCTTAGCAACCCCGTGCCAGTAGATATCACACCATCCAGGAAATGCGATGGCATAGCCCGGGCAAAAAACTGCGATATTTATACTATGGTGACCGAGAAAACCAATATCGCTTATTTGGATACGGCTTTATCGTTGGACCAGACTTAGGCAACAAGTCTTGATCTATAGGTGCATCAACGAACGCCTCATGATCATGATCATCTTCATCAATGCTATATTCGGCAACATTAGAGAAGGACGATAACACTAAGGATAGATTCAGGCTCATTGAATTTGCTGCAGGGCGAAACGTCATAGAAGCCAGTACGCGTTTTTCACACCTAAACATCCACAAACAAACTTGCAGTTCTCCAGATCAATCTACCGTCAAGCAGATTAACCATATTGCGATTGACGCTAGACACGTTTCCAGCATTCAATTTTTACCAACTTTGAGTATTGTTTTTTTTAGGTTTTTATTTTTTATAAAAAAACTGTCAATTTCTCAAAATTTTATTAGATGTCAAAAACATTATTCTTAGTTGCACAAAATTGTTTTGGAGATGAAATCATATTTTAGTCGTAAAATTTTCGAGGTGACAATTTTTTTTGATTTATAAAAAAAAAACGTTAATTGGATTTTTTTCCAAGAATATAATTGTTTTGTATCACGCTACAATATATAATATAAAATTAAATTCAAGTCTCTAGCGTCATTGGTTCATGAGATATTTAGGTTTAACCAACATTCTCACCTTTTTTTAACTGCTATGGTAAAAAAACAATAACGCAATTTTCTTGAGAGCCCGTATTATCTGTATAACAAAATTTATTTGAAGTCGATATCTCTTCTGGTTCTTGAGCTACGGAGACGTACGGACATACGGCATACGAACGTACGTACACACGCACGTAGAGACATCTTTCTAAAATCTTTTATTTCTACTCTAGGGACCTTGAAACGTCGAGAAATGTCAAAATTTTCAATTCGACAAAACCGACCCATTACAATAACTTCCTATGGGAAGTTAACAAATATATGTTTGTTTCAGAACTCCTCAAAGAACCATTTTTTGTTTTCAAAATTTCCCTGGAACTAATGAATTGATTTAATTATTTTTTTTTTCAAACAAGGTTTTATATTTTTTTAATAATATTTAACTATTAAAAATAAATACAAATTCGTTCTTGATTTTTTTTTAAAGTATTACAGTTTAAATTTTTGAAAATAAACTTATTTTGTATTTACTTTTTTAAAGACCAAATAATGAATTTTAATTTAAAAAACACTTTTTGTAATACTAGTCGGTTAAAACTGTCAGTTTACCCTACTTCAAGCCACCACAACTTATAAACCAATAATAGAACTTTCAAAACCTTGATTTGGTTCCCGACGAAAAAATAAAAGTCTCTTTAGTAAGTTTTGTTTAACTTACATTTTCTATATCCATTTTGTAAAATTTGTACTTATAACTCGATTATCACTTTGTGTATTTTTATTTGTAGACTTTTACTTATTTCAAGAAAATACACTTTTTTCATAATATCGATTGAAAAAGCCACAATTTAATAATATTTTAACTCAAAAGAAATAGGATATTTATTGTACTTGAAAACCTTGTTGCCAAAAATAAAAAAAAAAAAAATTTAGTCTCAGTCCGTATTCTAGGCCTTTTCAACTAAAATTGAAGCTTATATTGAACGGCATGAGGTACCTATTGATTTATTCATAAAACGATATTGATTACAAAATTTATCTAAATTCAAGATACACTCATAAAAATTCATATATTCCTATATACTCGTACTTGTAGACCATATATAGCTATATATTTTAATTGCACCATTCTTTTATTTTGGGTGCATGTCGTTCATTGTTCCTGGTTTTATGTCCTTGACGCGTGCGTTATGAATAATTTTATATCCATTCATTCACATATACGATAAATAAGTTCTTGTTTACTTCGTAAAACAACACATTTTTATAAATTAATGTCCAAATAATCTTTTATAAAAATATGGGCTTACGAATTTATCTTTACAACCCATGTACTTTATTGCAAAAATTGTAAATAGAAAAATGTAGATAATATCGTGTTCCCATGTTCCTCCGTTTTTCTATGTTTTTAAATCAATTTGATTTTTTGTTCCTATCATTTCTTCCATCCATCGAAATCGGATAAACAAGTTTGATAATGGTTTTATATCAGAATGTTACCACAATTTGAACTCACAAGTGGATACAGTAAACGGCTGTGTAATTAAATGTGAATTAAAAAGCGCCGGTATATCACTTCGGTACACCACTTAACAAAGAAGGTACCTATCTTTTACCTATCAATCTATCAATAACAATTTTATGTTTTTTATTTGAAAACAGAATAATTAAACCTTGAGTGAATATGACGAGTATTATGATATTATGATAGAAAATAGAATAATAATGTTGTAAATAAATAATAATAATATCTATAATTATTATGATTGAAAAATATCTATAAATTACCTCATCAAAAATATCAAAAACAATTATAAATTCGATATTCGATTCGACCCGCCTGGGGAGGTAATTTAGATCATTTGGTATTTATGATGTAAAATTAAATAACATCAACAAAATTGTTTTCAATTTTATAGTGTTTTTTGTTTTTATTTCAATTTGTATTTTTATTAAAAAACATGACAATGAATTTTTAAAAATAGAAATGGGCGTGTTCCTGTACTCGTCGTTGGTATAAATACCTTTGGACGAGTTGGAAATGTTTTCAAAATAAAATATCAACTTATATAGGGAGTTGATTTCTTAAGTGTTCCGCAAATATTTCAAATCAAAGTACTAAAACAAAGACTTCATATATATATTTTGTAACAATATTCTTAAGTTGTTTAGAGTTGCCTTATAATAAAATTTCTTGTACTATATAATACATTTAACATTTCTTGTCAAGTTTTAAGTTTTTAATAAGATTAAAAATTGATTTTTCTGCTGATCGTGTTGGTGGAAATAGTATCGAATTATTTGGTCCTGTTTTATATTTCTCATTTTTTAACCGTTCTTCGTTCCACTAACTTGTATTTCCATTCTACATGATTCCAGAAACAAATTTCTGTCGAACAAAATTTTCAATCAAAAAACTTTGCAGTGATCGTTTCAAATGCCTTATCAACAAAATTTCAATAATTCCTATCAATGATGAAAACCAATAATAGAGCTCTAAAATCAAGAAAAAATTGTTTGACATTTTGACATTTATTATTCCTTTGAAGTTAATGGATCTGAAAAAGAAATTGAATTGAAATTTCAATCCATTATTTATGAAATATATAAGCATTTTTAATAACATAAAACCAACAACAAAAGTTTTCAGAATAAAACAATTAATACAATGTATTCGTGTTACATTTTGTCTGTTCCACAAAACACAAAAAGAGGCTGGGATGCGATCCACACTGATAACTTCCCATCCCGTCTGTCGATTTGTTTTGCTTAAAAGTTTGTCTACATGTATCATTTTTACCAAATTTGCGTACTATTCTTTGTAGATTTTATTTTATTGAATATCGAAAACAATATTTTCTGTGAAATAAAATAAGTTTGAAGCCAATATTTTTAATATATTATTTTAATATAAGTTAAAAATTCAATACTCTCTTTATCAAGACTAAGGAGCCAGTATTTAACTTGCTTAAATAACTAATAAATGCGAAGCTTGCATCGTGATATAATGGGGGAGTCTATTAAATTTTCGACATGAGGAAACATATTATGTATATTATTTTAAAATTAAGATTACCAGATCTCTTAAAGAAAATTTGTATAACTTTAGAACAATACATGTGTCGCACTGAAAGAATTCCTAAATAGTGGAAAACTAGGGTACAGGCGAGAATTACCACATATTTTCTTTAGAACACTTTTTTGCAAAATTAATAGAAGTTGTATTTTGTTATAATATGAACCTCCCCAACATCAAATTCCATATTCCAAATATTTGTACCATAAGAAAAAACAACATCATCGGCAAAGGCTGTCAGAGAATCCTTAAACGCCAAACTAAATAAAGAATAATTGAATACCAAAAAAAGTATTGGTCCTAAAACCGAACCTTGTGGAACTCCCAAATCGAATGTCTTTATATCACTCCTAATACCATCAAATATCACTCTTTGAAAATTATATCTCTTTTTAAATAATATCTTAACCAATCACTAATGAAACCTCGAAACCCATCACTTTCAAGTTTGGTAATTAAAATTTCGTGATTAACCATGTCAAAGAATTTTGATATTTGATATACTACTGTCAAGACTTACAAACATTTGAGAACAGAAATGTACCAACGCATCTTCGGTTAATTTATTGCTTTGAAAACCAAACTGAACATTATTGAATTCCGTTCTCGTTAAAAAAGCTTAGCATTCTATTCTGTACAGCTTTTTCAAAAATCTAACTTATCGAGGGCAATAGTGATATATACCTATAGTTACCCAGATCATTAGTTGCGCCTTTCTTGAAAAGTGGCAAGATATTGGCATATTTAAGAGCAACCGGAAATACTCCAGCAAAAATACTTTTGTTAAAGATATGTGCCAAAACGGTCAATTATAAAAAATGCTGCATTTTTCAAACAAAGATTTAGAATTTCTTAACTAGTTATAGACTCAAACAAAAAACTTTGGTTTTGAGAAGGTTCATTACTGAATTGACTAAAAAGTGCACAAGATGGGTGACTAGAACTTGCTTGTAGACTAAGTGATATCGTTGAAAATTGCAGATGGTTATTTTTTGCACTGAGATTTATTAAGTATACTATTCACTATTTGCCATTTATTTCTAATATTTCTTTCAGCTATATTGAATTTGTTTTTGAAGTAGTTATCACGACAAATAGGAATTTCCTTCTTTAATACTTATAGGAACTTCACAAAGAATTTTGGTCGAGATATATGGGTCGTTAAACCATTTTACAAAGTTGTATTTTCTTAACCTTAATTTTCAATGAAATTTTACCAAAAACTAAGAAGGATATTTTAAATAAGATTAAATACATACTAAGTTTATTATTTACATTTATTCTTAAGATATTCCACTCGATAATCAGTTCTTAGTTGCATTTTTTGGTGTATATTTTTGTTTTTAAGTTCACACAAACTTAGTTTTACGTCTAAGTGTGTAAACAGAAATGTATAAAATCTTATTGAAGTCGAAAGCGTTATTGGTTCGTGAAGTATTTGGAGTCAACCAAATTTTGAATTTTTAACTTCCCATAGGATTTGTCAAATTGAAAATTTTGACATTTCTCGACGTTTCAAAGTCCCTAGAGTTGAAATAAAAGATTTTTAGAAAGATGTCTGATAAAACTTTGAGAAAAATCTAATTGACAGTTTTTTTATAAGAAACAAAAACCTAAAAAAACATTACTCAAAGTTGGTAAAAATTGATTTTCGACTCAAATATCTTTTCAAAACTTTGAGATATTGGCTTTAAACTACTTTTATCTTTCAAAAAATATTGTTGTCAACATTCAGTACAATTTTGAAAAAAATCGAATTGACAGTTTTTTTACAAAAAATTAAAAACCGAAAAAAAAATTAACAAGAGTTGGTAAAATAAAATTTAATTTTTACTTATAAGAAATATTGTTGTCAACATTCTAAAAAATTTTGAGAAAAATCGAATTGAGAATTTTTTTACAAAAAATTAAAAACCTAAAAAAAATTAACAAAATTTGGTAAAAATTGATTTTCGACTCAAATATCTTTTCAAAAATTTTGAGATAATGGCTTCTAACTAATTTTAACTGATAAGAAATATTGTTTTCAAGATTAAGAAAAATGTTGAGAAAAATCGAATTGACAGTTTTTTTTACAAAAAACAAAAACCTACAAAAAAACAATACTAAAACTTGGTAAAAATTTACTTTCGACTCAAATAGCTTTTCAAAAATTAAAAATATTGGCTGCAAACTTATTTTATTTCACAGAAAATATTATTTTCGATATTCAGTAATTTTTTTATAAAAATCCAACAGTCCGTTTTTTCATGAAAAAATAAAATCTACAAAAAATAGTACGGAAATTTGGTAAAAATTGAAACATATAGACACACTTTTAAGCAAGACAAATCGACAGACGGGATGGGAAGTTATCAGTGTGGGTCGCATCCCAGCCTCTTTTTTGAATTAATATAGTAAAAAAACACCCACTTAATTTTTTAAAATTACTTTCGTCATTATGTTCTGATGCTATTATTTGCAACATATTTTTTATTTGAAGCCAATATTTTTGCTGGTTCTTGAGATATGTATGATCGACGAGAAAAAGGTTTGAATACGATAAAATAATTTTATATACACACTGTCATTGAAAACAATTAATTTTTAATTGTTTTTCAATTCATTGAAGAGCTTTAGCCAACTTTGAGAAATGAACTGTAAAAACCGACACAAATGTTTGAAGTAGTGATATAAAAAATAAAATAGGTACTTAGACTTGTGATTTATTTTTTTATCATAAAAATATCAAATGTTTCAGTTCAATTTTACGCATCAAATCTCTATGTTTAAAAGTTAATATTATACCAACAATTTTTGTCAAGTTTTAGCAGAACTTTTTATCCAAATTTTCAATAAATAAAATGATATGGGATTATTTATTCTTTATTCCCCACCATTTAGAGGAATTTTTACAACCTTCTACAAATACGCACACATTTTTCATTTCAATATTGACTACAAAAATATGAAATACTGAACTGTTTTGAACCATCGCCGTAAAGCATAGAAACGTGTCAAAAAAGAACTATGGTGTCACATTGGCAGACTCATAAATACCCATGTTTATAGGTGACATAATACAGACTAGAATTTGATTCCAAGAACTCAAAAGTCAAAATTTTAAATTATTATAACGATGATTAAAGGTTTTTATGGCATTTTTTTTTTCAAAATTATTGACTAACTGATTATATTTTTTTAATGAATAAATTTGACTGTGTCCCAAATTTTAAAAGTGTTCAAATCAAACTAAAAATGTTACATTTTAGGAATTTAAAATAAATACTATACGTGTACGTGTCAAAAAAATTAAAGCATGTAGAACTAAATGAGGTATTCAAAAACACAATTTTATTGATATTTTAAAGATATAAAAATATTCACTCACAATATCAAAAAATATCCCCATTCTGTATTTTATCAAACACTCAGCTCTCAACTTGTTACACTTGAACTTCTACAAAAATCTCCGTAAAACTGTGCAAAATTTTATTGTGTTTTTTTTTCTGTCGGAAAAGCACTCCCACTATTATAGTACGTATATATTGAGTCAATATGATCACCGGAAGGCGAGGTACCTATGCGAATACCTCCACGACAACGATAACGACGACGACGACCCAACGACCGACGACAAAAGTATAATTTGGCATTAGATTAGACATCAGAGCGAATATCATTCAATTGACTAATTGCGCGAAACGCATGACTGATTCCGTACATACAAAAATGAACAACAAAACTGATGATGATGATGGTGGAGTCGATAGTCTATAGTATCTTATACGTACCTACGTTTATACTAGGTACATACCTATGTATGTATATATACAAAACGTATCTATGACCTAGAGCTAGACGTGATATAATTTTCCACCCAACTCTTTGCCTTCTTTTTTATCATTAGGTTTATTTAGACACGATTTGGAAGTGTGTCGCACATCCCAGTGCCAGAAAGCAGTCAGTTTATATCTATACTGAATGATAACTTACTCAATCTTAGCACTTCAATAATATTGATATAAATATTAGCAAAACAAAATAAAACATCAATGATTGAATCAATATACGAAGTGGTTCTGCTTGCTCAGTGAACAAATAACACAATCCGTATATCTTTGTAGCTATATTACTCGACTCTCGACTAGACAAGAGGCTTAAAGTAACTAAATGTACCTGATGTAGGTATACGTTAACAGCTTTGAGTTAGATACTTTTCGCGCTTTCGATTTTTGTTTACTTTTTAGCTTTTACTTTTATTGCTGTCGGTTTTCGAGATCACAATATTTGTTTTTTTTTTAGCAAAACAAAAAAGTCCGTAAAAGGTGTGTGTGGTTGTCTGTTCTTTTTGTAGATGCATATTGCATAGAAGGTTGATGTGAATAGATACTTATTTATCTACTTATGATA
The DNA here is from genome assembly GCA_920104205.1 of Eupeodes latifasciatus. Taxonomy (NCBI): domain Eukaryota; kingdom Metazoa; phylum Arthropoda; class Insecta; order Diptera; family Syrphidae; genus Eupeodes; species Eupeodes latifasciatus. The sequence continues at coordinate 19,163,468 of OV049925.1, forward strand.
CTAGAATTTACAGTTGTGCTTTGAAACATTGTACCTATAGAATTTTTTCCTCTCTATTGTAGAGGAGCACAATATGATTCAATGAACATTCAATATTCAAAAACATTCACTCAAATTTGCATAAATAAAGGATTTGTCAATATTGACAATACCTTTAAAAAACACATTAAAAGTGTTATAATTCATCATGCATCAAGAACTATTTTATCTCACTATCGGTTAACTAACGACTAAAAAATTTTTTGTGTTTAAAAATTCTTATCGTTTAAAAAATGCTCAAATCAATCAAAAAATGTACCTACATAGCTTAATTTACTGATATTTCCAAATTACTTAAATTGTCTAGAGATAATGGGATTTAAAGGTCAAAAATTACCAAGTTATACCCAGATCTACAAAAATGTATTTCTTTGATAACTTTTTAAATTTAAATCATTTGTTTTAGTTAAGTGTATCGGATTATAATTTTTTACGTCGACGAACATAACTTTTAGAAAGTTGTATGTGACTGATCTTCTACCTGAGCGTCGAACTTGTCGAGTTGTAGAAGCTGAGTAAGGGCAATGATTCTCGGGAATTATTTCCCCAGAAGAGTCCTGAAACCAAAGGTCGCTCGCCCCCTCCCCTTCCCAATCCTTTACCCCCACCTCCGTCAGCTCTGTGATATTATGCTGGCTGACGTCTCCTTATCCCCTGACTGTATGGTATATAACTGTCTGTCAATGCCTAGTTTCCTTCCTGGGACGCTTATGGCTTAATTGCTGTTCGTCTCTCCTTTTCCAAAACATATCCTTCCCTTAAACTTCCCAATTGGGCTGGATCTAAGGTGTTATACGACCCGTGCCGATGATCGGCCAGGCTGAGGGCCCAATTAAAAAACTAGCTCAGTCGCTAACGGAGTATCCGGATACCTGGCGACCTCCGGATTAACTAGCCTTATCTGTATACACGGATCTCTGTACAGATGGACCACCCCTTATCCGCTACTCGTGGGATTCAAAATGAACTTTCTTAAAACAAAACAAACAAAACAAAAACAAAATCAAAAGACCGAACCGGCCAGCAGTACGACGGCAAAGTTGTCTGCTGTTCATCCCTCTTCCACTGGTGCCGACAAGGCTGTGGACACTCACAGCCCTGTTGTCGCCAGTGGAATATCGGACAAACAGGTAACATCACCTTCTTCCTGTAGTGAGGCAGTTGTGAAGAACGGCTCCTCTACTACCACAGAGAGTAAACCTCTCAACTCTTCTACACCGCGAGTCGGAGGTAGTAGGGCTATGGTGCCAGGTCCTTCTACCTCCAAAGCAAATAATCCCAAAGAAGGTCCTGGGGGAGATGGGCGTAAGCTCAGACCCTCCAAGGCCTACTACAGGGACATGCGTAATGCTAAGAGGATTCTCCAGACGTTTGGTGAACAACTAGGCGCTGGAGGAAACTCTCAGCATGACGCCAAGATAAAATGGGCCAAGAATTTTATGGCCAAAAATAATTTGAAGACCAGCCAAGACTCAACGTCGAAGCGACAAAGGTCTATGGAAGGTAGTGTTTCACTACCTAAACGCCCCAAAGTGCTAAACACCAGCACTTCTCTTGACCCTCGCAAGGCAAAAATGTCCTTCAGTGACGTTCTGAAGGACAAAATGGTAGTCGCGATTATCGACAAAAGTGATGTAGATGGCACGATCTCTGCCGAGAACTGGACATTGGTCAAAGGACAGCTGGCCTTCAGTTTTGTCGAGATCATGTCTGACAATCCGGGACCACCGCCCATCACAAAAGATGGCGGCTGGCATCAGGGACACATCAAGTTGATGGTCTGTGATGATCAGAGGTCGTGCGACCTACTGACGCTGGCGGTCAGCCGACTTGGAGAGGTCTGGCCTGGTGCTAAGCTGGAGGTTGTAGCAAAGGAGGATATTCCTTGCAGACCAAGAGCTCGCATCACGGTTCCGGCCATATTCAAGGAAGCAGACCACGTATTGAAGGTAATCCGGCTCTCCAATCCAACCCTTCCTACTCACAACTGGAAGGTTGCGAAATTGGAGGATCCAAAGGGACCCTGCAAGGGTGCAATTGTAATCATCAATGCAGAGTCCCTTTCTCCTCTGGCGCAATCAAAAGGTGTGATTAGGTTTGGGTTCGATGAAATTACGCTGAGGGTCTATAAAAAAGATGGGGTCGAGGCACAAACCCTTCCCCCTCCCCCACCCACACAAGCGGAAACTGCTGCTGAGGAACCTGGTGCATCGGTCACACTTCCTTCATTGGAAGACGATGCAGCTCAGGTATCCCCAGTAACAGAGGAAGCTCCTTACACCGACCAAGGTTTTTCCGCAATGGAGGCCGAGGTCTACGACAGCGGAGATGAGGACATTCTTTTAGAATCGTCCTCTGATATGGATGACTCCGACATTACTGTGTTGGAGGCTGATCGGGAGTGCAGTAGCAAAAATGCTGCGGTTACTCCAGATTAACCTCCAACACTCCATAAAGGCTTCGGCCTCCCTTCTTCTTCGCCTATCCAGCAGCGATGAAGATATTGTCCTGATTCAAGAACCCTGGATTGTTAAATCCATTGTTCGAGGAATCAGGACTCCCAGATACTGCGTACTGTATGCATCAGGTGAGGATGAACCCAGATCTTGCATATTAGTAAAACGCAGCCTAAATGTATATTTACTCCCTAATTTCAGCGATCGAGATATCACCGCCGCAAGTCTGGAAACAGCCAGAGGAACGTTCTGGCTGGCGTCGGCGTATCTTGGCCACGACCATCTTGGCCCTCTCCCGGGTGACACTCTGGAGAGATTGATAACTGAAGCACAAAGGCTCAACATCGGCCTCATCATCGGTAGTGACGCTAACGCCCACCATACAGTATGGGGTAGCACGGATATAAACGACAGAGGTGAATCTCTTTTCGACTATATTCTAAACACTAACCTACTCGTAAGTAACGTTGGTAATGAGCCAACCTTTATTACTAAAAATCGACAAGAAGTTTTAGATATAACTCTTGTCTCCGACTTCATTAATAATAATATTTTGAACTGGAAGGTATCTAAAGATCACTCCTTTTCTGATCATAGATACATCCAGTTTGACTTTATAAATGAATCACCTTGCCAACCGATCTTTCGAAATCTGAAAAGAACAAATTGGCCAAAATACAAGAGAACGTTAAATAGTTTAGTAAAACCTGAACTTTTTAATACTCCCTCCAACATTGAAGATCTTGACGACAAAGTCAATAATCTAACATTAGCCCTAAACAAAGCTCTAGACACTGCATGCCCTCTAATACAAGTAAGAGGTAAAAAGAAGCCACACTGGTGGAACTCAGGGCTGGATCCACTTCGAAAAGAATGCAGAAAACTCTTTAACAGAGCGAAAGCTTCTAGAGACATGTCAGACTGGGATTCATATAAAGAATCACTGAAGATTTATAAAAAAGAACTGAGGAAAACCAAACGATCGTCTTGGAGAAACTTCTGTAGCAACGTGGAAGATTGCTCCGAAGCATCCAGGCTGCGCAAAATCCTCTCCAAAAATCCAATCATGCCAAGCTGCTTGAAAAACGCCTCTGGCCTCTGGACCAATTCAAGCGAAGAATCGCTCAACTTGCTACTAGACGTTCACTTTCCTGGTAGCTCTAATATTATTAATAACATTGCACCTAATAATGGTGACAATATATTACATCCCCCACAAGGTCTAGTCACTAGGGAAAAACTCAAATGGGCTATTAACAGCTTTAAGCCATATAAATCTGCTGGTCCGGATGGTGTAATTCCAGCCGAACTGCAAGAAAATGCAAGTTTTCTAATACCCATCCTAGAAAACATATTCAAGGGATGCCTTAAATTGGCATACATCCCGATGTCTTGGAGACAAGTTAAAGTTGTTTTTATTCCAAAAGCCGGAAAATCCAGCCACGTTAACCCTAAAGACCTAAGACCTATCAGCTTATCATCATTCCTTCTCAAAACTTTTGAACGTTTGATCGATATCCACCTAAGGGCAAGTATTGATAAGTCCCTCCTTTCAAAGGCTCAACATGCCTACAACAAAGGGAAATCAGTTGAAACGGCTCTGCACAGTATAGTACGTACAATCGAATATTCCCTCCATCATAAAGAGTACACCTTAGTTGCCTTCTTAGATATAGAAGGTGCATTTAACAATGTCGACACATCTGCAATTGCACGTGTATTGACATCTCTGAAGGTAGATAAGTCGATCAGCGAATTGATTAATCAAATGCTGATAAGCAGGATTATCAATTCAAAACTGGGCGATTTTACTACACAAAGGGGTGTCAGTAGAGGTACGCCACAAGGTGGTGTCCTATCCCCTCTCCTCTGGAACTTAGTAATAAATGAATTACTAATTACTCTAGAAAGAGAGGGATACAGAGTGTTTGCCTATGCGGACGATGTTGCTATTGCGGTAACGGGTAAACACCCCAATATACTAAAGGACCTCTTACAAAACGCTTTAAATAAGCTCACCAGATGGGCTAATCGGTGTGGACTAGGCGTTAACCCACAAAAAACCGACCTTGTCCTCTTCACAAGGAAATACAAAGTCCCACACATTGACCCTCCCCTCATAAACGGTGTACCACTTAAATTCTCTGATCAAGCAAAATACTTGGGTCTCATTTTAGATAAGAAATTAAGTTGGAAACCTAATATTCAAGAGAGAATAAACAAAGCCACAGTAGCCCTGTTCTCCTGTAAAAAGGCCATTGGTAATAAATGGGGCCTACAGCCCCGAATTACGCACTGGCTATACATCTCGGTCATAAGACCGATCCTTACTCATGGAATAGTGGTATGGTGGACGGCGCTAGATACAGCGACAAATCGCGATAAACTCAGCAAAGTCCAACGAACAGCCTGCCTGTGTATGGGAGGAGCACTTCGCTCCACCCCCTCCGCCTCACTAGATGTTCTGTTCCATCTAATACCGCTGGACATTTTCAGCAAGCAAACGGCCGCTAACACTGCCATACGGCTTCAAGCCTCCTCTCTGTGGATCAATAATGGAATTGGCCACACCACTATTTTGAACTCGTTCAGAACTATAAACAGTAATATTGACTACACCATACCCCATCCTCAGTTTAATAACTATAGCTTCAAAGTGACTATACCTCCCAGGTCTTCTTGGGAGAATACATCATTTTTGAATGATGGTCCTATAAACTTCTATACAGACGGATCAAAAACGGAGGATGGGGTTGGTGGAGGCGTATACTCAGATAGACTAAACTTAAGTCTCTCCTTTCGTCTACCCGATCATTGTAGCGTGTTCCAAGCTGAAATCCTGGCTATAAAAGAAGTCCTATCCTGGCTTAGAGAAAACGTTATATCATCTAATGATATACGCATCTTCTCGGATAGCCAAGCCGCGTTAAAGTCCCTAGACTCTGTCTCCACAAACTCACTAACAGCCCTAAATTGTCGATCATCTCTTACGGAGATGGCTACACAGTTCAACATTCACCTTCTCTGGGTGCCGGGCCATAGAGACATTCCAGGAAATTGCAAAGCTGACGAACTTGCAAAAAGCGGAACAATTTTACCTCTGCTGGCTCATAATGCTAACATAGGTATCCCTCTAGCTACATGTAAACTTATGCTAAAGCAAGATACCATAGAGAAAACAAACCTCAGGTGGAATAACACCACCACCTGTGTCGCAACAAAACTAATTTGGCCTATTCTTAGTGCCAGGCGCTCAAAACAATTAATCTCTCTGAGTAGATTGCACATTAGCTACGTTATAGGTGTCCTGACTGGGCACTGCTTAATAGGAAGGCATGCTATTCGACTTGGAGCCCCTGCAAATGATTTTTGTAGGAGTTGCTTGGACGAAGAAGAAGAGGAGACAATCTCTCATCTTCTGTGCACATGCCCTGCCTTATCACACAGACGTAGAATCCACCTTGGAGACTACTACTTTAACGATACCAGCGATCTAAAAAATTCAGACATTACTTGTCTCCTACGCTTCATTCGAAGCTCCAATTGGTTCAACGAGTTAAGCTGATTAACTGATCCATGTGGTATCACAATGGACCATACTTTGGTCTAAGTGTGTTGGATGCCCCAACCAACAGCCACTTTAACCTAACCTAACCTATGTGACTGATGCTTGATCACTGCTAATATTTGGCTATAACAGAGAGCAAACTTGTTCATTTTTTGATGTTTACATCATGTTTATCGCCTTGAGTTATCAGTTTTTGCTAAAATTTCGTAAACATTTTTTGCTTTGTTCAGAAACTTAAAAAGTTGATTAAAGTCTTCAACTAATTTCCTCCATGTTTTTTTTGTGGTTTCACATTTTAGCTTTGAAAATTTATAAATAACAAACACGTCAATATTCAAAACTGAACAATATAGATTTTGGGAGGAACTTGAATACTCTAAAAATAGGGTCTTTTAAAATCATACATTTCGCCTTCAAAAGATTTTACAATATTTAAAATTGGTGATATATCCAAATTGCAAAACTAATTAGGATACAAATTCGTATGACAAGAAGAACTTGTCAAGTAAAATTTCCTCCTAACCCTCTTATTCGTATGATAAGAAAAACTTGTCCTATTGTTCTAAAGAGGTGTTTTTAAACGCTGGGTAAGCTTTTCCATGCTGATCAATTTTCAGCCTAAGAAATATCTTGAAGAACAAAAGCTTCTTAATGACCGGCAGTATGGATTTCGCATCTTAAGGTCCACTGGTGATCTCATGGTTTATCTCATCGAACAGTGGACAAATCTTTACATCGGTTTAGAGAAAGTATAATTATTGCACTTGATGTTTCAAAGGCATTTGATTGGGCTTGGCATCAAGCTCTCTTATCGAAAATGTGTGCTTTTGTTATTGATGAAGCTCTTCTTTGTTGGGTTAGAAATTACCTTTCTGACCGTTCAATTTGAGTAGTATTGGACGGGTTCAAATCTGATGTCCATAAAATAAATGCTGGTTTTTGTCTCCGATACTCTTTCTTATTTTTTAAATGATCTTTTGTCTGAAACTTCTAACCCACTAAATTTTTTCGCTGATGACAGTACCCTCAGCTTTTCATATTCTTTTTTAGATACTCATACTTGTTCTGATGTGGACTACCAAAGGCAGCGTGTGATTATGAAATTCTGAACTTGACAGCATTGTCCAATGGGGAATCAAAAATCGTGTAGAATTTATTGCTTCGAAAACTCAATACTGTCTACTGTCGCAAAAGCGTAACCCTCCCCCAATGCCATTTTCCATGAGTGGTACTTGCATCGGGGAGACTGAACAGCTTTTAGTCCTAGATATGTGCATTACAAACCACTTATTGTGGAGTGATCACATATTTGACATCGCCAAAAATGCTGGTAAGTGTTTAGGTTTTCTCCGACGATGCTAGAAGTTTTTTACCCCTACTGATCTGGGTATAGTTTACAACGCAACCAATAAGGTTCTTGAGTCTTTGGGATAGAATTTAAAAAAGCTCTAAAAATGATAGGAGATCGGTCTTCTACCGAGACATTTGCTTCTCTTGATTAACGCTGCAATGCTAACAATGCTCTCGTGAAATAGAGAGTTGTAGTCCTCCCCTTAAACAAATGAATTGTAATACCCGTACTTTTAAGAATGCTCATCAGTTTCTAATTGAGCTCAATTTATGAAGTACTGTTAATTACAATTTTTTCTTTAGCCGTACTACACGAATGTGGAGTGCTTTATAAGGCTCAATATTTCCCACTTATTATAATGTGCAGACTTTCAAAACCAATGTTTCTCCTTTCTAATCTTATCCCCCTTTCATGATTGCTTGCATTGTGTCTAATCATTATAATAGTATTCATAACATCTTCAGCGCTCGCACAATATACAAAAAACCTAAAATATCAGAAAATACTGGAAAAACAATTATTCTTTGTTAGCTAAATTATAAGGCTATAGCGGTTAACAATTTGTTTTTGTTTTTGTCCAGATCGCAAGACTTGGCCTTTTCCTTTTTTTGGTTTTTGGGCATACAAATTGTAGATCGCCTCGATCCCACTCACTAGGCCCTAGTTCCATACAAGTTGTTGCACAATGGAAAACAGCAAAAATAATACCTATACTAAAGCCAGGTAAGCAAGCCAGTGATTCACTTAGCTATAGGCCAATTAGTCTCCTTAGTTCACTAAGCAAAAGCTTTGAAAAAATTATTAAAATAAAATTGTTATCTCAAATCAACTAAAAAAAAACAGCTTATTGCCTCCCGAACAATTAGGGTTCAGAGTTTTTCACAGTACTGTACATCAAGTTCACAGAATAACGAAAGATGTAAAAAGTAATTTAGCGATAGGAAGAAATACTGGAATGGTCCTACTAGACATTGAAAAGGCATTTGATACTGTTTGGCATAATGGCCTTATACACAAACTATTAATAATGAACTTTCCAATGTATCTTATTAAGATAATAAAGTCTTTTCTTAGTTCAAGGATATTCAAAGTTTTTGTCAACAATAGTTTGTCCGAAAGGTATAATATTGAAGCTGGTCCGATCTTATACATTTTATACACATCTGATTTTCCCAATTTAAGATACTGTGAAAAGGGAATTTTTGCAGACGATACCTGTATTTATACATCAGATTCAGTTGGTTCCGTAATAGAAACCAACCTGCAATTTGATTTAAATATAATACAAGAGTACTTCAATGAATGGAAAATAAAATTAAATGCTTCTAAGACGCAGGAAGTCTTTTTTACACGAAAAAGAAAAGCATGCCTCTTACCAAGCAACAATCTTTAAATTGGTGGTTCTACTGTAAACTGGGAAAAAAGTACTAATAACTAGGAATTCATCTTGATGAAAAACTCACTTTTGGAATACATAAATACTCGTACAACAAAGGCAAGAATTCATAAATTATATGAAAATTAAAAATTCACTTGAGAATCTTCTGATAATTCACTTATATCAAATTTATATTATTATTTATATTTATTAAAAACCTATCTTTTATTTGATAAATTTGTTTACTTAATTATATTTGATATTCATTCTTAAATTCTTGTTGATTATATAATTATTTTTCTCTTTTTAATTTATGTGCAGTTTTATTTATATGTATCTGTATATTTATTTAACTTGTTTTTCTCTTAATTGTTTAGCTATTTATTTGTCTATTTATTAACTTCCCATAGGATGTTATTGTAATGGGCCCGATTTGTCAAATTAAAAATTTTGACATTTCTCGACGTTTCAAGGTACCTAGAGTCGAAATAAAAGATTTTTAGAAAGATGTCTGTGCGTGCGTGTAAGTCCGTACGTCCGTACGTTCGCGACGTTTTTTTCATCGTCCATAGCTCAAGAACCAGAAGAGATATCGACAGAAAGATACAGAAAGGGCTTTCAATAAAATTGCGTGGGTGGTTTTTTTTACCATAGCAGTTTAAAAAAAAAGGTGAACATTTTAGTTAAACCTAAATATCTTATGAACCAATGACGCTAGAGACTTGAATTAAATTTTATATTATAGATTGTAACGTGATACAAAACAATTATATTTTTTGAAAAAAAAAATCTAATTAACGGTGTTTTTTATAAATCAAAAAAACTGAAAAAAAAAATTGTCACCTCGAAAATTTTACGACTAAAATATGATTTCATCTCCAAAACAATTTTTGCAACAAAGAATAATGTTTTTGACATCTGATAAAATTTTGGAAAATTCTAATTGACAGTTTTTATTATAAAAAAAATAAAAAACCTAAAAAAAAACAATACTAAAACTTGGTAAAAATTTACTTTCGACTCAAAAAGCTTTTCAAAAAATACAAATATTGGCTTCAAGCTTATTTTATTTTACAGAAAATATTGTTTTCGATATTCAGTCATTTTATTTATAAAAATCCCACAGTCCATTTTTTCATAAAAAAATAAAATCTACAAAAAAATAGTACGCAAATTTGAAAAAAATTGATACATATAGACAAACTTTTAAGCAAGAATAATCGACAGACGGGATGGGAAGTTATCAGTGTAGGTCGCATCCCAGCCTCTTTTTTATTTATGTACTTATTTAATTATTAAGTTATTTATTTATATATTTATTCATTCATTAATTTATTTATTTATTATTTATTTATTTATTTATTTATATATTTTTTTATAAATTTATTAATTTAATAATTTGTTTACGAGTATTTATTTAATTATTTATTTATTTTGTATTTATTTATTTAAATATTTTTTTATTTATTTATTAATTTAATTATTTATTTATTTATTTCTTAAGTGATACTAACTGTGATACTATTTTTAGATAGATAGATAGATAAATCTTTATTCATTAAAACGATACATATTAATTTATAATAGAGAAAAAAAACTTACAAGGGCATTAGAGCCGTCTGCCGAATATTATCAAGACATTTACATTTAAAAAAGGGTATACAATTATGGAATATAAAATAAAGAACATATGTATATAAATAATATTACAGAAATGTGATCAACTTGTTAAATGTTGTTTTGTTAAAGTGGCAAAATAATTTAAAGAAGAAAAAGAATAGTTAACAATAAATAAGTATGTGTTACAATGAAAAAAGAAAACAATTAACAATTAGGTACTTTAAATGATTATTCAAAATATTTAAGTTTAATTTTTTTTTAAACTAAAAAAACCGAAGATGGCGAAGAAGTGGAAAAGTTTCGGAGAATATGGACTTTTAGTTTAGTTAAAACGGAAAAAGGCGAACTCTAAGAGATTCAAGTAATGGAATATTGTGGCTTTTAGTTTAGCTAAAACAAAACTTTATTTTCTTTTTTTACTTAAGTAGATACTTCAAAACAGACTCAAATAGGAATTTCTGTAATTATTTGCATGGGAGACATAGCGTACCAGCAATTTCCAACCATACTCCCCGTTCAAAACACGTAAACATTCTTCCGACGAAAAGAAGCTTTTATCAAAATGAAGTCTACGGATTTCTTGTAAAATAGGACAAGTTGCTAAAAAATGGTAAACATCTTCGTTTTGGTTTGAGTTGCAGAGTGAACAGATTGCATCTAAGTCAGTTCTATGTGGCCTGTAGTTGAGTTCAAGAGTTTCAGTCCGTATTTTGAATATTAAACTTATATCAGAAGCAGAAAGGTCCTCACAAAAATAATTATAATCGCCCAAAGTCAAATTTAGGCGGCTATAGGTTGCTCTAGAAAGTGATTCCCTAGCCCTTTCGAAATTAGTTTTGTACATTTCCTCATCAACCATCGAAATGCAGTTGTAAAAGGTATTTCTCCATTCTTCTTTGTTGTTTGCATTTAGATTCATTGCTAAATTAAGTGCTGTGGCAAGAGCATGCCAATTTCTAAAAGGGGAATATCCACAATGGAGTGATATAAGCAGGATTTGCTTGTGCAGATTACTGTCGGGTCTATTCATAACCTTAATAAGATAATCTGCGTTGGCCTTTAAATTTCTAACATATATTTGCGAAAGCCCGGACTCAACATATGTGGCGTAATTAGGCGTGCTACGCGGTAGCCGGAAGATTCTTTTGAAAAAGTATCTTTGAATAACTTCCATATCCTCTAGAAATTGGTATCCATACACTTGATTCCCATAACAAAAGCAACTGTTTACGGTAGCCTCAAAAACCTTAAATTTCGATGTAGGGTCCACGAAGCTTCTTGAAAATAAAATGTGACCACATCGAGTTTATAGCTGATTTGGCTAGTACCAGTTTCTCTTTAATATGATTTTTGATGTTCAAATTATGAGTGATAGTAAAACCAAGATATTTATACTCGCTGAAAACTTCAATAGTGGTACCATCTAATGTCCAATTTCGTACATTATTATCTGAACGGTTTTGAGGTTTAAAAATCATAATTTTAGATTTAGAAATGTTGATTTTGAGATCCCACGAATCGCAATATTGTTTAAGTTTATTTATCTGAAGCTGCAATGTCACTGGGGTATCAGAGAACACCACCAGGTCATCAGCATAGAGCAACATCTTCAAAGATAAATCGCCATAGTTGACGCCTCCCGGTAATTTATTTTCAATATCATTGATAAAAAGAGCGAACATCAGCGGACTCAATATACAGCCTTGTGGAACACCTGTTTCGGTATTAAAGATTTTGACATAGATATACCATTACAAACCATTGCAGACGTGTTTAATTTTATTTATTTTAATTCATAGATCCGAATAAATTTTGTTGAAAGGCCAATAGCTGCTAGCTTATATAAAAGTGATCTTCTGTTGATGGTATCAAAAGCAGCTTTAAAATCGACGAAAAGTGTATAGGGGCTTCTTTTTGTCGATAAAACACCTGGCAACATTCATAAGAGCAAAAATTTGATCAATCGTTGAAAGGCCCACCCGAAAACCAGCCTGATATCGAATTATCAAATTATTTCTTTCAATCCAATTCACAAGCCTAACGAACAACATTTGTGCAAACAGTTTTCTTAGTGAGCTCAGAATTAAATGCCTCTATAATTTTCTGGTGAACTCGGATTACCCTTTTTAAATATAGGAAATATTGTAGTCAAACGAAAGTAGCTTGGAAATTTCTCATCTGTAAACATTTTATTTAATAACCCCAACACACGCTCGAGAAATTCAGGAGTTGAATTCTTATAGAATTCGATAGGAATGCCATCCAAACCCGCTGCTTTGTTATTTTTCATTTTGCTTAGAGATGCCAACATCTCAACCATGGTAAAATTAGAGTCTAGCTCATCGATTGAAACATTTAGCAGGGCAAAACTGATGGAATTCTGGTCAGGATCTGGCAGTAGTAAACCTTCAAAGTATGTGGCCAGGTCGTCAACACTAATACTTAAAGACGATGACTTGCTGCGACCTCCCAAAATCCGTACATTGTACCAGAATGACTTTGAGTCCTTACAGTCTAGAAGTTTCCCAGCCGCTTTGATTAAATATAATTGCTTTTACCGTCTACACAAATCTTTATATATTTTATTCTGTAATTTCCTCTGTGAGTTTCGTTGTTAGATTGTCTAAACAATTTTAGGTAAGCGAAAGACTTTTCCCTACATTTCTTACATTCATCGTCATACCACTTCGATTTTTGTATCAGTGTTGAAGGACGAAATCTGTGCGTTGCTGATTGTCTTATAAGTTCAAAAATAGAAACTGTAACAGATTCTATACATTCTGATAACAGACCATCCGCATAACGTATAAGTTCGAAGTTGACTTAGGTTTCGTCTATAAACACCAGCTATTATATATACTATTTTTAAGACTGATTTTGTAATTATTGATCATACATACTATTAATTGTAAAATAACTACTGGCACATATATCTTGATTGAGATATATTCATCTAATAATTTACCTACACCCTTCTCTCATCTCTTGTAAGACGATAAATTATTGTATTATGTATTATTAATACATTATTACATTGTTGTTATTTTGAACGAAGGTTTTGTTGTAGTTTTTCCGTCGAATTAATTTAAATTTCAATCAAAACCTATTTAAAAAAAATGATAATTGTCATTCGTAAGGTAGTTTATAACCATATCTATGTAAATTGTGCAATTCTGCCATATTTAATAAAGTATTTATAGTTTGCTACAATAAAAAATTAAAAAAAAAAGTTGTTGCACCACCTAATGTATTCATAACGGTTTTAAAGGAAATAATTTGAATTAGAATTAAACAAAAAAAAAGCCAACCGACTACAGATCCATAATTCCTCAATAAAAAATATTCGTCTGATGACCAGAATGATGGAATTTTTTCCACTTCAAGGTCATAATAAACAAATTTATTTCACACCCTAATTATTGAAACAAAGAAAAAATAATAATTCGTTGAACTTATTGTAGATTCATACGTCCAGGCAATGTTGACAATCAATCTTTCAACAAACTTAATTTAAGGCACATCTGTTTCCAACTGCTCCCCAAATAAGCATTGTGAATATTTATTAAATTCTTCACTTAAAAAATATGTGTCTGTACAAAAAGACTAAGAATTTTGATGGTTTCTTTATCGTCTTATTTAATTAACTCTTCAGTACATTGACCAATCAAATAAAACTGCAACAATGCAACATTTATCAAAATACTAAAACCAAATATAACATTTATGAATATTGAAAAGAGAACTTATGCTAATAATTAAAGAGAGAGAATGAAAGCTCTTCCAATCCAAGATCCCACAAGACTTCTTAATTAATTATTTCTCTTTATCTAAATTTTCCAGACATCTAGGTACTTATTTTTAATTTCGATTGAAATCTGTAATAAATCCACTTATCAATGAATCAAATAAACTGTAGGTAAGAAGGTACGTAGATATATTAGCCTAAGGAGAACCATTAAAAAGTTATTAATTAATAGGAATGCCGCCTTGCGACAATATATTTTTTTATATCTCGAAGTCACCTCACCCACTTCAAAAACAAAACGATTAGGTATGAATGCCTAAAACTTTATCCAAAAACAAAAAAAACATAAGTACCTACTATTTTTACCTAAAAACCTATATAATAAAAATAAAATATTAGATAAAGAATTATAAAATTATTAGATTAACCACACCACGATCGGCGCGGTGGTATAAGTACTACCGAAATTAATTCACAATCGGGCCTCGGTCCGTGGGTATATAAATTAAAAGTTCGCGAGGATCGGCTGATCAAACTTCATATTGCCTTGGAAGTGAATCGCACCTACTATAATTTAGTGCCTGCTTACCGTAATAGCCTAGCCTCCCGTTCAAACAACAACACGCTTTCAAACACGTCGGCTTCATACAGGAGGGGAAAAATATCTTCAAACGTTCTTAGTGCTAAACAAATATTTAAAGATACTTTTATCAGGAGCCGCGCAACGGTGGCGAAGGCGACAATCGTTCTACAAAAATACGACAGACGCGATTGAAGCAATCCGATCAGAGTGATCAAAGCAAAGATAGATTGAGATTCAGTGCTTGAGCTTATACTCGTACAACTTCGAACTTGGGGCTCAACATCGAACTTAGCGCCGCACAACATAACAATATCAACTTCAACATTGTGGCCGTGCGTCGTTGTAGTCGTCTCGTCGCGATCGCGATCATCATCATCATCATCATTAGAGCTCTTTTATGCCGCCCTGATTGCCTCAAGATTGTTGGTGGAGCATTTAGTCATGTCTGACATCTAGAGACCTTTGGAGATTTTGCTCCTCAAATATATAGATACTCGTACTCTCAGATACTTGTTCGAAATATTGGCTATTCGGGAAGACTGCGTTTAGTTTGTTGTTGTTGTTTTTATTTTTGTTGTTGCAAGTCGCATCGCAGCGCGAGTGCGGGCTAAATAATTATATACCGTGTGCGTGTGGATTAGTGGGGGGAAAGAAATCCAACGAAAAATAAAAACGAAAAAAGAAGTGAATTAAGTGCATTTTCATATAAAATCGAAAAACGAATTTCTTTGGTTTCGAAGGGCGAGCAACATTCCTCCGGAATACCTCATTTCAATTCGTTACGAGTGAGCAGATACCAAGCAAATACTCAAAGTAAGTGCTTCAATTCTGTCTTCTTTTTGTTTTTGGTTTGAAAATAATGACATCCAAATATCAGTTCAGAGTCAGCCGTGACAGAAACTACAAACTACACACCAAATGACAGCTAAAACTGACGACAATAGAATTTCAGGAAGTGTATATCTTTGTATCTTCTAGATGCATTCGCACCGTGTATATAGTATAGATAGTCTGTAGTTTTTTAGTGTGTTAGAAGATGGATTTAAAAGGTTATTGACTTCTTTTATTATTTTTGTTGTTGTTGTTGTTGTTGTTGTTGTTGCTGCTGCTGTCTTCTGCTGGTGCATTGGGTGCAAGAGGATTGTTTCTTCAAGCAGAGAACCTGTCTTTCATCACAAAAAGTGACACAGTGTTGATGCAGCAGGAAGAACAAAAATACGTAATAATGGAACTTCTTTTTACTGTCTTGACTTATTTTTTTTTTAACTTCCATAAAAGACAAATTGTAACTGTTTGAATGGAGAGCTCGAGAATGTCTGTCTTATGTCTCTAATAAAAATTATAGACCAAGGTAAAAGTTCTGATTGTTGCTTTGTTTTGTTCCTGGAAATTAAATTTGTACTTTTTTGATGGGGTTTAAATCACTATCACGTCAGGTTTTTGAGAATTATTGTGCATTTTCATATATAAGACTTTTTGAAGATACATAAATCTAAATTCACGAAGCAGTTTTTTCTCGCGACTCAGGAACAATTTGTCAAATTTATTAACTCCCCATAGGAAGTTATTGTAATCGGTTTGGTTAATCGAATTGAAAATTCTGATACTTCTTGACGTTTCAAGTTCAGCGTTGCCGTTTTTTTTTTGAAATCGGGCCGCTTTTGAAAATAAATCGGGCCATTTTCGTCGTTTCGGGCCAAAAACAGAAATGAAGGAGATGCACTACTGTATCTTTTTAAATTCATTTTTTAGGCACAATTTTATTTATAAAAAAATATTTGTTACAAAACATAAATAAAAAGAGGCTGGGATGCGACCCACACTGATAACTTCCCATCCCGTCTATCGATTTGTCTTGCTTAAAAGTTTGTCTAAATGTATCAATTCTTACCAAATTTGCGTTCTATTTTTTGTAGATTTTATTTTTTTTTATGAAAAAACGGACTGTTGGATATTTATAAAAAAATTACTGAATATAAAAAACAATATTTTCTGTGAAATAAAATAAGTTTGAAGCCAATATTTTTAATTTTTGAAAAGCTATTTGAGCCGAAAATCAATTTTTACCAACTTTTATTAATTTTTTTGTTTAGGTTTTTATTTTTTGTAAAAAAACTGTCAATTCGATTTTTCTCAAAATTTGTCCTAATGTTGAAAACAATATTTCTTATAAGTTAAAATTAGTTAGAAGCCATAATCTCAAATTTTTGAAAAGATATTTAAGTCAAAAATCAATTTTTACCAACTTTTGTTAAATTTTTTTTTTGGTTTTTAATTTTTTGTAAAAAAACTGTCAATTCTATTTTTTTCAAAATATTACTGAATGTTGAAAACAATATTTTTTGAAAGATAAAAGTAGTTTAAACCCAATATCTCAAAGTCTTGAAAAGATATTTGAGTCAAAACTCAATTATTACCAACTTTTTTTTTATTTTTTTTTTAGATTATTATTTTTTGTAAAAAAACTGTCAATTCGATTTTTCTCAAAATTTTTCCTACTGTTGAAAACAATATTTCTTATAAGTTAAAATTAGCTAGAAGCCATAATCTCAAATTTTTGAAAAGATATTTAAGTCGAAAATCAATTTTTACCAACTTTTGTTAATTTTTTTTTCGGTTTTTAATTTTTTGTAAAAAAACTGTCAATCCTATTTTTTTCAAAATTTTACTGAATGTTGAAACCAATATTTTTTGAAAGATAAAAGTAGTTTAAAGCCAATATCTCAAAGTTTTGAAAAGATATTTGAGTCAAAACTCAATTTTTACCAACTTTTTTTTATTTTTTTTTTAGGTTTTTATTTTTTGTAAAAAAACTGTCAATTCGATTTTTCTCAAAATTTTATCAGATGTCAAAAACATTATTCTTCGTTGCACAAAATTGTTTTGGAGATGAAATCATATTTTAGTCGTAAAATTTTCGAAGTGACACATTTTTTTTTTCAGTTTTTTTGATTTATAAAAAAAACCGTTAATTGAATTTTTTTCCAAAAATATAATTGTTTTGTATCACGTTACAATATATAATACAAAATTTAATTCAAGTCTCTAGCGTCATTGGTTCATGAGATATTTAGGGTTAACCAAAATTTTCACCTTTTTTTTAAACTGCTATGGTAAAAAAACCACCCACGCAATTTTCTTGAGAGCCCTTTCTGCATCTTTCTGCCTTATTATCTGTATAACAAAATTTATTTGAAGTCGATATCTCTTCTGGTTCTTGAGCTATGGACGACGAAAAAAACGTCGCGAACGTACGGACGTACGGACGTACGTACACACGCACGCACAGACATCTTTCTAAAAATCTTTTATTTCGACTCTAGGGACCTTGAAACGTCGAGAAATGTCAAAATTTTCAATTTGTCAAATCGGACCCATTACAATAACTTCCTATGAGAAGTTAATAAAATTCATAAAAACAACAAACATTAATACTCGTAAGTAAATATTACATTTACCTAAAAATAAACCACATTCATTTAATGAATCAAAGTAAAGTTTAATGTAGTTTAGTTCATGAAAAGTAAAAATCACTTAAATTAATTAAACCTACAAACATTTTGTGATGATTTATGAATCTGGGTAACATCCTAAGTGAAAAATAAATAAATCGAACTCGTCATCGTCAGTGAAGGATTGAAATCTTAGTGTATATCAATACATGTTCTGTATTTGGTTCAAATACTTTTTAGAGGGCCATTTTCAAATTTTTAGGGCCACCGGGCCATTTCAATTAAATAGGGCTAAAACGACCCTATCGGGCCATTTCGGCAACGCTGTTTAAGTTCCCCAGAATCTAAATAAAAGATTTTTGGAGAGATGTCTGTGTGAGCGTGTGAACGGGAAGCTTTATTCGTCATCCATATTTCAAGAACAAGTACAGATATCGACCTGAAATAAATTTTGTTATACTGATATTAACACAGAAAGATGCAGAAAGGACTTTCAAAAAAATTGAGTGGGTGTTTTTTTGTATCATTATAATTTAAAAAAAATATTGAATATTTTGGTTGACGCAAAATATCTCACGAACCAGTAACGCTAGCGATTTTAATTAAATTGTATGTTATTAAATGTGGCGTTACCAAACGCATATAATTTTGAAAAAAATAAATTTACGTTTTTTTTGTAAATCAAAAAGTAAACAAAAATAACTGTCACCACAAACTATTTTACGAACAAAAAATGATTTTAACTCCAAAATAATTTTATGCAACGAAAAATAACGTTGATCTAATTGATAGTTTTTTTGTTTCCAAAAAATGAAAACTTAAAAAAAAAAACATTACTAAAAGTAGGTAAAAATTGATTTTCGACTCAAATACTTTTCAAAAATTAAAAATATTGGCTTCAAATTAATTTGATCTTATAGAAAAAATTGTGTTCGACAATCAGTAAAATGTTTATAAAAATCCAAGAATAAGTTTTTTCATAAATATAAATACAAAATAGTACACAAATTGGTAAAAATTGATGTTCAATTCTTGGTATCTCGTGAATAAATGAAGGCATTGGATTCATTCTGTGCTAATTTTTGAATTTGTTTATATAAGAAATAAAAACTCTCAATAAATGCTACTAAAATTGGTAAAAATTGTTTTTTGACTCAAAATCTCGTAAACGAAAATAGATTTTGAATTTAATTTTTAGTTATTTTTTTTAGAAAAATTCAACTGAAAGAAATGGTTTTCGTATTAGAAAAATAAACATATTGACTTCAAATTATTTATCTCACACAAAATATTGTTATGATTTGTATTATTTTTTAAAGTTTCAAGCATGACAAATCGACAAACGGGATATGAAGTTATCACTGTAGGTAGTATCCATAGATTTTTATTAAATTTTTATTCAATAAAAAAAATATTTTCATATTGCTCCAAAATGGTATCCTTCAGAGAATCATTATTTTGTTTTTAAGTTTACTCAAGAACTTATGAACTGTCTTAATAATATTTGATGATCAAAAATTGTCATTATTTTTATTTTTGATTTAAAAAAAGAATATAGTAAACACTTTTTTCCAAATTCGATATCTCGAAAATGAGTTGTAATTTTTTATGAAATTGAAATGTTAATCGTATGTATATTAATAAGCTCTAAATAACTACATATGTAGGTGCTAAAAATATTATTAAACTATTAGTGGCAAATTTTATAAAACATTAATTTAAAAAAAGAACGTTCTAAGGATTTTCAAACCAAAATTTTGAAAAATTATGTTTTTTTTGAGAAATCAAATGGCATTTAAATTTTTGAAAACAAACTTGCTTAGGAGGTACATTTTTAAATTTAAAAATACAGGAAATATTTTTAAACAATCTCTTTGGATACATAAGCAAAATCGTGCGATCCAGTCGTTCATTTTATTTTTTAATGTTCTCACGAACTAATGGACCGATTTAAGTTATTTTTTTCCCGAACAAGATTTTATATTTTCTAAATAATATTTGACGATCAAAGATGTCTTAATTTTTTTTGCAGTTCCTAAATAATATTTTTTTTTCATAATTCGATGTCTCACAAACGGGTCAATATTTTTTAAACCAAATTTACTTGAGACAAAATAAGTAAATTAATTTGTTTTTAAGAAGTTAATTTGTGTTTCAATATTTGAAGATAAATACCCGTGTTTTGTTGGAAAATCTATCAATAGTATAGTAGGATTTTACACGAATAACAGAAACAATATCCGTAGTATGAATACTACCGATAAAAGTTAAAGTAGAATTTTACTACGGATGGGTTTTTGACATTTATACAAGTCTCGAATGAATCTTATGTGATTTCGTTCTTAAATGTTGGTACGATTGATATTGCACTTGTATCTCGATGGCTGTGTTCGTTGAGTAGTTGTGCATTTGGAATCATGTGTTTTCCATTGGGAAAAAAAAATCAATTTGTTACTGTTGATATTATTTAGTTTTGTTAATCAAAATGTACTAACTGGGCTTATTTTGCAAGAGAAAACAATAGAAAAGATAATTAAGTTTTGCTATATTTCCACCAAAGTTTTATCTCAGTTTAGATTAAAATAATCTTTTTGGTGTTTCCACCGCACAAGAAGATTTAAAAATGATTAAGTTTGACAGCACTTTTAAAATGCAAATAGTGTTTCCATGTTTCTTATGAAGTGCAAGTGAGATAGTTTGATTCGTGTTAAACAATGAAAAACTGAATAGTATAGCACCATATAAAAAAAAAAACTGTACTTTTTGTACACAAACATGCAAATAAACAGACCATAACGCATTATCTGTAAAACCAACTCCTCCACACAGGTTTTACTTCGACTCCGACCGGAATCGAGGCGAATCAAGCTCATTTCAACTCGATTCAGGTATATACAGAATTTAGGCAAGCTTCAAGCTCGTTTCAACACCACATGTTAGTGTAGTAGTCTACGAACAAACCCCCTTCTTAAAGTTTTTATTTTATTTTCTTGATTTTGATAGTCAACTATCAAAAATCAGTTTACACGATTTCACCCCTGGTCTGAATTTCGCTACTTTTTGGAATTTTTTGATAAATTATTCTGGCAAATATTCAATTGTATCAATACCAACTTTCAAATATAAAAACTGGACTACCACGGATCGTTTTTTGGCAATTTCTCACTGTACTATATATGGAATACCAAAAAAACACGGCTAATGTTGTTTGCAAGTATATTTTAAAATTTTAAAATAAAGGAACTATTTTTAAACAGGCTCTTTGGATACAGGAACATGTTCGTGCTACCCAATCGTGCATTTTATTTTTGTTTAAATGACAGTTAAACTATGTCGTTCATTCTTTCACTTTAGGGTTTGCAGATATGGCTTTTTAAAATTTAAAAAAAAAAGGATTTTTGAGTCTTTCTAAATTTATTAAGTAGTTTTTAATCAATTGATTAATTAATCTAAGTTGTTAGATTATACCTGCCTGACATACATTAATTTTAAAGAAACGCTATGCTATCACTCCAAGTTTTTGAAATATATTGAAAAAGTTAAAAAAAAATAAAATGAATAAAATATCAAAAAGAAATTTAAATTCGAATTTCGGATTCGAAATCAACACTTAAAATTAGCTCCAAAACGAATTTTTCAAAACCATGAAAGCTTTAAATTCAAGTTTTCTCAAAACTTCATATAATCAAATGAAGGCCTAGTGATATTTTCTAGAATCTACTAAATAAGATACTGAAATGCAAAATTTTTACAAAGATTTGTACTTATAGCAAAATCATCATATAATTTATTGTTTCTATGTTATGTCTTACTTTAGCCATAAAAACACGTTTTCTTAGTTGTCTTGAACATTTTGAAGAGACATATTTTACAAAAACCTGTTGTTATAGAAAAATTATAAGTCAAGTATTGTTTTGTTTGTGGCACAAAAGCAAAACTTAATTTTCCCGATCAGTGTGATATTTGTATAATTTTGAAAAGAGGAGAAAAGTGCGCGTTAATTGGCTTTTCCCAGACACAATTCGATTTAATGTAAACACACATTCATTTTAATTTTGGCCTGGTCTTAATATTATTTTAACATTTTTAGTTTTCTTTTTAGGTTCTTTGCATTTTAAGTTTAATTTTATTTTTTGAATTTTGCAAAAATGAACAACTGCACTACTTGTGTGTGTTTAAAAATAGAAATTAAGATGAATTGTATATACTACATTTTTATTTTCTGATGTTGTTCATAAGATGAAAATGATGATGATGATGATGATTTTAAAGATGAAGAAAGAAGCATCACCCTGTTGCAGAGAGTTTGAATGCATTTATCAGTAGAATGTCGCAGAGGGGCTTGAATATATTCGTACTGTTTTCGAGTACACCCAGTTCTACACAAACTGTTATTAGAAGACTCAGAAGCGGGAAGGGAACAACAATAATTATTTATTTAAATTTAGGTCGAAGACGGGTAACAGGGGGTTGAGTCGGTGATGGGTGATTTTGTGTTTAGTTGTAGAACAATTTATATGCGCGGAACATTAGAGACGTTTTTGTGCTCGAAAAGCATGTGGGGTTATATTCAGAATTTAGAATGACTATTTGTGCGATATGAAGTTCTATTAATTTTGTTTGTTGTTGTTTTTTTTTTGTTAAATGTTTGTATATGAAAGAGTGTGGTTGTAATATTTTTAAGATGAACTTAATTTTTCTTTTTTAATTCAAATTTGAATTTCTTTAGTTGCAATATAAGTAGTTTCTTTGAGATAAGAATGCGCCAGACTTAGTCGCATTTATGTATATGATTATTATTTTTATAGAATAATATGTGAACATAGACAAATTTCTAGGAAATATGAAACATTTTATGTGTTGAAATGACAGTGTCAGCATAAAAGAATCATAAAAGAGTTGATGTTGAAAAAGATTAATGGCGCATGAGGGCGCATGTCAAATAGTTGAGAGTCTATTGAATATAAGAAACGTTTCAAATATTCTTTCACCATATGCATATAAAGTAGGAAATACTCAGGTTTTTTTTCGACTTGAGTCTCTGATAAATTAATTCTATATTCAGAAGGGGAGATAGTTCTTAATTCGTAAATAGTATACCCTAAGGTACTTACTTTTTATATTAAAGATATTTGTTTATCCTTTTTGGTAGACACCTTTTCAATATAGGCTTTGTGAATAATTCAACAGTTTTCCATAGATGGGTTTAGCTATAAAATTATAGCTTAAGTTTTAATTTTGATTCAATTTTCATTTGCATATTTAGTGTATCGACTTGGACAAAAGAAATGATAATATATAGACAAAACAAGCAGAAATAGTGTGTTTTTGAGTTTTGTGTGATTATTTTCTGTGAAATTAAAAGTATTGCACTTATAATCTTGGTCTTATCAATACTCTTTGCTAAAAAGATACTTTATAGTCAGGTATTAAAATATAAATTAGGTGGCACAATAGTCCGCTGAGAACTATGTTGTGTGAATCAAGTCAGGAATGGAGGGGACCTACAGCTTTTTATGTTAATTTGAGAAAGCACTTTTCATGTCATTGTCAATTTCTAGCAAGATGCATTGCCCCCGTAAAATCTTTAAGTGGTTCAGGTAGGGATGAAACCCAAGACCTCTAGCATGACAGCCCTACGCAATTTAATTTTTTGAAATTCATTTTTATTAAGCCATTCTTAAAACTATCATAAAGCTAGATGAAAATTCATAACATACATAACTTACAATTTACAACTCTTGCTAAGTTTTTACTAAGCAAGTCCAGAGTTTAGGCTATTTATAAATAAATTTAAACCTTAGTTTAGAGCTAAACCTGTGGTTTGACTATAAACATAGGAAATGCTGTGTTTAAGTAGTTATTATTACAGCTAAATTTCATATTTTTAACTTCCCATAGGAAGTTATTGTAATGGGTCCGATTTGTCAAATTGAAAATTTTGACATTTCTCGACGTTCCAAGGTCCCTAGAGTCGAAATAAAAGATTTTTAGAAAGATGTCTGTGCGTGCGTTCGTACGTCCGTACGTCTGTACGTTCGCGACGTTTTTTCGTCCTCCATAGCTTAAGAACCAGAAGAGATATCGACTTCGAATAAATTTTGTTATACAGATAATAAGGCAGAAAGATGCAGAAAGGGCTCTCAAGAAAATTGCGTGGGTGTTTTTTTTACCACAACAGTTTAAAAAAGGTGAACATTTTGGTTAACACTAAATATCTCACGAACCAATAACGCTAGAGACTTGAATTAAATTTTATATTATATATTGTAATGTGATACTAAACAAGTATATTTTTGGAAAAAAATCCAATTAACGGTTTTTTTATAAATCAAAAAAACTGAAAAAAAAAATATTATTTACCTCGAAAAAATTACGAACAAAAAACGATTTTATCTCCAAAACAATTGTGTGCAACGAAAAATAACATTTTCAACATCTGGTAAAATTTTGAGAAAAATCTAATTGACATTTTTTTTATAAAAAATAAAAACCTATAAAAAACATTAATCAAAGTGGGTAAAAATTGATTTTCGACTTAAATATCTTTTCGAAAATTTAAGATTATGGCTTCCAACTAATTTTATCTTATAAGAAATTTTATTTTCAACATTCTGTAAAATTTTAAGAAAAATCGAATTGACAGTTTTCTTACAAAAATAAAAACCTAAAAAAAATATTAAAAAAAGTTGGTAAAAATTTATTTTCGATTCAAATATCTTTTCAAAAATGTGAGATTATGGTTTCCAACTAATTTTAACTTATAACAAATATTGTTTTCAACATTAGGACAAATTTTGAGAAAAATCGAATTGACAGTTTTTTTTTACAAAAAATAAAAACCTAAAAAAAATGTATAAAAGTTGGTAACAATTGATTTTCGACTCAAATATCTTTTCAAAACTTTGAGATATTGGCTTTAAACTACTTTTATCTTTCATAAATATATTGTTTTCAACATTCAGTCTCTTTTTATTTTATTAATTTGAAAGACATATATTTGACTGTCGATATCATATTTTATTTGAATTCATTGCCAAAATATTCATATCAATTTCACATAATTTTTTTATGCTCATTCATATGTAGATAATAAATAATTCATATAGAAACTAAATTGTGAAATTAATTACAAATTTAAATGTTAGTCTGTTTAATCTTTATAACCGATTATTGGGCGGCGCTAGCAACATATGTATATTATATTGATATGGATTTTTGTATTAATTGTTTTATCGATCATACAGGAAATAATGATTGTAATGTATGGCATTCCTTCAAGTCACAACACGACCGATAGACTTCTAAAATAAAATTCTCATTTCTTCTTATCACCTTACACTCTTCCTTTAGAAAAGTTTCCTTAACTTAATTTTGAAAAAAAAAAACAATAAAATAAAAATATATCCAACGACACGAGACGCATTGAAGCGGACGCGCAAAACCACGCCGCGCGCCGGCGAGCGACACAAATGAATGAGTCATTTGAAGAAGAGTGGATGAATAAACTCTTGAAGTTTGTTCCGTTTTGCATGATATAAATAATTATATGAAATAAGGAAAAATCAACGATAAAACTATTAATATTCCATTCAGATGAGTAATTTTCTGTAAGCGTTTATAAATCAGTTTAGTAAAACTTAATAATAAAGTCACACATCCAGCATTCGGAATATTGAAACAAAAATTATTCTAATTCACTTGGAGGAAAAGTGCATTTGAAAATAAAATTCTTTGAAGTAATCAATGAGATTAAAATAATTAATTGCGTCTTTCAAAAAGCTTTGATAAACTATTACAAAATATGAAATAAGGCATACTTTTAAAATTGGACATATTAGATTTTTAAAATATATTTTAGTCTTTTAAATAAAGTTTTAATAATTTTAGAATCTTATTTAGATTCTGGAAATTCTCATTAGTTATCAGCTTTCATTTAACTTTTTCATTTTATTTTATTTATTTATTCGTTAATACTTAATAAAAGTATGATACAATATCTTATAAGTTAGTCACAAGCTGATATTAAAGATTGGTAGAGTAAGCGAAATTTTGTTGAAAAAAGACTAGTTACAATTGTACAATTGAATAATATAATTTATATAATCTAAACTATTAAAATGCTATTTGAAAATTTGCAGTTTCTACATATTCAAAGGAGGCATTACTTAACAAAATTAAAGGAAAGTAAGAGAGAACAAGAATCTTTTTAGAAATCACTACGCATTTTGATTTTTTAGACTATTTAGGTAAGACAAGTTTTTGTCAAAGTCTTCATTGATATTAGAGTCCAAGAGGACAACTAAAGTAAAGTTGAAATCGTCTGAATAGTAGAGGACCCAATATCGATCCTTGAGGAACACCGGACGAAGAACTGAACAGACATTCACGAATTTGAGCAGCTTGTTTTCCGTTAGTCCAATAAGAATATACAAGCTTAGCGGAGCTTGCAGAAAAATAAAACAGCTAAATAAATAAAATAGGTGGCTTAACAGTCCGTTGAAAACTAGGGCCTGGTGACTTACAACTCTCAACAATTCATGCGTGTGAGACCTGTTTTCAGGGATGGAGTGGATCTACAATTTTAAGCGAAATCCGAACGGCTAATTTGAGAAAGCACTTTTCATGACAAGAATTACTCTTGGAGGATTTGTCATTTCCTCGCAAGAGGCAATACCCGTAAAAAAAACTTTTAATTTCACAGGGAGGTATTGAACCCAAAACTTCTGGCATAGCAGTCCAACGCATTAACCATCATGCTACGGGTTATACATAAACTACATGAGTTTTTTTTACACAGAATGACATGTTTTGCAGTGTCAAAAGCCTTAAAAAAATCAAGCAAGATTAAGAAAGTTGCATCGTCCTTATCCAGCGCCTGTCTTATTTCTTTAGTCGCGCAGAGGAGTGCTGTTGTACTAGCTATGCTTTTGTTCGGAAGCCAGATTGGTTTGGGGTGAGTAAAGAGTTTGCTGTAAGATAAGAGCTGATTTGTAACTGAGAAATTCTCTCAAAGACCTTAGACAAATAAGGTAGAATTGATATAGGTCTATATTCAGTTCCTTTAGTTTTAGAAAGTGGTATGAATTTTGCTGTCTTTTAATGGTCCGAAAAAAGTAAAGGCATCAAAATAATATTAAATGCATATGTAATTTATTGCAGCGAAATTGGCAAAATCATTTTGAAAAATTTAGGGAAATCTTGAATTTATTGCTTCCAGGGTTTAAAAAAAAAAGTTTTAAAGTTAATTTTTACTGCTCATTTCGAATTTCCATAACATTTTATTTTCATTAGTAAATTTCTACTTGTCAAAATTTGTCTAGAAAAAATCAATCCACAAATTCTCTAAAATATGAAAGAGCTCTATTAATTTTGTACTTTGACGATGAGCTTTAAACTAATAATGTGGGAAATTTATGGAAAAAGTTCATGGAAAGTGAAGAAGGTACACCAAAAAGGCGAAATGAGGGACTTGATGGAAAGTTTCTGAAGAAAATATTAAACAAAATTGGAAGGACTAACAAAATTAATCCATTTTATCATCATAGAAAAAGTTTTAAATTTTTTTTGTTAAGTACTTAAATAGGCAGCATATTGTTAAAGGACTAAAGTTTTGCAAAATTTTGCAGAAAAGTTACGAAGTTTTTGTTTGTTTTTCAAAAATCATATTTACTTAATAAACAATTTTTCCAAACGAATTCTGTAATTGATTTAGATGATCCAGCTATATGTCATAGACCTTACATCTCTGAAAGTTAAAAAAAAATAGAAGTTAAATCGCTTGATGGCATAGTTACAAAAAATTATTTACAAGTTTTCTGAAGTGATTGTAAAATTTTAGTTGTTTATCAGAAATGACTAGGCAAACGTTTAAAAAATAGATAAAATTATAATAATTGAAAATATAAATTTTATCCAACATTATTAAGCTCTTCACCACGCGTTGTTATATTTATTTATGTTTTCTTTTACATTTTATTGTGTTGTGCTATTAAAAATGAGATATGAAAAAATAACTATAAAACAATTATAAATTAATTTTAATATAATTATACCTACAAGTACACTCTTGTGATGGGTGATTATGGTTCGATTATATAGATTATTGATAAGCCTATTTAAAACGAACAACACAAAATTAAAATAAAAAATTGCGATAAGATTTTAAAAAGTGTGGATGAATATTAAAATACCTTTGCTTATCAGTCAAAAAAAAGTTGATTTATTATAATTTTTATTTCCATTTACTGTCCGATAAATGATCTCTAGACTTAATTAATCAATACATTTTGTAGGTACATAATTATATGTACATATTAATAAATTATGATTTATTGTTTTTAGATAGGAGGTATTCATATAAAAAAGTTCAATTGTACTCTTGTTAAATAAAGTGTCACAGAACTGTCGATTGCAATCATGTATAATAAAGCAACGATTTTATTGAGCTTTTGATGTGGACGCATGGAAATTATCGAAAATACAAAATATAGCTCCAATAAATTATGCAGTCATGAAAAAATCTGTCTTGTTGAAAATAAACGTCACAATTCAATATCTTTCAATTCTAGAAGTCAATACTCGATATGACAGTTTTTTACCCAAAAATAAAAACCTTAAAAAACATTACTAAAAGTTGGTAAAAATTGTTTTTCAACTGAAATATCTTTTCAAGACTTTTAGATATATGCTTTAAGCTAATTTTATCTTTTAAAAAATATCGTTGTCAACATTCAGTAAAATTTTGAAAAAAATCGAATTGACAGTTTTCTTATAAACAAAAAATAAAAACTAAACAAAAATTAATAAAAGTTGGTAAAAATTGATTTTCGACTCAAATATCTTTTCAAGACTTTAAGATATTGGCTTTAAAATAATTTTTTGTTATAAGCAATATTATTTTAAATATTCGGTAAAATTTTTAGAAAAATCGAATTGACAGTTTTTTTACAAAAAATAAAAACCTAAAAAAAACAAGACTTAATATTAGTAAAAATTTACTTTCGACTAAAATATTTTTTCAAAAATTAAAAATATCGGCTTCAATATTATTTTATCTCACAGAAAATATTGTTTTCGACGTTCAGTACATATTTTATAAAAATCCAACAGTCTGTTTTTTCATAAAAAATTAAAATCTACAAAATCGGTTTTCGATATCTCCTGAACAATAGAAGATATTGACTTCAAATTAATTTCATTCATCCAATTTGTATTTGTTTATATAAAAAATAATTTTTTTTAAGAAATGCTACTAAAATTGGTTTTCGACTAAAAACCTCGTTAACGAAAATAGATTTTGAAATCAAACTATTTCATTATATGCAAAATATTATTGGTAGTTTTTAAATTTTTAAGAATAATTCAACTGAGAACTTTTTTAACAAAACACGAAAACCTACAAACTTTTAATCAAGACAAATCGACAGACAGGATGGGTCGCATCCCAGCTTTTTTATTTTTAAATTTTCCGACCCAAAAACCTGACATTTTTCTACTCGTCATACTATTGCAGACCTTCACGAACGATCCAAATGTTCTTTAATTTTTCGAACTGTAACACAGCAAAATTTTAATCATATTTCTATTGAAAATTAAACAATGTCGTAATTTTTAGATGTCAAATGTCAAAAGATGACAGCTTCAAAAATGACAGTTGCTAGTAGTTGGGTTTTTCAGTGACGTTAACATTGACCGGATAAGCATTGGTAGATTTTTTGATGCCCAACAAAGTATTGTTCGCAATAAGTGTTGCTGCGATGTCAAGAAAAAGCTCCAAAATCAATGACATAAGGTTTTCAAGAGCTAAAATTCATATATGTATAGTAATATTTTTTTAATATCATTCGCTATCCCTATCTTTAATATTCAGTTTAAATATTTATAGTATCGAGTTTTCTAATAAAGATGTATCAACTTTGATTTCAGTTTCTAAACACGTCCTTTTTAATTATCATCGAACTGTCATTGTCAATTAATTCAGTAAACTCAACATTTTCATCAAATGTTAAACTACATGAACGTGCAACGTCTGCAAACATCTTCTATTTTGGGGTCTGTGAACCCAACTTTAAAAGTGTTTACTCCAATTATGGGTCGTAATTCTCTTTCAATTTGAGTTACAAAATTTGAGCCTACATATGTACATATTTGTTGTGCGATTTTGCTGGGTCTGTTAGACAACGCTTTGGTCAAAGTGTCGAAGATATCGCTGCAGTTTTCGAAAATTGGGCATGGTTCAGACGACATTATTGCGTATTTTACGTAAGGATCCTGGTTTACAAAATTAATCTTTCTCAAGAATTAACAAAACTCTTAAAAAGTTGTTGAGTTTCTTGTGTTTTACATAAATCTTGAGGAAAGCTGAATCATTTATACGGTTTCTATCAGAAATGGCAAAACAGTTTGAAAGTAATTTTGTTTTTGTATAAAATCCATCGTTTTAAAAAAGGCTACTACGTCAAGTCTTTGAAATTTATTGAGAAAGCTTAATAATGTTGAAAACGGATAAGTATTTATATCAGCACTTAAAACTAACTCCAAAAGGTTTTGTTTCTAACCATGAAAGTATTAAATTCAAAGTTTCTCAAAACTTCTTAGTGAGTTTAGTGATAATTCATAACTGATGAGAATTTCCAGTTTTTCAAAACTTCGTACAGAGTCAATTAAAAATTCATATAACTGAGTCAAGTAAAAATTCATAACAGATGTAAATTTCCAGAAACTAAGTAAAACACTAAATTGATTTAAACACTCTTTAACATCATAAAAGTTTAAGAGAGTTTAAAACTATGTTTGTCCCAAGCATTTTGAAAGAGTCATATTTTTTAAAAACCGGATGTGTTTGAAAAACTATAAGACTAGATTTGAATTAAGTGAAACTTAATCCTTTAAAAAAGTATTGGTTTGTTTTTGAAATAGTAAATAAAACTTAATTTTGCCGACCACTGATATTATTATGGTCTTCCCAGTGCTTGAAACTAGTTCAATTTGAACACATTTTGAAGCACTCAAAATTGATCATTCACAGATAACATATAAAAAAAACTCAAAAACACTTTGTTGCCCTTCATCACTTACTCACTGAAGAAGCACCAAAAGTAAGTACTCTACAAATCATATACTCACTTAATTTCATCAAACTTATTCGACTCGTAAACATTATTTTTTCATTAAACACTTTATTATGCCCTCTTAATGAGGCTCTTAAACTGCCCAACAATAAAACCTTGTCCATTTGATATATGCTAGCTCTTCATTACTAGCTATTTCAGTTCTGCCTATTTTTTGACCGAAAACAGTTCATTAGGTCATAACACTTACTTAAATACTTAACGTACTCTTAAGCTATACCTACCTATTTTCGACTTTATGAACAAACCCATCGAAATGTAAGAAAAACACGAAACTAAGTGGGAGTTTTTCAAATAAGAAAAAAAACATTCACATAATACGCGTATCATCAATGCCGCGCCTTCAAAAAGAAACTATCAAAGCTATCTACAGCATGACTCCATCTATAATCTATAAGATTCAATATAGTGTATAATTATGTAGGTAGGCTTTTTTCATTAGAAATATGTATCTCCTACAAAATATATACGAGTAATACGATTTTCGATTATAAAATTTCCACCGTACTGTTCACCGGCAACGAATATGACGCCATCCCGCCATCATTTTCCGTGTTCTATGATGGTTTGGCTATAGACTACAAGCTATAGGCTAAAAGCTACACCAGACCGGATGTTATGTACATAACGTATGACGAGTGCGGTTGGTTATGATCCAAGCATGTGACATAATATGTATGTTTTCAATTCAACTATATACTTTTAATGGTTCTAAAAATAAGCATCTGTTAGGTCAATAAACAAATCAATTCAATTTCGGAAAGAAATATAAAAGAAAATGTATCAAAGAAAATACCTAAGTTTAAAGAAAACGAAAATGATTCGCACGTTTTTGGTCGAATGATTGGCAAATTATGATGAAAAGTTCAACTTGAAGATCCTAAAATGAAGAAAAATAAAAACAAAATTTAATATTGGCAAATGGCACACTCGCGTTCAGTGCCAAGTTTTTTTCTTGCCAACACAAAGTTTATAGAAATGACAGAAGAAACTAATTGGCTACTTGAGGAGGATTGTATAGATGTTACCTAAGTGACTTGCAAGTATTGACATTTAATGGAAGTTTAGAAAATAACGTCAAAATTCTTGGTGAACAAAAAAAATAAACAATTTTGTATAAGTTCGAAGTTAATTTTGAACCCTTAACGGTTTGATTTCAAAATAACTTTTTGTTTACGAGGTTTTTAGTCAAAAATCAATTTTACCAATTTTATCATCATTTCTTGAAAGTTTTTATTTCTTATATAAACAAATACAGATTGAATTTTTTTAGCACCGAATAAAATCATTTTGAATTCAAAACCTTCATTGGTTCACAAGGTATCGAGAATAGAACATCAATTTTTACTAAATTTTAGTACTTTTTTTTATAGATCTTAATTTTTATGAAAACAAAAAACTGTCTGACGGATTTTTCTAAACATTTTACTGAATGTCGAAAACAATATGTTCTGTATGATGAAATTAGTTTGAAGAAAAAATAAAGATATTTAATCGAAAATCAATTTTTACCAACTTTTAGTAATGTTTTTTTTTAGGTGTTTGTTTTTTGTAAGAAAAATTATCAATTCGATTTTTCTCAAAATTTGACCAGATGCCAAAAACGTTATTCTTCGTTGCACACAATTATTTTGGAGATAAAATCGTTTTTTGTTCGTAAAATATTCCAGGTGACAATTATTTTTTTTTCAGTTTGTTTTTTGATTTATAAAAAAAACCGTCAGTTGATTTTTTTTAAAGATTTTATTAGTTTGGTATCCCGTCCTAATATATTATAGATATAATATAAAATTTAATTCAAGTCTCTTGTAGTCGAACGTACCTGCGTACGAACGTACGGACGTACGAACGTACGTACACACTAGGCATCGCTCTAAAAATCAAAATTTTATTTAGACTCTAAGGACCTTGAAACGTCGAGCAATGTCAAAACTATCAGTTCGAAAAATCGTACCGATTACAATAACTTCCAAGGCGAAGTTAAAAATGGCTTTTACGCAATTTTAAGAAAGATCTTAAGAAATGGATGAAGTTCTTGAAACATCAATTGGGGCCTTAAAATTTCAAATTAGGTCTTAAAATATCAATTGGGGTCTTATGATGGTGAAAAAACGGTAAATCATTATGTATGAGTTCGAAACTGAATTTGACTTTTAACTTGAACCTGGTTAACGACAAATCTTAAACATTCAAAATATTATAAGTTTTATTCTATAAGTTTACAAGATGACCTCTAAAATCGGTAAAAATCCGCTTTGTGATGAAATCACAATAAGGAATGTCTTAAAATATCGAAAATTCGAGAAAGTCCTTGAAAAATCAAGTGAGATCTGGTGGTTTCGAGGCAAGTCGTGAAATATCAAGGAACCGTCAAATATCAGTAGTAGTAGTAGTCCGTGCCGTGATGGTTAGTGCGTTGGACTGTAATGCCATCTAAAGTTGTTCTTACTACCTCTTGCGCGGAATTGACAAATCCTCCAAGAGTGATTCTTGTCTTGTAAAATAAAATAAATAAATAAGGTGGCGCAACAGTCTATTGAAAACTAGGGCCAAGTGACTTAGAACTCTCAACCATTCCTGTGTGCGAGTAATGTTGTCAGGGAAGGAGGGGACCCAAAAGTACGTAAGGTTTGCGAACTATAACTGCAATCCAAATGTATTCAATTTTAAAAATTCCAATACATTGTTAAAGAGTATATCGTTATGTTTTTAGTAATTGCAAACTTACTTGTCAAATTTTAAAAGATGGCATCTTCAAAAGTGACAGCTGTCCAAATAGGGGGCTTTTCAAAATAAAATGTCTTATTGGAAAACTTTGTATAACAAGTACAAAATATTAGTTTACCATAAAAAATATGGTCAAAAACTAGTTAACTTAATGAGTTAACTATTTGTGCAAAATTGTTAAACCAATTTTGTACAACAATTCTAAAAATGGTGAATAAAAGAAAAAAAAAAAAACTTTTAAATTAACAAAAACATGTACGTACGTAAGCACTAAAATAATTTAGCACTGCATTGACACATTTTTAATTCAAACACTGTTTCAAAATAAAATAAACTATAACGTATAGGCACTCATTAGTCTCAAAACATTGCAACAACAAAACAAGTATGAATGAAACTAAGAGGTAAAAATGTAATAAAAAAAACATTAATAACTAAAATTAATACTTAAAATCTGTCATGTCGTTACGATATATACCGTGACCACCGCATAAATACAGGGTGCCTCATAGGAAACACCAGAAAAGGCAACCATGGGATTTAAGATGGAATTATTTTAAGCTGAAATACTTATGGGATAATTTTCTCGTTTCCGCTTTCTTCTCAAGTTATAGGGGTCCTTATGTTCTTTTTGGAATTCTTTCTTAAATTTGTCAATTTTTAACCGATTCTTAATTTTTTAATTTGTCTAAGTAAGACAAAACTACAACTTTTTCAATTGGACAATTTTCCCGTAATTTATTATGAGACCAATTTTTTCGATCTTAAATGTTTTCGTTCATATTTTATTATAATTTTGTTTTCAAAAAAATGTATCAATTTTTTATTTTGTATAATGAAAAACAATTGCCTTCTGCGATGAGGACTGTGTGTGACACCCTGTACACGTATAAGAATATCTATAAAATTAAATACCTATGACCAGAACACGTGCATATGTATGAGAAAATAAAATCTATTTTTATTAAAAACAATTTGTAAGTTGCAAAAACAAAACAAGCAAACAAAAAGAAAAAAATGTTAAAATATGATAAATTCTAAAAATATTTCTTGTTAATGCTTTTGCTTACAATACCCACCTATGTGTTGAAATATTAAATTAAAACAAAAAGACTACAAAATTTTGAGTCGATCTCACAGTACCAGCAGCGTGGCAATGATATATATATATATATATTTTTTGTATTGTATAAATTTAAATTGGGAAAGGTTCTATCGAAAGTGTTATTTCTCTGCCCCCTTTACAAGGCTGCAAGGGATTCTATTTTTATTTATCATTGACCTTGTTAGAGGCAGTAGTGGTGGCGGCGCGGCGGCGGCAGTTGTAGAGGATGAATGATCTCCAGTACGAGAAAATTAATTATGTTTATGTTTACAACTTTAACCTAGACACACTAGAGTGAGCAGGTTGTTTTTTTTCTAACTTAATTTTTTTTTTGTTTAAATCTAAAAATTGGATAATTTTAAATGAACAATGACAGCAACTTTTTATGATTTGAAAAAAAAAAAAAGGTTTTTCTTTAAACTAGATCAAATTATTTATTTAGAATAAAATTAACTAAAAATTAGGCCTTGAAAATTTATGAAATTTATTGCCATCGTTTAAGAAAATGTCAAAACAATTTCAAATTATATGTCGTCTTGTTTTTATTTAAACGTAGCCATAGTTAATTTTTGTATATAGTGTTTTCCAATATGAATAGTTCTGTCTGAATAGACAGCTGTCATGCTTCAAAAACACTTTGAAATTGTTAAAATTCGAAATATGAATATTGGAAACACTTTTCAATATTTTCAAGAACCTTTTAGGCAAAATTGAAACTGGTAGAACAATTTGAGCTGAGAATAGAAAAAAAAGTGATGCGAAGAATCAACACTGCTAGTTTTGCTGCTGATGCATGTACTGTTGACGAAAAGCCAAGTTTTATCGATTTCTCATCGGAACTTGGAATTCAAATTGCAAGAATGTTTTTTTTTTAAGTTTTTTCATCTTCAAAGTATTACGGCGGTAGGATTGGATCT
This sequence comes from Eupeodes latifasciatus, assembly GCA_920104205.1. NCBI lineage: Eukaryota > Metazoa > Arthropoda > Insecta > Diptera > Syrphidae > Eupeodes > Eupeodes latifasciatus. The sequence continues at coordinate 19,199,542 of OV049925.1, forward strand.
TACTTATTTGTAAGTTCATTGCATATGCAGGCAACATCGTTATAATGGTTTCAAGGAAATTTATACCTATACACTTGGTAAACTTCTACAATTAGGTCTTAATATGCTCAGTAATTGGGTCAGTAGTACCCGTGGCGTGATGGTTAGTGCGTTGAACTGTCATGCCAGAGGTCTTGAGTTTAATCCCTGCCTGCGTCATTTAATGTTTTTTCACGCGTACTGCCTCTTTTGACAAATTGACAAATCCTCCAAGAGTAATTCTTGTCATGAAAAGTGCTTTCTTAAATTAGCCGTTCGGATTCGGCTTAGAACTGTAGGTCCCCTCCATCCCTGACAACAGTACTCGCACACAGTAATGGTTGGTAGTTGTAAGTCACCAGGCTCTAGTTCTCAATGGACTGTTGCGCCACCTAATGTCATCTTTTCATGTAATCCTCCCCTTGAAAGATCAATAAAGCTTCCAGACTACTGCAGTGTCTTGCAACCTGAACTACTGACGGCTTCTGAAGCCGCTAAGGATATTTGTTTTCAAATTCATTGACATATTTATCGACAGTCAAATAGCAATCAAGGCCATATCTGCCAATGTCACAAAGTCAAGACTGGTATAGAAATGCCGTAGGGAGCTTCGTTTACTCAGCGAAACAAAACAAAGTTACCCTCGGTAATGAAAAGGCAGTAAAATTGGCCAAACTCGGATCAATGTTCAGTAGAAGGCATAAGGTATCAATGATATACAGGCCAATAGACCAGTTTCATTGAAATAGCAAACAGCAGGTGGGCAGCTCTTGAAACTTGAAGAATTTCTAGCAATCCATTGCCTTAGAAATCCAAAGGTAAAACAAAATTAGTTTTGCAACTAGGTAGGCCTCAGCTTTCCTAACTAATAGGCATTCTAACGGGTCACAACTCATTGGGAACCCGCATGAACAGCATGGGTATCGTATTATCTGATTTATGTAGAGGATGTGAGGACGAGGAATGAGAGGTAGATACCTTCCACTTTCCATGAGAATGCCCAAGCCTGGCCAGAAGAAGAATGACAATATTATAAGAAATTACTTTTTCGACGACTTATGCGACGTCTCGTCCTTGCCACCTAGAGACATTCTTAAATTTTCCCAGAAATCAGGACGGTTCAAAGAGCCACTCTCAACCTTAATCCTCATCAACCTTCCCATACCCATACCCTTGCCAATCCTTTCCCTTTCCTGGGGATCACAATTGATCCAAAATGATAAAAGTGAGATGTTTTCTCGAACTATACAAATGCATCACCCCATTCAACCTAACCTAACCTACTTATTCGTAAACTCTTGCAACAGGAATCAGTGAATGGATTGGAACAGTAATGATAACAGAACTAACATATTCCTTACATTCTTCTATTTTCTAAACCTGTTAAACATAAACTTTATCTTGGAAATAGTTCTTAATTCGTCATGATATTTTAAATAAATATAATAAATGTCTCAAATTTTTCAAAACAACTATTACAGTTTTATTATTTTTGTACCTGATATGTAAACGCAAGTAAAAGCACAAAATTTGTTCTATACAACTTTTAAAGACAATTAGCTGACCCTTTAGACGTTTCTCCATTCTTTTCAATTTGTATTCTTCTAATTGCTATAAAACTATACAAATTTCCTGAAAATCCTTTTGAAAAAATTTCGAAATATGTCAGACGTGTCAATCGTTGTCGAAAACCTCCCATTCTTTACTGAAAATCGTTTCTTGTTTTTGAAAAAAAATCCGAATCAAAGTGAGCTGGAAAAAAGCTACAGTTTACAAAAGTCACAATAAAAAAGTAAACTTAAAGCAATGTACTCCAGAGATTTACTTGCCTTGTATTGTTTATTGAATTTAAAAAAAAGTGACTCAATTTTAATTAAACTTTAAATTTAACTTTAAAAAATTAAAAATTAATTCTGTCTTACGCCATAACAACTACAGACTCGTATCGTATTGAGTAATTTTTGAATTGACCTTTTCATTCTGAGTTCAAAATGGAAAATAACAAATTACATTTTTAAATCCACACATCAACTATATTATCATTATTTGAAAGTTAATTATTTTCTGACAAATATAGCTATTAAAACACGCAACCACAATGCCAACCACATTTGCCAGTTTTAATAAGATTAAACTATAAATACATTCCCAAAGGATGTCATTGGAAAATATAAAATGTCATTTATCCCTCGAATCTCGCTATCCTCTTCATGGCAGAGACAATATTCAACGTTTAATGGTCAATTAAAATTTTCAAAAGTGTACGTTTTACTGGCTCAAAGCTAAATATGTACACATACATAAGTTGCGTCCCGAGTTTATTTAAAAAATAAAAAGGATTCGTATCAGAATTTTTTTTTTTTTTTTTGAAATGATCGTTTACTCTATGGATTAATAAAATTTGACTTTAAATTTGTTTATTTCGAATGAATGAATGTTGTCTCTGGAGGGGAATAAACTCTTGATATCGAGTTGATGATGGACCACTTAATATAAAAACAAAATGCATTATAAAATATATTTTACAACCACAAGTCACTTAAATTCTCATCCTTCTTATTTTATTTTTTGTAGATGAAATCCAAATACGAGAATCTGAAAATCATCTATAACCGTAATAAATTCGGTTGGTATTGGGCGCCACTTTTTCTGAGCTTCTGGTTTGTTCTATTCTACGTGACTGTAATACCAAGTTTCGAACATTACCCGAATATCTTGCATATAAAAGATGAAGCCAATAATCCGACGAGATTTATTGGTGAGAGGGCTGAAAATAACTTGTTGAATTTAACCAAAATGGGACCGAGAGTTGTGGGAAGTGCTGCCAATGAACAAGGAACTATACAATTTCTTTTGAATGAAGTTGATAAAATTCAAAGTACGGCTAAAAATGATATCTATGATATTGAGGTAGATGTGCAGGTTGGATCGGGGAATTATGTTCTTTGGAAGATGGTGAATATGTATCAAAGTATACAGAATGTTATTGTAAGAGTTCAGAGAATTGACTCGAATAAAACATCATGTTTGCTTTTGAATAGTCATTTTGATTCGGTGCCAGAAAGTTCAGGTATGCTTCATGTTTTGATGTGGTGAAAGGATTATGAATTATTTTGTTGTTGTTTTTTTTATTATAGGAGCTGGTGATGCAGGTGCAATGGTTGTGATTATGTTGGAAGTTTTGAGAGTGATTACAAAACAGGACACTCCTATGGACCATTGTTTGTTATTCCTTTTTAATGGTGCCGAAGAGAATCCTCTGCAAGGTTCTCATAATTTTGTGACAAATCATAAATGGGCTAAGGATGCAAGAGCATTGATCAATTTGGATTCAGCTGGAAGTGGTAATCGGGAGCTTCTTTTCCAATCTGGTCCAGATCATCCTTGGTTAATGAAGGTATTTCAATATTTTATACCTTTTTTTTGGAGCTTTGAAAAAGTCTTAAATCTTGATAATCTTTTGAAAATTGCAGTATTATGGAAAACACATAGTCCATCCATTTGCATCAACAATTGCTGAAGAACTTTTCCAACATAACTTCATACCTTCAGACACAGATTTTAGAATCTTTAGAGATTTTGGTAAAATTCCTGGTAAGTTTTTCTAAAAAGTTCTCTCACTTAACCGAACTCATCCATTATCGTTCTCAATCAAGTTTTAATCTTCCTGAATCACTCTTAACCATCCTGAACTATTCTGAACCTTTCTGAATTATTCCCAAACATCCTCAACCATCGTTAGCCATCCTCAACCATCTTCAACCATCCCCAACCATCCTCAACCATCCTCAACCATCCTCATCCATCCTCAACCATCTTCAACCATCCTCAATCATCCTCAACCATCCCCAACCATCCTCAACCATCCTAATCCATCCTCAACCATCCTCAACCATCCTCAACCATCCTCAACCATCCTCAACCATCCTCAACCATCCTCATCCATCCTCGACCAACCTCAACCATCCTCAACCATCCTCAACCATCCTCAACCATCCTCAACCATCCTCAACCATCCTCAACCATCCTCAACCATCCTCAACCATCCTCAACCATCCTCAACCATCCTCAACCATCCTCAACCATCCTCAACCATCCTCAACCATCCCCAACCATCCCCAACCATCCTCAACCATCCTTAACCATCCTCAATCATCCTCAACCATCCTTAACCATCCTCAACCATCCTCATCCATCCTCAACCATCTTCAACAATCCTCAATCATCTTCAACCATCCTCAACTATCCTCTATTATAAACTATCTTTTTTATTGAATTTTTACTTTTCAGGTCTTGATATGGCTCATGTTGTAAATGGCTATGTTTACCATACCAAATATGACAAATTCAACTTAATCCCAAGGCACACTTATCAACTAACTGGTGATAATGTCCTCGAACTTACTAAAGCCTTTGCAAATGCTCCTGAGCTTGATGATCCATCGGTAAGTAAAATAAGACTTTTTGAAAACATTTTTGTAAAAATGTTGTTTTTTTTTTCCAGAAACATGCAGTTGGTAACACTGTCTTCTACGACTTCATGAATTGGATTTTAATTTACTATTCTCAAAGTACTGGAGCTATCCTAAATAGTGTAGCCTGCGGTGCGGCACTCGTTAGCATCTTCTTGTATGTCTGGCTTTTACCTAAGCACATGGGACTAAGACGATCTCGTACCTTTATCCACTTTGCCATTATTTTTGGAATTCAGCTGCTTTCAGTTATCTTGGCTGTAGGATTCACTGTTTCGCTGGGAATCATTTTGGATCTTGTAGGATTGCCACTATCGTGGTACTCACAAACTTGGATGGCTTTTGGGCTGTACTTCTGTCCGATGTTCTTCTTTTTGGGAATCTTGCCAGCGATATATTTGCAGAAAACAAAAGAGGTAAGTCGGAAATTAGTTGACTTTGGATGAATTTCAGATTTAAGGTTGGAGTTGATTTCAGTATGGAATTCCACTTGGAATCGCAGTACAGTTGTTCATGCATGCTCACTGCCTGATTCTGGTCTTCATCACCATCCCAATGATTTGCTTCGGAATTCGATCAGCTTTCTTGCTAATGGTTGGCATACTTTTCTACACGGTTTCAGTCATCATCAATCTAGTGACATGTCTTCATAGGAAAAGTAAGTTATAAGAAAGATTGAATTATATTTCAAATTAATAATCTATGATGTCTTTATAGCATTCTTATGGTTAATTCCTCACATCGTGTGCCAGATTGTTCCATACCTTCTTTATACCTACAATTGTTATGCCTTCTTTAAAGTTTTCATACCAATGCAAGGTCGTGATGGACCTGACACCGATCCAGAGGTGCTAACAAGTGGCTATGCCGTGATAATTAGCTTGTTGATTGCAGGCTTTATAATTCCGATCGTATTCATATTCCGAAAGACAAAAACTATTCTTTCAATATTTGCCATAATTTGTGTGATCTTTATTATTCTTGCTGCAACACCCGTTGGATTCCCTTATACAGCGAAAACCTCACCTCAAAGATACTATGTTACTGTAAGTCGTTTAAGTTTGTTGTAATAAGACTTAGAGATTTATTTATAGCTTCTTTTCAAAATAGAATACAATAAGAAGGTTCTATAATCCGGACATGACTGTAAGAAGAGAAGACTCTGGATATTATGTCGTACCTGTTGATCGAAAACCCCATTCTCTTGATGGTAAGTTCAGAGCTTTTTATACATTACATTTTGACGTAAGCTGTAACTTAAAGCTTAAGCTTAAGAGTATAAATAGGGAAAAATTTGTCTGTAGAAGCTTTTATTAGCTTTAATTGAAAATTCGGGGATCTTAATTCTTTCAAGGCTTTGTTTGAAACTTGAAGTTCAGAAAAGCTTTTTAAATGCTTTCATTTTTTTGACGAAGAAATATTAGCTTTTTCAATAACTCCTGAACATGAATTAAGAGCTTGTTTGATAGCAGCAAAAATTTAAATATTGATATTCATTATTTTAAATTAAGAAAGATTTCTTTACAAAAACATGAACATTTGAAAAATAGACTTGAAATACAAATAATACTATTTTAAAGCTCTTTTATTTTCTCTTTGTTATGGAACTTTTTCTACGTTTGAGCAATATAAGGTTACGTAATACCAAACAGGGCGCCATTTAAAACATATTCTTTATCTTCTTCACATATGAAGTTTATTTTGGGTCGTACAGCCATAAAATAATAAATATTTTTTTTTTCAGAATTTTTCTCAAACTCGAATCTCACCAAATCTTCCAGAACTGAAGACTGCGAAACAGAGCTGATGTGTGGTTTTCCTATTTACAATTCCAGATGGTTAGGATATAAGTAAGTTAAATGAAAAAAAGCTTCCTCAAGAATCAAAATAATCTTTTAATTTTTTATTTTTTTCAGGAGCCAAAGCTTTTGGATACCCGGTCCAAGTCCTCAAATAATTGGCATACCATCTATGCGTATTATCTCAAAAGAAGCCGTTTCAGCTACCAATATTAAATTCCAAATTGAAATCTCTGGACCTGATCATATGGGAATATTCATTCAGCCATTAGACGATGCTAATCTTGTTGATTGGTCTTTTGATAAAGAACCAATCGATAAACAATATACACCGCCATATTTTGTATATTTTTCCTATGGACTTGATCCTGCCCCTCTTAAATTTTATTTGGAATTCGAGGTAAGAATTTCAGGTTGAGGTTGCTTGTTTTGATGCTTTAATTTTTTCCTCATTTTTTGACATACAGAGATACAGTCCAGATTGGGAAGGTCAAACATTTGACATGGCTGTAATTGGACATTTGGTTCATCATGAAATTCATTATACCGATGAATTTAGGGAATTTATAAAAACTTTCCCCGAATGGTCATATCCCACAGCATGGACAAGTTCTTATCAAAGTTGGAGGCTGTAAATATTTAGATTTAAAAAAACAAAAATATTTATAAATTATTTTGTATATCTAATAAATAGGTATATGTCTATATATTTGCCATTAATCGAGCAAACTTTTTAATGTAAATTATTTATATGCTTACATTGATATAGTTTAATATATTGTGTAAAATTTTGTTTGTAATTTTAATTTTAATTAATTTTATTATTTCTCATAAAGTTAAGATAAATAAAGTTTAATTTTAAAATCAATAATTTTTCATGTATTCTTTTGATTTAATATGACAACAGTATGACAGCGTTCTAGGTTTTACCTGTCACAAATTTAAATTTGACGTATTGGCTGTCAAAAAATTGTTTATTTTTGACATTTAACGTCTCGTCTTCATTTTTAAAACCAAACACATTATTTCTTGAATTTTTAATTTATTTTCTAAACGTAAAATACATTTCTACTAAGAATTAAAATAAATAAAATACAAACTTAAGTCAATACTAAAATTGCCAGCTTTCGTGTGATGCAACCCAAGCCGTTGGATACACCCATTCGGGAAAGCTGGCTAAATACTTTTTATATTCTTTTGTGTAATGCTTTTCATGATGCATCAAATGTCCCCCCACAGCTAACTTAAATGTCGGTCCTTCCCACAATTCATTCGAGCGCTCCAATTCGATCCAAAAATTCAATGGAATCAACTCTTTGGAGTAAGTTGTATAGATAAAATATGGTGGTTTATATTTTTCATCTTCCAACGGTGTACGGTTGAAGGACCAATCGGTGACTTTAACACCTTCCAGTGGGCCAATATACACCACCGTTCGATCAGGTCCGCTTAGGCTGAATTCAAAGCGAACTTTTGTCGGTGTCAAAAATGTTTTTGCCTTGAGTTTAAGATTTACTGTTTCGGTAATTTTAGGCCGTCCAGATGGTACCCATCGACTGTAATAGCTATAAATGAAAAAACAAACCTCCAATGAAAGATTCAAGAAACCATTGTAGTATTGCAAACTTACTTCCAGTCTTTCCAACGAGTACTTGACAATGGAAGTCCGCAGTACAATTCATTGTGACAGTTCTCTTGGGTGTAACTCAATGGCATTGCCCCTTTAAACACGGAGTCTGTAAATTAGAAAGTCGGTACAAATGTTTGGTAAGAAAAATCAAATATATTGAAACTTACCATCTAAGTTGACATCTCGTGGATCGACAGGCTGAACGTAATAACCAGACTCGTTTCGTGCCACTTCACCTCCATATTTGTGGAATACTCGATTGGTGTGCTAAATGAAAACTTTCAATAGCAATATTTCTAGGGCGGTAAATTGTGAAGGAAACTTACGATAACGTAGAACCGTTTTGCGCTGACATCCTTTTCAAATGGAAAGCCAATTGGTGAAAAGGCAAGGACAAAGAATATCAATGTTAGAACAAGAAACGACGAGAAAAATAACTTTGGCTTTCGGAAATAGTGGAAAAGTGGAACCTGGAAACAACAAAAAAATTGATCTCAAACCTAGTTTCACAAATTTAAAGCAAAGCGTTGTTCACACTGACGGTATTCATTTTGATATTTCATCATTTTGTCTTCCTTTCATTATTTTTTTAATCTTTAAGAGTCTGTTTCAATTAAATGTATGTTTTAGCTATGAAGTATAAAATGGAGACAAAGTTACGATATGTCAAATTTAGTCAACTCAAAAGAGTTTTCATTTTGACATTCCTTTATTTTGTCTTCTTTTCACTAAGTTTTTTAATCTATAAAAGTATGTCTCATTTTCTTGTCTCTTTTTATCTTTACCAGAATTATGAAATGTCAAATTCAGCCAACTCCAAAGAGTAAAATGTCCAAGGTAATAAAAAAACATTGTCCTCTGCTTAAGTAACTTCCTGTCATAAATCTGTTAAATAATGCCAGAGATTTTCATTTCCAATCACACCAACATTTAATCAGAATGTAAACAGAGCCTTAAAGTCTCATTTAAAAACAGACGTGAAGTGTTAGAATTCTTCTGTCTTCATCTCCTCGCTTTATTTGATCACCAAGCTATTCTGAACTTGATCTGATAAAAGAAACACACAAACCAGCGCCCAAATGAACATGAGATTAAAAAAAGATTTTGTTGACAGTTCATTGCTTTGATTTATGCTACTAAGGCCAAGAACAACGCCTGAGTACAGAACTATCATTTTTCTATCAAAATGTCTGAATTTGTCTGTGCCCATCTTTTCACTTTATTTTGTCGCTTATACTTTTCCGAGCTTGATCTGATAAAAGAAACATAAAAACTATATTAAAAATGAACCTGAGAATCAAAAGAAATCACTATTTTTTGATAATTCAGTGCTTTGATTTGTTTGATTGTAACGAGCTTAATAATAAATTTGTTACCTTGAACTCGTCAGGTGTTGAAACCCAAACATATGAGTTGACAGATATGATCAATGATGGTTCATCTTTGACTAATTTTTGCTTCTTGCCTGTTAATGACTACGATGTTATGGATAGTGTTCTAGGTGTTAAATCTAACTCTATTGGAACTGATGGCATCCATCCGGTTTTTCTTAAAGCCATTCTTCCGTATATAGTCAAATACATAACCTACATTTATAATAGTATACTTATGACTAGTACTTTCCCTTCTATTTGGAAGCAGGCGAAGATAATACCAATTCCCAAAAATCGTGATGGAGATGATTATCGACCTATAGCTATATTACCTTTTCTTTCGAAGGTTTTGGAGAAACTGATAAATAACCAAATAAGAATTTTTCTCACAAGTAATAAATTGATGTGTATCAATCAATCAGGCTTTCGCCCTAAGCACAGCTGTACTACAGCTTTAATAGACGTCGTTGAAAATATCAGAAATGAATTAGATAATGATAAAGTGACTATATTAACGCTTCTTGACTTTTCAAAGGCATTTGATACCGTCAACTATTTTATACTTTGTGAAAAACTTAAAAGACAATTTCATTTCTCTTTTGCATCTGTTAAGCTTATTCTCTCCTACTTAACCGGTAGATCTCAGGCAGTTTTTGCTAACAATGTTATGTCTACTTTCCTTCCTCTGCAGAGAGGTGTCCCTCAGGGCTCTATTTTGGGACCTTTACTGTTCTCGATGTATATCAATGATCTTCCGTCATGTCCACTGAACTCCTCTGTGCACATGTATGCAGACGACGTTCAATTATACAACAGTTTTCAACTAGGCATGCTCGAGAATGGTGTGCATGAAGTCAACGAGGATTTGAATACAATTGTTATGTGGTCCCGCAAAAACGATCTTTGTTTAAATCCGAAAAAAACTAAATGCTTAGTCATCTCTAGAACTATAACGGATACCTCATATTTTCCAGAGATATATTTAAACAACTGTGCTATTGAGTTCGTCGATTCTGCCAAAAATCTTGGGCTTACATTTAATAAAACACTTTGTTGGAACACTCATATTAATCTAACGCTAGGTAAGGTATATGGAGGTCTTCGACTGCTCTGGGCGTCTCATCACATAACGCCTTTGAAAACACGCTTAATATTGGCCAAAACGTTATTAGTACCCCTAATGCTTTTCTGTTGCGAGGTGTTTAGCAATTGTGACTTCGAACACAAGCGAAAACTCAACGTTGCATTCAACAGTATCACGCGTTATGTTTATGGTCTTAGGAGATATGACCACATCTCAAGTTTTTCAAAGTCTATCTATGGCATTTCACTCGATAATCTCTTTAAAGTAAGAACTTTAACCATGCTTCACAATATCATACAATCACATCAACCTGAATACTTATATAATAAAATACACTTTACGCGTTCTGTAAGATCATGCGACCTTATCCCAATACGTTACTCATTCCTTGTATCTGAGCGCCAGTTTTATGTGCATTCTATTCGTTTGTGGAACTCCCTCCCTCGCTCTGTTAAAATTATAAGCAGTCCGACCATTTTTGGAAAAATGCTAAAAGAATTCTTCTCCTAGCTCTGTGCTTATTTGATGATGAAGATGATGTTGATGATGATGATGATGATGATGATGGTGATTCGTTATGATGATGAATTGTAAGTTTAAATTTTTAGATAATTTCGAATGTACATACATATATTACTTTCTTTTTTTTTATAACATATACCTACATAATTAATTTTGTTTTGTTAATCTGTTTAATGCATACATAATATTTCCACCTTTTGAAATCAAAGCACAATTTTTGTAAAAATAGTATTATGATACTGAGATTTGCTCTAGCTTATAAGATATTGTATCTTACAGAGTATAATTATACAATGAATAAAAATGAAAAAAAATGAAATGAAAATGATTTAAATTAAAGAGAAGAAGAATACATGAGCACAGAAATGCCTTTATCTGTGCTCATCTTGTTACTTTATTTAATCGGTTTAACTATTTTCAACTTGATCTGATAATAAAATGAAAAAATGAGGGCTCAGATAAACTTGAGCTTAAAAATAAACCACAATTTTTTTGACATTTCATAGCTTTGATCTGAGCATTAAAAAAAAAACCACAACCAAAAATGAAAAGTGACATGAACACAGTAATTGTCATTTAACATTGGAAGAGCACCATTTTCTTTTAATTTTGAGAGATATTTAGGTGGCTGCCATACATCTGTCAAAAAGATAAGTTTTACTATATTCTTACCACAAATCCACCAATATGAAGTGCCAAAACTGAAACAACTCCACTAATAAATAACTCAGGATTACTATTAGGTCCATCTCGTCCTTGCATTGCAACAAAAACATGACAAAATGTAAATGTCACATAGGAATAGAACCAAAATGAAGGAATATTGCAAATTAAATGAATTGGAAACCACATGGGCTCTGAAAAAAAGATCAGTCATTAAATAATCAACTTTAAAAATAGTGTCTTGATGAACTTACTCCATTTGCAGATGCTGTATGCTATGATACTCAAAATGACAGAACTTGTGTAGAAAAATACTCCAACCATTGGTAAAAATGCTGAACGGATAGAAAGTGACGTCATCAGAATAGTTATGAGGCTTAAAATGATAGCTTGAGAATGCAAGAACATGAATACTGAGTGTCGGAGGGTTATCACAGTCTGAAAGTAACAAAAACCAATTAAAAACCTTTCTCAAAACTTGATAAATTTTTACATTTTTCTTTGTCCATCCTAAATAGAATGCCGGAATAATTCCCATAACAAAGAACATAGGACAGAAATATATCCCAAAAAGCATCCACGAATCCTTATACCATGACATCGATAGACCCAAAACACGAACTAACATTCCCACCAGAATTGTCAGACCAATTCCAAGAATCACTGTCAAAAGTTGAACTCCAAAGATCTGAAAGAATCTCATCAAACAGTCTTTGGTTTCGTAAGCTTTTTCTTTGAGCATCATCCAAACTGACAATCCAATGCTTAGAAATGCCACAAGAGACACAACAAGATTGATTGCGACACCAGCTCCCTCTGTATAGTGAACAGTAAACCAACCAAGATAATCATAGAAAACAGTGTGACCAGCTGCGTGTTTCTAAAAAAAAAGAAGACAGAAGTGATTCAGAAGTGACATTTGGAAACTATCTACAAGAAAATATTGCAAAATTCTCCTTACCGATGGATCATCCAGCTCAGGTGCATTAGCCAAAGCCCTTGTCAATGCTAGAACATTTTCTCCAGTTGTTTGATAAGTTCCTTGAGGAATTATGTTAAAACGATCAAATTTCGTATGATAGACGTAACCATTGTTACTGTGAGCCATATCAAAGCCTGGAACACCTTTATGATCACGAAATATTCGAAAATCAGTATCCGATGGAATGAAGTTGTTTTGGAAGAGTTCCTCAGCCATGGTCGATGCAAAAGGATGGGGAATATATTTTCCATAGTACTAGACATGATTTTGGTTAGATTTCGAAAACAGTTATGGAAAAAAGAAATTTACTTTTGTCAGCCAAGGATGTCCTGGTCCAGATTGAAAAAGAACTTCTCGACCACCAGATCCAGCAGAGTCAAGGTTGATGACAGCCCTAAGTTTAAAGAATGTTTAAGCTGTCCCTTAAAAATGACATTATCCTTACTTAACATTTTCTGCCCACTTGTGTTGTGTTATGAATCCATGTGAACCTAGAAGTTTGTTCTCCTCTGCACCGTTAAACAAAAACACTATTGGATTTTGAAGAGGAAACTCCGATATCGAAATCACCCTTAAAGTTTCAAGCATGGTGGTTATCATAACTCCGGCATCACCAGCAGCTTTTTGAAAAAAATGATAAGACTTGTGTTCAAAAAAGTCTTCAAATAAATCGAATTTTTCTTACCTGGTGATCCCACTTCTGAATCAAAATGACTATTCACCAATAGATACGATGTACTATTTGTATTCTTCGGACTCAACTTAACAATGACATTCTGAACATTATGATAAATTGTTACCATTTTCCAAAGTAGAAATTGACCCGACGATGCTTGTACATCGACTTCAATATCATACAAATCATATCGAGCATTTTTTCGAACCAGTTCGATTTGTTGGAGAAGAAATTCGACAGCTTTTTCATGTTCAGGAGTTCCAGCTAGTTTAACTCCAATATTTGACAATGCCAAAAGTTGCAATTCAGATCTTTCACCAATAAATTCTTCCGGATGTCGATGTTCATCTTTGGTTAGAAGAATTTTGGGATATGCAAAGTAACTTGGTATAACAGCGGCGTAGAAGATTGCAAACCAAGCTACACAAATTATTGGTGGCCAATACCAACCGAATTTAGCATTTTTTCGAGGTCGCACATTGTCGAGTTGAATTTTTAATGAGAAAGTCATCTAAAAAAGAAATAGAAAATACAAATACAATACACTAAATTTCGATCTCCAATCAATCTTAAAGTTCAAGTGGTTTTAAGTGGATGTAAAGGTTTGATAGGAACAAAATTGACACTTTTTTATTTGTAGGAAATATTATATAGATTATAAATTTTGATTAAAAAATAAACTGACTATTTTTGTTATAATCAAAACATTTTTTTTGGCAATTTATTACATCATTCTTACGTACGATTTAAAAATAAGTCCTATTGTTCTAGAGGACAGAACAAAAAGAAACAAAGTAAACAATCTTAAAGAAGCTTGTCAACAATCAATACAGGATAATTGACACTGTTTGATTTTATCTTCTCGACATTGTTTGAATTTAAATAAAATATTCAAAGTTTCTTTATTTTTTTTTGAAATATATTTTCTTCTGGTTTTATCTTATCAAAGATTATGTAGATATGTCCCTGACTCACTCTGAGTTCAAAAATAAAAAACATCAATAACAAAAGAATTTCGGTCAATATTAAAAATATTGTTAAGTGGTTATTTATGCGCTTACAATGATTTTGAATAGATAAAAGGATTTGTAAGGATTAAGTTTCTCGATTTTTGGATATTTTCTTAACCGATGTAAATATTTTTTTTATTTATTTAGAAAGTATTTGTTGGGTATTGATTTTCATTCCAAACTTTCCAGTTACATTAATACGAATTTGTTGCATTATACAAAATTCCGGAAATTTAGAAGAGTTAAAATAGATTTTTCATTGAATTAAACTTGGAGTGGCTTTAAAAAGAAAAACGAAAACTCGAACGAATTAAGAAAACGAAATTTCCTTTTACGAAAAGTTATAATTCAGTTTATTACATCACAGTATCGCTAATTTAATAATTTTTTTAGCGATTGAAAACAAACGTCTTATAATTAATTAAAAGCTATGAATAATTGAACTTGAGAACATTTAAAATAATGGGGATTTTTGTTAAGAACAAAATCAATATTCTATGAATAACATCTTAAATAGTGTTTCATTAAAAATGTGTGGGAAATATTAAGACTGGTAAAGCGCTCCACATTCGTGTAGTGCGGCTAAAGTAAGAATCCCTATAATTAAAACTACCTTAAAAATTGAAATCAAGTTTAAATTGATGATCATTCCTGAAAGTACGGTTATTACGGTTGAATTGTTTGAGGGGAGGAATACAACTGCTTGCGAAAATATTAATAAAACAATGATAGACATTAAATCTTGTGGCGATGTTCAAGAGAAGGAAATGTCTCACTTATCATTTTCAAAGCTCTTTTTTTAATCCTATCCAAAAGACTCAAGTACGTTATTGGGGCATCAAATCAAATATGAGAATTATACTCGAGTTTTGGACGAATAAAAGCCAAATCAGAATTGGTAAAAACTTCTTGCATTGTCAGAGAAAACCTAAAAACTGAGTAGCATTTTTGACGATCTCGAATATGTGATCACTCTACAAAAAGTAGTTGGTGATGTTCCTACCTAGGACTGAAAACTGTTCAGTCTCCTCAATGCAAGTACCACCCATGGATAGTGGCATTGGGGGAGGGTTACGCTTTTGAAACAGTAGACAGCATTGACTTTTCGAAGAATTAAATTCTACACGATTTTTTATTCTCCATTGAATAATGCTGTCAAGATCAGAATTTAATGAGCTTGTCATATGCTGATGTTTGTAGTCCACATCCAAAGAACAAGGACGAGAATCTAAAAACGAATAAAAAAAAAAAACGAGGTTGGGGTGCGACCCACACTGATAACTTCCCATCCCGTCTGTCGATTTGTCTTGCTTAAAAGTTTGTCTATATGTATCAATTTTTAACAAATATGCGTACTATTTTTTGTAGATTTTATTATTTTTATGAAAAAACAGACTGTTGGATTTTTATAAAAAATTTACTGAATGTCGAAAAAAATATTTTTTGTGAAATAAAATAAGTTTGAAGCCAATATTTTTAATTTTTGAAAAGCTATTTGAGTCGAAAGCAAATGTTTACCAAGTTTTAGTAGTGTTTTTTTTTTAGGTTTTTATTTTTTTTTGTAAAAAAAACTGTCTATTCGATTTTTTTCAAAATTTTATCAAATGTTGAAAACAATATTTTTTATAAGGTTAAATTAGTTTGAAGCCAATGTCTCAAAGTTTTGAAAAGATATTTACGTCGAAAAACAATTTTTTCGTTTTTTTATAAAAAATAAAATCTACAAAAAATAGTACGCAAATTTGGTAAAAATTGATACATACGAGTATAGACAAACTTTTAAGCAATACAAATCGACAGACGGGATGGGAAGTTATCAGTGTGGGTCGCATCCCAGCCTCTTTTTAGAATTTGTCTTGGAATTGATCTCCGATCTACGAGTAAGCAGACTTAAAATGGTTCTAATAATAGACTGCCGAAAAAAGCGTCAGAAGAAAATACGTCAAACAAAATCCAGAAAATTTTTAATATTAAATTCTGTTTTTTTGGACTTTCTGGCTATTTGCGTCGGTATTTTTATAGCGTTCTTCGCTTTTATTATATACATATATTATTTTCGGAAAAAAAAGAAAGGTTTCAACACAATTTCTAACGTTTCTGCATAAAATTCCCGCACAACCCTTCCGTGCTACTGTATTTTAGCTCTTAAGTACTGCATATTTTGAAAACTGATGGAATGGAAACTTGGAATGGATTCTACTACTACTAAAGCTTTTTATTTATTTAACTCTGTTTTAGATAAACACATCAAAGATTCTTCTCAATTTGTTTCTTTTAGACGCACAAAAAAATGTTAAAAGTCTGGATTAAACTTGCTATCAAATGTAGTAAGCATCCACAAAATATAGGCTTAAAAAAATATTATAAAAAACTATACAAACACACTAAAAGAATGGTAGATGATGTCCGTAATTCCTACTTTACTAAAAGTTTTAATCGTTTCAAGGGTAATGTCAAGATGGAATGAGAAGTTGTCAATAACTTACTAGGAAAACAGCCAAAAAACAATGAAATTAACAATGTTTTAATAAACAACAATATAGTTAATGATAACAGCGTAATAGCTAATAGTTTTAACGATTTTTTTGTTAATATTTCGGAAAGCTTAAGACCATATTTTACAATTAACAACAGTTGCAATATGTGATATTTTATCAAACTTAAAAGAAGATAAAATGCAAGTAAATAGCTTCTGTTTCCAAGCTTTCGCCCGCAGAGGTTTTTAAAATGATAAGTCGCCTGAAAAATACAAATTCTTGCACCAGTGATGGTATTTCTGGAAATTTTTAAAAAAAAATTGCATGGGAAATTGTTGATATTTTGAGTTTTATTTTTAATATTAGCGTTGAGAGTGGTATATTTCCGAAGTTGTTAAAATGTGCTGAAGTAATTTCACTATTTAAAAAAGGTAATAAAAAAAATATTAGTGACTACAGACCAATCTCTTTACTTCCTACCCTTTCAAAGCTTTTTGAAAAATTAATAAAAGTGCGAATGCTTTCATTTTTAGAAAAAAAAATTACCATTTTTCATCCGACCAGTTTGGATTTAGATCCGGTAAATCCACTGAAGATGCTATTCTAAAAGTATGCTGTAACTTATACAATGGTGTTGAACAAAATCAATCAAATATGGCACTTTTCATTAATATGACCATTGGTATGAGCGTTCGACATGGTAGACCATGATTTGCTACGAGTATTAGTCAAACTTTATAATGCGGGGCTTATGGGTTCCACTTATGAGTGGTTTAAATCTTATTTGGTAGGCAGAGAGCAAAAGGTTCGTGTAAATGGAGTTTTTAGTACATCGGTTCTTATAAAGAATGGAGTTCCAAAGGGATCTGTTCTTGGGCCATTATTATTTCTTATTTATAATGAACTCCCTATTTCAACAAAGGTTTAACGGTAATCAAATAGCTTTTGCTGATGATATCGCTTTCACTTATGCGGAAAAAACACCTTTCGAATGTATAGTTAGGATGAATGAGGACCTTCAAATGCTCAGCATCTGGTTTGCAGCTCACAAACTAATAATGAGTGAAAAAACTAAAATGATGCATTTTGAGACATCAGGATACACTTTTGATGACTACGAAGTTTCCTATCATTCATATGATTGTAAAAAATTTAGTTTACCGCTACATACATATTTGTGGAAGAGACAATTTCAAAGGTTCTAATGTTTGCTCGAAAACCAGTTTTAAAATTAATTCTGTTGATTCATTTAAATATTTAGGAGTACACATCTACAAAAAACTGAACTGGAAGTGTCATATTGAAACAGTAAGAACCTACTTGACTTAAGTAACTCGAAAGATGTATCTTTTAAAACCTTACTGTTCACGTAGTGTTTTGTCAATGAATTTTTACGAACTTGTTAACTCAAAACTGCAATACGGTATAGTTAATTGGGGAGGCGTTTACATGAACACTTTTGAGTCCCTCTTGGTTGCTCAAAAACATATCGTACGAATCATATGCGGTAGAAATCGATTCACACACTGGCCTCTTTTTTGTGATCTGCGCATCCTGCCTCTTAGACACCTTTATGTTTTCAAAGTTTTGAGAGAATTCTTTATACAAAGCGGCAATGTACCATCTAGAAATTCATCCGTATTTAACTTATGAGTAAATAATTTCGCACTCTTCAATGTTCCGTTAGCACGTTGATCACTTTTCACAAACTTTTATCTAACCCCTCCGCCAAACTGTTCAATAAGCTTCCCTTATCTATCAGAATTAATAGTAATTTTAACTTATTTCTTAAAAACGTCAGATTATGGCTTTTTACTATTGACCTTAATGATGTTGAGTTACTGTTTAGAGTTACTTCCTAGAACCTAATAATATACATATACATATATGTAAATACACACACAACAAAGATCCTTCTCGGTTCCTACAAAATACTAAATTATAATAAATTAATAAATTATTTTTCATTACTGAAAAAACTTATGAAAAGCTGATAGTACCCCATGTCAGTTATTCTCAGTTAAAAATTATATGTTAGATCAATCAACACTAACTTTATAGTTATATGTAGATTGATTTTATTGTATTCTGTTTCCATCATTTAATTATATAATTGTATATTTGTTAATTAGATATACATAAGTGAAATGAATGCAAAATAAATTGAGTTGAATTGAATTGAATCTAATAACCAAAGTTGTTACTTTAGCCCTTGAAATATGTTAATGTTAGGTAGAGATACTACATATAATGTTTAAACATTTTAAAGCGATGCCCGAAAACTCGTCTTTATCTTAAGGGTGTGACAGCCCCCCTGATTAAAAGTCTGGATCCGCCCTTGATATCAGCAGAATGACTGTTATGACCACATTAATAGCAAATGCCAAAAAATGACAGCTTCCAAAGTAAAAGCTGCCCAAATAGCGTTTAATTCAAAATGATACCTTCCATTTTAAAATTGTATGCATTATAAAGATAAATTGATTATTTAAAGAAATGCGATCATTATATTGACTCATCCAGCAACTTAAGTACTAAAGAAATAGTTGTCGGCTTATGTATTAGAAAGATTATATAAATTTAAAAGATTATCAATGCGTCCGCATTTCTAATAAAAACAAAAAGAAAACAAACTTGATAAGATTCATTTGAATGTGTTACCATTAACCTATTCAATTAATTTATTTAGTTAATGTTTCTCAATGAAATTTTTATAAAATTCATCGATAAGTTATCAAAATTCTGTGTAAAGTACAAAACAATATTATCCATAGTTAAATATACTTTAGTTTTATTTTGATCAATGCGTTTGATAATATTTATAAGGAAATTGCATTTTAAGTGCACATTTTTTTATTGCATCTTAATTATGCTGATAATCGATTTATTTGAAGCACGTGCTTGTTATAAAATTAAATAAAGGGTTCTCCATTAAGAGCGTACATTTTGAATAGACTGTTACTTGTTGTCGATTTTGAAGCTCTTTCGAAAAGAAAAAACTGTGCCATTTCTAAAAATCGAACGATACACATTTCAATTGAATTTGTTTGAATTCACTACAAAAATTGTGAAAACCTTAAAGTCATAGTTCGCATTCGCAGTTTACAAGAAAAGTGTTCTGATTGTTTTTTTTAATTGGCAATAGGCTCTTGTGATTTAACACCTCTAGAATTTCCCTTAAAATCAAGACCTTAATGATTGAACTATCGAGGATAAACACAAGGGCGGATCAAGACTTGCAATAAGGGGGCGAAACTTATTGTTTTGCGTGAACCTTTTGAAAGTATTTTGATCTTAAAAGAGTCAACAAACCTTAAAAATTGTAGAGAGAAAAATGTTTGGTTCTTGAATTTAAGAAAATAAAAAGGTGCATTTATGTATGTACATAATTTCTCTAAAAATTAAATAACAACAAATTAAGGTAAACAAATAATTTGGGAATAAACTTTAGTGTGGCATTCAAAAATTACATGTTGTAGAATCTCTTTTCACTTCAGTTCTTGAGAGGTTTAAAGCTTTTATATTAAATTGATAGATATTATAAGTTCATTAAGTTTTTCAATCAAATTTAAGTTTTTTTTTTGCTGTTTTTGAGAAATTAAAGTTCTTGACATTCGTGTTTAATTATCAGCTCTAGAGCATCAAAAGCGAATTCATTTTTAAACGTAGATTTATTAAATATTTTAAGATATTAAAAGTTTTTGGATTTAATAGGAAAATCAATTTTGATAGAAAAAACACTTTAAGTGCGTCAAAAAAAAATATGGAATTCAGGAATTTGAAGGAAACTTAATATCAAATTGACAATCTCTTACTTACTTACTTAAGGTGGCGCTACAGTCCTGTGTGAACTAGGGCCTCACCCAACAAACTTATCCATCTAGCTCGGTCCCTAGCTAGATGTCTCCAGTTTCGCGCTCCGAGTTGGGTGAGGTCACCTTCCACTTGTGCGCGCCACCTGATTCGCGGTCTTCCTCTACTGCGCTGTCCTGTGGGTGTGGATTCGAAGACTTTCCGGGCCGGAGCATTGGTTTCCATGCGCTCTACGTGACCTAGCCATCTTAGTCGTTGGACTTTTACCCTTCTTGCTAAGTCTACGTCGCTGTACAGCCCGTACAGCTCGTCGTTCCATCTTCTCCTCCACTCCCCTTCGATGCATACGGGACCGTAGATCACACGAAGAATCTTTCTCTCGAAACGACCCAAGGTGCTTTCATCCGCTTTTGTCAAAGTCCATGCTTCTGCACCGTATAGCAGGACGGGGATGATAAGGGTCTTATATAGCGACACTTTGGTCCTTCGAGAGAGAATTTTTCCACTCAATTGCTTTCTTAACCCAAAGAAACAGCGGTTAGCAAGAGTTATTCTTCGTTTGATCTCAGCGCTGGTGTTGTTTTCTGCGTTTACAGCGGAGCCTAGGTAGACGAAGTCCTTGACTACCTCAAAGTTACGTCTGTCGATGGTGACGTTTTGACCAAGACGTCGGTGTTGTAGGTCCTTTCTTGATGACAGCATGTACTTTGTTTTGCCCTCATTAACCGTTAAACCCATTTTTGCCGCCTCTGCCTCAATACTCACAAAAGCCCCATTGACATCACGCTGAGTTCTTCCGATTATGTCAATGTCATCAGCATATGCTAGTAATTGGACAGACTTTTGAAAGATAGTGCCTCTGGTGTTGACGTGTGAGCTTTGCACTATTCTTTCAAGTACGATGTTAAAAAAATCACATGACAGCGCATCACCTTGTCTAAAACCTTTTTTGACATCGAAAGGTTCAGTTAAGTTGTTTGCAACCTTTATGGATCAGCGTGAATTCTCCATGGTCATCCTGCACAAACGGACGAGTTTGGCAGGGATGCCAAAACTAGACATGGCTCTATACAGTTCGTCCCTGTAGATACTGTCATATGCGGCCTTGAAATCGATGAAAAGATGGTGGGTGTCGATTTGGTGTTCTTGGGTTTTTTCCAGGATCTGCCGTAATGTGAATATTTGATCGACTGTGGACTTTCCTGGTCTAAAACCACACTGATAAGGACCTATCAGGTTGTTGACGATGGGCTTTAGACGTTCACATATTACGGCAGAGAAGATTTTATAAGCGATGTTAAGTAGACTGATTCCTCTATAATTGGTGCAGTTTAGAGGGTCTCCTTTTTTCAGGATCGGGCAAACAATACTGAGGTTCCATTCATCGGGCATGCTTTCTTCCGACCATATCTTACAGATAAGTTGGTGCATGCTCCTAACCAACTTATCTCCAGCTGCTTTAAAGAGCTCGGCATTCAAGCCATCCGCTCCAGCGGCTTTGTTAGACTTCAGCTTAGATATAGCAATCTTTACTTCGTCTAAGTCGGGAGGACGGGATTGTTGGCTTTCGTCGTCTATGTTGAATGGATCATCCTGCCTGACAGCGGAATTCGGTTCGTCGTCGCCGTTATACAGTCTGCAGAAGTGGTCCTTCCATATCCTCAGCATTGACTGCGGTTCCACTATGATGTTTCCACTTTCGTCTTTGCAGCCTTCGGTTCTAGGTTTATGTACTTGTGAATTTCGTTTCACCTGTTCATAAAACTTTCGAACTTCGTTTCTGCTTTTAAACCTCTCAACATCTTCGACCGCACGCTTCTCATGCTCTCTCTTTTTCCTTCTGAGAAGTCGATGTTCCTCTCGCCTCTTCTGCTCATAGAGCTCATGAGCAGCTCTCGTCCTTTTATGCAGCGCCGCCTTGCGTGCCTGTTGTTTGGCTGCATTTGCCTGCCGACATTCCTCATCAAACCAGGGGTTCCTTGTTGGTGGTCGCTTGAAACCCAGCACGTCAGAGGCGGCTTCTCTGAGTGCGTCTTGGCAATGTTGCCACTGGTTTTCTATACATTGTGTTGGCGGCACACAACTTCGAGAGAGGTTACTTGTAACTCGGTCGGAGAAGGATTTGGCGATCTCTTGCGATTGTAGCCGTTCGACGTTGTACCTTCTCCCAACATCTCCCTGTTTTGCCTTGGGCCTGGAAACCCGAAGTGCTACCTTGGCTACAACAAGGTAGTGGTCCGAGTCGATGTTAGCTCCTCGGAAAGTTCGGACATCCATGATGCTGGAAGCGTGTCTGGCGTCGATCGCAATATGGTCAATCTGGTTGACGGTAGATTGATCTGGAGATCTCCAAGTTCCTTTGTGGATGTTGAGGTGTGGAAAACGCGTACTGGCTACCATGACGTTTCGCCCCGCAGCAAAATCTATGAGCCTGAATCCGTTGTCGGAAGTGTTGTCGTGCAGGCTGTTTTTCCCGATTATTCCACCAAAGATGTCTTCCCTTCCTAGCTTGGCATTAAAATCGCCCAGGACAATTTTAATATCGTAGCTAGGACACTGCTCGTATGTTTTGTCTAAGAGCTCGAAGAACATATCTTTGGTGTTGTCATCCTTCTCATCTGTGGGGGCGTGCGCGCATATCAGGCTAATGTTGCCGAATTTAGCCTTGATGCGGATGGTCATGAGGTGCTCGTTGATGCACCTATAGCTTAAGACTTGTTGCCTAAGTCTGGCTCCAATGACGAAGCCGCATCCAAATAAGCGCTGTTGGTTTTCTCGGTAGCAGTCACCATAGTAGATATCGCAGTTTTTCATCCTCTTTTTGCCCGGCCCATCCCATCGTATTTCCTGGATGGCGGTGATGTCTGCTTTATAGCAGTCTAGGGCCTCCGCTAATTCTTCGGCTGCACGTGGTCTGTTAAGGGACCTAACATTCCACGTGCATATCCGAAGTTCGTTGTCCTTAATTCGTTTGCGTTGGTTGTCAGCAGTAAATCCGTCCGTATCCGAGGCTTGTTGGTGCTTCGCAACTATAAGATTTTTACGTGGTCAAGAAGTCACCCTGACGGCACAACCCCCAACCTGGAGGGCCAGATCCTTAGTATAACTCCAAGGACGGGGAGCCGGATAAACCGCTCCTTATAGGCCTGGGCTCCGAATAAGTCGTAGAAGCCCTATAAGGTGTTCACTAAGTAGTTCAACCTTACTGGAACTGTAGACGCCACCGTTGATTCCATCTCGGGAATTCCTCCGCTGCCGTCTGGATAAGGAGAGGTGCCTTAGTGGACGCACCTCTCCCCCCCTCTCTCGTTTGCTGCCCCCAACAACTTTCCACTGGGGTTGGAACCCAATCTCCAGTTGAGGTACTATCAATCTCTTATGCAAGGTTTATTCTCATAAAAGATTTTATGAAAATAATTTGAATCATTAACTCAACTAAAGGATACTCAGAATTTAATTTTCTAATTAGTCATTCCAAGAAAAGGACATGGTGCTTCAACCGTATCAATTTCGGCTATTTCGATGATATTGTTTTCTTAGTGGTAAAATGCTTAACTCAATTTCTTCAAAAAGGGAGAAGGAGACATCGACGTTTGCTTTGGAAAATTCACCAGTATTTACTTGTATTTCTGTACATACGTTATGACTGATGATTTTTATATCTATCTTCACTTCTTATTGGAAATGGTATTCATTTTCCATAAAAGGGTAACGCTGCTTCCTAACGAAAAATTGTAAGTGATTGCCTTTCTGTTGGGGTACAGATGTACTCAAAACGTCTGAAACTATTCCAAGTAAAAATCGCAAAGATTTTCGTGCATAATTTGAAATAGTTACAAGCTCAGAACAAAATCATGGCTTTCAAGTCTCGCTGGAAAAAAAAACAATCCTGCCAGGAGATTAGTTGCAATAGACTTAATTCTTTTATCTTAAGTAATATAAGGTTCACGCGATTCTTTTTATAGATTGTAGTCTTATTTGCTTCCATTTAATCAAATAAGTTAAATACAAACAAATTCTGTCTGTCCAGCTTAGAAGACCTTAACAATTACAATTGTTTTACAAATAAATAGTAAAATCAAATCTTTTCTCCTACCGACGACGACAATATAAGATATCAATTTATTTTGCGCAATTTTGTAGGCACACTTATACAAGTTGTGGGAAGCCACCTGATAAAGGCGATTATCTTATAAAACTTAAAATAATATTTGATAAGGTCGTATATTTGAAGGGATAAACTATACTTATTTTTCTAAGCACATTTTTCTTAAAATCTAAAAGATTTTTCGAAAAGTCACAAAAATATAAACAGAAAATGTCAGATTTTACACATTTTATTTTTAGGAGCTTAAAAGGATTATTATTTATCCATTGATTCTTCATTTAAAAATGTAATTTCATATTGAACCTTTTTTTGAATTTGAATTTCCAAAACAGCAGTTCTTTATGAAAAACAATATTTTTCCCATTTTTCACTCAGTTAAAATTTAACACTGCAGATAAGTTGTATTTTTGGTGTCTTAATTTATATTTTCATAACTTTTCTAAAACAAATGCACTTAATTTTAATTTTTTTCAAACTTACTTTAATGCAACTATTATTTTAATTGAATATAAGAATATTCACCGCAGTTAAACTAATTTCAAAGAAGAACACATTGTTCTTGAAACGATCACTGCCAAGAAACTGGTGTTTTCTTGTGTTCCGAATAAACATTTAAAGTATAAAAATAGCTACTACCAATTTGATTTATTCGTTAAGTTTTTATTATTTTTGTTGCTGTATTATATACTTAATCAGAAATTATTAAAAAAAAAGATTAGAAGAAAGTCAATGCCAAATTAACGATCAGACATTATCGGTTTTGCTTTAAATTTTTGTTTGACTATCTTTGTAGATTTTGAATCATTAGTTTTATCGTTCGTCGGTAGCAAACAAATTTACGAGTATTTACCTTTTTGTAATAATATAAAACTCAAGATATATTTTATTAGGTTTGGTTATTTTATTTATGTTGTTTATTTATAAAACCAATATAAATAGTTGTTGACCAAAAACAAGAAATACGAAAATATTTTGTATTGATTATGGAAAACAAAAACAATATTTCTATTGAAATCTTATTTAATCGGAAGTACTCGTATATGTCATATCATAAAATAACTTTCTGTAATTGCAATCAAGTGAAACATAAGCGGAATATCGTTGAAGCCATTTGATTTAAAAAAAAATTCAGTGCTGGCAACTCTTAAAGAAACCAATTTGATACCTAATAAAATTAAAGCTTTAAAGAATGTGTTCGCATTAGAATTTTTTAAAGTGACTCATTTTGATATTTCATCAATTCAAAACAAAATATTGCCTCAATTTTTAAAATGTTTCGGCAAATAATCAAAATGAGTCACTTCAAAATTGTTCTATTGGGTTTTCCAATAAGAGGTTTCATGTTGATGTTGGACAAAAATATTTTTTTTTGATTTATATTTATTTTTCATTATAAAAAAAAAACAAAATCTAAGCCAAATGATATGAATATTCATGAAATTTACGTCCAATTTGTCCTCGATAACTTCATGAATTCCATCTTTAGAGAATTCTTGAGAAATCATAAAAGTTCTTTATTCCCAGATTTCTGACAGCAAAAATGAAAATTTTGTACAAGGTAAATTCCGTGTTTTGGTCACTTATACAAACCTTAGAAGTTCACTTCTAGTATACATTATATTCCTAATAAAAACAAAAAGAAAACAAACTAGATAAGATTCATTTGAATGTGTTACCATTAACCTATTCAATTAATTTATTTAATTAAAGTTTCTCAATGAAATTTTTAATAAAAATCTTCGATAAGTTATCAAAATTCTGTGTTAAGAACCAAATAATATAAATTATATCTTAGTTTTTTTCTGACAGAAAATAATTTAATAATATATAAGAGCTTCTTGTTTAATTTTGTTGGCTTTGTTCGTTAAAAGCATTTCTTGCAGAGTTTCAAATTGTTCATAAAAATGTTTGCATGTTTGCAAGTTTATTTTTAAAGATTCTTCATTTACCAGTTGAAGTGGTACATCGTGTTCAAGACTCAGTCTTCTCCATTCCGAAAAAAATTGTGCATTTCTGTTTTGAAGGTGTAAAGCGATTATATTTGTGAGGCGATTAATAGGATGTTTTAAAGTCTTTTGTATATATGAGGAGTGTAAATCAAAGGGTTTACATATACATTGGGGGCTTACCAGTTTTCAAAAAAATCCTAAGAGATTTTCTACTTCTTCAAACTCGAGAATACTCCAGACTTGTGCCGCATATCACATAATTAATCAAACAACTGAAACAAAAATTCTGTATTTTGTACTTTTTATTTTGGCCTATATTTCCAACTTTCATTCCTTAGACGACCAGCCCTGTTTAGAAATACAATTTTTTTTATTTAGGTGTATTTATTTGTAGGTTCCACAACTTTCATGTTGGGTTATTTTGATAGTAAAAACAATGTCATAAGGGTAGAGTTTGTATGGACATTCCATCAAAATGGAAGAACCATACTTAGATCATCTAAATAAATTGAGAAGAAGAGTGGACTCAAGAGACAACCCTGCTTTACACCAGTTGTTGGTTATAACCAATTTGAAAGAATATTTCCATCCCAAACAGCTAACTTACTTTGTTCGTATAGTTTCTGGAAGTTTTTTTTTAACATTTTTTGTTAACACTCCAAGGTTGCTTAAGTTGAAAACCCACTTAAAAAGTCATTTTCGTTTATCCAGTGGGTTAAACGTGCGTTGTATTAAAACTCCTGTGATGAATCGTTTTTGAAAAACTCATAAGGGATACGATTTTCCCCAGGGGCTTTATGTCTTTTTGATATGGGAGTGCATATTCCATGAGGTTAGGGTTTGGAGGTGGATTCAAAAGTTTTTCAAAACGTGTGCTAACGCGGTGACGCGCGCGTCCACTTTTTTATACTTTGCGTGAACTGAACATGGTTCTATTTAACATTTTGGCAGTTTTCCAGAAGGAACGGCTGTTTTTGACGTTAATCAAAGTTGAAGATAAATTTTGTAAATATGTACATCTTTTATCTTCTAAACAAGCGGGAAAGGCAAATGATTTTTTCCGATACTTTTTCTTGTGAAACAAAACTCAAAAAATATCTTATTGTGAAAAAAAAACTATTCTACCAACATTTTTAAAAGTTTATTTTTCAAGCCTCAATAAATTTATTAACTTCCCATAGGAAGTTATTGTAATGGGTCCGATTTGTCAAATTGAAAATTTTGACATTTCTCGATGTTTCAAGGTCCCTAGAATCGAAATAAAAGATTTTTAGAAAGATGTCTGTGCGTGCGTGTGTCCGTACGTCCGTATGTCCGTACGTTCGCGACGTTTTTTTCGTCGTCCATAGCTAATGAACCAGAAGAGATATCGACTTCAAATAAATTTTGTTATACATATAATAAGGTGAAAATTTTGGTTAAACCAAAATATCTCATGAACGAATGACGGTAGAGACTTGAATTAAATTTTATATTATATATTGTAACGTGATACAAAACAATTATTATATTTTTGGAAAAAACCCAATTAACGGTTTATTTATAAATCAAAAAAACTGAAAAAAAAATTTGTCACCTCGAAAATTTTACGACTAAAATATGATTTCATCTCCAAAACAATTTTGTGCAACGAAGAATAATGTTTTTGACATACATCTGATAAAGTTTTGAGAAAAATCTAATTAACAGTTTTTTTTATAAAAAATAAGAACCTAACAAAAAAACAATACTAAAACTTGGCAAAAATTTATTTTCGACTCAAATATCTTTTCAAAAACTTGAGATTAAGGCTTCAAACTTATTTTATCTTATAAGAAATATTGTTTTCAACATTCTGAAAAATGTCGAGAAAAATCGAATGGACAGTTTTTTACAAAAAATAAAAACCTAAACAAAAAAATAATAGAAGTTGGTAAAAATTGATTTTCGACTCAAATATCTTTTCAAAACTTTGAGATATTGGCTTTAAACTACTTTTATCTTTCAAAAAATATTATTGTCAACATTCAGTAAAATTTTGAAAAAAATCGAATTGACAGTTTTTTTTTACAAAAAATAAAAAAACTTAAAAAAAAAAAACAATACTAAGACTTGGTAAAAATTTACTTTCGACTCAAATAGCTTTTAAAAAATTACAAATATTGGCTTCAAACTTATTTTTTTTCACAGAAAATATTGTTTTCGATATTTAGTAATATTTTTTATAAAAATCCAACAGTCCGTTTTTTCATAAAAAATAAAATCTACAAAAAACAGTATGCAATTTTGGTAAAAATTGATACATATAGACAAACTTTTAAGCAAGATAAATCGACAGACGGGGTGGGAAGTTATCAGTGTAGGGCCATCCCAGCCTCTTTTTATTTTTGAATTCAAACTCTTTAAAATCTTTAAACTTCTTACTTTTTTACTTATATTTTAGATAAATGATAAATGTTTAAACAATTTTTAAAAACTTAAGTTTAACATAAATTATTATTTTATGTGACAATAGTTTATAATGAAAAAAAGTAAAACAAATTGTAATGGAAATTTTTAAAACTTAATATTTCCATGATTCATAAGAACTTGGCCACGCAGCTGCATCGACATATTTAGGAAAACTGGCCAAGAATGTTTTGAATTCTGGTGTTTTCATTCCTTCGTCATGATTCCAATGACCACTTATTCCAATTTCAATATTTTCCAAACTCCAGTCACCGGTTGTTCGCTGTAACATAGATAAGGTTGATTATATAACAATTTCTAGTTTTAAAAAGAATTGTTTTAATTGGCTGTACACAATAAACACGAAGGTGCAATCATTAGCAGCATTAGTCGGGATTGCTGTCAAAAAACAAGACAACATTGGTACGAACAAAGTTTCCATTTCTCAGCTTTTGTAATTTTGTTGACGTTGATTTTTTAAATGTATTGTATTCAAAACGAACCTCGTTTCCAAACTTTAAATATATAAACCGGACTAGCAATGTTTGACAGCTAATCCGACTGAAGCCTCTGATCTTTGTGTTCAGCCAGTAAAAGTATTTTCCTTTTTATCTATCATCTATACTAACCTCAAGTTCTACAAAGAAATTCAATGGTTTCCGATCGATGCCATATGAGAAGTAGATGAAGTACGGAGCTTGCCAATCAAGTCTCAATGGTGTCTGGTGGAAACTCCAGTTCTTCACCTTTGCTCCATTCAATGGATCGATAAATATACTCATATGATCAGGTCCTGAAAGTTTCATTTCGTAGCGTATTTTAGTTTTTGAAATTCGATTTTTCGAAACAATTGTCAATTCCGGAAGTTTATCAAATACCGGATCAGGTCCTGGAATCCACAAACTTGAACTCCTACACAAAAACGATTCACACATTATTTATAGATATTAATAAACTACTCTTCTTGGTATTCCAAGTCTTTTTATTTTATATTGAAAATTATTACCTTGCCTTATGCCACCTGTGATTGTAAACAGGTAAACCACAAAATACCTCAGACTCACAATCTGGGGTAAGAGTTCGGGCTTTGGTCATGTTGAGTGCTTGTTCTGAAATTAATCCATGCAATATTCAAAAACCATATGAGAACAAGAAACCCCAACCATCTGAAACTTCTGCAAGGAAAGAATACTTACGTTTGACTGAATAAGTTCGTCTATCGTTAGGGAATATGAAATATCCGGTCTCCATTCTACGCACTGATAAGTCTGCTTCATGGAATACTCTTCGAGTATGCTGAAATGGTGTTGAATATAGGATATACTCGAAGATAGGTATATGCATGTTTTGAGTGATTGAGGTGAGAGAGGATAGTTTACCAAAATTGAAAATCGTTGCACTGATGTTTCAGGACGATATGGAAAACCAATTGGTGTGGCTGCTAAAATGATGAAAAACACAGTTATAACGAGTAGCGATGAGATGAGAGTTTTGGACTTTTTGAAGAGATTTAATACTGGCATCTGTAAATGATATATGAAGAAGGTTTTGGTTTTAATTAATGCTTCAAAGTTCAAGTGAAATGTATATTTTTAACTTTTAGTGTGTTGGATGACGTTAGAAATGTTGGATTTTTTTGTTTGGAAAAAAAAAAGTATTTTATTTCAAATAAAAATAAATAACGATTTAAAAAAAAAATAATAAAAAATACCTAAAAGTAAAAAGTTAAGCACGGCTTCAAAAGATATAATCAAAAAGACTCGATTTATGCCTGGAAAAAGGAAGAAAAGAGACAATAAAACATTGTCACCAGAAATCACAACTCCCGCCAAAAAGCAATTTTGCGCAAATATTCCCATGTCCGCTATGACCATCCTTGAGCTCGACGCTATGTAAGAGGGGAAGATCAGTGATCTGGCCACCAAGGAAAATATAGACGTCCTAAGTGTAGACTAATATATTTTGTGTTCCTAGAAGGGCAAATTGATCTTCTACAAAAGTTACACTATGAAAACAATGTTGTTCTTCGTTTTAAGGCGCGACAGGGTGAAGAAGCAGCAGGATCTTTAATAGAAGAAAGCCAAATTCGTCCACTGACACCGAATCATGCTGAATTTCAAAATGTGATGGTAAGACTACGATTTGAAGAGGAGGCTTTGTCTTTTCTTAGAGCCTCAAAGAAGGCGAAAACACAGGCATTTGGATTCGTTGATAAAATAAGCAAAAGTTGTACGCTCTCTTTGCTGACTTTCAAGCCCACTTTGACAAATTAAATTGTCAAGCTCTGTTCTATTAATTTTATTATAAAGGGGTGTCGTATAAATTTGGACGAGCAGTAAAAACTTTGTAACGGTTCATCTATTTTGCGGTTTCAAAAGTATAAAGCTGGAATTCGACATCCGTCAAACAAAGTTGTTAAGCAATATTCACATGAGCACGACCAACGACCAACGAATGAACGAATATTCGTCGATTTTGACATTTCTTTCACATGAGAGTTTTTAATTCGTCGCGAATGAAGTTTGACATTCACCACCGAAACCAAAACAAGAACGATTTTTTTAGGTTAAGTACGCGCGATTTTTTTATTCGTTGCGAGTGTGGATAATGTGGAACGCGAATAAAGTTTGACAGTTCGTATCAACTATAATTTTGTTCGCGACGAATAAATTTGTTTTCTTAAATTTATTAATATATGATATTGAAAAGTAAAAGTATGCATCATAAATCAAATAGAAACTATATTGCTATCGTTTTGTTAAGAATTTGTGTGGAAATATGTCTTCAAACGTATATAAACTCACATTTTGTAATTCATTCGTCGTTCGTTGGTCGCGCTCATGTGAATGATGCTTTAAACCATTTTTTTTGTCAGTTGAAGGTCTGACATTTAGAAAATTAAGGCTTAAATATCGCGCAACGCATACAAATTGTTAAAACCTACTACAAAAATGGTGATTCTGCCACAGCCACATAATCGTGCTTTAAGACGAGAATTATGGTTTACATAATCGTCCAACTTCGCAAGCGATTGGAAAAATTGTGAAGAAATCTGAAGAGACTGAATTGGTAACAGATATTGTAAGGCCTGGGAATCATAGTTTCGCTCGTACCACTGAAAACATCGCTACTCTATGTGAAAG
Organism: Eupeodes latifasciatus; assembly: GCA_920104205.1. Taxonomy (NCBI): domain Eukaryota; kingdom Metazoa; phylum Arthropoda; class Insecta; order Diptera; family Syrphidae; genus Eupeodes; species Eupeodes latifasciatus. The sequence goes on from OV049925.1 coordinate 19,231,688, forward strand.
TGTAACCAAAGAACCGAATGTGTCGATTCCTAGTCGTTCTCAGGAATTAGGACTGTCTTATGGCACATTATTGCGTGTTTTCCATTTGGATCTCCACCTACATCCATATAAAGTCCAGCTCACACAACAACTGAAGCCAGCTGACCATTCACAACTTCGTAGATACGTCGAAATGGTGCTTGAACAACACGCGGGTTTCACACTCGGTGGGTTGTTAATAAGCAAAATTGTCGTATTTGGGGTTATGAGAATCCTAAAGTAATTGAAGAGAGGCCATTATATCCACAAAAAGTCACTGTTTGGTGCGCTCTTTGGTCCGATTGGACCTTACTTTTTCGAAAACGGCTACAGAAGGACTGTCACATGATAACTGAATTTTGTTTGCCTGCTATTTAAAAATACGACTTGGAGAATATGTCGTTTAAATAAGACCCTGTCACATGCCACACAACTCGAACGAATATGGCTTTATTGCAAGAGATATTTGCTGGCCGCGTCAATTCTCGCCGTGGCGATTTAACACAGCTGGACTTTTTGTTTGTGTGAGGCGAAAGACCGTGTTTAGGCAAATAAACCATTAACTCTTGAGCACTTAAAAACAAACATTCGTCAAGTTATGGCTGAGATACCGCCCAATATGTGTTAAAAAGTGATCCAAAATTACCACAAAAGAATCGATGCTTGCAAAAATTCGCGTGGTGGTCATTTATATAATGTAGTGTTCCACACATAATGTGAACGTCCAAGCTTTATAATAAAAAGGAAATATCATAAGAAAAAATATTTTGTGTGTGTTTTATTGACGTTTACTTTTGAAACCGCATAATGGGCAACCTTATACATATATAAATATTTGTTGTTATTTTAAACAGAGAAAGGCTAATTTTTGTGAAAGTATTTTTTTTGTTCATAAAACAAGATTTTTATTTTTCAAATTTAAATGTTACGACTCTAAAAATCGTAATTTATTGTTATGTTTTAAAATTGTCTTAAAAGCATTCTTTGTGGTTTTTAAATAATTGCGTAAATATGTCAATATGGAAAAATATTTAAATCATCTTTAGCAATCATACCTACCAAACCTAATCAAGTATTGTTTTAAAAGTTTGGAATATCTGTGAAAATTTAAGATATGTTATTTTAAGATTTAAAACTAGAATTTCGATGAATGCTATTATTGTACAAAAAAGTTAGACTATTTAAATATTTTCAGGATTATTTTCCTTAGCTTCTTATTTCAACTTCTTACTAAAAATACGATACTTTTTATCTTAAGTAAATTTTATCACACATAAAACAGCAAAGTGGCTATAATTTCTAAAAAATATCTCTTTCAGATTTAGTAGTACCCGTGGCATGATAGTTAGTGCGTTGGACTGTCATGCCAGAGATCTTGGGTTCAATCCCTGCCTGTGCCATCTAAAGTTTTTCACGGGTACTGCGAGGAATTGACAAATTCTCCAAAAGTAATTCCTGTCATGAAACGTGCTTTCTGAAATTAGCCGTTCGGAATCGGCGTAAAACTGTAGGTCCCCTCCATCCCTGAAAAAATTACTCGCACACAGGAATGGTTGAGAGTTGTAAGTCACTAGGCCCTAGTTCTCAAGGGACTGTTGCGCAACCTAATTTAGTTTAGAAATTTGATTATGAAAGCCTTGAAAAGCTAAATTTTCAATTCAGACTTTTGACCTACTTCCACCTTTATATATGTGTGGTGGTTTTACTTAACAGAAAGTTGCAATTAAAATTAAAGTGAATTTGTCAGGAATCGAAAATGGCATTCGTTTGTATGTCAAACATGTCAGTAGTGATATAGACTGAACATTGAATAATGATATTCTTGACGAATGTGAAAAGACATTAGATTTTCAAAATTCTTTCAATTTTCACATGTTTCGATTTCCATTGGAAAATTTCGATTTTTGTAAGAAAAACTGTTTTCTATTCGTAACAAAAAGAACACGATATCAGGTGTGATTTGTTTTAGTTTAGTTTACGAAAATTGATGTTTTGACAGGTCTAAATGAAAAAGACTATTTTCAATGTATGCGAAGTTCTTTTAATCATTGAACACTAAAAGATATTTGTAAAAAACACTTACTGTTGAGCTTATATTAAATAATTGATTTATTTCGACGAATTGAACAGACAAAACATATTTGTTTTATAAGCTAAGAAAATATGTTTGGTATTTTGTCACACATCTTAACTTTAACTAAAAAAGGTCTGAGGATCAATCAATCAAAAAATCAATAAAAAAAAAAAACAATAAATTAAAATTCAAGCCTTCAAAAATAAAAGGGTGTCTTGTTTAGTTTTAAACAACTTTATTTCAATAACACCATTTGTATTTGATATTGGACGCTTGCACGTATAATTTTCCAAATAAACGAAACACACGAAAAAAAAGATGTCCTAGAGGTTCTACCTCCGAGTGTTGAAGCTGACGCGAACGTAGCGAAAAGATTATGAAACCGATATTAGGCTACAGCACAAAGCCTTTAAGCCTTGAAACTGTGTACTCAAAATCGTATAGATGATAAGCGGTTATCTCATAAGCTGTTTACGTTAAAAAGTAGGATAACATTAAAAAACAACGAATTTTTGAATACCCAATGATATATCAGGAAATTGAAAGAACACATTACTTTTAAAAACAAGTGTATGTGGGGTAATGATAAAGGCCTAAAGCTTTTTTGTATGTCGAAAACAAATAAATAAATATCGCTTCCACTTGATCCCAAAAAAAGTGGAACTGATACACGTTAAGTAAAGGTTTTTTTTGTGTTTTTAATTTTGATTTTCAAAAGTAAATCACCATAATTATTTAAATTAAATCCACATACACCTGCTATTTCAGTACCTACTCTTTTCGGAAATGCAAAAACAACCCTCATGATTCACCTTAACATTTAAAACATTTTGTCAGTTCCTTTTTTTCACTCCATCATCTAAAGGGTACACCACCTTTTATATCATATAGGTATACATATATCAAGGTTATAGAACCTTTTAAATACTTTTCAATGATTGATGTGATTTTGTATCCTGTTTTCCAATCTTACCATAAAGGCTCCACATAGAATCCCAACACCCACAGTAAAAGCACAAATAATCAATTCCGGGTTGGTTTTTGCGCCAAAACGTCCGCACATCGGAATGAAGGCTACAAAAAATCCATGTGACAAGTAGGCGTAAAATAGGAATGGAAATATTTGGCACAGAACATGAGGCAGCATCCATAAGAGAGCTGAAAATATTTCAAAAAAATACAGACGTCATCGGTATTTCTGGGAAGAAAGGCAAAAGGGCATTATTATATGACTTGTGTATAGACTTACGTTGGTTGTGCAACTTTGTGATTAGGTTTATAATAAGTCCCATGGAATAAAATAGAATCGTCAGCATAAGCATAAAGGCCGAACGAATGCCGCAGATGGTCATTACCAAGGTTAACAACACCAAGAATATACAATGGCCATGCAGCAGAAGATGCACTCTAAACGAAACTGGCAGACGATCCTGATAAAAAATCATACAAAATAAACCAATACCAATTTTCGTATTAATAAATCAAGGTGAATGTCCTTTAAATGGGATTTTATACTTACATCCTTAGTGTTGGCAATGAACACAGCTGGAATAATGCCCATTCCGAAGAAGAGTGGGCAGAAGTACAGCCCGAGTATGAGCCATGAATTTGTGAACCATGACATTGGCATATGCAGCAAATCCATGAAAATTCCTAGTAGGAAGGTGAGAGCTATCCCTGCGATACATCCGAGAACATGAACTCCAAATAATATTGAGCCCCTTTTGATTATCCTATCAACTGGTATGCCAGTGTCCTGGGACATGAGGTAGTAGGAGGCTCCAATCGAACTAAGGGCTATGATGCAAACAATGATGTTGAGTATGATACCTTCGGTTTCGGAGTAGAAGATGAGGAAGGATCCCAAAATGTCATAGAAGACAGTGTGTCCTTCGGCGTATTGCTGAACGAACAAAAATAAAAGAGAGACAGAGTCATCAAAAGATTTCCCAGAAATCTTGATTTGAAAATTATCTACGCTACTCACCGATGGGTCTTGGAGTTCTGATGAGTTGGCTATTGCTCTGGCCAGGCCTAGGACATTGTCACCGGTGTGCTGGAATGTTCCACGGGGAATGATTTCTGGTCGGTCGAAAGGTGTATGATAGACATAGCCATTATAGTTGTGAGCCATATCGAGTCCTTGATGATGAGATTTCAAATAATTTTATACATGTTTGCATTTTTAAGCTTCAAAAGATACTCTTTGGATGTGTTTATATGTAACACACAAAGGACTTACCAGGAACTTGTCCATGATCTCGGAAAATCCGAAAATCTGTGTCGGATGGAATGAAATGTCTTTGGAACATTTCTTCGGCAACTGTTGATGCAAAAGGATGCATAGCACTTTTTCTATATAACTATGGGTAAAGTTGGATTTTAGACAAGAGAAAACATAAAACGTTATTGTTCGTAAAAATAATGAGAAATTTAAAACCAATTTAAATGGTTTGAATTTTCTTACTCGCATAAGCCATGGATGATTAGGTCCAGATTGAAAAAGAAGCTCCCGACCCCCACTTCCAGCTGAATCTAAATTAATAAGTGCTCTGTTGAAGACATTTATTTTTAAAGAAAAAAAAAGTATTTTATTTAAATGTTTTAAAAATTTAAATCGAATTTACAGAAGACTGTAAAGTGTAAATTATATTTATTCAATTCAAGAAGATTATTTAAAAGAAGCATCAAGAAAATTATAAATGAAGTATTTATAAAAGCTTAAGGAAAGAATTCTACTTATTAGATGTTAGGAAATTGATGGAACTAACCTAAGATATGCCTTCAATTTATTTACAAAAATAGTTATTTTTTTCATGGGGCACCGAAGACTTGTCACAAAATACATATCAAATTTAGGTAACGATACATAAGTAAAATGTTCAACATCTAAAGAAGTTTATTATCATTTTTTTGTAGTCTTAAAAATAATGGTAGCTCTGGCTTTTGACATCTGTCAAACTCATCTGTCATTTGGAGTGCGGTTTTATTTTTTTTTTATCCGGACATTGAAGATCACATAGACCACAACATAAACAAATACGGCTTTATGGAAGAGTGAAAAGTTTATTGGTATAAACCATCCAAAATTAGAAAAAAAGGTTAAAAATAACTTCAAAAGAATCGCCTACTTCAAATTCTGCTGTATAGCGGCCATATGAATGACTCTGCAACAAATTCACAACTTTCATTAGTTTTGGAATATAAGCTGTAAAATTCAATTGAATAAAAGGTACGTTGGAAGGGCGATTTTTTTTAAACATTAAGGGACACCTTAAAATATTGACAAATTAAAAGTGACATGTGAGCTAATCAATTAGTTGAACGAAATAATGTCGTAATACAGGGTGTCTGGCGGCAGATTTATATTTTCAAAATTAAATAACATTTACATTACATTACATTTCACACTACTCAGCACATAAATGTACAGAGTAGAGAACACAGCACCTTGAGCGACTAGACTATATAAGGTGATAACAACACAAGACATTAATACAAGACAGAAGGACAGAAGAGAAAGAACAACAGACAGAAAGAACACATGCCAACAGTACGCGGTAGGTTTCCCCTATCTTTCTACTAACCACGCTCACTGATGCTTGATTTCGGTGATCGATGGGAACCGAAGCTTTATCAGTGACTAGGCCGTTGCCTAGTATTTTCAAAATTAAATAAACAAATCTATTTAAAATATTGTTTTATTTGAAACATTAAACGACAGACTAATAATGTGGATTTCATTGTTTGGATATTATGTCATCCAAATGTCTTCCGTCCATTGGCAAGCGCTGTTCAAAACGGTGCCTCGAGTTACGGGCCACACGCTGCAGTAAACTGTATTCAATTGCTCTAATTTCTCGACGAATGTTTTCTTTTAAGTTCACTAGAGTTCGGGGATTGTTCCTGTAAACTCTCTCTTTAAAGTAGCAATATAAAAAAACCATTGGGGATAAGTCGGGAACCCAAATCCCCAAATCGACTGATAAGTTTTTGGGGGAAAGCTTCCCTAAGCGAATTCATCGAATCTTTTGCCGTGTGTGCGGTAGCACCATCCTGTTGGAAACACGTGTGCGATGAAAACGATAGATAAGCTTGCAGGTTCGGCAAAAATAAATCCGAGCATTCTCGAAAAAAAATTGTCCAATTATTATTTAAGGCGCACCAAACAGTTATCCAGTAGTACCCGTAGCGTGATGGTTAGTGCGTTGGACTGTCATGCAAGGGGTCTTGGGTTCAATCCCTGCCTCTGCCACCTAACTTTTTTCACGGGTACTGCCTCTTGCGAGGAATTGACAAATCCTCCAAGAGTAATTCTTGTCATGAAAAGTGCTTTCTCAAATTAGCCGTTCGGATTCGGCATATAAACTGTAGGTCCCTTCCATCTCTGACAACATTACTCGCACACAGGGATGGTTGAGAGTTGTAAGTCACTAGGCCCTGGTCCTTCATGGACTGTTGCGCCACCTAATTTATTTATTTAAACAGTTATCCTGAGGCAATGCAATGGCTTTTGGTGTTTCAGCCGAGGGTTATGGGTTTTTGGATCCCAGTAAGGGAAGTTTTGTTTATTAACGTGCCCGTTTAAATGAAAATGAGCTTTGTCGCTGTAAAAAATGGGTTTAACAATACGAAACTGCTCCACAATCATCTCACAAAAACTTTTGCTTGAAACAAAATCACTTTCTTTGAGGTCCTAAACGATTTGGGTTTTTGATAGATGGAACTTTCACTTCAATGTTTTCGGGAGTGCTTGATTGACTGGGCCCTGGCCGTGGAGTGTTAATAGCACCACCAAACAAATTAAATTCACACTCGGCCCATAACTTTTTCGTATACCGAAGTGTGAAAAAAACTGTTGACGCGCAGTTACGTATGGATCGTTACTCTTGAAAAATGCCTTGATAGGGAACGCGCGATGCTCACTTGACTATACTGCGACATCGTGACTGAGAAATCTGCAATATCATTGATTTCAATGGCACCAGCCCCCTGCACCGTTTATTATTTTTAGAAATAATTGTATTTAAAAACATACAAAATCTGCCACCAGATATCCTGTATTATTAAACACTGAAAATTTACTTCAAAAATGGTTGTCTTATGATATAATACAAATTTTGGGACATGACCTTAGCCAAAATTTGATCTCTGAAACAACATCTGTATCCAAATTTTTGACATCCTACAGGATGGTTTTGTACGTTCGTGTAGCTTTTTTCGTTCGTCTCAAGAACTAGTGGAGAAAAAATGTAGCGACTTGAATTAAATTTTATATTGTATATTGTTAAAACCTACAAAAACAACAAAAACGGATAAGAAATGATTTTGACTTAAGTATTAGTCAATCTAATATGATGATACCAAAAGAAATTATTAGACAACGCGGAACGCTGTGAATCATTGGTCGTCAAAATTCAGTTTTCTTTTTCTGACCCACAAACAAAACAATACTTCCTTAAGGGATTGAGTTCTCCTTAACTTGAATCATGCCTTATGATTTTTCTATCATATCAGGTTTTTAATATGTGCCTCATACACATTTTAAAGACAACAAAAGACAGTGTTCTTAAGTAGGCTAACGTATAACGCAACATAGTTTTTAAGTTTAAACAATAAATTGTATGTTGATTTTGCAAAGTAAAATGCTATTCAAAAACTTGGTAAACTTCTGTTTAAAACGTATTTTCCATAAATGGTTCTTTGATTCTTTAAGATTTATTTAACCCAGGTGAAAAGTAATCGAAAATTTTATGAAATATACTTTAATTATGAATTTGCAAAACCATCACCAATTTTATAAAAAAAATACTTTATGAATTTATATCGCCTAAATGAATGCTTTTTCAAATCAATATCTCAAAAACTTAATGTGATGGAGTTTTTTTTTTGTTGTCCCATTTGATTTAACCTATTGTGAAAGTTTAACATTTGATTGCTAAGAACAAAACCTAGTCGGCCAGTGTTTTCAGTAAGGTAATATTTAGCTAAATTTATGTCTTTCAATACTCGTGTAATGCATCGTATTGATGATGGTTTTTATTCTCATCGTCATTTGAGGTTTTTTCTGCAGACTGTCATAGAATTTTTATAGAAACACTCCACAGTCACACCGCAGCTATTCGTGAAATAAATTCTAAATCCAAACCAAAACCCATTTAAAAATAAATTGAAAAATGTAGGTTATAAAATGACTTACTTCAAACTAAACCAATAGCTATAAAGTTAGTTATCGACAATGAAACATATATACGTACTTTACATATTTGGCCCATTTGTGCTGCGTGATAAAAGCATGTGAAGCCTGCAGTGGATTTTCCTCGGCTCCATTGAAAAGAAATAAAATTGGATTTATCAAAGGCGTTGCTTTCGATATAACTCTCATGACCTCCAACATAACAGCAACCATGGTACCATCATCACCAGCGCCTATACATAAAGTACATTTTTATACAAAATTGGTGTTATTGAAACAAAATAACCCCCCCCCCCCTTCCATCGACCAACATACCTGGTCCTCCTGGAACCGAATCAAAATGACTATTGATCAACAAATACGATGTACTATTCGAATCCTTCTGCCCGACCTTAACGACAACATTCTGAACACCTTGATACATATTAACCATTTCCCAATGGATATAACTGCCCGATGCAACTTGAACATCAACTTCAATATCCACATCCTGGTGGGCATCCTGTTTGATTTTTCGTATTGTATCGAGGAAGAAATTAACGGTAACTTGTTCATTAGCCTTGCTCCCAACTACACGTGGTCCGATATCGACAAGACGACGTAAATTAACTTCGGCACGTTCGGCAATAAATCGATCAGGATTTTTGGGCTCATCCTTGATATTAATTGGCTTCGGAAGATGGTGAAATGCTGGAATTGCAATGCAATAATAGAGTAGTATCCAGAATGCGAAGAATACCGGGCCCCAATATGCGTTGATTTTGTTTTTGGTTGTAATGTATTTCAAATACGGTGGTTTTTCCTAAAAAGAAATTAACACAAACAAAATATACTCGTATAGCCAAAAGTTTGTTATTTCTTTGAGTTTGATTTGATAAAATGTGTTTGAAATATTATTATACTAAAGAACATTCATAAAAATTAATAAATTGTAAGGGTATTCATGTAACGATATAATTTTCTACTTTGTAGAAAAATATAAATTTCCGCAAAGGGTTTACATGAACACCCCATTAAAAATATTTGCGGAAACGTTAGAAACAAACAAAATTTATCTGTTTTTTTTTTCTACGATTTCTGCTTCAAATTTGAGAAATAAAAGTCTATATTTTGCAGAGTATTTTTCCCATACAAATTTTGACAGTTGATTTCTACCGATAGAAAATTCTACAGTTTTTAAGGTTTCTGTGGGTTTTCTGTGTTTGCATGAAAACCCTTTGTATTTTTGTGGATATTATTTTTCTAATCTTATCTAAAATGATACAAGCATAATAATAATCAATCAAATTGTTTGTTTCCATTGATTCATAGGGAGAGGTTATGGTGGTTTCAATTGGAAATATTATTGCAAAAAATTAGAAAGAGGATAAAGTTCGTACTTTTGTTATTTCAATCATCATCAGATATAAAGATTTGTATTTATTGTGAATATATTTTCTGTGATTTCAGTTCATACCTAGATAGGTTTTTATGATATCACGATAATATCTTACGTTTAAAAAAGGAATTTATATCAATGATCATTTGCTTCAATAAAATGTTTAGCTCAAAGGCAATAATTGAAATGAAAAAAAAAAAATAAAAATCAGAACACGTTTACCCACCAACCATTTTATTGCCGAGTTATTGAATTGACACAAAATTTATATAAAATGAAATTTAAAAATGTAATTTATATTTTTGAATGCTAACCGCTAAATTCTTTCGAAAATAAATACAAAAGTATCGTTATCTGGTAATTTTCTTAACTTTTCTTGTGATTCATATTTTTCGGAAGATGTTTGGAGATCTGATATCTTTAAAAACTTGTTGGAATAATTAAAAAACAATATTCATAAGATTTGGTAATATATGCAATTTACTCTTAAGATTAAAATTTTAATAACACTGTAAACAAAAGTAATCAAGATGTACAATAAATGCTGTTTGTAGTTCAATAAACAAATTCTTAGCGTTAAAAGTAATTTTTTTTTCAAAGAGGCATTTTTTGAAAATTTTGAATTTTCTGAAAATTTTAAATTTACTTAAAAGTAAAAGAGTCTGGGATGCGACCCACAATGATAACTTCCCATCCCGCCTGTCAATTTGTCTTACTTAAGACTTTAACAAAATATTCATAACAATATTTTTTGTGAGATAAATAAGTTGAAGTCAATATCTTTCTTTGTTCGGCTAATACTTGAATCGAGAATCATTTGTTACCTATCAGTTTTTTGTAAGTTTTCGTGTTTTGTTAAATAAGTTGTCAGTTGAATTTTTCTAAAAAAAATTAACTGAAAATTACCAACAATATTTTGAAAATGATGAAATCCGTTTGATTTCAAATTTTTTTTTTGTTAACTACATTTTTAGTGGAAAACCAATTTTTACCAATTTTAGTTGCATTTCTTGAAAATTTGTATTTCTTATACAAACAAATACAGATTGGATTTTACTAAGAAAATTTATCACGGAATGAAATTATTTTAAAATCAAGATCTTTATTTAGTCACGATATATCGAGAATCGAATCTCAATTTTTACCAAAAAAACTGACTGTTGGATTTTTATAAAAAGCTTACAGAATGTCGAAGGCAATATTTTTACAAGATGAAATTAAATTAAAGCCGATATATTTAGTTTTTAAAAAGATATTTAAGTAGAAAAGCAATTTTTACCAACTTGTAGTATTATTTTTATGAATGTCGAAAGCGTTATACTTCGTTGGATAAAATTGTTTTTGAGATAAAATCATTTTAAGATCGTAAAATATCAAACAATTTTTCACGTTTTAACTTCCCATAGGAAGTTATTGTAATGGGTCCGATTTGTCAAATTGAAAATTTTGACATTTCTCGACGTTTCAAGGTCCCTAGAGTCGAAATAAAAGATTTTTATAAAGATGTATGTGCGTGCGTTCGTGTGTATACGTACGTTCGTACGTCCGTACGTCCGTACGTCCGTATGTCCGTACGTCCGTATGTCCGTACGTTCGCGACGTTTTTTTTCGTCGTCCGTAGCTCAAGAACTAGAAGAGATATCGACTTCCAAAAAATTTTGTTATACAGATAATAAGGCAGAAAAATGCAGAAAGGACTCTCAAGAAAATTGCGTGGGTGGTTTTTTTACCATAGCAGTATAAAAAAAAAGGTGAAAATTTTGGTTAAACCTAAATATCACATGAACTAATAACGTTAGAGACTTGAATTAAATTTTATATTATAAATTGTAACGTGATAAAAAAGAAGTATATTTTTGGAAAAAAATAATTGACAGTTTTTTTTATAAAAAATAAAAACCTAAAAAAAAACAATACTAAAACTTGGTAAAAATTTACTTTCGACTCAAATATCTTTTCAAAAACTTGAGATTAAGGCTTCAAACTTATTTTATCTTATAAGAAATATTGTTGTCAACATTCAGTAAAATTTTGAAAAAAATCGAATTGACAGTTTTTTTTTACAAAAAAATTAAAAACCGAAAAAAAAATTAACAAAAATTGTTAAAAATTGATTTTTGACTACTATATAATACTCGTATCTTTTCAAAAATTTGAGACATTGGCTTCAAACAAATTTTATCTTTTAAGAAATATTGTTTTAAACCTTTTATAAAATATTGAGAACAATCGAATTGACAGTTTTTTTTACAAAAAATAAAAACCTAAAAAAAAACAATACTAAAACTTGGTAAAAATTTACTTTCGACTCAAATAGCTTTTCAAAAATTACAAATATTGGCTTCAAACTTATTTTATTTTACAGAAAATATTGTTTTCGATATTCAGTATTTTTTTTGAGTGGGTCGCATCCCAGCCTCTTTTTTTTGTTTTTAATTGCTATAGTACAAAAAAGCACATACTCAGTTTTTTTTAGTGTCATTTTTGCATTATTATCTGCACAACAAAATGTATTTGAAGTCGATATCTCTTCTGGTTGCTGAGATATGAACGACGAAAAACACGTCGCGAACGTACGGACGTAAGGACGTACGAACGTACGTACACAGACATCTCTCTAAAAATCTTTTATTTCGACTCTAGGAACATTGAAACGTCGAGAAATGTCAACATTTTCAATTCGAAAAATCGGACCAATTACAATAACTTCCTATGGGATGCTAATAAAATAGAATATCTTTTTGAAAAATTATATATGTATAAACTATGATATCCAACAAAAAAAATCCAAAATGCAGTTGTATTCAAAAAAATTTGAAAGTGTTTAGTATTAATATTAATAATGGAGATTTTCTGGAAAGCAACAAAATTTATATTTGTCCAAAGAACTTTTTCAAAAATTATTTGAAAACACGCGTTCAATACCAGTTAATATACTATTATAAATTCTGCTAAAAGATAAAGAGCCTTAAAGTTTTAAAAACTGAGAGAACTGCTAGAGCCTTCTTTTTCAACTTCGCATACATTTATGTCAAGTTTCAATAACATATCAAATTATTTTATGGCTGTATCCATTGTTTTAATTTGTATAGTCTTCTAGGTTAGGTTAGGTTAGGTTATAGTGGCTGTCCAAGATGGAAACGGACACACTTAGGCCAGTTTTATGGCCCATTGTGATACCACATGAATCTTGAGGTTTCTTCCTAAGCTCAATGGAACCAAATTGAGTCTCTTACGAAACGTGAGAGGCTAATTATGCTGATATGATTTAGATCGTTAAAGAAGAATTCTCCTAGGTAATTCTTGCGTTTTCGAGCCAGAGCAAGACATGTGCAGAGAAGATGAAGAACTGTTTCATCCTCTTCCTCGTTCATACAGCTTCTGCAAAAATCATTTGAGAATGCGCCTAATCTCGTGGCGTGCTTTTCTATTAGACAGTGTCCGGTTATGACACCTATAATCGAGCTTACATGCGCGATGTGCTTAAAGAACGTTTTAAATCCAGTGTTGGCCAGATGTTTTTTGTGACTTGACACGTGGTGATGTTGTTCCACCTGGTGCCTGCCTTCCTCACAGCGTCTGGCATTAGCAACGGTTTACAAGTAGCGATTGGTATGCCAGTACGTGCCAAACGTGGTAGGATGGGCTGTACTGTACCATTCCTGGCGAGTTCATCTGCCTTACAGTTACCTGGAATGTCTCTATGGCCCGGCACCCAGCAAAGGTGAATATTAAACTGTTGTGCCATTTACATTAGAGATGATCGACAGTTATGGACTGTTATAGAGTTTGTAGAGACAGAGTCCAGAGATTTGATAGCGGCCTACAAGACTTCTTTTACCGCCAAAAGTACACACCTCCACCAACCTCTTCTTTTGTTTTTGACCCATCTGTATAGAAATGGTCTTCTAAAAATAAATAAATTAATTAAGTGGCGCAACAGTCCGTAGAAAAACCAGGGCCTATTGACTTACAAATCTCAACCATTTCTCTGTGTGCAAGTAATTGCAGAGATCCGAACGGCTATACTTATGGTCTACTAGTTTTCTTAAGATTACACAAAATGTTGTCTACAAGTGTTGAAAACTTAGTTTGAGTCAGTCCAGATCAAAACTTTTAAAAATTTGTAAATTAATTTGTGGAAAGAAAATTTTTCATAAAATTTGAGCTTGTGAATGTTTTTAGAATGTTATAAAATTTTAAATTCTTTATTTTGTTTACTGTTTTTTTTAAACATTGAAGCGCAAGGTTATTTTATATTTTCGTTTGATATCACTTTTAACAACAAGGTCAATTAATAACACACCTCACCACGCCTTTAGTACTCGAATTGGTTCATGACTTAATTTTTATTAAATATCTATTCTCGCTCTTAGTTCCTAATAAATTACATTTTTTTTTTAGTTTTAGTCACAATGACATGATTCTTAAAATGAGCCATTATATATTGTATAATTAATATATTGGTTTATTAGAAAATAATTTCTGAACCTCGAAAAAGTAGGGGAGAGTAAAAAGATCTTATTTGAACGTTTTTCTCTTATTCTGTCAATTATGAATATTATGAGCTACAATAAATACCAATAACTTATTTGAAGAAAACCTATAATTTCTTATTCATTTGTTAAAAGTGTACTTAATACCCTTTTACCCCCCTTCCCCTAAAATTTGTTTCTTCGGATTAAAATACAAGAATTTTTGAGGTCGCTAAAATAAATATCGTGACAGTTAAAAAGTAAAACACACCAACTAAAAAAGTACACTTTTTGAGAAAATGTAAAATTAATATCATCATGTTTTAAAATGTCAAATTTGATTGGGCAAATCTGTCACAGTTTTATTTTCTAGCAATCAATTTCAAACATTTTATTCAAAGTTTTTCAAAACTTCATATAAAGTCAACTGAAAACTTTTCTCTTAAAATTACAATTTTTAGAAACTAATGAAGATACTAAAATAATTTAAATTGTATCTCTAGAAGACAAAGATTTACACAATTTTCATACAATTTATGTTACAACCTTTTTGGTTGTCTTTATCAATCTGAAAGAACTTCGAATTCAGAACAACTTGTTCATTTTAAAAAGTATTATATTTTATTTGAGGGACAGAAAAGAAACTTAACTTAACCAGCCATTGAATTGCATACATATTACACAAATATTTGAACTTAAATGTTATTTTGTTCAGCAGTTAGTAAGTTTATCCAAGTTCACTCCTTACTTAAATGATATGCTTTGAAACATGACGTCATTATATGCATATATTTATATCCTCATTCAAATTTATCATTTCACTATGAATTTTGACACATTTAAGTACACACAATATTATAACTCATAGCAACAACTGCTAAATCATCATCAACTTTTGCACGTAGTTAATAAATAAATAACAGTAGTTACGAGTATAAGGTACTTTCCCCCAAAAGATCAAAGTCCATTTTAAAAAGTTCAGTAGTTAGTTAAATTATTACAATTGATGTTACCTCTTCATAAGTAAAAGCATGTCTAAGCAATGGATCTGTGTTATATTGATCAGAAGTTGGCGTCACAATTCGTCGTCTAATCGGGTTAGCATCCGTATTCATTATGAGTTTATCTTAATGCTTAAACATTTACTTAAGAAAAAAAAATAATTTTTTCAAACAAAATTGAAAAACTACACCGACACGATTACTGACAAAGTAGAAACGGCCTTTTGAGTAAAGTTAAGTGCACCAACTATGGTCTTCTGCAAACGGTTAAGTACTGAATTTTATTAAATTCCAATATAAGCAGGTGTGATGATTTACGAGTATTTGGTAGAATTGAAAAGTTATCTTATCATTTCGTTAATACTATTTTATTACCATTTTTTCGTTGTTGTTGTTATTATATCTATTAAAATAGTGTAGATATTTACTACCTTACTATAGATTAGGGATTTAATCAGTTTTTTCTTTTATTTTGACAAATTTGTAGCAATTTCAAAAAAAATAACTAGAACAGTTTTATTTTTATCAGAACACAACAAACCGAACAGAAATCGAAAGTTCTTAACTTCTCAAGTGGAGACAAATTTAAATATCAGACAGTTCTCAGATAGTCAATCTAAGATACTAAGAGGCTAACTCACGTTGAAGATATCAAAGAGCTTTCCTAATAAGTATCTTTTACCATTAGACGAAGAGGAGTCATCGCTGTATTTATTTTGGTATTTTGTTTACTTTTTAAGTTTAATGTTTGCAATCATTTTTGTTTTGCTTCGGATATTAAAGTTATCATAGGGTAGGTTTTGGATTTGTGAAAAAAACATTAAGCATCAGAATTTTAAAATAAAAATACGTCTGAAAGAAGAAGAAAAATTAGGATCACCACAATTTTTATTTTATTTAAGCCTTGTTCGCATGTATTTTCACTTATTAACTTCCCATAGGAAGTTATTGCAATGGGTCTGATTTGTCGAATTGAAAATGTAGACATTTCTCGACGTTTCAAGGTCCCTAGAGTCGAAATAAAAGATTTTTAGAAAGATGTCTGTGCGTGCGTGTGTACGTACGTCCGTACGACCATATGTCCGTACGTCCGTACGTTCGCGACGTTTTTTTCGTCGTCCATAGCTCAAGAACCAGAAGAGATATTGACATAAAATAAATTTTGTTTTAAAGATAATAAGGCAGAAAGATGCAGAAAGGGCTCTCAAGCAAATTGCGCGGGTGGTTTTTTACCATATCAGTTTAAAAAAAAGGTGAACATTTTGGTTAAACCTAAATATCTCATGAACCAATGACGCTAGAGACTTGAATTTAATTTTATATTATATATTGTAACATGATACAAAACAAGTATATTTTTGGAAAAAAATCCAATTAACGGTTTTTCTATAAATCAAAAAACTGAAAAAAAAATTTGTCACCTCGAAACTTTTACGACTGAAATATGATTTCATCTCTAAAACAATTTTGTGCAACGAAGAATAATGTTTTTGACATCTGATAAAATTTTGAGAAAAATCGAATTGACAGTTTTTTTTTATAAAAAATAAAAACCAAAAAAAAAACATTACTCAAAGTTGGGAAAAATTGAATTTCGACTCAAATATCTTTTCAAGACTTTGAGATATTGGCTTTAAACTACTTTAATCTTTCAAAAAATATTGTTGTCAACATTCGGTAAAATTTTGAAAAAAATCGAATGACAGTTTTTTTTACAAAAAATAAAAACCCAAAAAAACTGTATAAAAGGTGGTAAAAATTGATTTTGAACTCAAATATCTTTTCAAAACTTTGAGATAATGGCTTCTTACTAATTTTAACTTATAAGAAATATTGTTTTCCACATTCGATAACATTTTGAGAAAAATCGATGTGATAGTTTTTTTTACAAAAAATAAAAACCTAACAAAAAAACAATACTAAAACTTGGTAAAAATTTACTTTCGACTCAAATAGCTTTTCAAAAATTACAAATATTGGCTTCAAACTTATTTTATTTCACAGAAAATATTGTTCTCGATATTCAGTAATTTTTTTTGTAAAAACCCAACTGTCCATTTTTTCATAAAAAAATAAAATCTACAAAAAATAGTACGCAAATTTGGTAAAAATTGATACATATAGACACACTTTTAAGCAAAACAAATCGACAGACGGGATGGGAAGTTATCAGTGTGGGTCGCATCCCAGCCTCTTTTTTATTTTAAAATTGTTTGTAGAACTTAATATTTTAAAGAACTAAACACAAATTGATCTACTTATTTAATAATGTTAAAAAATTATGCGTTTCAAACTTGACCTATGTAATTCGAACACTTATATCTCTGTTGAAATACTTGGAGCTACATTTTAAACAACCTGTTAAGAGTTTAACAATTTAATAGTTTGCAATTTGCTAAAAATTTACCAATATACTAATCGAATTCAATTTTTAACCTCATCCAAACATGTTTAAAAGTGAGAGTTCGTAATAGTAAACAAAGCAAATACGCTTAAACGGACCTATTCCCAAATGTAGACTTGAAAATTTCATCCACAGCTCTTATAAGAATAATTGTAAAGATGTCATATGGATTTAGGAAATTGCTAAAAGTTAAAGTAGACATTCTGTGATTTTAATTTTAGGAAATTGTTAAGATATAGTTAGATGTTAAAACGGTTTAAAATTAGGTACATCATCTTTTAAGCTGAGTAAATTGCTAAGAATGGATTTAACATTTTACAAAATCTTTTAAGATTTTCCGACATTTTTTTAAGAGCAAGAACATACAACTCAGTGGAGTGCTTGTTTTTATTGAACTTCAAGAAAATTGTATGTAAATACAAATTTTTAAGAATTTTATTAGTAAAATAAAAACAAAAAATTGATGTTAAAATACAAATACACACATATAAATAAATTACACATAAAAATTAAGTTCTAGAAATGAATTGATTAAACAAATATAACTTTAATCATATTCCCAAAACCTCAAAGTTATGCATTGCTGTTTTTAGCTTAATATGAATTTATTTTTTTTTTAAATTGGATATGGGTATGATCAAATAAGTTTTTCAGATAGAAGACCAACCATTTGTTTTTATTATGTTTTTATTATGTTATTTAGTTTATTGACTAAAAAATAATTTTTTAATATAAATAAAAGACATTAATAAGGATGGGCAGTTATTTATGTGTGTTTTTCAATTTTGTCAAAGTTAAAAAAATTAAATTTTTATTTTTCTAAACAAAATAAACAATCGAGTTGACCACACATTTTTCAAGAGTACTACAAAAAATTGTCTCGTGAGATTTTTAAGGCAAACTAAATGTTTCATTATTTTTTGAAAAAGGCTTGATTAAATTACTTTTCATTGAAATAAAAGAATGGGACGATAGGTGTAAGTGTAAATTATTATTTATTACGTCAATTATAAAAATAAGCAAATAGGCTGGCTTTGACTCATATTGGTAACTTCCAATTTATGATCTTAATAATTTAAATATTAGGTTGTTTCAAAACCAAATTTTTAGCAGATTTTTAATTCATACAAACAAAAATCACTGTACATTTAATTTTTTGAGAAATCTTACCAAACGTTAAAAAAAAGTAAAAATGTTGGTTGATCCAAAATATCTCACGAACCAATAACGCTTAAGACTTCATTTAAACTTTATATTGTTATAATATATGAGTAACAAACTGGTATAATTTTGACAAAAATTCAATTGACGTTATTTTTATAAATTAAAAAAAAATGGAAAAAAATATTTGTCAACTCAAATATTTTACGAATATAATTTTACAAATATAATATAATAAAAACCTAGAAAAAAACATTACCAACAGTTGGCAAACGTTGAATTTCGACTCGGATATCTGGAAAAAAAATTGAAAACTTTCATCTTTTAAAAACTATTATTTTCAACATTCAGTAATGTTTTTAAAGACATCAAACAATCAGTTTTTTCATAAAAATATTACACAAAATTTGTAAAAATTGACATCACGTGAATAAATGATTTCATTATGTGCTAAATTTTGTAGTTAACGGCAGGTTATAGTCTTAGAAAACACCTATCTGTATTTTTACTTACGACATGTAAGCCACTATATGGCAAGTTTTGCATGCGTAAAAAATTTCCAAACTCGAGATTTTAATCAAACCCGGCATGACGATAGTAGAAAAGTCGAAAAAAGTGGGTCCCCCGATTCCGTCCGTCTGTCCGCGCTTTTACAAAGCGCTACAGAGCTCTTATCTGGCAATGCTATACATCATTTGAAAGGTCTTGAGATAGCCTACAAAACGACGCTAAGCATGATTAGTTTAGATATTGTGTCAACAATTATAGACGTGTAAACATGGAGTTTACTTACGCCGAAATTCGAGCTATTTCAAAGTTTTCCTTCGTTAAAGGAAAATCCGCTAGAGAAACGTTCCGTGGGATTAATTGTGTTTAGGGGGATGGTACTCTATCATTTCGAACCACGGATGAATGGTTTCGAAGATTCAGAGCCGGGGAAAACGACACTATGGATATTGGATAAGCCAGCCGACGGAAGAGTGGTGACGACGAATACCGATCAAACCATGGAAAACATCGGGTTAGACCGGCATGTGGCATCTCGTGACATCGCCCAGGAGATGGGAGTTAGTCACCAAACCATTTTAAACCATCTGCAGAAGGCTGGATACAAATAAAAGCTTGTTGTTTGAGTGCCGCATGATTTGCCCAAAAAAAAACCTTCTGGACCGAATCAACGCCTGCGATATGCTGCTAAACCGGAACGAACTCGACGCATTTTTGAAGCGGATGGTGACTGGCGAATAAAATGGATCAGATTCGACAATATCAAGTGAAAACGGTCTTGGTCAGAGGCCGGTGAATCGTCCCAAATAGTGGCCAAGCCGGGATTGACGACCAGGAAGGTTTTGCTGTGTGTTTGGTGGGATTGGAAGGGAATCATCCACTATGAGCTGATCCCATATTGCCAGACGCTTAGTTCTACCATCTACTGCGAACAACTGGTACTCTTGAAGCAGGCGATCGACCAGAAGCGTTCAGAATTGGCCAACAGGAAAAGTGTAGTGTTCCACCAGGACAACGCCAGACTACACACTTCGTTGATGACTAGTCAGAAGCTACGGGAGCTCGGATGGGAAGTTTTATCGCATCCACTGTTCCTGTCCATGGCGAACACCCTTGGTGGTGTAAAGTTAAACCCCAAAGGAGCTTGTGAAAAGTGGCTGTCCGAGTTCTTTGCAAATAAGGAGGGGGGGCTATATTTGAACTAAATTCGATCACTGTAATACTTTTTATAAAGCATTGAATAAAGAGCAAAAAAGCCGAAGGGAGATATTTTCCAACCTTTTATTTGATGATCAAAAATGTCCTTGTTTTTATTTTTAATTTAAAATACAAATATCTAACATTTTTTTTCGAGTTTCGATATCCCGGAAATAGAATAAATAAAATAATTTTAAACTCAAATTCAAATATTATATACAGGGTTATCCATTTTGCGGTTTCAAAAATATAAACGTAAATAAAACACCTACAAACATTTAATATTGGGCGGTATCTCAGCCATAACTTGACGAATGTTGGTTTTTAAGTGCTCAAGTGTTACAGGTTTATCTGCATAAACACGGTATTTCGCGTAGCCCCACAAAAAAAATTCCAGCGGTGTAAGATCGCATGATCTTGGTGGCCTGTTGATATCGCCACGAAAAGAAATTACTAGGCCAGGAAATGTTTCTTGCAATAAAGCCATATTCGTTCGAGTTGTGTTGCATATGGCACCGTCTTGTTAAAACCACATATTCTCCAAGTTGTATTCGTCAATAGCATGCAGACAAAAGTCTGTTATCATATGACCATAACGCTCCGAATTGACGGTGACAGTCGTTCCATCGTGTTTTTTGAAGAAGTACGGTCCAATTACACCTCCAGACCAAAGAGCGCAACAAACAGTGACTTTTTGTGGATGTAATGGCTTCTCTTCAATTACTTGAAGATTCTCAAAACCCAGAATACGACAATTTGTTTTATTTACATACCCACCGAGTGAGAAATGTGCTTCGTAGTTGAAGAAAAGTTTGTTCGAAAAATCGACGTCCACCGCCTGCGCCAGTTGTTCAAGCACCCATTCGACGTATCTACGGCGACGTTTTGAATAGTCAGCTGGCTTCAGTTGTAAATCGAAATGCAAAATACGCCATAATGTGCCATAAGACAGTGTTAATTCCTGAGAACGAAGAGGAATCGACCCATTCGGGTCTTCGGCAACACTTTCACTTACAGCAGCGATATTTTAAGTCGTACGAGCGAAACGATATCTGTAACTACTCCAGCCTCTTCAGATTTTTTCACAATTTAATTTTGCCAATTGCTTGCGAAGTTGAGCGATTATGTAAACCATAATCTCCTCTTAAAGAACGATATGTGACTGCGGCTATGGCTGTGGTAGAATCAACATTTTTGCAGTAGGTTTTAACAGTTTTTATGTGTTGTGCGATAGTTAAGAGATACATTTTCGTAAATGTCAGTGTTTCAGCTGACAAAAAAAAATGTTTTAACAATTAAGTTTGACAGATGTAGAATTCCAGCCCTATGCTTTTGAAACCGCAAAATGGATAACCCGTTATATAAAAAATGAATAAAAAAAAACGGCTCTAACGATTTTGAAATGAAAATTTGAAAAATTAAGGGGTTTTTGAGAAATCAAATGGCATTTAAATTTTTGAAACCAAACTTTAATGGTAGGTACACTACTAAATCTTAAAATACAGGAAATATTTTTGAACAGACTTTTTGGATTCATGATCAAGTCTTTTTTTTATATAAGAAATAAAAATTTCAAAAAATGCTACTAAAATTGGTTAAAATTAGTTTTGGTTTGAAAATCTCGCTAACAAAAACAGATTTTGAAATAAAATTTGATTTACAATGTTGTTGGTAATTTTTTGTTAATTTTTTTAGGAAAATTCAATCGACAATTTTTTTTTTTACAAAACACAAAAACCTACAAAAACAACAAAAAACTGTACACTGTTATATGTGACGTGATATCGAATTAGTATAATTTTGAACTTAAATCAGTAGAATAAGTGTTCTTTAAAAAAGATCACTCAATATTTTTTTTTAAAGCCCTTTTTGAAATGTTGATGTTTTTAACGAACAGACATGGATTAAGATTCCATCAGGGGAAAAAATTTAATTCAATATGTTAAAAATGTGCACCATATTTCTATTGGGGAACACATTTGCCCTCAAAATGTAACATAGGCACAAAATAGAGTCAAAAACGTCCAAAAAGTGCAACAGAATGACCCAAAATACATTACAAAATTAAAAGAATAACACAAATTATTTGAAGTACATATATTATATGTTTTGTATTTTTTAAATAAAAAACAAATAGTTTCTTAAGGATTTCTTTAAATTTATTTATGTAGGGAATACAGTTTCTGGTCACAAAGAATAAGGGAAATGTATAAGCATTTCCAAATTGAATTCGCCAAATCAGCTTAAATATTTGTAATGAAAAATATCCCAAAATCATAGTGGCATTTTGTGTTCTGCCTTATTTAAATTTCAGGGTTTATTTTTAGCATCTCTGTGTGAACTTTCAGTAAATAAAAATTCGGATGTTTCAAGTACGTAAACTGATTCTTTTCTTCAGTGATTTTTCATTTCCTACGTTTTCTTCTTTTTTTTTTAAACGCAACTTACTATTTCGTATAAATTCGTCAGAACCTTATAAACTCTTGATTAGATTTTATTGTGAAAGATCATGGCCAAATTAACCTTGCCTTTATACTGTTAGCATATATTTAAAAAATGTAATGTGTACTTTCCATAGAAGTCTAATAACCAAAGTCACCAAAAGCTTGAACCTTTAATGAAGATGTTACCCTTTTTGTAAATTGCCCTTGATTGATACATATGTCTTCCTATTATTATACAATATCAAAATCATAATCTATAAAATCTTAGATTGTTTTTTGTTTTTTTTTTTTTTCTTAACTTATAGTCACGAAGGACTAACGCAGACATGATTGTTTAAAAACAACTTGACCCAAATCATGAAACAATATAAAATAAATATCTGCTTAAGCTAAAAATTTCAATGTCAAAATAGACAAGGCAACTGCCTTATTGCCTAATTAAAAGACCGAAATCACTCACTGTAGTGATAGTGAGGTATGCCTGTAGATGTAGATATGTATACTCACTAAAATAAAAAGTTTTAGTATAAAAATGTATGTAAGTTACATCTCTGGTGTTGTTTCCATGTCCTCAATAATTTTATTGGCGAATATCGATTTTAAGTCAAATTCATATCCTTACAATAAGAACAGGCAACGGAAGTCGATTTGATTGATCAAAAGAAATGAAAAATAAGTTAAGCAATGTAAGTCTACAACTCCACAAATATTTAAGTCCATCTCTACTTTCTTCATCTTTTATATGATCCTTTTATCCTTTTTGTTAAAAAGAATACAAAAACAAAACTACGTTATATGATTTGAAATCCATTCCAATGCTAAATGCTTTTATTTTGACAGATTAAAGTTCTTTTTTTTTTGGGAGGGCTTGTTTGCAACTTAAGTGTAGAAAAGGAACTGACCTAAATTTTCCAACATTTTCCTCACATATAGACAGACGAAAACAGAGAACGAACAGAAAAACAAAAATCCAAAAAGGATCAAGAGGGAAGTGCTGAAGGCGTAAGAGATATGTATAAGTTCACTGCTTATAATGTTATAGTGCTGCTGCTGCTATTACACGCACAAAATACCGTTATAACACTGGTGTCATTCAACTTGAGTATCCTTTTTTTGTTCTTCTTCATCCTGCAGCAGTTATCCTACTCCCAAATGAAAATCGATATCCTGATTGCGAGAATGAATTTTTCTGGTGAATTTTTTAATACCACTCCAAGATACAAGAGACATTAGACAAAAATACTCGTATAGAATGTGTCATCGGTTCTCTTTGAATCTCTCTTAGTTCTCTTCCTTTTTTTCAGAATAAAGAGAATTTAATTTTTGTTGTTTTTTAATTTCAAAGAGATAACTATTATTGTTTACATTAAGTTAAATAGAAGGCTAAATCAAACTCAAAGTTAGGTTCAGTTTAAGGCATGTGGAGATTAGAGATAAGGATGGGGAATTATACCAAACACTAGACAAGAAGTAAATAATGCCGAAAAACGATGTACAAGAACGATGGCCCATATTTTCAAAACTACAAACTGCGCAACCACATAAGCATTCCAGTTATTGATAGTGAATAAAAATCATGTGTTAGACAGTGTGTTCCTCAAGGAAGTATCCATAAAATGTAGGTACCCTTTAAGCTTAGTGTCAAAATATAAATCTTGTTTCGAAAATAGGGTCTACCAAAAAAGGTATTTCTCTAATTTGACATTTGGTAGCAGTCATATTGTTAAACTCAATCTGTCGAATTGGCTGTCAGTCGAAAATTACTACAATATTTTAATAATTCGGTGCTTTTTTAGGAACCTACAGAAAAAACTTTTAGTGGTAGAAGAATTCGAGGCGATGAGTTCATTGGAAAAAAGAGGCTGGGATACGACCCACACTGATAACTTCCCATCCTGTCTGTCGATTTGTCTTGCTTAAAAGTTTGTAAGTTTTCGTGTTTTGTTAAAAAGTTCTCATTTGAATTATTCTTAAACATTTAAAAACTACCAATAATATTTTGCATATAATAAAATAGTTTGATTTAGATATTATTTTTTTGTTAACGAGATTTTTAGTCGAAAACCAATTTTTACCAATTTTAGAAGCATTTCTTAAAAAAAAAAAAAGAGACTGGGATGCGACCCACACTGATAACTTCCCATCCCGTCTGTCGATTTGTCTTGCTTAAAAGTTTGTGTATATATGTATATCAATGTTTACCAAATGTGCGTACTATTTTTTGTAGAATATCAAAAATAATATTTTCTGTGAAATAAAATAAGTTTGAAGCCAATATTTTTAATTTTTTAAAAGCTATTTGAGTCGAAAGTAAATTTTTACCAAGTTTTAGTATTGTTGTTTTTTAGGTTTTTATTTTTTTTTTTGTAAAAAAACTGTCAATTCTTTTTTTTTTTCAAAATTTTACTAAATGTTAAAAACAACATATTTTGAAAGATAAAAGTAGTTTAAAGCCAATATCTCAAAGTTTTGAAAAGATATTTGAGTCGAAAATCAATTTTTACCAACTTTTGTCAGATAATTATTTTTTTAGGTTTTTAATTTTTTGTAAAAAAACTGTCCATTCGATTTTTTTTAAATTTTACTGAATGTTGACAACAATATTTTTTGAAAGAAAAAAGTAGTTTAAAGCCAATATCTCAAATTTTTGAAAAGATATTTGTGTGGAAAGTCAATTTTTACTAACTTTTAGTAATGCTTTTTTTTTAGGTTTTTATTTTTTGTAAAAATACTGTCAATTCGATTTTTCTCAAAATTTTCCCGAATGTTGAAAATAATATTTCTTTATTTATTTATTTATTTATTTATTTATTATTGTAGTTGGATAATATTTTACATTTGCATATATGTTTACTTAACAGATATAAAAAATTAAATTCTTTACAGTTTCAATATAGATAGTAGATACTCAATACTAATATAAAAAAAAGAGGCTGGGATGCGACCCACACTGATAACTTCCCATCCCGTCTATCAATTTGTCTTGCTTAAAAGTTTGTCTAAATGTATCAATTCTTACCAAATTTGCGTTCTATTTTTTGTAGATTTTATTTTTTTTTTATGAAAAAACGGACTGTTGGATTTTTATAAAAAAATTACTGAATATAAAAAACAATATTTTCTGTGAAATAAAATAAGTTTGAAGCCAATATTTTTAATTTTTGAAAAGCTATTTGAGCCGAAAATCAATTTTTACCAACTTTTATTAATTTTTTTGTTTAGGTTTTTATTTTTTGTAAAAAAACTGTCAATTCGATTTTTCTCAAAATTTGTCCTAATGTTGAAAACAATATTTCTTATAAGTTAAAATTAGTTAGAAGCCATAATCTCAAATTTTTGAAAAGATATTTAAGTCGAAAATCAATTTTTACCAACTTTTGTTAAATTTTTTTTTCGGTTTTTAATTTTTTGTAAAAAAACTGTCAATTCTATTTTTTTCAAAATATTACTGAATGTTGAAAACAATATTTTTTGAAAGATAAAAGTAGTTTAAAGCCAATATCTCAAAGTCTTGAAAAGATATTTGAGTCAAAACTAAATTTTTACCAACTTTTTTTTATTTTTTTTGTTAGGTTATTATTTTTTGTAAAAAAACTGTCAATTCGATTTTTCTCAAAATTTTTCCTACTGTTGAAAACACTATTTCTTATAAGATAAAATTAGTTAGAAGCCATAATCTCAAATTTTTGAAAAGATATTTAAGTCGAAAATCAATTTTTACCAACTTTTGTTAATTTTTTTTTTCGGTTTTTAATTTTTTGTAAAAAAACTGTCAATTCTATTTTTTTTTCAAAATTTTATTGAATGTTGAAACCAATATTTTTTGAAAGATAAAAGTAGTTTAAAGCCAATATCTCAAAGTTTTGAAAAGATATTTGAGTCAAAACTCAATTTTTACCAACTTTTTTTTATTTTTTTTTTAGGTTTTTATTTTTTGTAAAAAAACTGTCAATTCGATTTTTCTCAAAATTTTATCAGATGTCAAAAACATTATTCTTCGTTGCACAAAATTGTTTTGGAGATGAAATCATATTTTAGTCGTAAAATTTTCGAAGTGACAAATTTTTTTTTTCAGTTTTTTTTGATTTATAAAAAAAACCGTTAATTGAATTTTTTTCCAAAAATATAATTGTTTTGTATCACGTTACAATATATAATACAAAATTTAATTCAAGTCTCTAGCGTCATTGGTTCATGAGATATTTAGGGTTAACCAAAATTTTCACCTTTTTTTTAAACTGCTATGGTAAAATAACCACCCACGCAATTTTCTTGAGAGCCCTTTCCGCATCTTTCTGCCTTATTATCTGTATAACAAAATTTATTTGAAGTCGATATCTCTTCTGGTTCTTGAGCTATGGACGACGAAAAAAACGTCGCGAACGTACGGACGTACGGACGTACGGACGTACGGACGTACGGACGTACGTACACACGCACGCACAGACATCTTTCTAAAAATCTTTTATTTCGACTCTAGGGACCTTGAAACGTCGAGAAATGTCAAAATTTTCAATTTGTCAAATCGGACCCATTACAATAACTTCCTATGGGAAGTTAATAATTTCTTATATAAACAAATACAAATTGGATGAATGAAATTAATTTGAAGTCAATATCTTCTATTGTTCACGAGATATCGAAAACCGAACATCAATTTTTACCAATTTTGGGTACTATTTTTTGTAGATTTTAATTTTTTATAAAAAAACTGACTGTTGGACTTTTATAAAAAATGTACTGAACGTCGAAAACTATATTTTCTGTGAGATGAAATAAAATTGAAGCCAATATTTTTAATTTTTGAAAAGATATTTGAGTCGAAAGTAAATTTTTACTAAGTTTTAGTCTTGTTTTTTTTAGGTTTTTATTTTTTGTAAAAAAAACTGCCAATTCGATTTTTCTCAAAATTTTACCGAATATTGAAAACAATATTGCTTATAACAAAAAATTATTTTAAAGCCAATATCTCAAATTTTTGAAAAGACATTTGAGTCGAAAATAAATTTTTACCAACTTTTAGTAATGTTTTTTATAGGTTTTTATTTTTTATAAAAAAAATGGCAATTCGATTTTTCTGAAAATTTTACCAGATGTTAAAATCATTATTCTTCGTTGGACAAAATTGTTTTGGAGATAAGATCGTTTTTTGTTCGTAAATTTTTCGAGATAAATAATATTTTTTTTCAGTTTTCTTGATTTATAAAAAAACCGTTATTTGGAATTTTTTTCCAAAAGTATATTTGTTTTGTATCACGTTACAATATATAATAATCTCTAGCGTTATTGGTTCGTGAGATATTTAGGGTTAACCAAAATGTTCACCTTTTTTTAAACTGCTATAGTAAAAAAAAAACCACGCACGCAATTTTCTTGAGAACCCTTTCTGCATCTTTCTGCCTTATTATCTGTATAACAAAGTTTATTTGAAGTCGATATCTCTTCTGGTTCTTGAGCTATGGACGACGAAAAAAACGTCGCGAACGTACGGACATACGGACGTACGAAGATACGTACACACGCACGCACATACATCTTTCTAAAAAAATTTTACTTCGACTCTAGGGACCTTGAAACGTCGAGAAATGTCAAAATTTTCAATTCGACAAAACGGACCCATTACAATAACTTCCTATCGGAAGTAAAGTAAAGTAGAAGCTAAAGGTAAACTATGATATAGGATTTTCCAATTAGAACTTTTATGTTGGTATTAATAAAATACGAGTATTTTTAAACAAAAATCAATGAATTTGTATTTTGTTGTAAGGAGAACGAAATGCCATTAACAATGAAAAATTATTATAAAGGGTGATTTTTTAAAAGCTATAAGAAAGTTAAAAAAAAACACAAAAAATTCAGAAAAATTCATGAAATCTTTATTTGAATCGATAGTACGGTCCATATAATTTAATGTTTGAACATTATTTCATGCAAATGTTGAACTGGACTGCGTCGCAAATGTTCCATTCGCTTAGTCCAACTTTCTTTATAAGAAAAATGGCCGCTTCTACTACATTTTTGCAGAACCATGTTTCTTGCATACAATTTTCAATGACCAATTCGCACATATGCGAATAAATATTCTCAATAACTTCATGATTTGCATCTTAAAGGTCTTAAACCATTCATTCATTTTCAATTGTGAAATTACACGATCAGGAAACTTTTAGTGCGAAATTGCAATTGTTTTGTTGCACTGCCTACCGCCGGTGGCAAGGCGCGGCGCGGGGGCGCGCGCACCGTCTTGTTGACAACAAACGTAGTCCACATCAATTTCTTAAAATGTTGGCAATAGTTTGGAAGCGTAATCCGTAATCCTAATCACACCGACAATCGCCCTCAGCCTAAAAAACCGAACTAACAAAGTAACACGATGGGTTTTTGAGATATCAAACAGATTATAAGGCTCTAAATTTAAATTTGTGAAGAGATATTTTAAGTTTTAACTTAGTTTTAAAAACCCTGTTTTTGGTAGTTTTTAGCATTTTTAAAGGAGCATATTTTAAAAACCTAAAATTTAGAGCAGAGATTCGAATTAAGGACATCTTCATCTTTTTTGGAAAAGTATTGTTTCGTTTGTTGTGCAGAAAAAAACGTAATTTTGTCTTGGGGTTTCTGATTTCAGCCTAAGAGATGAAAATCGTCGTCATCACTGAAGATTATTTTTCATTGAAATTCCGAACAATTTTAGTGCATTCCAACGGCGAAATCAACAAACGCTGCTGTCGGTCGATAAGCTTGAGTTAATGCGTTATAAATTAAGTGTTTCAACAGTCCGTTGAGAACTAGGGCCTAGGGCCTAGTGACTTGAAACTCTCAACTATTCCTGTGTGTGAGTAATATTGTCAGGGATGGAGTTTATGCGCTAACTGAAATTTAAAAACCTTTTGAAGTAAGTCTTTATGTAAAATACGGTTTTTTTGAGTGACATATGTACATGTTTTCGATTCTCTGACTGCAAAATTGTCACCTATTTAGTGGTAAATTTAAACAATGTAGCGCTTTGTTAAGGCGTGTATCGTTTCATTTGTAGTAATGTCGCTGTAATTACTTATCAAATGTCAAAAGATGACAGCTTAAAAAGTGACAGCTGCCCAAATAGCGGGCTATTCAGAGTGAAACCTTTTGAAACAAATATTACTAAAGCTTTTTCACAAATAAATGGTCTTCTAATAGGAACTTTAAATTTTTGGCAGTTGATAACGGCCATATTGTTTCATCTGTCAAATTAGCTGTCATCTATTAACATTTGTTGTAAGTGGATGTTCTTTTTAAGAGATAGATAGAGATTACGTTTAAGTCCACTGGAACTGTTTATGTAAATAATCATCTCTGCTGTCGTTTAGAATTTTTAAAAAATTCAAAATCAATGGACCATTTGCAAGATCTGGGATAGACGACAATTCTATGAATTAGGCTTCGTGACTTGAGCTTGAACCCGGACAAAATTCAATTGCAGCATGTTAAGGTTAAAGACCATGAAAACGACTCAAGTTTACTGAGTGGGCTCTGGAGTAGTTCGAAACTAATGCTTATTATTATCAAAAATCCTCCTAATCGATTAGACTAATTCCTGGAAAAATTTTAAACGTCAAAAAACAACACCAATTTTTGCATTCTCTTACAATACTCATTTGTATCTTTCTTGTAAGATTGATAGTAGTTATAAATCCTCTGTATATAGATTGAATTGAAAGACTCATTGCCAGCCAAGCCATACCACGTGCTAGATTGCCAAAATGTAAACAAATAACATTCCCATAAGCCCATAGACCGTTATGTATGTTAACAAAAACAATAACAATAATACAATGTGTTGTCACTAGAGTGCGCATGACATTTCTACCCTTATAACAATCAAATTTCCCCAGACTTTGTAAACCTAGTATATATGCATGTATACAAGAAATTCCTTGAAAAAACTAGGTCTGTGAACTGCGTCTGCGAAGGCTTTAAAACAAATATACATATGTAGGTTCTCGTACTTGATTCCTCCTCATCATCATCATCATTCTCTTCCCCTACTATACGACGAATTTTCCGAGAAAAACAAAAAAACATACAAAGCTAGAGAACAATGCAAAGCTACGAGAACGAGTATCTTTATAGGGGTTGAAGAGTTGAGTGGTGCTCTGTATACATCCAATTGTATCGTATTAAACCGGCAATATACATTTGATATACCAACATCCACACTTTCTAACTTATTTTCACATATTTACATTTTTTTTTGTTTTTTATTTTTCCAGACGAATATGAATACGAAGGGAAAACGAGGCTTGGAAAACCGTCCAGTTTTGCCTTTGCTGCTGGTTTCATCGAAGAGAAACATTTCGTCGCAGTTTAGTTTGCCGCAGGAACCTTTCGTGTTAAGTTGTGATTTTCTTCCTTTGAAAAGGATAACTCTGTGAAATTGAAGAATAGAAAAACCGTCATCGAGAAGGGAGTATTCGAGTTCAGGACGGGCTTAAATGTAAAAGAAAGGGTCCGACCACTTTGAGTTCATATTTACAAAAAAATTGAATATATATAGAAAATTCCAAAAATGAATAATTTTGAAAATTAAATACTTCTTTGAAGTGTCATCCTTATCTGTCCGACTTTTGGGTGATTTGTGTTGTCATTGTTTTTGTTTTCTAGGATTCACTAGATTCAAAAAAAAGAATACTTTGGTTATTGATTTTGTCACTCATATCCAGTGCTATTTAGAAATATTTGTCCACCCGATAAGTCCGTCGGAATATTGAAGTAGAAGAAGGAGGAAAAATAAATTGTGCGTTCACTTGGTCGTATACGTAACATTTTTTTTTGTGTTTCTTAATTTTTCTTTTATTTGGCTCTTTGATGACCCTTTCAATCTTAAATTCCAAAACCAAATTTAAGTAAGTGTCAGTGCTGGTGTTGATAAATCTAAAATGAAGAAAAAGAACACTCTTATTGTTGTTGGGTGAGAGTGATGTTCGTATAACCTACATTTAACAGAATTTAAAAGAGAATTAACCCTTAAAAAATAAGGGAGAGCCCAACGGCATAGATAAATTTTTCGAAACCGACCCGAAAGAATTACCCTATTCATCTCGTGAAAATTTAATGGTTTTGGTGTTTTTTTGTTGTTGTTGGTGTATTCTTCTGTTCGTCGTCGTCAGTCATTGTCAGTCGCGTCAGTCCTCAGTCCTTAGTCGTCACTCGTCTCATTTCTCAGTGCTTATTTTATTTTTTGGGTTGAGTGTTTTTGTGAGTGCGAAGGAAGAGGGTGTTAAAAATAAGGGAATGTCCTTTCTGTTATATGACACCCGACACAGGATGATGATGAAAAAATGTAAATAACATGTCAGGAGGATGTTTATGCAACGGTGTGGAAGAGTTAACGAAAACGTTTTGTATGTTAGATTGCTGCACATACCATCTGTGAATAGTCCTGAAAAATAAATAAAATATACCTATATAAAATGAAATAAAATTCAAAATGATTTAGATGTAAATTTTGTGTCAGTGTCAAGTCTTTAAGGCATTTATCAAAGACTTTCTTCATCAGCTATCTACTTCTATACCATACATAATATAAATAATAGTAAAAGGATTCGTTATCCTACCGAAGAAGGATTAGAATGAACTACGAACACTTAAAGGTAAGTTATGGTATTTAATATAATTCTTTGTTAATAATATAGCCAGGATCTTTCTTATATTATATATGGTTGAATTTAGAATAAAGGTGGTATGAGTTTATTCCTCGGTTAGTGAAAGATTAAATATTGTGACATCAAGAATTATTTATTTTCCTGGGTTAGGAGGAATAAGGCTATAAGAAAACTCAAAGAACCTAGGGAAACATTAGATAAATACAATTTTTAGAATTCTAAAAACAGCCTTTATTTTGAAATATTTTGTCAAAAAAAAGAAAGAAATTATAATGATTCACACGTAGTGTGCAATTTAAAGTGGAAAGGTTAATTAAAAATTCTAATTTTGACTCACCAAAAGGATGAAGACATGAAAAAATAGAAACTGATTAATTGGTCTTTCAGTTAAAATATATTACCTATTCATTAATTTATGGAAAAAAGGCACAAATTAATGATTTGTTTTATGGCAAAGCCCTGCAAAAAGAATTAAAAAAAAAAACAAAATATATCCTTTCCCAGGTGTAGTATGCAATAAATTAAAGGAGTTTGCTAATTAGCTAGAATATGTTTGATACAAAAAGACAATTTATGAGTCTATAAATGTTTTATTTATAGATAATTTTCTGACTTTTATTTTGCAAAATCAAACTTTAGGAATTTGTGTTGTGACCAATATGTATGCTCTTAAATATATTTTTATAGTTTTTCTAAAAGCGGATTTTTAACTTATTATCTTTGGTGAAAAAGTATAAGAAGGTTATGTAGATGCAGTTTTCAATAACTTTGCCTTTATATATACAATTATTTAAATAGTAAAATTAAATTTTGATAAGTGGAGTATATAAAACATTTTATACTGTTTTTTTTTGATTTAAGTGCTTTTACCAAAACTTCTATTACAGTTTTTCATTTATTAAGTATCCTAAGATGTTCTAAGTTCGGTTTGAACGTTATTGTGTTTTTATTTTTAAAATATCTTGAGTTAATATAAGAAAAGTTTATGGGTAAAATATTTTGAGTTGACTTAAGCGATTTTACGTTTTTGATTAATATCGAACATAAAAACAATTTAATATATTTTATCAATATCATTTCTGCCTATTATCTGATAAATAAAATAAATTGATACATACGACGAATCATCTTCTACTTAAGTTGTTTTATCTTTTGCAAAACCGTATGAATTAAACTTAAGCAATTTTCCTAAAGGTCAATACTTTCATGTTTAAAAGATTTATCAACGAGGTTAAGAAAGAAATATTGCTTGTGGAGAGAATATTTAAAAATAGAATAAATAGCTAAGAAAACTTATGTTAACTGTTGAGCATTTACCTTTTGAGCACAGTCACAGATTTTTTTTAATTTGATGTATGTATAAACTATTCAAATTTGGTTTCCACATCAGGTTTAATTTTGAAAAGCCAGTTTTGTTCATGTTTTCTTTCGACATTTTACAAGTTGAAGCTACGCCTTCACTAAAAATGAACTCTCTTCAGTAATGTATTAAAATTGTTAAAATTCTAATAGTGAAAAGTGTAACGACCCACATTGATAGTTTCCCATCAGGGCACTTAAAAATTAGTATCTCACATTTGATTGAAATAAATACAATTTTTTTTCAATAGCAATTTTTAAAGCTTAAGAATTTATTTGTCGAAATATCCAAAACGTAACTTATATGAGGATTAAGTAATTGTTTTTGAAAAAAATCTGCTTATAACGTAACTGTACGTACGTCCTTATTTTTGGAAAACCTTTTTTCGTCAGCCATATCTCAAGAACTATAAGATATACCCGCTTAAACAAAATAAAGCTTTACAAATAATAACATGAAAAAGGATTTTAGAAAAATTGGATTTTTTACTAAAGTATTTTAAAAATAAAAGTGTACATTTTGATCAACCGCAAATATTGTACATTTGAACATAATACCGAATTACTATAAATTAAAAAAAAATCCGTTAACAGGTTTGTTATAAATCAAAAACACTGAAAACAAATGTTCACCTCCAAAATTTTACGAAAAAATGACACTGTCTCCAAAATTGTTTTCTGCATCGAAAAATAACGTTTTTGACTTCTGAAAATTTCTATAAAAAATTTAATGCACAGTCTTTTGCAAAAAAAAACAAATTGCTACTAAATATTTAACACACAAAATATTGTTGTAAACATTAAGTTTTTTTTTACAAAACCAATTTTTTTTTTAAAAAGCAACTCAAACCTACTAGAATTTGAATTTATTAATTAAAAAAAAAAGATTATGGCTTTAATTTTGTTCGTCTTGTACAAAATGTTGTTTTTAACATTTTGAACAGTTTTACGAAAGTCCAGTTAATAGTTTTTTTACAAAGAAAAAATAAAAATCTAAAGCAGTAAAGTACTAAAAAGAGGCTAGGATGCGACCCACCCTGATAACTTCTCATCTCGTCTGTCGATTTGTCTTGCATAAAAGTTTGTAGGTTTTCGTATTTTGTTAAAAAAGTTGTCAGTTGAATTATTCTTAAAAATTTAAAAATTACCAACAATATCTTGCATATGATGAAATAGTTTGATTTCAAAATCTATTTTGGTTAACGAGATTTTTAGTCGAAAAACAATTTTTACCAATTTTTGTAGCATTTCTTAAAAGTTTTTGTTTCTTATATAAACAAATATAAATTGAATGAATGAGAAATTGTTTGAAGTCAATATCTTCTATTATTCACGAGATATCGAGAACCGAACATCAATTTTTAGCAATTTTGCGTACTATTTTTTGTTGATATTATTTTTTTATGAAAAAATGGACTGTTGGATTTTTATAAAAAAATTGCTGAATGTTCAAAGTAATATTTTCTGTGAGATAAAATAAGTTTGAAGCCAATATTTTTAATTTTTGAAAAGATATTTGAGTCGTAAGTAAATTTTTACTAAGTTTTAGTATTGTTTTTTTTAGGTTTTTATTTTTTGTAAAAAAACTGTCAATTCGATGTTTCTCAAAATTTTACCGAATATTGAAAATACTATTTCTTATAACAAAAAATTAGTTTTAAGCCAATATCTCAAAGTCTTGAAAAGATTTTTACTGACTTTTATTCATTTTTTGTTTTAGGTTTCTATTTTGTGTAAAAAAAACTGTCAATTCGATTTTTCTCAAAATTTTACTGAATATTGAAAACAATATTTCTTATAAGATAAAATAAGTTGGAAGCCATAATTTCAAATTTTCGAAAAGATATTTAAGTCTAAATTAAATTCTTACCAACTTTGAGTCATGTTTTTATTTTGGTTTTTATTTTTTATAAAAAAAGCTGTCTATTGGATTTTTATCAAAATTTCATCAGATGTTGAAATCGTTATTTTGCGTTGCACAAAACTATTTTATTTTGGAGATAAAATCATTTTTTGTTGGTAAAAATTTCGAGGTGACAAATATTTTTTTCAGTTTTTTTGATTTATAAAAAAAACCGTTAATTCTAATTTTTTCCAAAAATATATTTCTTAGTATCGCGTTATAATATATAATAAAATCTTTTATTTCTAAACGTCGAGAAATGTCAAAATGTTCAATTCGACAAATCGGACCCATTACAATAACTTCCTATGGGAAGTTAATAATTTGACTGCAATAATTTGAGTATTCAAACATTCAAAACAGCCAATGTTTGTATAACTTCAAGTAAAATCCAATAAAAAAAAAATCTAAATTTTAAAGAGCAATGAATGCAATCCTGAATTTCAATTCAATAAATAATTGTATTCAAAATAGAAGGCATTCTTTTAAAAGCTTGATGTATGTATATATAAACCACTCATTACGATAACTGAATAAAATAATATTTTTAATTGTTTGTTGTTTGTATGTATTATCGCCTACAAGAAGTTCCTTAAAAAATAAAATTGAATTCCATAATACCAAAATGTGTGAATACAATACTTTTAAATTCCTGAAATAAATTTGTTTGTTTTATTAAATTTGAAATATAATATTAATCTCTAAAGGAACTGACCCCTTAATTTTTTTAAATTCATCCAAAACTATCTTTTTTTCAAAAACAGAAATCAAATGATATTCCTCATAAGAGCAAAATTGAAAAACATTTCTCCAAAAATCCTTAAAACTTTGATTGGTTTCATCTGAAAGAGCAAGTTTTTGAAACATAGTTTTGCATTTAATTTTATGAAGAACTAGCTTTTACCCGCGACTTCGTCTGCATTAGATAGTGTTTTTGAATAGTAGTATGAAAAAACCTGAGCTGTACTTTTTTGTACGTACGTTGGAATTGTGCCGAGATGGGATGAGGCCATACTAAGTGTGATTGTCATAGGCTAGGTCAGGTGACGAACCTAGTAAATCATTAAGTATTAAAGAAACAATTAAATTTACACGACAAATAAAATATTTGCAGGATTTCTCTGTAATTTGCATGCGTCCGACAACGGCGTGTGCCCTCACGTGTGTGCCCGTTCGGTTAGGCCCATTCAGTGATGTCCTTCGTAACGCGCCGCACTACCGCCGCCACCACCTGCCTCGTCTACCGCTTGTGACCCCCCCTCAGCCGAAAAGAATTATCAGAAGTAGAAGACAGACCCAGTGAATTATTTATTGTACCTACATGGCTCGGGCTTGGCGATGAAAGGTTGAGCATAGCAAAGTTTGGGTTTAAAATTATTATTTGTGGAACTTTGTGGGAGCCACAGTTTGCGTCTAACGTTGAGGGCTTGAGGGGCGTGGCGCGCGAAGACCGCGTTAATATACGTGTATGATAAGTTTAACATGTTCGACAACCTATTTCATAAGGGTTGGACAGGGCATGCGTTGTTTTCCCGTAATATCAATTTTATCCAAATATGTATTATTCAAATCTTTGGTAATTTAGGAGTGAAAGCGATCAGATTCCCGGAAAGTAATTTTTCCCATGGGAATGCGTTGTTTTCCCGAGGTCAAAAGTAACTCATGTCCTTTCTTACGTCTCAAACTATCTCCTTACCAAATTTCATTTAAATCTGTTCAGTAGTTTAGGCGTAAAAGCGATCGGCCCACCTGAATTTTCAAATGGAAATGCGTTATTTTCCCAGGGTATAAAGTAGCCTATGTCCTTTCTCGGGTATCAAAATATCTCCATACCAAATTTCATGCAAATAGGTTCAGTAGTTTAGGCGTGATTGAGTAACAGACAGACAGACAGAGTTACTTTCACATTTATAATATTAGTATAGATTTATATCAAATTTTTTAACCGGAAAGGTTTAAGAAAAAACAAGCAGTGTCACAAAAATTTAACGTAAACGTGTCATGAAATCGATAATGTTAAACTATACCATAAGGAACTAAATATTTTCTGTTCCACTAAAATATTCTTAAATTTTCAAACACGAGTACTTTCTATGTTTCAAATATTTTCTTAAAATCCCCTCAAATTAAAAATAATATTAAAAAAAGATGAAGAAAACTACCTAAGAAATGTAACATAAGTATTTTGATTCGAATTTAATTTCTTCTTGACCCAAAACTAATATCTTCTTACCTAAATTCTATTGAATTGAAATAATTAAGTACAAACTTTATTATTATCGAATTTTTATTATCTGGGTATGTTTGCATAAGGGTGATTATACAAAAGTTGGGTAACTCGATGTCATCAACCAATATATACATAGTCTGATTATGTTTTATTGAGATTGCAATTTATTTTAAAACAATGGAAAGACCTTTATTTAGTCACCCAATTTCAGTTCTTCATTTTGAATGCAAGTTATTAAAAAAACACAATTAGTTCTTAAAACGTCAGTCCTCTGGCATGTCACAACCCTGAAAACCAACCATTAAGTGACTGTCTATTAAACATTATCATTGATTTGAGAAAACTTATTAAATTAATACAATCTGTGATGTATATAGTTTAATATATACTACAACTTTCATAATGCAGTGTTCTCTACTTTATTTAAAAAAATAAGAAATTTTGTGTTCAGTTTTATTCGTCAGTTTCTTGTGTGTTATTTAAATTTAAAATTCGTTCGAAATATCGCCGACTCAACGTCAAATCCCACTTTGAATTTTAATGTTGGTAATAAAATTAGTTGCGGGTCGCACAATTTGACGGCCACCATAACTGTACCAGAGTTTGGGTTATGTTTGTTGTCTACACACGTGCTTAGCCAGTCAACACGTCAGTTTTATGGTGAGTCGTTATTTTTTTGTTAATCTAAAGTTTATTTTTATTTATTCATATTAGACTTTGATTTGTTAAAATGTAGTTTGTTGATATTTGAAATTACAAAAAAAAACATTAGTCCAGATTATAATCTCAAATTTCGTCTTTTTCGTCAGTAGTGTGGCGTCAGTTCTGTGTCAGGTAAATTGTTATTGTTCTTCATTTCTTGATCATTAGTACTTTTAAGATGAATATTGTTAGATTTTGTTTGTTGATTACTTTGAAATATTTAGTAAAACTATGTGAAAGTATTAAAAGATAAGTGAATAACGTTACGTTAAATGTCAAAAGTCTGTTTTGAAAACTGATGTAGTATTTTCTCCTAGTATTACATATTAATAATTATTTTTAATTGTTACTAAGTTATTTTAAGTGATAATTATTAAATCCTAAGAGATTTTTACTAATTTGTATTACATTTCATTATAATACTTTCAAAACTGTGTATACTCGTCAGTCCTCTGGCAGTCAAATTCTGAAATTTTATAAATATCTTACAATGTACTCAAAAAAGTGACTGGCCCGATTGGGAACAATATACTAATTAGATTAGCTATCATATACACCAGAATTTATAGAAGTTTGATTTAAAAACTATCGTAAACAAAATATCCTCAAAAGTTACCCAACTTTTGTATAATCACCCATAACTATTTGTATTTTTTTTTTTAATTTTAATTAATATTTTCTTA
This sequence comes from Eupeodes latifasciatus, assembly GCA_920104205.1. Taxonomy (NCBI): domain Eukaryota; kingdom Metazoa; phylum Arthropoda; class Insecta; order Diptera; family Syrphidae; genus Eupeodes; species Eupeodes latifasciatus. The sequence goes on from OV049925.1 coordinate 19,271,061, forward strand.
GAGTTTATAATACAACTTTTGGAATCCTTTTTTTATCAATATAGGAGAACTTATTCAGACGAAGTGTAAAACTTTTATAATCTTACCCAATTTGAACTCTTCTACTATCATAACTATATACAAATTATATTTCTATAAAAGTAAGAGAGAAGTTATACCTACAAAGGTAAGGTAGCTATCTGGTATTTGTAAGATGCAATTATTTTTTTTGCCTTGTAGTCCTTTTATACTTTTGAGATGATTCTGAATGCCATTTATACTTTGTGAGTACTCCTTCCGGAAATGGCGAAAGGATATGTATGTACATGCTTATCTATCTATGAGTAAAATAGACAAGCTTATTTACCTATAGAAGTTGAAAAATATATGTACTTTAGCTAAAATTATAACGTGTTTTTATTATTCGACGAGAAGATTTATTACCTTGGGGTATAGTTGCTGTCTTGTTATTTTTATGGTGTTTTGTATGTTATGTATGATATTTATCCTTTAGGTGATTTTTTTTTACTTTTACCTTGTGCCAGAAACCGAATGGCAGTTAGTTTAGTGATGGAAAAATATATGTATATATTTCCGACACTTAAATGTTTTCAAAAACAAAAATACGAACTCAACCTAAATATATATTCTATACGCTCTTAAATGGTATCTAGGGACATGTTTTTTAACACAAATAAAAAATATAGTTTACCTACCTTAGTGTGTTTCCTTAAAGAGTAAAGGACCTTCTTTTTTTTTCTTTTAAGTTTAAAAGGGTAATAAGAAGGAAGAGGTGTGGTCGTTTGTAAAGAGCATACTTTAGTAATCTGAATTTTTTAAGGAGAAAGTTGTTTTTGAGAAAAAAAGGGTTCAAGTGGAGGAATTATACATTTACTTTTGCTTAAATTCTTAGGAAAACTTCCTCTCTCTCTCCCTCTGTAGTCTCTGGAAACTTATACAAACTATAGCTCTTAGGTATGGGCACTTAATATTTTTGTTTCGAGTTATGTATACGATATAGCTTTGAAGTGTTAATTTTAAGGAATTTCTACAAGTGCTATATGAAGGTGTTTCCGGGTTATCGAGAAGTTCTCTTGGTTAAATTTCCGTACGATAAAACTTTATGAATTAAGTAAAATGAAGACTGTTGTTTTTTTCTTATATCAAATGCAAATTGCGTTCTTTTGAAAAATATCAAGAATTTAAATATAAAATTATGTTACAAAAACTTTTGGAAGGTAATATTAGGGTTGATTTATAACATTAATTATCTCAGTTGAGTACCTGTAGATGTAGAAATACAAATTAGTCGGAAATTGTTAGAGCACATAATTTTGTATGTTTTGAGCTTATAACTGCTGTCTTCGTCTTCTATAAACTGTCTAATTGAGAATTGCAAGAAAAATGAGAGCAGAATGATTTCTGTTAATTTTTCAAGTGTTTTGTTTGCATATTAAAATCAGTATGACAAATTTGAAAATGTAGATATCAATCTTGAGTTAGCTTTACTAACGATCGAATTAATATGCTACGTCGAGATTAGAATTAAAAAAAAGAGGCTGGGATGCGACCCACACTGATAACTTCCCATCCCGTCTATCGATTTGTCTTGCTTAAAAGTTTGTCTAAATGTATCAATTCTTACCAAATTTGCGTTCTATTTTTTGTAGATTTTATTTTTTTTTATTAAAAAACGGACTGTTGGATTTTTATAAAAAAATTATTGAATATAAAAAACAATATTTTCTGTAAAATAAAATAAGTTTGAAGCCAATATTTTTAATTTTTGAAAAGCTATTTGAGCCGAAAATCAATTTTTACCAACTTTTATTAATTTTTTTGTTTAGGTTTTTATTTTTTGTAAAAAAAACTGTCAATTCGATTTTTCTCAAAATTTGTCCTAATATTGAAAACAATATTTCTTATAAGTTAAAATTAGTTAGAAGCCATAACCTCAAATTTTTGAAAAGATATTTAAGTCGAAAATCAATTTTTACCAACTTTTGTTAATTTTTTTTTCGGTTTTTAATTTTTTGTAAAAAAACTGTCAATTCTATTTTTTTCAAAATTTTACTGAATATTGAAACCAATATTTTTTGAAAGATAAAAGTAGTTTAAAGCCAATATCTCAAAGTTTTGAAAAGATATTTGAGTCAAAACTCAATTTTTACCAACTTTTTTTTTATTTTTTTTAGGTTATTATTTTTTGTAAAAAAACTGTCAATTCGATTTTTCTCAAAATTTTATCAGATGTCAAAAACATTATTCTTCGTTGCACAAAATTGTTTTGGAGATGAAATCATATTTTAGTCGTAAAATTTTCGAAGTGACAAATTTTTTTTTCAGTTTTTTTGATTTATAAAAAAAACCGTTAATTGAATTTTTTTCCAAAAATATAATTGTTTTGTATCACGTTACAATATATAATACAAAATTTAATTCAAGTCTCTAGTGTTATTGGTTCATGAGATATTTAGGGTTAACCAAAATGTTCACCTTTTTTTTAAACTGCTATGGTAAAAAAACCACCCACGCAATTTTCTTGAGAGCCCTTTCTGCATCTTTCTGCCTTATTATCTGTATAACAAAATTTATTTGAAGTCGATATCTCTTCTGGTTCTTGAGCTATGGACGACGAAAAAAACGTCGCGAACGTACGGACGTACGGACGTACGAACGTACGTACACACGCACGCACAGACATCTTTCTAAAAATCTTTTATTTCGACTCTAGGGACCTTAAAACGTCGAGAAATGTCAAAATTTTCAATTTGTCAAATCGGACCTATTACAATAACTTCCTATGGGAAGTTAATAACTCCAAAATCTTAAAACGCGATGTATAGAGTTTTGCGATATTTTATAATTAATCATGTATGTTTTTTAAGAGAAAGTCATTGCCTGATAATGACAATTGAATTAAGGTTTAGCCCGTTCTTTATGCAACAAATAGCAAAACTTCTAATATCCTATTGGAGTTGTAATCGATCGTATATAGATTTTATGCTTTTGAAGATTTTCATATCATCCGCATAGATTAAAATGTTACTATATCGTACACAAAGGGGTACATCATTGATAGCTAAGATAAAGAGTATAGGTCCTAAATGACTATCCTGAGGAACTCCTGATTTGGCAATGAAAGGGTTAGAGAAATAACTTCTGAATTTAACTTGATAATACTTTTTTTGAGATATGATGAAATCAATGTGATAAGCTGAGGAGACCCCAAAGCTTCAGAATAATCAGGTTAAACACAGTCCAGCTCTTCTAGGACAATTAAGAGATTGGTCTGTTAAAACTAATGTTAGGCTTACCTTACCATGTCGTTGGGAATTTATCTAAGCTTAGATAATGGAGATACCACTACTGACTTACATTTTTTTTAAGACAATTGGCGGAATTCTATCTGGACCAGTGGAATAATCAACTTTAAGTAATGCCAAGTAATGCTAAATTTCGTCTACCGTTTTTTGAACAATAGTCTGAGGACAGTGTTACAATTATAGAAAGAAAACTTCATCTATTTTTACAGGAGTGTCAATGAAAGATTGCTGTGTCAATGAAAGATTAACTGGGTAGCCATTATACTTCCGTTGTATATTAAAAAATGTCCAAAAGCTTTTGGGGCAACCCTAAGCCAACATTTCATATCTATAAGATATTCGGCATATAAATAATTGGAGAGTGATTTAAACTCTTCAAAGTGTTTATATTTTTTATAAGATTTTTCCAAGCATTGTTTCTTTTGTTGCGAAGCATTGTAAGCTTTTTCATATACCATGGATGACAAAAGCTGTAATACGAGTATTTTAAGAGGAACGATATCTTTTATGCAGGATTCCAATATGTAAATTGTAAAAGTATGAAACTGCAACGTCAACGTCATTTAAAATTGTTATGTGCTTAATTAACAAGTAGATTGATCTTCAGAAAGTTGCTGAAAATTGGCTTTCCGAAAGTCAATAGAATATGAACAGTCATGCGAATTACTATTTTTTAGTAAATAACCGTCTTATTCAATAAAAAAGTCAAGTTGGAAATGGTATTTATCTATATTCGATATATATTATGATTTTTTAAAAGCTACAGGAAAGTTTTTCAAAAAAAAAAAAAACAAATAAAATTCAGGAAAAATGCATACAATCTTTATTTGAATCGATAGTACGGTCCATATAATTTAATGTTTGAACGGTATTTCATACAAATGTTGAACTTGACTGCGCCTCAAATGCTCCATCCGCTTAGTCCAATTTTGGCATACTCTTTCCAACATTTTGGCAGGTATTTCACGAATAAATGCTTTCATGTTGTCTTCCAATGCGTCAATTGAAGCGGAGCTTTAACATAGCCCCACAAAAAATAGTCTGAATTAACGCACGATCTAGGTGGCCAATTGACCGGTCCCGAACGTGAAATAAAATGTTCACCGAACTCGCCTCTCAATAAGTCCATTGTTGCGCGTGCTGTGTGGCATGCGGCACCGTCTTGTTGAAACCACATGTCATGCAAGTCAAGCTCTTGCATTTTGGGCAAGAAAAAGTTGGATGTCATCTCACGGTAGCGCTCACCATTCACAGTTACGTTACGATTCGCATCATCTTTAAAGAAGCACGGTCCAATGATGCCACCAACCCATAAACCGCACCAAACTGTTACTTTTTCTGGATTCATTGGTAGCTCTTGCAATGCTTCTGGCTGATATTCACTCCAAAATCGACAATCAATTGGCTCATTTACGTACCCATTTAGCCAACAATTTTTTCGAAGAAGCGCACGATGAATTTTTTTAACAGAGCAAGCATTTTGATAATAAATTTCAATAATTTGCAAGCGTTGTTCGTTTGTAAGACGATTCATGGTTAAATTATAGACCAAACTGAAGATGTTTGACAGTGAAACAAAACACGAAACATGCGTCAGCTGTTTAAACCAGTGTTGCCAAAAAGATAATAGCTAAAAAATCACCCTTTAGTAGAATTTGATTGAACTACTACACCTAAAAGAAGAATATTGCTGTCCAAACCAGCGATAGCCATGATATGATTAAGAGCAAGATAAAATTCAACAAAAGCTGAAGCTTGGCTTTTTAGAGGAGTTTAGACATTTTAAACTAATAAATCTTTTGACTGCAGCGATATTTGAACGCAAATAATTTCAATTGTCTAGTTAAAAGGGAATGTTATGGAATTCGTAAAAAAATTATTTCTAATAGCTATGAAGACTCCACCAACTACTGAACTAACTCTATCCACGTGACGATCTTTCCTACAAATTAAGAAGTCTTGATCAAAAAGTTATATGTCTAAGATATTGGTGTTCAAGTATGTTTCAGTGATAGCGAATATATCGTATGGAAAATCTTTAGAATCTTGCTTGTTTTGTTTTTAAAAATACCATTTTAACATTTTTAAGGGCACCAATGGGAAGTTATCAATATGGGTCGCATCCCAACTTATTTCTTGTTCTTCAAAGTTGTTCGCAAGAAAATAAAACTAATTACTCGTTATTTATAACTCTTGATCCATTATTAATATTTTGTTAGACTAACATCTCAAAACAAATTCTACCTTTAAAATATTAAAAGTTACTGATATTTCTTACAAACTCCTTGAATTTGTTACTCGCTACTTTACCTAAAACATTTTAAACCTGAGTTTGTAGTATTTATATCGAATCGTTAAAGTTAAACACAGTATCATGTTACTTTCTAACTAACTTACTTATCAATATATTATATTTCTTAAGATAATATTTTTAAATTCTCCTAACATCAAGTAAGTGTGTGATTGAGTTAACAGAAAACAAATAAATATAAATTTTTGTGTCCAGCGTGTCGTTTAAGAAAAAAACGAATAAGATTTGCAAAAACTATACTTGTAATTCGTTACTTATTCTTTCCTTTTGAATACTTGATTTTTCTTTTTCAAAGCTCATTACTAGTTGTTCTACACTTTTTGACGTTGTCTGTTACTTAGTACTTATTTCTGGTCACACGTTGATTTTCGCCCATCATTCGATATTTGCTACTCGTTAATTGTTTTTTTTTTATTTTAGTTTATTAAGAAGATTTTATCTGAATTGTTTCTATATTAAAGTATTGTTTCAAAATACAACTCGAATCGAGGTTCTGCGCCATTCGTTTCTTAAATGTGTTGTGTTATCTTTAATTTACATATAAATCAATGATTTTGATTGAAAACTTTCTTTAACTATTTCCTTTTTGAACTTGAGATATAATTTTAATATTTTTTGTTTGTGTATAATCACACCTCTTCAATTCAATCAAAATTTTAAGATTGACAATAATAAACATAATTTCCCTCTCATAAGTCAATTGCAAAATACAATGTTATCCTTTTTATATGGAACAAATGTGTGAAATTCAATTCAAAAACTCTTCTGACATTTATTTGCACTCATCTATTAAACCCCACACACGGCATGGCATAGACTCAAGTGGCTGTCATATCACATATCGTTAGTCATCAATGATATGATATGGTTAACATTTCATTCATTTATATAAAATATATGCATTAATATATAGATTTATAGATCCTTGTTCATACCATTTTATAGTAGATGAAAAGTTGTACATCTCATTGAATGTTTGTGTTCTGAATACATGCATATAATGTCAGCAAAAGATGACTCAAGTACCCTAAATCAGTGCCAGACATTGAATCCATATTATTCTTAAAATATGTACCGTATGTATGTATTTTTTATAATATGTTCATACATTGGTTTTTTAAGAATACTTCAAAACATCTAAATGCAGATGAAGAGAAGATGTGATTTGTAGGTCAATTTTCTTTGGATTTTTCCTCGTCCTCGGTATAATTGAATATGTTCATAAGGATTCTTGTGAAAAACTTCTTCAGTTTATGTCATGAAAAAGAGAAACTTTTTATCTTTTGTTATAATATTATCCTTTTTTTGTATTCTTTGAAATGATGCATAATAATCATTAGGATTTAAATACGTACATATTTTATGTTTCAAAATTTAATACGGGTTCTGGGATTTCTTTTAAAAGATACATACATAAATAAATTCTCCATTATCATTATTTTACGAAGAAAGGATGTCCCTTTTTTTTAAGGAGACAATTATCCTAAAATTTTAGAAAATCGTTTTTCCTAGAATCAAATCCTTGGAATCAAAATCAATTTTATAATTGTAGATGGTTTTATTATCAAAAATTATATATGTAAATTTATCAAAGTATCTACTCTTGGAATGATATAACTGTTTTAGTATACTTTATCTTATTGTCTTTGAAATAAAGCCCTTTATTGTTTAATATTAACAAAGAAAACAATAACTAAATGAAATGATTTTACATTAAACAATTCGTGTAGACATATTTTGATAGGATGATGAACAGATGCGTATTGTTTTGGCATTGTGGAAGAAGCAATACCGCACGATAATAACTCATCAAGCTTAGGAAAGATGTGCGATTTTGTTTTCAATTGTTTCAACTGAATTTGCGATTAATCATATTTAGGCTAAATAAATAAAAGGTTTCCTGTGAAGCTTGCAAGATTTGAACAGGCAGGGTTGACAGATAAGGGTTATTCAAAAAATACAAACTGCACAGAAAACAATCGGTTTTTCATTGGTGAATGATATTTCCAAATAAATCATCTTTTTTGAACATGTTTTCATTCTTATATTAAGTATATTTTTTTTTTTTTTTTTAAGGAGTAGTGGATGTTAATTTCATTGTCAAGAAAAATTGTAGCCATTAACAATTTGCACAATTGCGACTGTGTATACCTTCTATAATGTCAAGAATTCTATTTTTTAGGTCTTGAACGGATCGTTATGCATTGGAAATAAACTACGTCCTTCACGTGACCCTAAAACAAAATTTTTTGAAAAGTACTACATCAACTTGCACATCATCTTGTTGGAAAATTAACGTCTCGTTAACCTTTCAATTTTGGCCATAAAAATCTAACTGAAAACCCGTACTAAACAGTGACACATTGAAGATGTAGAAGTTTTTCAACAACCATTTTTAAAATGCGAAAATTCTGTTTATTAATGTAGTCTTACAAGGAATAACAGGCCTCATCGATGAATATGATTTTTCGATTAAAATTCGGGTAATTTTGATGAAGCTTAGGGACTTGCTTAATATCTTATGTTAACAAAACCTTAAGACCTAGGTTTTTATGAAATAGGATGCAGTGACTATTGTGAAAACCCTAATTCCAAACATCAACAATAAATAAATACAAGACATACGATTTCGATGCTTCATATCTTTAGCAACTTGTCCCAACAGCTCAAATTTTGTAACCATCACTTTAGCTATTGCTTCACAACGACCCAAACGTTTTTCGAACTTTGACTGCAAAACTTTTACAATTTTTTAGTGCGTCTCAGTCATTTCAAAGCGTTGTTGAAGCTTGTATCATTACATTTTCAACATTAAAAATATGACAGCTTCAAAATCTGGCCAAATATTTAAAATGAAAAATGTTATTGGCAATTCTATAAAGAAAAACAATAACAACAACACATATCAGTTTCAAATTAAAAAAACAGGCTTGAATGCGACCCACACTGATAACTTCCCATCCCGTCTTAAAAGGTTTGTAGGTTTTTGTGTTTTGTTAAAAAAGTTATCAGTTATCATATTTTGCTTATGATAAAAGAGTTTGATTTCAAAATCTATTTTGGTTAACGAGATTTTTATTCGAAAACAAATTTTATCAATTTTAGTAGCATTTCTTAAAAGTTTTTATTTTTAATATAACCAAATACAAACTGGAGAAATGAAAATAATTTGAAACCAATGTTTTCTATTCTATTCACGAGATATCGGAAACCGAACATCAATTTTTACCAATTTTGCGTACCTACTATTTTTTGTAGATTGGACCGTTGGATTTTTATAAAAAATGTACTGAACGTCGAAAACAATATTTTCTGTGAGATAAAATAAGATTGAAGCCAATATTTTTAATTTTTGAAAAGATATTTGAGTCGAAAGTAAATTTTTACTAAGTTTTAGTCTTGCTTTTTTTTTAGGTTTTTATTTTTTTGTAAAAAACTGTCAATTCGATTTTTCTCAAAATTTTACCGAATATTGAAAACAATATTGCGTATAATAAAAAAATTAGTTAGAGCCAATATCTTAAAGTCTTGAAAAGATATTTGAGTCGAAAATCAATTTTTACTACTTTTAATAATTTGTGTTTAGTTTTTATTTTTTTTTTGTAAAAGAACTGTCAATTTGATTTTTTTCAAAATTGTATTGAATATTGACAACAATATTTTTTAAAAGATAAAATAAGTTTTAAGCATATATCTTAAAGTCTTAAAAAGGTATTTGAGTTGAAAGCCAATTTTAACCAAATTTTAGTAATGTTTTTTTAGGTTTTTATTTTTGGGTAAAAAACTGTCAATTCGATTTTTCTCAAAACTTTACTGAATGTTGACAACAGATTTTTTTAAAATATAAAATTAGTTTAAGGTCCATATTTCAAAGTTTTGAAAATATATTTGAGTCGAAAATAAATTTTTACCAACTTTTTTTAATATTTTTTTTAGGTTTTTATTTTTTGTAAGAAAACTGTAAATTCCATTTTTCTTAAAATTTTGAAGAATGTTGAAAATAATATTTCTTATAAGATAAAATTAGTTGAAAGCCATAATCTTAAATTTTCGAAAAGCTTTGAGTCGAAATTCAATTTTTACCAACTTTTAATAATATTGTTTTTAGGTTTTTATTTTTTATAAAAAAAACTGTCATTTAGATTTTTCTCAAAGTTTTGCAAGATTGTTTTGCAGATAAAATCGTTTTTCAGTTTTTTTGATTTATAAAAAAAAAGTTAATTGGAATTTTTTCCAAAAATATATTTGTTTGGTTTCACGTTACAATATATAATATGAAATTTAATTCAAGTCTCTAGCGTCATTGGTTCATGAGATATTTAGGGTTAAGCAAAATTTTCACCTTTTTTTAAACTGCTATGGTAAAAAAACCACCCACGCAATTTTCTTGAGAGCCCTTTCTGCATCTTTATGCCTTATTATCTGTATAACAAAATTTATTTGAAGTCGATATCTCTTCTGGTTCTTGAGCTATGGAGGACGAAAAAACGTGGCGAACGTACAGACGTACGGACGTACGAACGTATGTACACACGCACGCACAGACATCTTTCTAAAAATCTTTTATTTTGACTCTAGGAACCTTGAAACGTTGAGAAATGTCAAAATTTTCAATTCGACAAATCGGACTCATTACAATAACTTCCTATGGGAAGTTAATATGGTTCAAAACTTGCACTATTTCAAACAAGTAGCTTTTTAATGAGCTAAGCTAATTGAATGATTCCACCTTCGAAAAGTGTGGCTAAATAACAAATCTCGATTTTTCAAATTGTAGCCGAAATTCGGTTTTAAATTAAAAGGCTAGTTTCACTATGAAACTCTTTAAGAGGAGGAATGCACCTGGCTATATCAGTGGCCACAAACCATAACCGCCTAAGTCGAGTTATGACGAAAATAAGTTTTGTTCATAATCCTGTTCAAAATATCAAGATCTATACACTCTCAATTTTTTACGTCTGTATCTCTTTTCAAACAGAAGTTAAAAGCAAAAAACCTAACAACCTAAGTTTCTTTTCAAAAAATTTCATTTGCCAAAACAACTTAACTCAAGAAAAAATAATGTTTTTATAACGTTGGTTTCATAACTCAACATATGTTCTTTAAGTATCTTAAGTTTGCTTTGCCATACAAACTTATCTTTAGATAGGTTAATATTACTTTCTTATTTTCTTAAAAAATGATTAAGGAATAAAAACTTTAGTCAAGATAAGAAAATTATAGTCTGCCCATAATTAAAAACTGCCGTTATTAAATTTTTCTTAAGTCAACGTAGGCTGTTATGCCCCAAATAGAAGAAAAATTAAATTTTCTTAACTTGAGATAGGCTGTTATGGAAAATCACGGTTATGATAGTTGATAGATTTAACTTGACTTAAGCTCTTATGGCAAACCAGAACACATTTCTTCTAAAATTATAAATCGAGTTTGGCCGTTATGGCATATTTGAATTTCAAAAATCGCAAATCTAAGTTCACTTAGGCTCTTCTGCCTTAACCAATTTAATATTAATTTCGCGAAAATCCGAGTCATAAGTTGATTTATGTTGTTGTGACTAGTCATATCTGCAGTGAAGAGTAAGAAAAAGTTATTTTTAAAGTTAAAAGTTATTGTAAAAGTGCGTGTGAAATGTCTAACAGAGCAGTGAAAATGGTACAATTAGCGAGAATGCTTTCTGAACGTGCTAAAGCCAAAGGTAAGTTCGTCTTATTTATATTTAGCTGTCATAAATATTCCCGAATTTGAATTTTGTATTGATTAAATATTCATTTCCTTATCTACTTAATTAAATTTTTTTGAGCAATGTACTTTTGAACTCTATATAAATAAATATACGTACATATATGTTTTTTAGCAAAACAGTAGATAATAAGAAAAACGAGCATTTATTCGTAAGATTTTTCCGGAGTAAAGAAAAAGGATAATTGTAGGCATAACTTTTCATCTGCTCTATAAAAATCGATTGCTTTCAATTGCATGGGTCCTTTTCTGTTTCAATCTTTCGATATTTACCAATTGTTCACTTTTAAGTGCATTCTTTATCATTTTTTTAATAAGCAAATGAATAAATTAACGCTTTTAACCTTCTAAATTCATGTGAGTTTTCTGTCTAAAGTGACATTTTAGAATTAAAATACAAATTTGAAATTTTTGAGCCCGTCATTATTTTGATATTTAAATATTAAGTTAAAAAATAAAATAATGTGGATCTTTTAAGCGTATACGTATGCGCAGTATGTTAAACTACTTTTTTCTTTGAAACAATTTATCGGAAACTTTTCTACGATTTTGTATATACTTTTTATAGAAATTGTATTTGTGACTGAAAATCTAAGGTATGGTGAACAAATCGTAGAAAACTGTCCGATAGCTATTGTAGAACAAAAAGTTACCTTTTATTCATATGATGTTAGGTATGTATGTACATATGTATATAATACTTATTACGTTTATAAAATCCATAACAAATTAAACGTCTCACAAAATCCCTTAAAAACGCCAGATTTTTCGTTTTTTACCTCAAATATCTCCAAATCCTGACATACAAACAAATAATATACACATATATATGTATATGTATTTACATAGCTGTAGGCAGATCACATTTTGTATATTATTGCTAAAATGATGAAGTTCTCACTCTTCCATAACTTTTACTACAATTTGCTGCAGAAAACGTTCGGGGTTTTGAAAATGGAAGATTTCAGGGCGAAACGGAAACGCCTCGTGCAAACAAGAGTAATCAAACATCAACAGAACAATGCACAAGTAATGAAGAGTTGAATTACGACCTATTGCCAAATTTCGAACCGAGCGTACTGAACGAAACACAATCATCAATAAACGGGCTGTATTTTGATGTTGGCTTGCTCCAAAGTAAGAAAAATAGTAGTTATAGTTACCCTTATTAACGTCTTTTAAGATACATTATTTCATAGAAGAAAAATTATTAGGGTTAAAAAGTTGAGATAAACATAATCATTATTTTTATTTAGGTAAATTTAAACTAACTAACAACATTGAAACTGATTCCGAATGTGATGATAGTTTATTCGATAAACCTGAATGGATGAATAATTCTGATGATTCAGTGATAGATCCAGATTTTAACTTATCTAGTACGAGTAAATCAAGTGATTCGAAATCTGAGAATGATGAAGAAATTATTGCTTTGGGAGCTCAATTGGAAGAAGCTCTAGCAACACCAAAATGCAAGAATAAGAAAAAACTTCGTGTTAAACTTCGAAATAGTGGGCAGTCATATCAATCAGTCAAAGGAAAAACAGTTAGGGCCAGATCCTGCAAGGCGTTCGGTAACTGTCGGAGTAAATGCAATGAGAGAATAGATATTGAAAAAATTAAATTGCTGTTCAAACACTACTGGTCCCTAGGAACTTATGACCAAAGAATTCTATACATTGGATCTATGATAAACATAGGGGATAAGAAATGTGACACCTTGGTTAATGCAACTAACCGGAAGCGAAAACGCGAGCATACTATGAAGTATACGCTGGAAGTCGACGGAAATATTTTCAATGTATGTAAAAAACATTTTGTCCAGTGCTTTGGAGAAACTGATAGCTTCGTTAAATCAGTTATAAACAAAAAATTGGCTGTCCATCAATTCCATTTAAAAATAGGAGAGGAAATCATACTCCTGCTAATAAGTTTGACGTAGTTGTAGAAGAAGAAGTGAGGAATCATATTTTAAGGTTTCCAGCGTATGAAAGCCATTACAGTCGAAGGGACACCTGCAAAAAATATTTACCAGCTAGCCTCAATCTCTCATCTATGCACCGCCTCTACAAATCAGAGTCCTCAAATCCGGTAAGTGTGTCCAAATACTCCCACATTTTCAAAACCATGGGCCTTAAATTTAAAGCACCGAAAGTAGACACGTGTTCTACTTGTGATACGTATATTTCGAAGATCAAAGTTGCTGAATCTGAAGACGAAAAGTGCATGTTGATTGAACAAAAAAAAGAGCATCTTAATAAGGCCGAAATGGCATATGAAGCAAAACGGAATGATAAAATGGAGGCAATCAAATCTAATTGCATAAGAACTTACGCCTTTGACCTCCAACAATGCTTGCCAACACCATTTTTAAGAAACTCTATAAGCTTTTATAAAAGACAACTATGGACCTTTAATTTAACGGTGCACGATTTAGAGTCAAATTACGCAAAATGTTTCATGTGGCATGAAGCTATGGCCCGTCGTGGCGGAAACGAAATTTCATCTTGCATCTTCAAGCTACTGAAAAGTTTACCGGAAGAGACTAAATGCATAACATTCTACAGCGATTCATGCTCTGGCCAGAACAAGAATTCATTAGTTGCTGCAATGTTTATTGCATTTTTATCTAGTTCGGAAAAAATTGATTACGTCGATCACAAATTCCTGGAACCAGGACACACGCACATGGAATGCGACAGCGACCATGCCCTAATTGAGCGTATGAAAAAAAAAACAAATGTCCAAATTGAAACACCTAGAGATTGGTATCAGTTCGTCAATACAGTTGGATCCAAGATTGAAACAGTTGAGATGAGGAACGGAGATTTTTATGATTTTTCAAAATTTTCTAAATCTAAATTTTCCTTTAAACGAGTTGATGAAGATGGTAATAGATTTAATTGGCATGAAGTTCGGTGGCTGCGATACACAAAACGTAGCAATCAAGTGGAATATAAAAATTCTTTGGATAAAAATGAGTCTTTTAAAATTTTAAAAGTAGGAAAGAGAGCAGCTTCTGTAAATGTCCAAATTTCCAACGTAATGGACTTACCAAGTATTTCTCAAGAGAAAAAAAAGGATCTTATGAGCTTAAAACAATTCATAAGTCCTGATTTTCATTCCTTTTATGATAATCTTAAGACAAATATGGACGAGCCAGATACCCATCCTGATTTAACGGAGCCTGACAACGCAGATGATGTTTGAACAGCGATTTTGGTCACAAAAATGAAAAAATGTAAATGAAATTAAAAAAAAATTCAAATATAAATATAATAATCATATATTTTTCTCAAAATTTAATTTGTTTGTTTATTGAAATGGTACATACTAAGTAATGTTAAAAATTTGTTGCAAGAACAACTATTTCTTGACACGTAAGTAAAAATCTAGGAAAAGTAACTTAAAATATGGTTCCTTATTGGTAAGGAAAAGAACTTAACTCAACATAGAAAATCATATACCACATTCTCACACAAAGATTATCGACCTAAGTCGACATAAGAAACTTGAATTGTTCTTCCTTAATATGCCAAAATAGCCTAACTCAACTTAAGCTTTTTACTTTTTTCCTCCTAAATATGCCACAAAAGCCTAACTTGACCTAATATTTTTATTTTTTTCAAGTTCAATAAGCCATAACAGCTTAAGTGTTTTTTTCATAAATTACTCCTTAGTTGTCTTTTATAAAAATAATTTGACCTTAATTTCTAAAAAAAGAGTTAATTTTCTTCAATTTTGCATTAATTTTTTTTTGAAATTCCCATACATTTTTTGTCAAACACGATCTAAAACTTCAAACTGCTCTCCTGAAAAGTATGAAAAACTGACTTAGGCGGTTATGGCTTATGACCACTGATATATGTATATATCACTGGAGTATATCCTGTTAAAAATAAAATGTCTGATAAAAAACAGTTTGCTTCGTTAATTTATCCTTGATTCTTTTTGGAGACATTGATTTTTGAAAAATAAAATTTTTAAAAACAACAACAAAAAACATTTTTATTACAAAAATAAATTTGAGAGCTTAATTCGAAAAAAAAATTATTTGCTCCAGGGTACCAGAAAATCAGTTTACAAATACAGTACTTATTGTTTAAAATTTACCTATAAAATGAGTTTATCTTAAAAAAAAATTAATAAAAATCCATTAGTTCGTTTTTGAGAAAATTCGAATTTTCTATTTTCGACCAACAAATTTGTATGGGGACTACTGTTATTTTTAGTCTTAAAACAGTATGAAGAAAGTGCCTTGAGCGAATCGGCTCGAAACCTAAATTTCTATTTTTAAACTCAATTAACTATAAGTTTGGGCTAAAGGGGCGTGGACAGACAGACAGACGAACGGAATTGGGAGATCCGCTTTTTACGACTTCTCTACCATCGTTATGTTATGTTTGAATAAAATCTCGAATTCAATTTTTTTACGAATGTAAAAAACACATTGCACAAAAGAACAGCGGTTTTTTTTGTGAACAAACCGAAACACTTAAGATGGAGAGCTTTTCAACAATCGTTTTCAAATTTTATGATTCCTAAAAACTACAATTTTGTTTATTAATATAGTCTCTGAGATTAAAATATGGACCTCATCAATGATGATGATTTTTCTATGAAAATCCAGATCATTTCAATGCATTTTAAGTACTGGCTATAGAGATCTTATAATAACTAAGCTTCAAAAACCTTAAAACCAATTCATTATGTAAAGTGTGTGAAATGATTAAGTCAAAAGATCTACGAAGAATTGATAAATCTTTACTATCTTGTCCCACCAATTTCACTGGCCGAGAAGGTGCTTCATGACGACCCAAAAGCCTTGCAAACTGTGACTGCAAAAGTTTCACAAGTCTAGTCAGGTCCTACAAATTTGAATGCGTTGTTGTAGTTATGCCATTAATAATAATCGTGTACTTATTTCTCGTCAAATGTCAAGAGATAATAGGTTTAAAAGTGACACCTGTCAATAATATCAATATTGGGATACCCTTTAACACGCATAAAACAACATTTAATTGTGAGCATTACGGAAAAAAGGAAAGTGCTATAGAGGAAGTGTTTTGAATTCTAAAACATTGCAATAACAAAGGAGGACAGAGTGCGGTAATGTAGTACATCCGGAATTCTACTTAAAAGTAAACTGATGGTCATTCTTAGGCTCAGTTTTTTAGTTAACTCCGAATTAAGCCCAAAACTAATTAATCCCGAATTCAGAGTTAACTCACGAACAAGTTTTTCAGAGGGGGTAAGATAATAACCTTATGAGTGGTATTATAATTTGGTATCACTGAAAAGTTATCATTTCAGTTATTAAAAACAGCCATCAACCGTTGTTTTTAATCTCATATGTTTTTTTTTGTTTAATTATTCAAAATGAACTAACGAAATTCAAAGTTTTCTCCAAATAAATTAAAATGAATTGGTTAGCGAACTGATAAGTATTTTTCTTCTCTAAAGAGTTCAACTTCAAATTTCGAATAAGCCCCCATCGGTCAAGTTGGAGTCTGAACATAACAAAAAATTATTCATTGTTCCACAAAAAGGCATAAAAATAACTTTTCAATTGTAAGCTTAGTATCGGTCAAAAAAAAGTTGTATTAAAAGCAGAGTTAACTTACCAAATTTAAAGGGTTAACTCAGAGTTAACAACGAGATAATAATATACTGTAAAACATATTTCAGGAGTTAACTCGAGCTTAAATCTTAAACTAAAACGATCTCGCACTGAAAAACTAGGCCTTAGAAATGCGAATTTACAGTTGAATTGCTTAACCGTAGGAATTCAGCGGGAGAAATTGAGTTCTAATTTTTTCTTTAACAGATTCTTAAAGGTAGAAGTTAATTTAATATTTCTAAGAAATTTCGAAGAAATAGAAGAAACGATAGCAGTAAAACTCATTCATCAAAACAATATGTATATTTTACCCTGCTACATTAATTGTAACAAGTGGGATCATGATTTTGAGAAGTTAATTCACACCATGCAATTCTTAGCGAATAAAAGCGTCTTAGTGATCGGGGATTGGAATGCTAGAACTAACAACGCACAAATCACTACATGTCAACACATCTCTAATCCGGCGATTACTCATGTAAACATGAAATCGAAAGACAAAATATGTAATAAAAACGGCTCTGGTATGTTAGAGTTACTACAAATGTATGACCTAGTAGTGCTTAATGGATGTACTGATACTGAAGGAGATGAACAGGGTTGCTATACCTTCATAGGAGGTCAAAGGCAATCAATCAATGACTACTGTGCAGTGAATAATATTGAATGGATTGAGCAGATTAAAAAATTCGAAGTGCAGTGTAAACCCTTCTCGGGTCACATGCCTATTACAGTTGAATTTACAAGAGAATCATCAACCCGACACACTAATCTCAAATTACTACCGAGACTCAAATGGAAGGATGAGGAATCAGACTGTTATAAGCGTGCTTTGAGCAATTTAATTGAAACAAATTTACTGGCAACCGAATCTACTGACATTACGGCTAGTCAATTAACAGAATTTATACGAAGCTCAACAACGTACAAAATATCAAACACGAGTTCACCGTTTAAACAACAATAGTTTGATAATGACTGTTTGAAGGCACGCCAAAGATCTTTTGCACTTATGAAAATTGTCCGGATTTCGCATAATCCCGATTTAAAGAAATGGTACAATGGCTGCAACACCTACTACAAAAATGTATGCCTACACAAGAAAATAGAATTTGAAAACAACAATGCACTTAATCTAGGTCAAACTAAAAACTTGAAAAAATTTTGGAAATTGCCAGAAATATTAACGGTACAAGCTATACATAATAGGTTCAGGGTTATCAGCTGAATCACTTGCAATCCATTTCAAACATCTTCTCCACAGCGACTCAAACCTTCAGATATCAATCTTCGACGAATCTTTATGTTCAGCCATAACACTTGAGGAAATAGAAGCAGTAATGAAGAAAGCGAAAATGGAAAGGCACCAGGTGAAGATGGGATACCCTACGAATTTTACCAGAACGCAACTCCTTCATACTTTAACTATTTGTTGAAGTTTTATAACAAGATCTTGGCTAACGCCCTCCTCCTCGTTCACAAAATCAGTTATCTTCCCAATTCATAAAAAAGGCGCTTTTGATATTGCTGACAACTATCGAGGCATATCATTTATGAACGCATTAGCCAAAATATTCTGCGGTATACTTGTGGAGAGACTTGAAAAGTGGGTGGAGAGGAAAAGTATTCTTTCAAATCTTCAAGCCGGTTTTAGAAAAAACTATTCTACAACAGACCAGATTTTTACACTTTCTTCAATCGTTAAAGCCTTCCAAGCACGTAATAAAAAAGTATACTCTTTCTTCGTAGATTTCAAAACAGCTTTCGATCGGGTGAATCGTAATGCACTGTTATATAAGCTCTCGCAGTTGGGTATTTCATCAAAATTTCTTTCTGTGATTAAGGAAATGTACAATGGAACAAAAGCAGTGGTATGGGATGGTGCAATGTTCTCAGATTAGTTTGAAACAACCACTGGAGTAAAGCAAGGATGACTTCTCAGCGCGTTACTGTTCTCCCTTTTTATCAATGACATTGTTGAAGATCTACCTGGAGGCATAAGGATATTTAATTCGGTTGTAAATGTTTTACTATGCGCCGCCGACGATCTTGTTATTCTGTCTGAATCATCACAAAACCTACAATTAATGATTAACCGATTAGCATCTTACTGCAATAGATGGGGACTAACGATTAATACGGAAAAATCTAAGGTCATGGTGTTTTCGCGCTCCTCCCGAAGTCAAAACGTGAAAAGGTGGTAATACAATAGAAATCTACTAGAAGTAACCAATGAAATTAAATATCTAGGCGTAAAACTTACCCACAATTTAAACTTCAACTACCATCTTAGAGAAAAGGCTAACACTTCACAAAGCTTGTGGAATTCTACATGGAGAAAAGTGTTTACTAATAGTAGAATAATTCTTTCCGCCAAGTATAAGATATACAAAGCAGTAGTAAAGCCAACGCTCTGTTACGCATGTCAAGTCTGGGGTGCAGATGAATATGAACAAATTGAACAATTCCAGAGAAATTTCTTAAAAAAACTCTTCAACTTACCTCGAAACACACCAAACTATGCAATCTACTTGGAAACAGGATTACCAAAACTTCTAACAAGTATCCTTAAAGCGCAGGCTGATTTTATTATTAAGACTTTAGCCCATAACGACTCAAGGATGACAAAAAAAATGCTCTTATACGAGTTGAGAAATAAAGAGAAAGACTGACTGCTAAGTGGGAAAATTTTGGTATTGCTTGTGGTGAAACACTTCATATTGAATTTAGTAACGCCAACAACTTAAAGGAACAGCTGTACCGTATAATTAGAAAGAATGAGGACTTGACTCGAGAAACATTTGTTCTAAATGGTCCTGAATCCGACAGTAGATTGTTATACTCTCAGCTTAACTACAATCTTGAGAAGAGAAACTACTTTAACGATACCTTAACATACCGGAAGATTTCTTTCATTTTTAAAGCGAGATGTGAACTACTCAGCCTAAACGGATGCCCTTATAACGGGAGCTTTGATCAGTTCTGTTCAATATGCAACCTTAAGTCAAAAGAGGACTGCTTCCATTTTATAAGTATATTTCCAATATTTAAGCCACACCGACGTTTCTTCTTTGGTAAAAATACCCTTTCAATGCAAGACACCCTTAAAATACTAAACGAGTGCGACTGGAAAACACTAAGTAAATTTTTAGAGGTTATCTTCAAAAATATAGAATGCTTTTAGTTAGCGAATATGTTTAATTTGTAAATTTATCTATATAATTGTTATCTATAAAAAACGTTTATAGGAATTATTATTCTTGTCAACCAGGCTGACGGCTTAGCCATAGCTTTAAAATTCATGTATAAATTTAAACTTAAACAATTATTGAATTAATAAATGAATTTGTTACTTACTTACTTAGGTAGAACTTTATCAGTAAATTTAAAATGTTATGGAAGATTAGAATTATTAACAAAATAATTATGTTTGCCACATTTAAATCATTTAAAAAAGAATAACCCTGTTTTCTGACTAACCAATTGATACAACTAAAAATCATACTAAGAACAAAGAATTTGAAAAAAAAATGTCACAGATTTTCGTAATCAATCAAATTCAAATTATGACCAAAAAACTTCTATTTTATTTATATAGCAAATTAAGAATGTATCACTTTTTCTGATGTTTACTCCCATTTGAATGTACGTCACGTGTACGTAATAATGGGAAAATCACATCATCTACATTATATTCCCATTAGTACTCAATAACCTTTATTTTTTTCATAAGTTTACACATAATTCTGCCTCAAAAAAAAAAAACGAACGATAACTGACCCATTAAAGGTAAAGGTAAATTTCAAGTTCCTGACATACTCATTTGGTTTTCCTGAGTAAGTCCTTTTTTTATTATTTACAATTCCTATCTATGAAATGGACGTATAAAGTATCATGATTCCTTGAGGACAAATCAAAAACCCATGTTCCTTCCTATCCTAAATATCGCCTATATACTTTCAACCATCATATCACTCTTATTCTATTATACCTCTATCAAATATTCCTTAACAGACCTTTTTTTCGGGAATCTTGATTGTGACTTTACCGGAGGAGCACAGCAGCGCCGCGTCGCGTCGGCCGTTCAAACATACATTCCAAATATCATAGATAGAAGTATAGGAATGAATTGTATATGGAGGGGAAAAAAGTAATATGAAGGCTTTATCGTTTTATGCGGAAGTAAACGAAAAATCGGACAGCGCAGCGGTACGGGGGGCCGGCCGGCACGGCGAAGACGGACATACGAACTTTGGGATTATCGGATGTGATGGCTATGTGAGGTTGAGAAAAATCTTTTCAGGCGTGTTCTTTTCTATTTCGAATATCATTAGTCCCAAGGGCATAAAATGAAAGACCAATACGATTCCGATTTCCGTATGAGAAAACTTTCATCTACTTCTTTTTTATTTTTTGAATTTTTGTTTGGATTGAAAAGAAGACACCAAAAGAAAGATTCTAAAAAAGAAAAAAAGCTGAAGAGATTTTCCTAATTTTTGTCCTAGATTATGCTATAGCCTTGGTTAAATATTAAATCCTTAAAATTAACAATTTAAATAAATATTTCTTTTCTTATAATAGGAATTGTTGTATTTTGAAAGCCTAAGATTCATAGAAATTTCAGGGTTACAAGAAATTCGTCTGAAATCACAATTTAAAAAAAAAACATTCAGTTTCATATTTTTCAAAAGAAATTTGACTAAAAATATCTAGAAAGAGATGTTTTGAAACTCTTGGAAATATTCGTAATCTAATAAATGTTAGGTGTCGTGTTTTGTATTCTGCATTTCAAACTTACTACGTTCTACAAACTAAAAGAATGGTCTTTAAAATTTCAAGAAAATTCTATATATCGGGTGATTTTTTTGAGGTTAGGATTTTCATGCATTAGTATTTGACAGATCACGCGGGATTTCAGACATGGCGTCAAAGAGAAAGATGCTCAGTATGCTTTGACATTTCATCATGAATAGACTTACTAACGAGCAACGCTTGCAAATCATTGAATTTTATTACCAAAATCAGTGTTCGGTTCGACAGTGTTCGGTTCGACAAATTTTGTTCAGCGATGAGGCTCATTTCTGGTTGAATGGCTACGTAAATAAGCAAAATTGCCGCATTTGGAGTGAAGAGCAACCAGAAGCCGTTCAGGAACTGCCCATGCATCCCGAAAAATGCACTGTTTGGTGTGGTTTGTACGCTGGTGGAATCATTGGACCGTATTTTTTCAAAGATGCTGTTGGACGCAACGTTACGGTGAATGGCGATCGCTTTCGTTCAATGCTGACAAACTTTTTGTTGCCAAAAATGGAAGAACTGAACTTGGTTGACATGTGGTTTCAACAAGATGGCGCTACATGCCACACAGCTCGCGATTCTATGGCCATTTTGAGGGAAAACTTCGGAAAACAATTCATCTCAAGGAATGGACCGGTAAGTTGGCCACCAAGATCATGCGATTTGACGCCTTTAGACTATTTTTTGTGGGGCTACGTCAAGTCTAAAGTCTACACAAATAAGCCAGCAACTATTCCAGCTTTGGAAGACAACATTTCCGAAGAAATTCAGGCTATTCCGGCCGAAATGCTCGAAAAAGTTACCCAAAATTGGACTTTCCGAATGTACCACCTAAGACGCAGCCGCGGTCAACATTTAAATGAAATTATCTTCAAAAAGTAAATGTCATGGACCAATCTAACGTTTCAAATAAAGAATCGATGAGATTTTGCAAATTTTATGCGTTTTTTTTTTTTAAAGTTCTCAAGCTCTTAAAAAATCACCCGATATTTTCTTATAAACTTTATAACATTATATTGTTAGGTACACTATTGAATTTTTGTTCTGGACAAAGTCACGCGATAAGATCATTTAATTTTATTACCACATTAAATTAGTTAATGTCACCTCCACACTATACTTGCAATATTTTTCGAAGAAGATTTATTATTTGCTTGCAACGTATTTTATTTTTCAAAAACACACACAAACCAAACACAAAACAACAACTAATAAATCTATTCCAATAACAAATGATTATATAATTATATCCATCAGCAATAAATTTCAATTATCCTTGAATAAACATTGAACAATGCTATATGGAGGAGTATAATGTATTTAATTCAAGGAAAGATGAACAAATTTATTATCAAATCGCATGTTGCATTTTTGTTCAAAAATTTTATAGAAGGTGAAAAAAGAATACAACTTTTCAAACATGTTACCTAGCTAGCTATTCATAAATGATGGTGATCATTATTTTTGTTGAATCACTTTAAGTTATTTAAAAAATAAGTATACATTTTAAAAATGGGGTTGAGAATGGTAATTTTTAAATGCAATTTTTTTGTAAAGAGTTTTGGTTTATTCGTAAATAACAGTGACGGATTTAGGCTTGCTGCCACCCTAGGCCCCGTTCGATGCGCCGCCCTTATTGTTAAATTTTATTACATAAATTTGTATCCAATATTTTTTTTAAATAACTTTATTTTATTTAAGCATAATTAATAAATATAATTAGTTAACATGAAAGATTAATAAGTTATAATCCTTAGATAGACAAATAATAAATATTTTTTTTTATATTAATCAATTCAAAAATTTTCAAATTTGGATAAACATCTAGAAGACCCCGGGAATGCAATACATGGCATCTTCTATTTTTGCTACGGAATCTTTGAATTGATAATGGAAATTAATACATTTATTGTCTAACGTCTCTTCCAAATAGTCAGGATACTTATTGACTAATTTATTGGTAAGATTTTTCAACTCGTTTGTACCTATTTCACATTAACTGTCGAAAAAATTGAAGTATTGGTAAAGTGTTTCAGATGCACTTTTATGCCCGGCTAATTGTAGACTAAGAGTATCTAAAATAGAGTAATAAACATTTGTGCGAACATTTTCTGGTCCAGAAAAAGGTGGTCTTTCATTTACCCGTGAGTCATCTGGCTGCATTTTTCTGGTGGCAACGACAGTGCTTTAGCTTTTTCTTCATATTCAGAAAATTGTCTGTCTCTCACTCTCATGCCTATAGATCTGCACAATGGATTATAAATCAGCTTGAGATTTTTGAAGTTTCTTTCTAGCAGCATTAAAACGAACTAAAATTACATTCCAGACAACGACTAGGATTGCTCTTTCGTAGTCGGTTTCTCATCTCTGCTTTCGGCAATAAATTCCAGTGCATCAATTATTGCAGACCACTCTTTTTCTAATGCGTAACATGCATCATGTCGAGCAGACCAACGAGTTTGAGAAAGACTCTTAATTCTTAAATTTGTACGCTGCACCAAGATTTCCCAACGATAAGCAGATATAGTAAAGAAATTGTATAGTTCTTGTAAAGTATTTCTAGAGATTTTAACAATACATCCTTAATATCTTTAGCTTTATGGCCGATATTTGGTAGAAATTTTAGAAACCTTTTAACAATTTCACCGTTATAGTAAGCTCATCGACATGTGCTAAATCAGGCGTAGAATCTACAATTATACCAAAATACTTAGCAGATTGCACTTCACTAGAAATTTGTTGTAGTACTTTATTTTGAATCAACAGTATAATTTCTTCATAGATTGTTTTAAATAAACACGATGTATTCCCACTACCAGGGTGTGCATACAATTTTAAATGTTCAGTTAAAAATGGAACAAATTTAGCAAGAAGTCATACTGTTCCTAAAAAATTTCCATTATGAGGATCTCTTATTGGTTTTGAATTTCCTCGAAATGGCAGGCCTCTTATTGCTAGTGATTTAATAATTGCAATTTCTCGGTAAAAAATTTGTTTCCATTATATCTTCATCGAGTTGTTTTATTAGATTTTGATCAACACGCCCGTGAACTACTGCTCAAGCTTTAAAATGACTAACTTTAGTTTTGTGAAAGTCAGAATTTTCATGTCCTTCGATGCGTGCTTTTGATTTTTTCCAGTCACGGAATCCTTTGTCAGTAAAAGCATTCATTTCACCACTTCTACCAAATAATAAGCATGGAATACAAAATACAGAGCATTTAGTTTCTAAATAAATCTACCACTCACGGCGCTGAATCGCTCCATTTTTGCGTACGTTGAAATAAACTTTTGAAACAATACCTTGTTTTATCACTATAAACATTTCTAGAATTTTTAAAGTCTGCATCATCAGTATTACTGATCCCTGCAGATACAAAAACAGAGAGATGAGGTGAGATTTTTCTATCTTACAGTTCTGTTTTGTTTATTTTCGCAATTTCAAATTTAACGTAGATTTTCTAAATTGAATTTTTAAATTGGCAAACAGAAGTTATGATTTTGGATGCGTTCCGAAACTTTAGACCGAAGATATATTTGTGCCTTTCATTAAGGTATGTTTAAATGTAGAAACGCTTTCAAGTGTTAAGCATTTCATAAATTTTGCCGCCCTTCAAATTATGCCGCCCTAGGCCTGGGCCTCACGAGCCTAGGCGTAAATCCATCACTGGTAATTAATAGAAATATTGAACATGCAATTCAATGGAATTTTAATTACTTAAATCGAATTAAATCATCCTGAGAATATAGATATTGTAATATTCGGCTTGGTCCGATAATTAAAACTTATTCACACTTCGTAAATAAAAACACAAATTTTCTTTATTTAAATCAATATAAACTTATTTATTGAACACTCAATTATTACGTTTCAAACACAGTCTTTACTTTTCAAACACAGTCTTTACTTTACAGCAATTCACAATCCATAATGAACCGCTTCGCTTCCAAGCGCCTATTTATATACCTCCAATCGGTTCGAGAATCTACGAGGTTGTTCTCGATGCTTAACGAAGTTCTCCACTTTATCACTAGATGCTTACCCCTTTCGAGGTTCTTGTATGCGCTGAATGAGTTCCCCTCTAAGCCACTAGATGTTTCTCGATGCTTAAGAAGCGAGTTCTCCTATTAGCCACTAGAGGTTTCTCGATGCTTAAAGAAGCGAGTTCTCCTATTACTACCACTAGATGTTGCCCCTTATTATTGAAAGAGATAAAGAGTGTATACACATTACATTGCCCCCTCCTTAGGATTGATCGTCCCGAACAAATCCATCGTTCTCATCACCACTGTAGCGATGTAGCCGGTCGCGATGTACAACTTTAGGTTTTCCTCTGACTCCCTTTTGTATCCGGTACACGACATCGTTGATTTTTGTAATGACTGTATATGGACCTTCCCAGTCCCGTTGAAGTTTCGGTGACAATCCTTTTTGTCGATGGGGATTGTAAAGCCACACCCGATCCCCTGCTTGGAACTCTGTTGTTGTCGCTCGTATATCGTAGCGTGTCTTCATTCGGTCACTGAACATCTTTATTTTCAACCTGGTGTTGTCGTGGATCTGAAGGAGTCTTTCTCTGAGGTCATCAATGTAGTCATCCTCGGCTTGCGGTTCCGATGTGGGGCATCCAAATTTTATTTCGCTCGGCAGTCTGATGTTCCTTCCCATCAAAATCTCAGACGGTGTATGGCCAGTTGAGCTATGTCTTGCACTTCGATACGCCATCAAAAACAGTGGAATGTGTCGATCCCAATCTCGCTGGTTGTCGTCCACAACTTTGCAAAGATGTTCCTTCAGGGTTCGGTTGAATCGTTCGACCATGCCATCAGATTGTGGGTGAAGTGGTGTTGTTCTTGTCTTCTTGATGTCAAGAAGCCCACAAACTTCCTGAAATATGTTTGATTCAAAATTCCTTCCCTGGTCGGAATGCAGTTCTAATGGAACGCCGAATCTGCTCACCCAGTTGAAGACAATTTGGTCTGCGACTGTTTTGGCTTCTTGATTTGGAATGGCGTATGCTTCAGGCCACTTGCTGAAGTAATCCATGACGACCAGAATATAACGATTCCCATTATTTGTTTCCGGAAATGGACCCGCCACGTCTACTGCAATCCTTTCGAAGGGTGCTCCGACATTATACTGCTGCATTTGGCTGTGGTTCTTTTTGTTCGGGCCTTTGGTGGCAGCACAGGTATCACATTTTCGGCACCACTTTTCGACATCTTCCCTTGCATGTAGCCAGTAAAATCGTTGTCGAACCTTTTCTAGCGTCTTGTTCACTCCTAGATGACCTCCCGAAACTCCACCATGCATCTCTCGCAGAACATCCATAACCTTCGATCTCGGTAAGACTAGCTGCATTACATAAGACTTTCCATCTGCTGATTCCCATTTACGTCGAAGGACACCCTCTTGGACATGAAACGAGTCCCACTGTGCCCAATAGGCCTTCAGAGTCGGACTTCTATCGGAGATATCAGCCCATTCTGGTTTTTCCTGGTGTTCATTCCAAGCGAGGATGGGTTCGATATCTGAGTCTTCTTGTTGAGCCTTCCTCAACTCGTCGTTGCTCCAGCCATAAATGGGATCGGCTCTGGTTCGTTGGACAGTAACCACTTCTTTTTCTTCTTGTAGATTGACCACGGAATCTGCCCGTCAAAGCTTGGAGGATTCACTTCTCTCTTCCTTGAGCACTCACCAGAAGGTTCTCGAGCTTTCATCTTTCGCACTTTTTCTAGTTCATTTGTGATGGTTTCGATTTGTTCGTCAATTTTCTCGAAACGTGCATTTTGTTTTTCGACGCGCTCGTCGACAGTTTTGATTTTCTCTTCGAAGTCCGCAAACCTGCCTTCTAAAAGGTTTTTCTGTTCGTCGAATCGCTCTAGGACATCATTCCTTTGAGTTTCTAGTTGTTTGAGGACATCATTCCTTTGGGCTTCTAGTTGTTTGAGAACATTCTGCTGTTCTTGCTTTTGGTCACTTCTTTGAGCTTCTAGTTGTTTTAGGACATTCTGCTGTTCTTGCTTTTGGTCGCTTCTTTGGGCTTCTAGTTGTTTCAGGACATCATTTTTATTTTCTTCAAATTTGGTTAAAAGAAGTGACATCATGTTAGATAAAGCAACATTTGCATTTACCTCTTCCACTTTTGCTTCTAATTCGAAAGCAAACGTATCTGGGTCTTCATTTTGCTGCTCCAGATATTCCTGCAGCCGTTTAACGAGTTCGGTTTTTACGCCTGTCCCACTTAAGCCACGTTTGCTTAGTTCGGCCTTTAGCTCAGGGACAGTTAAGTCTTTCAAAACTTTACTCATTTTTAACTTCACTAATTCACACAAAATAGTTCAATCACTGCTCACTGTTTTTATTCTCAATAAGTTTTAATCCCTTATTCTGACACCAATGTAATATTCGGCTTGGTCCGATAATTAAAACTTATTCACACTTCGTAAATAAAAACACAAATTTTCTTTATTTAAATCAATATAAACTTATTTATTGAACACTCAATTATTACGTTTCAAACACAGTCTTTACTTTTCAAACACAGTCTTTACTTTACAGCAATTCACAATCCATAATGAACCGCTTCGCTTCCAAGCGCCTATTTATATACCTCCAATCGGTTCGAGAATCTACGAGGTTGTTCTCGATGCTTAACGAAGTTCTCCACTTTATCACTAGATGCTTACCCCTTTCGAGGTTCTTGTATGCGCTGAATGAGTTCCCCTCTAAGCCACTAGATGTTTCTCGATGCTTAAGAAGCGAGTTCTCCTATTAGCCACTAGAGGTTTCTCGATGCTTAAAGAAGCGAGTTCTCCTATTACTACCACTAGATGTTGCCCCTTATTATTGAAAGAGATAAAGAGTGTATACACATTACAATATAAATTTTTTTCATTGAAATTATATTACTACCTAATTAAATTAAAATAACCACATAAGTAACGTATCTACCTATGCAATTATTAAATCATAAAATATTTGTAAATAACTTAATTACTAAAACCAATAATAATTTTCGTGAGAAGGGAGACCTGCAAATCAATGATATAATGTTCATTTTAAAGGTTATTAAAAACTCTTGCAAATAAGATTATAAACGTTACTAAAATACACACAAAATTAAAATACCACAAAAAAAATTATAAGTCTTCCGGTCTAAAACTAAATTCAAATTTTCTAGTCCAAAGTGTATTTTAAAATTGGACCCTTATTTTTATTAACTTCCCATAGGAAGTTATTGTAATGGGTCCGATTTGTCAAATTGAAAATTTTGACATTTCTCGACGTTTGAAGGTCCCTAGAGTCGAAATAAAAGATTTTTAGAAAGATGTCTGTGCGTGCGTGTGTACGTACGTTCCTACGTTCGTACGTCCGTATGTCCAGATGTATGTATGAAAGGGCTCTCAAGAAAATTGCGTGGGTGGTTTTTTTTACCATAGCAGTTTAAAAAAAAAGGTAAAATTTTGGTTAACCCTAAATATCTTACGAACCAAAATTGCTAGAGACTTGCCATAAAATTTATATAATATATTATATAATATATTGTAAAGTGATACCAAACAAGTATATTTTTTGAAAAAAATCCAATTAACGGTTTTTTTATAAATCAAAAAAATTGAACAAACAAATATATCACCTCGAAAATTTTACGAATACAAAATGATTTTATCACCAAAACAATTTTGTGCAAAGAATAATAACGTTTTCAAAATTTGGTAAGATTTTGAGAAAAATCGAATTGACAGTTTTTTTATAAAAAATAAAAACCTAAAAAAAACTACTCAAAGTTGGTATAAATTGATTTTCAACTCAAATATCTTTTCAAAAACTTGAGATTAAGGCTTCAAACTTATTTTATCTTATAAGAAATGTTGTTTTCAACATTCTGAAAAATGTTGAGAAAAATCGAATTGACAGTTTTTTTACAAAAAATAAAAACCCGAAAAAAAAAATTTTAAAGTTGGTAAAAATTGATTTTCGACTCAAATATCTTTTTAAAACTTTGAGATATTGCCTTAAACGACTTTTTTATTTCGAAAAATATTGTTGTGGACATTCAGTAAAACTTAAGAAAAAAATCGAATTAACAGTTTTTTACAAAAAATTAAAAACCTAAAAAAAAATTTAACAAAAGTTGGTAAAAATTGATTTTCGACTCCAATATCTTTTCAAAAATTTGAGATTATGGCTTCCAACTAATTTTAACTTATAAGAACTATTGTTTTTAACATTAGGAAACATTTTGAGAAAAATCGAATTGACATTTTTTTTACAAAAAATAAAAACCTCAAAAAAAAAACAATACTAAAACTTGGTAAAAATTTACTTTCGACTCAAATAACTTTTCAAAAATTATAAATATTGGCTTCAAACTTATTGTTTTCGATATCCAGTAATTTTTTTATAAAAATACAACAGTCCGTTTTTCATACAAAAATAAAATCTAGAAAAAATAATACGCAAATTTGGTAGGAATTGATACATATAGACAAACTTTTAAGCCAGACAAATCGACAGACGGGATGGGAAGTTATCAGTGTGGGTCGCATCCCAGCCTCTTTTTTTATTCCATTTCAACATCTTTCCGCCATTATTGAAAAACCCTTTGGTTCTTGCAAATAAAAGCTTTTCATTTAAATTTCGTTAAAAATGTTTACCCAATTTCAAAATATCGAATTTAGATATGAAAAATTTTAATATTTTCTTAAAAATCAAAAGAGACAATTAAAAAACAAACCAACAGTTCTATGGTGTCTACCCTTCGGGAGCAAGAATATACTTTTTTATATCAAAAGAATCCAAAACTAAGAGAAAATTTTCTTACAACTTTTCATTTGAATTTTCGATTTCTGACTCAAAAATGTATGTATATATGTATGTATATGGTTACTCCTATTTGTTTTTATCTTAAAAGAATTAAAAAATGCTAGACGCGAATTTATTAAAAGCCTTAATTTCCAAGCTTGAACTCAATTCATCAATGGTTTAGCCAATAGGGGAAAAGACAGACAAACTTGCGGATGAAATAAATGGACCCACTTTTTCCGACTTCTACATAACCATTTCGATTTTAGGTACCAAATTTTTTGTTAATGCAATACTAACCATAATATTTCTATGTGTCGCCAGTAAAATATTGTTATACAAATTAATGTTCTAAGGTTGAAAATAAATAAGTTATACCTACAATTAACACAATTATTCTAAAATACAAAATGGCAAGAAACGCAAACATTCTAGGATGTCGAATTTTGTTTTTAATGTTAACAATCAAAATCAACTACAATTCATTTGCCTTTTTTCAAAAAAATAAACAAAATCCTTTTGAAGAAATTAAAAAATGCAATTGTCACAACATCCTCTTTTTAAAGTTTCCTCTTAAATTTTGTCCACAAGTTTATATTTCCTGGAAGTTCCAGCAACTACGTAGTCACTCTTTTTTTTCGTCCTGTGGTAATTTTCATTCATTATCACAGGACAACAGCCTTGGGTGAGTGTTGCTTTCACTTCATTCAATTCTACTGCTTTTCCATGTAGGATGTAAAAAAAGAAAGGAAAACACACAGAAAAAAAAGAAATATCACGGAACGAAATCCAAGTTTAGTTTAGCACTACCTTCAGTCCTTTCATACTTACAGCTAGGGCCAAAATTATAGGCACTTTCTTCTTTTTCAGTTAAGCTGTTTTTTCCACTTTTCTGATGGGTTTTTATGGCATTAAAGCACATCAGATTTTTGAAATATTACTTTTTTTTTCGGAAGGTAAAAGCTCTTAAGTCTATTTTTATAGTTTTTCAGAAAGCGGATTTTTAACTTGCAATCTTTGTTTGAGAAAAAAAGTAAGAAGGTTATCAAGATACAGTTTTCAGTATTTTTGCTTTTATATGAACAATTATTTAAATAGTAAAATTAAATTTTGATAAGTTGAATTTTAAATACAATTAATAATGTTTTTTGACTTAAGTCCTCTTACCAAAACAACTTTTACGCTTTTTCATTTACTACGTACCGTAAGATTGACTTTTATTGTGTTTTTTTGTTTTTGTATTCTTTTTCTTTAAATACCTAATATAGTAAAACAGCATGAGTCAAATATAGTAAATGCAAATGGAGAAAAAGTTTTGTGGTAAAATATCTTAAGTTGACATAATCAATTTTACTTTTTTTTCATTAATATCGAATATAAAAACACCTTAAGATATTTTACCAAAATCAATTCCGCCTATTATCTGATGAATAAAATAAATTGATGCATAAGACGAATCATCCTCTACGTATGTAGGTTGTTTTACCATTTCCAAAACCATACGAATTAAACCTTAGCTATTATATAAAAGGTCATAACTTCCTTGTTTTAAAAGATTTATCAACGAGGGTAAAAATGATAAATTGTTTGTGGACAGAATAAAGGTTGTTTGGAAAGTCAATTGCCAGCCGACGACGTTATTTATACCGATTTTTCAAAGGCTCTTGATCGCGTACAACATGAGTTTAAAAAAAACTTGAGTTACTCTCATTTCACTGTAATCTCCTTAGTTGGATTTAAAGTTGTCTTGGTTAGACTGTACCAATTCAATTCAATTCTTTTATTGAGGCTATTGAAACACAATTTTCTCTTATGTATATAAATATATAAATGAATTAATATTTATGAAGTTGGCTTGCAAATATGCCAGACAAAGCAAATAAAGAAATATTTTGTTAATAATATTTAAACAATTAATAAAATGTTACTTAAGTGTAAAGCAAGTTGTGGAGTACGCTTGCTCCCGGAGCGCGCGCCGTACGTTAAATTTGTATTTAAATTTTATATCCTTAACTATACTATATGACTAGATATCTAACACAAAAATATAGACAAAACAAAAGATGGCTAACATTCCAATCAACTTAATATTTACGCTTTATGAAATACAATAAATACTGAATAAGATTAAATAGATATGTACGAGTATAATTCGAGTGTTTACATTTCAATCAAATAAAAATAATAATTTAAGTTGTTTATCCTCTTAAGTTAGAGCATAACGCTTTCTCGTAAAAAGGTATCAAGCAATCCCTGTTATTGTCAGGCTCTATTAATGGTAATGATCTCTCATTAAGAATGTTATAAGGAGAAAGATAGTAGTTGTCTTTTAAACTGTCTGCAAGGTTTGAATCAAACAAGGATCTTATAAGTGCGTTTGGATCATGTTCAGTGCGTTTTAATTTAATTTTTGCAAGGTATTTTAAATATTGGATTAGCGGAATTATTTTGCAATCTTCATAAGTTATCTTATTTGCGAAATATTTTGTATTCGCTCTTCTAAATTTTCCACAGCAAAATCTCAAAATTTTTCTCTCAAAGCGTTCAAGCTCTTTAGCTATCGTAGGTGAAATAGTAAACCAGGAGCAAAATCCGTATGCCAATATTGGTTGAATCAATGTCTTATACATATACCAAAAGTTTTGTATTTTTGGGTATTCTTTTTGAGTGCAGTACTGGCTTTAATCTCGCAGTAATAAATTTGGCCTTACATAATGTCTTTCGGGCGTGTTCATTCAAAAGGAATCTGTTGTGAAAGTGAATACCTAAGTAATTCATTTCGGTTCGTAGTGGAATAGGTACGTTATTTATGTTTAGGGAGAGAGTTTTACTTTCTTTAACTGCCATACATGGCCATTTCCACTTGCGTTTTGAAAGCATGTTAAGCTACATACATTTTCCCGTATTTATATTTAAACCCCACTTTTTGTAATAGCCTAAAAGTAAGGGTAATTGTTGTTCTATTTTAAAAAGAGCTTTCGGTGGTCGTACGTCACTGGCTACTATGATCGTATCGTCTGCAAATAGGATAAGGATTCCATTAGGTTCTTCATTCGAATAACCGAATGAAAAATCATATAAATATATAGTAAACAAAATGGGACCCAATAGTGATCCCTGCGGAATACCTGATAATATTCGGAAAGGATCTGACTGCTCAGTTTTAACAAATATTGATGAGAATCGGTTTTCAAGAAAACTTTGAATAATACGCACTAGCCATGTGGGAAAATCAATCAAGTGTTAACAATTTATAGATCATCCCTTTGTGCCAAAGATTATCAAATGAATTTTCAATGTCTATGTTTAGTGAAATCGTGCATCTTTGAGATCTCAGGTTTTGAATAATTGTATTGCAAAGTAGGAGAGTGGTTCAGTTGAATGTTCTTTTCTAAATCCAAACTCAATATGTTAAAATTGATGATGTATTATCAAGTGAAATATAAAACCTTTTTTGGTGTACCGGAAGGAAGTCATCTTCGACCACTCCTCTTCATTTTTTTTTTATAATTATTGGCCAAATTATATTCGATTTTCAAAGTGTATTTGGTATGCCGATGATGTCAAGATTTTTAGTTGCGTAAGATCTCCATTAGATGCCAGTAAAATTCAAATTAATATTGACTGTATTGTTTACTGATGTACCTACTACAAATTGAATATATTTCAACATTAAAAAATAAAGTATTGTTACATTTTCTAAGATACTACTTTTATTTAATCAACTATCTATAGGACTTACATGTTCGAATTTTAGATTTGTTGATATTCCACGAAATTGGTTAAACATTTACAAACATTTAAGTTTTGGTCCTATTATTTTGACCATTACTGTATTTGGCGTAGCGCGTTAGTTACATGGCTATGGCTATGTTAATGTTAGACAGGTGCCAGAGCTGCCAGTGGCGTTATAAAGAAGAAATCCGTTTTTCTTGCAGTTGGGTAGGACATGTATGTGAAGGTGGATACAATCAGGGCCGGCCCCAGCCAAACTTGCGCCCTGTGCAAGATTTGTAGAAAGCGCCCCTTTTTTATATTTTAAACTTTGGAAACTTACTTTTCGGGCCTTACATTTTGCAAATTCAGAAATGAGATCATCAAAGTCTAAGGAATTTAATAATATCTTTTCAATTGACATTATAGATAAACCTACCAATCTCTCTTGAGTCATGATTGTCCTAAGATAATTTTTAATAATTTTAAGTTTAGAAAAACACCGTTTTCCTGAAGCTACCGTGACCGGGATTGTATTAAGGATTTGGAGAGCAATTACTAAATTCGGAGCAAAATCTTCAAGGTTTAAACTAAAAATAAAATTTAACACATCTAAACTTGAGCTTTGTGGTGTAACAAGCTGGGATATTACGGTTAACTCTTGAGACAATATTCTTCTCCATCTAAATCTTTAAAACTACTTTATGTAAAAAACATTCTGCAAATTAAGGCATGAAGCAGGTACATTTTTATTTTTTAAACATTCGCTTATGTTACTTAAAAATGAAAAAATGATAATATACGTATCAAACCTTTCAAGTATTTAAAAAAAAAATTCAACTTTAAATCTTTGTTTCGGGTCTAATATAGTTTCAGGACATTCATCAGCATAAAGTATTTTTCTCCGTTGAGATCGCAATGATGAAGCTACAGGAAACATATTTGGTATTTCTAGGGAACTAACAATACGCTTGGTTAATTGAACATACCTACTCATTAAATTTTTCAATGAAACGCATTAAAATCAAACTGGTTTTTGTATTTTCTAAAACTATTATGCCAGTTGACAGATTAACGGACGGACTTTGCAAATATTTACTAGTTTAATTTATATTTTCTAAAATATCAAACCAAATTAGCAGGCAGCAAATAAATGTAAAATCAAAAATTTCATTTCCTAACGATTCTGCAATGTCTTTTGCCTCTAGATTTCATAATTCTATAAGGGGTTCATATATTTCTTCTTAATTTGTTTTTAAAGGCCTCAATGCATCTGACCTGTTCTCTCATCTAGTCTCAGAAGGGGGTTTCAAAGTATGATTTGGAATTTTTTTCTTATAAATATCCCACCTCGTTGTGGAACTTGAAAAAAAGTTATACAAACATTGAATTGTATCGAAAAATTTAATTGCATAAAATGAGCACCGAGCAGCATCATTAACCACTAAATTTAAGGAATGCGGGCAACATGGAACGAAAAATGCTCTTGGTTCCAGGGTTCGAATTCGATTCTGAACACCCGCTTCTTTTCCTTTCATATTCGAACCATTGTCATAACTTTGACAGTTACTTTTTTTGATGATAAAACTCACATTCAGGTACAGTGCGTGATACAAAACCTGCACGTTCTAGCCCATACGATTCAATATGAATATGTATTTTGCTTCATCATACTCTCTATGTTAATTTTGGGACTCGGTGTGCATGAAATAAATCTTGCACATATGAGTTGGCATGGAAATGTTTTGTGTTGAGATTTTTTCTTTTTTTCTTGTACGAACAGGGTGAAATATTTGGAAATTAGGTAGGTAGGATTTTTAGTACTGCGATATATTGAGTTAAATTTTTTTTTAATGCAACAATGAAAGTGATGTTAGTTAGTGCGCAAGAGATAACTTAGGACAGTTGTGATGGATGTTTTTTTGAGATTATTTTAAGAATGTTTGTGACAAAATGACAAATAGTAGTACATATTTGTTTGCGCAAGATTAGATTACATTTTCTTGCTCCTGGTTATGCGCCCCCAGAATTCTGCGCCCTGTGCATTTGCACATCTTGCACATATGCTTTGTCCGGCCCTGGATACAATCCCTCACTTGTTTCTATATATGTATCACGTGTGCTGTGCATCACACTAAAGGTAAACATATGTACTCTTATATACATTTTCTATTTCTAACATCGTTATAATAGAGATGGAGCACTTCCGTTTTGAAAGGATGTCATTGTGCGTTGTTTTTTGTGTATGATGTGTTATGTTTTTTTGCTTTGTTGTTTTGCTTTGTTTGTGTTTTGTCTGACTCAAGGCTAAAAGTTTGAGCTATTGCTATTATGTACATAAGCTTTGTTTTAGCCTTTTTTGTATGTATACATTTCTCATATATGTATAATACCGCTGACGATGCCGACGAAGACTACACAGCACAACAATGTTTTAGACAACCGTCAGGATTTCTGTGCATGGATATAGTGATGGGCTCAAAGTTGATTTCTGTAGCTTAAACTTGAAATTGAAAGTCAAAGGGTAAATACACTTGATGGAGGCTTTGAAGGAACCTTTGTTTTTGTATATGAACAGCTTCATTTGTTAAAATTGTGATTGCACTTTAATTTTCTTTAAAATAAAACCTAATAGAAAATACCATAAAAAGCATACTCCTTAATTTAGAAACACGAACGTAGACTCGTTCATTAATTGTCAATAGTAATCTGTCAGAAAAACAATTTTGTTACTGTTAACTCATCAAATTTGCGTTTTTCGAGTATGACACTGCACATCACATTCGAATTGAGACAATTAAATTACACTCTTTAGCATCTAAAAGGTCTCTGATAGTAATTAAAACCTTTTGTTAGTTAAAATTGAAATTTTCATCAAATGTTCGTGTATTCATACATAAATTGTCAGAAGCTCTTTCAATTAATAAATAGAAGCCTTTTGTATCAATAATTACACCTAAATGTGTCCTGGCAGTCAAGAGAAGGTATAGGTAAAGGTTCATATATGTAATGTCACATATTGTCACTAAGTGTTCTCGGGGCTTGATATTATGGTGAGGTGGTGACGGGTATATTCACTTCACAAAAGTAGGCATTATACCTTCATACATATACATACATTACATATATAGTTACTGGCCTTAGTGTGAAAGAGTGCGAAAATTGTATGTAACTAGAAGTGGAACTATTCTGATTTTTTTATATAGGGTTGCCATGTGCGCAGAATTATTGGGTATTGAACTACCATAGGTGAAGAGTGTCAACCAATCCACTATAGTAAATGGCAAATATTCAATTAATATTATCTGACACTTTAAATGACAGCTGAGTTTGACAGGTGTCAAACGTCAGCACTAACCAATTTGATACCACGAATTGAATGATCCTGTAATGTTCAATTAATAAAATTTTTACTCAAAAAACTTGGTGAGTTAAGTTCACTCGAGTATAACTTGAATTTTAAACTGAAAAACTAGAACAATTTTTTTGAATCTATAAGTGACAGAAAAGTACAGCAAAAAAAAAGAATTCATAACTTTGAGTGCAATAAATTTTGCTAAGGACGGTAACTGCTTTCAAATTATTCTTAGTTGTCTATATATATAATTTTTCATATATAGATGCATTAGGCCACATATGTATGTATTTACCAACCTAGCTTACTTTTTAAAAGGGACTTAAAAAGTGTGTCAAGGCAGCAATACCTACAGTACAATTTAGTAACAATATACAAAGCCATAAACAAAAGGAACATAAAACATTATTATGATGATGATGACGATGACGACGATGATGATGATAAAATTTTGCAAATTTGTCGTCAGTCAACATCAACGTCATGTTCAGTAAGTTGTGTCTTGTATGTCGTAAACGCTCTTCCTTCCCCTGCAGAGTGTTGACGAGTGTAGGCAAACTCTTTTGTAGAAAATTATTTTGAATGAAAATAAAATTTGTGTATAGTTTGACTTGTGGGAATACCTACAGAGTAAAAATTGTATTTTATTTTCAAAACGTAAAATAGAGTAATGGGCTGATGCTACTGCTGCTGTTACTGCAACTGGAAATATTTAATTTGCAAAACGTAAAATGTTTGTTTATGTAATTTTTAAAAACATTTAGAAAAAGTTTTGAAAAATGACTAATGTTTTTCTTTTTTAATTTGATTTCTTATCATTATTATGCAATCAGAAAAATAGCAGGAGACATGTTTTAAAAGTGTTTCAATTATCAAATAAGATTTTCGGATTATTTTTTAAATTTTTTTTAACAATATAATTAAATTAGATATTTTTATCAGACTTAATGACCAAGAACGAAGTAGATCAACTATATTATATCCACCAATAACCTTGACGAATTAAAGATAAAGAATTGATATATAAAACTAAGCCGAACATGAGAAGTTAATTGGTTTAAAAATAAATTTTCATCTCCAAGAAGGTGCCGTGAAATAGGGCCAACTTTAAAAACTTGGCCTTATTGCACTTTCCAAAAGTGAAATAAGGCCAATTTCATCAGTTAGACATATCGCACTATGACAAAGTGAAAAAAGACCCACACTGATAACTTCCCATCCCGTCTGTCGATTTGTCATGCTTAAAAGTTTTTAGGTTTTCGTGTTGGGTTAAAAAAGTTGTTAGTTGAATTATTCTTAAAAATTTTAAAATTACCAACAATATTTTTCATATAAATAAATAGTTTAGTTTGAAAATTTAGTTTTATTAAATAGATTTTTAGTCGAAAACAAATTTTTACCAATTTTAGTAGCATTTCTTAAATTTTTACAAATTGGATGAATGAAATTAATTTGAGAGATATCAAGAACCGAACACCAATTTTTACCAAATTTGCGTACCATTTTTTTTTTTTTAGATTTTATTTTTTTTTTGTCAAAAAGACGGACTGTTGGATTTTTATAAAAAAAAAACTACTCAATATAAGAAAACAATATTTTCTGTGAAATAAAAAGAGTTTGAAGACAATATTTTTAATTGTTGAAAAGCTATTTGAGTCGTAAGTAAATTTTTATCAATTTTTATTAATTTTTTTGTTTAGGTTTTTATTTTTCCAGAAAAGTCCAGAAAAGTAACAGATTCTATTTCAAGACCTAATTTTTAACTTCCCATAGGAAGTTATTGTAATGGGTCCGATTTGTCAAATTGAAAATTTTGACATTTCTCGACGTTTTTAGAAAGATGTCTGTCCGTGCGTGTGTACGTACGTTCCCCATAGCTCAAGAACTAGAAGAGATATCGACTTCACATAAATTTTGTTATACAGATAATAAGGCAGAAAGATGCAGAAAGGGCTCTCAAGAAAATTGCGTGGGTGGTTTTTTTTTGCCATAGCAGTTTAAAAAAAAGTGAAAATGTTGGTTAATCCTAAATATCTCACGAACCAATAACCCTAGAGACTTGAATTAAATGTTATATTATTTATTGTAACGTGATACCAAACAAATATATTTTGGAACAAATTTCAATCAATAGTTTTTTTTATATAAATCAAAAAAACTGAAAAAAAAAATGTTATTTACCTCGAAAAATTTACGAACAAAAACGATTTTATCTCCAAATAATTTTGTGCAACGAAGAATAATGTTTTTAAAATTCCGTAAAATTTTGAGAAAAATCGAATAGACAGTTTTTTTTTGCAAAAAATAAAAACCTATAAAAACATTACTAAAAGTTGGTAAAAATTGATTTTCGACTTAAATATCTTTTCAAAAATTTAAGATTATGGCTTCAAACTAACTTTAACTTTTAAAAAATATTGTTGTCAACATTCAGTAAAATTTTGAGAAAAATTGAATTGACAGTTTTTTACCCAAAAATAAAAACCTAAAAAAACATTACTAAAACTTAGTAAAAATTAAAAATATTGGCTTCAAACTTATTTTATCTCACAGAAAATATTGTTTTCGACTTTCAGTAGATACGTTTTTTATAAAAATCCAACAGTCAGTTTTTTCATAAAAAATTAAAATCTACAAAAAATAGTACCTACGCAAACTTGGTAAAAATTGATGTTCGGTTTTTGATATCTCGTGAACAATAGAAGATATTGACTTTAATTTCATTTATCCAATTTGTATTTGTTTATATAAAAAATCATTTTTTTTTTTAAAATGCTACTAAAATTTGGCAAAAATTGGTCTTCGACTAAAAATCTCGTTAACAAAAAAAATAATTTCAAAATCAAACTATGTCATTATATGCAAAATATTATCGATAATTTTTTAATTTTTAAAAATAATTCAACTGAGAACTTTTCTAAAAAACACGAAAACCTACAAAGTTTTTAACAGGACAAATCGACAGACAGGATGGGAAGTTATCAGTGTGGGTCGCATCCCAACCTTTTTATATAAAAAGACGACGTTTTATCAAACACCGCTCCGATACGTTTGCACCTTTTTTTGTATCGCTCATATAAGAAAAATTTGTGTAAAACTCTTACACCAAAAGACGGAGCTATTGTAAGAGGACAGAGTAAAATGTCAATAGTTCTTCTGTGACCCGAAAAAGTTGGACAAAGTGTTAAATTG
Organism: Eupeodes latifasciatus; assembly: GCA_920104205.1. Taxonomy (NCBI): domain Eukaryota; kingdom Metazoa; phylum Arthropoda; class Insecta; order Diptera; family Syrphidae; genus Eupeodes; species Eupeodes latifasciatus. Next base: position 19,311,903 of record OV049925.1, read on the forward strand.
AACCATTGCCATGATTATGCTGTCATCAAGAAAAGACAACATTAATATATGGAATAAGGAAGTTATAATGACACACAGCTAAAGCTTCAAGGCAGCTCAGGGCAACACAAACAACATTAACATTGCTGAACAAAGGTATATTCTTGTCACGGGAACTGCTGCTTTTTTGGGTTAAGAAGGCAATTGGATTCAGTTAAGTCCTGTGTTTTGAGCTAATAAAGTGTTATTTTGTAAAACATCATCCATCATTTCTACCCTGGGCTATATGGAGATATTTAGACTTTATCAAAAGTGGATAAAAAGCGTAAACAATAATATGCTTTTAAGGTTTTATGATCCCTTACGGGACAAAAATAAAATGGGGACAGGTTTTTAAGAGTTTTAGGGGGCTATGGCAAAAACAGAATATGAGTGTCTGAGAAGGCGACTCAGGAAATCTTCGAATTCCCCTTTAATACAGCCTAGTTATTCAAAATTAAGTAAAATATTCAGAAATCTTACTTTGTTTAAATAAATAGAAATAAAAACTGTTTTTACATTTTTCGATTCAAACAATATTTTATAATTATTCCAAATTCGATTCTTAAATCATTAGAATTTGACAAGATTTAAATTGCATTTTGAATTTTTAACTTAACATACGAGTATGTAGGAAGTTATTTCAAATAGTTTCGAAATACGATTTTTAATCCCTCATTTTTCAATAACCAGTAGAAATATCGACTTAATATAAATTCAGTTTTACATTAAAAATCTTTAAACTAAATTTTAATGTGACTTGATGCAAAATTTGCATAATTTTGAAACAAATTCAATAACAATTGCTTTGTATAAATAAAAAAAAAAAAAAAACTGAAAAAAGTATTTGTCACTTCGAATACTTTACGAAATAAAAATGATATTACCTCCAGAAAAATTTTACGGAAGGAAGAAAAATCTTTTTGAAACGATTTCTTACAAAAAATAAAAACCTTAACAAAAACACTACTAAAAATTGGTAAAAAATGATTTTCGACTCGAATATCTTTTCAAAAATTAAGGATATTGCCTTCAAACAAATTTATTCTCGTACAGAATACTGTTTTTAATGTTCAATTTAATTTTTAGAAAAAATCCAACAGTTCGTTTTTTTACAAAAAATAATACCTACATACAATTGGTAAAAAGTGATGTTCTATTCGAATATTTCGAGAACACATAAAGGTTTTAACTTCAAAATTATTGTATTCTATGGGAAATTTTGATGTTAGCATAATAAAGGGTGTCCCAAAATTAACGCAAAATTTGAATTAAATAGAAAACGCCGTTTTTAGTCTTTTGATAGTTATATTTTTATTGACTCGTAAAGTTCATAGGATAGGGTTATGTATCGGACAAATGGCCTCCACGGCTTTGCATGCACATGCGCACTCTTTTGTTGAAATTTTCCATGACCATTCTGCATAAATGTGGCTGAATTTCGTTGATGCAGTGTTGAATCTCCTCCTTTAATGCACGGGTGGTTGTGGGCTTGTTGACATAGACTTGTGATTTCAAATAACCCCATAAAAAGAAGTATAATGGTGTTAAATCACACGATCTAGGAGGCCAATTTTGATCACCGAAACGAGAGAGTACACGACCTGGAAATGTCTCATGCAGTAATTGAATTGTTTCACGGGCTGTATGACATGTGGCACCGTCTTGTTGAAACCACATATTGGACACATCAATATCATCCAATTTTGGCAGAAAGAACTGTGTAATCATGTCGCGATATCGAGCACCAGTAACAGTCACTGCTTGACCAGCATCATTTTCAAAAAAATATGGCCCAATTATGCCTCCAGCCCAAAATCCACACCACGGCTTGTTTTTGGACGACCAGTGTGTTTGGCGTCTCCAACGGATCCAGTCTCCATGAATTTTTCAATTAATCTCTTCACAGTTGACGAAGTTAAAACACTATTCCGACCATATTTTGTATGAAATTTTCGAACTGCAGCCGCCAAGCTTTCACTATTTTTGAAATATTCTTTAATAATGAAGACACGTTGTTCTCTCGTGTAACGCTCCATTTTTAATAACCCTATACTGTTAGCTGTCAAATTGCTTTTTTTTCAGGGTTGCCAACACTTCACTGCACAAATGGCGGCAAGTTCAAATCTTGCGTTAATTTTGGGACACCATTTATAATGTTCTCAGAAAAATAATCGGTGCTTTTTGAATAAGAAAAAATATCTTTCAAAAAATACTGTTTTCGACTGAAAATGCTGCAAACAAAAACAGATATTAAAATCGAACTTATTTTATCATATGCAAAATATTGTTGTTAATATTGTTAAGGTTTTTTTTTAGAAAAATTCAATTCACAAACTTTTTTTTAAAAAATACGAAAACCTACGAAAACTGATAGGAAATGATTTTTGACTCTAGCATCAAGATATTGAATTCCAATTGGATTGACGTTTGTAGAACTCAATTAATTTTTTTCTCTGCCATAATATTTCATTACAGACGATTGTACAGGGTTATTCATTTTGCGTTGTTTGCATGATATTTCTCTTTTATTATAAAGTTTGAACGTTGACATTACGAGTATGTGTGAAACACTACATTATTTAAATGACCACCACCCGAATTGTTGCAAGCATCGATTCTTTTGAGGTAATTTTCAACCACTTTTTGATGCATATTAGGCGGTATCTCAGCCATAACTTGACGAATGTTGGTTTTAATAAACTCAAGAGTTAAAGTTTTATCTGCATAAATACGGTCTTTCGCGTAACCCCACTAAAAACAGTTCAGTGGTGTAAAATCTCATGATCTTGGTGGCCAGTTGATATCGCCACGACCAAAATTACGCAGCCAGCAAATGTCTCTTGCAACAAAGCCATATTCACTCGAGTTGTGTGTCATGTGTTGTGTGAGCTAGACGTAATATATGGTTGTAAGTGAATATCCAAATGCGAAATACGCCATTATGTGCCATAAGACAGTCTCAATTCCTGAGAACGACGAGGACACATCGGGTCTTCGGCAACACTTTCACTTACAGGCCTTATAATATCTGTAACCAATCCAGTCTCTTTAAACCATAAAGCACGATATGTGGCTGTGGCAGAATCACCATTCTTGTAGTAAGTTTTAACAATTTGCATGCGTTGTGAGATGATGACGTTTGAAATTTAAAACATCAGACAGTTGTTGGCAATTTCTTCATTGTCAGTTATCATAAATCTTCTGCTCGATCACAAATTCGAATAAGCTTAAAAAATGACAGTAAAATTGTAGAACAAATTCTTCCAACCGTCTGTCCGCTCAGTGACAGCAATTTTCAAGCTACTGATAGATCTGACAAGCATCTACTCTTTGATCATTTAGAATTTTTTACACTGCTACAAATTCAGTTTAAATATCATCTACATATCTAAAAGTGAAAATGTTAATTATCAACAAGTTCAGAAATTATACAAAAATGAAAAGATTTAAGTTAATATGTCAAAATTTGGTCAAAGGATTTGTACCCTCCACTCATCACTTCTTATGTAAATACTTCCAAAACCTCCATCATTCACTTCCTAGCTCGTGCCTTGAGTATAAATATTTGAACACTTACAATACGAGTATATGTTTGTACAATTAAATTACTTTCTAAAAATTTAATTCATATGGCATGCGTTTGATGTAAATGAACATTAATTACTCCCGCATTAAATGGTTTAAATTCAAATGAAATTAAGTAAAATTATATTTTTGTTAATATTTTTTTATTTATACCATCAAAGCTCCATACAAGTTTCTATGTTTTTCTTTTTTTTAATTTTTTGGTCGTTTTTTCTTTGAAATCAAAATCTATGCATAGCGTCACGTTCATATCAGAAAGATGGTGATGTTGATGACAACAACATCCTGTCTGTAACTCTGATGCTGATGCAGAGTGTGTTTCAAAATATATACGAGTATGGATGCTGCGAGAAATTTTATTTGCACGCAAATTGGAAAGTTTTGTTTGTTGGTGAATTAAACATGACCTGGTTTTTGCTTTTATTTTATTTCGGTACAAAAATTCATAGGATAAAAAAAAAACAATTTTATTCGAACGAAAGGCGTTCACGTGTAGTTTTAAAAAACATTATTCTATCCAACTATCTTACTATGTATCTCTGTTCATACATTGGAGGACGAACTCAACAGGAGTGCAGGACTTTTTATTTTTTAAAAAAGCAAAATGCGATAATAATGATACGGGAAACTCATCATTTATTCAAATTGCTTTGAATTTTGAATTAGGTCAGAGGTGAGGTTGGTATTGCATCTTTGTGCTTTTTTTTCTTATCTTATAATCTTGGTTGATATGTTTCCCATCAAGGGGATACGGCACGGATTGCTTGAGAAAGATATTTTCGAAACAGATAGAACTGCATAATAGAGATTTATGAACGTCTGATGTATATATATGTTGTACTCGTGTATTTGAATCTAACATTTTTGGACCCTAGGAAAAAAAGAAACAATGTTGAATAAATGTTTTTGAATGATACTAATTGCATTATGCAATTTGAATGAATAAACTAATGCACGTGTTTGATTGTATATTATTATGATAAAAGGAATTTTAATATTTATTTTATTTTAGACTTATGTGTGTTATGAGTTATTCCAATGTTATAAATTCTGCTTTAAATATTTATTTATTCATGGAAAATTTAAAGATAAATATGAACTTAATCCACATACATTTGTTTCAAATAGTTCTCAGAAACCCTAAAAGCAGTTTAGGAATATTTATTAAATTTTGATTAAGATATCAGGTTTGGTCAAAATTCTGATACTCAAAGTCATTTGCCTATTCATACATATTATTTCATTGATTTCGTAAAACTGAATTTTCTTTAAAAGATTTGAATTATTTTCTTATAACTATAACACACATATTATTGAGTTCTTCCTAAAACTAGTTTTACGGCAAGACTAGTTTTAAAAAAGTTTAGAAAGTATATGGGACCTGGTCTACCTATGCACAAAAACGACACCTATACAACTTATTAGGTTCTTTGGATTTTTTCTATCCCAAACAAAGGGAGTTCAAATAAAAAAAAGCGAAATGTTTTATATTTTATATTCTTATATAAAAGTTTTATCAAATTGTAAATTAGGGGTATGCACATGTTTTGATTTCAGTGCCAATATAAATACCACATGAACTTGCTTTGTCTTTTTGAACTAATATTTCCAACGTTGTATATCTCAATTTTAATATAGTACGTAACTTCGTTCTCGTTGATTCTCATTAATTGGTGTCACTTTTACTATGGAAAATAACTCGAGGTTAACTTCAATCTCCCTTGAATATCTCACAATGTTTTCTGATAATAACTCGTCAGTCTTCACGTCTATCTACGACTCTTTTACCAATCCACTTCATCTCTATGAGAAAATTCAAAATGGAAGCTCCAAGAAATCTCTTGGACATGATAAAATTTCCAATTTTGTTATCAAAAGGCTTCCATCTAATTGTTTTACAAACTTCCCATAGGAAGTTATTGTAATGGATCCGATTTGTCAAATTGAAAATTTTGACATTTCTCGACGTTTAAAGGTCCTTAGAGTCGAAATAAAAGATTTTTAGAAAGATGTCTATGCGTGCGTGTGTACGAACGTTCGTACGTCCGTACGTCCGTACGTTTGTACGTTCGCGACGTTTTTTTCGTCCTCCATAGCTCAAGAACCAGAAGAGATATCGACTTCAAATAAATTTTGGTATACAGATAATAAGGCAGAAAGATGCAGAAAGGGCTCTCAAGAATATTGCGTGGGGGGTTTTTTTACCATAACAGTTTAAAAAAAAGGTGAACATTTTGGTTAAACCTAAATATCTCATGAACTAATGACGCTAGAGACTTGAATTAAATTTTATAATATATGTACAACTGAAAAAAAAAAAATTGTCACCTCGTAAGATTTACGACCAAAATATGATTTCATCTCCAAAACAATTTTGTGCAACGAAGAATAATGTTTTTGACACTTGATACAATTTTGGGAAAAATCTAATTGACAGTTTTTTTTTATAAAAAATAAAATCCTAAAAAAACATTACTCATAGTTGGTAAAAATTGAATTTCGACTCAAATACCTTTTTGAAAAACGTGAGATTAAGGCTTCAAACTTTTTATCTTATAAGAAATATTGTTTTCAACATTCTGAAAAATGTTGAGAAAAATCGAATTGACATTTAAAAAAAAAAAATAAAAACCTTAAAAAAAATAATAAAAGTTGGTAAAAATTGATTTTCGACTCAAATATCTTTTCAAAACTTGGAGATATTGACTTTAAACTAATTTAAACTTATAAGAAATATTGTTTTCAACATTCGATAAAATTTTAAGAAAAATCGAATTGGCAGTTTTTTTTTACAAAAAATAAAACCTAATAAAAACAATACTAAAACTTGGTAGAAATTTACTTTCGACTCAAATAGCTTCTCAAACATTACAAATATTGGCTTCAAACTTATTTTATTTCACAGAAAATATTGTTTTCGATATTCATATATCATTCGATATAAAAATCCAATAGTCCGTTTTTTCATAAAAAAATAAAATCTACAAAAAATAGTACGCAAATTTGGTAAAAGTTGATACATATAGACAAACTTTTAAGCAAGAAAAATCGACAGAAGGGATGGGAAGTTATCAGTGTGGGTCGCATCCCAGCCTCTTTTTTTCCGCAGAGTTATTATGAATAATTGTATCAACAACAGTTACTTCCCTGATAAATGGAAAATTGCTAAAATATTTCCAATCTCCAAAAAGCCGGGAGCAATTAGTGTAAATGAATTTCACGCCATAACTTTGCTTCCTAATCTCAACAAACTTCTCGAATTGCTGATCCTTAAAAAACTTTGCTCACTGTGCCAGTCACTGGCTTTAGTGCAGCATAACCAGTTCGGCTTCAAAGTCAAACATGTAAGCTTCACGCTCACGCAACTTTTGGTCTTAACAAAGACAATAGCCTCGTTTATTGATATCAACAAAGCATTTGAATCCGTTTGGAAAGAAGGTCTGGTCTTCAAGCTGAAAGCTTTTTACTTTCCTGTCCACCTTGTCCGTATTGTACAAAGTTTACTTTCAAATTGTAAGTTTTACGTTTCGGTAGAAAACAACGAAACGACTCCACTCTTAACAATGTCGTAGCGGGGGTTGCTCAAGGATCGGTCCTTGGACCTCACTTGTGCAATCTCTACCTTCAATCAACCGATCAATAACCCACAAATAATTACACTGACGATTCAGTAACATACAGTACCTCTAAAAGCCCTGAAACAATTCTCCGTAGAATAAAAGAACATATTTTTAGACTTAGACAGTATTAACTCTAATCGGGAATTTAGATCAACCCCTCCAAAACAGAGCTAACATGTCTCAGCACAGCCTTAAATAATTAAAAAAAAAAAAAACAAAAAAAAAACTATTAGATCGATTTATGTTCAAGTAAATTTTTATTTATTTAAATGTGTTTGAATTATAAAAACAAAATTATGGAAGTTGAAATAATATACTAAATAAAATAGAAACAAAAAATGTAGCCTTAAAAATATTAAAACAAAATAACAATTAAACAAATATTTTCTTTCAGAAAATTTTACCGTGTAATAATATCTCAAATTTTTGGGGTTCCTTTTGTTAAAAATGTATTGAAATCAATAATATCGTTTATGAGAAAATTTTAAATCAAAATCCAAAAAAGTTAACCCTCAAGAAATAGTGTTTTAACATAGACACAATAAGTTTTGATTTAAATAATGTTTTCATAATTTATACCTAAAGGTTAAATCAGTTCTACTCACAATTAGAACACAAGAGTCTAATTTGAGTCGACATATAGCCAAATGGGCCTTTTATGCCCCCCTTTCCTTTTTCATTGTGAAGTAACATAAACTTCGTGTGTTCTATTTATACTTGTCCACCTTTTTAATATGTTCTTATACCAGAAGAACAAATATTGCACATAGATACCTAATTAAAAAATAAAAACAATTTACTAAAAAATCAAAATGCCACCAAACAAAGTAATTGTGCTAGGCGTTATGATTCAAAAACCCCATAGTAGATTTATTAAGACCTTCCTTTCATTTTTAAAATGAATGTGTAATTTGTTCAGCCTTAATTCCATACACACTTCAATTGAGCAAATAGAGTTTGACATCATGTGTGTATTAAAAAATAAAATCAAAATTGTTTCCCAGAAAAAAAAAATCCTTTTAACCAGAAAAATTTACATCTGTCGCTTCTAGTCCCACAACAACGTAATAATAATTATCCTTAGTTATTATTTTTTCATTTCGAAATATAACACTCAAAACTAACAACCCCCATCCACGTGTGCCGTATACTTAAAAATGTCAATAACAATATTAATGAACCATTTAAAATAGCCCATAAGTTTTAAGTGTTTAAAAAAAAAACTCCTTCTCCAAACTTGCATCGTGCTGTATATTTCGGTCCTATTTTAAAACTACCATTTTGACCAAGTTTTCAAATACATACGAGTATTTTAAAGTGAATTTCCTTAAACAAATCGATGAATGCTTTTTCAGACAGTTGAGTACGATTATTATGTTTTAAAATCAAACAAGGAACAATCGTTATTTTTTAACACTAAAAACATCTTGGGAAATTAAATCCCACTGCAATATAAATTCATTTGATGGAAAGAAAATTTAATATTTTCCTTTTTAAATTATGTTGTTAACAGACGTGCCATAACCATAACCACCATCATATCGTTTTTTTTTTTTTATAAAGTACTCTCTTTAAAAATACGAAAAAATGAAAATGTGTGTTTTTTAAATGAACCCTCAACACAAAACACATCAAATCCCTTGACAGGTGATTTTCGTATTCTAAGAATAAAAACATAAAACATCATACGAAAGAACAACAAAATAACTTGTTTTTTTTTTTTAGAAAACGACGACAGGAGAACATGTTAATCAATCAATTTATATTTTTGTATTTTTTTATAAAGCAAAAATCCAACCATCAATCAATCAAAATTGCAAACATAAACTGTGTTCGTCGTACCTGCTTGCTTGTCATCAATAAAAATCTTGAACATTATTACGTGGTGTCGTGATGTAAAATTAAAAAAGAACATGTACAATGTACAACATACTCCACTCGTACCTTGTACATTCAATTAATTTCCAATTACACTTTTCCGACAAACAAACATGTCTACTTCCTTGCCGCCATCGCCGCCGCCGCCGTCGCGCGCGCCATACCGAATCTCAATACCATCCTTCCAGTGTCCCGTGTGGTCACCCTGATCCTGAAACAACACCTGCTCCTTTAGCAAGGATACTATTAAAGTCTCGTCACGTTGTACAATATTGTTCGTGTGGTGGCTAAGTAAAAAGGACATTTACAGCAGATCGATCACCGGCGCGGCGCCGCCGCCGCCGCCGCGCCACCACCATATATCAGCTGATGTCTCAAAAAACGTTAACAAATTCCATCAACGCAAACTCGAATATAAAAATTGTTTTCTTTTCTTTTTCTTTTTGATTTAAAGTTTTTCTTTTCATTTTACAGTTAGTATTGATTTTCAATTTGAATCGAAAGATATTTTAAATTGATAAGTCTTGAGTAAAGTTTAGTTTAAAACAGAAAAGAAAAAGGACTTTGTAGAAAAGCTACCCATCTTAAGACTTAACGCTAACAGCTTTTCAGTTTCTCTTCAATAAATATAATTAAACATTAGAAAAGTTCTATGATGGGCTAATATTTTTATAAAATTTATTCTTGTTGGTTATTATAAAATTGTTATTGGATGAAGAAAAAGTATATAAATAAACAAAAACAAATTAATATTTCTTACGTCCGTGCGTCGTCGTCGTCGTCGTCGTCGCGTTGTCGCCGGTCTTATGAAAAATCAATATTTATTTTAAAGAAATGCCTCTTTTTGGGGAGGTAGGTAAGTTGAATTTATTTTAAAGAGGTCGTAATAATTATGAAGACAAACTTCCATCACTGTTAAAATTAACTTTACCATCTGAGTTCTTACGATAATGAGATTATCAACACTTGCAGAGAAAAAGATTCTTCGTTTTTCGATATCTATAAATTCAAGGATACAAAAAACAATTAAAATCGCAAGAACATTCATTTCTTCTGAATAAACTGCCACCAGTATACTGATGTGATAAAAATGTTTCTCATTTTGTTTTTCAAAGTTAAGAAAAACAAATTAAAATGGTCTGTAAAAAAATTTATTTCTGTGCGATAAACCAAATAATTGTGTATTAAAAGGAAAACGACGTAATGAATTTTAAATTTTAATTATTATTATTCAAAAATATGCATCACTAAAAAATGCAAGCGTTGTTTTGAGTCTCTCCCCTCTCTCTATTTGACTCTATATGGAATATTGAGCAACCTTGAATCCTACGAGGGCGGGTCAATAAGTCCTTTTGAATTTCTGACCTCTTTACTGAAACAGCAACACTGGTCCTGTCAACAGGCATCTGTCAGTTTACTCCTGTCAAAATTTAAACTTGCTGCGTCAGTTAGTTTGTGTTTGACAGCTATTTTTATCAGACTTATTGACCCGCCCTCGTATGCTTTCGTGGTTTTAAAAAATACATTTAGGGATATGTTTTAGTATTGATTCCGAAACCGAACTTACGTTTTTAAAGTTATTGTTATATTTATTGAAAGCATTTGAAAAACTTGGTGTGATAAAGCTTTGCTTAGATAATGGATTAGTTATAAAAACAGGAAATACTTTCAAACCGTTTCGCTTACTACAAAACTACTGTATGAAAATTATTGCATTTGGAAAAAATGTCAAAGTCGAGATTTTATTCAAGTTAGGCATTTTTTACTGTTCTTAAGACCAAAAAAATAACAGAATATTTTTTTGTCACAAATCGAAAATTCAAACTTTCTCAAAAACAGACAATTCTTATGAAATTTTTCTTAAAAAACTTTTCTTGGCTCCTTTCAATATAAAAATTACATACTCGTATTTGTATGTATATATTGCTTCAAAATTGTACCACATATTTTGTTTTTAAGACCATTATTAACAATCTCTTAACGGTCTAAGTAATATTGGATGACATAAATTGTATAATTTTGTTTGGATTTCAGTAAAAACTTTTTTTTTTCAAAGTTCGACAGTAGTCTAAGCAAATAAGATAATGTAGCTATGAATTCTACGCGAACAAAAATGTTAACACTTTTTTTTCGTATAGTAGATAGATTTGGAGACAAATGTTGGAAAACATGACAGGCTACTGCATTTAGTCAAAAAAAATTTAAAAATACCTTAATTTTGGGAGGAAACATTTTTAACTTATTGTGTTTGGTGCAATTTGTCGAATTGAAAATTTTGACATTTCTCGACATTTTCGGGAGCTTATTTTCGTCGTAGAGCAGTAGAGATATTGACTTCAAATAAATGTTGGTATGGTATACCGACAATAACACAGAAAAGACTTTCATTGAGTCGGTGTTTTTTCACTTGGGACACATAGGAATTATATAGTATGTACATTGTACATAGCAAGTTTTGCATTCTTAAGAAAATTCGAACTAGGGATTTTAATCAAACGTGACATTACGATGGTAAAGAAGTCGTGAAAAGTGGATCCCCCATTCTGTCCGTCTGTCTGTCTTCGCCGCTAACGCCCAAACCATTGGATCGATTGACTTCAAATTTGGAAATCAAAAAATTATTTAAAAAATACCGCTCTAACGATTTTTAAATACAAATATTGAAAAAATATGTTTTTTTTGAGGAATCAAATTACATTTAAATTTTTGAAAACAACCTTTTTTCGTAGGTACATTTTTAACTTCCCATAGGAAGTTATTGTAATGGGTTCGATTTGTCAAATTGAAAATTTTGACATTTTTTTCGTCGTCCATAGCTCAAGAACTAGAGCTAGTTAATGCGTTGGACTGTCATGCCAGAGGTCTTGGGTTCAATCCCTGCCTATGCCACTAAAGTTTTTTCACGGGTACTGCCTCTTGCGAGGAATTGACAAATTCTCCAAGAGTAATTCTTGTCATGACAGGTGCTTTCTTAAATTAGCCGTTCGGATTCAGCCTTAAACTGTAGGTCCCTTCCATTCCTGACAAAAGTATAACAAAAGTAAACAAAAAGTACTCGCACACAGGAATGCTTGAGAGTTATAAGTCACTAGGCCCTTGTTCTCAATGGACTGTTTCGCCACCCAATGTATGTATAACTCAAGAACCAGAAGAGATATCGACTTCAAATAAATGTTGTTATACAGATAATAAGGCAGAAAGATGCAGAAAGGGCTCTCAAGAAAATTGAGTGGTGGTTTTTTTTTACCATAGCAGTTTAAAAAAAAGGTGAACATTTTGGTTAACCCTAAATATCTCATCAACCAATGACGCTAGAGACTTGAATTAAATTTTATATTAAGGGTATTCATGCAAACACAGAAAACCCACAGAAACCTTAAAAACTGTAGAATTTTCTATCGGTAGAAATCAACTGTCAAAATTTGTATGGGAAAAACATTCTGCAAAATATAGACTTTTATCTCTCAAATTTGAATCAGAAATCGTAGAAAAAAAAACAGATAAATTTTGTTTGTTTCTAACGTTTCCGCAAATATTTTTAATGGGGTGTTCATGTAAACCCTTTGCGGAAATTTATATTTTTCTACAAAGTAGAAAATTATATCGTTACATGAATACCCTTATTATATATTGTAACGTAATAAACGTAATACAAAAGAAGTATATTTTTGGAAAAATATCCATTTAACTTTTTTTTTATAAATTAAAAAAAAAACTGAAAACAAAAATTTGTCACCTCGAAAATTTTAACTAAAATATGATTTCATTCTTCCGGTAGACTAATCAATTTCTTTTCCCAGCACCCTAAACAAATAATCTTCAACACTGCCAAAAACTTGATAAATAGAGTTCTTTCAATCAGTGATACAGAATACCACATCAGTAACAAAATAAAGATAAAAGAAATATTACAAAAAAACGCCTTTCCGCAACAATTAATAAAAACATTAATAACACAATATGAACATCGTACTATTCACCCACTGGAAGAAGAAGAAAGGGAAAACAAAATTTACAAATCCTTTACGTATGTCAAAGAAATAGCAGATCGGTTCAAATATGCAAAACTCTTGGATACAGAGAAATACAAATTACTTTCACATCAACGAACACAACTTCACAACTCTACACCAAACTTAAAACAAAAATAGACAAATTGGAACATTCGAATTTAATTTACAAAATTAATTGTAATGGAAATCCGGACGAAGAATGTAACCAAACTTATATAGGAACAACCAAATACCAAACAAAAACTTAAAAGCAGACAAGCAGGACACAAATCCGATATCAAGAGTAGCGCAATACAAAAGACAGCCCTGGCATCACATTGCATAGCTTTCAAGCACTCCCCTGGCAGACGAACCGATATGGATGACGTTAGCCCAATCTACAAACACTTGTGGAGAAGAGGAAAAGAAAAAGCTCTGCAATGTGATCTCTATGTGCTTTTATTTATATAATTTTTCTGATTTTTCTGTTTATTTGACGGACATGTTACGTGTCAGTTTAACTTTGTAGTGTGTAGACAAAAGAAATCATTATTGAATATAAATGTAACAATAATATTGTTGTAAGTAATTAATGTATTGTGAATATTTTTGTAAACATTTCTTAACATTATTTATCAATGCCAATATAGAAACCATTTGTTCACCTGATGATGTCCATAAACATGGACGTTTCGTAGTGACAAAAAGAAAATATTTGTTTCATTTGACCTGAAGCCCAATTAATAACAACAATATAGCAACAAAAAGGTCACCAACATCAAAAGATAAAATATGATTTCATCTCCAAAACAATTTTGTGCAACGAAGAATAATGTTTTTGACATCTGATAAAATTTTGTGAAAAATCTAATTGATAGTTTTTTAATAAAACAAAAATTACTCAAAGGTGGTAAAAATTGAATTTCGACTCAAATATCTTTTCACAAACTTGAGATTAAGGCTTCAAACTTATTTTATCTTATAAGAAATATTGTTTTCAACATTAGGAACAAATTTTGAGAAAAATCGAATTGACAGTTTTTTTTACAAAAAATAAAAACCTAAAAAAAATTAATAAAAGTTGGTAAAAATTTTCGACTCAAATATCTTTTCAAAAATTTGACATAATAGCTTCTAACTAATTTTAGCTTATAAGAAATATTGTTTTCAACATAAGGAAAAATTTGAGAAAAATCGAATTCACAGTTTTTTTTACAAAAATTAAAAACTTAAAAAAAAATTGAAAAGTGTGGTAAAAATTGATTTTCGACTCAAATATCTTTTCAAAACTTTGAGATATTGGCTTTAAACTACTTTAGTCTTTAAAAAAATATTGTTGTCAACATTCAGTAAAATTTTGAAAAAAATCGAATTGGCAGCTTTTGTACAAAAAATAAAAAAGGGTCGGGTTCGAAATCCTGTATGGATCATAATACTGTATTTAAAATACTGTATCTCAAAATACTGTATTTCAAAATACTGTATGTACAAAATACTGTATGATCAAAATACTGTAGCTGAAAATTCCGTGTCTTAAAATTCTGTATACCAAAATTCTGTATTTCAAAATGCTGTAAATAGGCTGACAAATACAAATCGTTTTGATAATGTAAAAAAGTGCGCACTTTTTTACATTATCAAAACGATTTGTATAGTGCGCACTTTTTTACATTATCAAAACGATTTGTATTTGTCAGTCTATTTACAGCATGTTGAAATACAGAATTTTAAAAATAGATTACTTTTATAAGGAATACATCATAATATTTTTCATTGGCATAATGTTCTAATATACTTCCCTTGAACAATAACATATGATAATTCATAAGTCTTTGAATTAATAAAAAAAAAAAATGGTATCTTCGTCTTATTTTCTCTTCTCATTTTCTTCTCATTGATTGTTATTTCTCTCACAGTTGTATATGAATTGTTGTTACCACAATCAACAATTCCATAAACAATTACACCGAACTTATTGATCTGTCAAAACTTCCACGTGTTCTTTCATTTCGTTGATATTTAAAAGCTAATGCAAATTTAAGAATTAAGTGAAATTTCGAGTTGAAATAAATGATATAATGTACATATAATGTACATATGTACATATTATGTAAATCGCGTTCTGCTTTTGTTGTTCTCTATAATGGAAGCTTAAGAGCGGAATTTTGCAAAAATACAGTATTTTTAGATAATGTTTTGCTCATACAGCATTTTGAGAAGAAGAATTTTGGGATACAGTATTATCAGATACAGTATTTTGACAACACAGCATTTTGGGATACAGTATGTTAACCATACAGTATTATGAATATACAGCATCATACAGTATGATACAGAATTTTAACCATACAGTATTTTAAAATACAGCATTTCGAGCCGCTCCCAATAAAAAACCTAAAAAAAATTAACAAAAGATGGTAAAAATTGATTTTCGACTCAAATATATTTTCAAAAATTTGAGATAATGGCTTCTAACTAATTTTAACTTATAAGAAATATTGTTTTCAACATTCGATAATATTTTGAGAAAAATCGAATTGACAGTTTTTTTTACAAAAAATAAAAACCTAAAAAAAAAACAATACTAAAACTTGGTAGAAATTTACTTTCGGCTCAAATAGCTTTTACAAAAATTAAAAATATTGGCTTCAAATTTATTTTATTTCACAGAAAATATTGTTTTCGATATTCAGTAATTTTTTTTTATAAAAATCCAACTGTCCGCTTTTTCATAAAAAAATAAAATCTACAAAAAATAGTACGCAAATTTGGTAAAAATTGATACACATAGACAAACTTTTAAGCAAGACAAATCGACAGGAGGGATGGGAAGTTATCAGTGTGGGTCGCATCCCAGCCTCTTTTTTTTTTAAATTCATTTTTATTAATTCAATCTTAAAACTATCCTAAAGCTAGACAAAAATTCATAAAACTAGCCTAATTAACCATAACTTACAACTAACTTACTGATCCCATACGGACACTCTAAGATATAACACTTAATACTAATGCCTTTCGGCCCTTAGATCTATTTTACTTCAATTAAATTTTATTTATTTTTGTATTTATTAGAAAATTTGGAAAAAAACTAATATCAATGTCCTTTTTTATTTTTGCTTAAAACTACTTAAAATAAGGTACTTAATATAAAACTTAAAGCTAACTTAAACTACCTATTCTACCTATAAACTACTTAAAACTAGAACAACCACAGCAGCAAATCTAACTTCTTAACATTTTTTGTTTTTTTATATTTTTGTCTTTTTTTTCTCATTCCATGTTTTGTTGTTTTGTTTTGTTTTTATTTATTTTTTTTTTTTTATTTTTTTTTTATTTTTTTATTTTTTTTGTTTTTTTTTTTGTGCCACCATGCCTCTTCTACTTAAAACTAAACCCTAAAACGTTAAAACAAGTATATAAGCCGGCCAAGGCTTAAAACCCCATCCCGACTTCTCACATCAGGTGCCGATTAAAGCCACCAAAACTGGTTCTCCTGCTTCACCCTATCAGTTCGGTCCCGTTCGAACACAGCCCTACTGAACCGAAGGAGCTCTGCTCCATCTTGTATCATGATGTCCCGATTGTACAGGCGTCGTCGGTCGCCTATCCACGTTTCGTCGTCTGACGTGGTGGATTAGCGGAACTGCCAATCTATCCTGTATCAGACCGCATCTGTCTAAAAAGAGGAATGCCTCTGGTAGAATGAAGCCACTCAAGCGTGAACTCTCAAAGTACTCGTCGTTCGGATAGAACGCCCTCGAAAATTAAATTGTTGGTCGAAGACATAGCTCTTGCAATGTGACCTCGAACGAGTTTTATCACGAAATTGTCAATTCTGTTGATTCGAGCCCCGTTGTATAGGACCTCGTTGGAATAGAAATGCACGTAAGAAGATTCGGCTGTTTAATATATATCAGAGCATCACCACCGCCGCGCCGCTCGAACACCCGAAACTTCTCCATCTGGGAAGGGGCAACGTTGAACCACACAGGACAACCATAAACGATCATCGGCCGTATGAGGGCCATGTAGCAAATTACCTTAACTCTGGGGGGGTCAAGCCGACTGCTGTAAAACAGCCGTTTCGTCAGAGCAAAGGCTCCTCTGGCCCTGGTCAGGGCAGCATTTATATGTCTGTCGAAATATAAATACTGATCTAACCAGATACCGAGGTACAAGTCCAACGCACTAACCATTGTGCCACGGGTACTACTAATCTTCCCTATACGCGACCAAAATCTACTTCGTTTATTGAATACAGTTTGATGAATAAGTTAACACAAGTAATACAAATTCATCACAGCACTGTATAGTTCATGATCCTTCCACTTCGCTTATCTTTGTCCAAGCCCAAGTCATACAATTATCATTTTTGTGCAACTATTTTGAACATAAAAACGTTCATTAATGAGACATTTCTTTTCGATATTTATGTAATTTTACCTCCGTCCTTGTCATTTATATCGTATATCTCTTCAAATTCGATAAGATATTATCAGCACTTGACTTTCATCGTCATCGTCGTCGGTCAAGTCAAACCCTCATAGTCATAAAGTACCTAACACAATAAGTCAACCGGCAGCAAAGAAGCGAGGTACCAAATTTCATTTTCATTTCATTGAAAGAAAAAAGAAAGAAGTATCAACCATCCGGGTATAGGGTATAGTACCGGGTATAATGTCAATGAGATGAGGGTAGGGGCTATTTTCTCTTCTCTTCCATTCCACTCCAATCCAACCAAAATGACAAATCGATAAAATTACTGCCAATAAATGGGAAATTTATCTCAAGAAAATCACAACAAATTACCAACTTAAATGAGCCGTACAAGATTGTGTGCTGTGTGTTTGGGTTTGGTGCTTTTTCTTATCGTTTTCTTTTTATTCCCAAAGCGGGTCTTATTTCTATGTGCTCTTACCGAGAAAGAAAATCCTACTTACTTTCATTTCTATTGAATTTCATTTCCTTAAAGAGTAAGTGGTGCCTATGTCCTTTAGCTTTGAAATAAGATAGACAAAAAGAAGAACAAAACAAAAACAAAATTGAGGGTGGAAAAGAATAAATTTTATGAATACTTTATAGGACTCAAGACCAATTCGTAGATATGTTCATATACCTATATCTAGATACAATTCTTCAAATTAAACAAAAACAAAAATCAATAAAGTTTATTTAGATTATATAAATAAGAAAAAAGGAAGAAAGGAAAGCCGTGGCATTTTGATGACGAAGCATTGCGGAAGCATCATCATCCAAAGGAAAAGGACGACGCGACGAAAGGACGACAAAACGCCAACGTTTTTGTTTACGCACAAAGCTATGAGCATAATAAGTATTTTTATGACATTTTATGAGAAGTAAAATAGTCGATAATTGCTCACTTAAGATATTGACGGTTATATGACTATGACGGAAAATACAGATAACATTGATATTTTCTTTCTTCGTTGATGGAAATGACGAATTTTTCTTTTATGTTTTTTGATATGAATTTTAAATAAAAAGAAATAATATTTTGTTTGTTTTTTTTTAGTATTTTAGTATCTAAGCAATGCTGACTTTTTTTTCTAGAAAAAGATACAAATATATCTGGTGGAGGGAAACTTCCACCATCATCATCGTGGTGAGGAATTCTATATATATTTGATTTATTTTGTTCATCAAAACAGAGTTCGTTTTTGTTTAACCAACAGTTTTAACGGGGAGATTCGAGGGCATTTTTCTAGTGATTTATATTTCAAACTATGTTATACACAACCCTGTGGGCGCGAATATTTTATGTTTTTCCTATTATTTGAATACTTTTTGGATGTAGAACGGATATGGTTGGATTTTCAAAATAAAATTGTAAAACTCTTCTCTCTAAATCATTTCATATAATTAGAACAACCATTTTAATGGTTAAAAGTTAGAAGGTATTCAAGGGTTTTACTGTAATAGAGACGATTTTGTAATAATAGTTTTATTTAAACAAATAAAAATGGGAAAACTTAGTTAAAAACTCCAATCAAATTAAAAAAAAACTTACGTATACCATGGATGGCTTGTATCAATATTTGGCTTGTTTTCACAAAAATGTTGCAATATAATTTGTTGGTCAATTAAAAGAAAAAATGAGATACAAACAAATTAAAAAAAATCGATTCAAATTTATTTTTTTGGTTTAAAGTCTTACTACTTATGTACAGTACATACATACATATGTACCTTATCATCATTTTATTTTTCATTGTACATTTTAGAAAGTGCTAATTCATTTAATTACTTCAAAAGTCCTTAAATTTATCATATGAAAGCCAACATTCTGTTTTATTAGCCATTTCTTAATTCAAGTCAAAACTGTGCGTAGTTTTTGAAAAATTTAATTTTAAACTCAAAATTTGAGTAAAAAAAGTTAAAAAAAAAAGGTTTAAAGTGTAATTTTTTAATACTTCAAGATTATCTACCATTGTTTTTATTTCAGAATTTATTGCTCTTATTTGTTTTTGATCAAAAACTGAAAACTAGATAATTTTATGTCTTTTAGTTTTTGAGAAAATTAAAAATAACCACAACTACTATTTTAATTTAATTCTTTTTTTTTGCTTGAGTGGTCTTATTTTGATAGTAACAATGGTAGGTGCGAGTTTGGGTGTATGCAACAGTAATGTGTGTTCGAATTTGGGTGTATGCAACAGTGGGATCTGTAAGGGGGGGCATGTTGCCCCACTGCAACCCCCCTGCTTGGGAACACTATAGGATTTGGGGTGGGTGCAAGTTGGAGTGCGTGCAAGGGGGGGAGGGGGCACGGTTCCGTGGGTGCAAGATGGGGTGCATGCAAAGTTTCTTTTGCATTTAAATAAGCTGGATTTAAGAAAAATTAATTTACCCTATGTACATACATATATCTTAATCCATATTCGATTATTACTATCAAAATAAGACTACGTTAATACTTAAGCAAGGAAAAAGGAATTTAATTAAAATATTTATTTTGGTAATTTTCAATTTTCTCAAGAACTAGAAGACATAAAGTCATCTAGTTTTCAGTTTTTGATCAAAAACAAATAAGAGCATTGAATTCTAAAAAAAAACAGTAAATAATTTGAAAGTTGAAAAACTACACTTTACCTAAACCTTTTTTTAAATTTTTTTTGCATACATTTTTAGTTTAAAACAATTTTTTTCAAAAACTATGCATAGTTTTAACTTGATTTAAAAACAAGCTAATATACAAAAATGTTGCCTTTAAAAAAAGGTATAATACTTGATTGTAAGTATTACCGTTATTTTTTAATTATTTTTTTCCATTTAATGTACATATTTTTTTAAATTGCCTCTACCGCCTAAACGGGGGGAGATATACCCCCCTCCCATAGTAAAAAATGCTTGTTTTTAGCTGTTCTATACAAATCCGTCATTAAACTTTGTCGCCAAAGTTATCGTACTCTCCCCAAAAGCAAAAAAAAAAAACAAAGTGGAAACTTTTTCTGACAAATGTATTTATTTAAATAAGCCTGAGAAACCTTGCAAAAGCAGGATAAAAACTCAGGGTCTTTTCAAAATTAGGTGAAAGATTTTATGGACCCATGGACCCTTAGGTCTTTATTCCCATCAATAAAATTGGGATAAAAAAGAATTAAAACGATTTAACACAGAACAAAAATTTGTACTTATCTTTTTCCTTATTATTTATTATTCTAGGAGCTGCATTCATCCACCCCCACTTTCTACTTCGATATCGAACAAACACTGAGAAATTTAAAATTGAGAAAAACCTTTTACTTTACTTTAACTTAACTTAAACTTTAACTTTAACTTTAACTTAATAACCGCTCGACAGGAAAGGAAAAATAGCTATACTTCGGGATCTGTTAACTTTACCTTCCATAAGTCCATAAAATTTGTTTAAAGTTGTACAATTAATTTCATAATTAATATCATGAACGTTAAAAAAATAACAATTTAAACAAAAGAATTATAAAAGAATATAAATTTACAATTTTTATCTAACTTTATGTTGGGCCGTAGGCCATTCTCCATTTGGAGTAACTTCTCGCGATAATAATTGATTTGATTGATTGATTTATTGATAAGAAAACAGCTGTACATTAAGAATAACTTATAAATAGTACAGGATGTATTACAAAAGATTAACAAGGATATGCAAGAATGTATTATATCGAATAGCAATTATAGCAAAATTAAATAACAATTATAACAAAATATTACAAGTTAATTTTACAAAAGTAAATTTAAGCTTAATAAAGTTTTTAAATGAATTTAATAAAATTTAAAGCAAAGTCGCAAAAGAAGAAGATAAATAATAAATAATAAAAAAGTCATCTCAGTTCATGTTAGAAAAATATTCAAAGATAAGTTCATTAAACTTTTTGTTTTCGATTCAAGACCTCATGTGACTGGGAACATTATTCCACTGTCTGACAGCATAAACGAAAAATTGAGGATTATTTTTGGATATAGGGATAGCTTTCGTTTTCTCTGGATTAAGTTTAAGTCCAGTCATATATTGAGCTTAAATCAATGTTCATGCTAGATATAGCATCTTCAACCATCCCAATGGGAAAACTAATGTATAACTGCACATCATCCGCGTAGATGTGAAACTGACAGTAAGATAAAACAGATGGCAAATCGTTAATGAACATAGAGAACAGTAAAGGCCCAAGGATAGATCCTTGAGGAACACCAGAACTAACAGGAAGAAACGAAGACAGCTTACCATTGCACGATACAGCTTGCATACGATTGGTCAAGTAGGAATGAATAAGATTTTTTGTTGTGTCAGAGAAATTAAAATAGGTCGTCAGTTTATCACAGAGAATATTAAAGTTAACGCAATCAAATGCTTTTGAGAAGTCAAGTAAAGTTATCACAGTTATATAATTTTTGTCTAATGCCTGTCTAATATCATCAGACACTTTAAGAAGGGCTGAAATGCAACTATGTCCAGGTCGGAAACCAGATTGCAGAGCGTGAAGGAGATGTTTTTGTTTAATATAACTTTTTATCTGGTAGCTTATTATGTTTTCAAAAACCTTAGATAGAAAAGGAAGGATAGCTATGGGTCTGTATTCTTTTTTTATTCCTTGTTTAGGGATAGGGATAATTTTTATTGTTTCCAGGAAGTGGGATAGGTTGAGGTCATTATTATAGTGTATTATAGTAATTCAGGCTAAAAGTTCACCTTCCCTAGACCGTCCATCTGGTTTGGTTTCACTTACATGAAAAGCATTCCTCTTTTGTAGCCTGAAACAAAACTTGGTTCTTTTTCCTCACGAAAATGACAGAGAGAACCATGGTCAGAAGGACTATGGCCGTCCCGCTCTCTCTCATTCTCGTGTAAAAGGATTGTGATATTTGTCAAATCGAATAAATTAAACAAAACATAAAGGTGCGTGTCCATTTGAGAGTACTTCTGCTAGTTAAATCTCGAGAGCAACTCTCGGGAGACTGTCCATTTGCGAGCCAAATTTTAGAAGTTTTATTATTATTTTATTATTATTATCTTTACTTTTCCAACATATAAAGTACAAATGTTTTAATATAAAAGATTTACGAGCATGGCTTAAAAGCCGTCTGCCGATAAGTTTTGCTATCGCGAGCTCTCTGCTAGAATATTGAGAGTTTTCTTGCTGAGAGTACTCTCATAATCGTGTCCACTTGATAGATTTCTTCTGCTAGGATATTATCAGTTGGACATGTATTTTATCCACACTGATAACTTCCCATCCCGTCTGTCGATTTGCCTTGCTTAAAAGGTCTGTAGGTTTTGTTAAAAAATTTGTTAGTTGAATTATTCTAAAAGATTTAAAAATTACCAACAACATTTTGCATTTGATGAAATAACTTGATTTCAAAATCTGTTTTTGTAAACGAGATTTTTAGTCGAAAACATTTGTTTACCAATTTTAGTAGCATTTGTTAAAAAAATTTATTTCTTAAATAAATAAATACAAATTGGATGAATGGATCTAATTTAAAGTCAATATCTTCTATTGTTCACGAGATATCGAGAACCGAACATCAATTTTTTATCAAATTTGCGTACTATTTTTTGTAGATTTTCTTCTTTTTTTTTTGAAAATATGGATTTTTATTAAAAAAAACTACAGAATATCGAAAATGAATGTTGAAAACAATATTTCTTATAAATTAAAATTATTTGCAAGCCATAATCTCAAATTTTTAAAAAGATACTTGTGTCGGAAATGAATTTTTACCAATTTTTGTTAAATTTTCTTTTTAGTTTCTATTTTTTGTTAAAAAACTGTCAATTCCATTTTTCTCAAAATTTTACCGAATGTTCAAAACAATATTTCTTATCAAATAAAATAAGTTGGAAGCCATAACCTCAAATGTTTGCAAAGTTATTTGAGTCAAAATTCAATTTGTAACAACTTTGAGTAACGTTTTTTTTAGGTTTTTATTTTTTATAAAACAAACTGTCAATTCGATTTTTCTCAAAATTTGTTAAAAAAATATGTTAAAAACGTTATTCTTCGTTGCACAAAATTGTTTTGGAGATAAAATCATTTTTTATTCGTACAATTTTTGAGGTGACAAATTTTTTTTTGATTTATAAAAAACCGTTAATTGGATTTTTTTCATAAAATATACTTGTTTGGTATAACGTTACAATATATAATATAATATTTAACTCAATTCTCTAGCGTTTTTGGTTCGTGAGATATTTGGGGTTAACCAACATTTTCACCTTTTATTTAAACTGCTATGGTAAAAAAAACCACCCACTCAATTTTCTTGAGATCCCTTTCTGCATCTTTCTGTATTATTATTTGTATATTTATTTGAAGTCGATATCTTTACTAGTTCTTGAGCTATGGACGTCGAAAAAACGTCGCGAACGTACGGACGTACAGACGTAAGGACGTACGAACGTACGTACACACGCACTCACAGGCATCTTTCTAAAAATCTTTTATTTCGACTCTAGCGATCTTGAAACGTCGAGAAATGACAAAATTTTCAATTTGACTAATTGGACCCATTACAATAACTTCCTATGGAAAGGTAAAAATGTATTTTTAAATCAAATTTATATGAAAAAAAGACATAGTTTACACTGCTTCGCCATGTTTACTCTCGACAGCTACTCGCAAAATACGAACTGTGTTGGTATTCCGAGAGCTTATCTCGGATAGTGGTAAACACATGTGTCCACTTGCGAGTGACTTTCAAAAAGATCGAATGTCGAGAGTATTTAGTCAACTCTCCGCAAGCTACTCTCCAGAGTCCAGACTATGTCCACTTGCGAGATCGCTCTCGAGAGCAGCTTGAGTGCGACTCGCAACACGTTTACTCTCAAATGGACACGCACCTTTATAAGCATTGTAGAGAGGCTTCATAATTTGAAAATGAACCAAATTCTTTACTGAAATTTTTCAATAGTGTTAAGACCTCATAGATACATTTATTTGGAATTAACTCAGCTCCTGCAGAATGAATGTTTAGATTTTAAATCCCTTTCCTGTTATATGTAAATACAGTTTCGCTTAGAAATCTAAAACAATCCATAAATATGAATGATCGAAGTTTCTTTTGTTTTCATGCCCAATTTTGAGGTCCCCAATACACAATACATTTTATTAATTTGATATAAAATAAAATGGACACTCAAGAAAATCACCTAAAGACACAAACTAACATCAAAGCGGTTTCAAATTATATCTGATTAGATATCTGGATAAAAGTTCTTCAAACTCTAAATAGCCTCTGTTAATTATTATTGCTTTAGTTTGATGAAAACTTTTGAAACAAAAGAAGAAATATCGATTGTGTTTTTCTTTTTTTATTCATGTTTATTTCTACGAATTTATCGCTCTTTTTGTTCTTTTTCTTAAATATCCTTTGTTAATCAAACTATTATATTTTCCACGTCAGTTACATTGTTGCTAAAATGTGGCTTCATTTTTGCTAAAGAAGCAATTCCATCAATATACCGTGCATCTTTTGTTATACACAAGGTTGAGTTTATATAATTTAAATCCACAACGTGACTTTAACTATGGCAGCTGCATGCGCCCTTAAACGCACTCTATACCACAGAGTATGTATGCATACCCACTTTCTTTCGTCTGATGATGGTTATTTTCTAATAAGACCACAACCAAGACTTTCATTATATCTATGCGCTTATCATTAAAGTTTATCCTAGTTTTGTCCTCCAGTCTCTATAAACCTCGAAAGAATATTGTAGACAAAACAAAAACGAATACAAAGAGTCCTTCAAAAACGAGAAACGTCCTTAGCACTTTTTGAATGGAAAAAAGGGCATTTATTGAGATTCTCTGAAACTCAGGCAGTGCCAGTGGTGTGGTAAAATCATCTTGGCAGACAATATCATAGTTGGTTGGTTGGTTTTGAAAAGATTGCACATCTTGGAACTTGCAGTTCTAATTTATTTCTCGCACTTAATAGCCATGTTCTGTTCTGTGAGCAAGTGGCATCTGAGCTGCAGTGTGCAATGTTAGTCTCCAGAGAGAATATATCTTCTCATCGTCCCCAAAGCAATAAAATAAGTTGTGATGCAACTTATTACACCGTATTTTTTTTTTTTTAAACTCTAGGAATTTAGTCACACAGGAGCTGGAGACCATACCATCCAGGTAATTGGTTTAGTCTGAATACTCATGAACATATACATACATTCAAGGACATCATTTGGCAAGGACAACTCTGTGTGGTTCTATGTACGAACATATCTAATAGGATTATACTATGGTCGAACGTATAGTAGTCTTTTTTAAAAGCCTTGAAGCTTGCAGTATAGGTAATACCCATCATACGAAAATTTCGACATTTTTATTACACCTGTGCTAAACTAGACTCTAGACAGATCTAGGTGGCGGCGACTACAGGTAAATATTGTGATTTTGAATACGTATGTGTATTGTGTATGTACCCAGATGGAATGCTCACAATCTATCTAAAATGTTGAAAATTCATTTCTCATATAAATTGATGTGAATCCTTAGTTTATTGTGATTGGATTTTGAATAAATATAATGTATGATATATCCTAGAAGAAACTGTGATGTATGATTTTTGAACTTCGTTTGTTCGATAACAGAGTTTTGAATAAGTAAAAGTTTATGTCAGAAGTCACAAAACTTAATAAATTTAAGAATATCAGATGTTTTGTTGTGTTGATTTATAGGACTTTCAATATGGATAAAAGTTAAGTGCGTTTGACGTTTTTCGGTGTACTTTTGGCAAAAGTAAACACAAATTTTAAAATTTATTTCCAAATTTCCGAATAATGTTCGATAAACTCACTTTTATCCTAAAATCATTGTCATTGGCTCATTTCTCCTTAAATCTCAAGCCGTTTCCAATATTTCCGTAAATGGTGAATACCACAATTGTCAATGCAAATTATTTCAAGGATGAATGGTTCCAACTGATTTATCTCAAAAAATTGGAAAAGTGGATCAACCAGTTCATTCTTTAAATTTTAAAGCCTTGGGTTACTTTTTGTAGAGGTACATATAATCTCTAGTCTTCACTGACAAACTGGTAACAATGGATATTTTAAAGCTAACATTTGACCATTGACGAAAAAAAGATTAAATATATGGGAAAAAGTTGTGCAAAGAAGGACCGAAAAAAGGGCGAGGATAAAAAACAGATCGGAGTGATATGACAGAGATGATCATGAAAACGAATTTGTTGTTCATTGATTTCTTGATTTTAAGTTGGTAGAACTAGAATCTGACATCATCCGTCAAACTCAGCTGTCATTTGAAGTGTCATTATAAGGGGTGGTTAAATTTTAAGGGCCAATTTGGACTTTGAGTAAAATAAAAACTATTGAGGAAATTATTGTCATTTCTTTTTATTATGATATTTTTGGTATGGTTCAATTATGTATGGAGCAAAATATCGGCCAAATGGCTGCTGATCGCGATGGTTCAAATTTTCGATGACGCTGGGGCATAATTGATGTTCTATGCCATTAATGTGCCAAAATATCCCTTCCTTTAGCTCTTCAATTATTGCTGGCTTATCGACGTTAACACTTTCTTCTAAATAACACCTAAGAAAGAAGTCCAATGGTGTCAAATCACATGATCTTGGCTGCGAGCGGCGAGCGGTAACACCACCATTGAATTTGTTGTGCAAAAGGGCCATTGTTTCGTAAGCTTTGTGGAAAGTGGCACAATCCGGTTGAAAGCACATATCGTCTATATTCATATGTTGTATTTCGGGGCGTAAAAAGGTCGTTATCATCTCACGGTAGCGAAAGCCATTTACAGTTGGGTACTGCCTGACAGGCCTCATTTTGAAAAAGTTGAGGACCGATGATCCTACCAGCCAACAAACCGCACCAAACTGTCACTCTTTGTGGGTGCTTTGGTTTTTTGCCAATCACTCAAGTGCGGCAATTCTCATTATTGACGAATCCGCTGAGGTGAAAATGGGGTCATAAATGAAGATGATTTTCTGCGAAAATTGATCATCCACTGTTGCCATTTGTTGCATTTATTCTGACCATTTAGGACGCTTGAAATTGTCAAGAGGCTTTAGTTCTTGAGTCATTGTACCTTGTAAGCGTGTAAATGCAAGTCTTTATGCGTAATGTTCATCAACGACGAGCATGAGTAGTGCAATTGTTGGGCACGACGACGAGTTGAGGTTAATGGCTCTTCAGCCATAATCTCACGAAAAGCCGCAATATTTTCTCCAGCACGAGCTGCACAAGTATGCACCGGTGTTATCACATATCCTACAGACCCGGTTCGTTCAAATTTTTGCACAATTTTGTCGATTGTACTTAGATTTGGACGATTAAATTGACGGAAAAAGTCACGAAGGGCATAATAATATAAATTTTGATTGAACGCCTATGTTTATAATAAGCCTGAGTTAGTCTAAGATTGAAAAATGTCGATGTTCTACACTTCAGGAGCAATACAAAAATGTATTTTAATACTGAAATAAGCTACAAATTTAGAATAAGCTTTTAAAAATCTATCGGGCCATATTTGAGAAAGTTGAATTTTTCTACTTCCCTTATTTCCAATTTTGAACTCAATTGACCCAAACATTTAAATTGCAGGGAAACGGACACAGAGAAACACAGCCAGACTTAAGAAATCCCACTTCTTTCTTCTTTCGACTTCTTTACTATTGAAATGTCTTGTTTCATTAAAATCTCGAGTTCGAAATCTTTACGAATGTGTTATCTTGTGAGGCATAACTTCAAAAATGTGTAACAAAATTAATTGAACTCAATTTCGTTATTAATTGCTGAGATATTTGGTTTTAAGGCAAATTATAAAAATCTTATAGTGTGAAATTAAAAATCAATAAATTGTTGTAGGTTTACGAAATTATTTTCTAACATTGCAAAAAGAAAGATCAATTTCTATAATTTGTATGTTTTCGCTTAGCTTTCGTATAACAATCTTTGTCATTGACATACCAACATTATAAATAAGTTATCGAATATGCCAAATATTCTAATAAACCTTTCACGAAACTATATCTCTCAGGCAAAACCAAATAAAAAACAACATCACACATCAGACAAGGATTTAATAGCATACACAAAAACCCCAGGCTTGAGTGGCAAACTGACTGAATAATTGATTTATTTCACTGCAATGCGTTTCACCGTGCTATTTGGTGGTTTCCCAACCTTAACCTGCCTAATTTATTTCCACATTCAATAAAGACACTAAACTAAATCCATTTACCAACATGTTTCATTAGAGTTTTAAATTCTAATGTGATTTCTATAATTTGTATATTGAGTTCATGAAATTTTCAATCCTACATTGCATCTTCTCCCACATTAAATTTGGAACATAATGTACATTATTATAAATTGTTTAGACAAATTTTTGACAAAAATAGATTATTTATATATAATTACATTAAAATAACTATTAGAGTGTCCTTCATTTTTGTTTTGGAACTTTAATGGTGATGACATTTTTTGAAAGTAGATATCCTTTCGTACATATAACTAAATTTCGTCATTCACAATACCAATACTCACTTATGTACTCGTATGTTTATTATTCTCGTGTCCTTTTTTTGTTTGAAATTCTCATCGTTACACAAATAGGGCCTCAATTGCTGTGTTTGTATTTGATTAATCCCATTTTAAATAATTGATGTGAAATCAAAATATAACTTTGAAGGTAACTTTTGTTGAAGCGGTTGTTGTTGTTTTTCTTTTTATTTATTATATTTACGATTTAATTTGATTTTATATCCTTAAATATAATGATGACTTCATGTAGGTATATTTATATGAACCTTGAATGTTGTGAAAACCTATAAAATGACCAAGACGAATTTGTTTTTTTGTCAAGTTTAATATTTTTCCGTCCTAGGTCCCCTCCATCCCTGACAACAGTACTCACACACAGAAATGGTTGAAAGTTGTAAGTCACTAGGCCTTAGTTCTCAACGGACTGTTGCTCCACCTAATTTATTTATTCATTATAACTGAAACTATTCAAGATCATTAGTTTCGAGAAATAGCTGTCATGGAAATCAGGTGCTGAAGACCAGTAATCCTTGTAGCTTGGCATTTTTTTATACCCATCACCAAGTTCAACGAAATGAAAACGTAAAGCTCTTCAGTTGTAGTGAAAAAATATAATTTTTTGTAAATGTTCTGTCTAAAAAAGCCCAGAATTTTATCAGATATTCCAAAAACTCACCAAATGTGTCCATTCTAAAATTCTGCTTCCATTTTTGAGCTATTATCGTCGGTCTATTTACATTCACGGTGTTGGACTGTGTAACATTAGGATTTCGCTGAACTCAGTTTGATAAAGGGAGGTCATCATCGGAATCAAAATCAAAAAAATTGTCGCTAGAAGCTGTAAAAGTCAAAATAAAAATTCCGAAAGAGTTGGTTAGTGACACTAACCACCCAGGTATTTCTGAAAGAATGATATTTTTTTCAATATCTTTTGCAAAAGCTTGCAAAAAAACTGATTGTTTGTATAAACTTTATTTCATATCGATTCTTGAATCAAGAAAATTGAATAGAAAATTTGAATTATATTTTGTTGTGTTTTCTTACACTCATTTTAAAATATATAATTCCTTTTTCTTTTACCTGACTTAAACTTTAACCACCAAAAGTTTTCGGTTCCCTAATATTGTAGATAAATGTTTTTAATTCATCTTTATGTTTAAAATTTTAAATTTATTGATCACCCCCTGAAATATTTTTTTAATTTTATGAAACAAAATCATTTGTTTTTATTTAATCTCTTTGAATGATCATTTGATCAATGAGCATCACTTTAAATTCCAGTTGATGAGTTACTTCATCTTTCAAAATGTAATTATTAAATTAATAGAAATAATAGTTGTTTTTAAAATATAAAATAAAGTTAAATTGGTTGAATTTTACAGTAATAGCAACAATTTACCACGTGCTATCCTTGGATAATGGCAGAGGGGGGAATATCTCGCTTTAACGATACAAGACAGTATTGGGTTTTTATTTCCCATACAGACAGACGTGGTTTTTTATTTCCCATACGAAAACAATGCTGTTAAGGTCTGAATTTATTGAGCTTATCATATTTTGTTGTTGCAGTTCCACATCCGAAGAAGGCGATGGGGGTCTGAAAACGAATATGAAAAGCTAAGAGTATTATCTTCAACGAAATGATGTATTGGATTAGAATTTGAAGACAATAGATCATTAATAAAATGAAAAAGAGTGTCGGAGACAAAACGGAGCCTTGGGGCATACCAGCATTTATCTTATGGACTTCCGAATTTATTAATTTTCTGGAGTTCACAGCAATTGGACATTCCGTAAGCCTTCATTTTGGAAGGCGTGGCGATTAAATATCATGAGATGTACAAATTAGTCGGAGCAATAAGCCTTATATCAAGACCAAACATGGCTGTATTGAGAAGTTTCCTGGTCGATTAATTTTACTTTTTATCGACGACAAATTGCCACCAAAACTGTGGCAAAAAACTGTGTGCACACGAATATTTGCCGAACTTAATGCGGACTAAACATTAAACATTGAAAAAGTTAAAAACGAGATATTTCCAAAAATGACCGAAAAAGTGGTTGAAAATAAAAAGAAAAAAGAGGCTGGGATGCGACCCACACTGATAACTTCCCATCCCGTCTGTCGATTTGTCTTGCTTAAAAGTTTGTAGGTTTTCGTGTTTTGTTAAAAAAAGTTTTCAGTTGAATTATTCTTAAAAATTTAAAAACTACCAATAATATTTTGCATATAATGAAATAGTTTGATTGAACGAAATTATTTTTTTGTTTAGTAGAATTTCTTAAAAAAAATGATTTCTTATATAAACAAATACAAATTAGATGAATGAAATTAATTTGAAGTCAATGTCTTCTATTATTCACGAGATATCGAAAACCGAACATCAATTTTTACCAATTTTGCGTACTATTTTTTGTAGATTTTAATTTTTTATGAAAAAACTGACTGTTTGATTTTTATAAAAAATTTACTGAGCGTCGAAAACAATATTTTCTGTGAGATAAAATAAGATTGAAGTCAATATTTTTAATTTTTCAAAATATATTTGAGTGGAAAGTAAATTTTTACTAAGTTTTAGTATTGTTTTTTTTTTAGGTTTTTATTTTTTGTAAAAAAACTCGATTTTTCTCAAAATTGTACCAAATATTGAAAACAATATTGTTTATAACAAAAAATTAGTTTAAAGCCAATATCTTAAAATCTTGAAAAGATATTTGAGTCGAAAATCAATTTTTACCAACTTTTATTAATTTGTGTTTAGTTTTTATTTTTTTATAAAAAAAACTGTCAATTCGATTTTTTTAAAATTTCTTTCAAATTTTTTGTTAAAATTTCTTTAAAAAAAATTCAGTTGATAGTGTTTTTCATAGAAATTTAATTCCTACTAGAAATTTGTTTTCCAAAATCAATGATTTAAACGTTTCTAAGGCCTTCAATGGAAAGTGACGGTCGCATCACAGCCTCTTATTTAGTTTTTCTTTTGAAATCGGAAAATATTGGTTTTATAAAAAAGTTATATTTCTCTAAAATAGAACACCCAAGACTTTTGACGGTTATGGAGATTTAGAATTTATAACCGCAGTATAAATGTTTTGCAAAAATATTGAATGAAAATCTCGTTCAAATTTATTTTCAAATGTCAAATACTTTGGTCTATCAACTATCTTTTTTTAAAAACTATTGATAGTTCATAAAAAAAGTGAATATGCAAGAGTTTTATTGAGCAATTATCTAAACATTTACATTCAGAGAAATTATGACTGTTTTCTTTTTAGAAAGTTCTCAAATATTTAGCAAACAGAGCACTCACTTCACGTTCATTTCACCCAGTTTTTAGTTAAGCTGAGAAAATTGAAAATTCTTACAATAAACAACAATGCAATTATTATTCCTACAAGAGAAGTGTCCTTTCACATCAAGTTATTTCGAAAATCATTCACATCTGCACCGAATAAAAATATTACATTATATTACGAAAAAGAACACACAAAATGAAACACCACATTGGTTGAAGAATTAGAATTATTTTATATTTTTGTGTATATTTTATTATTAAGTCTCCATTCTGTCTGCAGTCAATGCTATGTGCCTTAGAAACAAAGAAAACCAAGAGCCATTTATTAACATCTGTGATTGCGATAAAAATTTAAGGTCACTTGCCGCCTGCCTTCACATAAAAACCGAGAGAGACAAAAATAATATTCAAGAATATAGCTTCTATGCCCATGACTATGACTATGATGATGATGGTACGTGATTTGAATGGCACATAAGATGCGGATGTTAAGTCTGACAAAACATGACACAACAGCAGACTGCGTGTCTCGTCTACAACAGCCCCCAACCAACATCCTCAATCTACAAATATCCAAAAAGATCTGTAACTCAAATCAAACCCAACACCATGAACTTAAAATGCCCAGGGCTGGCGGATGCACGAAGGCGTTAATAGAAGTTAAAATTGTTTAAATGGCAGATAAGGGTGTTTATAACGGGTTGTTATTGTGGATTTACCAGGGTTAAACTTACACAATAGTGAGATGATGCTTCTCTTCCTTGTGTATGTAACTTTATATCAAGAAAATCAGAGTTAAACATCATCGTTCCTTAAGGGAATTAAGCAAATAATACCTTTTTTAGTAGAAAGTTCTGGAAGATTTTATTCAAAGGTGAGATGATAACTGTATAATGTATGATAAAGTATAATTACTACTAAGTGTTGTAAAAGTAAGCACAACCTAATTAATACATTAAACTAAGTGTAGACGAGTTGCATGTTTTAAAAGAGATATTTAAAACTTTAAATAAATGATTACACCGAGAGGAGAAGATGTTCTTCAATAGTGGAATTAAAATGCAAAACGGAGAAAGGCATGTAGATGGATTCTCTGTGATTTCTTGTGTCCAGTGCATTTCTTTACTTGGAATGGACATTTTCCCGTGATATAATGATGAATTAAGTTAATGGATTAAATTTTATTCATAAAAATGGAAAAAAAAGAGGCTGGGTTGCGACCAACACTGATAACTTCCCATCCTGTCTGTGGATTTGTCTTGCTTAAAAGTTTGTGGGTTTTCGTGTTTTGTTAAAAAAGTTCTCAGTTGAATTATTCTTAAAAATTTGAGAACTACCAATAATATTTTGCATATAATGAAATAGTTTAATTTCAAAATCTATTTTGGTTACCGAGATTTTTAGTCGAAAACCAATTTTTGCGAATTTTAGTAGCATTTCTTAAAAAAAAAATATTTCTGATATAAACAAATACAATTGGAATGAAATTAATTTGAAGTCAATATCTTCTATTGTTCACGAGATATCGAAAACCGAACATCAATTTTTACCAATTTTGCAGTAGATTTTAATTTTTTATGAAAAAACAGACTGTTGAATTTTTATAAAAAATGTACTGAACGTCGAAAACAATATTTTCTGTGAGATAAAATAAGATTGAAGCCAATATTTTTAATTTTTGAAAAAATATTTGAGTCGAAAGTAAATTTTTACTAATATTTAGTCCCGTTTTTTTTAGGTTTTTATTTTTTGTAAAAATACTCGATTTTTCTCAAAATTTTACCGAATATTGAAAACAATATTGCTTATAACAAAAAATAATTTTAAAGCCAATATCTTAAAGTCTTGAAAAGATATTTGAGTCGAAAACAAATTTTTACCAACTTTTATTAATTTTTGTTTAGTTTTTATTTTTTTTTTGTAAAAAAACTGTCAATTCGATATTTTTCAAATTTTTACTAAATATTGACAACAATATTTTTTAAAATATAAAATTATTTTAAGGTCAATATCTCAAAGATTTGAAAATATATTTGAGTCAAAAAAAAATTGTACCAAATTTTATTAATATTTTTTTGTTTTTATTTTTTATTAAAAAACTGTCAATTCGATTTTTCTCAATGTTGTTCTCAGAATGTTGAATAAAATATTTCGTTTAAGATCAAATTAGTTGGAAGCCATAATCTTAAATTTTCGAAGTCGAAAACCAATTTTTACCAACTTTGATTAATGTTTTTTATAGGTTTTTATTTTTTATTAAAAAAAACTGTCAATTCGATTTTTCTGAAAATTTTATTATTTTTCGTTGCACAAAATTGTTTTGTATATAAAATCGTTTTTTGTTCGTAAATTTTTCGAGGTAAATAATATTTTTTTTTAGTTTTTTGATTTAAAAAAAAAACCGTTAATTGGAATTTTTTCTAAAAATATATTTATTTGGTATCACATTACAATATATTATATAAAATTTAATTTAAGTCTCTAGCGTTATTGGTTCGTGAGATATTTAGGGTTAACAAAAATTTTCATTTTTTTTTTAAATTGCTATGGTAAAAAAAAACACCCACGCAATTTTCTTGAGAGCCCTTTCTGCATCATTCTGCCTTATTATCTGTATAACAAAATTTATTTGAAGTCGATATCTCTTCTGGTTCTTGAGCTATGGACGACGAAAAAAACAAACAACTTGAAAAGTCGAGAAATGTCAAAATTTTCAATTCGACAAATCGGACCCATTACAATAACTTCCTATGGGAAGTTAAAAACGTGTTTGAAAAATTCTTTGTAAGAAAAAAAAAAGTAAGTATACGCCCAAGTGTACATTTCGGAATTATCATTTCTTTGGAAGAATACACTAATGGGTCATATTAGGCCACACAAATTATTTCGTTTGATCATCAATGGTTTCAAAACAAACAGAAATTAATTGGGAAAAATACCAATACCGGTTAAAGCCTAAATAGCCTGAAAATCTAGAGATTTACTCTATATAAAATTTCAGCAAATATCTTATAGCCTCTGTGTGACATTCTTCAAAATAACTTTCAAAGAGAAGCGTTTGACAAAAATATGCGACAAAGCCACCCTTCTTAGGCTCGAAACGTTTACAGTTATAAAGTGATTTATCAAATAATTGTATTTGAGAGCTGCTTTCTTCACTGAACGTTTCACACCTTTAATTCGAAATAAAAGTTTAAAATTCAAAGAGAATAAAAAAGGAATAAGAGTCCTTTTGCCAATACTTCCTTTTTTCAGTTCGTGCTTCAGTGCTATATTAAAATGGCAATTTGTACACTGAAATCCAATTAGGAAGAATTTATTCTTTTTTTCTTCTTCCTGTGACTATGACTGTGGCTGTGATGTTATAATTTTGATGTCCTGAGGAAAAGTCTATTGATTTCTTTTCTTTTCGTTCTTTCGTTTATTCTTTTCATTTATTTAGTTAATCTTTAAAGTGATGTCTCTTTTTCATTTTCAATATAAGATACAATATCGTGTATTGGAGATACTTTACTTTTTCCAAAACATTTTATTTCATTAAATACGTACCAAAATGTATATAATACCGTTTATATTGTAGAGTGAAGTGGGGTGACTTTAAAATAAATTGTAGATTCATACGATTCGTTTTTCATCATCGTTTATTTTTGTCTACTTTTCTTTTCTCAAAGAATATTAAAACTAATTAAATTTGTTTTAAAAAGATTTCCGAAGGAATATCTTCAAAAAAAATAAATTCAACTATCAGAGCATCAGAGCCATTAATACATACATACATAATATTGCTTTACTATCATTTATATATGCTTTCAACTTTTGCCATCAATCTAAAAGCATTCAAATGAGAGATAATTTATTTGTCTTTGATCAAGTTTTTATTGAATTTTAAATGAAGTCTTTTAGAGCGAGAGCGAAAATTTACTTTTAATTTGATTCAAACCATTTAGGGTGATTCCTTATACGAAGCTTACCTAAAAATGAGGTGAACATTGAAAAGTTACGTTCGCAAATTTTCTTAATTTAAATTATGTATGTACATAACCTGCTCAGCTTTGATCATGCAAAGAAATCGATGTTTTATAGAAAAATAATATTCTAACTTTTTTGACAAAAACGACATCTGTTAGAAGTACTTTAATATGCTGTTTATCTTTTAAAAATGTTTTGAAAAAAAAATGAATTTACAGAAAGATAAATTTGATATTTTTGGTAAAAAAAATAATATCAAGATAATTTAAGAGCATGTTTAGAACAAAAACTATAAGTTCCTGAGAAAATTTAAAAACAATTGTAGCTTGTATTGCAGAAAATATTGTTACTGTTCACGATAGTGTGACTGAAGAGCCGTCCACCTCAACTCGTTGTCGTGGTCGTAAACAATAATTGTTAGACAAGGTGTTTATTGACTCAAGCACTAAAGCCGTTTGACCATTTTGAACGTCGTCGTCAATGGTCATATTGGTGGCAAGAAATGGCAGTGGATGATCAATTTTTGAAGAAAGTCATCTACACCATTTTAATCTCAGTGGATTTGTATTTTATGGCCCGAATTGGAAAATATGGATGTGGACGATACGTGGTTTCAACAGGATGGTGCGACTTGCCACATAGCTAATAAACAAAAATTCAATGGCGGTGTTATCTAACGTGTTGGCGATGACAATTCGCGGCCAAGATCATGTGATTTGACACCGTTGGACTTCTTTCCTTGAGGTTAAAAATTAAACATACTCGTACTGTCTGTCTCTCAAGAATCTTAACTGACATCGAGCCTCCAGATACTCTATCAAATGAAACAATCACATGCATGCATAAGAAATGCCGTGATCAAATCAAGCGATAATGTTAAGAAAGCGTTTAAACAAAAATGGTTTGATAAAGACTGTATGAGAGCAAGACAAAAATCATTTGCTCTTTTAAAAGCATTTCAGAGATCCGACAATGAAGAATTTCGCAAAATGGTGCATGCAAATTTAAAGAAACAAACAAAACAAAAAATACAAAAGAATTTTTAAAACTTGCGAAGGATATTAATGGTACTCAACATATAATTGGCAAGGTGCATCCGCCGCTGATCTTTCCTCTCATTTCTCGAACCTTCTTCTAGCAAGCTCTAACTTAGTCTATACTTATGCTGAATTTCTTATCACCAATGATATATTGGACACCGAGATATCTTTGTTTGAGAAAAAAGCAGTTTTTTGAATAGCTAAAAATAAGAAAGCACCATGTGAAGATGGTGTACCTTACGAATTTTTTAAGAATTCATCTCAAAGTTTTAAGTTGCAACTTGTTGTGCTTTTGAACAAAATTCTTACGAATGCGGAAGTTTTTTCCTCGTTCAAAAAATCGGTTATCTTCGCAATACATAAAAATGATTCCTTAAATCACGTTTCTGAATACAGAGGTTTATCTTTTATGAATATCATAGCTAAGGTATTTTGCGGAATTCTTGTCGACCGTTTGGAAAAGTGGGCAGAAGAGAAAAATATACTATCAGACTTCCAGGCTGGATTTAGGAAAAATTATTCCACTGTTGACCAAATCTTTACTCTGTCATCGATAGTCAAAGCATTTGAGGCAAGAAATAAAAAGGTTTACTCGATGTTTGTCGACTTTTGAAGCGTTTGATTTGGTAAATCGCAATTCTTTAATATGCAAACTTTCGCAGATTTTTACATGTTATCAAGAATATGTATACAAACACAAAATCTAACGTCTGGGATGCAACGCAATATTCTTTTCACTTTGCAATTTTATTTTTACTATTCATTAATGACATTGTTAACCACCTGGAGGCTGGAGGAATTAGAATGGCCGGAATCCGGATAAATGTAGTACTATTTGCTGACGACATGGTCATAATATCGGAATCGAAATAAAATCTTCAATTGATGATTAACCGACACCCTGCATAAATGGGGACTAGAAATTAATACAGATAAATAAAAAATAATGAGTAGAAAATAATGAAATTGAGCAATTACAGAGGAGTTTCATCAAAAAAATCTCAACCTACCAATTTACACGTCGAATTATGCGATCTACTTAGAAACTGGCTTGGCAAAGTTATTTACTAGCACTTTGAAACTACAAGCGGATTATATTATTAAAGTCTTAGGCTTCCCATTTGAGCGATTGACTAAAACGATGCTACTATACGAAATAAGGAACAAAGACTGGTGGTATGATAAATGGCAACGATTTGCCACTTCATTTAGTGAAGATATATGCAAATTGTTAATAAATGAATTACTTACTTTCTTACTGGCTGGGATGCAACCCACACTGATAACTTCCCATTCTGTCTGTGGATTTGTCTTTTAAGCCAGGTTTGTAGGTTTTCGTGTTTTCGTGTTTTTTATTATCAATTAAATTATTCTAAAAATTAAAAAAAAAATATTTGGCATATGATTATGATTTCAAAAACTATTTTTGTTAACGAGATTTTTAGTTGTTAACCAATTCTTACCAATTTTAGTAGCATTTATTAAACGTTTTTATTTCTAATATAAGCAAATACAAATTGGATGAATGAAATTAATTTGAAGTCAATGTTTTGTATTATTCACGAGATAACGAGAACCGAACATCAATTTTTAAAAATTTTGCGTAGTATTTTTTGCAGATTTTATTTTTTTATGAAAAAAAGGACTGTAAGATTCTTATAAAAAAAAATTACTGAATGTTATATCTCAGATTTTTGAAACGATATTTGAGTCAAAAATCAATTTTTACGAGCTTTTATTAATTTTTTTTTAGGTTTTTATTTTTTGTAAAAAAACTGTCAATTCGATTTTTCTCAAAATTTTATCGAATGTTTAAAACAATATTTCTTATAAGATAAAATTAATTTGAAGCCAATATCTCAAAGTTTTGAAAATATATTTAGGTCGAAAATCAATTTTTACCAAAGTGTGTTATTTTTTTTTTAAGTTTTTAATTTTTTGTAAAAAAAAATGTCAATTCGATTTTTCTCAAAACTTTACTTAATATTGACAACAATATTTTTTTTAAATAAAATAAGCTTAAAGCCAAAGTCTCAAAGTTTTGAAAAGTTATTTGAGTCAAAATAAATTTTTACTAACTTTTATTAATTTTGTTTGGTTTTTATTTGTTTGTAAAAAAACTGTCTGCTCGATTTTTCTCAAAATTTTACCAGATGTTAAAAACGTTATTTTCTGTTGCACAAAATTGTTTTGGAGATAAAATCATTTTTTAGTCGTAAAATTTTCGAGGTGACAAATTTTTTTTTAGTTTTTTTGATTTATAAAAAAAACCTTTAATTGGATTTTTTTCTACAAATATACTTGTACTTGCTATGGTAAAAAAAACCACCCACGCAATTTTCTTGAGAGCCATTTCTGCATCTTTCTGCATTATTATCGGTATAACCAAATTTATTTGAAGTCGATATCTCTACTGGTTCTTGAGCTATGGACAACGAAAAAAACATCGCGAACGAACGGACGTACGAACGTACGTACACACGCATGCACAAACATCTTTCTAAAAATCTTTTATTTCGACTCTAGGGACCTTGAAACGTCGATAAATGTCAAAATTTTTAATTTGACAAATCGGACCCATTACAATAACTTCCTATTTGAAGTTAATAATTTGCACCAATGGGAAGTTCTCAAAGTCGATTCCACCCCAGTCTTTTTCTAATTACTATCTGCTAGACATAGCTCTTTAATTACTTTCTTTATGTTCTTATATCCAAGCTTATTAGGTCGATATATTAAAGTCATTATGTGATACAAGTATGAACAGACAAAAAGGGAACATTAAAAAGCCATAAATATCCTTCTTATTAATACATCCTAAGACGAATCAAATTCACTATAAGCCTCACAAAAGACAAAAGACAGATGGTTAAAGAATTAAGAACGTCCAAAATTCCATCATCTCCGGACCATATGACACCACATATCACAGACTTTCTTATATTCTCACTCGCTTGTAGTCTTTTTGTATATTCACACCCAAGCAAAAACTGACATCCTTTAACCAACATATTTCACACATAGTACCTCCCAAATAATCTCATTAATTTTAATTGATTCATCCCACAGAGCTTATATTCACACCCTTTATATGGCCTGGCTACTGCTTAAATACTGAGGCTTTAGATTTTTCATAGGGAAAACACCATACGCACATCATATTACTCCTATAGTCTTATGTTCATATAAATGTATATATAATGCCATAAAGAAGAATACAACCTTTTAATTAAACTTAACTCAATAAAGTTAGAGCTTGAAATGAAACATAAACCTTCCTATTTTTTCTTCATATCTAAAATGACTCACATTTATTATTTTGTTTTTGTATATATATGGAATTATCGTGATATGCCTTTCTTATTTACCAGTCTTATTTTGTATCTTCTTAATTTCTATCTCATTTCAGGATCAAGATCATCATTTACATCGCATCTTCATCGCATCTTCAACTCGTCCTTCAGCTCATTCGGTGTCGGTGATACCTTAAGCCTCCTGTATACTTCTTAAAGTACCTTATTGGATATACAATACGCCATGTGTGCTTCTGGCAAAAGAAAAGAATTCAGGACAAATCAGATTTCCGGATGAGTAATTCATATCATGCACGCAAATTCACATCACATCTCACCACAGAATTACACCAACAACAACTGATTATATCTTTTGACTAAATGTACAAGTTGTTCAAGTTCAACGCAACAAAGGCAATAAAACCGCATCAAATATAAACGTGTGGCGGGCCTTCTTAAAGTACCTTTTCCATGAGGGTTGAATTTTGAAAAGCTGGGGGTTTTGTTTTTGAAAACTTCTAAAATTGCTTTCGTGTTGTTGATGAGAAAACAGGATGCATCTTTTTAACCCCTAATTATGGTGTTTTCATTTTGTTTGCGGCCGCGGCGTGAAAGAAACCAAAGTGTAAAGGCGGCTTAATTAATCAAAAGATTTTGGTTTTAATTTAGTTTTTGTTATGTTTTGAAAAAAAGTGTTTTATGTTTTTAAGTCAAAAAATAAGAGACACAAAATAGGATAGAGAAAGAGTTAATACAAAAATATATGTACATAATTACATTTTATTTTGTTTTACATTTTTGGTTTGTATTTTTGTTTTTGGGAATAAAATTGAAAGTAAAATAAAATTAGAAAATTGTTTGAAGATAAAGTGTTGTAAAAATCTTTCAAAGTGTTTTGTGGATGTATTTTGTTTGGAAAGGGGCCCGACAACAACAATACGGAGGGCCTCAGGAGTGCATTGGCCCGTCTTCGCAACAGAACGGGCCCCTCACTCCCATCCAATAACCCTTCCAATGGACAACCCCAAAATGTAAGTATTCTTTTTTTGTTAACATAACACAACTTTTATTTATTGAATTAAATAATTTTGAAAAATTTTTAATTTTGTTTAATGTTCTCTTCTAAACATGAATTATTTTAGCAATGCTGCGAATTTCATTATCACCCTATATATACATATGTATGTAGATCAAAATTGGATATAATAATGCTTTTGGGTTTTCATAATACACCGTAAACAAATTTGTTTCACATTAGAATTTTTTATATTTTATGCTTGTGCAATTCTCAAATATCACTTAAAATATTAACATTTTCATTTGTATATTTTGTTTTTTGACATTTTTAAAAACTTTTCAGCCGAAAAGAAAAAATAGGTCATATTTTCAAGATAGATAGATAGATTTAATTTCGCAAAAAATAACTTAAAGGTGGTGTAACCGCACATTTTACAATTCAGAGATTTGATTAAAATTATCTTACATCTGAAACATTATCTTGTTTTTATTTGAAAAATTCATTTGGGCAATAATTTATTTGAAGGAAAATGCTTATGAAAAAAACCTTCAATTTAAGTTCAGGAAAAAAAAAAAAAAAGTAATAATAAAATGACTAGATTGCAATGAGTTAAGAAAACAACAAACAACATTTCAACAGTAGTTGATATAATTAAATGAAAATAAATATGTAATAAATACAAACAAAAGAAAAACAAATTAACAAATTAATAAATAAATAAATGAATAATCAAATAAATATAATAAATAAATAATTAAATAAATAAATAAATAAATAAATAAATAAATATATATGTATGTATAAAGAAATAAATAAGTAAATCAATAAATAAGAAAATAAATAAGTAATTTGGTACAAATAGGTAAAAAACAAGTAAATTAATTAATAAATAAGTATTTGCTTTAACAATTAAATTTAATAACAAATAAATAACAAATCAGTTAATAAATTAACAAGTGAATAGATGGATATGTAAAGTGTAGAACAAGAAGAACAAATATTTATCACAGTTGGTTAATGAGAGGATTTTCAGATATATCACAGCTATAATCAAATTTATTGCCGAGCTTCAGGATTCGTTCAGAAATCCACTCAACACTCGCTCTTTGGTGGAGATCTATAGTTGAATGACGCCAGGGTAG
The DNA here is from genome assembly GCA_920104205.1 of Eupeodes latifasciatus. Lineage (NCBI taxonomy): Eukaryota > Metazoa > Arthropoda > Insecta > Diptera > Syrphidae > Eupeodes > Eupeodes latifasciatus. The sequence goes on from OV049925.1 coordinate 19,354,781, forward strand.
ATTCAGCATCATTTTTAACAATTTATTTTGTGATACCTGGAGTTTTTTTTATGTGACAGGAAGCTACCTTTCCCCATACAGGACTTCCATAGAGCAATATTGCTTGGAAGATAACCTTGAATATTATGATTTTATTTTCATTAGTGAGAGTAGAATTGCGGTCGATAAATGGATATAGAAGTTTAATAGCTATGCCTATTTTCTTTAAAGTGCTGTTTAAATGGTCACTAAAAGTTAGTTTAGTGTCGAGGTGTATCCCTAAATATTTGACGGATCTTTCCCAAGCTATATCTTTTCCATTAATTTTAAGTTGGCTACTGGGAAGATAGCAAGACTTTCTTTTTCGTGTGAAAAAGATAGCTTGAAATTTCTCATCATTCAATTTAATTTTCCATTTATTATAATATTTATGCAATATTTCAACAGCCCGACTTAGGCTCCTCTCAATATTGAGAGCGAGCTTGTCTGAGCAAAATATTGCTGTGTCATCAGCAAAAATAGCTGCTTCACATTGCGGGATTTTTGGGAAATCCGAGGTGTATAGATTGTACAAGGATGGGCCAAGCACGGAACCTTGTGGGACACCAAAATTGAAGTTCACCAATGATGAAACACCACCGTCAACAAAAACACTAAAACATCGACCGGACAAGAAGCTTTGAACTATTTTACATAAATATAGCGGAATTTTAAATGTTAACATTTTATAAATAATTCCTTTATACCACACAGAATCAAAGGCCTTTTCTATGTCTAATAAGACCATACCTGTTTATTTACTTTGAGCACGGTTGCGTTTAACATGATTGCAAATTCTTTTGACCTGGTGGGAAGTGCTATGAAACGTTCTAAAACCAAATTGTTGATCTGGAAATATTTTTTTGTTATACACCACTTTTAAGATTCGTTCTTTCAAAACTTTCTCATAAACTTTGCTTATACTACTTAACAAACTTATTGGCCTATAGCCACTAGCATTGTCAGAAGCTTTTCCAGCTTTGGAAATAGGTACAATTTTAGCAATTTTCCAAGTGGCTGGAAAGTATTGCAATTTTAAACATGCTTTTATAATAAAAGTGAGATATTTTACACCAGTTATTGGAAGATGTTTTAAATAAACATTTTTTATTTGGTCTAGCCCTCCCGTTTTTTTAACTTTAAGCCTTTTGATAACACTTTTTATATCTTCAACGCCAACGAATGCGTAAGAAGGTGTTAATTCTTGGGAAGCATCAAACTTTTCAATTGATTCTTCAACTAGAATTTCCGTTTCCCTGACTCCTAGATTTTGAGAAACCAAGTGGTTTGTTGAGAATTGCCTTGCAAACAAATTCGCTTTATCTACATTTGTGCAAATTGTTTGTCCAGAGTCTTTCAAAAATGGAATATTTCTATTTTTGTTTTTGATTATTTTCACTATGTTCCAAAAAGGTTTTCCGTTTTTATCAAGAACGCTTAATTTCTTATTCCATTCTTCATTGCGGAATTTTAAAATTTCATTAGAAATTAGCTGGTTGAAATGAGAAACCATATTTTGGTAAAAGGGTTGGCGATACTTTTGCCAACTTCTCCTATGAATATTTCTCATCTTAATGAGATCTAAAACATGAACAGGAAGTTTTTTGTTAGTGTAATCATCTTTTTTGATTACCTTTGGTACACTTTTATCAACAGAAGACAAAATAGCTTGTGTAAAATCATGAACAATGCAGTCTACATCATTAATACATGAAATGTTTTCAAGATCGGTGGATATGTTTTGCAGATTCATATTCAGACTTGTTTGAAAAAACTTCCAATTTGCTTTATTAATTTGTTGTATGTATTGCACTTTTTTCTCTCCCGACCAAGGAAGTCGACAAAAAACAGGGTTATGATCAGAACTCAAAGCACTAACAGAAATTGGTTGGGATATTTGACTAGGCACATTCGTAATAAATAAATCAAGAACGGACGGTGAACCACGAGAACTGGCGGGGAAATACGTAGGACTAGGATGGAATAATATATTTATTGGTAAGACAAGAGACATATTTGCTAATAAGTTACCCCAAGCATTTGCTCGAATACAACCCCAATCCTTGTGACGACAATTAAAATCGCCACCAAGTAAATACTCTCCATTTATAGCGAACAAATGATTGAAATCGCGTTTGAGCACTTTTCGTTTTGCATCCGATGAAGATCCTCCAGGAAAGTAGACACAATAAACCTTAATTTCTTTACTATTCATAAGCCTAACAGATATACCTATATTCTCCACAGATCGAGTTTTTATAGTAGGTAAGAGCGAGTGTTGAATTGATTTCCTAATCAGAATTGCAACTCCACCACCCTTCAGATCAGTTCTTTTTACACGATAGCACTTGTAGTGAGAAGAGGGTAGCCTTACTTCACTTGTTAGCCAAGTTTCAGTTACTAAAGCAATGTCAACTTTGTTGCTTTTTAAAAAATTTAAAAATTCAAAATATTTGTTCCGTATTTCCCTAGCATTCCAGGTAATTACATTTATATTATTGTTTAGTATTTTACTTATCATCATTAGAAATAGAATAAAGAAATTTAGTAGCTAAATGTGCGATTACATTGAATTGTTCTATCTTACTCTTACATGCAGATAAATTAGTTATCATTTCCATACAGAGAGCATTAAGCTCTTCGATTGAAAATAAAGATGAGTTGTTGTTGGTGTTGATGGATGTGTTGATGTTAGAAGAGTTGTTGTAGACAGCTGATGGTGTGTCTGCTGTGGCAGCGCGTGTGCTATTGTTTACCCATACATTGTTTGTTGTTGGATTCAGATTACTGGAACTAGCTAAACCTCTGTTTTGTGCAATTATATTTTTTCGTTGCACTTGGGGCGTAGGCAGTGATGGAAAATCGGTCATTGAACCATAAGAAACCGGTTTTTGCGATGAAGCTTGCGTAAGTGTAGCGAACGAAGCTCTCGGTCGATAATTTGGTTTACTATGTAAAGATTTTTTTTCCTTAATTTGTAAATATGTTGCTCTACTCGAACAGGTTGAATCGGTGGCTTTGTGATTGCCGTTGCAGTTGGCACATTTGTGTATAGTGGAGTTATCACAGTCTATTGTTTTGTGTGACCCGGCACAGATCGCACAATAAGTTTTGATGTGGCAATTTCGTTCGCCGTGGCCAAACATTTGGCAGTTGTGACATTGGGTCAGCTTGCCCTTTAGTTTTCTTTGATAATTCCAATTCACTTGAGTGTGAAGAATTGAACGATGGTTTTTCTTTAGATCATTTAATTTAACTGATCCATTTTCAAAAGAAATAATATAAAAAGTGTCACTATAGTGTTCAAAGTTTTTATTTATTTTCTTGACTTCAACGCACTTTAGTTCACGTCTTATGAGTTCATTTTTAACATCAATTGCTTCTAAATCTCCCAAACCATAGAGAACAACTTTGAAGGCTTTTGCACTTTTCAAATCGTGGGAGAAGAATTGACAATTTTCACTATTGAGATGCTGTTGAACAGCATTAAATGATTCTATAGATTCACAAATGATTTTTATGCCAATAGATAGTTTCTTAATGGAATAATTAGATATTTTATTGTTTTTCATTAATGCATGCACATAATCAGGGGTTTTTTGCAACAATTTAATTGGTGGCACATAAACTTTTTTTTCAACAGGTGAAATAATATCGTCCATATCATCACTAATATCAGTGTCTGGATGACATTGGAGAGGAAACCATGGGTTTTTACTAAGACCACTTGTACTAGCCATGGCTGTACGAATTTTTTTATCCAAGGACAGTTGTCTGCCCTCGGATTCAGGCGATCGATCGCGTTTGGTAATGGTGATTACGTTTAGATGGGAACTTATAAGAGAGAACACGTTGTGCGCTGTCGAAAGCTCCGAATAAATTAAAAAAAAATTAAATTATTTTCAATATTATGTTTTTATTCTACAATAATTACAGTAGGAAAGAAAAACATAAATTATTATGAAACTGATTTTTTTCAATTTCATTAAGATTTTTTTGGAAATGAACCAAACGGCCCTCAGGCGCATCAACAACGAATTATTTCTTTTCTGACTGATGAATCAAAAAACTATGTTTTACCATAAAAATTAAAGCCAATATACTAATATTTAAAAAAATACAATTGCTGTTTTCTATCAGACTTTCAAACTTGAAATATCATTGACAGCAAATATGAATTTGGATACAAATCTGGATCCTAATAATACAAACAAACAAATGTCAAAACTTTGAAAGAAAAAAATTCCCTCTCGATAGTTCTTTTTGGAATGTCGTTAGATCAACGAAGTATAGATTTTGGCTTAATGTCAAGCCACCACAGGTTTCGGGGATACCTAGAGAGAACAAAGATAGCACTCAATTCACGCATCATACGTTTTTTTTTTAAATATTGAAAACTAGTTTATTTTTTCAACTTGACTTTAATTTCGTAAACATATGCCTAGCACTTAATTACCAAAAAAAGAACACAGGATTTCTGTATTATTAGAATTAGGAATTTCTATTGTGGTGTTTCCAGCTTTACTGACCTACAAAAGTTTAAGAACCGAGTAAAATTTGACAACGTTATAGATTTTTGAAGTCAAGGTTTGGAGTCTATGTTTTTTTCTTTCGTGGTCACAATGTGTTTGTATTTTTAAATATAAAACAAAATTATAGAAAAACAAATAACACCTCAAAAAATTGAATAGGCTGTCTTTTTGCAAACAAATATAAGTCTTAAGAATTTTTAAGTAAACATTTTCAAAAATTTACTACCGACTCGAATATCTTGACAATAAATAAGGATTTTAAAATTCAATGGTCAATTTTATTTAAATGAAATTTACCAAAGACTATTGAACTAGTTAAGAAAATTAAACATTGGTTTTTATCTTTAGAAAAAATAATGTAATTCATTTCAAAATTATTGCATCCCATACAAAATATTATTGTTCACTTTTATTAAATTTAAAATAAAAATGCAATTAATTTATTTTTTTTTTTTTTTAAATTGGAAAACCTACAACTATTTAAAACTTTTAAAAATAGATTTTCGATTCTAGTATCTTGAGAATAAAAAAAGATATTGAAATAAAATATTTTTCATTTTGTAAAACAGGTTGTTTTTGATATTTTGAAAAAACCTTTACAATAAAAGAATACCAAAAGTCAATAACAAATAAATTTTGATACTTACATTAAAGTTAATATATCCGATAGAAATATTATTGTTACGGCGAATTTCTTGACGAAGTAAGAAAATAAGTTACAAATTTGATCTAGTAATTCTCGGTTTATTTTAGGAACTTTATTTTAAAAATAATTTGAACTCGAACATTTCGTAACATCAAATCATATGTTAAGTACTCGGTTTAAAATAATTTTTGGATACTAGGAATTTTCGATCTCTCTTGAATTTAACTGAGTTTTTTTTTTTTTCTTTTCATTTTTTGTTCATAAAATATTCGAAATGACAATTATTTTTTTCAGTTTTTTTGATTTATAAAAAAAAACGTTACTTGGATTTTTTTCAAAAAATATACCTTTCACGTTACAATATATAATACAAAATTTAATTCAAGTCGCTAGCGTTTTTGGGTCGCAGGATATTTTGTGTTAACTAAAATGTTCGGGAGCGTATCGGAATCCCGCTTTTTAAAATCCCGTTTTTAAAAAATCCCGAAAAAAAGTTTTATAATCCCGTCTTCTAAAATACCGATTTTTTTAAATCCCGTCTTTTAAAATCCCATTTATTCAAAATCCCGATCAATTACAATCCCGCTTTTTAATATCACGTAAAATTACGATAATCCCGTTTTTTTTACAAAATACGTGCATCAAACTTAATAACAATAGGAGTCAAAGGTTTGAATGTTAAATTACTTGACTAATATGTAATAATTACAAATAAAACTAATATATGTATGTATAATAATATCGTAGTTTGTTTTGTTTTTACAATAATTTTTGTTTACAATATTAATTCTTTCACAAACAAAGTGCATCCTACAGCAAATCTACCTCTCGATAACGGTCTTACTACTATCGTTGATTTTGTTAATTTTTAATTTTTTGATATGTTATATTTGTTAAAGGTTACAATAAAATAATTCAAGAAAAATACCTCATTTTTGAATTTGTTTTAATTTTTTATAATTTCGATTTTGCAATCAAAACTAGTTGCTTAATTTCAAAAAATCGCAGGTTAATAAAAAACGGAATTATAAGAAACGGTATTACAAAAAGCAGGATTATAAAAAGCAGGATTATAAAAGAGGGGATTGTAAAATCGGGATTTTAAGAAACAGGAATATAAAAACCGGGAAATCGAACCCAACCCAAAATGTTCACCTTTTTTATGTAAATTGCTATGGTAAAAAAAACCGCACACTCAATTTTTTTGTACGTACACACGCACGCACAGACATCTCTCAAAAAAATGTATTTATACTCTAGGGACCCTGAAACGTCGTGAAATATCAAAATTTCCAATTTGACAAATTGGACCGATTACAATAAATTCCTATGGAAGTTACAAAAAAACTTGTTCACATAGATTTTAAAAAATAAATAATTTTTGAAAATTAAAAAGGTTTATTATTTAAGAACAAAAATATCAAAAATTAAGAATTTCACGGTAGTAATTTTTCAAAAATCCATAATACTTTAACGTTGTGCTATTGGATCCAATTCAGGTTGTGTTTTGCTAATAATTCAAAACTTTCAAAAGTAAGTCTCAATTACGGATAGTTATTTTTGCTAAGAAGTGATGATACACATTTCTCAAACATGATTTACAGACTAGAAATTTAATTTTTGTTAATACTTTGCTTAACTTTGCAAAATTCCTAAACAAATAAAAATTCTATGGCTGTAATTGTAACATTTTTAACATTGAACGAATTTTATTTCTTTTTGTTGTGAACAACTTTCCTCTCTAACGGTTTTAGTATATCATTAAACCAAAAACACAATATCTTCAATATTATTTCTTTTTGTTTTATACATTCCCTTTTTAGCCTTGAACTTTATAAGAGCAAGAACATGTTAAATACTCAGCCATTGATTTTATTTTTATTATTATTGTTATTTGTTTATATTAATGTTGTTAACTTAGAAAACCACTCAACTAAATATCAAAATTGTGTCTTCTCCATCAACCACAAAGATAAATACATATTCCTTTTCAATATTCTATACATAGGGGTATGTGCACTTAATATAAAATGCTATAAACTTTGTTGACCCTGGCCACATAGCTATAAGCTTATAGCCAAAGCATCACAAAAATGAGATGAGGATGACCCCATGCTATGGTATGCCACACCACGCAACACATAAGCTGTCATTATGCGAAACAAATAATAACCACCTCACATAACTTATTCAACCTTGCCATCAAATGTTTGTACAATCTATAGTTGGGTATTAAAATCAAGGACATAATTATATGGCCTGAAGTTGTTCTAAAAATTGTATAGCGCTCTATTGGAATATCTGGACAAGATTTGAAGTCGTTGAAAAAACAGTAGGTACATATTTAAAAAAATATTCATCAATTACTTAGAAATGAAATCCAGATTAAAGAAATTTTCAAAAACTATGGGCTCAATTTTTGAAAGAAATCTAAGTATGATTAAAAATCATTAGGACTTGACTTTGATTTAACAGAGAAGAGATTTACTTCGTTCGTTAATTTCATAATGTCCTTGGTTCAAAATTTATCAAAGTCACCAGATTCCCTGTACTCGTATCATTGTCGTTAATATATATTGCAAGGAAAAACCTATTATCAAGAGTATCGATTTCGATTATCTGGATGTGAGATTTCAATTAATTTATATATATAATTTTATGCATACAGGTTCTCCTCACCTTCATACATATGTATCCAATGTAACTATCCTCGTTTAAAGATTAAAAAAATATATATACGATTACACAAAACGGTGTTGTTTTAACATCTGATGTTGTTATGAAATTAAATTTAACCAATGCACATTTATGCACACAGCTACATATTAAATAGATTTTATGCAAATTAATCTTTGATCGTCCTTGCGATAGAATACACATCTGGTGTGTATGATAGAATCTTCCCTTATACCGATATATAACTATAGAGATGGATATAATAATAATTAAACGGAATATAAAGGTCATTATTTTGACCAAATTGGTTATCATAGCCTTGTGCATACCTACATTCAGATACAATGTACAAAGGATATATGTAGGTATATAAGTCCTAACTAAAAGGATACCTAAACTATTAAACAAATTTTAATAGAATAGTTAGTGAAAAGTTTTTTTTTGTTGTTGAAAAAAGATTGGCAATTGTGTTTAAGATATACATACATAGGTACAAATTGTTTTATTAATGATTTGTTTCAACTTGGTCTATATACATATACATACATACATACCAAAGATTTAAACTGAAAAAGAGTACAAACTCGAATCTCAAATGGGTATAGGTATTAATTCGGCTCAGCTGTTAATAGTTTTAATGAAAGACTTCAAGCTAATTTGTATTATCCTCAGTATTTAAGAAGAAACTTGATTAGTGCTTATCTTAACGCATAGGTGGGCAAAAGCTAACAATATAAAACACTTAAAATTTCATAGCATTTTGAAAATTATTGAATTAATGTCTTATTTGAGTTGAATTTATTGCAGTTGCAGGTACGATTTGATTATATTAGCCTAAAAAAAAAAACTTGAATAAGTATTGTTTTTGAATTTTAAGAGATGACATTTGGAAAAACCCGATATGATTTTGAGCACAGATTTTAATTATGTAAGTCTATCTAAACATTTCGGAAAAGTATAACTTGATTTCCAAATTTAAAATATGTACTTTCGTTTAAAGTTGGTTATCAAAAATTAAAAAATAATCGTCGATAACTCATAAAAAACACGTGCTTTGTGTTTAAGATATTAAAAAATAATAATCTCGAATGTTTATTTTTCGTTCGAAATTAAAATACAAATAATTTAAGTTACATAGCAAACTATTATAAACGAACAAAACAAGTAAAATTAATTTTTAATTTCAACATCCTCACTAAAATTTAATATATTAACAAAGTCCCATTAATGAATTAAATATTTTTATTTTAACTCCAGGGATAGGTTTTGTTAAGGTTTCATCTGAAGAAATAGTTTCATCTACATGTTTAGTTCGCTGGTGATAGTTTTCATTAATTTCCAGCTGAACCGCTCCATGATTATCTCAAAAAATATCTGTTGCTTCCATTTGTTTATTAAACATTTCTTGTTCCAATCCTTTGATCCATAAAGCTTCTTGGACAGCTGACAAGCTCTTGGTAGGAAAATTTTGTCATCTCAAATTTATATTTATCTTTCGACGGACACTGTTCTTTTGACAATTTTATATTCACATCCATTGGAGAAGAAGCTGGATTACAATTTGTTCCAAATTAAAAATTTATCCAACAATTTTAAAATATATAGTTTCTGATTTATTGAAATTTGTTTTCCATAATCGTACTGAACATGAAATCCCAAAAATGATTTTGCTTCTCCAAGTTCCTTCATTTTAAAATTTTTGTTAAGATGATTTACCAAAGAATTTCGTACATTTTCGTTTGTCCAAAAAAATTAACAAATCATCTACATATACCGTTAAAATAAGCAAAATCTATATATATTGGTCTGTTTTCAATTTAATTAACCCAAATTTTAACAAAATTTGATTTAGTTTGATGTTCCACATTCTAGCCGATTGTTTGATACCATAAATAGGTTTATTCAATTATAAAACCTTTCCTTTTGGAACTCTCATACCGTCTGGTGTACGTTGTACAATTCATCATTAAGATCGTGTTGTAAAAACGCTGTGGTGGCATCTAAATGATCGATATGCATTTTAAATTTCAAAGCTTGAGCTAAAATATATGTCAGCGAACTATATCGCATCAGAGGTGAATATGTTTTTTGACAGTCTATACCGTTTCGTTGCGCACAACCCCTAGCAACTAATCTTGCCTTATATGTTAATATATTTCCTTTTTCATTACCTTTAATAGTAAACACCCATTTAGTAGTTAAAGTTGGCTTACCTTTAGGTAAGCTTCCATCCATTCTTCTATGTTAAGGCTGGAAATAGCTTCATCGTAATTTGTAGGTAGGTTTTCAACATTCTGACTTGACAAAATTGTTACATAATCCGTCTAGTTGATCGTTTAAGGATTTGATTTTCTTTTTCGTTGTTATCCTCACTTGAGCTGCTTTCTAAAGATTCAAAATTATTTGATTCAATTTGTGATACTTCTTTTTCAGCTCCAACGAATGTGCAATCTTCTTGATCCCCTTCTATCAAGTTTTCAATAACAGGGATTTCTTTGCACACATATCCTCACTAAATCCTGATTATATGACTCATTATTCTCTTTATTTGTTTTTTTATTTTTATTACTTGAAAAATACATTTGTTCTTCTAGAAATAAATATTACGTCTCGGCTGATAATTATTTTTCTTGTAAATGGATTATAAAAGTCTGTAAGCTTTAGTATTTTCACAGTATCCTAACACCATACATTTTACTGACTTTGAGTCCCACTTCTTACGCTTTTCTTTTCGTACTAAAGCCATTGATTGCTACACATCCAAATACTCTTAAATATTTCAAATTCTGTTTAATTCCGGTCCATATCTCTTCTGGTAAACTATTGTTTGAATGCTTTCGAGGTGTTCTGTTCAAAAGGTACGCAGCTGTATTGTTTGCCTCTGCCCAGTATATTTTTTTTTAAATTTGCATCTGTAAGTAAAGATCGTGCCTTTTCAATAAGAGTCCGATTCATCCGTTCAGCCTTACCATTTTGTTGTGGGCTATCTACAGGTGCTGAAGTTTGATGAATTATACCACTTTCTATGCATACTTATCTGTTTTATTTCCTTGAATATGTACATAAAGATTGGAAGAATTGTTGTTCCAATTAATATCTTTGATAGAATATTGGTCTTTATCAAATAACAGATAAGGGTTGATATTCTCGAGTTCCAATATTTTAACATTTGCCGTTTTGAAATTAATTCAAAAGAATTTAAGGAAATCAGGTTGTTACTTTTTCTAAATTATCCATAAATAGTTATTGCAATCAATTCGATTCGTCGAATTGAACATTTTGACATTTCTCGACGTTTCATGGTCCCTAGAATCTAAATAAATAATTTTAGGAGATGGCTGTGGCCGCTTGTGTACGTATCTTCGGACGTTCGTACGTCAATAACACAGGAAGGTGCAGAAAAGACTCTCACAAAAATTGAGTGATGTTCTTGAGTTATGTTAGGAGAAATATGATTTTTCAAACGCACGGCAACACTGCACTCAGACAGTTCTATAGTAAAATATGATGAATAAGGGTTCTATAGGGACTTTGAAACATCGAGAAATTTTAAAATTAATTAATTAATATTTTTCAGTCGTTAAAATGGAATTAAAGTAGTTTACAAATACGTCAAAGATCTTAGTGTCAGTTGTTGTTATCATATGTTTTAAGAACTGTCAGAAGCAACATTTTAAATGTCAATATTGACAGCTTTAAAAAATGTATTGTTATTCGTCCCTTTGCCAAATTCTCAGAAATGGTATTGATTGATTAACTTCAATACCAAAACATACAATTATTTCTTGTTCTTGTTTATTTTTGAATAAAAGAAAAACTGTTGTTTCCATCTTTAATTTCTCAGAATTAACCTTTAACACCCACATAAGAATATAATAAATACAGGATAAAACATAATTCACACTTGTTTTATAAGAAGTTTATTCATAGAATCAGCAGCAGGTAAAATAAACATAAAGCTACGTCTGCTAAAATGAAAATTTTAAAGGTATCATAAAACTATAAGACAAAAATCACCTACATAAGTACCTAACGCATGAACAAAGAACAAAACTCAAATGTAGTTCATGTAAGGAAGAAATCTAAAGTCAGCATAAGAACATGAACATTACTTTTACTATGAATTGAATCTCTAGGTACGAACATAACGTAAGACTTCTACGCTGTAATATATAGCTAGTTTTTCATTTCTTAGCTCAGAGCTTTTATATTCTCTTCATTATATGCTTATGGTTTCACTGGAAGCTGTAATTCATGCTTTATTGTACTATAACTATGTTTACACCTGGTACAGACCTTTGTTTGGCTGTTTTAATTCCAGTGATGTCATTTATGTTATTTTTAGTGAATGTTATTTACGTGGAACTGCAAACCATAACTCTCAAATCTGTCAATTTCCATGGTCATACAATTAATTGTTGGTCAACTAAATCCTGTACTTTTTCGAATTCAAAAATGATTGAAAGTTGTTTTTTGTCACAAGTCTCTAGGTAAATTGAACCTTCAATTCCAAGAAAATAAAGTACTAAGAGTACTAAAAGAGTACTTTCAACATCACTGCTCACTTTGTATTGCATTCCTTTATTTGAATTGAATTTTACAAACTCAAATGCATTCGATTGGATAATCGAGACGAAAACGTGCTCATGCTCACCTCTCGCCCGCAGTCGGGCGAGCATAATTCTAAAATGTTGTTCAAATGATTGCCACAACAATATAGTGTCAATATCATTTTCAATTGCTTGGGTTTTGTTGTGAAATTCTCAGAAACTGTGTAACTTACACACAGTTAACGCAATAATTTTGAAATTCGTTTTCATTGTTATCGGTGTTCTAGCATTTATACCTCAGCATTGCTATAAAAGCGAAATTTCCTCCCTCATGACCTTTCTTTTGTATACCTTTATTATAATAATAGTTCAGTTCAGCAGAGATGAAAGAGGTTTGGGATGGCGTTGTGTGGTAAGGTAAAATACTAACTATATAACTATGATGATATCCTTTTTTGAATTATTATTCCCTTCCGAAGGACTCGACGATTTTCAGGAAATGAGTTTACATTGTATTAAAAGTTAAATGATATTATGAAATAGAAATTTTTCAAGTAAAAACCCAAAACAATGTCATTTTCTGTAAGATGTATAAATTTTCTTTTAATACATACAGCAATGGCTAAAATAATAGGAACTTTTCTTTCTTTCGAGTTTGAATACTTACTTCCTAAACTTAAACTTAAACTTAAACTTAAACTTAAACTTAAACTTAAACTTAAACTTAAACTTAAACTTAAACTTAAACTTAAACTTAAACTTAAACTTAAACTTAAACTTAAACTTAAACTTAAACTTAAACTTAAACTTAAACTTAAACTTAAACTTAAACTTAAACTTAAACTTAAACTTAAACTTAAACTTAAACTTAAACTTAAACTTAAACTTAAACTTAAACTTAAACTTAAACTTAAACTTAAACTTAAACTTAAACTTAAACTTAAACTTAAACTTAAACTTAAACTTAAACTTAAACTTAAACTTAAACTTAAACTTAAACTTAAACTTAAACTTAAACTTAAACTTAAACTTAAACTTAAACTTAAACTTAAACTTAAACTTAAACTTAAACTTAAACTTAAACTTAAACTTAAACTTAAACTTAAACTTAAACTTAAACTTAAACTTAAACTTAAACTTAAACTTAAACTTAAACTTAAACTTAAACTTAAACTTAAACTTAAACTTAAACTTAAACTTAAACTTAAACTTAAACTTAAACTTAAACTTAAACTTAAACTTAAACTTAAACTTAAACTTAAACTTAAACTTAAACTTAAACTTAAACTTAAACTTAAACTTAAACTTAAACTTAAACTTAAACTTAAACTTAAACTTAAACTTAAACTTAAACTTAAACTTAAACTTAAACTTAAACTTAAACTTAAACTTAAACTTAAACTTAAACTTAAACTTAAACTTAAACTTAAACTTAAACTTAAACTTAAACTTAAACTTAAACTTAAACTTAAACTTAAACTTAAACTTAAACTTAAACTTAAACTTAAACTTAAACTTAAACTTAAACTTAAACTTAAACTTAAACTTAAACTTAAACTTAAACTTAAACTTAAACTTAAACTTAAACTTAAACTTAAACTTAAACTTAAACTTAAACTTAAACTTAAACTTAAACTTAAACTTAAACTTAAACTTAAACTTAAACTTAAACTTAAACTTAAACTTAAACTTAAACTTAAACTTAAACTTAAACTTAAACTTAAACTTAAACTTAAACTTAAACTTAAACTTAAACTTAAACTTAAACTTAAACTTAAACTTAAACTTAAACTTAAACTTAAACTTAAACTTAAACTTAAACTTAAACTTAAACTTAAACTTAAACTTAAACTTAAACTTAAACTTAAACTTAAACTTAAACTTAAACTTAAACTTAAACTTAAACTTAAACTTAAACTTAAACTTAAACTTAAACTTAAACTTAAACTTAAACTTAAACTTAAACTCAAACTTAAACTTAAACTTAAACTTAAACTTAAACTTAAACTTAAACTTAAACTTAAACTTAAACTTAAACTTAAACTTAAACTTAAACTTAAACTTAAACTTAAACTTAAAAAAAGAATTATCAAAAATTGTTTCTGTTGGAAAAAATGTTGTTTCTATTTTTTGGAGACAACTGTACATTCATACAAATTATTTATAAATATTGTAACACGAAAGGAAGGAGTATAGCATTTCCCTCGGAAGATTACTTTTTGCGTTGAAATTTATACTACTAAGAGTATGTTGTGTAAGTAAGTACGTGAAACAAAAGGAATTTTCAATTAGGTTTTATGATATCATTTGGTAAAATGGAAAAATTAAAAACTAAGTGTTTGATGAAAAACACGATGATTCTTTGTGCAACAAAAAGAATGGTGACTTTTGTTGACAGATATAAATAAAGAAACATTTTGTGTTAAAAAACGTTCTTTCACAAAAGACTATAATGTGTTAAAATATGCAGAATATTAAGTGCTGGGAAATAAGTTTTTTAGCCAAAGATATTATTAATGGAGATGAATTCAAAGAACCAACTCACAATTTGTCAAAAGAATGAAATAAATTGAATATTTTGAGAATAGCTATGTAGGAAAAAAACACTGCACTGTTTTTAGTTCCAAAATAAATTGAATTGAATTGTTAACTATGAATTTTTAAAGATTGCACTCTTTTATAAACGGATTTGTGTACGCAAGTGACAAGTTATCATTTATAAGCCATTCGTCAATTTTGGTCACGACGCGACGTTAAATCATATCTGCCGAAAACACTCTTAAAATTTCAGTCGCTGGCTTGGAATTTAAATAATATTTGTTAAAGGTTCCTTCTTTGTGATTGTTTTTGTTAATGATTTTAAATTTGACATATCTGTAATAAGAATGAATTAAGGGTGAGTTCACAAGAAATATATTCTAAGTTGGCAAGTCTGAATTACAAAATTCGTTATCAACAAATGTTTTGTAAATTGTTCAAAGAATTTTAAAGACTTTAACTATACAAAATAATTTTGGAGTTTTGGCATATGTATACCTTATCTTTCAAGTGGCTAGAAAGGAACAACAAATTAAAGCTGTTACATCAAAAGATCTTGGAGGCCCATTGTGATGATCTACGAATTGTGACTGCAAAATGTTCATCATTTTTATAATTTAAGTGCGTTCCTGAAGAATGTATCATTTTATTTTTAGTAATGGCGTAGTGCTTACTTGTCAAAGCTGACAGCTTCAATTGTGATAGCTGCTAAGATACCAGCCTATTCAAAGTTGAAGCTTATTTTTGAAAAAAAAAAACCCCTATATGTACATACCTAAGCAATAATGATGGTTTCATTTTCACCTCTCTCTATTGCATGTATAAGAATAAAAATAATAATTTCAACTTTTCTTATGACGGCAAAGTTTTCTCAAGCCTCATATCAACCTCATCATCATTAACGTTAAACAAAACTTAATTACAAAGCTTACCCTTCCTATAACCATTTTATTAAATATTTTTCATCTCGTTAGCAAAAAACATAAAACAAATGAAAATCAAAAGAAAAACAAAAGCAAAAACAAGAACAAGAACAAGAACTTAAATAAGGAACGTGTGGCGCTGTTCGCGTCTATCAAATTACATCCAGGTGACTTGCAGGTGAGTTCGAGTTGAGATCCAGAATGAGAAATGAGATCCAATTTCAAAAAGATGCTATGTTTATGGTTGTAGGTACTTCGTACATATTCTTTTTTGGTAAAAACCACTCCTCCGCAGCGCCGGCCGCCGTCAAAACAGACAAGACAAACGTATCTGTCATCCTCGTCGTCCTCGTTGTCGATTTTCTTCATGTCACGTTCAAGGAATCATCACAACAGCTTCTTGAGTAACAAGAGAGCAAAAACAAAAATTCTATTAAAACCGTTAAACTTTATCTTAAATCTGAATTTCTTAGGAAATAAATCAATTAAGGTTTTTGTCATTCTTTTCACTTCTATCAAAGATAAAATTAAAATAAAAATACTTTCACACTCTGTTATGGAATTTAAATAAGCACTTAATGCGCGCGTCCATTTCCAAAAATAAAACGATGGTAAATTTAGATTTTTTTATGGAGATTTATGAATTTATAAATTATATTGGGGAAAATAGGTCATTTAAATTGTTGAACACAAAACTGTGCCAGTGACGAAAATTAAATTATGTGTTCGTGTAAATGAGAAGTAACTTAAGATGCACTGCACTGAGAGAAATGCAAAACTTTGTATTAGTATAGTCAAGTAGGATTCTAAAATAGAGTGTCGAAAGTCCACAATGATGTGTAATGGTTATTTAATATAAAGATGGGTCATAAATCCATAATAAATTTGAAGCAACTTTGTACTGAGTTGTAAACCACAGGAGGATATTATAACATTTATCGGTTTTTGGAGACATTTTAGAATATGGTCTTATGACCCTATTTTTTGTTTATAATATATATGCATACATATATACTACCTTTATTATGCAGAGACACAGTGTGAGCATTGGAAAAGGGAGAGAGGGTTTGAAAGGAGGTGTGGGTGCACTACGGTTTTGAATTCCTGAATATTGCAATGACTGAAAAGACACAGTGTGGTAAGTCATTCCACATTCGCGTAGTACGGCTAAAGAACGAATCTCTGTACTTGATATAATCACCAATAAATGCTCTACGTTTAATACTTTCCAAGAGGCTTAAGTAAGTTATATAGGAGCACCAGCCCCTAGATGGGAGTTATACTCAAGCCTTGGACGTATACAAGTCTTGTGGGTAATAGCAAGATAAAATGGGGAAACAACTTTTTGCATCGCTTTAAAAAACTCAAACTTCTTGCGGATTTTTTGGCGACATCGCGTATGTGATCGTTCCAGAAGATGTGATTGGTGACGCACATACTGAGAATATCGAGATGTTCAGTCTCATTTGACGCATGTGCTATACATGTATAATGGGAAGGGGGTATAACTTCTTTAACGATATAAGACAGCACTGGGTTTAGGTCGGAATTTAATGAGCTTATCATATTTTATCGTTGTAGTTCCACATCCGAAGAAGAGGGATGTGAGTCTGAAAATTATTATGAAATGCTAAGAGTACTATAAGTTGCTGACAGGAGATCATTAATAAAAATGAGAAAGAGTGTTGGAGATAGAATAGAGCCCTGGGGCATACCAGCATTTATTTTGTGGTTTTCAGACTTCAACCCATGCAATGCTACTTGTATTGAACGATCTGAAAGATAATTACTAATCCAATGAAGCAGGGATTTATGAAAACTGAAATAAGAGAGTCTTATGCCAAACCCTGTCAAATACGTTTCCATGACCTTGAAAAAAGAGATGTAATGGCAATCGTTCGGTTATTAGAGGTTGAGTAATATTCGCCTTGTTTGGGTATGCGTTGGACAAATGCTGTTTTCCATCCGGTTGGAAGGAGACCCGAGAAGTAGGATAGATGAAAAAATCTACGCAGTGGTTTTGCCAGAGTTAAAGAACACATCTTCAAAACAATAGCTGGAATACCATCCTGGCTTGCTTGAACTTTTCCGGCGTTCCTCAGTACAGTTGGCTTTATAACAAAGGAAACTTACTTCTTTGCGCCTAATAACCTCCGAACAGCTCGCATCGAATCATTCGTTTTCCTTAGGTCTGATTCTGTTAAACCCTGTCCGGGATAAAAGTTCTCATTCCCAGGAGAATCAAACTTGTGATCATATCAGCGCTGGCGTCAACGTCACTTTCAAGGAAGCATAGTGACGAATTAAAGATCCTAAAATAATTATTGGGACCGTCACAGATGGCTTTCTTATATTCTCTTAGGAGCTTTATCTTTAACTGAAGAGTTTTGACACGAGAAATTTGCAAATATAACACAATGGTCAGATGTGCCTAGATGAGATAGAACACTAATATTGTACTTATCAGGGTCAGATGTGAGAAACACGTCAAGAGTGTTTTTTGCTCGGCCTTTCGTTATTGAAGCAAAGCTACTACGGCTACTGTGCGGTGGCAATACCATATTTCCCTAATTAAAATTTTGTATCAAAATTCAAATTATTTCTTGAAAGATGCACATGCACATGGTTCCGTTTCTTCTCATCACTTCTGCGAACAGCTCAAATTTCTGTCAATATTGCCAGCCAAAACAGTGGCTTTATTACGACTTAAAAGTGCTTTAGTTTTGCAAACAGTTATTGCATATTCTTCACGATTTTTGAAGTGAATTTTAACAATTTCAGTGCATTGTTGAAGGGTCTATCGTTACATTTTCAATAATGTCGTAGTTTAAACTTGTTGAATGTCAAAAGGTGACAGTTTCAAAAGTGAAAGCGGGATATTCAAAATCCTAAAAATCTTATTGAAAAACCCTTTAGTTCACTTAACTATTTATATAAATATAGGTCATAGGTCCACAAAACTCACTATGATTTGAGTATATACTTATTGGAATTTGTAGTTCAGACCTTGTGAAAAAAAACATCCTCCCCGACTTTTTGCTGAGTGTCACTAGGGTTCAACAGTGCATAACCCACTCAGTCTCTAAACCTAAAGATTGAAAAACGTTGCTTTTAACTTCCCTAACAGATGATTATAAAGTATGTATAAGTTAGTGAGTATTGTAACTCACAAACTGGTCGGGCGACGAAGGATGTTATCGTCAAAGTCAAAGTGATTCCAAAGCATAGCTAAAAGCGAAGCCAGTGAGAATGAGAGTGCTTGATGTTCAAAGTGAAATATTTAATTTTGCTATTTTAGCTGATGGGTTCGTGTACGGTATGACAAAATATAAAACGAAGAGGGGAATGGTTTTGGGTAGATTTTAAATGTAAATTCCATCGATAACAACCTTCGACAAGGTTCAATTCATCTAAAATTTTCTTTTAAATATATTTACCTACCTATATACAAATATATATTTTTGGGCCAGGACGACGACAAACAAGGATGACGATGACGATTTTCGTTTGAAACTTTAACTCTCTGAAGCTGATGGTGATGTGATGATGATGCTCCTTCTGCTGCTACTACTGATGGAGTTGGTAAATGGAACAATTTAGGTGTTGCTAATAAAGTTAGGTATGAATTTTATGCTCAATTGAGTGTTAAAAGCCTTTGATCCTATAGAAGGACATTTTTCGTTAAAACGTATAAAATGATTCAAGAGGTGATGATGATGACGATGGTGGTGGTTGGAAAGGAAAAAAGAGATATAGATAGAAAGAGTGCGAACGATATGGTTAAATTCAAATAAGATACGAACAAGGGTCAAATTTCTATACGTAAGTATACGAATTTTTAAAGCTTACTCGTGTGTAACTTGAGGAAAATTTTGTTCGTTAAGATTAAATAATTTAATAAAAATTTGAAGGATGCTTTATTTCGTATAAAATAGCATACGTTTATAGCAAAAAGAGGTTTTTATGTTAAACTTATTTGCAAAATCAATTTATATCCAAACTTATGTTGATGGTGATGTGCAAACATTTCTCATGAAGGGATTTTTCACTTCGTTACTTTTTGAAAGGTTATATAAATCCATAGTTTTATAGGTTAAGAGTGCTTTGAACATAGTTTTGAGACGAACAAATGAAGAGTAAAATACTGTGGTATTCTTGAGTAAGAGAATTTTATTTTGTGTCATAAAAACATGTTTGAAAATTCACTTTACAAAAATTCAAATATATTTTTTAATATGTTAGACAGAACATTTTGAAAAGAGATGTAGTGTCCTAACAGTTTTAAATTTGCCTTGACTTAACAGATTTCATGTTCTTGTATCTTGTATATTTATCGCATACACCAATAATTTATCTAACCTATATCCATATTAATATCCGTTTCAGCAACTTATCAACAGATGAATTGAAATTCAAACTCATTAAACATTGACACGAAAACCCCATTAGCAATGTCTTTAACTAATTATTTTGTCATTTACATAACATTTTGATTGAGGTAAGAATTATATGTATATGGAAGTATGTATAGGGAGCAAAGATATCTATAAATACCCCCAGAGACCCGTAAATTGAAACAATTTAGCAATAAACCCAATACCAAATTGTGTCACTCATTATAAAAACAGAACCAAACACCTGCCATTAGGGAAGGTAGAATGTTTTATTCCAGATAGATGTTCTGAAGGTATAGACAAAGACATCCTTGCATAGTTTCCGTTTTGTAGATTGTAGAGGGTTTAAAAGTTTTTATTCTATACCACCTACGAGTGAAGTAATGTAAAAAAAGAATTCGGATGAGTTCAATTTATTCGTGACTTTTTCTTTTTTCGAGAGATTGCATAGTATTAGTTTTATGTTAGGATGACTGCGTCGCATTCAAAAATTACCGCTTGATTTGAGCTTGACGCTATTTGTGTAATTCGCAGGTTATGGTTCATATTAATCTTGCTTAAAACTTTAACAAATTATTCATAACAATATTTTGTGAGAGATAAATAATAATTTGAAGTCAATACCTTCCATTGTTCTCCTAACACTAAAGTCGAAATCCATTCTTATCAGTTTTTTATTGTTTTTTATGTTTTCATGTTTGTTAAAAAAGTTGTCAGTTGAATTTTTCTAAGACATTGCGTAAAAGTTATCAAAAAAATTTTGCATAGTTATGATGAAATAGTTTGATTTAAAAATCAATTTTTGCTAACGAGATTTTTGGTCGAAAAACAATTTTTACCAATTTTACTGCCATTTTTCGAATGTTTTTATTGGATTGGAAGGTTTCTAAGAAAATTTATCACAAAAAAAATAATTTTAAAGTCAATACCTTTAATTAGTCAAACATCAATTTTTACTAAATAAACGTACTATTTTTTGTAGACCTTAATTTTTATGAAAAAAAAAAAACTGACTTTCAGATTTTTTTTAAAGGTTTTTATTGTTTATAAAATATCTCAAAATTTTACCAGATGTCAAAAACGTTATTCTTCGTTGCATACTATATATTTTTGTTCGTAAAATATATGGGGTGACAGTTCTTTTGATTTATAAAAAAAACGTTATTTTAATTTTTTTAAATAATAGTACATGGTTTGATTCACGTCCCATTATAATGTAAAATTAAGGGGGTCGTCTATCTTCGTGCTCAAATTTCGTGCCTATTATTTAAGGATGGATGGCGAAAAAACTACACATGATATTTGAACACTTTTTTTTTATTTGATTAGTCAATTCTTGAACTTTAATGATAAACAAAAAAAAAGATGATGATCTAGTAAACCAGCGTGCTTTCGATCAAATGCTTCACACTGCTTGTTTTTAGTTATGTCTACATTTTTAATATGCAAAACAAAAATGAGATTATTTCAAACCGCGAAGGTAGACGGCCCCCTTAAATTCAAGTCGCATTGGTTCATGGAATATTTTGGGTAAACCAACATTTTCACCCACTCAATTTTTTTGAGAGTCCTTTCATCATCTTTCTGCATCATTATCTAAATAATAAAATTCATTTGAAGTCGATATTTCCTCTGGTTCTTGAGATATGGACGACGGAAAAAGCTTCCCAAACGGATGTACGAACGTAGATACACACGCACACGCAGACATCTCTCTAAAAATCAAAATTGTCAGTTCGTTCAATCGGATCGATTACAATAACTTCATATGGGAAACAATTTTAAAAAATCTATCGGTTCCTTTTTTACAAAATTACAGTTTTCGATTTTTTACCAACAAATTTGTACTATATGGGGACTACTGTTATTTTTAGTCTTAAAAAAATGAAAAAATACGTTTCTGGACACGAAAATATTTAAAACAAATTAAGAAATTGAGTTTTGTTAAATCTAGGAAAAAATAATACAAAACAAATGTTTGACTCAAGTATATTTTGAAAACAAGGAGAGATAAGATAATTGACTTCAAACTTTTACTTTACACAAAATATTGTTATTAATATTTTGTAGATCTTTAAGAAATAAAAAGAAAATTGAAAAATTGTATGTACAAAATATTAATTTAAAAAAAAAGGCTTGGATGCGACCCACACTGATAACTTCCCATCCCGTCTGTCGATTTGTCTTGCTTAAAAGTGTGTCTATACATATGTATCAATTTTTACCAAATTTGCGTACTATTTTTTGTAAATTTAATTTTTTTATGAAAAAACGGACTGTTGGATTTTTATAAAAAATTACTGAATATCGAAAACAATATTTTCTGTGAAATAAAATAAGTTCGAAGCCAATATTTTTAATTTTTGAAAAGCTATTTGAGTCGAAAGTAAATTTTTACCAAGTTTTAGTATTGTTTTTTTAGGTTTTTTTATTTTTTGTAAAAAAAAACTGTCAGTTCGATTTTTTCAAAATTTTTCATAATGTTGAAAATAATATTTCTTATAAGTTAAAATTAGTTAGAAGACATCATCTCAAATTTTTGAAAAGATAATTGAGTCGAAAATCTATTTTTACCAACTTATATTAATTTTTTTTTAGGTTTTTAATTTTTTGTAAAAAAAAATGTTAATTAGATTTTTTTCAAAATTGTATCAGATGTCAAAAACATTATTCTTCGTTGCACAAAATTGTTTTAGAGATGGAATCATATTTAAGTCGTAAAATTTTCGAGGTGACACATTTTTTTTCAGTTTTTTTGATTTAAAAAAAAAACGGTTAATTGAATTTTTTGCCAAAAATATAATTGTTTTTTATCACGTTACAATATATAATATAAAATTTAATTCAAGTCTCTAGCGTCAATTGTTCGTGAGATATTTAGGTTTAACCAAATTTGTCACCTTTTTTAAACTGCTATGGTAAAAAAAAACCACCCACACAATATTTTTGAGAGCCCTTTCTGCGTCTTTCTGCATTATTATCGGTATAACCAAATTTATTGGAAGTCGATATCTCTTCTGGTTCTTGAGCTATGGACGACGAAAAAAACGTCGCGAACGTACGGACGTACAGACACGTACGGACGTACGAACGTACATACAGACATCTTTCTAAAAATCTTTTATTTCGACTCTAGGGACCTTGAAACGTTGAGAAATGTCAAAATTTTCAATTTGACAAATCGGACCCATTACAATAACTTCCTATGGGAAGTTAAAAAAAACGCTAACGATTTTCTAAAACAAAAATTTTTGAATTAGATTTTTTGAGAAATTGAATGGCATTGTAAATAAACTTACTATTTATTTTATAATATTTTGACTTCAAACGTTTTTATCTTTTAAAAAGTAAATTAATGGTTAGATAAAAGAAAGAAATGGAAATCTGTCCTACCAAAAATACCATTAAATTGGTCCAGAATATCTTGACACAAATTAGACTAAACTTCAAATTTTGATTACATATGTATGTACATGTACGTTTTAAACATCTTTAAACGAAAGTTGACTTTTTGTAAAAAATAATAATTGTAAAGGGCACCAGCTTAGCCTTAGTATCTCTAGGTAAAGACATCATCAATTCAAAATAATTAATCGCAAGAAATCCAACTTAAAATATTTAATATTCTATTCTCCGATAAGTACATATACCCATCAATTAGGGAGCATGTTATTGTAAATGTAGAACTTATTAGTTTCTACATGAAAACGTAAGTACATAATATACCTATACATTTCAATGTAAACTGTCTATGGTATTGGTAGGTATTATCTTTAATAAATCTAATTTCACTTGGATGATAGATACTTTCCGGATTCCGAATAATGAGCATATAAAATATCCTCTTAAATTATATTATTCCCCTTAGATTCACTTTATGTTAATTTTCAAATCCCTGGTTACGGTTTTGGTTTCACTAAACCCCGAAGAAGCTTTTATTCAACAAAAATTGTTTTTAAAAGAAGGGAGAAAAATCAATTTCGCTGATAACAAAACACACTAAAATTAAATGAGTTCACAATAAAAATATAAGCTTCCAGGCAAGCAGGCAGGCAGTCAGGTATAAGTCTAAAACATTGAGTTCAGGTAAACACCTTTACTTTGGCAAACATTTTAAATTAAAATTTTAATTGTTCCCACACAATCAATTTGGCCCATCACTTCCATACTACATATAAAACCACACCACCACCATTGTTAAGGCCCCGTTACACTTCGTCACCTCAGAATTCGTTTTATTGTAGTTCCGTTTTTATTAAAACTTCACTTGCTTTTAATACTTTTGACAGCCACAGAGGAGGCTTCATAATCAGAAATCAGCCAAAAGTGCGCGAATACTGAAAAAGGAGGTGTGATGTGTGAAATATTTTCAGGAGAGGACTCATTTCCATATCCATGTATGCATCACGCACATTAATTACACTCGGATGGATTTGAATGACGATAAAATGTTCGCAAAACCTCCAAAGGCGTGTTGTATATACGAGTATACCAAATACCGTCAAGGTCACGCTAGGATCCGTCAAATTAAATGCACGTCATGCGTAATTATATTTACTGTGTTTATAGGTAGTATAAAAGGTACTTTTTTGTGTATTTTTGTTGTTTGTGCTGTCGTGTGCTTCCTATCGTAATAGATAGGTGGCAGGTAGGAGGTATTTGAAAGAATTGACAGGTGTGATGAAATATCTCTTTAACTAAAAGCCATGTGGAGCACCCAATTTCACCATCAGCCAAAAACCGCCTTTCATAATGTAGGTAAGGTACCTAACCTATGGGTATACATACATCATAGATAGGTCACATGACTCTACTGATGCTAAGTGGAGGTAGTAAACCAATTAATTTTTGGGCATGATAAATAATTTATCTAACTTTTCACCACAACAAAGTTGTTGGTTGCGTTAGCTACATCGGTCGTCGTGTCGTCGATGAAGAAACGATATATCGTCGGTGAAACCAGAAAATTGTGTAACTCCATATTAGCAAATTTTACAGGAGATTATTAAAACGTCAAACAAACTTTTTAAGAGCACGATGTCACTCACACTTTTACTACCGCATAATGGGGAGATACACGGTTTTCTCACAAAATTAAGTGAGCATGGAGTTACACCATTTTCAAATTTGCCAATAGAATAAAAAGTATGAACTTTAAGGGGATTCCCAGTTTAAGTAACGGTAGATATCAGGTTTGACTAACAGATGTCATTCAAATCTCATTTTCAGAAAATTTGGAGTTACACACTTTTCTGGTTTCACCGACGATATGTAGCTTTTAGTTAAGTGGTTGTTATAGTTTGTAGCTTATTTTTGTTTAATAAATAAGTGAAAACTAAAAATAAAAAGTGATTTAATGAACTCTTGACTAATTGACCTGTTGATTTAAAGGGTACAAGTGGTAACAGAGAAGAACAATAATAGTGGCACACCACTTACCCAGGTTTTTCGTTTTAAATAAAAGTTGAACTAATTAACTCTGGACGCAATTTAACATACATACGTAAAAGACTCTGTACAGATTTTCAAGGATTTTAAAAAGTAAGTATTTAAAATCAATTAAATATTTAATTTAATATCGATTTTAATGATTAAGTACTTTTTCATGTGAACATCATACTTAAGATCTGAAAGCCAAGAGTAAATAACATTTTAATTTTTTAATTTAATAAACTTGAGCTTTAGCTAACTTTTCTATTAGGTACTCAAAGTTCTAAGTCTCTAACGAGTTCACTGCATACGCCATCAAAAGAAACCGAAAGTTCCAGTTAGTCAATTGTTTTGAATCATCTTTCACCAAAACTTAATTTATATTTGACAAACCTAATGTGAAATAATGGGTTACTAAATGGTTGCGTTCAATCTCAGAGAGGGTATCCGGATACCTTTTGTTAAGTGTTTTACGTGCAAAAGAACAACTGATCCAAAAAGTTGGGTTATCAAAAAGGGACTCCAAAAGTATCCAACAATATCTGGTACATGCAGGTATCTGGACACAAAAGCTGAGTCAACGTATGGACTTGATTTGAAGAGTGATTAAATTTTAAGGGCCGATGTTGATTTTGAATAAAACACTAATTGTTTAGGAAATATTGTGATTTCTTCTTATTATTATAACATTAGTAAGGTTCAATTATGTATGGAATAAAATATCGGCCAAATGGCCCTCGCGACCTCGGCGGTTCACCTCCATCCGATGGTCCAAATTTTCTTTGACGCTGAGGTATAAAATTGAGGTTATATAGCGTTGATGTGCCAAATTATGTCATCCTATAGCTTTTGAATTGTATTGACGTACAACTTTTCTTTTAAATAATCTCAAAGAAAGAAGTCCTACAGTGTGAATCAATCACTCTTGGATTATCCTTCGCCAAAAATGCGGCAATTCTGCTTTTTTGACGAATCCACTGAGGTAAAAATATGCCTCATCAATGAAGATGATTTTCTGTAAAAATTTATCATCCACTGTTGCCATTTCTTGCCACTATTCTGACCATTGACGACTATTGCAATGGTCAAGAGGCTTTAGTTTTTAAGTTAATTACACGCTGTAAACGTGTAAATGCAAGTCTTTATGCATAATGTTCATCAACGAAAAGCATGAGAAGTGCAATTGCTAGGCACGCCTACGAGTTGATAGTTAAAATCAATGTTCAGATTCAGAATTAGCACTAAAAATTAACTCCATAGCCTATTTTTCAAAAACATCTGGTCTAGTCAAATTAAGATTCATAATTAATTGCACATGTTCTGCAATTCACTTATTGTGAATACACTTTGCGAAAGTTAATTTGGGTGTTCCAAAATTCGTTATTGTGAATTGGATTTTCTGTATTTTGGTTTGTTCCTTTTTTTGAATGCATTCAAATCACATTTTTTATTTCTGTGAATTGATCTTTGATACCTTCCTTCTGCTATAGGAATCGGAGGGTTGCAGCAAGTTTTTGAATTGAAGGAATCGATGAAGGTATTATAAAAGGTTCTATTTCTAAAATTACAATAAAAGCTTAAAAGAACAATTCTACATTATTTTCACACACTTACATTGTGTCAGGTAAATCCAATATATTTGATTTATCTCGCAAAATTTGTCTTCTTATTTTTTCTCTTGAATTCTGCTTCCTTTTTTCACTCAAAACAGCACAAATTTTACTTCAGAAAAAAAAAAAACAAAAATATATGATCCTTCAGCTCTGACAGTTCGAAGCAAATTCGAAATCGATGGAATTGAAGAACTCCATTTCATTTCACGTGAAATTAAAAAGTGATTTCAATTCACTTTCGATCAAAATTCGGAACATTTGCGAATGAGAATTTTTCAGAAACTAAGGAACTTCTAAAATTGTACTCGTATCGAGAAGACAAAGATTTGTAATTTGTAAAATCATCATAAAATTTATTGTCTTTCATCTTAGTCTTTGCCATGAAAACACCGTTTTTATTCATCTTTAACATTTTTAAAGAGACAAATCTTAAAAACCTGATGTGATCGAAAAGTTATGAGGTAGGATTCGAATTCAAAACAACTTCATCCTTAAAGAAGTATTGCGTTTTTTGTGGGGCAGATAAAAAGTCTAATTTTGACAATTAGTGTAGTAAGTGTATCATTAGCCCATGTGGTAGCATAATAAATTGTTATTGAAGAACTCAAACTCTACAATGTTTCGTTTTTTCATATTTCAAAAATATAATTTTTCTTGTTATTACATTTTAGTAATTTTTCTTTTTACGATACCTACACTCCTACATCATATCAAAAATATAATTACTATAAGTGCTCCTAAAATCTCATCTTTCGTCTCTCATTTTATTTGCACCCATGACCATGATGCTTTCAAAACACTCTGCAAAAATCTTTTCAAAGTATATAATGTATGTAGCTACGTGATAGAGCAGGTACTTAGAAAACAAAATGTATCTTACTAGTTAAGTCTTTTCAAAAGTATCTAACAATGCCAATGTGTTTTACTGTTTTACACTTGAATCAACTCACATAATTGGGCCTTTATAGATACAAAACAATCTCGACTTGTCTTAATTACTTTCAAACAATTTTCCACATGACTCATTCAATTGTCATGACATGATACACACAGAACACAGTAACAGTATCAAAGTATTGTTTTATGTTGTTTGTCTTTTTTAATTGAAGTTAAGTTTGGGGAAAATTTCTAATTTTCCCAACCTTAAAAAAAAAAGTTTTAAACCTATGTTCATATTTTTCACAATCTTTCTTTTGGATTGTAAAGGTAAAGGCAGAGAAAAAGTGAAAGTATCTTTTTTTTTTGAAAATTAATTTTTCAAAATCACCATCCTGTGGAATTAATTACATTATTCCCTCTGTCCCTCGTTTGTAATAAACTTTTCATTATTTTTCACCATCATCTAGTTGAGAGGAAATAATAAGTTTCTTTTTACTTCTTCTTGTAAAGATTTCGTTTTTCTTTTCTTTTTCATATTTTTCTTTTTTCAAAAGGTTTTCACGACACTTTACCAAATTTTCATCACTTCATGAGCTTGAGCATTTCTTAGGACTTAATTCGGGTGTTCGTTCGTTTTTCCTTTTGTCTTCTTTTACCTTCATCTGAATTATGATACAAAAAGGGAGTTTCCCTATGAAATTCAATTTCCTTTTTTGTATACAATATTCTTCAAAAAATTCCTACTTAAGATTTTTGAGATGTTTTTTATTTTTACTTTTTCTTTTCTTCCGTAATTTTGAAGTAAGTGAAGGAACATTTAAATTGACAAAGACGTTCAGCTTTTTATTTTAGAATTGGGTGTTGGATAATGGCTCTTAAATATTTTTTTATCCAACATTTTCATCACCGCATAGAATTTGAAAAAAAAGAAAAATAATAACATTTCCACTTGAAACAACA
The DNA here is from genome assembly GCA_920104205.1 of Eupeodes latifasciatus. NCBI lineage: Eukaryota > Metazoa > Arthropoda > Insecta > Diptera > Syrphidae > Eupeodes > Eupeodes latifasciatus. The sequence continues at coordinate 19,383,940 of OV049925.1, forward strand.
ATATTCTTTAAGAATAAATAAAATGTATATTATTATCGTTTTAAAAATCATGAATCGATAATTTTTGATTTTCCTTTAGTGCTTTCCCTTGAAAATTTAGAATGAAGTGCTATGTAAGTGGAACTGAATAAATGATTTAAGGCTTTAAGAAAGATTAAACATACTTGGGGGAACGTTTGGTCGAAATTCTAGCTTTTTTATTGAATGATAAGAATGCATTGAGTTATTGGTGACTTTTGTATGCCAAAGACACAGTACTACATTGAGAAAAATTTATAAATTACTATTTTGGTCATCCTTAAATTATTTTGAAAAATTGCCATAAAATGGTTTTTAAAAATTTGCGAAGAAATTAACTCTTTTATACTAAAAAACCATCTGTCGAAATGCAATCCCTGACATTTTTCTAACTTATAAAAACATAGTTCTTACCTTATTTTGAGACATTATCATATTTGTTAAAAATTTTGAAAAAAAAAACATTTTTTTGAGAAATACGCCATAATTTCAAAATTCATTCTTTAAAATTGCTTTAAATTATTAAACAATATATTATTGTTGATTTGGTTTTGAAAGGCAACATTTTTTGAGAAACTTAAAAAACGAAAATCAATTTCTCTTACAAAATCTTATATCACAAAGGATAATATATTATTTGTAATTGTTATTAACATCCCATAGGAAGTTATTGTAATGGGTCCGATTTGTCAAATTGAAAATTTTGACATTTCTCGACGTTTCAAGGTCCCTAGAGTCGAAGTAAAAGATTTTAAGAAAGATGTCTGTGCGTGCGTGTTTACGTACGTTCGTACGTCCGTACGTCTGTACGTTCGCGACGTTTTTTTCGTCGTCCATAGCTCAAGAACCAGAAGAGATATCGACTTCAAATAAATTTTGTTATACAGATAATAAGGCAGAAAGATGCAGAAAGGGCTCTCAAGAAAATTGCGTGGGTGGTTTTTTTTTACCATAGCAGTTTAATAAAAAGGTGAACATTTTGGTTAAACCTAAATATCTCATGAACCAATGACGCTAGAGACTTGAATTAAATTTTATAATATATATTGTAACGTAATACAAAACAATTATATTTTTGGAAAAAAAATCCAATTAACGGTTTTTTAAAAATCAAAAAAACTGAAACAAAAATTTGTCACCTCGAAAATTTTACGACCGAAATCATATCATCCAAAACAATTTTGTGCAACGAAGAATAATGTTTTTGACATCTGATAAAATTTTGAGAAAAATCTAATTGACAGTTTTTTTTTAAATAAAATCCTAAAAAAAACATTACTCATAGTTGGTAAAAATTGAATTTTGACTCAAATATCTTTTCAAAACCAGCCTCTTTTTTTGTTCTTAAATTGGTCATCTCTCGAAATTTGAATTCCAAAATAATAAATAAAATCAAAACAATTTAAAAAATTCCCAGGGTTAGAAAAAAGTTAAAATTTGGTCAAAAGGTCCCTAAAAAAATAAAACGAAACACATTATACTAAAAGTTTGCAAAATAACAAAACAAACACCAGTCAACATTCTTCTTGAGTTCAAGCTTTTTCTTAAAGGTTTGTTCAATATTATTTTATATTAATATTTTGTATTTTTCAAATTTTAGGTAAAAAAATAATACTTTTTAAATGTCAAAATATGACAGCTTTAAAATGACAGCAGCCCAATAAGTTTTATTTTCAAAATAAAATCTTTTACTTGTGTTCTGAAAGGGGTATTTACTCGTATAAACTTGTGAACACAGGTCTCACAATTAGGCCCCACATTGGCTCTGTTCTATATAGTATTGGACAGGCTACCCCGGATAGGTGGATTTTGAGATAACTTATTAAAGGAGTTGGCTACCTAATTTGAGGTAGCTGGTAACAATAATTGCAACATATACAAACAAGTTTTAGCTGTTCGCAAAAAGCACAAAAACTTTTAGATATCTAGGTCCAAAATTGTAAAATTTTTAAATGCATAATTTTGATAATTCATCGGATTTTTACCAAAAAAAGATACAAATTTTAAATCAATTTGCTTAAGGGTGAATAATTTTAAGGGCCGATGTTATAGGTAAACCATACCTAAAGGTAAATTTTTTTCTGCATTTTATTTGACATTTTTCAATTTCTTACTAAACAAAAATACATATCGTGGTCTTATGGTCAGAATGGTGTCAAGAAATGGAAACAGTGGATGATCAATTTTCGAAAAAAGTCATCTGCAGTGATCAGGCACATTTTCACTTTTGGTTTTCATCAATAAGCAGAATTGCTGCCTTTAGGCGAATAATAGACCAAGAGTGATTGTCGATTGCGCGGTTTATGGGCTGGCGCCATCATAGGGACGTATTTTTTCCAAAATTAGACCGGTCAGGCAGTTACTGTGAATGGTACTCGCTGTCGTGAGATGATGACGAACTTTTTATGGCCCGAATTGCATGACACGGATGTGAACGATATGTAGTTTCAACAAGACGGTGCCACTTGCCACAAAGCTAAGGAAAAATAAGCTCTTTTGCGCGAAAAATTCAATGGCCGTGTTATCTCATGTGGTGGCGATATCAATTGGTCGATGTCGTTGGACTTCTTTCTTTGGGTCATTGGATGGAGGTGTACCTTGGAGGTCGCAGCGGCTATTTGACCGATATTTTATTCCATACATAAATGAACCATACACGTTTTATCAGAATATGACGAAATGACAATAATTTCCTAAATAATTCGTGTTTTATTCAAAATCAACATCGGCCCTTAAAATTTTACCACCCTTTATTTGTTTTATATATTTCAAAAACTTTAAGTGTTAGCATGGTTTAAACAACGGATTTACAGTTTGTGCAGAATTACGATAGAGAATGCACGCTGCTCCATCAAGGTCGGAACAAATCTCTCAAAAAAGTTTTTAGCACTTTCATGGAAAGAATTCAGCAAAAATCAAGCGTCAATACTATAAGCAAAATCTTCAAAAGGTCCACTCGGTAATTACTCGGATACGCCGATGATATTGACATCATTGGAAGATCAAAGCGTGTTGTCCAGTGGTGCGTTTTTGAGCATTGCGACGGAAGCAAAAAAGGACATTGAACGACTACGTCTTGGACAAAACATCACCATGGACAGCTATAACTTTTAGGTAGTTAAGGTCTACGGAGGCACCGCTATAAATTCAGACAACAAAATTAGCTCTGAAATCCAACGGAGAATAACTCTTGCAAATCGCTGCTTCGTTGGACTTAGAAGGTAATTGAGTATTAAAATCCTTTCTCGAACATCTAAAGTCACAATCTATAAGACACTCATCAGCTCGATTCTCATTAATGGCGCTGATAATTTGACGTTGTCAAAGAAAGAAGAGAACGTCTCGCGATGTTTCGAGAGAAAAATTCTTCGGGTAATTTTTGTTCCCGTCTGCATAGATGGAAAATGGATGAGAAGATACAACGACAAACTGTACGGGCTGTACAGCGACACTGACCAGGTTAAAAGAACAAAATTCCAACGACTTAAATGGCTGGGTCATGTAGAGCAAATGGACATCAACGATCCATCCCTGAAGGTCTTCGAATCCAATAGCGAAGGACGGGCGTAGTAGTTCAGATTTTAAAAAGGTATATCTCAAAAAACTGACGTGATAGAGCGATTTTTCCGATCAATAATATCAAAACTTTGACTAATAGTTACAATTTTAAATACATGATACAAAGAGCTGTACTCGTAATTTGAACAGGGTTTTCCAATTAGGACATTTCATTTTTCTATTAAAAAAATACAAGTACCTAAATACATATTTAAAAAAAATCTATGGTTATATATTTCATCTCAGGAAGTAACACCATTAACATATGGATTTCAATTTGTAAAGACCTTATCTTCTGGCCTACAAATTAAAAGCTTAAAGATGTTAATTTTAAAATCAGAAGATTCTTTTATTCTTACAGGGAATTATAAAAATAACAGGGCCAGTTAAATTTTCTGACAGCTTCAAAAGTGACAGCTACCAAAAAAGCGGTCTATTCAGAATAAAACATCTAGTTGGAAATTCCAACCCTTAAACTTAAACGGGATAAAAAAAAGTTATTGCGGTTGAAATTATGTTGTTTACAAAGAGACTCGAACAAACAATAATACGTTTCCTTTGGGTCCCTTAAAACTTTGAAAAATGATATATGCCAAATTGTCCTTTAAAGATTGAGAGACACATACATACATCTCTCTAAGGAAATAGATTTTAGAGATCTTGAAACGTCGAAGAAAAGTCCACATTTTCAAATGGAAAAATATGACAGATTACAACAATTTCTAACTTAAGCAATATTCACATGAGCACAACCAACGACCAACGAATGGACGAATATTCGTCGATTTTGACATTTCTTTCACATGGGAGTTTTTAATTCGTCGCGAATTAAGTTTGACATTCAACACCGAAACCAAAACAAGAACGATTTTTTTAGGCTAAGTACGCGCGATTTTTTTACTCGTTGCAAGTGTGGATAATGTGGAACGCGAATAAAGTTTGACAGTTCGTATCAACTATAATTTTTTTCACGACGAATAAATTTTTTTTCTTAAATTTATCAATATATGATATTGAAAAGTAAAAGTATGCATCATAAATCAAATAGAAACTATATTGCTATCGTTTTGTTAAGAATTTGTGTGGAAATATGTCTTCAAACGTATATAAACTCACATTTTGTAATTCATTCGTCGTTCGTTGGTCGCGCTCATGTGAATGATGCTTTAAAGTTATTAATGCGGTTTTCTTAATAGGGTAATATTGTCAAAAACCACAAGTCTTCACATTTCAAAACCCCTTTAGTTCGCTCCTCTTGGGGGTAAACTACTTACTTCATTCAGCTTTTTTTGTTTTTGTTGGCAAATCTTACCTCATGTCGCAAATTAAAAAACTAAGTTTAAAATTGTTTGAAACTTTTTAACCAAAATGTTATGTAGGTTTAACCATCAAACTCCAAACATTTATTCTTTTACAGTCTTTTATACAACATATAGGTATCATGTATGTACTCTTCGTATGTTTTATGAAAAAAAAAACATACTCTGTTGAGTATTTTATTTATATATGAAGTCTTTAGACATAAATTGAATAGAAAACCAAGCAATTAGTTCCTCCTTTTAACGAAAGCAAATCCTTTTAAGTTTTCATCACATATAAACTTTATATATGTACCGAGAAGACTAAAAGCGATGATATTAGATCGTTAAAACTGAACATTCATCCACTATACTGCTTTTTTTGGTGTGAATAAGTTTAAAGGGTTTCTCTTTAAGCAATTACTCTTAACCATCACCGCCGTAAACATAACCTCATCTTTAAATTATATACATATATAAATGTACGTAGGTATAACTTAAAATGTGCAGATATAGTCAACCTCTAAACTAAAGCAATCAAGTTGGCACGAAGAAAAGCCGCAGCCTTTATACTCTATAATGTAGATAGATGCTAACGTTTAAGTTTCGAGACTTAAGACTTTATATATAGACGGCAAATCTTGTGATGCACATAACCTAACTCAGTAGTTGCCAAGTATGGTGTTGATAGTTGCATTTTCGTTTTTACTCATCGTCGTCGTCGTTGCCTTGAACTATAATTCTTAAGGCGAAGATTTGAGGACTTCTTTTGACATTTTTTTTTCTTGAATTTTGGTCTTCATATAGAGCAACAGGGACATTCCGATGCACACCCATCTTCTTCGTGTCATACGTCGTCGGTCGTCGTCTTCATCTTTGACTTAGTCTTTTGTAAATATCATCTTTATTTGAAGATGATCTATATATTATCCTGCTTATAGTGCCAAGTTTATGAGGCATCCACCTAAGTCTAAGTATAATTGTTTGACTACCCATTACCAATTCCATCAGAATAAAAATGTAGAGGTAGGCGCATCAGGATTCAAGACTCAGAATGGGGTTGTTTATATTCTTTGTTTTTATTATCCTCGTGTATAGAAACATCCTTGAATAAACAAATAAGAAAATTATTTTTTGTAAGTACAGAAACAAAAATAGGACAACGACGACGACGAACGATGAACGAAGGCTTTTCCTTTTCCATTTATAAAGTTTCCAAGGAAAATCTATATGAAAAACATTCCACATATCAGGACACAATACATAATAATGCCTTATGAGGACGCAAGGGAGGAAGAGAAAAACATTGGTGGAGGCATCCGACAACAATTAGACGAAGATCTCGAGCGAGGAAACAAAAGAGCTTAGGTTCAGCTATTTTAGTGTTTTTTTGTTGTTGTGCCATTTTATGTTGCATAAATCGAATGTAGCTCAAGGCTGTCTTATAGATATTATGAGATTGAGGGGGCGGGAGGAGCGTGGCATGCTAAATGGAGTCTATATCTTTATAGACTGTTGATAGGCTCAGAGTATTCCTAACAATCTTCAAGCGCTATATGTATAGGAAAATGATGGCAGTTTTCAAAACTTGGAATTTTTTACCACCACCCCCATCCCCCCGTAAAAAAGAAAATCAATTTTGTTCATTATTATAATTTTTGGTAAAAGTTATTGGTTGCTTGGTTGGTTTTTTTTTTTTAAGGATGATGGTGTTGGTTGGTTGAATTTTGAAAATTTCAAAATAATGAGCTTCACGTTACCAAGTAGGAACCTAGTGTATCTAAATAGATGCCTATACGTACTATAGATAGACACAGGGTGCGACAAAAGTGACTTGCTGATTAAGGATCAAAAAGTTTTATGTATGGAGAGTTTTGTTGGGCTAAATTTGTAATATATAAAGTTCCTCAAATGACACTATAATCATTTTGCTGACTTCCTAGTTCTTTTAAAGTATAATAGCGTAAACAACACTCTTTTTAACAAAAATACTCAATTTCAAAGATGGACGAAATTCGTACGTTTCACTCTTTAAAATCGTTTTGTTTTAATTGTTGTATTTGTAATTTTGATATTATCTTAATGAATATAGAGAGCGAGTGCCATTTGTCAAGGCAACGACAACATTTTGACAACTCAATTTTATTTGGCCAGTTTATATTTCTAATATCTTACAGATGTCTGTATTTTTAGAAAAATAAGCTTTTGCTGTTAGGAATCTGAGAATAACATTTGTATGATTCGCTTTCTCAAGAATTCTTTAAGAATTCAAAAAGTACGAAAAGAAATGCAAAGCTAATTTGATTGCTCGGTGAGAATTTTTAGTGAAGTGTTTTTATACTGACTGAATTGGGCAGTTTATATTTCTAGGATTTTTGAGATTTTCCTCAGATGGATAAAAATCTCAAAAATCCTAGAAATATAGTCCTTGCTTTTCGAAGTTCTCCGATTTTTGTAACCTTTTTCATCTAAAACATGTGTTTGGTTGTCATTATAATTGTATGTAATTGTATTAAAGGTGTGTTCGAAAAATCATAAAGTAAGGGTATGGGCACAATTTATTGCCCCTGAATTAAATTTACTTTTATGATCAACTTCAGTATAAATTTATAATATTAATTTTTGTTTCTAATTTAACGCAATTCCGGTCTAAATTTCATAAACAATTGTTTTATTCTAAAATTTTAGTTTGCGTTCATATTTCAATCCGAAGAAGTTTTTTGGAATCAGTAATATGTATACCTAAGCGGTTTTTATTAATTTCCCATAGGAAGTTATTGTAATGGGTCCGATTTGTCGTACGTTCATACGTCCGTACGTCTGTACGTCAGTACGTTCGCGACGTTTTTTTCGTCGTCCATATAGCTCAAGAACCAGAAGAGATATCGACTTCAAATAAATTTTGTTGTACAAATAATAAGGCATAAAGATGTAGAAAGGGCTCTCAAAAAAATTGCGTGGGTGGTTTTTTTACCATAGCAGTTAAAAAAGGTGAACATTTTGGTTAACCACGAACCAATAACGCTAGATACTTGAATTAAATTTTATATTATATATTGTAATGTGATACCAAACAAGTATGTTTTTGGAAAAAAATCCAATTAACGTTTTTTTTATAAACCAAAAAAAACTGAAAAAAAAATTTGCCACCTTGAAAATTTTACGAATAAAAAATGGTTTTATCTCCAAAACAATTTTCTACAACGAAGAATAACGTTTTTGATACCAGGTAATATTTTGAGAAAAATCAAATTGACAGTTTTTTTTATAAAAAATAAAAACCTAAAAAAAACATTACTCAAAGTTGTTAAAAATTAAATTTCGACTCAAATATCTTTTCAAAAATTTGAGATTAAGGCTTCAAACTTATTTTATCTTATAAGAAATATCGTTTTTAACATTCTGAAAAATGTTGAGAAAAATCAAATTGACAGTTTTTTTTACAAAAAATAAAAACCCAAACCAAAAAATTTTTAAAAGTTGGTAAAAATTGATTTTCGACTCAAATATCTTTTCAAAACTTTGAAATATTGGCTACTACTTTAATCTTTAAAAAAATATTGTTTCCAACATTCAGTAAAATTTTGAAAAAAAATCGAATTGACAGTGTTTTTACAAAAAATTAAAAACAGAAAAAAAAAATTAACAAAAATTGTTAAAAATTGATTTTTAAGTCAAATATCTTTTCAAAAATTTGAGATAATGGCTTCAAACTAATATTCACTTATAAGAAATATTGTTTTCAACAATAGGAACAATTTTGAGAAAAATCGAATTGACAGTTTTTTTGCAAAAAAATAAAAAACCTAAAAAAAAAACAATACTAAAACTTGGTACTTGGTAACTTTCGACTCAAATAGCTTTTCAAAAATTAAAAATTAAATTAAAAACAGAAATGCTTCAACATATTGTGTTTCAATATATTTCATTAAATTTTCATTTTAACAAAGATCAACAATTTAAGTGACAAGTTTGTTTTGTTGCTGTGGTTCCAATTTTTTTCCTATTAATAATAATACTAAATACACTGTGCAGTATTGTATTTGATTAAAAGAAATGAGGCGCTCAACAATTACTAACTATGATTCGCTAAACTTTATAAAATTCAATATTGAACTTCAACTCAGAAAATGTAAACAAAAAACTATAAAAATAATTCAATTTATGACATTGACTTGAGATTCTTTTGGTTTTTGAACACGCTCTTGAAATTTTTAAAAACAAGCAATTTGATTGGTCAGAGAACTTAATGCGAGAATGGGTTTGGATTTTCCATGATCACACTTTCTCACATATTAAATAATAGGAACTTTTCTTTTTAATCTCGGTGAAGAGCCTGAGCATGTCGAGTACGCTCTGAGCAAAGTTTGAGAGTTATCGAGAATTGTACTTTCAAAAGTTTTTGAATATTCTATCTGTCTTTTTTATATCACACGAAACAAACGTGAACCAAAACAATAACACAGATCTTTTTTTGAAAGATCAGTTCTCTGCTGTAAGCTTCAAAAGAAGAACGCCTTATATGTAGGCAAACCGAAATATCAACTAAGGTTTCTCATCTTTGTAATTGAGGTTTTTAGTTCTTGAGAATAATATCCTGGCTTTAGGGGCCAGTTATAGCTATAATTGAAATCGATCCGCAAAAATTTTTGAATCGATATTTGACGGTGTTTCCTTTTGATTAGAAATGAAAATTATATACTGATCGATCGGAAATAACACAAAGAATTTTTTTTTGAGAAAAAAAAAGTGTAATTGCATATTTAATATTTTTCCCTAAAAATGTATTTTTCTATTTTCCGAACGAAAATTCATTTCCCTGAACAGCTGATACTTTTATGTTCAAAAGTGAAACGAATCGTTCCACTGATTTGTGTTCTAATTTCACACCATTCCAATGACAGATTTGTGTCAGTAAACATTTTTCTGTGGATTTCAATCAGGAAATTTTTTTCAAGGGCAGACATTTTTAATGAAAGCTATAAGCGACCAGTCAAAAAAATTCCAATGTTTGTTTTCAATGATGAAAACCAAGGATAGCTATTCTTGCCAAATTAAATTTTGTATGGAAACAGCTGATATTCTCTACTTAAAACTCTTTGCAAGGAATTTCGCGAAACCGCCTTGGTATTGAAATGTCGAACTAAAAAAGAAAAACGCCTATTGGAGAAATGAACTGTCAATATCTTAAGAATTTTCCATTCGTCTCTTTCATACCACACGAAACAAACTTGAAGTCAGCTTTTTACTCCATTTGCACGGACATTTTATTCAGAGCTCATAGAGCGCGCTCCGAGCTAGCTCTGATTGAAAAAAAAAACACAAACCGAGAAACATAAATCTTTTTTTGACAGCTCAGTTCCCTCCTCTGAGCTTAAAAAGAAAAACGCCATTTGTTGTTAATCTGTAATGACAAATGAAAACAAGCCATGTGAAAGAAATGTCATAATTGTTATAGTTATTCGTTATCGTTGGTCGCTCTCTTGTGATTATTAGTCCTTAAATGTGCCAGCCAAAATTAAATATGGCTGCTATTTAATCTTTTTGTTATAAGTTAAAAAAGAAAAGCAAGGTTATAAATTTTCCAAATTAGGAAGAAACTTCTGACCCACCCTGTGTAAGGTTTATAGGTATATGAATTGAATATAATTTTGATTGATGAGTCAAATTGGTTTTTAAGAAAAAGTTACTTACCCACCTAACTAATGTACTTACGAGTACATTGCCATGGGAAAGGTTCATTAGGAATATTTGCTTATGAATCCCTAATGACTTGGCTTATTTCGGAAAAAATAAAGTTCAAAGATGTTTTCTCCAGAGATCTGATGTGTGTTTCTTCTTTTAAAAGCTCATATGACCCAGTTATTTGTATAGGTACCTAACCATACAATTTCTACCCAGCTAAAAAGCAATTAAAATGTTAAATTGCATATTTTTGCCAATTTGGAAAAGATTGGTATAAATTACAGTGACTTGAAAATTTGTATATTTTTGTTATGGGTGGATAAAGTTATGTCCTTGTCTCTCTTCTTGAATATTGTGAAATAAGCATAAAATAAAGATAGATATGGAGGAAGGTTTTGAGATGTATCTATCTATCCGCATAAGCTTTCAATTTTGTTATGCAAATTTATTGCCTTTAGTACGTACCTAACCAAAAGTTGAATAAAAGAAAAAGTTTGTATAATATTTAGGAACATTCTTTTATATACATATTTTCAACTTGATGGTGGTCGATGGACACATTTATATACCTAAGCAACTGATGGTTGGATGAAAAGTTTGTTTTCAAGGAATCTATGTAAACACAAGGTATGTTTTTGGCTATGCGATATAAAATCTCTTCGTTTTTAACGCGAATATACTATAAAAAAAAAAAAAAAAAAAAACAAAAATAAATGTTTTTCTAATGAAAACAAAATTTGTCTATCGTCGTGTCACAGCAAAACTTGAATTTTTTTTTTTGGTAAGTAGGTACTCCAAATAATTTCCATAAACAAACAGAGATTCAAGCAATGAGTTCTTTTGAGTTAAATTTTTGTTTGACTGACTTTCTCATTTATTGTTTGTTTTCACAATTTAGATTTGTTATTTCAGAATAAATTTCAGGCAGATTTTGAAAAGAGCAGAATAGTTTTCCGTATTATTTTGCAATTGCCTCGATTTTAAGTTGACATGAATTTTTCCATTAATTTTGTTCATCTAACATTATATTTGGAAACCATAATTAACCAGAATACCCTTGAGCTACAGAGATTCGTTAATTTGCAACACAAGCGAATGTGGAATGCTTTACTACATTCAAGTGTACCCTTTTTATCCCTTGATATTAAAACACATCCGCTATAATCGCCAGACCTCCCTTGTTTGTTTAGGATCTTCCTTGGGATGCACGGACCGCCTTTGGAATCCCCAGAACTGCCCTGATTTTTCAAGACCTCCAATGGAATCTCCAGACTTCAGTTCGAATAACCAGATCTCTCTTGATTTTGAAGAAACTCTTTTTAAAAACTCCCCTTTATATATCCATACCTCCATGGAATCTCCAAACTTTCTTTGAAATTAAAAAAAAAAATCAAGGGAGGTTTTGAAATTTCAAGGTCTTAAAACATAAACTTCCCTTGATATTTTAGGACTTCCTTTGGAATTTCTAGACCTCCGGTGATGCCTTGACTTTCTAAGACCTTCCTCGGAATCTCCAGACCTTCCTTAAATTTCAAAAGCTCACTTGATTTTTTTACGACCTCCCATGAAATTTTAAAAATAAATACAAATTGGGTGGCGCAACAGTCCGTTGAGAACTAGGGCCTAGTGACTTACAACTCTCAACCATTCTTGTGTGCGAGTAATGTTGTCAGGAATGGAAGGGACCTACTGTTTTAAGCCGAATCCGGACGGCTAATTTGAGAAAGCACTTCTCATGACAAGAATTACTCTGGGAGAATTTGTCAATTTCTCGCAAGAGACAGTATCCGTGAAAAAAAACTTTAGTTGGCATAGGCAGGGATCGAACCCAAGACCTCTGGCATGACATTTGAAATTTTAAAACCTCCCTTAATTTGTCAATACCTCGGTTTATATTTCAGCACCTCCCTTGTTTTTTTTAGGACCTCCCTTGGAATTTTAAGAGTTCCCTTGGAATCTCCAGATCTCCTTTGAAACTTCAAGGCCTCCTTGGAATTTCAAGAACTGCCTTGGAATCTCCAGACCTCCCTTGATTTTTTAGTACCTTCCTTGAAACACAAAGTTACATAAAATAAAAAAACATAGGCAAGGTTACTTGGTTTATGCATCAACTATCCAACTCTGCTCTAGAAGCACCAATTTTTTTTTAACGGTTGTGAGGCATCATACAAACTTATTATGGTGCCATTCATTAATCTTCGAATTTAATATAAATATTCGACAAAATATTGAACAATAACGAATCCCATAAATCAAGCAAAAGCAATAGAAAAATAGTTTCCTTCGAATTCCAAAAATCACTACCAATTGAATTATTGTCCTTTTATTTCAAAATTCTTTTCTAAACCTACATAAATAAGGATATACTCATGAACCTATCTGTCAAAGCATCGAATCACAAACAACAATATATGTATAAGAAAACCTACACCGGAAAATCATTTTTCTCAATAAATCGTCTTGAATAAATAAATAAGCAAAGAATTCGGAAAAATAAGGAAATAAAGAATGCTTGGATGAACCCATTTAAGTACAGAGACTTTAAAAAGTCTATGATAAGAAATAAATGTATCCTCAGGAAAATATTTCCTTTAGTTTTGTATGTACTATGTATGTGCAAACTTATGTGTACCTACCTTATACTTAAGAATTTAAAATTATCCTGCAACAAGGACGATGACTAACCCGTCCCGTACTTCTTGTCTTTATTTACAAAACCTTGACAAAGCCAAACAACAATGATGCGGATGCCCATTAAAGACAAATAAAACCGACATACAAAGGTCTATAAAAGCTAGGCAAGGAGAAAATAAAAGACTCGAGACGCAAAAGAAGAACAGAACCACAATTAAAGCCAAAGGATTCTCATGGTCAATTAAATAATAGACTTTGTTTTGTTGTACCAACATTTTCTTTTTTTTTAATTTTTCGTTTTTGATTACTTTTGTTTTAAATTCTCAAGAACTTTTAATTACATCAGAAATTGAGAAACAAAGCAAAAACAAAAAAAGAGAATAATAAATGTTTTGGTAAATATTCGCACATCCATTATCATTTTTATTCAACGTAATAAATTTAACAGGAGTCTAAATTCAACAATAAATATATGGTCCTCCTTGTGTAACCCCGAACCGAAGTTCCAAAATGTCATTCAGTATTTAGACAAGATTTCTTTCATGAATTTTTTACTACCCTAAACTCATTGGTGGTGTATATCGAGTAAAAGAACGCGATACCAAGGATATCTTTATCGACTTGTAGATTCGTCATCATTTATTATGTAGCTAATTGTCCGAATTGTGTTTTCATTAGTTTTTGAATATTGAAATGTTTTTATTTTTGCAAAATTCGTGATTTTAGTTTCTTACTTAAACTGGATACAGCTAGCCAGGAACCGAGCAGCCTGGAGACACATATTGGTTGAGGCCCAGGTCCGTCTAAGTCGTTGGACTTTTATTTATTTAACCAGGTCAGTGTCGCTGTACAGCCCGTACAGTACGTCGTTCTAACTACTCCTGCACTCTCCATCAATGAAGACGGAACCAAACATCACCCGAAGAATTTTTCTCTCGAAGCATCCCAAACAGCAAAAACAAAGTCCTTAACTATGTTCCTCAATGTTACAGCTGTCCATGGTAACGTTTGAAGATTGTGCCTCTTATTTTGATGTTTAAGTTTTCCACAATTCTGTCCAGAACGATGTTGAAGAAGTCGCATGACAGTGCATTGTTTTGTCTAAAACCTTTTTTGACATCAAATGCATCGGTGAGATCTTTTCTGAGATTAAGGCGCCAGTTATAGCTATCATTGAAATCGATCCGGAAAAATTTTTGAATCGATATTTGACAGTGTTTCCCTTTGATTAGAAATGAAAATTCGATCGACCGGAAATCACACAAAGAATTTTTTTGGAGAAAAAAAAGTTTAGTTGCACATTTATTTTTCTCTAAAAATTTATTTTTCTATTTTCCAGACGGAAATTCATTTTCCTGAACAGCTGATACTTTTATGTTCAAAAGTGAAACGAATCGTTCCACTGATTTGTGTTCCAGTTTCACACAATTCCAATGACAGATTTCTGTCAGTAAAAAATGTTCGGTGGCTTTTAATCAGGAAAAATTTTTCAATGACAGAAATTTTTAATGATAGCTATAAACGACCAGTCAAAAAAATTCCAATGATTGTTTTCAATGATGAAAACCAATGATAGCTATAACTGGCGCCTAATAGAGCAGCGTGCATTCTCCGTGGTCATTCTGCATACACGGATTAGTTTGACAGGGTTGCCAAAACTAGACATTAGGTTAGGTTGGAGTGAAACAAACCTAACCTAACCTGGAGCGTTGATGTCCATTCGCTCTACATGACCCAGCCATCTAAGCCGTTGGACTTTTATTCTGCTTACTAGGTCAGTGTCGCTGTACAGCCCGTACAGTTCGTCGTTATATCTTCTCCTCCATTCTCCATCTATACGTACGGGACCAAAAATCACCCGAAGAATTTTTCTCTCGAAGCATCCTAAGACGTTCTCATCCTTCTTTGACAGGGTCCAGGCCTCAGCGCCATAAATGAGAACCGGGATGATGAGTGTCTTATAGATGGTGATTTTAGATGCTCGAGAGAGGACTTTACTTCTCAATTGCCTTCTAAGTCCAAAGAAGCAGCGATTTGCAAGTTATTCTTCGCGCTGGTGTCGTTGGCTGTGTTTATAGCGGTGCCTAGGTAGACAAAGTCCTTAACTACCTCGAAGTTATAGCTGTCCATGGTGACGTTTTGTCCAAGACGTCGTTGTTCAATGTCCTTTTTTGATGACAGCATATACTTGGTCTTGCCCTTATTGACCACTAAACCCATCTTCTTCGCTTCCGTCGCAATGCTCAAAAACGCTCCACTGACATCACGCTTTGATCTTCCAATTATGTCAATATCATCTGCGTATCCGAGTAATTGGATGGACCTTTGGAAGATTGTGCCTCTAGTGTTGACGGTTGAGTTTTGCACAATTCTTTCCAGAACGATGTTGAAGAAGTCGCATGACAGTACATCGCCTTGTCTAAAACATTTTCTGACATCAAATGCATCGGTGAGATCTTTTCCGACCTTGATGGAGCAGCGTGCATTCTCCATCGTCATTCTGCACAAACGGATAAGTTTGACAGGGATGCCAAAACTAGACATTGCTCTGTAGAGCTCTTCCATATGGATGCTGTCATACGCGGCCTGTAAAATCGATAAAGAGATGGTGGGTATCGATTTGAAGCTCCTGGTTTTTTCCAAGATCTGCCGTAATGTGAATATTTGGTCGATAGTGGACTTTCCTGGTCTGAAGCCATACTGATAAGGACCTATCAGGTTGTTGACGAACGTATTCAGACGTTCACATAGTACGGCAGAAAGGATCTTATATGCAATGTTAAGGAGACTGATCCCTCTGTAGTTGGCGCAATTTAAAGGGTCTCCTTTTTTATGTATCGGACAAACTATGCTGAGATTCCACTCATCGGGCATGCTTTCTTCCGACCATATTTTGCAAATGAGTTGGTGCATGCTCCCTACCAAGTCATCGCCTGCTGCTTTAAATAGTTCGGCAGCTATGCCGTCAGCTCCAGCAGCTTTGTTTGACTTCAGTTTAGATATAGCTATCTTCACTTCGTCTAGGTCGGGTAGGCGGAATTGTTGATCTGCGTCGCCTAAGTTGAGTGGTTCTACCTCCCTTACAGCGGGATTCGGTTCGTCATCGCCGTTATATAATTTGGAGAAGTGGTCTTTCCATATTCTCAACATAGACTGCGGTTCGTGGCTGGTACCCTTGGGAGTTCTTTTTTACCTTTTGGTAAAATTTACGAACCTCATTCCTGTTGTAACATCCCTCTATCTCCTCGATCGCGCGCTTTTCGTGCTCTCTTTTTTCCATCTAAGAAGCCGGTGTTCCTCTCTCCTCCTCTGCTCGTAGAGCTCGCGAGCAGCTCTGGTCCTTCTGTGCAGGGCCGTTTTGTATGCGTCTTGCTTCGCTGCGTGCGCTTGCTGGCATTCGTCGTCAAACCAGGGGTTTCGCTGTTGTGGACGTGTGAAACCTAGCACTTCAGAGGCGGCATCTCTGATGGCTGCAAGGCAATGTTGCCACTGGTTTTCAATGCTTAATGCATGCAGCATAGGACTCCTTAAGAGGTTACTAGAGACTCGATCGGAAAAGGAGTGAATAAATACTAAACGATTTATTACATTTTGAATTCTTGTGTCTTTACCAAACAGCTGATTGTGAAACGTCAAAATTATTCTCCACTAACGTCGTTTTCAATTGGCAATCTGGAAGTGAAAAAAGCATTCTAAATGCGTTTAATTGGGCAAAAGTG
Organism: Eupeodes latifasciatus; assembly: GCA_920104205.1. NCBI lineage: Eukaryota > Metazoa > Arthropoda > Insecta > Diptera > Syrphidae > Eupeodes > Eupeodes latifasciatus. Next base: position 19,400,852 of record OV049925.1, read on the forward strand.
ACAGTTCTGATTCTGAAAAGAAGAGAATTTCCCTTCTGGTTTTAAAAACAAACATTCATAAATTTTAAATGTCAGATGTGACACTTGACAAATGACATTTTTTTTTTGTAACACATTTGTTTGCATAAATTATACCAGCAGTGAAGTGATTTCTTGAAATTGATATAACAATTATAAAAAAATATAATCAAAATGGAAAACAATATTGAAAATATTGTAACAAGTGTTCCTAGTTTGTTAGAAACATTATTGGAGTCGTCTTCCTCATCTTCTTCATCAAGTGATGAAGATATTATTGCAGTTGATTTTCTCCTGCAGGAGTTTGCCAAAAAACCAAAAGTGCAAAACTTTGTGGAGGATTTAGTGGACAAGTATTCGGAGGAACAGCTAAAATAATATCGCAGCAATCCAAATTCACTTCCTCCATGTTTGCAGCACAAAAACAAAATGAAATTTAGCGCGAATACACATATATGTGACACATGTCATACTCAACCAATACATTCTCACCAAACTTCAGATTCTTCGGAATAAAAAAAAACTGTTCATTTGGGATTCCGAATCGAAGAACAATTCCAGATTGTCAATTGAAAACGACGTAACTTTGTAGCTGAAATTTAACTACGTTAGTGAATGCGGCCATTGCTCTGTAGAGCTCTTCCCTATTGATGGTGTTATACGAGACGTTGAGATCGATAAAGAGATGGTGGGTATCGATTTCAAAGTTCCTGGGTTTTTTTGTCAAGATCTGCCGTAATGTGAATATTTGGTCAGTGGTGGACTTTCCTAGTCTGAAGCTAAACTGTAAAGGACTAAGGTTGTTGACAGACTTTCGCATAATACTGCAGAAATGCGCGATCTTCAGGAGACTGATGCCTCTGTAGTGGCCACAATTCCTAGGGTCTTCCGACCATATTTTGCAGATGAGTTGGTGCATGCTCCTTACCAAGTCATCGTGTGCTGCTTTGAATAATTCGGCAGCGATTCGTGATCTAAGAAATAGTTTATATTAGGCCTACGTTTGGCACTGGGGGCTGATTATGAGGTTCGCGGGGAATCGTTTTGCTAACGAGTTTGCCATTTTTCAATTATTGCTTTCGCTTTCGCCTTCTTCGTTTTGAATTCGACCAATTAACGAATTCGAAGGCGAGTTTGAAATGTCATAATGTTTGTTGGCGAGTTGAATCCGATAGCTTTATTTGGCGGATTCACAGGCGGAAGAGTGTTTATTATTATTCAGTGTTTGATTTCGTGGATTCTTTCTTTATTTTAATTTAAAAATGTGAGTTAGCTTTATTTTAATTTTCTTATAATTTATCCACAATAAACAGGTGGTGGGCCAAATACTCAATACGCGTTTTCTCCCCTTGAAGAAGACGTAATAATGCTTCTTGGTTTGAAGGCATGTGAGACTGGGATTAATGTGTCTTCATATGGGTGCCAGGAGGAAAATCGTTCCGAACAAATGGACACGAGTGCATATCACTCCAATGAGGATTTAAGCCCTAATCGAAGCATTTTTAGTCAAAATGTCAAAGGTGATGAACAACCAGAATACTCAGAACCTCAGCAATCGCGGAATTGTGAAACATTCGTGCCCTCGACACCAATTTCAAAACCTTTGGCGCAACTACAACTGCACCACAATGAATACTTGCAAAATCAAACACAAGCATTTTCAGAAGCACAGCAATATCCAATTGCACAACCTTTTTCAAAAACCTCTGCAACAACAGCCAAGAAATTGCTGGAAAAACAAGTGTCGCAACAGGAACAATACCAAGCCAAAATGCTGGAACTACATACAACTGAACCACAATGAACACTTGCAAAATCAAACTAAAGAGCTCAGGAAAATAGCCGACGAACTAAGAAAAGAAAGAAAAATAAACGAAGAAAGCTTGGTTTTAAGAAAGAGAAAAATCGAAATATTAAAGGAAGAGTCTGTTGAAAACAAAAAAATACGACTTATAGAATTGGAAATTAAAAAAAAGAGACTGCAAAGGAATCTGAGCCAACAATCTGATTATGTTCCTTTTTAAATCAAAGAACCAAAGCCTGAATATCTAGAAACATACATATTTATTTAAATTATTTTCATAACATTTTTCTTGTTTCGTTTTTGTTTTTTTTTTTTTAGCAATTGAATTGCGTTTTTATTTTTTTTTTTTTTTAATTAGGATACCTTCATACTTTAAAAAATCGAATGTGATTTTTTGTTTTTATTAATAAACAAATACTTTCAATTTACAAGCACATTTTTGGGCACAACTTTCTCTCAAGAATTTTAAGAGTTTCAGACAAAACTTTTGAGACTGTTGGTTGTGCCATTCCAAGGAGTACGTCTTGTCCAACTCCTTTTTGGTACGATCCCTCAGCAAGAAATCTCAGAGTAGCAGCAAGCTTTAAAATTGAAGGAATGCCGTTGCTGTTCTAATCCTTGAATTCCTCACTGATCTCTTGTAAAATGAAGACAAAAGCTTCTTTCGATAGTCGAAATAGTTTGATAAATCTATTAAGACAAAGTGTGTAGATTAATTGATTAATGATTTAAACTAAAAGGAAACAATACTTACTCAGTTGAAGGGAGATCCAGAGGAGAAGATTTGCTTCTCAGTAGTCTCCTGGATACCCGTAATCTTGAGGATTCCTGGGATTCCTCATATTCCTCCCTTTCAGAATAAATATGCAACATAATATGTGATTCCATTTTTTAATTTTAATATTGTTTATTAAATAAATCACCCCAAATTTCACAAATTCAATCAAAACATAACAAAATTTGTGGAAAGCTGTCAAACCAAAAGTGTCAAATCACTGGAATATAGGAAGAAAAAGTCAAACCAAAAGTGTCAAATCACTGGAATATAGGAAGAACTATTTTCGCTTCGCCGCGAGTTCATTAATAAGGAAATACGACGCGAGTCGAATTGGAAAGGTCGAATTGAAAACGATCCGCCGCGAATCTCATAATCAGCCCCCTGGTCACGTTCAAACAACATAAGGGCAATAAGTTAATTTTTCAGATATCAGCAATATCAAACTTGGAACTTGACTTAATTAACCTCTACCTTCAGTTGATATTTAGGGAGATTTTTCTTGACTAACTTTCCAGTAGATTGTTTGGCAGCTGGCCAATCACATAGTAAAAACTTACCTTACCTTTAAGACTTTTAGGTCTGTTGTTTTCCTAACTATTGTTACAATCGTTAACTGTTAGTGTTACGATTTGTAACAATATGACTTCATCACAACGTTACACGAGTGAAAGATCTTCTAAAATTGGCAGATTTTTAACCAATTGGTCGCATTCACAAAGCTAGTGGCTACGTAGTCAAGGGATTCTGATTGGCTAAATCTAACTTCAAAAGTAGTTGAAATTTCCCCTCCGACGTAGTGTAAAAAAATCGGCTACAAAGTTAGTGGAGAATGATTTTGACGTTTCACAATCAGCTGCTCGGTAAAGTAACACGAATTCAAAATGAAATAAATCGTTCAATATTCAAATACAAATATAAATCATTCAAATTGTGTCTTAAATTTGATTTTATTGAATTTAAAAACACAAAAGATAAGTTAAAGTTATCAAATCATAAATGTTTCTTATTTTATATATAGGGTGTCCCAAAATTAACGCAAGATTTTTTGCGTTAATTTTGGGACACCCTTTATAAAGACAAGTATTTTTTTAAACACTTAATCAATCCAAAAAGGTTACCATTTGATGAGATTTCGTTTCTAAATAAATATGTATATCAACTTGTTTGAAATTAATGCAAGATTTCTTGCGTTAATTTTGGGACACCCTATATTTGCATTTTTCAATAATATGACAGTTCCAGATTGACTACCTTTGTAGTGTAGTTTTGCATTCACAAAGCTAGTTGAATTTTGACTACGTAGCCACTAGCTTTGTGAATGCAACCATTTTCTATCAACCAATTTTATCTGTCAAAATTGACACAAAATAAATAAATTACAGAGGTATAAAGTTCAGCTTTCAGTTGAATGAAAAATGTAATAATCTGTCATTTTGATATAGTACATAAAAGTAGACTGCACTTGATATTTTGGGAGATTTTTAACTTCCCATAGGAAGTTATTGTAATGGGTCCGATTTGTCTAACTGAAAATTTTGACATTTCTCGACGTTTCAAGGTCCCTAGAGTCGAAATAAAAGATTTTTAGAAAGATGTCTGTACGTGACGTTTTTTTTCGTCGTCCATAGCTCAAGAACCAGAAGAGATATCGACTTCAAATAAATTTTGTTATACAGGTAATAAGGCAGAAAGATGCAGAAAGGGCTCTCAAGAAAATTGCGTGGGTGGTTTTTTTACCGTAGCAGTTTAAAAAAAAAGGTGAAAATTTTGGTTAACCCTAAATATCTCATGAACCAATGACGCTAGAGACTTGAATTTAATTTTATATTATATATTGTAACGTGATACAAAACAATTATATTTTTGGAAAAAAATTCAATTAACGGTTTTTTTTTATAAATCAAAAAAAATTGAAAAAAAAATTTGTCACTTCGAAAATTTTACGACTAAAATATGATTTCATTTCCAAAACAATTTTGTGCAATGAAGAATAATGTTTTTGACATCTGATAAAATTTTGAAAAAAATCTAATTGACAGTTTTTTTTTACAAAAAATAATAACCTAAAAAAAATAAAAAAAAGTTGGTAAAAATTGAGTTTTGACTCAAATATCTATTCAAGACTTTGAGATATTGGCTTTAAACTACTTTTATCTTTCAAAAAATGTTGTTTTCAACATTCAGTAAAATTTTGAAAAAAATAGAATTGACAGTTTTTTTACAAAAAAATTAAAAACCGAATTTAACAAAAGTTGGTAAAAATTGATTTTCGACCTAAATATCTTTTCAAAAATTTGAGATTATGGCTTATAACTAATTTTAACTTATAAGAAATATTGTTTTCAACATTAGAAAAAAGCTTTACTACCACCAGATCGGTGCATCAAGGTACCCCCCAAGGAGGGGTCCTTTCGCCTCTCTTATGGAACATGGTAGTAAACGACCTTCTAACATCATTAGAAGCAGAGGGTTTCAGGGTGATTGCCTATGCTGACGACGTTGCAATATCTGTATCTGGAAAACACTCCCAAGTTCTCGCGGAACTCCTACAAAATGCCTTGAATAGGCTAACAAAATGGGCTAAGCAATGTGGCCTGGACGTCAATCCACATAAAACAGAACTAGTACTCTTTTCAAGAAGGTACAAAATTCCTCAGCTCAGCCCACCCAAGATTAAAGGAATACCATTAAGGTTTTCCGACCAAGCTAAATATTTAGGCCTCATTTTAGACAAAAAACTAAATTGGAAGGCAAATATTGATGAAAGAGTAAAAAAGGCTACTGTAGCGCTTTTTACTTGTAAAAAGGCCATAGGATCAAAATGGGGCTTCTCCCCAAAAATAACCCACTGGCTATACACTTCGGTAATTAGACCGATACTCACTTATGGAGTTGTCGTATGGTGGACCGCACTGGACAAGATGGTAAATCTAAATAATTTCATCAAGGTCCAGCGGTCAGCAGGTATGTGCATCACAGGAGCACTTCGCTCAACACCAACTGCAGCCCTGGATGTGCTTTTAAACCTAACACCTCTTGACATCTTCTCCAAAATGGTGGCAGCCAACTCATGTGTGAGGCTTAGAGCCACCTCTCAATGGAACAGTAACAATACTGGACATACTATCATTCTAGACAATTTCAGATCTATCCCAGATCGCTTAGAATATACCACCCCTAAAATGGTATTCGGTAAAAACTTCCATGTGTCCATCCCTTCAAGATCCTCCTGGGAAGAAGAGAGACCCCTGGAAGACAATGCGATACACTTCTATACAGACGGTTCAAAGACCGATTACGGAGTTGGAAGTGGTATCTATTCGGAACAACTGAATCTAAGTCTATCATATAGACTTCCCAATCAATGTAGTGTATTCCAGGCAGAAGTAATGGCGATTAAAGAGGCACTATCCTGGCTCAGAGAAAACGTTATATCTTGCAAGGATATACGAATCTTCTCGGACAGCCAGGCTGCTCTTAAATCTTTAGCGTCTATCCCCACAAACTCACAAGTAGTCCACGATTGTCGATCATCTCTGAATGAGATGACAGAACAGTTTAATATTCACCTCATTTGGGCGCCGGGCCACAGAGACATTCCGGGAAATTGTAAAGCCGATGAACTCGCCAAAAACGGAACACTTCTGCCTAATGTTAGACAAAAACATAACATAGGAACACCACTTGCTACATGCAAATATCTTCTCAAACAATATGCTCTAGAAGCAACAAATGCTAGATGGTCACAGAGTACCACATGCCTAGCAACCAAGCAAATATGGCCAAGCATAGATTTAAATCGGTCAAAAGGCTTGATATCCCTGAGCAGACAAAATATAAGCTCTACAATTGGAGTAATAACAGGACACTGCCTCATAGGAAGACATGCTCTGAGGCTAGGGGTCTACACAAATGACTTTTGTAGAAGCTGCATGGACGAGGAGGAAGAGGAAACAGTCCAACACCTTCTATGTACATGTGCAGCACTCTCCATTAGAAGGAATAACTTTCTTGGCAATCCCTTCTTCGACAATACCAATGAACTGGCAACGATTGACACAAAGTGTCTCTCTAACTTTATTAAAAGCACAAAATGGTTTGTTTAATTTTCATTACTCCCCCATGAGTAACCTCATTAGTGGTATCACAATGGACCCTTGCGGTCTAAGTGAGTCGATGACATCTGGACAGCCACTCCAACCTAACCTAACATTAGAAAAAAATTTGAGAAAAATCAAATTGACAGTTTTTTTACAAAAAATAAAAACCTAAACAAAAAAATTAATAAAAGTTGGTAAAAATTGATTTTCGACTCAAATAGCTTTTCAAAAATTAAAAATATTGGCTTCAAACTTATTTTATTTCACAGAAAATATTGTTTTTTATATTCAGTAATTTTTTTATAAAAATCCAACAGTCCGTTTTTTCATAAAAAAAAATAAAATCTACAAAAAATAGAACGCAAATTTGGTAAGAATTGATACATTTAGACAAACTTTTATAAGCAAGACAAATCGATAGACGGGATGGGAAGTTATCAGTGTGGGTCACATCCCAGCCTCTTTTTCTTGATTAAATTTCCAAACAACTTTTCAATAAAGTTGCCTTAATTGAAAGGCAAATTTTTGACATCTGGGCAATCAAATATTAGAAACTTAACTTACATACTTTCAAGTCCCCTCCCATTTTTATAGACTAGCCATTTATTGTATATAAGCAATAACATTACATTGCAACTTCAGTCACAATATGGTTTATACTTTTAACACAAACTTTAAGTTCATGTGTTTTAAAATCACGGTAAACAAGCACAGTTAAAATTTGGAAAAGAATTCATCTTTTAAAGAATTCGATGTTCTGTTCAGAGAATTGTTGCCCATTATCCTCACGCTAAAATTTCGAGTGCGGGGGATTTTGATGTACACAATTCTTCTTGGATTTGCTTTTCCAACCAGTTTAAGTTTAGAAAGACTTGTTATGCTTATGTTCGACGAACCAAATTCTTCGAAATGGGTGCTTTTGGATATTGATTAATAGCTTCTTTGTTTGATTGAAAAAAAAAATGTCCGACTCTTTTCCTTGTATTCATTAACGATCTCTTGTCTTCGATGAAGAAAAGAGCAAGTAGATCTCTTACCTGTGACTTCTATTCCATTGAGCTGTTTCATTGATTACATTACCGATTACCCGCAGCTTTTCATATTGGTTTCTTAGATTCTCAACCTTGTCCCTCGGATGTTTAACTTTAACAGCAGGGTATAAGTTCATTAAATTTTGATCTCGATAGCATTTTCCGGTGGTAAATTATTAACCGTATGTAAAGCATTAGAAACTCAATGCGTTTCCTGTCGTTTATGAGTAACCCTCTTCAAATGCTACTTGCATCGATGTGATAAATCAACTTTCAATTGTTGGTATTTGTATGACATTCATCTCTAATTAAATAATCACATATTCGACATTGTCAAAAATGCAGCAAGAAACTTAAGATTTCTCCGACGGATCGAGATATTTTGCATCCCTTCTGATCTGACTGTGGTTATAACACCCACATCATTCAATAACCACCTACATTTTTCATTTCTTTCGTTTTTTAACCAATATTTTTACAAAGGATGTTCTGACAATTTACACATTCGAAGTATCAACCCCCGCCCCTCCCTTTTCAAACAATTCAGTCGTAACACACCCAGAAATGCAAATCAGTTTACTCTCGAGCTCAATTTAGTATTGTCAAGTATAGATATTATATTTTCAACCGCACATCAAGAATGTGATGTGCTTTACCCAAATCTGTTCTTCCCTCTCATTTTGATATTCAAAACTTAAAAACCAATGCATAAATTCTGCATTCCTAATTCTCTTAGAAAAATAAAATAAACAACTGTAAGTACTAAAATCTAAAATAGTCATTTTATTGATACAGTTTATAATTTTTTAACATCATTTAATAATTTGTTCTTTTTTTGGTTTGAAAATGAAAACGAATCAAAGAATAAAATAAAATACTTAAAAATATTGCTGATGAATAATAAATATTTGACAAATTTGTTTTACACAAAAATAATTTTTTTTAAAATATTTTCAACATTCTAAAAATTAAACAAATTAAACTTGTGTCACATACACTTGATACATCATTTGAAACTATCTATTTTTGCTTTTTTACATACAACTTTTGCCTTTGATCACTAACTTTTGGCAAAAGGAAATTCAACTGGGAACACTCTAAAAATCTACTCTGTGTGTTTTTTCCCCATGTAGGAGTTACATTCCTACTACAAGTTGTGTTGACTTTTCAAATGTACGGAGGAGGATTAAAATACAAAAACAAAACTTGACTTTTTCCAAAATATCACACATGAAAATAAAAACATCAACTGCGCCAAAAAAAAAACAAATAAATTGGAAATTTCAAAACTAACACAAATAGTCGGATGATGGAAACAAAAGGTCGTAAATGCTTGAAATTTACCATTTTCAACTAAGTACTCTAAAAGACAGACAAAAAAGAACAGACTCTCATAACTCTGCGATATGATGACGATGATGAATGAGCGTGTTTGAGAGGAGCAGCAGAGCAGGTGGATGAGTACCAACGCATCCTAGTAAACAATCAGTAAATTTTCTTCATTGAATCCTGCCGAATGTCCAGCATTGCGAACTATGAAACAGGATCCATCAAAGTGCATTCGTTTTTCACCACGTCTACAAAAGAAAAACAAGAAGCATTTTAATGATATTTTTCTCTAGCAAGGGGCTTTACATCAAAAAAACTAGGACTTACCTCACAAACAGATGTGAAGTCTTTCCCAGCGATGCTGTACAGTGAATTGCTGGAGTAGTCAAAGTTGCCGATCCATTAGTGGGGCTTGTTCGAATGAGGCACTTGTTATGGGTCCGGGTCAATCTATCAAATAAAAACAGAACACACACACAAAAAAATGACATGAGTTTGGATAAGTAATTGAATGTGAGGAGCTGAAGCTGAAGAGCTGGAGGATGAATGAATAAATAATAAAATGATTGGCTGCCTTGCTGGCTAGCTAGCTGGATATGTGCCAAAAACATACTTCACTAAACCATCAGCAGCTTGTGATATGCGAAATCCATTAATTTCGAATGTCTCGGAACCATCCTCCGAATACGATATTTTTGAATTTTGGACAACTGAAGCGGCCTCTTGTACACACGCTGGACCATGTCGGGAGTCACTGTTAAAAAAATAAAGTAATTTTGTTAGTTTAACTATTTTTGTTTGTGTACACTGCAAAACAAAAGAAATATTATGTACAATTTTTCAGAAACAATTTGTTCAACTTCTTTGAATGAGAAATGATTTTTCAAAATAAAATAAATAGAAAGTGCAGGTGTCAATCTGGGTATAGAAGCCTTTATGGAAAAAGTTGAGTGTGTACGCATTGATAACACGTTTTTTTTTTATTTTGTAATGGATTTTCCAATAAAAGTTTATTTAATATTTAAAAAATTGAATAGGTATTTTTTAAGAGAAATCAATTATTATAATTTATAAGGAATAAGTTATGCCATTAACAATGAAAACCCGTATCAGCAAAACTACATCATATCATTTCATGAAATTAACATCCTAGCCAATTCCATCTTAAAGTTTTTCAATTGATTGTGGACCATTGGCATAGAATTTATCTTTAACGTAGACCCAAACAAAAAGTCTAATGTCCGATTTCATAAACAAACACTAAAAGGTGTTAGATCCTAAAATCTACGTGGCTAATTCTAACCACTTCCTGGAGAAATAAGATGGTGAGGAAGGTTTTCTTGCAAAATTGCTTGTTTTTTTTTTTTTTAACGTCAGTCCACTCTAAAAGCGATATTTTAACCCTAAACATGTTTAAAATTAAAAAAGTGCGAGCATACAAAAATAGAAGATACCGGCACATAATGAACAAAGTTTTAAATATCAAAATGGAAGGGGAAAACAGGATCCGACTAAAGCATTCAACATTCCTGATGTGCGGTTAAAAAAAAAAGAATCTCTGTACTTGGCAGGACGTCCGAAATTAATCAGAAAGGTAAAAGGGGTGCAAGTATTAAGACTGAACGGTTTGGGGGAGGGGGAAATAAATAAATTAGGTGAAGCGAGAGGTCTTCGGTTCAATCCCTGCCTGTGCCACCTAAAGTTTTTTCACTGGTACTGCCTCTTCTGATGAATTGACAAATCCTCCAGAGTAATTGTTGTCATGATAAATCCTCTCCCAAATAAGCCATTCAAATTCGGCATTAAAACTGTAGGTCCCCTTCATCCCTGACATGACTCGCACACAGGAATGGTTGAGAGTTGTAAGTCACTCGGCCCTGGTTCTCTAAGGACTGTTGCGCCATCTTATAATTTGCTGTTGAACGCATCCCAAAGAATATATGAATGAATTATATGTAAGCAGATCCTGAAATAAGTATAGTTTTTATCACTCGTGATCCTATGGAGATGAAAATTGGTTTCGTTCATAGAGGTGCACAAATCTGGCCCCAACAACCTTAAACTATAGTTGAAACTCAATATACAGTTTAATTACATTTTAAATCAATAGATTACAAAAAAAGAAAGTCGTTCATTTTAAAAACTCAAATAAAAAAAATGGTCCGAAAATCTATTTAGTGCGAATCTGTCCCCAGATTGTTCCATTACTTAAAAATGTTTGTTTGTTTATTTTCAATTTTAATTTCTCTTGATAAATTTAATCAATCGATTTATTTTTGAAGTAAATATGTAAAAATGCTGATTGTTATTTTATTTCAATTCAAACTTAAAGATCTAAATTTTTCTGAAGATTCCGATCTTGTGATTTTAGTGCAAAAATTAATTTTTGTTGGTGTTGTTTCATGTCACTGGAACTAGAATCGATAACTAATTAATTTTCTGGCAAATTATTTTTTGTTTGATGCAAATGATGAACCAACTGCTTTAAAACAAATAAAATCAATCACAAAGTACAACGGTCAAGCTGGTAAACTCGTAATCTCGGGTAAAATTATGATCTACAAAATTGATTTCAAATACAAAATAAATCATTTTGTTTTTGCCCAATAAAAATCGAAAAGAGAAGTCAGGGCAATCTTGGTAAAATAAATCAGTTAATTTATTATTTAGATTTGTCAGAATTCCGAATTATTGTATTTTACGATCAGTTGGAAAAATAAATAGATTTTTTATTTAAAATCAAACGGATCAGAATTTTTCTGGAGATTTAAGCGTTTGATTTCATTGAAAAAAAAAATGTAGTTTGTTGTCATTGGGCAGGTTCAGACAACATAAGGGACTTCATTTGCAGTCAACTTCATTCTTTGAACGTTAATTTTGACCAAGACAGCTAGTTAGTTTTTCAAGTGTCATGAATTTCAAATTGAGAACTTTACTTCACAATCCTCTACCTTAAGTTCATAGTACAAAAACTACCAAAATCAATATTGTCTACAAAATACTGCTGCAAGTCCATCATGATTTGTATTTTGTATTTTAAAGAAATATTAGTTATTTCTTTTCCAAATTGACAAGGAACCCTTTTACACAAAACATAAATTGAATAAAGTCCAGCTTTCTGTTGAATGAAAAGACATGATCACTGTCATTTTGACAGAAGTAGACTTCACTTGACAGTTACGCAGAATTTCCAGTCAACTTTCCAATAAAGTTGGCTTAATTGGAAGGCAATTTATTGGCCAATCAGATACTAGAAACTTGCCTAACTTTCAAATCCCTTATGTTGTCTGAACCTGCCCATTGTCTAAAATGTCATTGAAAATAGTATCGATAAGTGTCAAATTTGCATTCAAATCAGTTTCTGTTTAATACAATTGGTATACGAATAAATTCCCAAGAAATAAAATCAACAGAACACAACAGACAAAGTGACCCATACATACAAATAATCTGTAGGAAAAATTAAAATCTGGAAATTTGATTAAAACTCAAAACAGTTTTTTGTTCAATGGAACCCAAATTATGTAATCAGACTTTTTTTTTTTTAAATTGACTCTTGATAAAATCAAACAGTTATTTTTTGAAGTAGAAATGTCAATACGACGAATTTTTCAGCATTCAGTTGGAAAGACAAATTAATTTATAATTTGATTTGAAATCAAATTTTCAGATCTTTTTCTGAAGAGTGGATCGTGAGATTTCAATGAAAAAAAAAATGTTTTAGGCCAACAGAACACGATTTAATTTTTCTTCGTGTTGCTCCATTTAAGTTTAACCTTTGTATATGAAAACCATAGTACTCTCATGGTGGAAGTCGAATAGTTCGACATCTAGATATTTTTGTGGAACGTCTAGTCAAGACATTCATGGAGAAATCGATTTGCAGTCGGGAGACTTAAATTGTTATAATTCGAAACAGACGAAAATAGAGAAAGCCTATAGTAAATTAAGGAAAGTCTGGGTGAGTAAGAAAAACACATTTGTTTCAAGGAATATTTATATACCAACATACCTACAATATTGATGAGATATTCTTGTGTTTGTATTTCGGTTTGGTTATATTTTTTCGTTACATACGCAAAACGGTAGTCTTTCTATACAAAGATGATAAGACAAAAGCAGGTGATTTTTATGTTTTTGATGATTTGAGGATTGATTTGATTTGAGAATTGGGATTGTATTAACTTGAGCTATTATAGGCAAGTTAATATGTAGGTATTGTATTCTTATCCAATAATAGATAGCTAGCTAAATAAATTTTAAAAAATTGATCACCTAAACCTTTCTTACAATTTGTTTTCAAATCGAGCATAAAGAAGTTTAAAACTTCAAAGTCTTAGAACGATTTTTTTTTTAATAAATATATTTGTTGGTTGATACTAAACGCAATTGAAAAGCTGGTTACAAAATTATTGACAACTTATAGTGAAATAAAATATTTTGATGCATGTTTAATTTTGTACAGAATATAAAAAGATAATAAACATACCTATTACCGCATAATTTAAGAAAATTTTAGCTTGGACGTTTTTTAATGGTAGTGAATTTTTTAAATGGGATCAGGAACTTTTAGAATCTTTTGTTTTAAAAATTAAAACAAATCATTGAGTTTATAAAGTAGGTAGTTATAACTTCCGGTCAAAAAAGTGTTCAAGGACAAATTTTGAAACATACTTTTGCCTGTAAGTTCTTATGATATATGTAAGTATTTATTAAAAGAAGGACCTTCCTATCAACAATTTTGAATGATCAAGGGTATAAACAAATGTTTACTTTTAATAAGGTTAAAGACTTTATTTGGATCTTTATTTTTAGAGAAGTATTAGACTTTGTAATTGTACTTACATAAATTTGATGCCTTTGTCTCAGTCTTAAGATATCTAAATTCTAGCAAATCCAATTTTTGTATGCCAGAGCAAAGTTTTTAACTTAAGAGTAATTTTTCTATAAATTTGAAATAAAAATAACGTTTTACTACTGTTTTAAAATATACGTACGTGCACTTTTGGCTACCGAAATGGGGGTTTATATCTCTTCCGTGTAGGAGGTAGAGGCAATTTTAGAATGAATCAGTTCAATTGACAAACCAAGACTATTTAAAATATTTCCTGTACTTTCAAATTTAAAAATGTACCTGTTAAAAAAACTTGTTTCCAAAATTTGATTTCTCAAAAAACCTTAATGTTTCAAAATTCTTATTTGAAAATCTTTAGAGCAGTTTACTTTTTAAATTAATTTTGTACACATACAATTTTTCAATTTTAGTTAAAATATATATTTTTGGTACGCAGTTATTTTGAACTAATTAATATACAGTTTCGTAAAAAACTGATGACTCGTTTTGGATATATCGAATTTTCAAAAAAAATTACTATTTTTTAAAAGATCCAAAAATAAAGCCAATATAAGAGCTTGTGCAGAAAAAACCAATTAAAATCAGTAGATTTGTTTTTGAGAAAACTTAAAAACTAAATAACGTGGGGTACCCTTCTGGAGCAATACAAAAATCTATCGGCTTAAGCAACACATATATAGGTACCTCCCTAAACATAAACCATATTTGCATATATGTTGTTTATGCCGTTTAAGGTCCGAGCTTTACTGTCCCCATTAATTTGTTAAAAATAAAACAAAAGGTAGAATTGTTGTAATATAAATAAAAGCCATACATTTCATATTAAAAAAGATCCTGGGGTGCGACCCACGATTTGTCTTTGTCTTGCATACAAATTTTTAGGTTTGCGTGTTTTGTTAAAAAAGTTATCAGTTGAACTATTAAAACTTAAAAATTTTAAAATTACCAACAATATTTTGCATATGATGAAATAGTTTGATTTCAAAATCTATTTTACCAAGATTTTTAGTCGAAAACCAATTTTTACTAATTTTAGTAGCATTTCTTAAAAGTTTTTATTTCTTATATAAACAAATACAAATTGGATGAACTAAATTAATTTGAAGTTAATATCTTCTATCGTTCACGAGATATCGAGAACCGACCATCATTTTTTCCCAATGTTGCGGACTGTTGGATTCTTATAAAAAAATTATTGACTATCGAAAACAATATTTTCTGTGAGATAAAATTAGTTTGAAGCCAATGTTTTTAATTTTTTGTAAATTTGATCTTTAATAAAATCAATTTTCAATCAAAATTGAAAACAAAAGTTAAACGAATCAATTTGTTTTTGATTAAAATGTGGTAATTTCAATTTAAAATCAATTTTTACACAAATTTTGAATCTGTCAGTTTGATATTGAGCAAATGTCATTTTGTGTTTCCTTTTGAAGTATGAATAAAGGAAAAACATAAATAAAAACAACTTTCAGCTGTCTACGAAAGAGACAATCATTTACATAGATTTCGAGTTCCAAATCTATTGTTACATACAATTTTCAAAGCATGACTTTAATAATTCACCGGATTATCTGGTTCCTTCAAATTGAACCAGCTTTTCTGTCAGATCTGGATACTTTTGGATTAATTTTATGACATCACAGCTGTTTTATGTACATCAGCTGTTCTTTTACACGTAAAACACTAACAAAAAAGTATCCAGATACCTTGTCTGCCTAACATTAAACACTGCTATTGGGCAGGTTCAGACGACATAAGGGACTTGAAAGTAAGGCAAGTTTCTGGAATCTGATTGGCCAGCTGCCAAAAAAATTACTGGAAAGTAAGACAAGAAAAATCTCCCTATCTATGAATTCAAGCCTACTTATGTCAAAATGACAGTTGATCATGTTTTATATTATTTATTTACAATACAAAATACAAATCGTCGTGGACTGGTAGCTTGCCTGAGGAGTGTTTTGAAGACAATAATGCTTTTGGTAGTTTTTGTACGATAAACTGAAGGTACAGGTCAGTTAAGTAAAGATCTGAGTTTGAAATGTATGACACTCCAAAATCTAACTAGTTACCTTGGTCAAAATGTACGTTAAAAAAATGCAGTTGGCTGCAAATTAAGTTCCTTTTGTTGTCTGAACCTGCGCATTAATACGAATATGTTCTCAACATTTTACCATCCCTTCAAGTTTTTATTATATTTTTTAAATTAAGTTTTCTTTTGGTAAAATTAATTTATGCCGACTTTTTGCATTTTGCATTTAATCGGAAAAATAAATTGATTTAACTTCGAATCAAATTTTTCAGCAAATTTGTTCTAAAAAATCCATTTTCACCCAACGGAATTCAAAGTAAGAAATCCGCATTTTAACAGATTTAAATCTTTAAAAAATAAATTATTTTGTTTTTGAGGTACATATGTCAAAATTGATTTAATAATTTTATTTAGAATCTAATTTATAGATCTAAACTTTTCTAAAAATTTAATAGTGTGATTTCAATGAAAAATATTTATTTGATGATGGAACACAATTTGATTTTTGTTTGTGTTATTTCATTTTAGTTGAACTAGAATTGGTAAATGTCAAAAATTTGTTTTGCATTTTACAAATCAACCAAGCGCTTTTCGCAAACGAACAAATCACAAACAAAAGAACTCAAACTGACAGATACAAAATTTCTAGGAAAATAATGATCTGAAAATTGGATTTAAAATTAAACAAAATAAAATTGTGTGCTCATTCAGTGTCTCACTAGATTTTAATTCGTTGATGAAATGAATAAAATCACTGTTTTTTAAATTCTAGTAAAACGCTAATTGGTCAAAAGATTTTGTACCCGTCAGTTTGACTGATGTAAAGAAAGTTTCAACTAATAAACACAAATCTGACAGCTATACCAATCCTAATTCTGCTTTAAAAAAAAAAACAATTTCAATTTACAATCGTTTTTTATTAGCCATAAAAAAAATCAATTTTTTGTATTGAAATCCAAATTTACGAATGGAAAACTCTTTTAGTGTCAATAACTTTTTTTCTTCCTTTTGAATTTCAACTTAACCTCAATTTAGTAACCTCCCAAAGCGAATGCAATAACGGTTATGAGTATCTTCTCACTGCTGATACCATAATAAATACAAACAATCGATTTCTAAAGCAGAGATATTAAAAACTATGCGTCTGAGCATATTTAGGGCTTCCCCATAAGGCCAACTATAGAATGTCTATATCCAATCAAAATAATACCAGCTAACGATGCAATCAGGTCTTTGTTTATAATTAGAAATTATAAAACCTCTTGTACTCATTTTGGCTATGGCTATGGTAATCGATAACTCAACATTATCTCTAAATCAAAAACCATTCCATTCCAATGAAACGAAAAACATAAAAACAAAAATAGTTTAAACTTACTTGTAAAACACGAAAGTTGTATAATCCTTGCTCATATCCATAAAACTGTCCGTAGTCGTCCTTGTGCCAGCCGTATCAACTAGATAAGTGAGGGCGCAGTTTTCACTCGTAAAACTCACTCCTTTGTACCACATTTTTGCATATCGCCTACAATTTTAATACAAAAATTATGTAACATAGTCAGTCCACAGACCATTAGTAGCAAGAGCAAAAAAAAAGAAGACCAGAACCAAGTCCGGATCCTCTAAATTATCTCAAATCTAAACTAAACTCACACATAATTGTTGCTTTTCATGCCATCGTAGGTAACTATTTCCACTCGAGATCCATTTTGGTAGACTCTGCCATTAGGATGGACCATAGCCGAAGCGCTTCCATTGCTTGATAGTGCCAAAGCAACCAAGCTACGGGTATTGAAAACACGAACAGCCTTGTCAAGTGTCATATCAATGCTATAATATGAGTGAGTGGGAGTTTGGAGTTGGAGGGACATTCCATAATATAATTTGTGTCATCATAATAACCTACCAAACACCATCCCTCATACGCATGTGAATAGTTCCATTTGGCAATGGCATCGGTCCAGCAGTACATGAATTCTCAAAATCCCTATTGCTGATGCGGGTGGTGAACGTTGGCATCGATGGAGATAGATTACCAGGTTGCTAAAACGATACAGTTGCATTTTATTTGGCAAGGGATTCACAATCACAATTAAGTTGAATAACAAACCATACCATTATGACAATAGGACGCATATCGTTGGAAGCGGCAGACTTCATGGCACCACCCGAAGAGCCATGATACATTGCCGAAGGGCTGTAGCGAGCTGATAAATTGCGCATCATTCTGGCAGTGAGGTTATCGTAGGCTGTCGCTGCTGATTGGCGCTGGTGATTGTAGTACTGTCCTCCGAAATTCGAGTTTTCCTTCGGGAAATTCAGGGCTCTGTGTTGTGCTCCAGTCACTGCCGCTGCCGCTACCGCAGCCGTTCTCGAGACAAAGGGAGCAGCACTCACATTAAATTTGGTCTTTTTAAAAATTTAAATGAATTTATTTTCCAGGTTTAAACAAAAATGAGCATCCTACTTACCACTTGAGGATTCGCTGTAAAAACCGACTTCTGGCGAACACCAGGTGGGGATCGTAGGATATTGTTGATTTTTTCATTATTCCAATTGCAACGACTCAGAAAACTGTCCACATCCTGGAGACTATTCGAACTGGTAGATGGAATATGATCATAATTTGGTTGTTCTGGAGTTGTATTCAAGGAATGGGTTTCTCTTTCTGGTTCAGTTGTTTGCATTTTTGGGCTTTGGGCGATTTTATTTTGGAAAGACAAATAAAGGAACGGGCGTAAAAGCGTAAGAACAGGAACAGAGGCGACAGGTTTATTTTTAGGTTGATTTTTAAATTTCGGCTGAAAAACTATTGGAGATTGGAATTGGATTGGAGAAGGTGTGTAGCGCAGCTGATATAATTTTCAAGTGAGACAAAATTTTCTTTATTCAGAGGAAATTCATTTTAATCTATTAATCAAGGTTGACTTGATTTTGAATATTATAGTTTCAATTTTTTTTTTTTGGATATGTAAAATGCAAAGTGGATTTTTATTTTGGTTAAAAGGAGGTCGAGGTAGGACGTAGGAGGATGATGGGACACAGTTGAAAGTTTGTCATAAAATATGACGGTTAACAGAGTTGTTGAGAAAAAATGTTGCTGATATGGGCAAAGTTTAAAGAGAGACATGAGTATCTTCTTCTTCGTTTTAGCAAATGTCCTATAGGTAGTTGCAATCGTTTTTTAAGGGTGATATACCAAATATTATTATAGGACAGGGCTTAAATAATTTTAATGTAATTCTCGTCGATCTTTGGTAAAAAGATTAATTTATATGTTCAAACAAAACATGTTCAGCAAACAAAACAAAATCAATTTAAAACCACTATTGATTTGTTTGTGCAGTAATTATGGTTATAAAAATTAATTTAAGTTTAGTTTATAAATAAAAATTGAAGAGCCGAGATTTTTTGCTGTTTTCTTTTTGACAGTTGACTTCACTCTATATGTTTTAAATACTTTCTAAAGTCTTCTTAATTTGGAGTGAAGCAAGAAAATTGAGTAGAGGGGAGGGGGGTTTAAGTGCACTTTCATTAAATCTCGCATAGAAAATATAATAATACTGTTATTGCTATAACTGATGAATTTAGAGAATTATTCGGGGTGATTTTGGTTGGAGAAATATCTAGCTTTAGGTTATGTTTGCAAAAATATTTTGTATTGTCAAGTTTAGGAGTTTACGGAAGAAAAATACTACGTTCTTGATAAAATTTTGTTTAATAACTTCGCACCCGTAACTTAATTGGTTCTTAAGGTATAGCAGTCAAAAATTGAAAAGTTCTGTTTTCGTCGACTTTGTTTTAAACCTTGTATTTTAGTACAAATTCTTAATTTCAAAATGAGCACTATATCAGTTATATTTTTTTAATGTCGAAGCCCAAGAATCTCGAATGGCAAAAATCCAAAAATAAAAGAGTTTTTAAAACTAGAATACAAAAATCTCGAACGAACAAAAATCTAACAAGAAAAAATATCAAAACAAATTTAGATTTGAGATTTTATTGTGACCTTTTTAAAAAGTTTAAACTTAAGCGAAAATAAATTAGGTAGGGCAACAGTCCGTAGAGAACTAGGGCCTAGTGACTTACTTGTGTGCGAGTCACTTCAGGAATGGAGGGCACCTACAGTTTTTATGCTTAATCCGAATTTGAAATTTGAGAAAGACAAGAATTACTATTAAAGGATTTGTCAATTTCTTGCAAGAGGCAGTACCCGTGAAAAACACTTAAGGTGGCACAGACAGGAATTGAACCTAAAATCTGTAGCAAAGCACGATATAGGAACTACCAGAAACTGACCGTTCGTTAAATTCGGTAGTTCTGAATTGTTTGTGAGTTGTCATTGTGCTGACCTCTTACTTATAATCCGAGTTTTTAAGCTTAAGTAACCGTCGTGATTTTCTCCTTCTTAGTGGGTGATCTTTTAGCTTAAAATTTGTATTGTGCTTTGAGTATATTTTGTGGTTTAATTGAATCAAAAAGCAGAACACCAAAAGGATCACACATATTTGGACCTAAAACAAAGTATATGTACATGATTGGAAGATCTTCCAATATTGGCCGACCTGTCAAAAGTCTTCCAATATCATCCAATTAGGTGACAATGGGTAGGTTTAAACGACATAAGGGACTTGAAAGTAATGATTTATTTTTTGTTTATAATAAGCACACACTCAAGGGTATAATACTACCCTTATTATGTAAACATGTAAAGGGAGAGAGGGGTTGAAAGGAGGTGTCGGTGCATATTGGTTTTGAATTCCTGAATACTGCAATGGCTGGGAAAGACAAAGTGTGGCAAGGCATTCCACATTCGCGTAGTACGGCTAAAGAACGAATCTCTGTACTTGACAGTACGACTGAAGTTAGGTTCGAGGGTAACTGATGAGCATTCCTAGAAGCGCGAGTATGACGGTGGAACTGTTTAAGGGGAGGAATGCAACTGGCTATTTCTCTAGAGCATAAACCGTTAAAATAACGGTAAAAGAGGGTGAGACAAGAAACATTTCGACGATGTTCAAGCGACGTAAATGATCTTATGATGGTAATATCACTAATCAATAATCTAAATGCCCTACGTTCAATACTTTCGTCAGCGAAAGAATTTATTGGATTAGAAGTTGCAGACAAAAAATTAGTAATACAAATGAGAAAGAGTGTCGGAGACAAAACCGAGCCTTGGGGCACACCAGCATTTATTTTGTGGTTTTCAGACTTGAGTCCATCCAATACAACTTGTATTGACCGATTCGAAAGGTAATTACTAATCCAATGAAGAAGGGATTCAGGAAAACCAAAAGCATGCATTTTTGATAAGAGAGCCTGATGCCAAACCCTATCAAATCCTTTTGAAATATCAAGTGCAATAATCTTACTTTCAAAATGGGCAGGTTCTTTCGACATTAGGGATTTTAAAGTAAGGCAAGTTTATAGTGCCTGATTGCCTAGCTGCCAAAAATTGCCTTCCAATTAAGGCAACTTTATTGGAAAGTTGACTGGAAAGTTAGTCAAGAAAAATCACCCTAACTATCAAGTCAAGTCTAGTTATGTCAGGATGTCAGAATTACTCAATGATTTATTTATTTTTGCACGATTCCCATTAATGTTTTGTGTAAAAGGGTTCCTTCTCAAATGGGTATAAATATTATTTCTTTAAAATACAGAACACAAGCCGAGATCGACTTTTAGCTTGCCTAAGAAGTTTTTTTTGTAGAAAATAATGTTTCTTATAGTTTTTGCACAATCAATTGAAAGTAGAGGTTTGTGAAGTAAAGTTCCAAGTTTGAATTTTATGACACTAGACCAACTAAATCATTGGGCGGGTTCAGGCAACATAAGGGGGACTTCAAAACTTTATTCTTTGAACGTAAATTTTGACCAAAACAACTAATTAGTTTTTCAAGTTAAGTGTCATGATCATGAATTTCAAATTTAGAACTTTACTTCGCAAACTTCTACCTTAAGTTCATAGTACAAAAACTACCAAAAACATTATTATAGGCAAAATACTCCTTTCAGGCAAGATACAAGTCCATCACGATTTGTTTTTCGTATTGTAAAGAAATATTACATTTTTCTTTTTCAAAGTGACAATGGACCCTTTTATAAAATATATAAAATGGAGTTTTGCAGAAAATAAATAAATCATAGAGTAATTAAATTCAGCTTTTAGTTGAATGAAAAAATATGATCAACTCTCATTTTGACAGAAGTAGACATGACTTGATAGTTAGGTAGATTTTTCTTGACTAACTTTCAAGTCAAGATGCTAGGAAATTGCCTCAATTTCAAGTCCCTGATGTAGCTTGAACTTGCTCATTGAATTGATCAAAATGTTCGTTCAATGCAGTTGACTGCAAATGGAGCCCCTTATATTGTCTGAACCTTCCGAATGTTTCTACCATCTGATTGGATAGCTCCCAAAAAAATGCCTTAAAATTAACGCAATTTTATTAGTCAGGTCTACTTATGTATAAATGACAGTTGATCATTCACCTGAAAGCTGAACTTTATTAATCTATGGTCTGCATAATTTTATTTAATGTTTTGTGTACAAGGGTTATTAATTTGTTAAATTGGATAAGAAATAAGGAATATTGCTTTACAATACAAAATACAAGTCGGGTTGGACTTATAGCTTGCTTAAGGAGTGTTTTGTAAACAATAATGTTTTTGGTAGTTTTTGCACGATCATCTAAAGGATGAGGTAATTTTTCATTAAAATCTATGACAGTTGAAAAACTTACTAGTTGCCTTGGTCAAAATATACGTTAATTAATGCAGTTGACTGCAAATGAAGTCCTTTATGTTATCTGAACCTGACTAATTGCCTATCTATCCAGTAAAAATTGTCCGTTTATACGGTTTGATAATTTTACCCAAATATTAGAAAATTTTTGGCAGAAAATCGGCTGAGAATTCAGCTTCTGTTGTTGCTTTCTTCTCAAAAACTTTCTACCAATTAAAAATTGGATTATGTTGTTTGAAAAGAACATCTTCCAACATCCAAATAATGGACATTTGTCCAATTATTTCAAAATGCAAACGAGTACTAAGAAGTCGGCCAATTTGATGATATAAAATTTTCAGAGGATGACTGCCAATTTTTTGATTGTCACTTGCGAAAAAATCTTTTTCTTATCAATTTTGCAAAATAAATCATTTTATATCTTAATTTAATTTATAAATACTAATTATTTAGTTACAGTCTTAATAATAATATTTTTTTCTATTTTTTCCAGGTAAGTTTAACAACGAATCGTGCTTTTAACGGTAAGACTTTAACATGGTTCTCAAAATGATGTCCCAAAAGATTATAGTCAGGAAAAATTTTTAAATACTCGGTTTTCGAATTTAAGTATTAAAGGCTTTGCAAAATTATTCATGATTTGCTGTACCTACTACTCAAAACATCAAACGCATTTATCTCAATCCTAATTGATTTGAAATTTTGAATATATCAAGGATAATAAGACCCTATGTGACTCTATAGATGAGCTGGAGACAAATTAAAACACAAATTTATATGTGAACCTAAAATATTTAGATTTTGTATTTATCAGGAAACGGCTTGAAAGGTTTTCTTTACGGTCAGCAGCCCTTAACCCAACCTAAATCAATCAAACGTTCATGGTTCAACGACTTAAGTAGGATCTTTAATCGTTCCGCTTCATAACTGGCCTTGTCTGAGACTATCTTAAATATTGATAATTGTGTACATCATTTTTGTCTTAAGAAGTACAGAAACAAGTTTTACAAGATCACTTTATTTTGCATCAGATATAAACCTATAAAAAGGTAATCCTTACAATAATACATAAGATAAGTTCCCTGAGGTGGTTAATGGTTTTGGATATTCCGCAGATCACTGGCTGTTGACAAAATTCACAATAAACTTCCAAGAGTAGCCTACAAATTAATGTTAACTAACTTTTGGCGGGAAGTCTATACATTTGGTTAATAAATGATTGTTACATTTATAAAGTTAAGAACAATTCTTCGGATATGTTACCTTTTCAAAGCGGGATTGCAGATTGGATTTGAATTTTGAGAAATTAGTTTATAAAACACAATTTTGCTTAATTTTATTATTATTTACATTGCGATCACCCAAGGAGCGATTTTATTTGTTAAATCGTCATTTTTCTCGTTGATTGATTAAAGGTTTGCCATTTAAACTTAAATTGAGGCATTGTTATGAAAGTTTTATTCAACAAAAACAATGGCACAAGATTAAATAAACATTATTTTTGCAATACAACCGTTAATTTCAAAATTATAATTATTAAAACTGAAATTTTGTTTCAAAAACCACAACACGAAATGATAATCATACATTGCGCAGATGACTGAGTCAAAGATTATATAATGTTGATATTGTGTCTCATAAAAATTTGTTTGTATTTGAATTTAGTAGAATATTTAAGTTTCTAATCACAGCCGTTGTTGAATTTTTTGATTTCACCTTCAACTTAATGGAATGTAAATTCAAATTTTTGGTTTGTTTATTGTTTACATTTTGAATACCTCAAATTTTTGATGTCTCTTGATTGTTGGCAGCAATGAGAAGAGTTCAGAAATTCATAATTTATTTAAGGTGCAAACAAAATGCGTTTAAAAAACAAAGCTGGGATGCACCTGACAATAGGAAACTACATATGGGTGCCCTTATGAAAATGATATTTTCTGACATTTCAGAAGTAAAGGAGTATTTACATGTAAGTGAACAACTACCGACGAATGAATTAATAAATTTGTTTTTAAAAAATTTATAAACCTAAATTCTCTTCAAATTGCATACAAAAACGTAGAAATATAATAAAATTAGCTTTTTCATTGCCAAAATTCAAGAAATTTATGACAACAAATAGTTTATATCGCTATTTGGAATCTGATTGTAACAAACTGTCAAACTCATTTTGACGTTTCACATACAATTCACTCTTTAAGCATCTTACACATGAGCTACGAACTGCGAACAGCGAACTGTGGATGTTCGCATATTTTGACTTTTTTTTCACATGAGCTTTATTTATGTTCGCAGAGAACGACGAATTGTCAATTTATAATTACCCATTTCAACAAACAAAACAAGAGTGGTATAATTTTGAGGTTAAGTTGAGCGCGAACAATTTATTCGTGTCAGTGTTAATGGTATGTGGAACGCGAATAGAGTTTGACAACTCGTAGCAACCACATTGCAGTTCGTTACTACCAAATTGTTTTTACAAAATTGTCTTGTTTTAGAGAACAAAATGCAAATTTTATTATCCTAACATAAGTATCAATTGGTTTCTTATAATTTAAATGTGTTTTTGTTTGAAATTGTCTTTTTGAAATGTGTAAAATTACGTTTGTTCGTCCATTCGTTCATTCGTTGTTCGCTCTCATGTGCAAGGCTTTTTAAAGAATAAAATGTTTGCGGTGCGTCTTAGGCAACAAATTTCATTCTAGTCTTTGTTGTGCATTTTTAATGACGAATAAAAACAAGCCATGCGAAAGAAATGTCAGAATGGACGAATATATGTTCATTGGTTGGTCGTTGGTCGCTCTCATGTGAATTGTCCTTAAATCTATTTTTTGACATTTCGAAAGTAAATCCTCCGCTTTAAAAAAAACTTATTGGAAAGCTTGTAGAATTATTTCTTATACGTAGAGCATATTTATTTCATTCTTACTTATTTGCATTCGACTACTCAAAAAAAACGCTCCAAAGTGGTGTTTTTGACATTGCAAGAGTTTGTCTTTATTTGATTTTTTTAGGCGTCCCATGTTGACGTTCTGTCATTTTACCTCGCTGCAACGTGATTAAAAAAAAGAGATATTGAAGTGTGGTAGACATTGACACTTTTTGAATTCAAAAAAGGAGTGAAATTAAAATAAAATAATTAAACGTCAAAATAAGTCGCCTCAAAAAAGTCAAATGTGTATGGGGGATATTCATTGACGTTTGCTTAAATCTTGCCAAGTTGTTACTAAGCAAGTCCAGAGTTAAGGTTATTTATAAATAAATTCAAACCTAAGTTAAGGGCTAAACCTGTGATTAAACTATAAGCATAGGAAATGCTGTGTTGAAGAAGTTACTATCACAACCAAATGTCATATTTGATTTTTGTTTGTGAATTGAAAAGCTTAAAACGTAAATCATATCAAATAAATTGTACGTAAACTTGCTGTCCAGAAAAATGTGGATTATTCTCCGGCGGTTTGTGTTTTTTCCTTGTTGTTCACCTAAAATATTATAGAACCTTTTGTTTTATTAAGCATAATACGCTGCTGGTGCGAAACGAAATTTCCCATACAAAAATGACATGACGAAATCATGAACGAAAAATTTCGCTGTGCTTTTCGTTTTTCAGTACGCTGCTGAACGACGAAATGTGACATTCTAGTGGATAGCTGTACTAGATTTCTTAGTACAATTCTTCACTCTTTTCGTTCTCAATTTAATTGCCCAGCACATTAATTGCTTGCGAAATTTTGACGTTTAATTTTTTTATTGAAAAAAAAATTGTTTACTCGTGACTTTGGTGTTTTGACTTTGATTTATATTTGATTTAAAATTTAAAATAAAATGGATTTGTCTAATGTGTTCCAACATTGCATTTCTGAATCGGAAACTCAGGATGTTATTGGTGATGTGCAATAAGTGATGAAGACAAGCAGTGAAATTCAACTTCCAGACAGAACTCTCCACAAATATTTTTCCGCTGTGGTTTTCGTTTTAATTTCGCTCTGCACTTGGAGACCGCCGAAAAATTTCGTTTCGCATCAGCAGCGTACTAGGCCTTAAACAGTATTGTTTTACTTACTTTTTTCGACATCCAATTTGAGGAATGACAACACAAAATAACAAGTTTGAAAATATAACAGTATTTTTTTGCTTTGACTTGTCATTTAAAGTATAATTGTAGTAGAATAAAACCTTAACCTGTGGTTCTACTAAACACAGCTGAAAATTGACTATGAATAAGAGCTGTGTTTATTCAACCAAAAAGTCTTAAACTATAGATCAAGAAATCACGACTTTAGTTATTCTCTATGTATACGCCTCTATGTTTTTTTTTAGGATAATTAAAAGAACACTTATTATTATTACCAAAATATCACTTTTGGTCAGAAATTAGTTTTGTTCGATTTGTTTGACGTTACTATCAGTAATTCGATTATCTACAAATTTACTTTGTGAAAAAGATCTACTACCTCCCAATTACATTACAAAATTTGCTATAATAACTTACTCTAAGCAATTTAAATTACTAATCTCGAAGTTAATTTCTTGTTTCATTGTAATTTTCAATTCACATTTATCTTACGTGTTATACATCCAAGAAAATCTATTTAAGTAAAATTGCATGTACCCTTATGTATCTATAAAGCAATAAGGAAAATCATTTACAATTTTACCAAGGTTTTCAAAGTAAAAATAAACCAACAACAGCAACTACAACAACAAGAACAAAACGTTAACCTTAGGTGTCCCTATAAGTTATAACACTATATTATACCTCCCTATAATCGTTTGCTTCGTGCAAACTAACTATTTTATGGTATAAACTAACCTATAAAAGCAATTACTTTGATAAACTATTTTATTTTGTTCAATGCAAAAGATCTATAGAACATAAAGCCCCAAAGGCTAAAGCAAGAAGATATCTTCTCTGGGTTTATATGGAATATAATGTAACAGATGCTCGAATAATGACTCAGTTTTCTGTTCAATGCCATTTTCTTCTATTTTCATTTTGTGGTTTTATAGTATAACAAACCCACACTTTACATATTGGCAAGGACTATAATACAAACTTGTGGTATTACCTTCAACTTGTGGTAGCTAAATGTTTAGTTTCGAAGGTTTATAATATGGTAAGCATGTAAATATAATGAAAGAATCTCATCTTATTGATATAGTGATATAAAATTATAGCAAAGGTAATAAAAATTCTCTATGGACTAAGGGAGAAATGCAAAAGGTACAGGTGAATTAGAGCCTTAAGGAAATTTACTAGTTTCAGTTAAAATTAAAAATGACACTTGCAAAATGGACTCTTGGCAGAAGGCGTTTTTGTATTTTTCATTGAAATGTTAAATGAATTTAAGTAATTTTAATGAGTGGCTGAGATGTATATTGATCACTTTTCAAAATGGCGTAGTTTTGCTTGTGAAATATCAAGAGTGACAGCTGCTCCAAATTTTGGAAATTATAAACAAAATGTACTAAATACGAAGAGAATTTTGAATTATAAAATCCAAAAGATTTCTTGATAGTTACATATAGGATATGACGTTTTAGATTTGCCTGTTATAACCTCAAATATGTATTCCAAATAAATTTTGGTAAGACGAAATGTTTTGTTTAATCTAACCCTGAAGTTCTTTTTCAAAATCAATCAATTCAAATGAAAATGTATTTTTCAATGGATACTACTGAAATTCTTCACAAATTCCTAGAATTATGCTACAAAACATGTACAATTTTCAAAGTTTAACTGAATATTTTAGCAAAAATCTTTCGTTAAATAAAATTCAATGCTTATCCCCAGGCTAATGTGCTCACACATAATTATGTATGTCAGTTCAGTCTTGGGAGGATGAGAATTTTCGAATTTAATAATAATACAAAAAAGTCTTCATTTCGTGGAATACAAAATCTAAATCTCTCTGTCTGTGCTTCTACTTAAAACAAAAAGCTCCACCTGAGTCAAGGGAAATCAAACACAAATTGTAAGAGGAAACATGTTTAAAAAAAAATAAAATAAAACAAAATCATTTGAGGATTTAAAAACAAAGAGAAGTGGCATCAGCTCGCGAAACAGTGACAGCAACAGCAACACTGACAGCTGTCAGCAGGCGGATCTAAAGAAGTAGGTATGCAAATGATGGTGCATGAACAAAGTTGACATAATCAAGTTTTCCACTTTATTATGTGTGTGAATTTTCTTCTCGGGTTTTGTCATCGGAAACAGACCCAAATTAAATTAATTATGCCATCACACAGTTTTATCCAGCACTTGATTTTCAATTTTATTTCATTGAGTTGATTTTCGAGAAACAGATAGTAAAAACTCAACGAAACAAAATTTAAATCCAATTTAAAGTCAGTTTGTAAATAATTCTATCGTCCAACCAACAAACTTCAAAGTCAAATGGAATATGGAAATGATGAGTTCCTTTTTTGTTGTTTTGTTCTGGCTTTCAAATTCAAAGAACTACTCGTAGTCACAATTTACCCAAACCACAAGAGACAAGAGAAAAAATAATATCTATCCAATCCAAACACTTGATTAAGTTACCTCGATTGAAACAAAGCGGAGTAACTGTCAAAAAGAAAACTAAAACTAAAAAAAATGGGGATAAAAGAAGAGGATTTGAAGTTGAAGGCAACAAAAACACGGTCGTTGGTGTTCAGTATAATTCTCTCGTTAGTTTCAGCGATTGAGTAACCATTAATTGAATCGAGCTAAATCGGAAAATAATTGCGCACCACATCCAGGGGGCGCTATCATCTATCGATTTAGCATTGTTTCCCTATTCAGCCGCTTGAGATTTTGTCATCCTGCTGATGCTCTGGTGTAAGGGGTGCTTAAAAAGGCTCAATTATTTATTGCTTCTCCATAGGCTCTGTATCTACACTTAGATATCATTTTCTTTTATTTTAACTTTGATTTTGTTTTGTTTTTATTTTTGTATTCCTTATGGCCTGGCCGTAATGAAACTGTGTTTTGGTAATTAATTTTAATAGTAAAACGAAAGAGGTTGGTTTGAAGTTTAAACATTGTAAGGCTTTATGGCTAAAGGGGGTTTTAAAGGGTTGGTAATATGAATTGATTGAATATATTCATTGATGGCCATTGATTGGTTTTTTAAAACAAAAACCAGATAAATAATAGAATTATTATTGTTTCCATGATGACATTTTCTATAGACAGGAAATTTTCTATTGTGTCAAGAGTTTGGATAGATTTGCCTAAGGGTAAATACAATGTTAAAGCAATTATGGGTATGAAAATTAAATTTGTTGACAAAGTTCTGGCATAGTTGAAGACATTCCATAATAAATTTTATAGGACACCCTAGAGGCTAGATAGTCATGTAAATAACACAATGTACATACTTTTCATTCATTTGTTTTGTCAAATTTACTGCTTCCTTCTCAACATCATAGATTCCGGTTCCGGCTCTTGGCAACAGTAAGATACACAAATAGGGAAACGTCAACAACTTTTTAAGTAGATTTTCACACAGGGTGCCACGAAAACTTAACTTTAACGCGTTATTTCATTCTTTAGTGCTTTATTTCATAATTATAATGGCAAATATCCAAGTAATATTATGTAACTTTAAATTACAGCTAAGTTTTACAGGTGTTCAGGCAAGTGGAAACGTCCTGTTAAAACCACTTATTGTCACTTCCAATTTGGGCTATACAAAGTTCGTTACTGCCTGACCGGGCTAATTTTGGAAAAAATACGGCCGATGATGCCGCCAGCCCATAAGCCGCATTAAACATCCACTCTTTGTGTGTGTGCATTGGTTTTAAGGCAAGATTGATCATCCACTGTTGCCACTTCTGGCCACGATTTTGATTATTGACTATGCGACGGACGCTTGAAGTGGCAAAGAGGCTTTAGTCCTTGAGGCAATTGCATCTTGTAAGCGTGTAATTGCAAGTCTTTATGCATAATGCTCATCAACGGAGACGAGTTGAAGTGGACAGCTCCTCGGCCACACTATCGCGAACAGTAGCAATATTTTCTGCAGTACGAGCACGATTTTTGCGATTGTACCCACATTTGGACGATTAAAATGATCGAAAAAATCACAAAGTGCCTGATATGCATTTTGATTTGAACGCCCATTTTTTTAATAAACCTGAATAACATTTACGCGTTGCTTGACTATGTATCTTCCCATGATTCAAATTAAATAAGTCTGAACTTGAGAAATGTCAAATGAAATGCAGAAAAAACTTGACACATTTAACTTCGGCCCTTAAAATTAACCCAAACTATACGAGATGAATGAACTTATATCTAGCTAAAAAGAATTCTGACATTTCATTAAAATCACAAATAAAATTATAAATAAAGGAGAGAGTATAATCTTCGTGTTGAATAAAAGATAGTTTAAGTTGCATGCAACTTAAACCGGAATCGAGTACACCCAATACCAAATCGTTTTTGGTATTTAAAGGGTTGAAATGAGTTTCAAGCATATATTAGTACTTTTCATAGTCTGTTATGACAGCTAATGAATGTCTCAGGAAAAAAGCCCTGTTTGTTAAATTTCCGTATCCATTTGTGGTTGCTCCTTAATTTACATTGAATTAAAGCTCAAGACAAACTATTTGATTTTTTTATCCAATTTTTCTTTCTGATTATGTAAATAATGTAGATTGTAGATAGAAATTATTTGCATATAAATAAGCATGTAGCTCCCTCTACCTACAGATGTTTCCGAATATATTTTAAAAAAATGCTTACCACACTTTAAATAAAAGCATATGTTAAACGCATGTACGTTTATATTATTTACATACATAAATTCATTACAAAAGCAAATTTGATTTAATTGAAATATAAAGTTGTGGTTTTAAAATGTCTCCTTGGAAACTCTCTTAAGGGTTAATTAATTAACCAAAATGTGAAAGTACTCCACTTTATTATATTAACAAATACATTATTATGGAAAATATATTGAAATTATTTTGTTAATTTAAATTCATTTTTAACGCATGATTGATCAACGAAAAAAATCGTGGTTATTCAAATGTACTATGTTGATATCAAAAACCACATGCAATTTTAAAATATCCAGTAAAAGATAATATTTAAGTGGTTTACCTGCTATACATAAATTGAAAACTTTGGTTTAACTCCCGGAAAACAAAGATACTGCACCAGTTATAAAATGTCATTTATTCTACCATATTATGCATTTCTCACTAATGATTTTTTAATACAGGGTCTTATGACGTTCCACCTCAAAATTTAATTACACTGGAAAGGACATTCCACTGTCATAATATTATACTGTCTAAATCCCATATTCCTATCAATATTACATTTAAGTGTAAAAATGGAATTTAAGTGTCAAAATGACATTTCACTGTCGAAAGTCTGCTTTTTTTAGTTAAAAAGGGTGTACTTATGTTAGGTAACCATTTAACAAATTATAAAAATGTTATGAGCTTTATCCCAATTTTTTCTAACCACACAAATTCCCAAAGTCTATAAAATAAAAATACCATCATTTTATGTATTTACTCATATACAAATATTAATTTATTATGATAACAATAAATCTCTCATTTTTTTCATAAATCTCAAATCAATTTTTATTGTTAAATTATTTATGTATATTTGTTGGTATAGAAAGAGTGATGGCAGATTGGCGGATCCCATTTAAATGGTTTCAAAAGAAATTGGTCCGATCAATCTACAAATCAATCCCACATTCACAAAAAGAAAAATTAATAAATAAATAAATTATATTATATATATACACATATAATTGATGCTAATTTAGCGTCTCGACGTCTTCAAGTCTAGTGGGTTTTTCTTTTATGAATCAGAAAATATATTCTTTTTAGTATTCTTCGTCTGTATAATTTTTTTTTTATAAATTAAGGGATTTAGATATATTTTTCTTATTTCTACAGATTGTCATCATATCTAAAAATAAATCTATTTCATTCGGGGAAAATACCGAAAAAAGTGAATCATTGGAAATAGAAATCAAGGCTGTAGTCAGATAGATTTTTTAGAAGGGTGGAAAGGGGTTTGGTGGGAACTTATAACTTCATTTATAAACTTTATCAAAAATGTGTCACGCTTGAAAGAGCGGAAATTTAAAGAAACAGGAAGATTTTCCGGTATAATTTTAAATTTTTTTGGTGAGAAGAAAGATAATATAGAGTTATTCAAGAGGTTTTATTTTTATGAAAAAAAGCCAGTACTTTTGCAAGATGGCTGCCAGCACCGTGTCCCATTTCCCATGACCAATTTTCATATTTAGGACTAAAGCTGTAAGAGCGAGAACAAACAGACTTCTCTATCATCGTAATGTCATTTTTGAGTTCGAAATATTTTGCGAATGCAATATGGCCATATACCCTAATAACGCATCGCAGACATGACTTGGGTACTTGGTCTAATGTGCCCAACTCTTGAATCACCTTCCAGGTCATCTTTTACCAAATCAATCAGCCGCAACATAATATAATCTTTTCAAAATCGGTATCGTTTTTGAAACTGTGTTCTTCTAATTCCTCCAGGCAATTTATAAGTAAAACAAAAATATGTAAATAAATAACTTAATCTATCTAAGTTTTCCAAATGATTTAGTTCATCAATAATATTTAACGATTGCATTATTGTTTCATACATACATTTTGCAAAATAATTATACACGAATATATTTGACAGTTAATAGGCAGGTTCAGACGACATAAGAGACTTTAAAGTAAGGCAAGGTTCTGATTGGCCAGCTGCCAATAAATTGCCTTCTAATTAAAGCAACTTTATTGGAAAGTTGACTGGAAACTCTCCCTAACTGTCAAGTCTACTACTGTCAACATGACAGTTGATCATGTTTTTTCATTCAACAAAAAGCTGAACTTTATTAATTTTATGTTTTGTGTAAAAGGGTTCCTTGTCAATTTGGAAAAGAAATAAGTCATAGTACTTTACAGTACAGAATACAAATAGTGATAGACTTGTAGCTTACCTGAGGAGTGTTTTGTAGTTAATAATGTTTTTGGTAGTTTTTGTGCTATGAACTTAAAGTAGAGGTTTTTGAAGTAATGTTTTGAATTTAAAATTCATGACACTTAAAAAACTAACTAGTTGCCTTGGTCAAGATTCACGTTCAAAGAAAGAAGTTGACTGCAGATCAAGTCTCTTATGTTGTCTGAACATGCCCAATAATAACGTTTCTGTCGAATTATCCGCTCATTGTCAAATGTCATTTAAGGCTAAAACACAATTACTATTAAGAGTTATATTTTAAAACATGTGTTAGTGTTGTTTCATATATATTTTGTGATTATTAATAATATTGGTAATGAGTTAAAAATCCAAAGGTGTGAAATCATAAGATTTCGGTGGCCAATTATAATAACCTCTTGAGAAATAACACTGTCAGAAAATTTGTATTGCAAAATTTTTGTATAAGTGTATTTCAACGTGTATCGTCCCATTTTTAGTAATGGGCAGGTGCAGTACACAAAAGGGATTTCATTTGCAGTCATCTTCATTCTTTGAACGTAAATTTTGACCAAGGCAACTAGGCAACTTTTTTAAGTGTCATAGAATTCAAACACGGAACTTTGCTCCACTAACCTCTACCTCAGTTCACCTTCCAAAAATTACCAAAAACATGCTGTCTACAAAACACTCCTCAGACAAGCTTCAATTACATCTCGACTTGTATTTTGTATTTTAAATAAATATTACTTATTCTTTTTCCAATTTGACAAAAAACTCTTTTGCATAAAACATCAAATAGATTTACAAATAATGTAAATAATTCACAGAGTAATAAGATTCAGCTTGCAGTTCAATGAAAAATTATGGTTAGCTGTCATTTTGAAATAAGTGAAGATTTTTCTTGACTAACTTTCTAGACAACTTTTCAAAAAATGCTAGAAACTTACTTTACTTTCAGCTGCCCAAATAGAGTGCTATTCAAAATAAAACACCTTATTTTAAAACCATTATTATATCGGTTTAAGTGTTAAAAGATTTCTTTTTTTTTTACGAGGTCATCAGAATGGAAAACATATCGAACTACATAAACATATTTTCCCAAACAAATTTTTGAATTCTAAACACTTGCTAAACTTTTTTTCGGTTACGGCTCTGCAAGGCACATAGTATATCCTTTTGTCTACGTATTTAGCTCTAAGCGATTTGAGTTCATGGAAAACTATGTTGCTGAATTAAATTGACAATAGAAACAAACGTATAGATATTTCATTGATAAAAAAGACAATTTAACTAAATGAATATTGGATATCATATTTCTTTTTATTCGTCAAAAAAAGCAAACAAAAATGATTTCGTGAATGGAAATGAATGAATGACAATAGAAAATACTTAATTCATTAAAAAACAAAACAAAAACTACTTAACTAAAACTACTAAAACTATTTCTGTGAATTTTTTAATTAATTCGAATACAAATACCGTTATTCCTATAAAAGTCTTTCATTTGACATATTGACTTTTTTGACATTTCATGCTAAATCAATCCAATTTCGAGTTGTCAATTTGTGCTTTACAAGCACAATTCCTTCCAACCTTGCTTAGAAGCTAAATAAATCCAGTTTAATAACTCAAATAAAATAAAACACAAAATGTTTGTTTAACTTTTTCCAAAAAGAGAAAATTGACTTGTTTTTTGTATTCGCCAACAAATAAAGTGGTCACTTTGACGTAATTTGTATTTATGTATGTATCGTATTCTGTCACATTCAGAACAACATTTCGTGTCTCTTTTGTCGTGAAATAAAGAAGAAGGATAAATTAAATTAATGAATCAAGGTCTGTTTATGCATGTTCTTATTATGTACATATCTTTACTATTTATTGTGATCTTAAAGACAAATTATTTTTCTTTTTCTTTGACATTTCGCCAGAACTGACCTAAAAAAATATATTATTTTGTTTTGTTTGATGGCAAAAGTGTGCCATCACTATACTTTTTTGGTTCTTTGTTTTTAGATATTTATTTCTTAGATATCCTCTCACATAATTTCTTATTAAATTCAAAATTAAATTTCTTCTAAAAAACAATCACGTTCTGAGATCGTTCTATGTTCAGAAATACTACAAAAATTATAATTCTGAAAAATTGTGTAGCCAATTTGTTGTCAAAAAGGTGAGAACTTTGTTGACAGTGTGATAATTTTTCGAATTCAATTACGCAAGTTGTTTTCCGTCGAAGAATGTCTTAGTTTCTTATTTTTGTATTCAATAATTGTATCTGGTGTTGGAAAAATTAAAAAAAAAACATTATAAATTTCAATAGGTTTTTTGGTTTTCTTTGGTAGAGCCAGTAAAGTTTTTAATAAAGGTCGTTTCTTAAATCCCCATGTGTAAACATTGCTTTCTCAAATTAGCCGTTCGGATTCGGCTAATGTGGATTGTAGGTCCACTCCATTCCATTCCTGAAAACATTACATTGTGTATATCAAATTAAAAATAGGGGCGGGGACTCGACCCACTCCGATAACTTCGTAATAGTGCTCTAAGTTATAGTTATCATGGAAAATATCTGCAATTGAAAACTTCGGAATTGGAACAAGCATTTCCTGATTGGAATCGGGAGTTTGTGCTTAGAGTTGATCACTGAAAATGAAACTGACAGAGAAAATGGAACGCTTTCAGTGGAACGATTGTTTCGAAATGTGTAATTAACAAACAGCTGTTCATTGAAAACGATTTCATCATTGAAAAAAATAATTAACTAAAGGAAAAGTTCTGGGTTGAATAGCGTATCTTTTTTAGTAGAAAAATCTACATACATACATACATATGTATGTTCATTAAATCAGATTCATTTTGACAGCCAACATTGCAAATTAGGCTCTCTTAATGGCTTTTAAATCTAGATACACATTTTTGAATGATAAAAACCAAATACATATATACATATGTAGCTATGATTGGCCCCTAAGGAAATTCAAAAATTATGTATTTAAAAATAAATGTTTAAGCTGTTTTCCCGTATGATGTTCGAATCGTCAAATCAATTTAGTAATGTTCTTGGTAGGACTTTAACTATTGGAAAAATATTTCTTTTTAGAAATTTTTCCATGTTGTCGTAAATTTAGCAAATATGAAAATTAATTAGGAGTTTGTTTACCTACTAACTCTATCACCGACAGCAAAAACAGTGCTTTCATCCATTAGCTCAGTTTTGGGGTTGGTTTCAGTGGCGTCTTTAGGCATGGGCTCGGTGGGCCAGGGCCCAGGGCCCCGCAATTATTTGGCCCCCGAATTCACCAACTCAAATTGAATGAATCTATACAAGAATTATATAGAAAACGAAATAAGGTTAGTAGACAGTAACAGAAAAACAAGTTTCATTTTAAACTTCTGGCAACATGAATCTTTAATCATACACCTGCACACGCTGCGCTGTCAACATTATTTTAACAACTCTGCTTTCGTTCTACTCTACAGTTATGCACACATGTTGACTTTTCAACTCACTCCATAAACAAACACAAAGTTGTCCCATGATGATATTCATCGCAGATCATTTAAAAAAATGTGGGAACTCAGGAAAGGGATACACTTCCTATTTATCAGCAAATATTTGCAACAAATTCATTTATATAATGGGAAAACAAGTCCTAATAAAAATTTTAGGTGAAATTAGATGGGCAAAATATTTTTCCCTAAGTGTTGACAGTACACCCGACCTTTCTCATATCGACCAGTTGACTTTTGTAATTCGGTTTGTTAAAAATTGTGTTCCCATCGAAAGGTTCTTAAAATGTATACCTATTCAAGAGCATAAATCTATTTGGCTGACACAATCTTGACATTTCTGGAAAATCATGATATTTCAATAGAGGATTGTAGAGGACAAAGCTATGTATGATAAAGCGTCTAATATGTCGGGAAAATATTCTGGTTTGCAAGAAAGATTAAAGGAGAAGTGCGAATT
Organism: Eupeodes latifasciatus; assembly: GCA_920104205.1. Classification (NCBI taxonomy): domain Eukaryota; kingdom Metazoa; phylum Arthropoda; class Insecta; order Diptera; family Syrphidae; genus Eupeodes; species Eupeodes latifasciatus. The sequence goes on from OV049925.1 coordinate 19,438,477, forward strand.
TGCTACCTTTGTACCTTGTGCAGCTAGTTGTGTGCAGGAGGCAACAAGTTTCTTTCAAGTGGTTCAAAAAATATAAAACTTTTTTTCTGCTTCTACCTATCGCTGGAATAAATTGAATGAATGTTTAGGTTCACATAAAGTTCTTAAAAGCCTTTCTGAAACAATATGGTCTGCACGAGCTGATGCAGTAAACGAATCTTACGAAGTCAAAAATAATGATTTTTAAAAAGGGATCTGGCAGAGTTTGCAGAAACGAAAAATGGTATCTGAATGGACAGCCCATTAAAATTGTAAAAGCATACAGGTATCTTGGAGTCACGTTAACTAGCAATCTCAGCATGGAACCTCACTTAAAAGAAAAGTTAGTAAAAGCTAAAAGTGCCATATCCACAACCTGGAAAAGATGTTTTTCAATTAACATAGTTGATCACAGTGTAAAATATAAAGTATTTCAAGCTGTATCTGAGTCTGTGATGTTGTATGCAGCACAATCTTGGGGGTACTATCAGTATGAAACCGTTGAGAAACTGCTAAGGTACTACGTCAAAAAATGTTTCAATCTGCCAAATACATTGCCCAACTACATGATAAATATAGAAACAGGACTACCACCACTTTTTATTAAAACCTTAAAACTGCATGTTGATTATGTAACGAAAGTTCTAGAAATGCCAGATGATAGACTTCCAAAGATAATTGCTAGAAAGACAATTGAAAGAAGAACTCTTTGGTTTAAAAAACTAGAGGAGCTTGCAACGTACTGCGGAATAGAATTCAATCTCGTGAATGGAAATGGAAGGTACTGCACAGATGTTTTCCAAAACATTATTTCAAAAGTAGATGAACAATACAGAGCTGACTGTATAAGCTTAGCTACTGCATCAGTCCACAGATCTACATACAGCATTTTAAATCATAATTTGCGCGAAAGAAATTATTTTCACAACGAAAATGTGATGGAAATTATATCGTCTATTTTTAAGATTAGAGGAAAGCTTACTCGTCTTAATTATATCCCCCACCGTTCTGGCTTACCAATTTAATGTAAACTTTGCAACCTATCGGAGAGAGAAGATGTCATGCATTTCATTGGAAGATGCGCTATTTTGAAGAAATACGAAGAAGTTATCTTGGAAGTAACACGTTATCGGAAGAAGAAGTCCTAGCACATCTCAACTGTGAAAACAATTTAAAGCAACTTTTTTATTTTTATAAATATGCTATGAGCTATCGCAATCAAATTATCAATGAAGAGTTTTAACAACAAAACAAATTTGTATTTATTTTACCACAAATATTTTTTTTTATATATTATGTTCTAACAAATAGAAACAAACTTAATACTAAATGTTTATTTTAATGTCAATCATGCTTATCGATTTTTTGTAAAATAATTTGTAATATAAACAAGAACAGAAACAATAAAAATCAGTCTAATCATCTAATCAATAAACGCGCTCCATCATGGTTATAAGCAAATTACTGAAGCCTTGACATCTATTTCTAGAGATCCAGAGCAAGCTCCAGACACAAAAAGGGAAGCGCTAAGCCTGTCTTAGAAAACGTCAAAACTGGAGTTCCTCATTTTAACAGAAATTTGGAGCACAATATTAGAAGAGAGCCTTCAAAAAGAAACAATAACGATTGACGTTGCTGCCAATTTGCTTTGTTCACTATGTTCTTTCATAATTGATATAAGGGAGAATTTTGATAAAATTGAAGCGTGTGCCAAAATTCAGAATCCGGATGCTAATTATAAAGACTTATTGCAACGAAAAATAGTACAAAGTTCGCGTGCCACATATTTTGATGGTCCTGCAAGAAAAGTTTAAAATATCAACTTTTTTTCCAATTATTGACACTATTGCTTTGAAATTAAAAATACGATCAAATTGCTATCAAGAAATTAATGCATTGTTTGGCTTTTTTTGTCAATTGCAATATTTGACTTCAGTAAAGTTGCAAAATTCTTGCGAACAGTTTTCAAAAAACCATAGAGATGTTAATGCAGAAGAGCTTGAGGTAGAATGCTTGCACCTCGTACTGTATTTAAAAGAATTCAATAAAGATGTAAATGAAGATCTTATTACAATATTAGAATTGTACAGTCTAATTAAAGTGGATAAAATTGGGAACACATTTCCAAATGTAGAAACTGTCTGTAGAATTTGTTTATCTTTGATGGTTTCAAACTGCAGTGGAAGCGTTCATTTTTGAAATTGAATCGGATAAAAAATGAACTTCGAAGCACAATGCTACATGATAGACTAAACAGCTTGTCAATTTTATCAATTGACATTGAATTAATGCAGGAAATTGAACTTAATTCATGATTTTGCAACTGACAACGTCAGAAAAGTATGCCTTAAATAATATTTTATAGTATACTTAAACTTACATATACATACATATATCTAAAAAAAAAACAAATTAAAACAAATAAGGTAAATTAAAAAAAATTATAAAAGTATAAAAAAAAACAGGTATTTTCCTTGAATCTAAATTAACATTTAATCACCATATTTCACAATTACTAAAAAAAGTCAAGATATCAACCAAACTGCTGTTCCCTTTTATCAATAGGAAGTCTTTACTTTCAGTCTAGAATAAAACGATAATTTGGAAAAACGCAGCTAAAACTCATATAAAAAAACTACAAGTTGCTCAAAATAAAGTTTTAAAAATGATCTACCCTGGCATCATTCCACCTTAGATCTCCACGTAAAGGCGAATGTCCACTTGATCGAAGATAGAATAATTAAACTCACAACAAAATTCTTTGATCGACTTGATCTTGCTGAGAACAATTTGGTTAGTGAACTAAGTAATCAAAATTAAAAATTTACCTGTGATATCTATGTATTAATATAAACTGATTTATAAGTTCTTGTATTTATTCATTTAATTATTTATTTATTTGTTTATTTGATTATTTGTTTATTTATTTATTTATTTATGCATTTATTTATTTATTTATTTATTTATTTATTTATTTATTTATTTATTTATTTATTTATTTGTTCATTGTTTTTTGTTAATTTATTTATTTATTTAGTTACTTACTTATTTATTTATTTAATTGTTATTATTTTTGTTTAAATTATTTATTTTATTTTATTCTATTTATTCAATTATTATTATTTACATTATTTATGTAATTTATTATATATTTACGCAAACTTATTGTTCAAAAATTATCATTTATTCATTTATTGGTTCATCTGTTAACCTGTTACACTTCATACCCTTACTAGTCATTAGCTTTAAGATTTTAATATATTCCTACATTAAATGGAGGTTTTTATTGTTTATTGATAAATTATAAAACTTATATACATACTATTTTAGTTGAAAGATACATTGTATCAAATCACTATATTGTAAAATGTAGGGTAACAAACCATTGTAAAATTTAAACAAAATCATTAAACTATCTATCTATCTAAAAGTATAAAAAAAATATCTGTTTTATGTTTTTTTTTTATTCTTTTTAAAAAGTGAAAGTATTTAAAAAAAACCACAAATTAATTTTAAAATGATTTTTAACCTAAAGAATTAAAAAAAATATATTATACCTACTTTTTTGGCCCGCGAATCCTATTAGGCCCAGGGCCCCTAAAAGTCTAAAGACGCCCCTGGTTGGTTTTATAGGATATTTTTAGAAATTAATTTTAAAAATATAAAACATAATACATTTAGTACCAGGAAGTTTTCTGGTACTTACCATCACCAATAAAAGAAACTTTGTAAATATGAAACAAAATACCTTTCCAAGTAGAGGGTTTTTCAATTGGCGCGGGTAGATTTTGGCGCCCCGTGGCGGCCATTTTGTATTGGTGACATCTGTCAAAATATCTTTTATTTATTTTCAGTTGTTTATGCCAAATCAAGTTACACGATTGAAAAGCACGTTCAAAAAATAAAACTTTATTATCAAAATGAGTGTTCATTAAAGCAAACGTTGCGTGCATGGCGCCCATTTTTCGGATGAATGGCTGCTGTGTATAAACTAATTGAAAACAGAGACTTCAAAGTAACAGAAGTTTATTTAAGAAAGTTAGTATATATGTGAATTTAAACAATTGGTTTCTGATCATAAATTTATCGCATTAAAAAAACGTGTTAATTCACTGGCAGATGATTCTAGAATGAATCAAAAGAAGATGACAGATGATGTCGGTGTACTAGGTCTGTTCAGATTTATGTCAAGAACTATCTTTATCACAACAATGGCTGTGTTAACAAGCAAAATTGCCGTTAATGGGACGACACCAACCCACGCGAGGTTCACCAGGTGATAATGCATCCATCCGTTTGGTGTGGATTTTGGGCTGGCGGGCGGCGTAATTGGTCCGTACTTTTTTTGAAAACGACGTTAGTGAGGCGTTCACCGTCAATAGCGAGCGCTACATTACGATGATAACTAATTTTTTATGGCCCGAATTGAACCATATGGATTTAGACGACATGTGGTTAAGGCAGGACGGCGCTACGTGAAACACAGCGAACGCCACGCCACGATTGACATTGACAACATCTACCCGCCCTTATTGAAAATCCCTTTAGTAGTAATAGAATTACATTTACCTAAAAAGATTATAGTATTTTATTGAAACTAGGTATGTATAGGTAGAAAACCCAGAATTTTTACGGAAACAAGTACTATTTTGTTATTTGATATCTGGCAGAGGGCCAATTATGACTTTATTTTAAAATAAGGTAAGTGAAAACGATGGGGTTTCACTAAGGAAACAAAGAAAGGTCACCTTGAGAAAGTTTTCAAACAACAAACGAAATTAACAAAATGGCTTATACCGCAATTTCGGGAGACACACGAATGCCTAAACGGGTTAAATTTTTGGCTTTTTACAGCCAACTACAAACGAAACGAAATAATAGCAACCACTAACATTAGGAAAAAAGTATACAACTTCCAATGGGAAGTTAATACAATTTGAAAAAAAAAAAAAAATATTTTTTTAATTTAAAGTTGATACCTATTTCAAAATATAATAATACATATATAATAATAAAGATGTTTTTTGTTTTAAAATGTGTACATCCCTCATTTTGTACTATGTTTGTCTCTTAATTAAGTTTTAAGTTAATAGAATATCAATTCCGCAAGCATTTATTGAATTGGCAATCAAACAAGGGCGGATCCAGACTTTTAGTAAGGGGGTCACACATAGATGAGTTTTAACTCAACGCTTAAAAGCGTTGTTTAATGTTTTATAAAGGAGGCTAACAAAATTTAAATAATATAATGTGCATCTTAACCTTACGTTTACACATTTCAAGGGCTAATGACAAATTTACTTATCAAATTATTATAGAACACTGTTGTACAGTGTACAGCAATTTATGATGACTCCCTACATATGAAAGCATTCCAAGATTCTAACAGTTTTCTAAATATGAAATATTTAAGAGCGAAATAACAATAGTTTAGAGGGTTTTTGGTGCATTTCACGCAGAAATGTAAGAAACTGTTTTTCCAAAAATAAAATATACTTTTCTCGTTTGATCTTAGTGAAATGAACTTAAAAATTGTAGAGAGAAAAATGTTTGGTTCTTGAATTTAGCCATTAGTTTAACAAAAGTGTCATTTTTGCAGTTCTTGGGACATTTATATTATTGAAATTCGTGCTTAAATCTCAATTCTAGAGCATCCAAAGCAAATTCACTTCAAAAGTAGATTTATTTAATTTTTGTATTCAACAGAAATCAATTTTGAAAGAAATTTAATGCACGACTGGGTCGCTAGAACTTGCTAAGTTCTTCCAAAAAGTCGGTTTAAAAATATTTCCTATATTTTAAGATTTAAAAATGTACCTGCAAAATAATTTTTTCTCAAAAATTTAAATGCCATTTTATTTCTCAAAAACTCTAGATTAACTTATTTTTTTTTTTGAAAATCATTTTAAATTTTAAATTTTGTCTTTAAAATATTTTTGGTAAGCACTAAATAAAGTGCTTATAAATATACATTTAAATTTCGTTAAAAAACGTTGACCCCTTTCTGAGATTTCGAGTTTTGTAAACAAAATTAATATTTTTTTTAAAATAAAAAAATGAAATTTTTGATCATCAAAAATCATCATCAATTTGATCATCGACAAGAACTTGCACAAAAAGAGAAGATTATTGAAATCGGTCCATTAGTTCTTGAGAAAACTTAAAAACAAAATAAAGGTTATGAGGGGTACCCTTCTGGAGCAATACCAAAATATGTTATTCTTGTAGAATAAAGCCAAATTAAGAATACAAAATTAAGAGAAAGTTTTAAAAAATCACATATTTTAACAAACAAATTAGTATGGGAAGTGCTGTTATTTTTCGTATTTATAAAATGAAAAAAAAAAAACGCCTTACGGCTGAAAACCTTTATTTCAATCAACACAATTGCTTGGACTGTAGGTGCCAGGACAGAAAGACGTACGGAATCGGCTTACCCACTTTTTTCGACATCTCTAACATCGTAATGTCATGTTTGATTAAAAGCTCGAAAAAAGTTCGAAATTTTTTACTAATGAAAAACTTGCTATATGTCGCAAGTAAAAATCACTTCCATGATCACTAGGTCAATAAATGTAATAATAAAATTGAAGGCTAGTTTTAGGAATTTAAAGGCAACTTAATATCAAAATGACGATCTCTTATTCAAGGTTTCTTCTTAAGAACCTGAATATTTGCTCTTTTTTTTAGAAACAAATTTTATGAAAATAATTTAAAGCATGATTAAAGTTTTTTTTCAAATTCTAAATTGAGTGAAAACAAAAATTTGAGTTTTTTTTGACAGCAAGCCACTCTTTGGTGAATGTCGTTAAATTACTCACAAATTTTGAGATGAAATCTTTTTATTTATATAACCTAACTGTATAAGCTTTATGGCTCATATGACCCCCCTCCCCCCTGGATCGTCAGTTGGTCAAAAGTTGCAGAATTTGTGCTGCGTTTTTGGAACAGGCTGAATTTTCGATTCATATTATGTTCATATTATGGTCCGGTCCTCAGTTAAAAGTAGTACTTTTAGCAACAAATTTCAAGGAAGTAAAATACAATATTAATATTGTTTTCATATACAAAAAATAAATAATTCAAAATATAATGGGGGTCATATCCATTAATGCAATAGGATTAGTTTTGAATTGAAGGGAATTAATACGAAAAAGCAAACAAATAATCTCTCAGGTTGGGTCATGACCCCTATAACCCCCCCCTGGATCCGCCATTGCAATCAAATCAGATTTGGCAGTCTTAACAAAAAATCACTACGAAGAAGAACAAAATGTCAAAATAAAAATTCGGAAAAAGACTTCACCTTCAATCATTGAAATATATGATTTCAAAAATAAATAAATTCTCTAACAAAAATCGGAAATTAAATAACTTCACTGTCAAAATTCAATTGAACACAACTATATCTATGTATTTCCTTGTACCTCCTTAACATTTTATTTTTGTATTCCAAACTCTTCATAGAGCTCTTTTGCATAATCTCATCACACGTCAATTTATCAAGGATATAATACACTTTGATTTGTTCTCAAAAACAAAAATTATCTTAATTAAAATGTGCTCAAAACATTATATCCTCGTAGATACCAGCTTTCACTATACCATCATCTTTTACCTTTTACAATACCTTTTAAAATTTGATTTCCGATTTATAGGTATATAACTTTTTGAAAGGTTTTTCATGTTTTACCAAAGTTATTCCTTATACCTAATTTGTTATCCTATTAAAATTAAATTATCTATCTATATACTTCTCTCTTCCCAGAACTTTGTATATCTACAAAATATTCCCAGGATCTTAACTTTAAACATTTGTTAAAAAATAATACCTATAGCAACATACTCCAAAGAGTAAATTCAATATAAATTTGTATATAAAAGGTGAATGCTTTTATCATCCATAAATACGAGTACTAAGTCCTAAGTCTAACCCCTCTCTCAACACTAACACTCAGTGGACCAATTTTCAAAACTTTCAAAATTGATTTATCCTCGAAACAACTTAGAAAGGACACTCAATAAAACAATTTTCTATAATAAAATAACTGTCGAAATGTTCCCTAGAAAAAGGTGCTCTTCCGAATTAAAACGAAATTCAATTCAATTCGGGATGTGAGGAAAATTTTGTGTGACAAAATAAACAAAAAACAAGAAAAAATGCGAAGAACATTGATCAACATTTATTTTTTAGTCAAAAACGGTACCTATACCTGATGTTTACCATAGTTACCTGGTAACGGTAAGTAACGACCATCCCTTACCCACATAGCATAACCTACATATTGTCAACGACAATATTTCTGACAATATTCTCTAGACGCCTCCTTTCATATACCCTAAAAAAGTTGTTCGTTTAAAAAAAGGACATTCCTGTCCTGCCATTTCCATATCCAGCAAAGTGATTTACAGTTGGTTTCCTTGTTTATGATTCCACATATTTTTTGTGTTCATGTCCAGGTTGTGTATAATGAATGTATGTACGTTGTTTAAAGTTTTCATCCTGTAAAACACAAAAATTTATATATATACATAGGAACATACAGAAATTTCGTCCTGTCCGGATTGTAACCCTTAAAAGTCACATGTGTATGACTTTAAGACACAACAACAAAAAAACTTAAGGATATTAAACTAAGCCCACCCTGGCTGCTCGTTGTCCTTATTTTTTTTTTTTCGTTCTTCAAATAAAATTATAAACTGAATAAAGTTGGGCTTTGCTATGTAAATTTTAAATTCATAGATAAGTTTTTTTGGAACATGGGTGCACAAAAAACAAGAATGTGTAGGTTCGTGATGTTTGTGTATTAGATTTTGTGTCTATATATAAAAGTTCCTTAAATACGCCTTAAAAAATAGAAGACAGCAATTTAATGGTCAGCAGAAAAAATAGAAACTTTTGTTCAACTTTTTTTTGATTGTGTCCTGCTGTTTTGTACAGAAGCTGGACAAATTCAGGGACCATCAGGGACTTCTTAGTGGTTCAGACAATTAATTAAGTTGGGCTTTTGTAGGTTGCTTCAATCTTGGGTTTATGTATATATATTATGTACTGTATTTTTGTACAAAGGTGGATATTTAAGGAGTTTTGTGTACTTTTGGTTGCCGAAAGAGATGGATTTTGTATCTATCTAAAAAAAATCCATCTAATTTGTGAAGCTAGTTTATTTTGAGTTTATTTAAGCAATAGCTTTAGAAGTTTGTGGTTTATAAGTTCTGATGGCAAGGAATAAGTTTATATTCATTTCTAATGGGGCCATTAAAAGGATTTTTAATACAAGGAGACAGGTAAAGGTTCTGATATAGTTCATGGTAACCATTTAGTTGTTTGAGCAATACAAAAATATATTTTTTTATTTAAAAAAAGTTTCAAGAAAACAATTTTAGAGAACATTTCATAAAAATTCAAATTTTCTATTTCTCAAAAAAAAAAAAATTGGTATAGACAGGGGCTAATGTAATTTTCGTTCTTATTCATAATAAAAGAAATGTTTCACGTGAATCTGCTTAAAACCAAAATTGAACTCAATTATTTAGGATGTTGGGGTGAGAACCTGTCCTGGGTTAAAGCAAACGTCATATCATTATCTCATATCCGTATTTTCTTAGATAGTCAGGCCGCTTTCAGATATCTGGACTCTAAGGCTAGGCGCGCACATGCAACTTTTTCGAAACCAAATAGTTCGATCGTTAGTTGCCCAAACATCGCGCACATAAGCAACTCCGAAAGTAATCAACGAAATAAACCAAACATTTATTCACCTTGACTAAATTTTTCTCTCTCTTGCACTTACAGAAAATTATTCAACGATTTAGTTGGATGCCCGCGCAGTTACCTATAATTCCTTGTGATACAAACTAAGGAATTGGTTCGAGGTGATCGTCTAGTTTGTGTCAAAACACAAACTAAAAAGTTGCTCGAATGGGCGACAGAATGGTTTCTGCATGTGCGCGGACTCTCATATAAGTCTATAGTGCTCAGTTTAGAAACCAAACAGTTGCGAAACTAAAAGTTGCATGTGCGCGCCTAGCCTAACAGACTATAACAGTCCATAACTGTCGATCATCTCTAATGTAGATGGCAGAACAGTTTAACATTCACTTTTACTAGGTGCCGCGGGCCATAGAGAAATTCCAGGAAACTGTAAGGCAGATTAACTCGCCAGGAATGGTACAGTAGGTACAACCAATTCTACCACGTTTGGCAAATGCTAGCATACCAATCGCTACATGATGTAAACTTTTGCTAATGCCAGAAGCTATGAAGAAGGTAAACATCAGGTGGAATAACATCACCACGTGTCAGGTCGCAAGTGTTTGCTATCTATTAGCAGATCGCATATAAGATCGATAATCGGTGTCATAACAGGGCACTGTCTAATAGGAAAGCACGCTATGTGGCTAGGCGTATTTTCAAATGACTTTTGCCAGAAGCTGTATGGATGAGAAAGAGGAGCAAACAGTTCTTCACCTCCTCTGTACATGCCCTGCTCTAGCTTAAAAAGACAAGACCTACTTAGGAGAATTCTTTTATAAAGATCTTTACGATCTCAATCATATTAAGATAGTCAGCGTTTTAAGTTTCGTAAGGGACTCAAACTACTTTCATTGAGCTTAGAAGAAAGCAATATCCCATTAAACTGGCCTAGGTGTGCGTGTGTTCTTCTCCTTCACGAAAAGCCATTTAAACCTAAGCTAACCAGGGGTGAAGACTGACAGACCGACGGATAGAATCGACGAACTACCATGTCGCTATTGAGGACAGGGCTCAGGGCTATTATGGCGATATAAAAGTGCGTTTGTGGACTTATGACTCACTTCATTTCCAAAGACGAATTTTGTTTAATAGTCTTGTCTTGTCTCGTTCACGAATTATTTCCTTGAATAAATAAGTTTTTGCAGTCTGATCTTGTTTAGTTTAAAAAAGTCTATAGTATCAGTAATTCAAATAAAAATATGTATTTTTAAAAATTAATTGTCTTTCGATTTATTTTTACCATGTTTTCAAAAAACATGTCATTTTTAATTTTGTAAATTTTGTCTAAAAACTGTTTTCTAGAGCAACAAACTACAAAAATAAAATCTAAAAAATGTTTAGGTTCAAATATTACTCCTAACTCTTATTTTTATCCAAAAAGAACATCAATATCATTTTAAAACGTATGTTTTGACAGTCAACAAAACAAATATTTTAACTATGAAACAAAGAGTTCTAATAAGGGGACGTTTTATTTTGAATTGTTCGCTATTTTAGCAGCTGTCACTTTTGATGCAGTCATCTTTTGACATTTGACAGACACTTAAAAACTACGACCACCATTACTAAAAATGAAACTATACCTGACGTTTCAACAACAACAATAACTGTCAGAAGTCGGATGAGAACTGTGGAATTCTATTTGGGCATACGACTGGCAGGTTCAAACAACAAATAGAAATTCATTTACAGTCATCTGCATTCTTTGAACGCAAAATAATTCCAAGGCAGCTAGTTATTTTTCAAGATGTCATTAATTTCTTACTTGAAAATTTAATTGGCTATCTTTTGTTGTTGTTGTTGATAAGGTGGCGCTACAGTCCAGGACGGTCCTGGGCCTCAACCAACAGCGTCTCCAGCAAGCTCGGTCCCTAGCTAGCGGTCTCCAGTTTTGCACGCAAAGTTGGTTGAGTTCCTCTCCCACCTGCGCGCGCCACCTAAATCGCTGTCTTCTTCTATTGCACCATCCCTCGGAATTAGATTAGAAGATCTTCGGGCAGGAGAGTTGATTTCTATTCACTCTACATGATCCAGCCATCTAAGTTGTTTGACTTTTATTCTTTTAACCAAGTCAGTGTCGCTGTACAGCCCGCACAGTTCGTCGTTGTATCTTCTCCTCCACTCTCCATGTATGCAGACGGGACCAAAAATCACACGAAGAATTTTTCTCTCTAAGCATCCTAAAACGCTCCCATCTTTCTTTGACAGGGTCCAATTCTCAGCGCATTACATGAGATGGTCAAGATAGGAGTTAACTACTCAATTGCCTTCTAATTCTAAAGAAGCACCGATTTGCAAGAGTTATTCTTCGTTTGATTCCAGCGCGAGTGTCGTTGTCTGAAATTATAGCGGTGCGTAGGTAGACAAAGTCCTTAACTACCTGAAAGTTGCAGTTGTCCATGGTGACGTTTGAAGATTGTGTCACTAATTTTGATGGTCGAGTTTTACACAATTCTTTTCAGAACGATGTTGAAGAAGTCGCATGACAGTGCATCGCCTTGTCTAAAACCTTTTTTGACATCAAATGCATCGGTGAGATCTTTTTCGACCTTGATAGAGCAGCGTGCATTCTCCATCGTCATTGTGGGTATCGATTTGAAGTTCCTGGATTTTTTCCAAGATCTGACGTAATGTGAATATTTGGTCAATGGTGGACTTTCCTGGTCAGGCTGTTGACGAACGGCTTCAGATGGAACTGTTGTTCTGCGTCACCTAGATTGAGTGGTGCTATAACTCTTACAGCGGAATTCGTTTCGTCATCGCCGTTATATAATTTGGAGAAGTGGTCTTTCCATATTCTCAGCACAGACTACGGTTCTACTACGATGTTCCCCTGATCGTCTTTACAGGCTTCGGTTCGAGACTGGTACCTTTTATATATCTTTCACTTGCATTAATTACAGAAACAACATTATTATCAATAAAGATACCTCTACACACTTAACAAGTCCATCATAAGTGATGTTTTGTATTGTAACGAAAAACTTTTTATTTCTTGTCCAATATGCCAAGGAACCCTTTTACACAAAACTTTAAATAAAATTTTGCACTAAATAAATAAATCAAAGAATTATAAAGTTCAGCTTTCAAATAAATGAAAAAAATATAATCAGCTGTCATTTTGACACAAGCAGAATTGACTTGACAGTAAGGGAGATATTTCTTAACTAACTTTCCAGCCAACTTTCCAATAAATTTTAAGGCAATTTTTTGGCAGCTGGCCAATCAGATACTAAAAACTTGCCTATTTTTTAAGCCCCTTATGTCGTCTGCACCTGCTTAATTTTTCTGAACCTGTCAGTGTATGCAATCTCCTCAATTAATAGATATGTCAAAAATAAATGGCCCTTAACGATAAAAACATTAATAGAATTATTACTCACTTTCTTTGAAATATTAAGGAAATATATTTACTAAAATTTTTGCAATTGTAGACACACTTAGAATACAATTTAGAAGTTAACATCTGATTTGTGGACTTATTGCCACTAATCTGCAATCTCTGTTCAATGTGAACTTTTGACCTTGCTCCAATCCTTTTTATAGTGATGGAAAGAAATCAAAGAACAATTTCAAGGTAATTTAGTCATATACTCCAAACACACAAATAAAACAAAAAATTATGTCGAATGTGTCAAAATATTATTTCCATCATCCAAAAGATCAACTTTTAACACCAAAACCTACTTAACCCATTTCTGACACTTAGTAAAACTAATTCATTTTATAAACCTAAACATACAAATCTAGATGATACCAAAATCGACAATCTCAATCTGTCCCCCTTCTTAATTCTTATTCACCTCAATAGCCTTGGTGTTGAAAGGCCAAAATTCTCTAAACAACAAAAATTTAAATAAAAAGAAACTACAAACCCAAACAAATTAGTAAAACAATGTACTCGCAAAAAAAATAATGGCAAGGAGTCAAGGCAACTCAATTTCTATATTTTTTGAACGAGTGTTTAGTCATTTTTGACACTTGTCGTTGGCAGCCTCTGGTCAAAACACTTTATATCTACATTCTACACATTTTACTTGTTTTGTTCTTCGAATTCAAAACTAGTATATTCGTAATTCATAGAATATAATACAGAAGTTCATTCCTACCCACCTGTCATCATCAGAAAAATACCCCTCGCTGCCCACCGCGCCGTCAAGCTGAGGGTATTGAGATTGAGAGCACTCATCGACGTTATTTGTTTAGATAATTTAGTTTATTTTAAATAAAAACACATCTAAAACTAAGTTGAGTAATTTTCCTGCTAAATGTATTTTAGATACGGGGTTTTCGACATTGAATTGGGTATCTTTAAACATGTATATATTGTATAATTAGGGTATTTAAATATCTATCTATGTAGAGTAACATAGTTTTGGGACTTATGGATGGGTAAAGCTTATAATAGGATAGCAATTTTTGAAAAATCTATTTTCTAATGTCATTGAACGGCCTTATGCTAGAAATGTCTCATTTTGCACGATTTCAATTTTAGAAATATCATTTATTATTATATTTTGAGACATATTTCAAAAACTTGCGAGAGTGCATTAACTTTAGTGTTGAAGGGTAAATAATATCAAACATATCAAAGAAGCCAAAAGGACTAACCTTGTGAGGAAAAACAGTGACAGTGACGCATTTGAAATCGGAACCTCATAATTACACACGGGTTACAAAGGAAGTTCCTTTTTTGTTTTTGAAAAACCATAATGTGTGTATTTTTGAAAATTCATAAATGCCTGGCCATAAACTTACAATTTAAGTTCAATGTTATATTTTAATTGGCTCATTAAAAAATAAATAATGTAAACCTGAAAACGATGTTCGACAAAAGATTTGTTCGCGTATACTTTTTGAAAAAAATTTAAGGGCCGTTAAAAATATGTTCTTGTCTGACTCTCCGCGCAGCCAACAGTCTGCAGAAAGAAACATGTGTTGCAAAGGATTTTATATTTTCAGAAATTGCTTCTTTTTTGTCAAGACCTTGAACTCTTGTAATCAATCTTTTGTTTGCATACGCATAAATATCTTTTTCTTCTTTACAAATTTTGTGTGCTGTTGAACTTGATGTAAAAATCTTGAGATTTTATTTGAGGCCAATTAATCACCGGATCTTTTTTGATCTTCAATATTTCTTATTTTGTTTGGTGATATCTTCAATTAGCTCGTATTCTTACCTCCTATCTAATAATTTTTATATTTTTTGATTAATTTTTGTAAGGGGAAATTTTTGTCAGCGATGAAAGATTTGCGGGAGGTCAGTTTAAAAAAGAAAAAAGTTTGACGTCATTGCATTACAAGACGTATGGTTAAATTTAGAATTTTGTGTTTGTATTTGTATTTTTAAACTTGAAAAACTAACTATAGCTAATTAATTATAAATATCAATAAGACAAGTTAGTCAAATAAATTAATCATAAACTTTTAAAAGTTTATAAATAATTTTGTTTTAAGAGATCCTTGTCCTACTTTAAGGATAGGCTATTTATTTGGCGTAAATAAATTACTTTGTTTAAGTTGTCAACAAAGTCATTATCAACGCAAAGTTGAAACTAAAAGGAATATTTTTATTGTTATACCAAAATAAATATGTAGTTAATAATATAAAATTAATATACGTCTGTGGTTTATTTTCGTATAGTAGAAGGGCTGAACTTGACAATTGTTAGCGAGGTTATACATTAATTTTGTAGAATCTTTGAGTCGATATTTTATGTTTAAGAGGCTGTTTATTTAAGTACAGAAATGGTTTATAAAATTAAAGAACTTATTTACTAAGTAAAGAATAAATTCATTGAAAAAATGACAGTGACATATTCGATTTCGAAGAAGTTACTTTTGAAAGCTTCATTTTCGGTTGGAACATGTTACAAGTACTGTGTAATTTCAGCTAGAAATGTGTTGTACGACCTTTTATACTAAGCTCTTAAGTCAAACTAATCGTTAAACATTTTTCCAATTATTCTTTCAAAGTTTAATTTAGTACACTGTCATTCATTTCGTGGTTTTAAGTTGGAAGCTCTGGAATATGACACCTGTAAAACTCAAATGACATTTGTAGTGTCAAAAGATGAGTTAAATTTTTACCGTTCACGATAATGCATAGCTTGACAGTTGAACAAAGCGTTAAATACAGTGATAACTTACTTACTTAAGGTGGCGCTATAGTCCTGTGTAAACTAGGGCCTCATCCAATAAAGTTCTCCATCTAGCTCGGTCCCTAGCTAGATGTCTCCACTCTCCAGTTGCACACTCCAAGTTGGGTGAGGTCACTTTCCATTTGTACGCGTCACCTGATCCTGTGGGTGTGGATTCCCAAACTTTTCAGGCCGGATCATTGGGTCCCATGCGCTCTACGTTACCCAGCTATCTCAGTCGTTGGACTTTTATCGTCCTGGTTAAGTCTATGTAGCTATATAGCTCGTAAAGCTAGTCGTTCCATCTTCTCCTCCACTCACCTTCTATACATACGGGAGCGTAGACCACGCGAAGAACTTTTCACTCGAAACGACCCATAGTTCATGTTTCTGGACCTTATAGTAGGACGGGGATGATGAGGGTCTATAGCGACACTTTGGTCGCTCGAGAGAGGGCTTTACTACTCAGTTGCTTTCTTATGCCAAAGAAACAGCGGTTAGCAAGAGTTATTCTTTGTTTGATCTCAGCGTCGGTGTTGTAGGTCTTTCCTTGATGACAGCATGTACTTCGTTTTGCCCTCATTATTCGTTAAACCCATTTTTGCCGTCAGCGCACAACCTTGTCTAAAGCCTTTTTTTGACATCGAAATGTTCGTTCAAGTTGTTTTCAATCTTTATGAAGCAGCGCGAATTCTCCATGGTCATCGTACACAAACGGACAGTGATGCCAAAACTAGACATGGCTTAATACAGCTCGACCTTGTAGATGCTGTTATATGCCGCCTTGAAATCAGGTAGGCTTAAAACGTTCACATATTACGGCGGAGAAGATTTTGTAAGCGATATTAAATAGACTGATTCCCCTATAGTTGGTGCAGTTTAGAGGACCTAATTTTTTTTATTACTGGGTAAACAATTTAAAGTTCCATTCATCGGGCATGGTCTCTTCCGACCATTCCAGCTGCTCTGAAGAGCTCATAATTCAAGCCATCTGCTCCAGGGGCATTGTTAGACTTTAGTTTAAATATGGCAATCTTCACTTCGTCTTAATCGGAAAGACGGGTTTGTTGGCCTTCGTCGTCTATATTGAATGGATCCTCCTGCCTGACAGCGGAATTCGGTTCTTCGTCGACGGTATATAGTCTGCAGAAGTGGTCCTTCCATATCCTCAGCATTGAATGCGGTTCCACTATGGTATTTCCACTTTCGTCTTTGCAGCGTTCGGTTCGACCGCATGCTTCTCTTCTCTCTCTGTTTTTTCCTTCTGAGAAGTCGGCATTCCTTTCTCCTCTAATTATCAATCTGGTTCACGGAAGATTGATCTGGAGAACTCCAAGTTCCTTTGTGGATGTTGAGGTGTGAAAAAAGCATACTTTCGTATTTCACCAAAGATGTATTCCCTTCCTAGCTTGGCATTGAAATCACCCAGGACAATTTTAATATCGTAGGTAGGACACTACTTGTATATGCTTTGTCCAAGAAAATTTAGCCTTAATGCGGATGGTCATCAGGCGCTATAACTCAAGACTTGTTGCCTAAGTCTGGCTACAAAGACAAAGCCACATCTACGTAAGCGTTGCTTGTTTCCTCGGTAGTAGTCACCATAGTAAATAAAGCAGTTTTTCATTATCTTTTTGCCCGGCCCATCCCATAACATTTCCTGGACAGTAATAACACTAATTATTATATTTGAAGAGATCCCTTCTTGGTCGGGTATTGAAAATCATGACTTGGACGATGTGTGATTCCAACAAAGAGACAACAAGCCACACAATGCGACTAATAATGACCTTATTGCGTGAGAAGAGTCCTTATCGCGTAATTTTACCCTTTTGCGACGTCAATTGTACAACGAGATCTCTCTTTCTAAATTCATAAATTATTTTTAAAAAACTATTATACCT
Source organism: Eupeodes latifasciatus (assembly GCA_920104205.1). Lineage (NCBI taxonomy): Eukaryota > Metazoa > Arthropoda > Insecta > Diptera > Syrphidae > Eupeodes > Eupeodes latifasciatus. Next base: position 19,456,296 of record OV049925.1, read on the forward strand.
ATTCATCTTCAATATTCATAAAATTTTCGAAACGGTTCTTAACAGAAGCACAAAACAGAGCACAAAACTCAAGATTTGTCAAAACTTTATATGGAGTCAAATCAAAACTTATTATAACTAATGAGAATTTTCAGAACCTATCTAGTAAACTAAATTGACTTAAACTTTATCTAGAAGAAAATGATTTTTAATTGGAAAATTATCACAAAACTATGTTGTGTTTTACTTTAACCTTAAAAAATCGTTTTTGGTTGTCTTTAACATTTTTGAAGAGTCATATTTTAAAATTCCTTATGTAATAGAAAAATTCGAATTTATGACAACTTAAATCTTTGCAAAAGAATGATTTTGAAACGAAAAAGGATTATCCTGTATTTTTTTTTCATTGAACAAGGGAAAGTTTTAATGCAAACATTACAGCTGTGTTTATCTTTAGTGAAATCTAAAGTTAAATATTGTCAAATTTTTTTGAGGCGTTGATTTTGAAGCAATTATATTTTGTATACATTTTATTACTTTTCAAGGACAATTCACATCACTAGACATATCAAATTGGCACATAAAAAGAAACTTTCATTTTTCTACATCACCACCCAGCAATAATAAAATAATATTCAACATTTTAAAATGCATGCATTTTTTATTCTTTATTTTTTGATTTTTTTAGATTGCGATGAGTACACAAAAAGTGCAAAAATATAAGAATGAAGAAAATATACATATGTACGTTCTTATATTTCAAATCAAATCGAGTGCAAATCTAGATCGATAAATGTCATTGTGTCAATAAGAATAAAATCTTTTTCAACAGAAAATAGAAAATAGAAAATAAAATAAAAAACCAGAGTTTTTGTTGGCTGGTATCAGACACAAGAATGAACAATATTTTTCCAAGTATTTTCCTATTTTCCTATTTTATTTGAAAAAAGAAAACAACGAATATAATACTCATACCTATCTGAATGAGTTCTCCCATCCTTTTAAAAGGATATTCAACTGATATAGAATCGATAAGATACTTTGTATATATACATAAATGTTTGACTATATATCCTTGCAATGGAAAATATAAAGGACTGTTGGAAAAAAAGGATAAATTGAATAAATAAAATGATAGATAAAGGTGTTTGTATTTCTAATTCAAATTAAAAGGTATTCTCGTACAATGAATGTCATTTCAGTTCTTTTTTCTTCTTCCTAATTTATAAATGAAATAGATGAAATATGAATATGTAGGGTAGGTATATCTATTTTTACACAATTAAGCTTTTTTTGGTTTAATAGAAAAATATAATAACATATTTAATTGGAATTATTATTCTGTCATTTGTGTAGTGACAGAATCTGTCATTTATTTAGAGACAAGCATGTTATTTTGAAAATGTTCACATTTGTGGCATGAGACGTCAAATTCCACTAACAAAAAGTTAAACACCGATAATGGTTGTTAAAATCTTGACAGAAAAATACAAATCAACAAAAACTTCAAGTAAAATAAAATCTAAAAGATCTACAGGTAAATAAATCAATTTCATGAACAAAATTTATTTTTATTACTACACTCCTTTTTCCCATACAATTATAAAATGTCACCTGTTTGTCAAATTGAAAGAATCAGAAATAAAACAAAATGGCTGCGTTCAATCTTAGACAGATAGGATATCCGGATAAATTTGTGTTAGTGTTTTACGTGTAAAGGAACAGCTGATCCCAAACAGCTCGGATGTCAAAAAAGGAATTAATTAATCCAAGAACTTCTGACAGAACAGCTGATTCAACGAAAATCAATTTTAAAATTGTACATATGTTGTTTTTTAAAAATCCGTTGAATTATTAAAATTTATCTATTGAAAATTTTGTTTTACAATAATTTGGACTTCGTAATCTGAATGTTTTTTCTGCTTTTTGTGAACCCTTTGAAAGTTGTTTTTTATTTCTTGCCAGCTGTCTTAATTTTGTTATCTAAATCGTTTAATAAGGTATCTAAAAATCCACGTATCCAGTATAGCCTATCAAACTCGAGATTGAAAGTAGCCAATGTGTACACTCTAGAACCTATGAATGTATTCCTCGTGTGTCAAAATGAAAAATGACAGCTGAACTCAGAAAAAATATTCCAAAGTGCAGTGTATATATGTAAATCAATATGTATCTGCATTTATAAATAATAAATTATGTGGCGCAACAGTCCGTAGATAACGAGGGCCTAGTGACTTACAACTCTCAACCATTCCTGTGTGCGAGTAATTGCAGGGATGGAGGGGACCTACACTACAGTTTATATGCCGAATCTGAACGGATAATTTGAGAAAGCACTTTTTCTTGACAAGAATTACTCTTGGAGAATTTGTCAGTTCCTCGCAAGAGGCAGTACCAGTGAAAAAACTGTAGGTGACACAGGCAGGGATAGAACCCAAGACCTCTCGCATGACAGTCCAACGCACTAACCATCATGCCAAGTGTACTACACTACACATGCATTTCGGACACTTATAATACTCAAAAATGAAAAATTGACGTCTGCCAATGCTAAATTTAGATTTTGAAAGAAATTTGTTTGATTGTACATGCACCTCGTGTGAAATTCATTCACATTTGTTTTCACTTGAATAAGATGAGTTCGGCGAATTTGTATCAACCAATTAATAAAAAAATTTGTAATACAATTTTTACAATATGTCAAATGCCAATTTAAACAAATGACAGCCACATCGAATCAACTGACAGGTGAACATTGTATTGATTAGTTGGTGGCATGGGGGTAATTTTCTTGCAAAAATGTAAGCAAAACAAAACAAATTAAAATGGCGACAAAACAGTGTATGACAGACTTAAATGAAAATTGAACAAATTGATTTATTCTACCGATGTAAAGTAAACAAAAGTCAGATCTGTCAGAAAAAATGTCTTGCAACTGAAGAAATAATTTTATCTGACAAATGTCAAGAGATTAATTATTATTGGAACACTCTCTTTTCTGTTATTGAATTTTGGAGACTTTGGACAAAATTTGGTAACAATTTGTCAAAGTTAATTCATCGATCTGACAGTAGATATTGTTTTCTGTGTTGACAGTTCAAATTTCTTAATAGATTCAAGTCGTAGATATAAATTCTACTGATAGTGCTGCGTTTTTCAATAAGATACATATTTTACTTTGATATTAAAAAACGTGTATTTTTTAAATTAGTATACATATATTTCTTTGTAAATATGAAGGCTTGTCATCAACAATGAAAAATACAGCTACGTTCTCAGTATCATAACCTTTGCAGGAAATTATCCATGCCCGATTTTTAAATAATTTCACGAATTCCATCTCTTAGGTATTAAATCGATTGTTAAAAATTATCATAAACCTCATCTTTTATGTGGCCTCAAAAAAAGTCAGAAGGTTCTTAGTCACAAATTCTCAGTGGTCAATTATGATTGCGCTTCAAGAAATGGCAAAGAAAGGAAACTTTTCCTTACAAAAACTATTGTCTTGTTGCTTCTGTTGATGTTAACGATTTCAATTGTGTTTTTACTTATCAAATTTCATAAAATGACAGCTTCAAAAATGACAGCTGCTCAAGAACTGGGCTATTTAAAATGAATCCTCTCAAATGTCAATGAGCAGGTTAGACAACATAAGGGACTTGAAAGCAAGGCAAATTTGTAGTAGCTGCCAAAACACAACTTCCAATTAGGACAACTTTATTGGAAAGTAAGTCAAGAAAAATCTACTTAACTATCAATTCAATTCCACTTATGTCAAAATGACGACCTTGTACCTTGCCTGAGTAGTTCTTTAAAGACAATTATGTTTTTAGTTGTTTTAACTGAAAGTAGAGGATGGGTGAAGTAAATTACATAATTTGAAGTTTATGACACTTCACCAACTAACTAGTCACCTTGGTTAAAATGTACGTTCAAAGAAAGCAGTTGACTGCAAATGAAGTCCTTTATGTTATCTGAACCTGCTCAGTAGGTATCACTCCTGTCAGAAAATTTTAAAATGGATGTGTTCACTGATTATTTAATTTACTCCTCGCTTACATTTGGTTAACACAACAATTCAACGGAGTTTTGATTTTCTTGAAGTTCAGAGTTTCATAATATGAAATTATTGCAAATCTAACTCTATAAAGTGATTATAGCAAAATGTCTTATAATTAAAATCAAAAACTTTTTACTTAGAAAAATTTCAATTGAAATACTCGTAAGTAATAGGTGAAAAACTGGAACTGCACCCTTAAACTAATAAATTATATACAAATGAACGTAGGTGTATTAAATCAAATTTTGTATAATAAATAACATGTATGCTTTTGAGTACACGTTCAGGTTGATTATGATATATTTTAACTGCATGTATTTCAAAATATGTAAATTCACTAAATTTATAGCAATACTTCGTATATGTAGCTTCAGAATTATTGTTTGCTTAAATCAACCAATCTTGACATTTCATGGAACCATTTCCGCAGCAATATATTTCACGGTTTTTAGTTATTCACACATAACACAATACCCGATGTTTGCTTAAACTTATAGCTTCAGTATAAAATCGGACTGCGTGACCCGCATCTGGGTCACATGTCAAAATAATACGTACAACCACAAAATACACAAACAACAATCATAAAAAGCAGCTAACAAAAATAATATTGAATGTTGTAGTAAAATAATAATAATTTCTAAAAATGCCATTATTTATATCCAAAACCGCCCCCATATTATATGCAATTTTCCACGCAATATACGCAACGCGCATTTTCTTGGCAACAACACCCGCGTTACATGTTTTCACACTTTAAAAATAGCATTAACAGGAGCTAAATTCAGTTTTTCTAAGAAACTAAAATTAGTTATTAGTGGGTTTTTAATTAAACAATTTTGTGTATATTTAAAATTAAATTTTAAAAAACAAAAAATATTTAAATTTAGAATAAAATAGCATATAGGACTTTCGATTTCACACAGAACTGCAGTGCGCGGGCAAAAAGAGAAATTTGAAAACAAAAATCGCTGTTTTTAAATTTGGTGTCAGTATATGATTTTAAAAATATACTCACACTCAATTTTGTGTGTTTTTTAAATATTTTATTTGAACATCACGCATTGCACTCGATTGCAGTTATTTTGCGTGCATGCATAGCAGCGATAATAATTGCAGCAATAAAATGCAATTTTCTTTTATAGAGGTGGGCGCTGAGCTGCGTTGGTTTATGTTGCTATGTCAGTGGGTGGAAAATATTTCACAAGATGTCATAACAAATTTATACGATGTTGGCTTTTTCTTTCTATTTGAATTTGAGGGTATTTTATGTACATATAGAAAAATTGCAAATTTATGCAAGGAACTAAAAATTTATGTGGTTTATAGATGAAAAGAAAAATTGGCTACAAACGAAGGCGACAACGACGACAACAACGACGACGACGACTTACGGTCCTTGATGGTTGAAGTTTTGGTTTTGCTTTTATAGGAGTTTTATGGGAATTTGTTTTTTTGTAATGAAATAATCACAAATAAAATAGAAAACATAAAAAAGAATGATTTTGTTTTTTTAAAAGTAAAAAGATTAATTTAAAACCAGACGAATCACCAAGAGTGATGTTTGGTTATGAAATAAATGTGAATTTTATGTTATTTTAAATATATAAAGAAGTCAAAGAAGACAAAAACCCTTCAAGTTCAAAAGGTTTGACGTTAAAATAAAATGGTTTTAATTTTGAATCATAAAACGAAATACCAAGAAGTCTGTAATCTGTTGACATGGACATTGAAAAATTACTTTTATAAATTTGTACATCAACAAATTTTATACTAATTCTACAAAATTTAAATTAAAAAAAAGGGACTAAATAAGATTTTTTCTTTGCAATATTAAATATTTAAGTTTAACGTTCTTGTTTTTGCATGTACTGTACATACAAGTGCTTTGAATTTTTGTTTTTTTTTTTTTGTTTATATTTGCATTTAAACTTTTCACAAAAATGTTAATTGGAATATGTCTTATAAAAGGTTTATTGAAGCATTTTCAAAACAATTAAAACAATTTGATTATTGGGAAAACAATATCTTTTTTTTGAGGTTTTAATCAGCCAAACTTGGATAGATAAGTACTTATTCAAAATTGAACTTTTTTAAGTTAATTTTTTAAACATACTCATAGTTCTTTTAAAAATGATTCGAACGATATTATACATAAAGCGTGTCCCGTAAATGGTTGTAAAAACTGAATGTAGCCTTATAATGACCTTTCAGAATAAGATGGAATTGTTAGTAACGGCTCTTGAATAACAGCTGTTTTAGTAAAATATTGGAAACACATACTTTCAGTTGGTTTTACTCTGTTCACAAATAATTTTAGTTTGCAATGTTCTTAACATTTTAAAATAACAAAATTTTACTAGAAATAAATTAATACTTAGAAATGTAAATCAAACTTATTTTTTGCACTTCATTCTTTAAAGTAGTATGCTGACAAAAATTTGTAGGGCTTGGTGTTGGTTTTGTATTTCTTTGTTCTTAAATATTTTAAAAATTTATAAATTTTATCAAAGGTAAGAGCAAATAAAAAGTAATATGTACATCTTTTTTTTTTTAATAAAAGAAAAACCTTTGGAAAATAACAGTAACAGTTCGTTAAAAACTGTTTCAGGCTAGAATTATTCGATACTGGGAAATTATATTAACTTAGGGGTAATTCAAAAATGAAGAATAATGGTAATGATTAAAAAATACTTCTTAATTGATGATGCCATTTGTTTCAGTTTTTGATTTAAAAACAAGCATCTTTCGAATTTAAAACAAAACAACAATTAACAAATATTTATAGCAAAATAATGTATAAAATGAAGAAATTCTAAAGTCAGTAGCTATAAGCTATCATGAATTGTTTATCTTATACAAATTTTTCAAACTAATTTTTCCTAAATTTTACCTAATATCAATCTCTTACAATACAAAATTATTCCGTAGGCACTGTTCTTCTTCTTTCTAACTGTAACCAATAAATTATTAATTAGTTACATTAATAGTTATTAAATATACTAATAGTGACATAATAATTCGTTCGTTGGATATTTTTTAAAAATGTCATCAGGCATACGATACAAAATCAGCCACTATATTTTTGTTGAAGCAATAAAAATATTTGTTTTATAATCTTTTATAAAGAAATTATCTGAAGGCGGTATATTTCCTCGTTTTTGAGATATTTTTGTAAAAGGAAGTTTTTCCAAAAGTGGGAACGTACGTTTAATCTTTCGAAATGTCAAAAAAATATCAATTGGACAAAACTTAACCCATTCAAATATTTACCAATGAGAAGATGAGAGTTCACAATTTTTCTAACCAACTTTCAAGTAAAGTAATAAGTTTTTGTGTATCTTTTTGTCTCCATTTATATTAGAAAAGCGATTCTATAATTATATTTTTCTCGCTCATTTTTATTTGATGTGTAAAATTATAATAAAATAGGTTTCTAGAAAATAAAATTGGCACACATTTTTTGAAGTGTTATTGTAGATAATATAATGCCTGACTGGATCGCACGAGAACTTGATCCTGTATCCAAAGAGTCTGTTTAAAAGTGTGTACCCAAAAGGTAAAAGCTTTTAAGTCTATTTTTTATAGTTTTTCAAAAAATGGATTTTTAACTTGTAATCCTTGTGTAAGAAAAATTAAGAAGGTTTTCAGTAATTTTGCCTTTATTTATAAAATTATATATATAGTAAAAATAAATGTTGATAAGTGGAGTATTTAATATATTTTAATGTTTTTTTCCTTGAGTGCTTTTACCAAAACAATTTTACAGTTTTTCATTTACTAAGTATCCTATTAAAGATGTTTTTAGGTCGGTTAAACCGTTATTTTGTTTTTATTTCTATACTTTTTTTTATTAAACAAATATGGTAAAACATCTTGAGTCAATATAAGAAATGTAAAAAGAGGCTGGGATGCGACCCACACTGATAACTTCCCATCCCGTCTGTCGATTTGTCTTGCTTAAAAGTTTCTCTATATGTGTCAATTTTTACCAAATTTGCGTAGGTACTAATTTTTGTAGATTTTATTTTTTTTATGAAAAAACGGACTGTTGGAATTTTATAAAAAAAATTACTGAATATCGAAAACAATATTTTCTGTGAAATAAAATAAGTTTGAAGTTTGTAATTTTTAAAAAGCTATTTGAGTCGAAAATCAATTTTTACCAACTTTTATTAATTTTATTATTAATTTTTTTTAGGTTTTTATTTTTAGTAAAAAAGCGGTCAATTCGATTTTTCTTAACATTTTTCAAAATGTTGAAAACAATATTTCTTATAAGATAAAATAAGTTTGAAGCCATAATCTCAAGTTTTTGAAAAGAAGTTTGAGTCGAAATTCAATTTTTACCAACTTTGAGTAATGTTTTTTTTTAAGTTTTTATTTTTTATAAAAAAAACTGTCAATTAGATTTTTCTAAAAATTTTATCAGATGTCAAAAACATTATTCTTCGTTGGACAAAATTGTTTTGGAGATGAAATCATATTTTAGTCGTAAAATTTTCGAGGTGACAAATTTTTTTTAGTTTTTTTGATTTATAAAAAAAACCGTTACTTGGATTTTTTCCCAAAACTATAATTGTTTTATTACGTTACAATATATGTATGATATAAAATTTAATTCAAGTCTTTACCGTCATTCGTTCATGAGATATTTGGGTTTAACCAAAATTTTCACCTTTTTTTTTTAAACTGCTATAGTAAAAAAACCCACCACGCAATTTTCTTGAGAGCCCTTTCCGCATCTTTCTACCTTACTATCTGTATAGCAAAATTTATTTGAAGTCGATAGCTCTTCTGGTTCTTGAGCTATGGACAACGAAAAAAACTTCGCGAACGTACGGACGTACTAACGTATGTACACACGCACGCACACACATCTTTCTAAAAATCTTTTATTTCGACTCTATGAACCTTGAAACGTCGAGAAATGTCAAAATTTTCAATTTGACAAATCGGACCTATTACAATAACTTCCTATGGGAAGTTAATAAAAAATAGACAAAAATAAGAAAATTCGAATTTAGATTTTTCACCAAAAAATTTGTATTGGGAATACAGTTATTTGTAGTCTTAAAAAAAATATGAAAAAAATGCTGACGCCAATCTGCTTAAAACTTTAGTTTCCGCAAGTTTAAACTCAATCGATCGAATGGTTTGAGCTGTAGAGGAGAGGACAGGCTGACAGAAAGACGGACGGAATCGGGGGACCCACTTTTTTGGACTTCTCTACCAATGTAATATCATGTTTGACTAAAATCTCGAGTTTGGAATTTTTTACGAATTCAATACTTTCCAATCCATACATGTAGTTCCTATATGTCGCAACTAAAAATTGTCAAAATTCAAAACTACAATATCCTTTAATCTAGGATGTTTTTTTTTTATTTCGTTTGTGTCATTTTTGTGTTCATTTTAATCGGAATTTTAAAAAATGCAGCAGTATAAAATTTCAGCTTATTGTCCTTAAGTTTTAATTAATTAAAATTAAATTTTGTTATATTCAAAACCTCAAGGCCAGCATATTTTTGTGACATGTGGATTGATTGCAAAATTCCAATAACATTTTCGTATTTTAAAATACTTAGTCGTATAATAGGTAAGGTACTATCAAAATATTAATAAGTTATTAAAATCTCCAATTGACTTATTTCTTTATCCAGCTTAATTGGTGTTATAATTGCCTTATTATTCTTTATGTACATACATATTTGTGACTCAACCTCTTGATGATAATATTTTTAAGTAGGTAACAGCTAACAAATCGTTCGTTCTCATACCTATTCAAACAAAATATATAAAGCTGATAATAAATTGATATTGATTGATTTCAATGGCCACAATTTATATTTGATGCCAGTATCACTTCCAATAAATAAATACCTAAACAATATAATACCATCCCCGACATTTTTGTTTTATTTTGGCGAGACTGGTAACCAATATTAGTTCGAGTTTTTGGATTATATACACAAATATCGACCCAACGACTGACCGACCGACTCTTAAAACAAATTATTCATTTTGTGCGGTCATTGAGGTTTGTGAGTTCTCGAGAAGCATTAATAAAATTGTCACCCAAAGCTAAACTAAACCAAAACCATTATTTAAACCAAAAAACAAAAATACTCGTAATATAACATCGAAACACAAAAATAACAACAATTGAAAATGGTGTCATTGGTCTCCCATTGTTATGGTGGTTCCAATTTAATTTACAAGGAGTCATTTCTTTATCCCTATTTGCCTCCTTTTTTCGTTGTTGTTGTTTTTTTGGTTTTGTCCACAGTTTGGCATGTCATTCAACTTCCCTTTCTTCTCAAAAATAGTTAAGTGCTCTGCCTTTGTTTTTTTCTACTATATTCGTATAAAGAACAAAAAGAAAGAAAACAGTTGAAAAATGACAGAAGAAAAAATAAGAATTACGAACTTCCAGAAAAATACTATTTCATTCCAAGGAATATTAATTTATTGTTCATTATCTGGCAAGAGGAGACTGGGTGACATTAAAGTAGTATAATTAAGTGCGTGACATTTGTGGGGAGGGGGGGGGGATTGTTTGGTGTTAACTAAAGCTATGAATGGCACCACAATAAACCAGCTCAACAAATATGCGCCCTCTCTCATTAACTACACGAATCCACTTCCATTTCCACAAAAGACATTGGTTTTTGTGATTGCCTTGGTGCCGTCCAGTCGCAAATGACACCACATTTTTCTGGGATTGGTTTGGTTCTATTTCCTTCAATTTCTGTCACCATAAATACAAGATGTTGCACCCTGTAGTGCGAAAGAAAGACTTCCGTATTCAAAAAGTTATACTCATTAAATACTTTGGTACAATAAGCGGGGTTGCATGAATTTGCTTATTAAATGTTGATTAAAAAGCTAGACAAATAAAAGTGATGTTTTACAGATATTATGCATTAAGTTGATCTTAATATTAAATGCGGCTTCAATGTTATGAATGAAAGTAATTTAAAGGATGTCTACATTATTTTCATAACCCACATAAACGAATTCACAGAATTCTGAGCAATTCTAAGCAATTCGAAACAATTCGAAACAATTCTGAACAATTCTAAACAATTACAAATTATTCAAAATCATCCAAAATAAACAACAACTTGATGGAATTTCAATAATTAAAGGTAAAACTTCAACTCAATAGAAAAAAGCTGTACAAAGAAAATTGAAAACTTTAATCAATTATTATTCAATAATATTAAACTGTATTCCTAGCTCGTATTCGTCAATCCTGGAAATTTTGACAAAGCTTTCACTTTAAGCTTAACATTATGTATATACATGTCCCATTGGAATTGAATTTTCATAATAATTCAAGTGAAAGAAAAAACAAAAACATACAAACAAAAAGAATGAAATCTGATTCAGCACCTTCTTTACTTATATTGAAATGTTCTTCCAGAAAACCATGACTAACTCTGATGGATTGGGTAATATTAATTTGGCATGCTTCCAGAAGCAAACACTCTGTTCACTTCACAGAACACAAATCAGGATGAGGCTATATAATATTTTAGAGCATGTCCCACATGAATTATGTGAAACTCAAACTCCCGCGACATCCACCATCAGCGCCTTCGTTGTCGTTGTCGTTGTCGTTCCTTGTTTCTTTTCCATGACGGAAATATCTTAAATTAACATAAATTCAACAATAATTTTGTCAAAGTTTCATTTAAAAAATCTTTTATAGAATGTTGTATGACTTTACATACATTTTATTAGTAGGTGAGATAAATTTGTATTTGAAAGATATGATGGAATTTTATCTCTAAGCAATATTTTTATTCCCAAAAACACAATTTTTCAACCGAAAAAGGGGGACCTTTGAAAAAAGAATGGGTTGGTATTTATTTCGATTTATTACTTTTAAGGTTTTTATTGATTGAATACTTATATTAGGGGTATTTTTCTTAATAGCTTAACTTTCTGAGGGTTTTGGGGCTTAAGTTAGGTTATACGAGGCTTTAACTAGAAGTAATGAAAAGCTTTTAAGGCTTATGGCTTACCGAAAATACATTTGAATGTGAAAAAGTTTTTGTCTTTGGGGATCGAAGAATTTGAATATTTATTCAACCTTTATTCAACTTAAATGATAATTTTATAAGGGTGAAAGGACCAACAAAAACTTTTGTTTAAGATGTGTAGCAAACGTGTCTGCTTCCCGTTTTTTTTACAATAATAATTAGATATATAATTTGTGTAAATTTATCAAGAAAGTGTCCCAAAAATTTACACAATTAGCCATCATTTGTTTAGTTTAGACAGAGAAGTTTAAAATTAAGTATCTATTAGAGAGAACAACGGGCTTAAATTGTTGAAAAATATTAAAAAAAAAAACTAATTGAAATTGTTTGTGTGGAAGGTCCTTAAAAGCTATTGTAATACTCTGCATACTTAAAATAAATTTCTAAAAAGTTTGAAAAAAATTATGAATATGAAAATGTTCATAAAATATGTTTTACAAAGTAACAATTTCAAAATTGCCACTTTTACTTTTAGCAACATTGCAATTCCAAATGACTTGTGTGTTTCTGACCTTTTAAATTAATAGGTATGTTCCTTAGATTGGAGTTTATTAACTTCCCATAGAAAGTTATTGTAATGGGTCGATTTGTCAAATTGAAAATTTTGACATTTCTCGACGTTTCAAGGTCCCTAGAGTCGAAATAAAAGATTTTTAGAAAGATGTATGTGCGTGAGTGTGTATGTACGTTCGTACGTCGGTACGTCTGTACGTTCGCGACGTTTTTTTCGTCTTCCATAGCTCAATAACCAGAAGAGATATCGACTTCAAATAAATTTTGTTATACAGATAATAAGGTAGAAAGGCAAAATTGCGTGGGTGGTTTTTTTACCATAGCAGTTTAAAAAAAAATGTGAAGATTTTGGTTAACCCTAAATATCTCATGAACCAATGACGTTAAAGACTTGAATTAAATTTTATATTATATATTGTAACGTAATACAAAACAATTTTTGAAAAAAAATCCACTTAACGGTTTTTTTATAAATCAAAAAAACTGAAAAAAAATTGTCACCTCGAAAATTTTATGACCAAAATATGATTTCATCTAAAATAATTTTGTGCAACGAAGAATGTTTTTGACATCTGATAAAATTTTTAGAAAAATCTAATTGACAGTTTTTTATACAAAATAAAAACCTAAAAAAAACATTACTCAAAGTTGGGAAAAATTGAATTCCGACTCAAATATCTTTTCAAAAATTTGAGATAGTGGCCTCTAACTAATTTTAACTTATAAGATATATTGTTTTCAACATTAGGACAAATTTTGAGAAAAATCGAATTAACATTTTTTTTTTACAAAAAATAAAAACCTAAAAAATAAAAATTATAAAAGTTGGTAAAAATTGATTTTCGACTCAAATATCTTTTCAAAACTTTGAGATATTGGCTTTAAACTAGTTTAATATTTCAAAAAAATATGGTTTTCAACATTCGATAAAATTTTGAGAAAAATTGAATTGACAGTTTTTTTTACAAAAAATAAAAACCTAAAAAAAAACAATACTAAAACTTGGTAAAAATTTACTTTCGACTCAAAAAGCTTTTCAAAAATTAAAAATATTGGCTTCAAACTTATTTTATTTCACAGAAAATATTGTTTTCAGTAATTTTTTTTATAAAAATCCAAGAGTTTTTTCATAAAAAAATAAAATCTACAAAAAATAGTACCCAAATTTGGTAAAAATTGATACATTTTAAGCAAGACAAATTGACAGAAGGAATGGGAAGTTTTCAGTGTGGGTCGCATCCCAGCCTCTTTTTTGTTTTGATTTAATTGTCATGAACTGTCACTTCTTAGACGTGGTTAGATACAGGATTTTTAATAAAAAACAAACTCTATGTTAACCAGTTTACAATTTTCTAATAACTGGTAAATTACTAATATTAACGAAACTGCTTATAATTTACCAATTAGAGGTTTCATTTTGATATTTAAAGAAATCAAGTAATTTAAAAAAAAAAATCAATAAAAACTCATTTAAATATAAAAAATAATTTGATTTAAAACGATAACCGATATCAGCCAAACTAACCACCACGACTACAATTGCAGCACCAACATTTTCTTACAAAATTTTCCATTTTTCAATTCGCATATTTGCAGCTGTCCTCGATAACTTCGCAAATTTCATCTTTAAAGTCTTGAATTGATTGTGAAGCATTATTATTACTCTTACCTTCCACGTGGCCTTAAATAAAATAGTCTTAAATCGTTTGTGCACAAGTCTTGTTAGCCAATTGTGATCATCTCTTCGAGTAATAAAATTCAGGAGTTGTAAACAGTGACTGCAAAGTATTTAACATTTTTGTGTGAATTTTAAGAATTGTAATGCGTGTATCCATCCATTTTTGTAACGGCCCAAATAGCGAGTTATTCTAAATGAAACATCTTAATGGAAAACCCTTAATTAATTTAAAAACCAGTTAACACAAAAAGTAATTTAAAATTTTGCGCCACTTACCAAAAAGAACTTAAATTCCTATAAGCCTGAAACATTAGAAAAAGTTCATGAGGAACTAGTTTTTGTAATGGGTACGATTTTTTTAATTGAAAATTTTGAAACATAATGTTTCAAGATCTCTAGAATCTAAATTAGATAACGGTATTTTTATAAATAAAAAAAAACTGAAAAAAAAATGATTGTTACTTCCAATATTTTACGAAAAAATATGATTTTATGTCCAAAATAATTTTATACAACGAAGAACAGCGTTCTTGACATCTGGTCAAATTTTGAGGAAAGTCAAACTGAGAATTTTTTTTTTACAAAAAATATAAACCTAAAAAAACCTTACTATAACTTGGAAAAAAATTTATTTTCGACTCAAAAATCAATAAAAGATATTGGTTACAAAAAAATATTGTTTTCGACATTCAGTAAATTTTTAATAAAAATCCACCTGTCAGTTTTTTCATAAAAAACTAAAATCTACACACAATAGTACGCAAAATTGGTAAAAAATTTATATTTGATTCTGGATGTCTCGTGAATAATAAATAAATACAAGTATTGACTTCAAAATGATTTTATTTTGTGCTAAATTTTCTTAGAAAAATCCAATCTGTTTTGTTTATCTAAGTAATAAAAACTTTCAAGAAATTCTACTAAAATTAGTAAAAATTGATTTTCGACTAAAAATCTCGTTAACAAAAATTGATTTTGAAATCAAACTGATTCAACATATGCATAATATTTTTGTTAATTTTTTGTTACATTTTTAGGAAAATTTAACTGACAACTTTCTTAATAAACAAAGAAAAATATAGACTTTAAATTATTTGTCTCACACAAAATATTGTTGTAAATATTTTGTTAAAGTTTTAATCAAAACAAATCAACAGACGGGATGGAAAGTTATCAGTGTGGATCGCATCCCAGCATCTTTTTCTTATTTTATTTTACTTTTATAAAAATTGACTCAAGTTTCGATTAATATTTTGGAAATATTGTAATTTTTTGAGGTAAAAGTACATACTTGGTCTTTGAGTCATTTTTAAAGAGCATTTTTGTTATTTTGGTCACCCAAAAAGGTCAGACACCCGGAAATGTATAAAATAAAATTTATTAAAATGTGTTAAGGGCAATTAACTTTATTTATTTTAAAAATATCAAAGGAATTCAATTTCCCATAAATAGACCGGATTAAAAGAACGCCCACCTAATTTTCATTTCACGAGCTGAAAATAAAAAACAAATCACTTGTTGATCTTTCTCATGACCAATTTGTATTGTTGACAATTTATTTAAAAAAAGACAACAATTATATGTAATATTGTTTAAAAATATACACACAATACATTTTCCTCTTAACCCATTTTGAAATAAATTAATGTAAAAAGCTTCCTTTTTATAAATGTTGTTCCATTGGAAAAACTCGTTAGCACTATGAATATTTGTTTCTTTCATAAAAATGCATACAATTTCTCCTTCAAAAATTAAGTGAAATGTGACGATGAACTGCATTTTTCTGACGACATTCCTGGCATTATCCTTTTTATATTTGCCTTAGACAAAGGTTCAATATCCGTTTGATTATTATGAGTGAAGATAGGTGCGGTTATAGTCATAGTTTCGAGATCCTTTTTATAGACGGTTTGTCACATCACAAGTCTCGACTTGGCACCGGAAATAAAATAAGAAAAATAAATTCACCACCATGTTGATGGGAAATGTAGCGTTCAATGCACCCGTTACGTCGCCTCGTAGTTGTCGTTTCGTCGTCAGTCTGCAGTCGTCGTCATATTGCAGACTCTAAGCAAAGCAATGACATCAAATTTTCCTAACGATTTTGTAGCTTTCCATTCTATAGCTCTCGCATTTTTAATATGACGCCCGACAATGTCAAATTGAATCACTTACGGACAACAAACAGGAAAAAGAAGGAACATTACTTTCCCAACAACAATGGCACCACATCAACAGAAGCAGCAGAATTGTAAATCCGGATACTGAACTTTGTGGCATTTCCTTGACAGGGACTAAGTTGCGCCCTCATTTTTGTAGATTTTACTCTTTTATATATATATACAAAAAAAAAACACCATTGTATATGCTGATGCAAATGTAGAAGGGGATTTTGTGGAAATAAATGTTTATAATAAACAATAGCGTGTCAATTTATTTTGAAACCGGAGCAGAAAATTGATATCTGCGATGTTAAAAAGAATCATTCGAAAAGCTTTCATCTGCGAATTTCCTGGAAACAATAGCTGCAATGGAAAATACACATTTCCTGGTTGATAAAATGCATAAAATGTGAATGAACTTTTAGAATCAACAGGCTTGTCATATAACAGCCAGGGCCGTAGATATGGGAAATTATATACATTTTTGAATTTTAAAACGTTAAAGTACAAGATTTTTTAAAAAAAAGTTTGAGAAGTATGATTTTGACAAATTTAAGAAAAAGTGCTAAAATATTGATTCAGGAGCAGAATAAAGAAAGTCTGGACTTAATTTTAAATATTGTCTTAACACTTTCTATTTTATTCTTTATTTTTCAAATTTTATTTCCTTCAAATGTTGAATAGTAAAAAGGACTTATAAAATATTTTGACATCAGCGTATTCAATCTTGAGGAGAAAATGTATTGTTAATAAATATATTCTACAAACACAAGTTTAAAAATATCCCCTAGATCCGCATTAACATAATTTTAGCTACGACTCTGATATTTTATGTAAGAGTGAGAAGTTGTCTGTAGACGTCCCTATTATGGTTCAACAAAGCTGTGTGGCGTCATTATTCCGCTGAATTTTTGTTAAGATGAAAAGAAAAGATGAAAAATTTAAATTATCATATTTCACATTTCATCAGTAAAAATAAAAAATAAAAATAAAAACAAATATTTCCAAGACGTGTTTTGATATCCTTAATGCCTCTGAGAAAACTTTTTGTTAGACCGTCTTTGTTATAGTAATTGAATATGCACTTAAGCTGTAGCAAATTATATTACAATGTGTACCCAGTATTTAAGACAAGATAGGCAAATGTACAGAGATGGAGATGGGTATGTAGGTACATAAACATATTGTATTCTTTAATAAAAGGCAGAATTTTAAGTCTAGAAAAATACAAACTAATTTGCCATTTGGTGTTTCAAATGAAGGACTGTTTTGAAAAGTAACAAATCTATGAATTTTTAAAAATGTTCTTATAACTTTGAAAATTATCATATTTTTAACGATTTTTTTAAATACGATTGCAAAATCGTTCAGTTTTTGAATATTTAAAGTTTTAACCAATTGATAATTTTGTATTTAGCCATATCTCAAGAATGAATACAAATATTGACTCAATTTCAATATATTTTACATATAGTACTCGTAAGATCAAGACTTTATAAAGGCTTATTTTTTGTGGTAATTATTTAACCGAGATTATTTAATGATCTCGTTTATTTTTTAGTCTATGTTATTTTTAACTTTAATCCTTAAGTTTCTTTTAACCTAGGTTATTTTAAAACTTAAGTTTCTTATAACCTACGTTATTTTTATTTGCTTTAATTTTTAACCTGTTTAATTTTTAACCTCGATTAGTTCATAACACTGGTTATTTTTAACCTTGGTTATTCTTTGTAACCTTGTTTAATTCTTAAACCACGGTTATTTTATAACTTTGATTATTTTGTAACCTTGGTTATTTTTTGTAACATTGTTTAACAATTAAACTGTTTTATTTTTAAAACACGGTTATTTTATAACATTGGTTATTTTGTAACCCGTGTTATTTTTTTAATTTGTGTTATTTTATAACCTGGGTTATTTTTTGACCTGGATTATTTTTTAACTTAGGTTATTTTATAAACTAGGCTATGTTTTAATCTCGGTTGTTTTATAACCTAGGTTATGTTTTCAACTTACTTATTTTATTACCTGGTAATTTGTTAAACTTTGGTTATTTTTAACCACTTTTTTTTGTAAACATCAGTTATTTTATAACCTTGGTTATTTTTGTACTTTGGTTATGTTATAACCTTGCTTATCGTTAAGGCTGGATCATTTTATAACCTTGGATATATTTTAGCATGGATTATTTTATAACCTCGAGTGTTATATAATCAGGGTTATTCTTTAACCATAGTTATTTTATACAGAAAATATTACCAAAAATAGATTTTCCGTCCAATATCTTAAGAGAAATCAATGATATTGACTTTGGGTAAATTTTATTTTATACACTTCGTGTCACATGGATAGGGACAAGCTGTTTTCGTTTTTTATTTGTCGATATTTCTTAAACCCTTAAGTTTTTGGAAAATCCCAAATGTGGAATGAATGAGGTATAAATTAACTTTATATTGCATGTAAGCATTTTTGGATTAAGTTGATAAATACAAGTTCTATGACGGTTTTTCCAAAAAAGGTCATACAAAGTACCTGTTTTTTGTGTCACATGGATAGGGACAAGATCTAAATTTACCTGTAAGACCCTTTAAAGTAAATAAAATAACGAAAAATCTTATGGTTAAGTTTTGACGATGCTTTTTATTAAACCTCGGTTATTTTTGTACCTTAGTTATTTTATAACCTTACTGATTTTATAACCTAAATATTGGTTTTATTGAATGGATTAAAATAATTTTTAGTAATGTGTGCTGCCTCCTGATTTCTAGATTACAATTCATAGAGTGCTGCCAGATGATTGAGCGAAATTTGGGCCCAGACCAGTTTTATGGCTTCAATAACCTCTTCGGTTTTTTGGTATTTGAACAACAAATTTGTAAAGGGACTTCCGTTATTTTAAGTCTTAAAAAAAATGAAAAAAAAAAACACCTAACGAGAATAAGTTCTAAACCTTAATCTTTAAATTTGAAGGTTTGGATTTTAGGGGCGATAAAAGACAGACAGAATCGGGGAACCAACTTTTTTCGACTTCTCTACCATCGTTATGTCATGTCTGATTGAAATCTCAAATCAAAAAACTACTTAAAAAATTTTACATAAGAGAAAACAACGATTTTGTTTTCAAAATAATTTTCTGCCGCAAAGAAAAGCATTTGGGATAAATGATTTTATTTTAAGAGAAAATCAAATGCATCGTAAAAATACCCGGCGCAAGTTCTTAATGGCCTCAGTAAAATGTTATGATTTTAAATCACATCAGAGGGTCTTTGAAAAATTGCAAGTCTTATGCCTAGAATTAGGATTTTTTTTTAAAGTATTTTTATTCATTTTTGTTCAAAATGTAGACTCTAGCTTTTGAGCCTACATTTTTGACTATTCAAAATAGCACACCTAACATAGTTTATGAATTAAAATTTCATTAAGAATTAAAAACGACCTTGTTCATAATATTCAGCTGCCCAGTGATAATTTCGTTTACTCTTTTGATGAACCAACAACCAATTTCATAAAATGTCTTGAACTTGATTTAAAAACAAATAGTTTTATAAATGTAAACCTCAAAAATTACTCATTTTTTTAAATATACAAAAGTGATCACTGTGATCTGTGAAAATACCTTTCTGAATTTTATAGATCTTTGTTTCTTAATTACCTATCACCTTTGCCTTCACAAAAGTATCTATTTAATTTGTTTCCCTGAAATTCCCTTAATATTTAAACCACTTCCTTACAAATTTTTTTTAGAATATAATAATTTTTATCATATATTAATACACGCTTTTAAAATATCCAAAAAAAAAATTTTCTACCTAAAATTGAATTCTATCATATACACTCGGGCGTATGCGCATTTTTTAAAAATTGATTGTCTAACAAAATCATCTCCATTTATGTCTGTGGACGATTAACGTTACCCCAACTTTGGAATACTTAAATATCATATGATATTGAAATGATTAGACTATTATTAGACGAAATACAAAAAATCTTCTAGAACTTATACCAGACGCCTTACCTTGAACTCTTAAACTATTTGAGTCTGTTTTATTTTCAAAACAACTGCTTTCAAAAATAACATACATAAATAAAATTCCATACAAAACAAAACACTTTCAATTTAAGTTTCAATTTATTTAAATTTTACCACCACTAACCGCTAATAAACTTCCCATTTTATATCACCAACAATTAGGGTAGGGTATATTTTAAGTAGTCTCGGAGTCGTTGGTATATAAAATAAATGCGAACAAATTCTTATTTCTTGCCATATCCCGCTCGCATCATCACCTTTCATTGTTGTTTTTGAAACGATTGAGTGCTAAAATTTCAGCAGACTCTATTTTTATTTCCCGTAAAAGAAAAAGATGAAAGTTAAGACCAAACAAAAACCAAAAAATTAAGTTAAAAGTGTTAATTATCATTTTATTCTACATTTCCCGAAATAACATCCTCCAATCCTCATCTCTATACTTACCGTGCGTCGGTCGTCGGTCGCTTCAACAAGCATCATTCACAAGGAAATAAGAAAAATAAGCCGCTTAATTGAGGATCTTTTACACGAGAAACACCTACAACATTACCACTGCCAGTGCCAGCGCCATCGCCATCGCTACCGACAGGCATCAGTGTTACCAAGCCTTAAAGATATATACCCTTTTCTTCTTTTTGTCCATTGTAGTTGCCTTTCTAATTACACGATGGAATGAGAAATTTTCCACCATTAACGCGGCGTCATATTCCCATTCACGGTGCATTTTAAATGCCATAAAATCTCATTGTACACAACAATAACAATAATAATTGTGAATTAAATTAAATGTTTCGGTTAAGAGTGTTTTCCGCCGTTTTTAGCAACAATTATTATTATTCTTTTGGAATGTTGTATGTTAATATGTATTGTATTGTATGTTAATATAAAGAAATTTAAGTTCTTATTCCGGAAAAGTTTCCCCCCAGTTCTTGATGTAGTCGATAAGGCACCTATGTACCTTAGACTGTTTCAAAAAAAAATCCAAAATGTTTTCGATTTTACTAAGTGGCAAGGTCACTTGACTTCCTTACGTCAGGTGTTTGAGATAATAGTTTTTGAAGTTTTCTATAAAATTTGGGAGGTTTTCAAAATCCATACTTTGAAATATTAATAATTTTTCGTATAAGTTTCGAAAAATCATCAAAAGCTGTCAGATTTTATCTGTTTTACAGATATTTTAAAGATATGCTGAAACATTTTCGCTAAAACAGTTTTTAACAGAAAAAGTCAAAACGGTTTTTAAGGCAATGCTATCACATCAAGCTTCTGAAATATATTGAAAAAAAATACGGAAACTAGGTTCAAAAAAAGATATTTTGAGAATTTGAGTTATGGAAATTACATAACTCCAAAACCTATTTTTCAAAACCATCAAATCATTAAATTCAAGGTTTTCAAAACTTCATATATAGTGTTATATCTAATTAGAATTTCCAGAAACTAAGTAAACAATAATACAATTTATTGTTAAGAATTGTGTAGTGTCTTACCTACCTAGAAAACACCGTTTTTGTTGTTTTTTTTTTTTAGTTTTTAAAGAGACGTACATACTTCAAAAATTTAAACTCGAAATTTAAATTAAGGGCAACTTAACCTCCTTAAAAAAGTATTGTTTTGTTCGTAAATCAAACTTATTATTTTCCAAGCGTGTTGGGTGACTCTAAACATGAATCTAAAAAGCTGAAATTTTAACAGGAGTATTACTTTGCTAAAAATCTATATGCATTTTAAAAATCAAAGACATTTTTTGGTTTTTTTGAATCAGTCTTATGTGCCTCGTACTTACGTCGCGTCGCGTCGTCGTCGTCGACTTCGAGAACATTGCACTTTTTATTTTAAACGATTATCTGATGAGTGCCCTAAATTTTGATAGACTTTTTATTTTAATGTTGTTTACAAATACGTGAGCTCTGAGAAGTTCAAGCTTCAAGACATGGGTTAATGTGGTTCGTGTATATTTAAATAAATATTTTGACATACATAATTTTTGTATAATTTTATTTTTGTTTTTAACCAGGTTTTGGGTCATATTTAATTAATATAACCAGAACAGGGTTATTTGGGTGCCTCTCCATGTTTTTCATGTTAAAAATAGTGAGATGGAGCATTTTTGAAATTCCTTGAAATTTGATTTTTATGATTAACGATGAGAGAAGATTTTATCGTTATATCCTGATGGCCTTATTAATGGTAATTATTATACTATAAACGGTGGTGGAGACGGTGCTGGGGAAGGTGATGGAGGGCAGGCGGGTGGCTGGTTTTTTAAAGTATATAATGTTGTTAAAAAATATGGGTCTCTGGGTAATTGGAACGGAAAATTTTCTTTTCAGAGTGACATTTAAAAATGACGTGCGGTTGAGTTTGTGATATTAAAGGGAAACAAAGTTAATTAAATTTGAATCATTTATTGATTCAATAAAATGTTCGTTTAAAAATCAGTTTTATGCTACTGATAGTTATTTTCGGTATAAAGGTAAGTTAATTAAAAGACATTTGCATATATTGGTTTCTTGGATCTTGTGTATATGCGAAAGTATAAGGCAAATAAATATTAATTTAGATAGAGCTCCATATTTAAGGATTGGTATGGAATTTATTTGGTAGTTAAAACGGCTTAAAGTAATAAAAATTAATGTGGGAATATGAAGCCTTCTGATTATTTAATTTTTTTTTAAATTATTTTCTTAACTGCTTTTTGAACATTAGGCTTTTGAAAAAATATTGGTAATTTTTCAGCGAGCCAAAGCTCTTAATTTGAATATTTTTACAAGTAGAAAAATATAAGTATGAAATAAATCAGTTTTGAAACTGTTATCTTAGTTTAGACATATTCTTTTAAACTGGGTCCTTCATGGCTGAATTCCCTATATATCTTTCTGGCTCATTCTACGTCGCTGTATAGCTCTTCGTTTCATCTTCTCCTCCACTCACCTTCGTGAGTGCATACGGGACCGTAGATCACGCGAAGAGCTTTTCTCTTGAAAAGACCCAATGTGCTTTTTTCATAGTCCATGCTTCTGCACCGTATAGCAAGGGGTGATGAGGGTCTTATATAGCGACACGTTGGTCGCTCGAGAGAGGGCCTTGCAACTTAATTGCTTTCTTAGCCCAAAGAAACAGCGGTTAGCAAAAGTTATTCTTCGTTTGATCTCAGCGCTTGTATTGCTTTCTGCGTTTATAGCTGAGCCTAGGTAGACGATGTCCTTGACTACCTCAAATGTACGTCTGCCGATGGTGACGTTTTGACCGAGACGTCGTCGGTGTTATAGGTCCTTTTTTGACGACAGCATGTACTTTGTTCTGCCCTCATTAACCATTAAACCCATTTTTGCCGCCTCTGTCTTAATACTCACAAAAGCCCCATTTTCAGCACGGTGAGTTCTTTCGATTTTGTCAATGTCATCAGCATATGCTAGTAATTGGACAGACATTTGAAAGATAGTGGCTCTAGGGTTGACGTGGAAGCTCTGCACTAGTCTTTCAAGTACGATGTTAAAGAAATAGCATGACAGCGCATCACCTTGTCTAAAGCCTTTTTTTTGACATCGAAAGGTTCTGTTATGTTGTTTCCAACCTTAATGGAGCAGCGCGAATTCTCCATGGTCATTCTGCACAAACGGACGAGTTTGGCAGAGATGTCAAAACTAGACACGACTCTATACAGTTCGTCCCCGTAGATGTCATATGCGGCCTTGAAATCGATGAAGAGATGGTGGGTGTCGATTTGATGTTCTTCGGTTTTTTCCAGGATTTGCCGTAAAATAAATATTTGATCAACTGTAGACTTTCCTGGTCTTAAACCACACTGATAAGGACATATCAGGTTGTTGGCGATGCACATATTACGGGATAGAAGATTTTGTAAGCAACTGATTCCTCTATAGTTGGTGCAGGTTAGAGGGTCTCAATACTGAGGTTTTATTCATCGGGCATGCTTTTTTCCAACCATATTCTACAGATAAGTTGGTGCAGGTACATCTGCTCAAGCGGCTTTGTTTTAGACTTCAGCTAAGATATGGAAATCATTTCTTTGTCTAAGGTGGGAAGACGGGATCGTTTTCTTTCGTCGTCTAAATTGAATGGATCATACTGCCTGACATTTTATTTATTTTAAAGTTAAGCACAAAATAGTTTGTAGCTCCAATTTCTTGACTTAAGGACAATTTAATTCTGCGAAAAATGTCCCCAAAAATGCCGCAAGATGTTTGGGTTTTCTAAGGCGATGCAAGAAGTTTTTCTCCCCCTCTGATCTGGCTATTATCTACAAGACTTATATACATCCAAAGCTTGAGTATAACTCCCATATCCGGGCTGGTGCTCGTGCAACTTACTTAAACCTCTTTGACAGTATTGAACATAGGGCATTTAGATTGATTGGTGATATTACCATCATAAGATCATTTACGTCGCTTGAACATCGTCGAAATGTTTCTTGTCTCACCCTCTTTTACCGTTATTTTAGCGGTTTATGATCTAGAGAAATAGCCAGTTGCATTCCTTGCCTTAAACAGTTCAACCGTAATACTCGCTCTTCTAGGAATGCTCATCAATATACCCTCGAGCCCAACAGAGATTCGTTCTTTAGCGGTACTACGCGAATCTGGAATGCTTTGCTACACTCTGTCTTTCCCAGCCATTGCAATATTCAGGAATTCAAATCCAATGTGCACCGAAACCTCCTTTCAACCCCGATCTCCCTTTCCAAGTGCTCACACTGTGTCTACATAATAAGGGTATTATCCGGTTGAGTGTACGCTTATTATAAAAAAAGAAAAATATATGGAATTTATTTGTATATATATTACTTCTGACATATTTCGGCACCGCTATTACGATTTCGTTATTCCACTACCTTTTCCAATACATATTGCCATATGGCCTCTGATGGCTCGAATACTGGCTTTCAATGCTCCAAGAGTTCCTGCTTTTTAGGCTTAAATCAATGACTTAACATTAGCCCCAAGTAATCATGAACAAGAATGCCAATTGATTTTTCAAATAATTGGATAAATGAATTAGCACAGCTCGATAGCTCTTGTAATTAACCGTAACTGTAGCTTCTTCCTCCTTTCGAATGAAATAAGGACCGATAATGCTACACCAACTAGTCAATTTGTCAATTTTAATAGATTTAATGGTGATTCGTTTAGAACTTCAATATTGTCTTCGCTCCTCGAAGGGCAATTTTCCTTATTGACGAAGCTATTTAACCAGAAACGAGCTACATCACTAAGCACCGTTAAATTCAAGAAGTGCTCTATGAACTTCAAAGTACATACATTTACACAATTTGGAAGCGTTTATCTGCAGGCGGTAAACTTTTTATGTCAATAGTCAAACAAACCATCGAAACTTGTCATGCATTTTCAAAAAACACCCTATACTATTTTGGTTTGACGTCTCTATAGAAAATAGCATTCAATATCAGGTGTTAGTCTTGAGGGGCCAATTGATAGGAAGTTACCAGTGTGAATCGAAAACCAGCATTATTGTCAAATTTTAGTAAATGCAACTATTGTATAGCTAGTCATTTTATTTTGGATATCAACTTGTCCTTCCCCATATTTTGCAGTTGCCAATTCTTGGAACCCTACATATGTATTGTATATTCCTTTTGAAAAAAGTCTTTTAACCTTCCTACAGCCTGATATACTACACTCAACCAATACCGTTTTTGTAGCTACTTTGCCATCATAAATAATTACAAACAAAACAAATTAATTACTTCAAAATTCTATTGATTGGAAAAATGATACACATCACTTTACCCCATATACATATGCTTCTAATCTCTATATAAAACACATTTAAGTACAGCTCAATAAGGCTTGCCTTAACCTTTTGTTCAGTTACCCTGACAACTCACAATAATGTTTAATTTTAATTTATTCTCTCCGATTTCATTCGATGAAAGCAATTAAAAGTTTACAAACTACTTGGGGGGTAAAATGAAAATGAAAATGAAAAGTTACTATCCCTATTTCTAGCTAGGTCCTGTTCAAGGTGAATGTATGCCAAGGAATTCGATTCAATTGAACACGTCCTTCACATCATTCTATAAAATGTTAAGCTTCATTTAGATATACCTTAGTACGTATGATGTGTACAGTGTTCAAAGTTATTTGTGTAATAATTTGTAAAATCAATTTTATAACACGTGTGCTAAGTTTGAGAAGAGTTTAAAAATATCACTTGTTACGAATTTAACCTTTTTAATTGAAAACTAGACGCACAAAATCCTTCTGATGATCCTGATGAGAAGCATTAAGGATAAAATGTTGTAAGGTTCTTAATGTTGTCACAATGTTAATCAATCAATAAAATGAAAAATATACAAAAATAAATGTTGTGTTATAACACGAAAACAGGACACACACGAGGAATTTCAATTTGAAAAACAGGACAATACCAAGTATGTATGAAATCCTTTATGTCAAACAAAATGATTGACAACTGAGTTAATTACAAAGAAATAAAAAATTAAAAAAAAAAGATATTGTGAGAGAAAATAAATTTAATTAAGTGATTGAGTAGGTATAATTAAGTTAAACAAATAAACATGCAATCCATGTCAGAAGAATTAGCAATATAGATGTCGCTGTTGCCTGCTTCCGAATTGACAAGGATCCATTTTTTCCTTCGACAATTAAATTCTCACCAGCTCCAAAGTCTGGATCGGCTGCTGATAAAATTTGACGACCATCACCATTGTTACAAAGGTCAGATGTACAGGAGCGATAATAGACTTTGTAAGTTGAATCAATTTGGATGTCATTTAAGTACTGAAAAATAAAAACAGAGCAGTTTTATTTAGTTTTAAAAAATTCATTAGGTGTCAATTATTCAAAAACCAACGACCGATTAAAGTCCCAAATTAAGTATAGGAGAGGAGTGTCTGTCTCAATTTCAATTTAATAGTTATTTAAAATAAATTTTGTTTATTTCAAATGGTTTGAACCATTTTAATTGTTATTTAAAATTTTATTTGGGTTCCAATTAAAAAAGAAATTGGACAGACAAATACCATATGCATGTGTGTATGTGATCCTGCATAACTTACCAATGGTTTGTCCTGACAATCCCTGATAAAAGAAACAATCTTTCCCACTGGATTCTGAAAATTAAATACAAATATCAATTAATTAAATAAAGAAAATTGTTCTCATTCGAGTTTACTGTGGGATGAAAAATATAAAGGTTATCTCATGATAAAGATATATTCTGTATCTTTTCCATTTTGGTTTACTTTATGTATATGATGCTGAAAATTAAAATCGTTATATTCTGATGATAGAAGTATGACATTTTGTCAAGCCCGATACAAAAAATTGCTATCATTAAAATTTGCTATAAGAATATATGGAATTTAATTTTCTCTCCATTTATGGATCAGTTATTTTATATAATAGTAGGTATATTCTTTGTCATGGTTTTGAAGGCCATTTATCAAAACAGATGATCCTTGGATTTTATTATAACTACAAATACACAAATACGTCACATTAACATAATTATATTCTTAGACATAATAAAGGGACAAATGTGCTTATGTAATGTTTGTGGAGTGGAAAATTATATTCAAATTGATACATGGAAGATTTTGAATCATTTTTCATTTTTACTTTCCATATCTTACATTTGTATTTAAGAGTAAAGGGTCCTTTTTAAAAACTTATAATGCTTATAAATTTTAAGGATCTCAATGCCTCATTTAAAGTAAATAAAGGATTTTCAAATAATATGTTTCAGACCGCTATTTGCTGTCATATTCTGACATTTGACTAGAATAATCTACGTAAAAATGGAACGATACACTCCTCAACAAAAAATTAAACAATTTAACAAAAATTGTAAAAATTTGTATTCACATTTCGCAATTTTCAGTTTTCCAAGAATAGTTTCCTAACTATGAAAAGGATTTAAAACCTTAGAGATGAAATTCCTGAAGTTATTGAGGACTTATACACGTTAGAAACGGTTTTTGTGAAAAAGTAATAGTTAAGTTATGCAATCGTAGCCTTTGGCAACCATTTAGCTGATATTGTTTTTCATTGTTTTTATCAAACCTTCAACTTTACAGTACCCATTTTAAATTGTATACAAATACAAAGTATATAATAAAAAATGCATGCCTATAAATTGTTTTTCAGAATTTATAATTTATAATATAATTCAAATTATAAAATTGACTTTTCAATGAAAATTTTAAATTTAAAAATACAAATTAAAAATTATTCTTAAGGAATTGGTTTTTATTTACTTTTGCGTTTAAATGATTTTTTATTTATTTTTGAAAAGATTTTAAATAAAATCATAAATTCCGCACTTTCTGCACCATTTAAAAAACCCTTCCTTAAAAAACATTAAAATTCACGATATTAAACATCTTGAATTCAAATTTAAAATATTCCCAATGTCAATGTCAATTTTCGAATTTACCCATAAAAAAATAATTCTTTTGTCCGATTTCATAAACAAACACTAAAAGCACTTTTATCTAAAAGTTTTTTAAATTGTATCAGGCCTTTAAATTTTATCAGTTTCACCAAGCTTGAAATGGGAAATTTCAAGGATATTTTTGTTAAAATAGAGTTCTCTGCACAACCCTGTAAAAATAAAACCCTTTTATCTTTCTATTAAGCGAATTGTGTGAGAAAAAATTAGAAAGCATTATATGTTGAAATAAATGACAAGTATCGCAAAATACAACAATGTAAACACTTCTTCAAAATTCAAAAATCGTGTGTAGTTCAAAAATAAAATATGAAAATCTTCTTCAGATAAAGATGACCAATCTAATATTCTAATTAAAAATTAAAATCATAAACATGATATTATAAATGCAATGTTGAATTTGTTTACCTATTCATTCTGTATCTCCAAGTATTAAGAACACAAATTTTATAAAACAAAACATCAGCTGTCAATCTGTCATATTAATTTTTTAATGACACTTTTAAAATGTAATGAGCCAAAAATGGGCATTTAGTTTTAAAAGGTGTATAAAGGCTTGTTCACTTTAAAACGCTTGGTGAAACCAAAATATCCTATTTAACAGTTTAAAATCCTGTTAAATGTATAAAAGCTGTTTATGAAATTGGGCTATAGTCTTGAAGTTTGTTTCAGTCAAAAATATTCGAAATTTTAAAAGTGGTCAAACTCGAAAAAATCTGCCATTTTAAGAGAAACTTGTCAGTTTATGTTTACAATTTTCAAATCTTGATGGATTTCTAAATAAATTTCAGAGGACATTAAAGAAAATGAACACAAAAATTATATTTTTTTATTTTGCTAAAATCTATGTTTAAGTGTTAATACATATGTACTTATTTTCAATAATTTGTATTTTATTTTAAAGTGTTTTTGTGATTACTTAAGGTTGCAACTTCACAAGGCTTTTGTTAAGGAAGTTATTGTAATGGGTCCGATTTGTCGAATTGAAAATTTTGACATTTCTCGACGTTTCAAGGTCCCTAGAGTCGAAATAAAAGATTTTTAGAAAGATGTCTGTGCGTGCGTTTGTACATACGTTCGTACGTACGTTCGCGACGTTTTTTCGTCGACCATAGCTCAAGAACCAGAAGAGATATCGACTTCAAATAAATTTTGTTATACAGATAATAAGGCAGAAAGGGCTCTCAAAAAAATTGCGTGGGTGGTTTTTTTTTACCATAGCAGTTTAAAAAAAGGGAAAATTTTGGTTAAACCTAAATATCTCATGAACCAATGACGCTAGAGACGTGAATTAAATTTTATATTATATATTGTAACGTGATACAAATCAATTACATTTTTGGAAAAAAAAATCCAATTAACGGTTTTTTTTTATAAATCAAAAAAGCTGAAAAAAAAATTTGTCACCTCGAAAATTTTACGAATAAAATATGATTTCATCTCCAAAACAATTTTTTACAACGAAGAATAATGTTTTTGACATCTCGTAAAATTTTGAGAAAAATCTAATTAAAAGTTTTTTTTATAAAAAATAAAAACCTAAAAAAAACATTACCCAAAGTTGGTAAAAATTAAATTTCGACTCAAATATTTTTTCAAAAACTTGAGATTTAGGCTTCAAACTTATTTTATCTTATAAGAAATATTGTTTTCAACATTTTGAAAAATGTTGCGAAAAATCGAATTGACAGTTTTCTTACAAAAAATAAAAACCTAACAAAGAAATTATAAAAGGTGGTAAAAATTGATTTTCGACTCAAACATCTTTTCCAAACTTTAAGATATTGGCTTTAAAATACTTTTATCTTTCAAAAAATATTGTTGTCATTATTCAGTAAAATTTTGAAAAAAATCGAATTGATAGTTTTTGTACAAAAAATTAAAAACCTAAAAAAAATTTTAAACAAAAGTTGGTAAAAATTGATTTTCGACTCAAATATCATTTCAAAAATTTGAGATAATGGCTTATAACAAATTATAACTTATAAGAAATATTGTTTTCAAAATTCATTAAAATTTTGAGAAAAATCGAATTGCCAATTTTTTATTACAAAAAATAAAAACCTAAAAAAAAAACAATACTGAAACTTGGTAAAAATTTATTTTCGACTCAAATAGCTTTTCTAAAATTACAAATATTCACAGAAAATATTGTTTTCGATATTCAGTATTTTTTTTATAAAAATCCAACAGTCCATTTTTTCATAAAAAAATCTACAAAAAATAGTACGCAAATTTGGTAAAAATTGATGTTCGGTTCTCGATATCTCTCAAATTTATTTCATTCATCCAATTTGTATTTGTTTATACATATAAGAAACGAAAAATTTTAGGAAATGTTACTAAAATTGGTAGAAATTTGTTTTCGACTAAAAATCTATTTAACGATACTAGATTTTGAAACTTAACTATTTCATTATATGAAAAATATTGTTGGTAGTTTTGAAATATTTAAGAATAATATTTAACTGACCACTTTTTTAACACATCACGAAAACCTACAAACTTTTAAGCAAGACAATTCGATAGACGGAATGGGAAGTTATCAGTGTGGATCGCATCCCAGCCTCTTTTTTCATTTCGTTGATACAACATTTTTGGAGTATTAGTATTTAAATAAAAAACAAAACAAGTCTGTTGTTTTTTTTGGTCTTCGTGTTTAATAAAAAAAAGTTGTCAATATATTTTTTTTTAAATAACTAAAAATTATATATTTCAATTATATATTTCATATAATTACCAATATAATTGGTAATAATTCCATATGTTGAAATAGTTTGATTTCAAAATCTATTTTTGTTAACGAAATTTTTAGTCGAAAATCATTTTTTACCAAATTAGTAGCATTTTTCGAAAGATGTCATTTCTTATATAAGAAAAACTATATATTGGATTTTTCTGCTATTAAATCATTTTGAGGTCAATACTTTCATTTATTCATTTGATATCGAGCAATGAACATCAACTTTAACCAATTTTGCATACTGTTGTTGTATTTTTATAAAAATTTTATTGAATATTGAAAACAATATTTTCTATAAGATGAAATTAGCTTGAAGCCACTATCTTCAATTTTTGAAAAGATATTTGAGTCGAAAATCAATTTTTTCCAACTTTAAGTAATATTTTTTTAAGGTTTTTATTTTCTGTAAAAAAACTGTGAGTTTGATATTATTCAAAGTTTTACCAGATGTCAAAATAAAATCAATTTTTGTTCGAAATTCGAGGTGACAATTGTGTTTTTTTTTTATTTAAAAAACAAACCGTTAACTGAATATTTTTTAAAATAATATTGTTTTAGTATTACTTTTCACTATATAATAGAAAAATCAATTCAAGTCGATAGCGTTATTTATTCGTCAGATATTTTGAGAGTATTTTCTGAATCTTTCTGTGTTATTATCTGTATAGGAAAATTTATATGAAGTCGATATTTCTACTCTTGAACAGTCGAGAAATGTCGAAATTTTCAATTAGACAAATCGGACCGATTCCAATAACTTCCTGTGTGAAGTAAAAATTTGTCAACATTTTATGAGTTTTAGAGTTAACAAAACTGCCATTCTGTCATTTTTGCTTTGATTTTTAAAACTGTTTTTTTTTAAACTACTTTATTTATAAAATGCTCTCTTTGTTTGTTAGGTTGGTTGGCCCAAAAAGTTTATAATTTCAAAAAACAAATAAAAGTCTTTTCATCAAAATTGTAACAAATTCTACGGTCAGAAAATAAATAAGAGTCAAAAACTTTTTGTTAGTATATTTTTGATTTTTAAACCTTCACGGATTTCTTATACCAGATAATTTTAGAAATTTAAATAAAGATAGGATTAAATAACACGAAAAAGTTTTGTATGATTTCCAGTGGTTCAATAAAATTTTAATAATTTTATACTAAATGTGGAAATTACAATAAACATCAATTTTTTTTTATTTTTTGTTGGAATAGCTGAACATTTTTTAAACATTTTGTAAATTTAAAAAAAAAGTTCTTTTTAAAAACCTCAATTCCAAACTTATATAAAACAAAAATCCTATTAAATTGGGGTTGATAAAAAAAAAACGGAAATTTCTCTTAGATTACACCACACAAATTTTCTTTGAGAGAAATAATAGTGGAAGAAATATAATGATGACTACTTTTAAGATAGCTAAAAAGCGCTAGCATTCCCATATCTCAAAGACTACTTCAACTTAGGTGTTAAATTTTGGTAAATTAGTTATGCTCTATAAGAAAATTTTAATTCTTGACTTTATTGTAAATGAACTTTCCTGTAAAAAAGCATGTTATGTACCCTTTGGGTGTAAAGATTTCTTAAGATATTTAAGCCAAACGATGAACTACATTAACTTAGTATACATTTCAACATGCAAAGAAAAACGACGATTTTTGGTTTGGAAAGCCTCAGCCTTAATATTTAGAATGAAGAAAAAAATAATAGTACAAATTGAAGCAGCTAAAAAATTTGTATAACAAAATAATTGAGATTAGGAAAATTGTTTATTGGTTCATATATGTATATGTATGTATGTATTTTTGTACGAAATTTAATGTCCTAGAAAAATAGTAAAATCAAATAACTTCGTTGGATGAATTTTGTTAACAACTTTAAAGTCAACATACAAAACCAATAGAGAATAAAGATTGTGAAAAAATTAAATACTCTAAAAAAGGTATCATAATATTTTCGCATCAAAAGTTATTTACAAATCCAATCAAATGAAAATTTGATTTTTCGATGGACTAATTGATATCAATTGATATTAACAATCAATAATCTAATAGTTATAATCATTTAAAATATTCTACGCAAATACACTGTTAATAATAGAGACTGCTTCCTTTGCCGTACCACACGAATGTGAAATGTTTTATCACACTCTGCATTTCCCTGTCATGGCATATAGAGGGTACTTAAAACGCCCTGAGTGCATACCTATTATATAAACAAAACTTGGTAAGTTTTTATTTGAATGTACGAGTATTATTGTTCCTCTATTTAAAAACATTTTTTGCGAAAGCTTTCAAAAACGAAAGAGACGATTAAGTCTCTATACAAAATTCAATTTTTTAATATTTGATTTCATTTAAAATGCTGCGTGCATACATAAATACTTATAGTGAAATGTGATACTTTTAATAAATTATTTTATAAATGTGCGACTACGAGTATTAATATTTTATTGAAAGCCCTCCGGTGCATTTAAATAAATACATACAAACATAAAAACAAATAATTTATATTTGGTAGCTTATATTTGTATCAAATTCAATAATGCTTTTTTAAGGATTTTATTTAAATTGAAATTGAATTTTATTTTGATGATTTTTAATTTTTGTTTTTTATGTTTACACTTCTATTTTTTATAAATATATATACTGTATAATAAATACTTTATTTTTGGTGAAAAAAACGTGTTTAAACATTTAAATAAATATATTAAATTCAGTTAAGCTCTGCATTTAAAATAAACGTAGATATTTGTATGTTAAATTTTCAACGAATTAAGAGGATCTGGTGTCGTGTGCATTTAAAGTGACCATTTTCACAAAAATAAATACATTTTTATTTTATTCAATTATAAAATAAAAGTTTTTTGTGTTAAATTAGTAAACAACTTTTAGAGACCATCTTATTAAAAAACGTAACATACAAACGTCATTTTTGACGCTTGAAATTTTTTCTGACAGTTCTCAAAATATGATTACAACAACTGTCACTTATTTTCTTGACATTTATTGTTCAAGCGACTTAAAGGAACTAACGATGATATCATCAAGATATCATACGGTCCAAGAGGCTTAAGTAAGTTGCAGAATCACATGCCCAGAGATGGGAGTTATACTCAAGCTTTGGACGTACATACATATATAAGTCTCGAGATGTTCAGTTTTATTCATGGATAATGGCAAGAGGGTATACCTCGCTTTAACGATAAAAGACAGAATTGGGTTTATTGTACACTGCTGTTTAGGTCGGAATTTAATAAGCTGATCATGTTTTTCTTGCAGTTCCACATCCGAAGAGGAGGGTTGTGACGTGAGTCTGAAAATGAATATGAAAACCTAAAAGTACTACCGTCATCGAAACAGTTTATAGGATTAGAAGTTGCAGATTGGTGATCGTTAATACAAATCATAAAGAATGTAGGAGATAAAACAGAGCCTTGGGGCACATCAGCATTTATTTTGTAATTTTAAGACTTGAAACCATCCAATACTACTTGTATTGAAAGATCCGAAACGTAATTAAATTACTAATGCAATTAAGGAAGGATTCAAGAAAACCGAAAACGCGCATTTTCGATAAGAGAGCCTGATGCCAAACCCTATCAAATGCTTTTGAAGTGCAATAATCTTACTTTCTCGAATGATGATTAGATTACTATGATGACGATGATAATAGTGAGGTTAACCTAAGATCAACAGGGTACCTATTGCTGCAAAAGCCGTACTGTCGGTCATTAAGAAGCTTTTGATCTTCAAGATATTTCTTGAGCTGATTATTACTCAGCGTTTCCATGACCTTGGAAAGAAGGGACGTAAGATTAATCGCTCGGTAATTAGATGGTGAGGGAGATTCGCCTTTTTTGGGGATAAGCTGGACAAATGCTGTTATCCATCCTCTCAGAACAATAGCTGGGACGCAATCGCGACCAGCGGATTTATGGGTGTTGAGATCTTTTGGGACCATTACCACAGTACGAGTGCAAAAAAGATTGGTCCCATAGAATTATTTACGCGCTCAAGTACAGGCGGAGTCATAACACTTACTGGCACCGTTGAATTGGCGGCGAACTGCCTATAGCAAAGAGATCATCTTTTTCAAAAGAGCTAACAAATGGATTGTCAATGACAGCGAGCGTAAGAACCAAAGAAGGGAAAGAATTCCTCATGTTTTTTACGCATGAATGACCAAACATTTTGACTGTCCTTAGGAAATTGTAGCATTTGTTTCCGGAATTTTTGGTAATGTATACATTTTGTCGAATATGGGCTTTGCAGGCCTGCATGGCTTGCTTGAACTTTTTCCGGCTTTCCTTAGTAGGGCTGGCCTTATAGCAACTTACTTACTTACTTACAATCAAATTTGTGATCATATCAGCGGTGGGGTCAACGTCACTATCGACGAAGCATAGTGACCAATTAAAGATCTTGACATAATTATTGAGACCGTCTTAATTGGCTTTCTCTTATTGCCAAATAGTTCTTTGAGGAGATTTTTCTTTAGCTGGAGAATTTTGACACGAGAAATTTGCAGATATAACACAATGGCCAGATGTGCCTAGAGGAGATGGAACACTAATAGCGTTCTTATTATGGTCAGAGGTAAGAAAGAAGTCGAGAGTTTTTTTCTGTTCACAATATATTAATTTTGTGTGTTTAAAAAAATGTCAGCCTGATTATTTCAATATTACTTAATTATTATTTTTCTTTGTGTAAATAAGGCAAATATAAATGTTATCAAGATGGTCACCCTACACGAATTCACTTTTTGGAATGCACATGCACATATCACATCAGAATATGCTGATACGACATGCCATGCTTTTATGCAAACTAGTGAGTGAACTCCCGAACAGATTATCCACTCACATTGTGAGAGATCCAAGGAGAATAGCATTAATTTTTCCATCAGAATTGAATAATAATAAAACAAGGATAAAGGATACTCGCTTTCTGATGCAGTTTGATTCCACACAGTAGTTTGGAAAATTTTCCCCGATTGTTATCCTGACCTGAACCCACAATTGTAGAAAATGTAAAATGTCAACAGGGCAGCCCCAGCCAGCCAACGACTCTTAAATGTCACACACTTCCTTGGGTTTATTCATTAAATTATGGTAATTCCCCTTGTCCAAAGGACTCCAAAGGACAAACAAACATTCAAAAACAAATATATGTAGGTAGTTTTAAAGAATGACTTTCCATGCATGCACATAATAATATTACTATGTGTTTCAAAAGTAATTAATTTTTAATTTTGTATTGTTGATATTGTTGATATTGTTGTTGTTCTTGTTATTGTCCTCTTGCCTCATTTCGATGTGAAAGGATAATTGAATTTATCTGTTTTCCTCTCATGTCTTCCTCACGTCATTATGTCAATGCAATAAGCTTCGTCAGGGAGGAGAGGGTAGTCTGTCAGTAAGGATTGTCCTCGTCATAGGTATTTTGTACTTTTATGGAGTTTATAAAGAGTGAGAGGTATGTCATGAGGGGACGGAGGGGGAGTTAGTCATTTAAGGACTAGGGAGGCTGTTGTTAAATTATGCGAGCGAAAGCAAGGACCTACACTATAATAAAGATGTATCACAGATTTTAAACCTGAAGTGCTTGTAATGCGGGAGTAATAAAATTGTTAATGGAGAAGTTTTTGAAAAGAACATTATAATAATTGAAATGACTACTATCCTGGTAAAGTTGTATTTATGTCATTTTGTTTGTTTATTGTTTATTATAAAAAAGTTTATGAAAATTGTGTACTTTAATAGAAGAGTACATTTTATAAAAGGGTTCCTCTATAAATAGACTTTTATGAAAACAATGACAATGACAAGATTTATTTGATTAATAATGGTGTTAGTAAGGACAGACGCTATGAAAGTGTATCATACGACAACATAATTGACCATTCTTAAATTGTTATAAAATGTTTTTCTTGCATGAAATTCAACATGAAAACTATGAATTAACTCTGTAAATATTGAAAGACAAATTATGAATAACACAATTATGATAAGAAAACAAACAAAAATTAAATTAAATCTAAACTGAATAAAATGTTTGCTTTTATAGCACAAGCAATTTAAAATGTTTGACTTAAAACATACAGCAAAATCAATGTTTAGGAAAATTAAATTCACTTCTAGGTATAGCACGAACTTCCTCCTGTATTGAAAGAGTCTGTTTAAAAATATTGCCTAAATTTTAAGATTTGAAAATAAACTAGCAAAATATTTGTATCTTCAAAAATTTAAATTTTATTTATTAAATAAACAAATTTTTTGGACATTGTAAGTGTTTTTTTTTAATGAATTTTTTTATAACGGGTGTTTTTTAGAAGTGTGGTTTTTAAATCTGGCAATTTTTTTTTTTGCGGAGCTTGTCTTTTTGACAGCTGTCACTGGATTCATTATCAATTTAGCTTGCCATTTTATAATGAATAGACTTACTCCTAACCAATGTTTGCAAATCGTGCAAATTTATTACCAAATTATGACTATGTACTTCCTAATTATTCAACTTATCAATCAATTTATTGAAGGTTACTTTTGGTGAGTGGATTATCTCCAGTCGTTATGGCCATTAAGATCGTGCAACTTAACACCGTTGAATTATTTTGTGTGGGGTTATATAAGGTCGTTTGTCTACGCAGATAAACCCGAGACAATTATACGCCTTGGAAGAGAATATTTGGCACGTTATTGCTGAAAGTGGCCGGGGTTGCTACTGACCCGAAATCATTTTTAAAACATAATGGCAAACCCTTATCCTTATAACAAAGTTAAATTCTTGGTCATATCATTAAATAATATCCTAAACGCTAAATATGAGTTCTAATACTTGCGACACATAGAGGCTATATGGCAAGTTTTGCATTCGTATACAAATTTAAGCTCGAAATTGCAAAGTCGAAAAAAGTGGGTCCTCCGATTCCTTTCGTCTGTCTGAAATTAAGGTTTTGAGCTGATTTGCGTTAGACATTTTTTTAGACTAAAAATAACAGTAGTCCCCATAAAATTTTTTTGGTCAAAAATCGAAAATTCGAAGTTTCTCAAAAACAAACCGGTAGTTTTTTTTTTAATTTTCTCAACAACTAATCAACCGATTTCAATAATTTCTTTCTGCACAAGCTCCAATATCGTTTTAATAATATGTGATGATCAAATAAATATTAACATTTTTTTTTTTCGAAATTCGACATCTTGAAAACGGGTTTACATTTTTTTACGAAATTGAAATGTAATATTTTTCAAAAATCAAAAAACAATAGACACTTTTTTAAATTATTTTACCTCCACAATATAAGGCTTACAACTAGTGACTTACAACTCTTAACCATTCCTAGGTGCAAGTAATGTTTTCAGGGATGGAGGGGAGTTGTAAACCGAATCCGAACGACTTTGAGAAATTGAGAAAGCACTTTTCATGATGATAATTACTCAGGGATTGAACCCAAGACCTTTGGCATGACAATCCTACGCACTAACCATCACGCCACGGATTCTACATACGCAATTAAAGAGCTTGTTCAGATCAGTTTTCTTGAAGATATGAAAACTAAATGAAATACAAATTAAAAATTTAAAAAAAATTAAATCTCGATTTTTGATCAAAACATGTGTATGGGGGCTACTGTTATTTTTGATGGAAAAAAAAATTAAAAAACGGTTCGCTTCTATCTACTTAAAACCTTTTTTTCAACTTTGAACTCAATTGAATCAATTTCTTAGATTTAGAGTCGAGGGCAGACAGACAGACAGACAAACGGACGGAATCGCCGCACGCACCTCTCTTGACTTCTTGACGTTTGGTCATTTTCGAGTATCTAAACTTTTTCGAGTTCTAAACTTTTTAAGAATGCAAAAAAATTTCAAATCAATTGGTTGAAAATTGCCTGAGTCTTGAGCCCGTTCAACTAAATAAATGCAGTATTAAGATAAGTATGCTGCAAATTTTGAGTAATAGAAAGTCATGATTAATTTCACTATACTTTTAATACTTGGATTCGAAAACAGATTTCTTAAAACTTTTTTCCAACCATAATCTTTTGGAAGAAAATGTTGAGATTTTTTAAAGAATTTGATGGCCTTACCTGAAGTGTTTTGTAATACTCCAGCTTTTCTTACGTCTTAGATATCAGCTTAAACACTCTTTTGTTTTTGTAAATAGAATATTCTCCTTTTTCATATATAGCACATAGGTCGAATATAAATAATAACCTATTGATACTCTCTCATAATCAAAGTCTAATCACAAATTCTTGTTCGTTTTTATTAAATAAAGAAAAGAATATTTCCTCAAAACCTTTGTGTGGTATCATTGAACTTTTATTAAATGTTTCCTTCGAAAAATTATTATTTTCATTAACTTGATTTAATAAAAGCTACGAAATATAACCCATAAATTAATAACACACACATGAACCAATCATCCTCCCTCCCATTCCCCTCAATATTGAAGGACCACTTTTTTTGATGTTCGTTCGTGGAAAATATTTATAAATGTTATTGATGCATCATCGTGCGACTCACTGCTAAGAAACTAATTTTTACAAAGTAGAAAAATATCAAGGCTCAACCTTTCACATCGGTTTTCATCATTTCGTCTTGTTTCCCGTCCATTATTAAATGGTCATGCTCTATGTACATCGTCGTCGTCGTCATCGGTCGGTCAAGTCGTGCGTCGTCCTTGTTCAATGTCCAGGACACTCCCAATCAATTTATTTTATCAGGCCTATGATGCCTACAACTGCCAAAACAAATCAGATTAATGATTTTCTTTCATATTGTAAAAACAGAAAGAAAAGTCTTACGGGTATTTTCTTATTATGTATGTATATGGCCAGATTTCATTAGGAAGGAAATATAAATATGACTCATCAATTTCATATTTAGTTGTAATAATACGGCTTCAATTAATCAGATTTGATGATTTTGGGATAATTAGTTTATTTTTTGTTTTTCTTATTCAGTGTTGAGGAAGTTTGACAATGAATTTATAGGAGGGTGTTAATTGGATTAAAAATTCGATTAAATTCTTTCAATTGTTTTTATTTAATTGAACTTATTGGGTAAAGAAGAAATGCACCTGTAAAGGATAATTCATGTTTGATTTGCATTTGTTAATAGAGTTATTAGACTGAAACACATAATTTTCATAATAATGGTATGCTCTTGTGACTATTATCAGGGTCCTCTTTGAAGTTCCTTCGATTAGTACAAATAGGAATATTTTCTAGAAGAATTGGTGAGTCTAAGGAGCCTTCTAAAAGCTGGTGAAGAAAGAGAAAATCAGTGGCTTTGCGGCGTTTTATGTTGAGTTTGCAGTTTAAAACGTTTCAAACGATATTTAGTAGTACCCGTGAGTTGGACTGTCATGTCAGAGGTCTTGGGTTCGATCTCTACCTATGCCATAATAGAATAATTCAAGTAACAACTTTTTTAACCCAACACGAAAACCTACAATCTTTTAAGCAAGACAAATCGACAGACGGGATGGGAAGTTATCAGTGTGGACTGTGGGTCGCATCCCAGCCTATTTTTTATTTATAAATATCGTTTAAAAAATAAATTGGGTGGCGCAACAGTCCATGAAGAACCAGGGCCTAGTGACTTACAACTCTCAACCATTCCTGTGTGCGAGTACTGTTGTCAGGGATGGAGGGGACCTACAGTTTTAAGCCCAATTTCGAACGGCTAACTTGAAAAAGCACTTTTTATGACAAGAATTACTCTTGGAGGATTTGTCAAAAAAAGACCTTTGGCATGATCTAACGCACTTTTTTTTTTTTTCCAAATTCATTTTTATTAATTCAATCTTAAATCTATCTTAAAGCTAGACAAAAATTCATAAAAC
Organism: Eupeodes latifasciatus; assembly: GCA_920104205.1. Classification (NCBI taxonomy): domain Eukaryota; kingdom Metazoa; phylum Arthropoda; class Insecta; order Diptera; family Syrphidae; genus Eupeodes; species Eupeodes latifasciatus. Next base: position 19,497,806 of record OV049925.1, read on the forward strand.
TAGCCTAATTAACCATAACTTACAACTTACTTACTGTTCCCATACGGACACTCTAAGTTAAACAATAATACTTAATGCTAATGCCTTTCGGCCCTAAGATCTATTTAACTTCAATTCCATTTTATTTATTTTTTTATTCATTAGAAAATTTCAAAAAAACTAATATCAATATCCTTTTTTATTTTTACTTAAAAACTACTTAAAATAAGGTCCTTAATATAAAACTTAAAGCTAACTAAAACTATACCTATTCTACCTATAAACTACTTAAAACTAGAACAACCACAGCAGCAAATCCAATTATCTAACGTTTTTTGTTTTTCATATTTTGTTGTCTTTTTTTTTTATTTTTTTTTTTATTTTTTTTTGTATTTTTTTGTATTTTCCTTTTTTGTTTTTTTTTTGTATTTTTTTTTTTTGTATTTTTTTTTTGTGCCACCATGCCTATTCTACTTAAAACTAAACCCTAAAACTATAAGACAAGTATGTAAGCCGGCCAAGGCTTAAAACCTAATCCCGACTACCCACTATCAAGTGCCGATTGAAGCCACCAAAACTGGTTCTCCTGCTTCACCCTATCAGTTCGGTCCCGTTCGGACACAGCCCTACTGAACCGAAGGAGCTCTGCTCCGCCTTGTGCCATGACGTCCCGATTGTACAGGAGTCGCTTATCCACGGTTCGTCGTCTGACGTGGTAGATTAGCGGAACTGCCAATCCATCCTGTATCAGACCGCATCTATCTAAAAAGAGGAATGCCTCTGGTGGAATGAAGCCACTCAAGCGTGCACTTTCAAAATACTCGTCGTTCGGATAGAACGCCCCGAAAATTAAATTGTTGGTCGAAGACATAGCTCTTGCAATGTGACCTCGGACGAGTTTTATCACGAAATTGTCAATTCTGTTGATTCGAGCCCCATTGTATAGGACCTCGTTGGAATAGTAATGCACATAAGAAGATTCGGCTGTTCTGTATAAGCCGGTACAGCGTCGTAAACACTGCCGCTCGAACACCCGAAACTTCTCCATCTGGGAAGGGGCAACGTTGAACCACACAGGACAACCATAAACGATCATCGGCCGTATGAGGGCCATGTAGCAAATTACCTTCACTCTGGGGTCAAGCCGACTGCTAAAAAACAGCCGTTTCGTCAGAGCGAAGGCTCATCGGGCCCTGGTCAGAGCAGCATTTATATGTCTGTCGAAATATAAATACTGATCTAACCAGATACCGAGGTACTTCACTACACTTTTCCTCGCCAATGGTTGCCCGTGAAGATCAACGATGACCATCTTGCGCCAATTCTTGCACGTATCCCTCGTGGCCCCAGCCAACGGATTCCGGAACAGAATTGTCTCCGACTTCTGGACATTTATTTTCAGTTTCCAGTCGTCGCAATATCGCTGAATCTTGTCGAAATCACGCTGCAAGAGAATTCTAATAACCTCAACCTTTCGGGCCGTTCTGTACGCAATAAGATCGTCGGCGTACGCAATTGCCTTTGTAAGACTACCTATCAGATCGCTGGTGTAAATGTTGAAGAGAATCGGCGAGTTCACCGCTCCCTGTTGAAGACCATTTTTAATTAAGAATGTTGTGGTAGAAGTTACATTGCCACTTTTGACAACAAACTTTCTACCGTTAAGCATATCATAAAGTATATACAACAATGGCTTGCTTATGCCAAGCCTGCTCAGTTTTAGGTAAAGACCCTCTAACCATACGGTGTCAAAGGCCTTTTCCAAATCAACCAGAACAGCGCCTGTGCATTGTTGTTTTGTTTTATTCCATTGGATATCAGAAACGAGTTTAGACGCAGCATGAATTATGTCATGACCCGCCTTGAACCCGAACTGTTTATCCGGAATTATTTTGTTGTCCGCAGCCCACTTAGTCAGAGCCCTATTAATGATTTTTTCGAAAACTTTGCTGATGCTCGGAAGAAGACTTATCGACCGAAGATTTGACGGGTTGGAGTTGTCCTTTCCCTTTTTTGGAAGAGGATGAACCACAGCGGTCTTCCAATGCACTGGATAATATGCATTATTCAGTGCATTATTGAAGAGTGTGGTGTAAATGTCAATTGCCTCCATCGGTAAATGTCTTAGTACAACGTTGGATATACCATCGACACCTGCTGACAGTCCAACGCACTAACCATCACACTATGGGTACAACGATCTTTATAAATTGGTGAAAATAGATAACCAGTGCAAATCGAAGAAATCTGCGTTTTACAGTTTCAATTCTTTGAGAATGAGAGTTCTAATAGGGAGACCTTAGACTTAACTAGCGTATTCAAGTAGAGGTTTAAAAAAGGTAATGTAAAGGGATTGAGTGACATAAGAATTCGAGATTTTTTTGGACCAACGTTTGATGAAACCAAAGAATGAGTTGGCCTTGATAATAAAAGAATCAAAATGGAGTCGAAAATTTAACTGAGTGTCACAAATAAGTCCTAGGTTGTGAATTGAACAGGCAGAATGAATGATAACATCGCGTAAGTTTGGGATGGAAGGTGTGATCGCTTACGGGTGAATGTTATGAATTATTTAGCAACACTGAGTTCTAAGAAATGTTTGTAGTCCAAAGTCTGAAATAATTCAAGTTCATTTTAGAGGAGTAGAATTAACCTCTGTAAATTTCATTCATTAGTGTTTTTTGGTTAGAGTTTAATAAAATAATAATCCTATCCAAACTTCAGCTCCTAAGAAATTAAAATAAGACAAAGTTGTATTTACATATATTATGAGTTCGACTTTTTGGGAAGGAATTTTAATGGACTTTAAGAGAGCTCTTGACATTTCATCAAAATTTATTTGAAAATAATAATAAAAATTCGGAATTTTTAAATTCGTACCTACCACTTTTTCGATTTTTTCAAATTGATGGAAATAACAATTTTTGCCTTTTAATAAATATTTTCAGTCGTCGAAAATATTTGAATCCTAATTACACTTTTCAGATGGGTTTTGAAGGCATTTATTCAAACCCGACTCCAAAATAACTCCATCATGTCATGTTTTTAAGATATTATTTTTTGAAATTCAAGAAGTAGTTTTGTTTGTTATTAAAATTGGAGATGGTTTTCCAAGTCTACATATAATCCATACTTTCAATCAATATTCAGTTTAAATATTTTTGATTTCTTGATAAATTTTTCCAAAAATCTTCATGAGTTAGATTTTACCTGTTTTCTAGTTATTAATAAAATAAAACGCTGAAACATTTATGCTAAAACGGATTTTAACAGAAAAGTAGGGTGAGGTCACTTTCCACTTATGCGCGTCTTCTGATCCGCGGTCTAACTCTACCGCGCTGTCCTGTGTGCGTAGATTCAAGGACTTTCCGGGCCAGAGCATTATTTTCCATGGGCTCTACGTGACATATAGCCATCTCAGTCGTTGGACTTATACTCTTCTGGCTAAGCTCGTCGTTCCATCTTCTCCTCCACTCACCTTCTATGCATTCAAAATGACTCAATCTGCTTTTGTCATAGTCCATGCTTCTGCACCGGATAGCAGAACGGGGATGATGAGGGCCTTTTACATCGACACTTTGGTCTCTCAAAAGAGGGCTTTACACCTCAATTGTTTTCTTAGACCAAGGAAACAGCGGTTAGCAAGAGTAATCCTTCGTTTGATCCCAGCGATGGTGTTGTTTTCTGCGTTTACCGCGGAGCCTAGGTAGACGAAGTCCTTGACTACCTTAAAGTCTGTCTGTCGATGGTGACGTTTTGACTAAGACGTTGGTGTTGTAGTTCCTTTCTTGACGATTCATAGTACTTTGTTTTGCCTTCATTAACCATTAAACCCATTTTTGCCGCCTCTGCCTCAATACTCACAAAAGCCCAATTAACATCACGCTGAGTTCTTCCGATTATGTCAATAACATCACCGTAAGCTAGTAATTGGACCGACTTTTGAAAGATAGTGCCCCTAGTGTTGACGTGGGAGCTCTGCACTTTTCTTTTTAGGATGATGTTAAAGAAATCGCATGACAGCGCATCACCTTGTAAAAAGCCTTTTTGACATTAAAAGGTTCAGTTAAGTTGTTTCCAACCTTTATGGAGCACCGCGAATTCTCAATGGTCATCCTGTACAAATCGACGAGTTTGACAGGGATGCCTTATCCCTGTAGATGCTGTCATATGCGGCCTTGAAATTCATGAAGAGATGGTGGGTGTCGATTTGATGGTCATATTACTCCAGAGAAGATTTTGTAAGCGATGTTAAGTGGACTGATTACTCTATAGTTAGGTCAGTTTAGATGGCTTCCTTTTTTCAGTACCACTGTTGAAAACAAACATTTTAAATTTAAAGATTTTCGGATTTGAAATAAACGCCAATAATTAACTCCAAAACGTAATTATCAAAACCATGAAAGCAATCAATTTTGAAGATTTCTTAAAACTTCCTATAGTTTGTCAAATAAAAACTCATAACTTCTAAGAATTTTGTGAAACTTCGTAAACTACTTAAATAATTTTAACTGTTTCCAGAAGACTTTGGAAAATCTGTGCTGTGTTTTACATTAGCTTTAAAAACCCCGTGTTTGGTTATCTTCAACTTTTTTTAAAAATCTGATGTGATAGAAAAATTAAAAGTTTAGATTCGAATTTAGGACAATTATATCCTTTAAAAAAGTACTGTTTCGTTTGTGGGATATAAAACAACAATAATTGGAGAATTACTTTAACAATAATGAGAAGGTGCTGTAAATTTCATTATTGTACTTGAAATATATTTTAAAATACTCATCAGAAGTCAAATCAAAAATAATTTTGCACATATGTAAGTATTGATCACAAAATCATCAAATTTAAAAAAAAAACTATAAATTAAATAAATACTTACATTTTTAATTCAAATTTACAAGTCATAAACTAATTTTAGAAAATATTTTCATATCCGCAATATGTAAAATTGTAATGTATATCATAAGTTTTTATAATGACTCAAATCCCAATATTCGCTCGTATTTTTCGTAGTTCCTAGAAGCAATTCTTTATCCAACATCGTTTTTTCTTTGACATAATTCTAGTTAAAATCCGGTCATAAATTGTTTTTAAAAACCAAAACTTCAGACACAAATTTATGTAATTAAAATCAAAAATCAAAAGAAAGAAATTTTAAAATAGATTTTCGTTCGTTTTTATTGAGAATAAGATGATGTGACAAATACAATGACTTTTCTTTGACTTTCTCATTCATATAAAATGAAAATAATAATGAAATATTAATTAATTCTTTATAGGTATTAAAATAAAATGTTTTGTTTTTTATTTTTTAATTCGTTGATCTCTCACAGTATAGACCTACAGACAGACAGAGAGTCGCCTTCAAAATTGCGTAGGTGTTGAAATTTGTATTTTAATGAACTGAAATTTTGATTCTCATGAGAATCAGATGATCATTTCATTACTATATAAAAAAAGAGGCTGGGATGCGACCCACACTGATAACTTCCCATCCCGTCTATCGATTTGTCTTGCTTAAAAGTTTGTCTAAATGTATCAATTCTTGCCAAATTTGCGTTCTATTTTTTGTAGATTTTATTTTTTTATGAAAAAAAGGACTGTTGGATTTTTATAAAACAATTACTGAATATAAAAAACAATATTTTCTGTGAAATAAAATAAGTTTGAAGCCAATATTTTTAATTTTTGAAAAGCTATTTGAGCCGAAAATCAATTTTTACCAACTTTAATTAATTTTTTTGTTTAGGTTTTTATTTTTTGTAAAAAAACTGTCAGTTCGATTTTTCTCAAAATTTTTCCTAATGTTGAAAACAATATTTCTTATAAGTTAAAATTAGTTAGAAGCCATAATCTCAAATTTTTGAAAAGATATTTAAGTCGAAAATCAATTTTTACCAACTTTTGTTAAATTTTTTTTTCGGTTTTTAATTTTTTGTAAAAAAACTGTCAATTCTATTTTTTTCAAAATTTTACTGAATATTGAAAACAACATTTTTTGAAAGATAAAAGTAGTTTAAAGCGAATATCTCAAAGTCTTGAAAAGATATTTGAGTCAAAACTCAATTTTTACCAACTTTTTTTTTTATTTTTTTTAGGTTATTATTTTTTGTAAAAAAACTGTCAATTCGATTTTTCTCAAAATTTTATCAGATGTCAAAAACATTATTCTTCATTGCACAAAATTGTTTTGGAAATGAAATCATATTTTAGTCGTAAAATTTTCGAAGTGACAAATTTTTTTTTCAGTTTTTTTGATTTATAAAAAAAACCGTTAATTGAATTTTTTTCCAAAAATATAATTGTTTTGTATCACGTTACAATATATAATATAAAATTTAATTCAAGTCTCTAGCGTCATTGGTTCATGAGATATTTAGGGTTAACCAAAATGTTCACCTTTTTTTTAAACTGCTATGGTAAAAAAACCACCCACGCAATTTTCTTGAGAGCCCTTTCTGCATCTTTCTGCCTTATTATCTGTATAACAAAATTTATTTGAAGTCGATATCTCTTCTGGTTCTTGAGCTATGGACGACGAAAAAAACGTCGCGAACGTACGGACGTACGGACGTACGGACGTACGGACGTACGGACGTACAGACGTACGGACGTACGGACGTACGTACACACGCACGCACAGACATCTTTCTAAAAATCTTTTATTTCGACTCTAGGGACCTTGAAACGTCGAGAAATGTCAAAATTTTCAATTTGTCAAATCGGACCCATTACAATAACTTCCTATGGGAAGTTAAAAAAATGGGTCAGATAAAACGTTTAAGCTCCCAGATCTTTGATAATATATTGAATCATAAAAAAGATTATAATAAAAATAATAAAAGTTATCGTGATAATTAAAAAAAAAATACTGTTTAATGAATTTTCAACATTATAATTTTTAATGAGCTACATTCGATTACTTGATAAAGAAATATAAAAGCTATTTACTTGAATTGATGACGTGACAACTTTTGGAGAATAAAACATGCAACAATACCCCTTATTTTGCTTAAAAGTTCTATTGAAAATACTGGCAAAGTCCTACAGTTTCGAAGTTCTTGAGGAAGTAATCACAATTCGCACCCGAAATGTTGTGATGTTAAATAACGTTTTTCATTGAAAATCACACATCTATAAACTTCTTCATTTCTTTTATGAAACTTGTTATTCGAAAACCTTATTTTATTTTCTTTTTATAGTTTCTTGAGTAAATTCTTTTCTTTACTTCTTTTTAAACCTTTTTTACAAAGTATTAACAAAAATCCGATGCTCAAGGACTTCTACTTCTTCAAAAATGAACAATCTTTTTAAATAAGTACTAGTACAACAGTTCTTGATGCACAATAAATCAAAAATGTTTGTCCCATCTTTTGAAATAAAAGACTGAACCAATATTTTCTCTTCCTTAATGTTCGTATTTCTATCGGAGGAAAGTAAGTTCAGTCGAAACTTAATTTACTTGAAATAACTTCAGTACATTGCTCATTGCTGATAAATTGTCAATATAGCCGTTCATGGGCTTTTTATTGGAAAACTCATCAAAAACTTTCACAAAAGGATCTTAAGGAAGAAAAATGTTAAACTACAATTGAAAGCTTATCTATGTCATACTATAAAATAATGTAAACGAACAACAACATAGAAAACATAAAAATAAGAGCAAACATTTTAAATTCTTGATTTATGAGTTAAAATATAAAACAAATTTGTTTTATTTTAGCAAAGGAATTGAATAAAAAAATAAAATTGCCGTCAGTTAGCAGGAATAAACTCAAATATAGTTTCGGCTTTCGGTTAATAAGTGGGTTGGTACACAATGAGCTTTCCAATTCGTTTTTCAAAGAATTTTACTGCCATCAAAGCGAAATGGTGACTATGTTCTTTTTAAAACGTGGATTTGTTTCGTGTGAAAAATCGAGATTTTAATCATAATTACTAACTAAAATAAGTAGAGTACTTTGAAATAAAAGTAATTATGTACATTCGTAGGTTTCGTAATATATTCTATCAGTATTGTTCATCTGTGTGCACCTCCACTATAATTTAAACTTTTTTATTAGACATTTTGTAAAAAACAATATCATATGATTTCCCTGGAGTAAAAAATTAGATTTTTGTTTTTATTCACCAAGACTTGCCATTGAATAATTTTAATTTGTTTTAACGGTTTTATGTACTACGAGTATGGGGCAAGTTTTGCATTCGTACAAAAATACAAAATTCTCTCTACCAAAATGTGTTTTTATGTTCTTAATTTATTTTATCTAAATCTTCAATTAACGAAGGCATTTTTTTAGAACTTGGATTCTAAGAAGGTTTCCTTGCTAGAATTTTAATTTGTTGCCTTTCAAAAATAACTTTGAAAAATGTTAATAAAAGTGTTGATTTTTTTTTCTTAAAATAAAGACATTTTTCAAAAATGGGTGTCTTTTCAAGTTTTTCGTATATATACAGGCAAACTGGACTCTTTTTTAACTTCCCATAGGAAGTTATTATAACTTGTCCGATTTGTGGAATCAAACATTTTGAAATTTCTCGACGTTTCAAGTTCCCTAGAATCTAAATAAAAGATTCTTAGAGAGTTGTTTGTACGTGCGTATTTACGTACTTTCGTACGTTCGGTAAGCTGTTTTCGTCGTCCATATCTGAAGAAATAGTATATCGACTTTAAAATAATTGTGGTATAATAAATTTTGATAAAATTCGAATTGATAGTTTTTTTTTTACAAAAAATAAAAACTAAAAAAAAAATATCTAAAATTGGGTAAAAATTGATTTTCGACGCAAATATCTTTTCAATTATTTGGAATATTTGCTATCAACTTATTTCATCCTATATAAAATATAGTTTTCGACATTCAATACATTTTTTATAAAAATCCAACTGTTCGTTTTTTCATAAAAAATAAAATCTTCAAAAAATAGTACGCAAAATTTGTAAAAATTGATGTTCGATTCTCGATATCTCGTGAATAAATGAAGGTATTGACTTCAAAATGATTTCATTCTGTGATAAATTTTCGGAGAAAAAACAATTACATATTATATGTTTATATAAGAAATAAAAACATTCAAGAAATGCTACTAAAATTGGTAAAAATTGCGTTTCGACTGAAAAACTCGTTAACAGTAATAGATTTTAAAATCAAACTACTACGAACCTTTTAAGCAAGGAAAATTGGTTTTTGAAACATTACGAGTATTATAAAAATTTAAAATTTTGAACAATCAACAATCACTTTTTGTGGTCAATGTTACTATTAATTCGGAATCAAACCGAATGGTATTATGTCTTTTTGTTTTATAGAAAATCCAAATTTACTACACTACGTTTTCGTTAGGTTATTGTTTCTGTAAACTTAGGATTATTGAACAGATTTCTGGCTTTCAAAACTTGTATAGTATTTTATTAATAATTATAGTCTTTGTTTTTTCAACTAAAGTATTTTTAACTTCCCATAGGAAGTTATTGTAATGGGTCCGATTTGTCAAATTAAAAATTTTGACATTTCTCGACGTTTCAAGGTCCCTAGAGTCGAAATAAAAGATTTTTAGAAAGATGTCTGTGCGTGCGTGTGTACGTACGTTCGTACGTCCGTACGTCACCTCGAAAATTTTACGACTAAAATATGATTTCATCTCCAAAACAATTTTGTGCAACGAAGAATTATGTTTTTAACAACTGGTTACTCAAAGTTGGTAAAAATTGAATTTCGACTCAAATATCTTTTCAAAAATTTGAGATTATGGCTTTCAACTAATTTTAATTTATAAGAAATATTGTTTTCAACATTTGGTAAAATTTTGAGAAAAATCAAATTGCCAGCTTTCTTACAAAAATTAATAAAAACCTAAACAAAAAAATTAATAAAAGTTGATAAAAATTGATTTTCGACTCAAATATCTTTTCAAAATTTTGAGATATTGGCTTTAATGTACTTTAAGCTTTTAAAAAATATTGTTGTCAACATTCATTAAAATTTTGAGAACAATCGAATGGACAGTTTTTTTTACAAAAAATAAAAACATAAAAAACAAAACAATACTAAAACTTGGTAAAAATTTACTTTCGACTGAAATAGCTTTTCAAAAATTGAAAATATTGTCTTCAAACTTTTTTTATTTCACAGAAAATATTGTTATCGATATTCAATACTTTTTTTTATAAAAATCCAACAGTTCGTTTTTTCATAAAAAATAAAATCTACAAGAAATAATACGCAAATTTGGTAAAAATTCATGTTCGGTTCTTGAAAAAAGGTTAAGATTTTGGATAGATAATATCTTAAAGTTCTTTAAGAATTTAAAAAAAAAAGAAGAAGATTCATTGTCATTTATTCAAAAATATTTGTTTTCTTACAAAATTTCGAATTTTTAAACAAATGGGTCTAAAAATAAATAAGTTAGGTGGCGCAACAGTTCATTTTCATTTACAGTTTTAAGCCGAATCCGAACGGCTAATTTGAGAAAGCACTTTTCATGACAAGAACTACTCTTGGAAGATTTGTCAATTCCTCGCAAGCGGCAGTACCCGTGAGAAAAACTTTAGATGGCACAGGCAGGGATTGAACCCAAGACCTCTGGCATGACAGTCCAACGCACTAACCCATGCCACGAATACTACAAATGGGTCTGTTTTTGTTTTTATTTGAATATGTATCGATGTGTTTACGACTACATAGGTTCGTTAAATTTCTGAAATGTCTGGAACATTTGTTCCATCATAAATTTTAAGCTAAAAGTCAATTTTAGCTTATACTAAATTTTTACTTTCAATAAAGAAATTAAAATGCATACCCATTGTAATTATTATGTACTCCAACTTAATGTTTGTAATAAAATGTCTCGTATTTATCATGAATACGAGTTTAACTCTCCTTAGTATTAGAAATCACATGATATCCTGTAAAACAGAAGACTAACTGATTCGAACCCTTATTTTATTTGTGAATACACTGAACAAAAACTTATTCACAATTTTTTCAAATCTGAATTTCTTATAGAAATTTCCAAATACTCAAAAAATCGTACAGTAAAATTTTATACAAATATTTGTGTATGTAGTCTCCTTGTAAATATTGGAATACTCTATAGGTAGCTTTTTCGCTTATTTTTGACAGAAGATTCAAAACTATCTATTTTCAGTCTATCCTTCGTCTTTTATATTTTTCTTATCACTGCTTAAAAAACGACTTGATAATTTGTGTCTTGATTAGTGTAAAAAAAAAGATAACCAATCTTCCACAGACAAACTTTAGCACAAAACCAAAATAATTTCCTTTGAGTGTAGGTACATCTAAATCCTTAAATTGAATCCGTATGTAATGGCATTAGATACTTTTGTTAAAAGAGGCGAGAGCCTAAAAGTAAATGTTATATAGCTTTAATGTAAAAGAGCAATTCGTATTTATTACTTGGTCGTTTGTAAGCATTTATCGAGTGTTATGAATCTTATAGTCTACATATATACATAAATCATGAAACCACGGACATCCTCGTCCTGATGTAATAAAAATAAAAAAGGTTTAATAAGTTTTAGCTTTCGTTGGATTTCAGATGTAAGTTTATGTCTCTATAATATGTATATGAAGAACGTGCAATTTTGTTAGCAATAAATTTTCGTTTAATCATGCTACTCTATATCATCAGTGTGTAGATATACTAATCTTTACTGACATTTATAAATCCATCCCCTTAAAACCCTTACCTACAACCCCTAGATTACAAACATAGGTTATACCCAACCCATGATACGTACACGAATTTCTACTCTCAAAACATCAAAAACCCTATTTTATAGCCAGCTTTTTGCAAAATAATCGAACTAGAGTATTGCAGTAATAATAAAATTTGTAACAACAACAACACAAAATATCATACCAAAGTTTCCTGTCGCTGAATGGTGCAGTATTTTTTCGAGCACAAGGTCGTACGTTGTCCCTCTGTTTCCAAACTCGAAATGCATGATTTATCAGGACTTGGATCAACATAGCTACAGGTGTAGCAACGTAAACCTAGGCAAATGCATAAAATAAAGAAGAGAACATAAAAAACAACAACAACAAATAAAAAACTATATTGCAAGGATTAAAAATAGTATTTTTTTATCCGTTCATGGTTTTTTTTCCACCGCTCGGCGCTGCCTATGGCACTGTGCGATAAGTACCAAAACCACTCAACCAAATAGGGTTGCCAGCATTTTTTTTCATGAATATTTAAATTTGCTTTCAATTAAAAATTCATATCCCTTGCTCAAATACACATTAAATATTTATATTTGTAAATCATGTAAATAAAATAAAAAAAGGATTGCCTATTGTTCAAAGTTATTTTATTTTTTGAAAAAAGACTAAAATTTTAGCAATGAAAAACTTAACGCGGCAACCCCTGAATCAGATAGAAAACACAACGATACAATCATATATACCTAAATTTTCATTTTTTATTGAATGAATGAACCAAATGAAAAATAAAGCGCAATGATGACGTCAATGAAGTGATTCAAATGAAAACAAACAGAAATCCATGAGCAACCTCGATCGAATCAAAGGAAAATTAGACACATCTAAAAGTACATTGTACATTTGTATTTTACAAATAGATACACAATATACAGCTATGGCCAACAGAATAGGAACAAAACTTAACTTTTAGGAAGCAACATATCTAAAATTTAACCATTTTCTTAATTTCTGTCCTTTTTCAAAGTAATAAAAAGTTTAAGTTTAAGTTTAAGTTTAAGTTTAAGTTTAAGTTTAAGTTTAAGTTTAAGTTTAAGTTTAAGTTTAAGTTTAAGTTTAAGTTTAAGTTTAAGTTTAAGTTTAAGTTTAAGTTTAAGTTTAAGTTTAAGTTTAAGTTTAAGTTTAAGTTTAAGTTTAAGTTTAAGTTTAAGTTTAAGTTTAAGTTTAAGTTTAAGTTTAAGTTTAAGTTTAAGTTTAAGTTTAAGTTTAAGTTTAAGTTTAAGTTTAAGTTTAAGTTTAAGTTTAAGTTTAAGTTTAAGTTTAAGTTTAAGTTTAAGTTTAAGTTTAAGTTTAAGTTTAAGTTTAAGTTTAAGTTTAAGTTTAAGTTTAAGTTTAAGTCTAAGTTTAAGTTTAAGTTTAAGTTTAAGTTTAAGTTTAAGTTTAAGTTTAAGTTTAAGTTTAAGTTTAAGTTTAAGTTTAAGTTTAAGTTTAAGTTTAAGTTTAAGTTTAAGTTTAAGTTTAAGTTTAAGTTTAAGTTTAAGTTTAAGTTTAAGTTTAAGTTTAAGTTTAAGTTTAAGTTTAAGTTTAAGTTTAAGTTTAAGTTTAAGTTTAAGTTTAAGTTTAAGTTTAAGTTTAAGTTTAAGTTTAAGTTTAAGTTTAAGTTTAAGTTTAAGTTTAAGTTTAAGTTTAAGTTTAAGTTTAAGTTTAAGTTTAAGTTTAAGTTTAAGTTTAAGTTTAAGTTTAAGTTTAAGTTTAAGTTTAAGTTTAAGTTTAAGTTTAAGTTTAAGTTTAAGTTTAAGTTTAAGTTTAAGTTTAAGTTTAAGTTTAAGTTTAAGTTTAAGTTTAAGTTTAAGTTTAAGTTTAAGTTTAAGTTTAAGTTTAAGTTTAAGTTTAAGTTTAAGTTTAAGTTTAAGTTCAAGTTCAAGTTTAAGTTTAAGTTTAAGTTTAAGTTTAAGTTTAAGTTTAAGTTTAAGTTTAAGTTTAAGTTTAAGTTTAAGTTTAAGTTTAAGTTTAAGTTTAAGTTTAAGTTTAAGTTTAAGTTTAAGTTTAAGTTTAAGTTTAAGTTTAAGTTTAAGTTTAAGTTTAAGTTTAAGTTTAAGTTTAAGTTTAAGTTTAAGTTTAAGTTTAAGTTTAAGTTTAAGTTTAAGTTTAAGTTTAAGTTTAAGTTTAAGTTTAAGTTTAAGTTTAAGTTTAAGTTTAAGTTTAAGTTTAAGTTTTCTTAATTGATTATAGTTCTACAACGTATTTACCGTTTCTTCTTGAAGTGTTAGCTTCATTGAAGTGAAAAAAACGTTTAAACTCAAAATTAAGAAATGTTCCTATTATTTTGGCCACAGCTTTAGGCATGCATGAAGATACAATTGTATATACAAATAGATAGATTTATCGGTCGGGGTGTGTTTGGTGAGCGCTTTACAACGAAAACAAAGATTCGACGACACATTTTGTTGCATTTGAATTTTGGATGACTTCATTAGAGGTGTATTTTTAGATGAGCACTGATGTTGAGAATTGAGATGTGGGTTTCCAAGTGAGTTCTTTTACTAAGCGCCAACGAGAACGACCAGACTAAATAATGAGGTTTTGAGAGGTACAGATTTTTCAGGCATAAATAGTAAACTTTTATTTTAATTTTGTATGACGATTATGTACTTTGTACTGTACACTGTACACTGTAAATACATCTCTCTTTGAAGTATGTCACAATATTTTTATAGTTTAGTTTTTCTGGATGAGGTTGATAGCTCTTTTGGCTGCAAGTGACTTTTATGACACTTAAATTTCTGTTATAGATTGCATGATTATTTATTTGCATGCCACGCGTTCTCGTTATAATGCTTGTGAATTTTCAAAATAAACGCCCACCCACATTCATGAACTGACACATTTCTGTTTTGTGGCTTTGACACTTAATTCAATTTAATCGATATTGTTTAATAATACAAATAGATACATGCATAGATTATTTCTATTTTTATTTTTACTAGTAATTCTACGTTCTAGAGATACACTCACTCACAATAAACTTGATTAAAAACGTTCGCAATTGCTAGGAAAAATATGACTCCAATTAAATGAGACATCCCGATTGCGATGGCAAGAGAGACAGAGGTTTTATTAAAAAATAGATTACTAGGAGTTATAAAATAAAAAAACACCTGTTAAATTTTGTAATAATAATAAATAATTATTAGGTTTTATTTTCTGGCCTTTAATTTCTTTATACAATACGCGTTGAAGTGAAAGTAATGATACTGATTGGTTTTGGAATATGCCCATAGGCCGCGAAAAGATATATTTATCACGTATGAGATACCTTGTATGGTATCTCTCTTATCTTGAGTATCGGTTGGTACTTGATAAAAATCAATTTTTTGGTGTTGTTGTTATTTTTGTGTTAATTACTTTGATAAGACTGAAGTAGAATGGATTTTCAATAAGAAGAAAATTTTGTTTCATGAATGATAAGTTTACAAATTTCAGTTATTTATGAATCTACGTCCAATCGAATATTTGTAATGTTTTAAATTTTTCTTCAGATTTTAGAAAGACAGTTTTATTGTTCAACAAATGTTTCCCATATCTACTTTTTTGGTGAATTTTTTCACAACAGCTACCACTCATTTAAAGTACTTAAAAATCGCAGTTTCTTATAGTCTTGAAGTTTTTACTTTATCTTGGAAACAGTTGGACATAAGATCCAGAACTTTAAAAACCGTAAAATTTTCTTTAGAGGTAACTTTGTAAAAAGCCCCAATATAGCTGTAATAATATGAAACTGTCAAAAGGTAGGCATGCATTTTGGTTTTTGAGCTCCTGCAAATGATTTTTGGAGAAGCTACATGGATAGAAAGGGGTAAAAGACAGTTTCTCACCTTTTTCGTTCACCTATCTCAAAGACGAAGACTTTACTTAGGAGATTTTACACTGATCCCAGTGATCGTATACATTTACTGTCTCAAACCATTATTAAACCAAATCGTTTAACGAGTAGGATAAACACTTACATCCATGTGGTTTCACAACGGACCAACTACTGGTCTAGGTTAGGTTAGATTAAAATGGCTGCCCGGGATGGAGTAGTACACACTTAGGCCAGTTTTTACTCCATTGTGATACCACATGAATTTTGATTCCTTATATTTAGAAGAATTCTCCTAGGTAGGTCTTTCATTTTTAAGGTAGAGCGAGCATGTACAGAGGAGGTGAAGAACTGTTCCACACCTCTTCCTCGTCTATACAGCTTCTGCAAAAGTCATTTGAAAATACGCCTAGTTGTTTGGCTTCCTTACCTATTGGGCAGTGTCCGGTTATGGAACCGATTACCTAACTTATATGCAATCTCCTCAAGCACTTTGAGCGCTTTCAATCTTGAATAAACCATATATTTTGGGTGGACTGACAGGTGGATGATGTTATTTTACCTTATGTTGTATTTCTTTATAACGTCTTGTATTAGAAAAAGCTTGCATGTAGCGATTGGTATGCTATCGGTAGTCAAAAGTGGAGAATCGGTAGTACTGTTCTATTTTTGTCGAGTTTGTCTGTTAAAAGGTTTGTCAAGTTTTATTTTTTTGAAAAAATTGATTAAGATATCAATCAAATTAAAATAGTCTTTGGAGAATAACAATAAAATTTCTGAAAAATTTGACACTTGAAGCATTTGAAAACTAGACTTACTTAAAATTGGTTTCAAAGAGACTCAATAATTCAGCCAGCAGCCAGAATAAGAAAAAAAACCTACTTCGACGTAATGGTCGTCAAAAAATTGATATCTTCACTGAAAACAAAGGTATGGAAATTCGTAATGGTAAGGATAAAAGAAGAGGACCTGAGTGGCTTTTGGTACGCCAGAGGAAGCGAGGAAAGTGTTGGAAAAAGCGCATCCACACGAACATTGTATACTTGAATTTCTAAGTTAGAAGAAACCCATTTCAACAATCGGTTCAAAGCCAAAAATAGAAAGCTGAAAGAGTTTAAGTATATGGGATATATTTTCAATAGCCTTGATAAAACCAGTAACGTTATATCCTCTTTATTCAATTTTGTATAATTATTTCGCATAATTGCAGTTTTGATAACTTTAAAACTTACATCTTAAGGGTTTTATAGCTAAAGGGTAGTTACATTTTAAGGGCCGATGTCGATTTCGAATAAAACACAAATTATTTAAGAAATTACTATCGTTTCTTTTTTTATGATAATATTAGTATGGTTCAACAATGTACCACCGTGACGGCGGCGGCGGCACATCTCTTACCGATATTCCAAATTTTCGAGACACTGAGGCATAATTGAGGTTATATGCCGAATTATCTCATCCTTTGCTCTTGAATTGTTGCTGGCTTATTAACGTACACCTTTTCTTTCAAATATTCCAAACGAAAGGCCTTATTTTGGAAAAAAATACGGCCCGATGATGCATGCCGCCAGCCCATAAACCGAACCAAACAGTCACTCTTTGTGTGTGAATTGGTTTTTCGACAAACACTCTTTGATTTTCATTCTTCCAAATGTGCCAATTCTGCTCAGTAACGAATCCACTTAGGTGAAAACATTTTTCATCACTGAAAGTAAATGATCATCGACTGTTGCCATTTCTTGCCACCATTCTGACCATTGACGACGCGACGCTTGAAGGATTCAAGAGGCTTTAGTTCTTGAGTCAATTGAACCTTGTAAACGCGTAAATGCAATGTTCATCAACGACCAGCGTGAGAGGTGAAATTATTGGGCGCGACAAAGAGTTGAGGTGGGCGACTATCCAGCCAAAATATCGCTAACTGCAGCAATATTTTCCGCAGAAAGAGCTGTTGTAGCATGCACTGATCTTTTGACGTCTCCAATAGACCCGGTTTGCTCAAATTTTTGCACGATATTTCGATTGTACTCACATTGGGGCGATAAATATAATTGTCCGAAAAAATCATGAAGTCCACGATATGCAGTTTTATTTGAATTCCCATTTTAATAATTAGCCTTTAACTTAAACGCATTACTTGATGGTGTAGCTTTCCATGGTTCAAATTGAGTTAATCTGAAGTTGTGAAATGTCAAATGAAATCCAGAAAAAAACTTGACGTTTAGGTGTGGTTCATATTTAACATTGGTCCTTGTAATTTAACCATCCTTTATTGTGTATAGCATATGTATATTTCAAGTAGCCTAAAAATCTCAAATACAAATTTCAAATGCCTTTAATAACAAGATCGCGGTAGAAAATTATGATGACATCTTTGAGAAAAACAACTTACAGATTTCAACTCTTCATATCACTTACTTCCCACAAGTTTAAATTTGTCTTCTTTTACTTTTCGAGATGGTGCTTTACTACTACCCAAAAGTGCTTTAGTTTTTTGAAATAATCACTATATTTTGTTTAAGTAATTTGGAAGTAAAATCCAATAACAAAAAATGCGTATACGCCTCAGTGTATAATCTTGGGTATCGCTAGTTCTAAGAAGATTTTATATCATATATTAGAACATATCATAGATTTTAAATATTTTAATAATTATGTATATTGTGACAGTAATGATGCATGATATCAGTTCATTTTCAATACATCAAAAAGATTGAGTCAAAAAGCATTTATTTAGTTTTTAATCGAGTATGTTCATTTTGCGTCATTAATTTATAGGTTTTGACAAAAGAAAATTGATAAAGAATCTAAAATCAAAAATAGAAATTGAAGACCTCTAAATTCTTAAACTGTTCAAATTTTACCCAAAACAAGGTACAAATTAGAAGAACCCGCCAATAATTACCTTTTTCAATTAAATGAAAAGAAATCAAACAAGAAAATGTGATTTCTTACCTTTTTTTATCAGCCAATTTTTCCAAAAGTATAGAAGGTCTTTAATCAAATGGTTTAAATAATTTCCAAACAAATAATTTGATAACCCAAATGATTGCAATTCTTCGTCTTTATCACCTTTCTCTCACATTTAATCTCATTAAAGTACCTTAAAAAAAAAAAAAACAAGTTGAAAGAAGAAAAAAAAGTTCTATATTTGCATAATAAATTGAGGATTACCCATAAAAGAGCTTCCAAAACATTATCTCATCGAAGAGATGGTGCTTGCGTAGAGATTTTCTCAAAAACATTTTATTTCTTTGGTACTTCTTAGAAGAACATGAAAAGTAGCACATGAAGTTCACCTTTTTTTTTTGTTTTTTAAAAGAAGTGAATATCTTTTTATTATTAACTTTTCTTATTAAAATGTCTGTCTTTTTGTTGGCAATGGAATTTTACTGAATATTGTATATATTTAATTCTTTTTATAGAACGATCACTTCGAACCAAGATCCACATTATTCCACGACGAAAGGAAAACGCCACCACTAACCCCAGCACCACCGTCTACACCCAGAAGTAAGGCAAAAGGTTCGTATAGCTCTTGTTTTATATATTTTATTTACGTTGTCAAGTCATACGTTGAAATCCTTGAGTAAACCACATAATTTATTCCAAACCCACCCACAATTATTTGTATCCTTTTTTTTTGTGTGTCTGCAGGAATTTGTTGTTTGAAGAAAATTAAGAAACTGATTATCATAAATTAGAAATCCTGTGACTTGCTATTTTTATTTTTGGAAAGGGTAGCAGTATCCTTGCTATATCCCTGTCGAGTCCTTCATACTCATTGTAAGGATGAGAGATGAGATTTCAACGGGTGCTCTGTTCGCGGTGGTGAAAAAATTTGTATTGTTTTTTATTTTCAACTAGCGGCCCGTCCCGGCTTCGCACGGGTAGACATAAATAGGTACAGATATTTAAGTTATAAGCATGCTAATTAAAACGACCATGAATCACTAAATTAGAAAACATTTTTTGTCCTATCATTAATACTCTTCGCAGCGTATGCGATGAAAGACATTTTGTGGCTAATTTTTTGTACACATTCGATTGGTTTTAATAGGAATTTCTAAAGATTTCTATAGTAATCTAGTACTAAATATAGCCTATTTTACTCAGTGATAATGTAGCTTTCTAATGAAAAAAGAATTATTAAAATCGGTCCAGTACTTTTTGAGTTTATTCGTTTCATACAAAAATACAAATCTTTCCTCTTTATAATAATAGTGTGGATAAAGTACCCAAAACAGATAAACGAAAAAGAAACTACATATAAATTTTCCCACATTCAGAGGCATGGGAAAATTGTAATACATTATCATTTTTTTTTTGCACTTGGATTTGTTCATTTTCATATTTTCCACAAGAACAATTTTCAAGGCGAAGTGGTGACAAAATGGAGATGATATATGATATGTAGATACAAATTCGTCTTTTAAGACTGAAGGAGATTATTTAATGACGCATTTAATGAATTTCAGTAAAAAAGGACTCGCTTGGTGTTCTTAATACTTTGTTTCTTCTGCATGTATCCTTATAAAATGTCCTTTAAGTGAGTTGGACAGAGTAGACATCTTTATTGAATAAATGGATCGGACAAGTGAAAGAACGCTTTATGATGAGATGATATTTCGCATCATAAAGTTTTGATGTTTCAATTAAATGGTTTTTGTATGGTAATGTGGTGATATGTTATGATATGTGATATAAACGGGAGGCATTTTATTCAGGGACAATTGTGTGTTAAGATAGGACATACGATTATTTTATGAGGGATTTGTGTGAATAAGCAATTATTAAAATTGTATAATTTTTAATTAATATGATATTCGTATTCATATTTTGCTCTTTTCTTGACCATGTTGGAGAGATGGTTAATTAATTGAATTTAACAACACACAACTTCGGAGAATCAACTCAAATAAATCAACAAAATATTCTCAGTTTTGGTACAAAGACATTTTTTAATACTGCAAAATTGTGTATGTCATTTAAATAAAATAAAATATGAGTAAAAAATGTAAGTTTTTTCTCTCCTAAAAAATTCTTAGAAAAATGACGATGTTTTGAAGTATCAGCAAGGAAAATTCAAGTGAATTATCTAAAATGTAAACTTACATTTTTGTTTCTGAAATGTAGTTAAATATTTCCAGGAGACAGTTATTTCATATATATATATATATATATATATATATATGTAGAAAGTATTATCGTTATAAATTATGTATCAATGTCAAAGGTTCCTTTGATTGAGGGACAAGAGGACATTTGTATTACTGAACCTATACTTTTCTCCTAATTTAAGAAGAAAATACTCGGCAGTTTCTTGAGATCACATTAAGCTTTTTAATGCTTTGTATGTTAATGCCAAACAAATGCCTTAAATACTAATCTGCACCTCCCACTAGTAGATCTACATATTAAATATTTAGTATCATGCAGCGCGCTACGGCTTAAAAAATCAAGCTGTTGGTTTTCCAGTTCCCTATAGGCAGGGCAATTTGTACCCGTGGCATGATGGTTAGTGCGTTGGACTGTCATGCGAGAGGTCTTGGGTTTGATCCCTGCCCATCTAAATTTTTTTCACGGGTATTGCCTCTTGCGAGGAAATTCCAAGAGTAATTCTTGTCATGAAAAGTGTCTCTTGCGAGGAATTGACAAATTCTCCAAGAGTAATTCTTGCCATGAAAAGTGTCTTCTTAAATTAGCCGTGACTTAAAACTATTTTTACTGACGGGTCAAAGATAGAGTGTGGAGTTGGGTCGGGAATCTTCTCCGAGTCCTTAAATATCTCTAAGTCTTTTCGGCTACCTGATTTTGACAGTGTTTTTCAAGTGGAATTACTAGCAATCAGAGAAGCATGCAAAATAATCAAATCGTACTTAAACCAAAATAGAAATCTGCACTGACAGCCAGGCGGCTATTATGGCTATCAATTCGGCCACAACATCCTCTATAATGGTCCAACAATTTCGGGATGAACTATCCAGCCTCAACATCAACCTCCGTGTCACTTTAATTGGGTTCCAGGTCAGTGACATTGATGGAAATGAACGGGCTGATGAGTTGGCCCGGCAAGGATCGGCCCTTCATAGCTCACTTGCGAAAAGCTATGAAGGACAATATTTTCTAAATTTTTTTAACAGAATCCAACCGCAGGTGGTACAGTCTAACGGACTGTACCATGTCCAGGAAGATAGAGCCTATCTATAACAAAAACCGTTCTATCGAACTTTTACGCAGACCCAGGGATAATAAATCCAGGATTTCTGCAATAATAATAACGCACATTGGCCGATAGTATAGAGCATGCAGAAAGGCTGGACCAACATAAAAGGGAAACTGTGATTAACTTAAAGATCCTGATTAATTTTCCTAGATGAAAACCAAAGACCTGATTTCCTTTCACAATGCGACAATAACTCTAGCGACCTGAATTAAATTTTATATTAATAATTATGAAAAAGAAATATTTGACTGTTAAAAGTCAAATAGTATTTTTTTCCAGAACACTGTCTATTTTTAATAAAATGATTTAAAATCATGAAAATCATGAAAATAAAATAAATATGATCCAGCAAGTGTTCTCGGATTATATGGTATCTCGATTAATTCGGGAAAATATTCGTCAAGACAAGGTGTAATGGTCATCTTCTGATGAGCCCAACCATTGCACCGGGGCGAAACGCATATATGAACACTTGCTGGATCATATTTATTTTATTTTCATGATTTCATGATAAATAATTTTATTATTAATAACTATGACGTGATACCAAAGTAGTACAATTCTGAAGAAAACTAAATTACTGTCTTTTTATAAATCAAACAAACTGAAACAAAATTATTGTAGCCTCGAATATTTTACGAACAAAAAATGATTTTATCTCCAAAATAAATAAGAAAAATTAAATTGACAGTTCTTTTTAAAAAAAATAAAAAACATATTAAAAACATTAATCTAGTTAAAAATTTATTTTCGAATCAAATATTTTTTTAAAAATTAAATATTTTGGCTTGAAACCAATTTCATCTTATGGAAAATATTGTTTTTGACTTTTAGTAAAATTTTTAAAAAATCCCACAGTCAGTTTTTTTATAAAAATTAAAATCTACAAAAATAGTATGCAAAATTGATAGAAATTGATATTCGACTCCCGATATCTAGTGAATAAATGAAGGTTTTAACGTTAAAATGATTTAACTCTGTATTAAATTTTCTAAGAAAATTCCGAATTCAGAACGTTCTTAAATAGCGCTTAACATTTCTTTAGGATCTGTTTTAAAATTTTGTAAATTCTTACTTTGTAAATTCTTCTTAACCAACATTTTAATGGGTTTAACTTGAAATTAACTCCACGTTAAATAACTTTTTTTGGATAAAATGTAACTAATTTTCTGTAAGATTGTCCAAAAGAGTACAAATTGTATAATATTTTTATTATAATCAAGGTTTCAAAGCGAAGAAACAGGATTTAAATCAAATTTATAAGGTCTATAATAATTCAATTCTAGTATTTCAGTGCTGACTTTAAAAATCAAACTCATTTTTGAAACTGAAATCTCTTCTCTGAAATAGTTGTTTTCACCTAAAGTAAGACTTAATTGTCGATAAACATTATTTGATGTTGAAAGAGAAACCCTTTCCATACAATTCTGATCTGACCTTCCGTCTATGCGAAATATACAGTCATATAGACATTTTTAATTCTTCAATATTATCGGTTCGCAATGTGATCGGAAATTAATATTCAACACTGTAAAAACTATCAAAACTTATCTTAACTGCGACTGGTAATAAATAATATTTTTTTTAAATAAATTAAAGATTAAATTAGAGCACTCGAAAAAAAACTTTAGAATGTGTCTCTCTTGTAAAAATTTAAATTTAAATGATTTCTTCTAAAATTCCATTAAATATAATTCGCCGTTTTCTGTCTGTTCTGTGGAACTAAGGCCTTTATTACGAGAAGCGAATCGAACGTTCGACTGAAAGCGAACCTATTTAAAATCACTCATTTCGTGAATACTATTTTAATATTCACTTCCAAAGCCAACTTTCTTGGAAAAAGAGATGTTAACCCATTTGAACGTCGAAATTCACCCGTCTTAATTTAGCTCTATATTGTATTTATCAAACGTTCGTTTTAATCCGAACGTTCGATTCGCTTCTCGTAATAAGGGCATACAAAAATGACGTCTGAATTATTGTGAATATTTGCAAAACCGGAGAATGAAGACCTACTTTTTGAATACATTAAAAATGATTTGACAAACATCTAAAAACTCAATAAAGAAATTCCTTAAATTGAGCTGTTAAATGTTGTACATATCTTAAAAATCGATACAAAGTCACACGAAATTATGTTTCACGTTAAGACCATTACATTAACCACATTTGGAATCAGTGGGTAATTTTTAAAGTACTGGATAGCGGTTATCATCTATTTCATTCAAAATCATCAATGTATTTTAACAGTCATCGAAAATGTTCTGTAAATTAATTTTCAAAATATTGACATTTGTAGGAATTTCAAGAACTTAAAAATAATTGTGTTTACGTTCTGGAAATTAAAAATACAGAGCCACATCATCGTTTACATCAACAAAAAAATTTTCAACAGAAATAAACATAACTTTCATCATATAAAAAAAAATATCTGACATGTTGACAAGCATTGTTAATATTCATTAATAACTTAACCCAAGAAGTATTCAATTTCTGCTCTGTCAATTTCTACTAAAATGTCCTCGAAATTTTCACCGTCTAACAACAAAGTAAACATTTTACATAAAACATTCATTTTTCATACTACGACCGCATCACACACCTCTATAAAAGTTTAGTTTTATTTTATTTTTCCATCATCAGTTATGAAACTTAAGTTCATCAATCTAAAAATTACTTCCATGCAAAAAGTTGAATAAAAAACTTATTTCTACAAAATTAAAAAAACAACCACAAAAATCCTCTACCGTTAACTATAAAGCTTAGTTGGTCTTTTTAATATTTTCTCTATAAAAAAACATTGGATACTATAAACTGACAGAAAAAAAAGTTATTTGAAACTTTTAAGTGAAAGCAAATTTTGTCGGTCAACAACATTAAAAAAGAAGAAAAAATCTTAATCAATTTTGTTTAAAGAATAAAATTTAATTATTTATGTGTGAATTTTTTTTATTAATGTCAATAAATGCGGTTTAATGTCAAATTTATATTCCGCAGTGACCTGATTAACAAAGTCAATTTAATCTAAGCGTATATAAAAAGTCTCATATAATAAATAACCATTCAATGAAGCTACTCGACTCACTTTTTCGCTGTTCGATATTGATAGCTGCTTATACGCTTTATCAGAGGTGGTATAAAAATTATAGAATTAATGTGTAGAAAGAAATGTTTAATGAAGTG
Source organism: Eupeodes latifasciatus (assembly GCA_920104205.1). Lineage (NCBI taxonomy): Eukaryota > Metazoa > Arthropoda > Insecta > Diptera > Syrphidae > Eupeodes > Eupeodes latifasciatus. The sequence goes on from OV049925.1 coordinate 19,522,737, forward strand.
AAGGCTTTGGCTTATCAAAGGGAAACAGCTCCAGTGACATAAATGAGCTCAAGGACATCGTTAACATTTTTTTTTCCATTTTGGGTTTATTCAGGGATAACCGAATATCTAAACGATAAACAGATGGGGTTCTTCTTTTATACATAACAATATAATTAATAACTTGTTTGGTATTAAACAAAATAATCCTCTGGGAAAGACGGGAAATGTGTATTTAAATGAATTATTGTTTTGTGGGGTTCGAATCCTGACATTGATTGATTTATTTAACTTAAAGTTGACATTGTGTCGTTATGAGAAACCATCAGTTTACACTTCTTTATATTGGAAATGTACTGATTAGTAAACAAATAAGTTCGGTTTGTTTTTAATGCCAAAGGTGGAAGACTTAAGAAAGGAAAGCTATCACACAGGATTTTTAAGACATAAGCTACTCGTATAAGGGTTTGTATTTTGAAAGTGTTTCACACAGAGACAACTAAGCTCTTTCTGAGTCTTATTATATTTTTTTTAAATCTTTGTTTATAATAATAAATAGGTTAAATTTTGTATTAAAAGATTATAAAGCATGGCTTTTAAGTCGTCTGTGTGCTCTAAAAAAATTACATTTAGAGATAACAAAGTTCATTAAATTAAACCTTATATAGATACTCGTAGCATAGTTTGGAGTATTCGAAGGTAATTTGAATATGGTTTTAAAAAACATTTTTTGGATTTTTTCAATATCCTTCATCCATTGGTAGCCGAAGATTTCGTTAACACAGGTGTTATTTGTGGTTGAACAATTGGAATTTGGACGTTTTGTCTACAAAAGACTTGGAAAAATTTCAATTAACTGCTGACTTGGCTACAGCCTTTTTTTCTTTTATATAAGCAGTGATACTCAAATTACTCGAAATAATGAAACCTATGTAGGTATTTAAATTCCTTGACAACTTCAACTGGTGCCATCTAATGTTTAGGTTCTCGAGTTTCTGTCAGACCGAGATTTGAGACTGGATATCATTATTTTAGATAATGCAGAATTAATTTTTAGATCCCATAAATCTCAAAAAAAAAAACATTGAGCTTATTTATTTGAAGCTGAAGTGTTACTGAGTTGTCAGCAAAAATAACAAGGTCATCAGCATTATAATAACATTTTAACAAATATATCGCCAAAAGAAACTCCCCATGGTATATGATTCTCGATACCGTTTATTTTATGAACATCAACGGACTTAATACACATCCCCGTGGGACACCAATTTCTGAGCAAAATTAATTTGGTGCATTTTTTCCATCACATATCACTGCAGACATATTCAATAGCAAATTTTCATAGACCCTAATAAACTTAGCTGACACCCTAATTACTGCGAGTTTATATAATAAAGACCTTCTGTTTATTGTGTCAAATTCCGCTGCAAATAAAGGTTTTTTTTTGTCTAGAAAACATCTTGCCACTCTAGTTAAGGCAAATATTTGATCCACCGTCGAATAGTTTGGCTGAAAACCTGCTTGAAAACAACTGACAAACTGTCGTATAGAATCTGAGTGAAAAGTTTCCTCAGAGAACTTAAAACAGAAGTACCTCTATAGTTTTCTGGTTGATTTTGAATCCCTTTTTTAAAAATAGCAGTAATCCTTGCCAGGCGAAAACAGTTAGGGAAGATCTCCATATTAAAGATTTTATTCAAAAAGCCAAGGATATATTCCAAATATTACATAATTGAATTTTTGTAAAACTCTATGGTAATACCGTCGGAGCTGGAAGCTTTATTAATCTTCATTTTGTTCAAACGACATAAGTAACTCAGGCATTGTAAAGTTAAAGTCTAGCTTTGGGATAATTTCATTTGGGTGTGCAAAACTTATTAAATGTTGGCTTGAAACAGCTAATAAAAGGTTTTTAAAGTATAAAGCGAGCTGATCAACACACATACACATAATGACACCGATTTGGTACGCCGCCGCCGCCGCCCTCCCAAAAAGCTGACATTGCTCCAAAAGAATTTATTTGCGAACAAAATTTAAATAATTTATTTTAATAAATAAATCTATTAAACATTTTGGAATTCCCGCCGTTAAGTTTGATATTACTGAAGCTATAGGTATTGAAATAGTCTTACAGGATTCAACTAGTCTTAGTATCTTTTCTGTGTATCTTCCAGGAAGCAATGAGAAGAAACCCTTGTTTAAAAGAGTTATATTAAAATTGTTAAGAATAAATGATAATTTTTTAATAGGTGGTGACTTAAACTCTAGGCATCGATCGTGGGGTTGTCTGAGAGCGAATTGTTGGGTCAATATATCACTAAGTATCGGGTGATTTTTTTGAGGTTAGGATTTTCATGCATTAGTATTTGACAGATCACGCGGGATTTCAGACATGGTGTCAAAGAGAAAGATGCTCAGTATGCTTTGACATTTCATCATGAATAGACTTACTAACGAGCAATGTTGCAAATCATTGAATTTTATTACCAAAATCAGTGTTCGGTTCGAAATGTGTTTCGCGCTTTACGCAAATTTTATGCGTTTTTTTTTTTTAAAAAAGTTCTCAAGCTCTTAAAAAATCACCCATTATGTATTTATTGTCCTCCATTGAAAAGAGGACATTGTTTAATATAATGGGTGATTTTTTAAGAGCTTGAGATTTTTTTTAAAAAAAAAAACGCATAAAATTTGCGTAAAGCGCGAAACACATTTCGAACCGAACACTGATTTTGGTAATAAAATTCAATGATTTGCAAGCGTTGCTCGTTAGTAAGTCTATTCATGATGAAATGTCAAAGCATACTGAGCATCTTTCTCTTTGACACCATGTCTGAAATCCCGCGTGATCTGTCAAATACTAATGCATGAAAATCCTAACCTCAAAAAAATCACCCGATACTTAGTGATATTATTGCATTTAACAGATCGCTTACTTTGCTACACACTCTCGAACCGACATATTACCCAAATTGCGCATCCCAAAATCCCTCAACTGTTGACTTTTTTATTTCAAATAATGCTTTTCGTTTTTCACAACCTGTTATCATGAATTATTATTTACGTTCAAATCACTTGCCAGTATACACTTGCCGTGAGAATAATGTAAGCCAAAGTAATGTGGTCCCTGCAAGTTATAATTTTTCTGATGCGAATTGGAAACGCTATACTTCATATATATCTCAAAATTTAAACCATACCTGAACAGGTTGATGGTCTCATATATTTTTTTATGGAAGTCGTAAATAGAGCAGCTGAATTATCCCAATCCTTTCATTTAAATCAAATTATATTACCCAAATATATCTTACGATTGATTCGCACACGTAACTCAGAAAGAAGAAAATGGATTCGGTTTAGAATCGATATTTTTAAGAACAATGTTAAAATTTTGAACGCAAAAATAAAGAACGAGATAAAAATTTTCAAAAATAAAAAATGGAATAACCTCTTATCCGGTTTTGACAAGGGACCCAAACTTTTGTGACAAAAATTATTAAAAAAAAATTCAATCATTCCGCCTCTTCGAGTAAATCGCTTTGTTCTATTTAGTTACTTAATCTGAAAAAGTAACTGCATTGGCTGACTGTTTTTGCCAAAATCATTTACCCTCATCTCATCTCAGTGACATTGTGACTGAAAATATTGTTCAAGATAAGCTCATTGAGCTCAATTCCTTATCGAGTTACGTAAATAGTAACAACTTTTTTTAAAAATAGTTCTTGTGAAGGAGTTGATTAAACAATTAAAACCCAAAAAGTCAACTGGTCTTGATGGTATGAGGAACAGGTTGCTTAAAGCCCTAACATCAAACGCCACTAAGTATCTTACAATGGTTTTCAATTGTTGTTTGATTCTTTCGTATTTCCCAAATGATTGGAAGAAAGCAAAAGTTGTAGCTATCTGCAAACCTAGTAAAGCAAAGAATAATCCTAATAGTTAGAGGCCTATTAGCTTATTAAGTACGGTTGGTAAACTGTTTGAAAAGCTAATTAATCGACGATTACTAAACCATATCGAGGTTGCAAACATATACCCCAATGAGCAGTTTAGCTTTAGAGCTAGTCACTCCACAAGCCATCAAATTTTAAGAATTAAAAATCACGTCAAAAGTAACCACTGGTCTGGTACTTTTTTACATTGAAAAAGCCTTCGATACTGTTTGGCACGAAAACGCCGAACGGGTTAATTTACAAACTTATGATGATGATGAAACTCTATTCTTTATCATATAGTTAGTGGAGTTCCAACAGGGATCTTTGCTGGGACCCATACTTTTCTATTTGCTATGTGTGCTGACGACACAGCACTTTTTTGTCTAGCCTATTGCCTCAATGTGCTCTCAGTAGTCTACAATGCTAACTTAATATCCCACAAAACTATTTTCATAAGTGGAAAATCAAGGTCAATGCTCAAAAATCGCAAGCTATATGGTTTTCTCGGCGAAGAAAATCAGATTTCTTGCCACAAACTTCGTTACAGCTAAACTCCGTCGATATCACTTGGTCTAAAAACTGCAAATACCTAGGTGTAACACTTGACAAGAAACTAACTTTTGACAAACATATCGCCAACACAATTAACAAAACTAATCTTTTAATATGTATTTTATACCCGTTCATAAACCGCAAATCAGGTCTTGGTGTGCATAATCAAATTTTGATATTCAAAACTATTTTTCAGCCTATATACTTACTTATGGTGCTCCAGTGTGGTTTGTGTGCGCTGAAACCTACTTAAAAAAGCTTCAAAGAGTGCAAAACAAAATATTGAAATTAATGCTAAATTTGCCAAGACATTATTCTACAATCAGGCTTCATGATAAAGCTAATGTTAAACAACTCAAGTTTGTAATTTATAATTTGCAAGACAGCTTTTTTAGAAGATGTTCTTATTCTGATAATGAGCTACTTCTTAATCTTTGAAATTAAATATTTTATTTATATCGCCTTTGAGTTTATGTGCAATGTTTAGTTTTTATGTATCATATAAGGATTTTTTCTTGTAGGTTTTCCCTTAAGATGTTTCTCAATTAAATTTATTTGTATATTAGTATTAAGTATCTATGTATATTGAAGCTGTAAAGAATCTAATTTTCAATATCTCTTAAATAAACATATGTATATGCAAATGTTAAATATTATCGAACTACAATAGTAAATAAATAAATAAGAGGCTGGGATGCGACCAACACTGATAACTTCCCATCCCGTCTGTAGACTTGTCTTGCTTAAAAGTTTATAGGTTTTCGTGTTGGATTAAGAAAGTTGTCAGTTAAATTATTCTTAAAAATTTTAAAATTACTGTTAATATTTTTCATATAATGAAATAATTTTATTTCAAAATATAGTTTTGTTAAATAGATTTTTAGTCGAAAACAATTTTTTACCAATTTTAGTAGCATTTCTTACTATTTTTAATTTCTTATATAAACAAATGCAAATTGGATGAACGAAATTAATTTGAGAGATATCGAGGAGCGGACATCAATTTTTACCAAATTTGAGTATTTTTTTTCTTGTAGATTTTATTTTTTTTACGAAAAAACGGACTGTTGGATTCGTATAAAAAAAATGATTGAATGTCGAAAACAATATTTTCTGTGAGATAAAATAAGTTTGAAGCTAATATATTTGATTTTTGAAAAGCTATTTGAGTCGAAAGTAAATTTTTAACAAGTTCTAGTATTGTTTTTTGTTTTAGGTTTTTATTTTTTGTAAAAAAAACTGTCAATTAGATTTTTTTCAAAATTTTTCCTAATATTGAAAATAATATTTCTTATAAGTTAAAATTAGTTAGAAGCCATTATCTCAAATTTTTGAAAAGATATTTTAGTCGAAAATCAATTTTTACCAACTTTTATTATTTTTTTTTTTTAGGTTTTTATTTTTTGTAAAAAAACTGTCAATTCGAATTTTCTCAACATTTTTCAGAATGTTGGAAACAATATTTCTTATAAGACAAAATAAGTTTTAAGCCTTCAAGTTTTTAAAAAGATATTTGAGTCGAAATTCAATTTATACCAACTTTGAGTAATGTGTTTTTAGGTTTTTATTTTTTATAAAAAAACTGTCAATTAGATTTTTCTCAAAATTTTACCAGATGTCAAAAACATTATTCTTCATTGCGCGAAATTGTTTTGGAGAGGAAATCATATTTTAGTCGTAAAATTTTCGAGGTGACAAATTTTTTTTTTTCAGTTTTTTTGACTTATAAAAAAAAAGTTATAATTATTGTATTTTTTTCCAAAAATGCATTCGTTTTGTATCACGTTACAATATATTATATAAAGGGCGTCCCAAAATTAACGCAAGATTTGAATTAAATAGAAAACGCCGTGTTTAGTCTTTTGATAGTTATATTTTTATTGACTCGTAAAGTACATAGGATAGGGTTATGTATGGAATAACACATCGGACAAATGGCCTCCACGGCTTTGCATGCACATGCGCACTCTTTTGTTGAAATTTTCCATGACCATTCTGCATAAATGTGGCTGAATTTCGTTGATGCAGCGTTGAATCTCCTCTTTTAATGCACGGGTGGCTGTGGGCTTGTTGACATATACTTGTGATTTCAAATAACCCCATAAAAAGAAGTCTAATGGTGTTAAATCACACGATCTAGGAGGCCAATTTTGATCACCGAAACGAGAGAGTACACGACCTGGAAATGTCTCATGCAGTAATTGAATTGTTTCACGGGCTGTATGACATGTGGCACCGTCTTGTTGAAACCACATATTGGACACATCAATATCATCCAATTTTGGCAGAAAGAACTGTGTAATCATGTCGCGATATCGAGCACCAGTAACAGTCACTGCTTGACCAGCATCATTTTCAAAAAAATATGGCCCAATTATGCCTCCAGCCCAAAATCCACACCACGGCTTGTTTTTGGACGACCAACGGATCCAGTCTCCATGAATTTTTCAATTAATCTCTTCACAGTTGACGAAGTTAAAACACTATTCCGACCATATTTTGTATGAAATTTTATTTCGACTTTAGGGACCTTGAAACGTCGAGAAATTTCAAAATTTTCAATTTGACAAATCGGACCCATTAGAATAACTTCCTATAGGAAGTTAATAATTTAAAGTGATAAATTATTTAAATACTAGTCTTGATCTTGATGGTCAATTGACATCTTCTAAGCCAGCTTGTATTCTTCAATTTTATCTATTGCCAGTCAGTCGATTATGACAAGCTTAATGCTTGAAGAGTGACTATGTTTAAATTGCCAGTCTTGTTAAATGTTTAAATAATTTTAACAATTTCTTTGATTGTTTAAGTTTCCATAATCGTGAATGACAAATATTCAACTAATGTTATGACATTTTAAATGACAACTGAATTTTACAGATGTCAATTACCAGCTTTTTGAAATTCAATTATGTGCTACGCTATTCTCTTCTTCATATCGGTATCGTTGTCGAAATATTGTGCTGCTTATAATACTATATTCAAAAAACAGTATTATAAATAACTTTATGTAAGTACAAAATACTTTGAGTCGAAAATAAATAAAAGTGTTTTTTAAACTTATTTTTAATTAGTACTTTGTAATACGGTCATACACGCTCTTGTTTTTTTTTGACAGACTTTTGAACCATTGAAACATACCGAATTTTTAAATACAATATTTTGAATCTAAGTTTCTTCACTGCTAATAAACCTGCCTTAACGTTATAACCTTTGAAAAAAGCGAAGTTTCGGGGTTAATATTAGAAGTACTTAATCATTAAATGTTTTACTATCAAACTTTAAATCACTGCATAATTAGACAGTTTGTACTTCTGAAACCACGGTGATTTTGTATTCCGAGAATATAAACAAGATTTTTCTCAAAAATCTTGTTTAAAAAAAACTAATCTTTTAGTGTCAAACAATTCAGCAATGAAAAGTTGGCACTTACATCATTTCGAATTACTGAAGTTTTTCAATTAATCATTTTTGATAAAAATGGCTTATGAAAAAAAAACAAATCCTTCAAAAAAAGCAACAATTCCTCCCCCAGAAAAATGAAATAGTGCGGTTATGTATGTACATAGGTATCAGCTGTAAATTAATTCTTACATATGTATCTCTGGATCATTAATATAATCTGCTCAATACTCAAACCCTTTTAAAATTAATCTAATATGTGTAACGGCCTTGAATGTTCTCTTACCAAATTATCTACTTTAGCTATAAATTCTTAAATGTTTAATGTTCAATGTCTCTTTATCAAACTCCTTAAACTTAAGACGGCATGTGTTTAAAATAGTTTCCTTGAAATCATCGATCTTTTTTCTCTGGCCAAAGAACCCTTTTGCTCCAAAAATAAACCCCTTAAGGGCATTACACATTTAATGTTATCCCGCACCTAAATGCTCTTCAATTTTAATTCAAACATTAAATTCAAATCCCAAACGAAAGGAAAAAAAACATGTCACCTACCTTTAAGAACGTAACCAACCTGTTAGTAACTGGTTCACCAGACCCATAACCTATATAAACGAATACGAAAACAAAAACCTTACAAAAGCGTCGTAGGTTATACCTTAAGTATTGCTATGTCCTCGAAACATAATCTCAATGTGAAACCATTTTATCTCAATATCTTTAACACCTTCCTGCGAAAATAAGTATATAATACCTTTATGTTTAACACCAAAAATACCACTTTTAGATTCCAATTCACATCAGAAACACCATTTTACCTTCAGAACCATCATCAGCATCACATGGCAATGGTTGGTGGACGTCTTTTTCAGGTGTTCTACCTGTCGTTTTTCATTCTACGAGTACATTACAACCCTCCTTTCCACCCCAATGTAACTGCTGAAAATATACATTTCAAAAGATGTTAATCGAATCACGTCTTTTACTCTCCATCTCCATCCATTTTATATATGAATAGAACATAGATATAGACCTTTAGCCTTTAGGTCATGATATAAGTTTATACCTGCCCTCAAAATAAAGATAGACTATCTTTTATGTACAAAATAATAATGGTTGGTATTGCTGGTGTTCTTCTTCTTACAAAGAAATTCGCTCCGGTGAATTACAAAGATGATGCTGATTTTATTATTTCGTCATAATTCACAGATTTCATCAAATAAAACAGAACAAAAATATACTTCCCCTTCTCTTATAATAAATATAAATAATAATTTATTCTTGAGAAGGAACATCGAGTGAATGTATCTTTCATCTGTGAATGGACCGCCATCGCCAATGATGAACGAAGTATAAAATGTATACGAAAAGTCGGATATACGTATTTAAGGAACCATCAAATTACAAGTAAATATGGGCAGATTAATTATATTAGTATGTAAACATTATAACTAGACTGGAAATACTCGTAGCTGCTGTTAAGATGTGTTTTTCGCATCAACCAGCAGCAGTGGTGCGGCGGCGTCATAACTCACCTCGCCACGGTGAAGGAAAATAGCGGCGTCGGCGGCGGAAATACTTATGGCAGCTTTTCGGCTCTACATAAAAGAAGAGTGATTGAAAATAGCATGAGAGATTGTTTTCAAGTGGGAAATAATTTCCTTTCTTTTCAAGTGAGGTTGTTTCGAAGACATTATTGACCAACATTTTAGAAAACCTATTTCGAAGGACATTTATTTGTTAGGAATTTTCTAAATTTTTAAAATTCTAGTCCGTTGCTAACTAATAAAATACGAATTACCTTTGCTGCATCTGAACACGTCTAAAAAGTGACATTTCGTGAAAAAAAAACAAAGCAAACAAACCTAGATCTGGGGAACGGATCTATTGGGTTTTTCAATAAGGGCGGGTAGATGTTGTTTGTAGATGTGTCGTGGCGTTTGCTGTGTGGCACGTAGCACCGTCCTTCTGGAACCACATGTCGTCTAGGTCCATATGGATCAATTTGGGCTTTAAGAAATTAGTTATCATCGTTATGTAGCGCTTCCTGTTGACGGTTGAGGTCCTGGGTCAGTTGAATCTTGTACGGATGTAAGCCCAAGTCCCGAAGCAAAATTCGCCAAGTTGAGTTCTTGTGCATGGCGAGGAATAGACTGCCTCGGGTTCTGCTGTACACTTTCACGGACCGCGGCGATGTTCTTTAGCCAATCTTGCGTTCTTTGAACGAACTGGTGTTGGCTGATTGTTTACTGAACCGGTTGTCTCAAATTTGGCCACCAAACGTTGAAGAGTCGACTGTGAAGAGCCACCACGTCTACCGTAAAATGGGCACAATGCGCGCAACGTTAACATTAAATAACACTCATTTTGATAATAAAATTTTATCATTTTAACGTGCTGTTCAATCGTATAACTTGCCATGATCATTTGGCATAAACAACTAAATAATAAACAAAAGATTTGACATATGTCACCACAATAAAATGGCCGCCACGGGTTACCAAAATCTACCCGCGTCAATTTAAAAACCCTATATTATACGTAACTATAATTTAGCGTCTAATTACGTAATTGTAGTACCCGTAGCATGATGGTTAGTGCGTTGGACTGTCATGCCAGAGGTCTTGGGTTCAATCCCTGCCTGTGCCACCTTAATTAAAAAAAAAGGCGAGTTCAGATTCTAAAATTTTACTACATTAAATGACGAATATTTTTGTAGTTAAGATTCATTTTGGAACACCGCAAAGCCCATGTTATGCCCTTAATAGTAAAATTGGGGCAAAACATTAAGCTGTTTGAACAAGTAAGTAAGCATGTCCCACAGTTTAACAAAAAGGAAAATCTTTCAATTCCTCGCCAATTTTTAGAATCATGGATTCCACAAATCAAATTTCACTGTATTTGACATAAATACTTAGATTTTAAGGATCTTAAATTCAATGTGATCCGGATTTTCATCGGAATACAATTTTCAGTGATGTGGTTCATTTATACCTTTGAAGCTAGGCATGATGGTCGAAAAGCCTCTCCACAACGTGTCACTATTCAATTCAGTTTTTAGGCTGGCGGGCCTGACCTGACAGTATTATGTACCGAAAAGGTGAACACATCTAACACCTAATTGATTTCTTTGGAGAATCCGCAAATATGCATAGTAGTCTTAAAAAATTACACCGAAAAGGATATGGTGCTTTAACTGTAGCTGTGGTGTCAAAATGAAACCTCTTTTTGGAATCCTGTATACTTTAAACTAAAAATAATATTTCTGAAAACTTTAAGATGATTTGTTTTTTTTTTTTTTTTGATTAACAACAGCAGCCTCTTATTTTTTAACCTCATAAATGCCAAAAAAAATTACTACGATTTCCAAATAATTCATTCAAAAACAATCAGAATCACGTTTTTAATTTATTTTTTAAAATTGTGTGCAAAGATTGAGTTATGTACATATGTACTTCTTTAATGGTTATCCTTGAATTACCAAAGCATAAGTTCATGTCAGGTTGCTCCGTAATGTAAGCGGTCACATTTGTCAAATTGAAAATTTTGACATTTCTCTACGTTTCAACGTCTCTAGAATATATGTATGTAAATAAAAGTTTTTCAGAGAGATGTCTGTAAGTGCATAACATATGTACGTTCATAAAAATGCGATTTTCCAGAAACTAAGTAAGATATTAAAATGATGATTAAAACTCTTTCAAGAGGACAAAGATTAGTAGTTTGAAAAATCATCATCAATTTTTAGTTAACTAATATTTTGACGAAAACCCATATTTGTCGATTTCTCAATGTCATGCCTTCCTATAACGAAATACAGTAGACGCTCGATGTAATGAAACGAAATAATGAACTACCGACCTATTGCTAAACTATCTGTGATACCTACTAAACTGTTTGAGTCAATCGTATGTAGCATCTTTTCTTTTTATTGTAGTCCAAATATCTGTGATAACCAGCATGGTTTTGTTAAAAAGAGTTCAACTGTTACTAATCTGTTTCACTTTACGTCCTTTTGTTTAAATGTTTTTGAAAAACGTGAACAAGTAGATTGTATCTTTACTGATTTCAGCAAGGCCTTTGACAAATTGTGTCATAAAACATTACTTTTAAAACTATCGCAGCAAGGTTTTAACGACTATTTCATTAACTGGATCTCGCATATTTCAAAAGATAGACGTTATAGTGTTAAATTTCGTAATGAGTGTTCAAGTTCATTTGTTGTGAATTCTGGTGTCCCCCAGGGTAGTCACCATGGTCCTATTCTATTTGTTTTATTTATAAATGACTTGGTTTCGATCATACAAAATTCGTCTGTCCTAATATATGCTGATGACATTCAAATTTTTAAAACAAATTAACTCTACAGAGAAGACAGATCTCTTGCAAGAAGACTTAATATTATTCAGGGAATGGTGCAATAATAATCGTCTTGGTTTAAATGTTGACAAATGTAAAACCATGAGTTTAACTCGCAAGAAAATTCCAATCGTTTTTAGTTACATGTTTGATTCTTGTCCTTTAAGTAGAGTATATGTATTTTCTGACTTGGGCGTTGTCTTAGATTCGAAACTAACATTTAATGAACATATTAACTTCATAGTTAAAAAAGCAAATAGAGTTCTGGGTTTCATTAAGAGATTTGGCGCGTGATTTCCGTGATCCATATGTTTTAAAATTACTTTTTGTTTCATTTGTGAGACCAGTCCTGGAATATGCTTGTACAGTATGGTCACTTTACTGCACCGCGCCGCCGTACACGTCACAAGACTCGAAGCCATTCAGAAAAGATTTTTGCGTTTTTGTTTACGATCCCTTCCGTGGCCTCATGATTCTCATACATTACCGCCTTATTCTCAAAGACTTTCTCTCATAAATCTTCCTTCTTTGACAAATCATAGGATGTACTTGCAATTTTGTTTTAATGTTAGAATAATAACTTTAGTTTTAGTCGTTCAAGTATAAGACTCCAGAAACCATTGAATAGTAATTTTAGTAGATCAAACTATGGTGTACATGTACATGTACATAGCCCCTTCAATCAATTAATTGAAATCTATAATAAATTTTACTATTGTATTAATTCACCAAATAATAATATAAAATGTATGAATTGCAAATTAATATTTTTCAACTCTTCCGAGATTCACTGTATCGAGCGTCTACTGTAATCCAAAAACCCATTGATCCATAAAATGATTTCTTCGTTTTATAAAACATCAAAATTGAATCTTTTATTAGAATTCCTTTTTTTAAATTAAGTATCGAAATTGTGCTACCGTTTACTGTAATTTTGATTATTAACCAAGTTACAAGGAATCAATAGCAAACTAAATCATGCGTGAATTCATGTGAATATTTGAATTTTCCAAAATTAACAAACATAGCAAAAACAAAGCAAAACATAGGAACCATTAATCCAATATTTTGAGGATGGATTGATTTTTATTTGTGATTATGATGAAAATCATTCGAATGTTAAATAAACAAATCCCAAATGGTTTTGGATTTGTATTTTTGTTTTGTTTCGGTTCTGTTTTTTGTGTTTTCTCTTTTGTTTATTTTCAAGTATTATAAATACAACGAATTGTATGATGGATATTTTGAGATAAAAGCGCGAATTTGTATAAATGATGTATGTATATTTTTGGATTTGTACAGTATTTTTAGATAATAAAAAAGTTGTTTGATTGCTTATCGAGTTCGAATGGGGCAGCTAATAAATTTTATTGATGAGAAATCCCCTTCCTTTCTGGGTATTCTGCTTTGAATGAATCTTTTTAAACAGATAATATCATAATACCATATAATGGACAAAATGAGAGTTTTGTATTATTGCGCCGTACGTGATTTTTGGTGAAATATTAAAAGTTTGGGGAAAAATTATTGTACACAAATAATGCGTATGATTGTTTTTCTCAATTTTACCACAATACTAAAAATTATAAATTGATTCTTATAGTATTAAATTTTAAAAACACAGCGTAATGGGGCATGTTTTGGAAATATTTGTAGAGTAATAGACTGTTGACATATTCAATTAACTGCGTAAAAATTCTATCTGGGGTCAAAAATTGTCTCAATGTCTTCAAAAACTCGATGCGTTTATAAGAAATTTAAATTTAAGTGGCAATTTATTACTTAGAATTTAATGAAATTATTATAATAAATAATGATACAAGAAATTCACAAGCGTACATGAACTTTTTCTTTGATAATTCAAGGCTAATCATTTAAGAATTAACCCAAAATTAGAATGTTTTTTTTTTTTTTTTTTGGCAAAGCAGATTCGACTTTTATGGGACTTTAGAATAAGAATTACCAAAACTTTTGTAGTTTGTAATAACACCGAAACTATCTGAAAACTGACAAAAATATTATTATTGGTTTAAAGTACAGGATCTTTACTCTTCTTGAAATTGTTCATTACTAATTCACTCATTTTCGACTTAATGCTTTTAAAAACTCAGTCTTAAACGCCTTCAATCGATTGTTGAGCATCGATATAAACCTTATATTTCACGTGACCATTTTGTTTAAAAAAAAAAACAACTTTCACAACAAAATTTACTCACCGTTACCATTGAACCAACCTTGTCTTCAACTGAGTCAGGTCCAATAACAACAAACCCATTACCAAACTTTGGCACGTTGTGAATGCAGTGAATTTTAAATAATAATCATTCTTGAATTTTCCGAGCCAGGTGAGAAAATTTTATTTATTAATGTAGCCTTCTAGGTGTCATCACTGAATCAGATTTGTCTACGTTAATCATTTGATTAATTTCAAGAACCCAGTTAAAGACAAAACGAAGTTGCTGTTGATAGATTTGTAGAGTGAATTTTAAAAATTTCCGTGAATTGCACCTTTGAATCGGTGAATACTTTGAAAATGATTTTGGATGACTGAAGAACATATTAATTGAAATACTTTTTCTAACTGTAGTTCAACGACTCCTCTGATCTCCTCTTATACGATGTAGTTTCTTAAGACAGTGGCTTTTACTGGAATACTTCGATACAACGAATGTAACACGTTTTTCGATTTTATTTTTCTATGATTATGATATGTTAAGCTTTTTAAAATAAACATCACTTAACATTGTTGCAGTGAATATAGAACTACTCATCTTTAATTGCAACAGTGAAACGTAATGATTATATTCATAGAAAAACAAAATTGGCCCAATGGCACAACCTGCATATAAACCATTGATGAAGCGGTGCTTTTATCTACCTAAAATAAATAAATTAGATGGCGTAACAGTCCGTAGAGAACTAGGGCGTAATGACTTTAAACTCTCCAAGGTTTTGTGCCAAATCGGAACGGCAAATTTGGGAAGCACTTTTCATGACAAGAATTACTCTTGGAGGATTTGTTAATTCCTCGCAAAAGGCAGTATCCGTGAAAAAATATCTACCAAACAATCTTACACACTAACCATCACGCCAAGGGAAAAAGTGAAAGTCTTTTAAATGGTAGGAGTGGTGCCGAACCTAGGACTTTTGCTGCCCAGACAAATTCAATTTTTTGGCCAAAGCTTTAAAAAAAATGAAAATCGTACAAATTAATATTTAAAAGTTGTATTTACATACATACATACGTAACACATTTTAAGCATTTTCGATAGAATAATTTTACAAAATATTGATCTTCGCGATCTCATTTTTTCAAATCTTGTAGCGATTTCTTCTTCAATACGATTCAGCATTTCTTTCACAATTGAAATTGTTACCAAGCTAAATAATTTGAAATTGATATTGATTTGAGATCAGTAAGATTTGACGTTTTATTGAATAAATTAATTTCACTTAAGACATCCCTAGCAATAGCTTTACGACGAAGTTCAAAACGATGTAATAACATCGTTTTGAACTTCGTCGTAAATTTTTGATGTTAAAATTTCTTCAAGTTTCTCGCAATCCTTCTCGAAAACCGAAGTCTTTGTTTAGATATTAAAAGTGTCCAAAACGCTTGTCGAGAGATGATAAAGTCACATCAATTACGTGGGAAAAAATCTACATTAAATTAAAATTTTGGATCCATTTATTGAGATTGTTGCGACTAATAACGGCGACTACGTAAGCTTATCAAAATGAACACAATGAAATCGACATGCATATTCATCATTTGCGTTCTTTTATAATGCTTCAAATAAAGATACCTCAGAACGGTTTGCCTGAAAGTACTGCTGCAGTTTATCTAAATGTTCTATAAGCATGTTAAAAAGTCCATGAATTTTGACTGAAGCGTTTTTGAAATGACTTTTATTTTTTCTAAAAACTTATTCCAAATAATTGTTGACAAAACAAATTTAAATTTGTGTAGGTATCCGTTTACCTAGTTGAGTTGCTTTCTTTGAGACAGTTAGTAGCTTTAGCTCTGCTTGACCAACAACGCAACGTGTATCCGACAAATTTTTCAAAACAATTTGTTTTGAGTAGTTAGCTTGTTTTTACAGAATAGCCCAGCGCTTGGGGGATTCCTGAAAAAAGTTATAAAGATCTTGGAAAGAAGAAAAATAGCATTTCACTTCATAGAAGTTTTCGCTGCGGCTTGACCCCTCAAACAAATTTTTCTTTTACTAAGCTCATTAATTAAAGCTTCACTTAACGTTTTCCATATGGTATTTTCAACATTCACATAAGATACAAATGTTCGTGGATTTTGAAAGCATGGGATTCTTCATACAAATGTTCGAAACGTACCAAAACCGTCATTTGCTCCAAATGTGATAGATCGGGAGTGGTATCAGCACTAACAGAAAAATTTACAAAATTTTCATCAATCATTTCAATTATTCGATCAATATATTACTGTTGCCATTATGCCGATAAAGTCATTTTGAATGTGGTAAAACAAATAGCTATCGCGACTATCTCCCTTTAAGAATATTTAAATATGAGCATTCATGATTGAATCAAATTCTGCAAACGCTTCAATAAGCTTCAAGAAATTCCCATTATACAATATTTGAGAAGAGCCTTGTAAGGCGATCGACTGGTCCCAAATAAACGAAAAAAAAACACACTTTTTTAAAATTATTTCACCAATTTTGCTACTCTAGCTGAGTGGCACCACAGGCAACTGCCATTTTGCCTTAACCCAGGTTTGCCACCGGGAACGAGTGAAAATAAATGAAAATCTTCCGAAAATATTTAACCAAAAAAATATGTTTTAATACCTACCAAGAATGCTTTTGCGACAAAATTTAGCTTGAGTTGACATCATCATCACTTATTGGAAATCTCGGAAGTACTCGTATATTTTTTGTATTTTTAAAGTTCTTTGTTTGCGAAACTCAAAACAATAATTATGTTATTTTTTGACATTTCAGCATTTCAGTGCCTTATTATACAAACTCTTAAAGCTAATACTCTTTTACAAGGTTTCAATATTAATTAGTCCCGAAAGCTTTTTGGCGAAATTTGTTTTTAAATAATAATCTAACTTTAGCAACACAGGTAATCACTTTTTAAATCCAGTTCATTGAATTTAAACCAATTTTGAATCAATTAAGCAAGCGTCACTTTTAAGTGAAACAGAGGTTTCAATTAGGAATCACTTTTTTAAAAAATCTTAACCCGAACCCGACAGAAAATCACAAATCAAATTTATTGGTAATGACAGTAAATGTACACGTATCCACCTCGTAATTGATTTATCATATACATAAGTACAAGAATACAAAACACTTTATTCTGAAATTGAAATTGAAACATCCACAATTATTGTTCATTCAACCATATTCAATGTTCATGACATATTGTAGATGCACATATGTACGTTCCTAATGGAAAATCTCTTTTTATATTTTCCAATTTACCATCATCAGCAAACGTTCAAACTCCAGCTGCAATGACCGTTTCTGTAACGCATGTCACGCAAGGTGCATCAGTCGTCACAACCAGAACCAGCACCGCAACATCAACAGCAACAACACAACAACCAGCAACGACTCGCTCAAAGGCCACCACAATGATGGCCCTTGCAATGGGACGTTCTCAAAGTCCAGGTAATTCAAGTGGATCGGACACCGATGGTTTCGCAAGTTCCTCTGCCTCGGCAACAGCACTCAGAAGGATGTACTTTAAAAGTGGGCGCAGTGCCAAGACAAAGCTAAACTCGACCATGCCGTGCACCGGCAGCACTAATAATGCCACTGCCTCCAATGGTACCACCGCCGTCGTCCACCATCATCATAATTCGGTTGCAGCTGCTTCTGCTGCGGCATCATCTACTGCCACTGCATCGTCAGGAGCTGCGCTATCATCGTCAAGTGTACCTAAGGTAAGTTTATACATATATACAAAAATGAACTCAAAAAATAATTTACAATAAGTTTTTTAATTTTTTTTTTTTTGGAAAGTTGCAAGTTGGTTGGTTGAAGGGAGGGGGGATATAATTCTAATTTTATCCTTCTGATGACGTTTGCGGTTGAACTTTGAGTGAAATATCCGTTTGATCAACGTTTTAGCCATGATGCAAGTGAAATGAAACACATGTTCTATAGTAGTTGTTGTAAAGGGTGAGGAGGCTATGTGATGGAGGCAGTAAAAGTGCAACAATTGATTTTGTGAGAAATTGCTCTTTTTTGTAGTTGTTAAACAATTTTTGACCTTATAAATTCCTTAGAATAATGTTAATTTTGAAGAAGAAAAGTACCGATCTTAATTTTAGCTAAGAACTAATATAATTTTAGCGGGAAATTAATATTATGTAAACATTTTTTGTTTTGAATTTTATCAAACATTTTTCGAATTTTAAAATTCACGGGAAGAAATGTTAATCTCATCATTCCATATTTAAACGCATAGTTACATCGCAATTGAAGGTAGTTGACGATGCGCAGTTTATGGAGAAGATATTTATTTATTTTCGTTTCAAATATTTAAATTGAATTTTTGAAATAACTCAAGTACTTGTTCACTTATGTACATAAGTTACAAATGTTTTGGAATCTAAGGGGATTTGAAATCGAAAAACAGAATTTGATTTTGATTTGTCAAAAAAAAACTTATTTTGACAACTTTTGGAAAAATTCAACTTAAATTCAATTTAATTTTATGTAAATCAATTTTGAGAGACTTAATTTTCCTTGGCATCAATAAAAGTAAAATCTGTTAAATTTCTTTCAATTTTTTGTAGGCTTAGTTCAAAAAAATTAAGTTTAAGAAATTTATACATATGTATGTATGTAAATATTCAAATTGAAATATATGTAGGTACATACATACATACATATGTACATACATATGTATGTACATATGTACATATGTAGAAATAATGGACTTAATCAACATTAAGCCAATTTGAATGAAAATTTGACAAATAAACTGAAGTTAGTTCGATCGATGTACCCATTTTGTATTAAAATCAAAATCTATCAATCTAAATGAAATATGTCGAATAATTATTTACTTAAAAACTAAATAAGAAAACTTTAATAGAAATATGAAACCACTATGAAACCAATTATTATCAAAGAATACAATCTTTTTGTTATATCAGTTTCAAAAATTTGGTTTTAATTTTTAATTAAACTTAGTTTGACATTTAATCAATTTATATCTCATTTTTGTGTCATTTTAAGGAACCAGATTCAATTATGACAGTTCAAAATCAGACACATAAAGTTCAATGTGAATGCGTACTGTCATAATCACGTTTCACAGGTTTTGAAATTCACTTGTCTGAACGTTAATTTTATCCAAAACAGAAGGAAGTCTTAGTCTTAGTCTTAAAGAGATTATTAGAAGCAAGGAGGTAAGTTTCCGTTGTTTTAAAGCCAATCCAACTGAGAAAAACCGGAATAAGTTCAAGCAAGCCAGGAAGGCCTGCAACGCCCATATTCGACGGACCAAATTTTTACATGACAAAAAATTACGGCAAAAAATACTGCAATGTGCCAAAGGTAGTACAAAATTTTTGGTCATTTGTAAAAAATATGAGGAATTCTTCCTCTTCTTCGGTTCCTATACGCTCGTTGTTAATGACACTCCATTTGTTAGCTCTTTAGAGTCAGCTAATCTCTTTGTCAGGCAGTTCGCCGCCTATTCAACGCTGCCAGTGAGTGTTATGAATCCACCTGTCATCGAGCGCGTTAGGGATTCTATGGGACCAATCTTTTTTCACACTCGTACTGTGGCGAGAGTCCTAAAAGATCTTAACATACATAAATCCGCTGGTCCGGATGGTATCCCCGCTATTGTTCTGAAGAGGTGTTCTTCAACGCTGTCCTACTCCTCAGGTCTCGTTCCGAGCGGATGGAAAATCGCATTTGTCCAGCCTATTCCTAAAAAAGGCGTATATTCCTCACCCTCTAATTACCGACCGAAGATCGAAAGCTTCTTAATGACCGACAATACGGCTTTCGTATAGCAATAGGTCCACTGGTGATCTCATGGTTCATCTCACCGAACAGTGGAGCAAATCCTTACATCGTTTTGGAGAAAGTAAGATTATTGCACTTGATATTTCAAAAGAATTTGATAGGGTTTGGCATTAGGCTCTCTTATAGAAAATGAGTGCTTTCAGTTTTCATGAATCCCTTCTTCATTGGATTAGTAATTATCTCTCGTTCAATACAAGTTGCATTGGATGAATTCAAGTCTGAAAACCACAAAATAAATACTGGTGTGCCCCAGGGCTCTGTTCTATGTCGAACAATCTTTCTCATTTTTATTAATGATTTTCTGTCTGCAACTTCTAATTCTATACATTGTTTCGCTGACGGTAGTACTCTTATTCGTTTTCAGATTCACGGCCCTCTTCTTCGGATGTGGAACTGCAACGACAAAATATGATAAGCTCATTAAATTCCGACCTAAACAGCATTGTACAATGGGGAATAAAAAACCGCGTGCAATTTAATGCTTCGAAAACCCAATGCTGTCTTGTATCGATAAAGCGAGATATACCCCCCTTGCCATTATCCATAAATGGCACTTGTTTTGAGGAGACTGAACATCTCGATATTCTCCGTATGTGTATCACCAACCACCTTTTGTGGAACGATCACATACGCAATGTCGCCAAAAATGCCGCAAGATGTTTTTCTCCCCCTCTGATCTGGCTGTTATCTACAAGACTTATATACGTCCAAAGCTTGAGTATACCTCTCATATCTGGGCTGGTGCTCCTGCAACTTATTTTAGCCACTTGGACAGTATTGAACGTAGAGCATGTAGATTGATTGGTGATATTACCATCATAAGATCATTTATGTCGCTTGAACATCGTCGAAATGTTTCTTGTCTCACCCTCTTTTACCGTTATTTTAACGGTTTATGCTCTAGAGAAATAGCCAGTTGCATTCCTTCCTATAAACAGTTCCACCGTCATACTCGCGCTTCTAGGAATGCTCATCAGTATACCTTCTAGCCTAACTTCGGTCGTACTGTCAACTACAGATATTCGTTCTTTAGCCGTACTACGCGAATGTGGAATTCCTTGCAACACTCTGTCTTTCCCAGCCATTGCAATATTCAGAAATTCAAAACCAATGTGCACCGAAACCTCCTTTCAACCCCACTCTTCCTTTCCAAGTGCTCACACTGTGTCTACAATCCTACATAATAAGGGTAGTATTATCCCTTTGAGTGTGCGCTTATTATATAAAAAATCAAAAAAACTAGGGCCGATGTTGATGTCGAAGAAAACACAAATTCTTGGAGAAACTATAGTCATTTCCTTTTATTGTGACAAAATAAGTATAGTTCAATTATATATGGAATCAAATAGCGGTCAAATGTTCACCGTGACTTCGAAGGCACACTTCCCTCCGATGGTCCAAATTTTTGTTGTCACTGAGGTTCTATGCCGTTAATGTGCCGGGTTATCTCATCCTTTAGCTGGCTTATCACCGTACATCTTTTCTTTTAAATACCCCCAAAGAAAGAAGTCCAACGGTGACAAATCACGTCATGATCTTGACGGCCGATTGACATCGCCACCACTTGAGATAACACGGCAATTGAGTTTTTTTGCGAAAAAGAGCCATTTTGCATAAATTTCCCGATTGGACGTACATTTGGACAATTTATTAAATTGCATTTTGATTGAAATATTTGTTTTCATAATAAGCCTGAGTAACTTTTACGTGTTGCTTGATTTTGTGTTTTTCTATGGTTCAAATTTAATTAGTCTAAAATTGAGAAATGTTAAATGAAATGCAAAAAAAATCTTGACGTCTAGGCGCG
The DNA here is from genome assembly GCA_920104205.1 of Eupeodes latifasciatus. NCBI lineage: Eukaryota > Metazoa > Arthropoda > Insecta > Diptera > Syrphidae > Eupeodes > Eupeodes latifasciatus. The sequence continues at coordinate 19,544,804 of OV049925.1, forward strand.
GTTCACAGTCAACATCGTCCCTTAAAATTTGACCACCCTTTAGTGTCAAAGTTTACAAATCAAATTAGTTCAACGAATTTAAAGATGATGTTTCATTGCACTAAAAAGTTTTTAAAACTTTCCATACTGAAATTCACCCAAATTGGAACCCATTTCAAACAAAAAGTTACCAATTTCTAAAATCTTATCAATATTGAGTCTTTTAAACTCAAAATTGAAATTCATTTTGGAATAATATTAATTACGTTTACGTTTTACTTCATTAAAAAATATTTCTTTCAAAAGATCTTTATGTCAATAAGAGAACCGCAAGGCTCTGTTCTATCTGCTTTACTTTTTTCTTTCTTTTGAGTTTAGTAATTTACAAGTTGCCTGGGGATTATGTAGAATCAATTTTCCAATTTTAGTTAAAGCCAATTTGATGCTACTTTTCGTTTATCGCAAACTCTATATTGTCGAAAAATCATTTCCTATATCGAAACCAATTCTAAGTTTCACTGATATTTGATACCGATTTTTGATTTCTTCGTTTTATCTACAACAGCTTTTCAAAAGAAACGTTTATTTTGCTAAAAACTATTGATTCCATTGAAAGATGGCTACGATGTCGATGGATTAGAAACCTCTACAAAATCAGACATTATCGAAATTGAGATCAATCAACACGTTAATCCTAAAATTCAAAATTCATTTTCTTTGTTCAATTCTTCAAAATAAAAAAAAAGAAAAAATAAAGCCTATGTCCATATTCTTTTGTAACTATTATTTACTTTTTCATTTTCAAAACGTTTCAAATAATTATTACTTATTTGCAAATAGAAATTTCTCTTTGTATATTACTGTAAAGTTTTTCAAAATTCTAAATATAATTTGCAAAGTTAATTTTTTGGTGAAACGAAAACATTTAATACTTTTACAGAATAACAAAACTTTTCACTTTTCAGAAAAGACTTTGCACATTGCAAATTTGAGTTTAGTGAAACGTAATTTGCAAAGTAAAAGTTCAAAGTTGCAAAGTGAAAAGTGTTTTGTGAAACAGGGATCAGGTAAATTTTCGTGTCTTCGTGTTTTCTATTATTGCAAAATCTTGTTAAAACCACATATATCGTCTAGGACATAATCTGCAATCACTATTAAGGCTTAAAAATGTTGTAAGAGTACGTGTTCAACAATAAATTCGGATCACTGTCAACAACTAAAAGCTTATTTAAGCAACATTAGCTCATCACAATTTTACCGACTGCTTGCAACTATAATCATCACGTAATGTGATACCTTTGAATCACTTCTTTTGAAGTAAGTCTTAATAATTTTTAAGGTCTGTTTGATTTAAAGGTTATCCATTATTGTCAATGGAAATAGTTCACCTAATATAATGAAACTTCAAATGAAAGGTTAGTTTGAAACAACAATGTTGATGTTATTCCACCAATTTATACGATAATCTTTAACAGCAGTTCAAATTTAATAAACATTTAATTCATAAAATTGTCAACCAAAAATCATTGATTCTAGAGAATTTTTTTTTTTTTTTTTTTGACAGGAGAAAATCTTCAAAAGACACTTGGCAGTATTCGACACCAAGTAGTGTGGGACTCTTAACCACTAAAACCACCTCTTTATCAGGACCAATCTTGAAGGATCGACTACAGATTTTTCTTTCTTAACTTTGTACAATCACTTTGGGGGAAGTTTAAACTTTTAATACTTTCCCATGTTTTTTTAGACCATAAGCTCATGAGGCTTGGTTCTTCTTAATCTCCGAACATGGTTTCTTATATTCAAGACGGACTCCATTTCAGAATTAGTATGACTTTGCAGTCTCTGGTTATGCGATACAGCGTATTTTTTAACAACTTCTGTAACCATTTCTATTTGTAAGTCACGATGTAGATCGGTATTTCTTATGTACCAAGGTGCATTAACTATTCCACGAAGGACTTTGTTTTGGAATTTTTGGATGATTTCGGTATTTGTTTTCTTTGTACAGCCCCATAATTGGATTCCATAGGTCCAAACAGGCTTTAGTACTTGATTATACAGCATTGTTTTGTTTTGGATTGATAAATCAGAGTTGTTACCAAGTAACCAGTACATTTTTCTATATTTCAAGTTTAGTTGTTCTCTTTTCTTTTTGATGTGCTCTTTCCACTTTAGCTTTGCATCCAAAGTCATTCCAAGGTATTTGGCCGTATTGGCGTAAGGTACAGCTTGATTATTAATGAATGTTGGAATATTGTTTATCTTTTTATTTGTAAAGTTTATATGTGAAGATTTTGTTTCATTGAGTTTGATACGCCATTTTTCGGTCCAATCTCTCACTGTGTCGACGGCATGTTGTAGTTTTACTGCTGCCTTAGAGACACATTTGTCGGGTACCAAAATTGCGGTATCATCTGCAAAAGTAGCCATTATGGTGTAATTACCAACTGGAATATCCCTTGTGTATAGTAAATACAGGGTAGGACCTAGGACACTTCCTTGTAGTACACCGGCTTCTATTTTCTTCATTTCCGAGTATTCCTGATCGTACCTTACTCTAAACAAACGGTCTGAAATGTACGATTTTAATATTTCAGAGTACTGCCTGGGAAGATCCCTTTGCAGTTTGTACTCAAGTCCCTCATGCCAAACCTTGTCAAAAGCTTGAGCAACATCTAAGAAAATAGCTGAACATACTTGTTTTTCTTCTAATGCTTTTTCTATTACATCCGATATTCTATGAACTTGGTCTATCGTGGAATGTTTATTTCTATAGCCAAACTGATGGTTTGGGATTAACCTTCTTTCTTCTATGATTTTGCTAAGTCTCTTCAGAAGCAGTTTTTCAAAAACTTTTGCCATAATTGGTATAAGCGATATTGGTCTGTAAGACGTCACTTCTGTAGGTGGTTTACCTTGCTTTGGTATGACAATTACTTCAGCAATTTTCCAATGGTGCGGGACATACCGGTGCTTAAGGCATGCATTTATTATATATTGGAGTTTTATGAAGGCTTTCAATGGCATTTCTTTCATAACCTGAGCAGTAATTAAATCGTAACCTGGTGATTTTTTATTTGATAGTTGATGTAAACACATACTTTTTATTTCTTTAAGTCTTACAATTGGTATTTCACTTTCATCTATCTTATCAACAAACTGTAAGCTATTTTCAGCCGCGTTTGATGAGTATGGCTTAAAAACATTCGCAAGATGTTCAGCGAAAAGGTTAGCTTTTTCTTTCGGGTTACCGATCCATTTCCCATCTTGAGATTTCAAGGACGAGTTTTGTAACTGCGGTCTTTTCAGGCGCTTGGTTGCTTTCCATAGCGAAAAATCGTTTGAAGCATCAGTCGTTAAATTCCTTAGGAATTTAGAGAATAAAAGACGATAATTTCTTTGATACACATCTTAATTTTTCACAACACATTTTTTGTTTTGTTGCAAGAACATCTGTTTGTGAATAAATAGTACCACAAGGTTCTGTTCTGTCTCCCTTTCATTTAAAGTTTGTAGTTAAAAAGTTGTTTACAGGCCTAAAAGTAATAAGGTTATAAGAATATGTGAGTATGTGAGTGATTATATTAGGAAATATCAAAACTAACCTACTTTGTTTTGGATGCATTTTAAATTTGCTTAAAAGATGAATTACAAAGCTTTTTAACTAATTCATCCAGTTGCTACTGGCCAACCTCTTTCGGGGCCAATTCAGAAGGGAATAGATCTACCTAATACTTTTATGAAGAACATTCCTTGTAACTATGGATTATTTTCTCCTTTGACCTTAGGGTTAATTTTATCCTTACCCGTAAAATCAATTATGTATACATACGAGTAGTATGTGGTGTCACAAACTCTCATGATTCATATAAGATTTATTGTAATAAAATATGAATTACATTTATGAAACTTAATGCAGCCTTTAGCAAGAACATAATATAAACTTCTGTTATTTATTGATACATTATGTATATTTTTGCAGGTTGTTATTATGGGATCATCTACAGCGTCCATGACCGACACTAATATCAATACGTCAACAGATTCAGCTTCCACTCTCGTTACAAGTGTTGCTGCCACAGATACCTCCGAGACATGTGATTCCTTGGATATGGGTAAGTAAAAGAACAGCATATAGCAACTTGTACATAAATTTAGTGAGCCAACCTTAATAAATTTTTTTTTTTGCGAACAAAAATTACAAAAAAGCACCTTATTGTTTCACACAAACAATTAAGTCAAATTAACGAAAAACAAAACAAATTAAACATTAATTATAAACGACTTACACGTGAATGCATTTCAAACGCTTCGGTGGCGCTCATCATCAGCACTTAATAAATGGTCCTGAGAATTTGCTTGTTTTACCATCAAATCTCCATGCATGACATTAGTAAAATGCCCCATGTTTAATCAAAGATATTTCCAGGAAGGATTTTATGCCTTACTTTTTGTAGAAAACACACACAAATTATAAACATAATGAATAAATGTATATTTTATTTGTGGCAACCCTGTAACGATTTTTGTTTATTGTTTTGTATTTTAATATGTATGTAAAATAAAAGTTTTTTCATCAAATCTGCCTCAAGGTGGTAAGGTTAGGTATCAAAAAAAATAATATGTCCTATTAAACATGTATGCCTATTTTGCCCATGATTACTTAAATATTTGATAATAGGGTAATGCTTTGTGTTATCCACTCAATGTAACGAAAATTAAAATAGAAAATGTGATTGAATTTTCTTAGAAAAGAAATTTATAAATATGATTTTCTTAAACCATTTGGCACTTTGTTCGAAAAAATTTTTGGTTTCAAGTCTTTTTGTCCAATTTTGAAGACAAAAACAATTTTGACACACGTCACTTTCTTTTTTGTTGAAATTAGAAGCTTTAAAGTTTTAAATCAAAATAAAATCAAACCAGTATAAATAAACTTTCTGTAATTTTGAATATCAAGAATTTAGTCAAAATCAAGAAAAACTTTTGTTCGTTTTCCAATTTACCATTTAAAATAATATCCGAAAATAGGGTATATTCCAATTTTCAAGGAACTCCCCTAAAGTTTTTCTGTGTAACATCAATTTCCATTAACATATTATATATGTATGTACAATGTACATAACAAGTTAAAGGAAATGTTGATAATATAGGGGATCAAAGTTTGTTCCTTAAGTCCTCTTATAAAACCAAATGGTAAGTGATGACATTCCTTATGCTGTTATTGTGTTTCGTGTAAACGATAAAAATATAAAAAAAGAAATAGAATGGAAGGGTAACAGGTTGGGGGGGGGGTGATGTTGTGGGTTATGCTGGGGTAAGTTATAAGTATTCAGAAGGTGATGAAAGCTGAAAGCCAAAAGTTTTAATAGGCTACAACAATGTTTTTTTTGTTAAATGGAATAAGTTAAGGGTTGAACCTATGGTTTTTTCCTTCCTTATAATATGGATATATCGAACGTGCCTAAAACAAAATCCTTTTATAAAGAAGAAAACAAAAATGAAACAAGAAAAGTTCCTTCACGCAAATATTTTTTGGAGCGACTTTTTTGTGTGTTTGATTTAATGAATACAATTCGTCAAAGTAAAGTGTTGTTTTTATATTTTCATCATTTAACGCGTAGCCATGTGATGTTACACATTTTTCGGTTTTTGTATTTTGTGATATCAAGAAAATTATATTATTTTAATTAAACGTTTGTGCGGCAAATGAAAAAATTACAATTAAGAAAGCATTTCTTTTAAGATTGTGAACTCGTTTGTTTTTGTAGGTTAACAAATTTAACATAGCTAATATTTTTTCGTTTAAGGAAATTTTATAATTTTACAGTCACGCTTTGTGTGAGAGAATTATATCCAGGGTACATTTTCAACTCCAAAATTAGAACTTTAGCATTTTTACATACTTTTATCAAAACGTTGACACGTTAACTAAGCTTTGACCAACACTTTAAATCTATGGGTATGAAAATTAAACAATTATGTATATGTATATGTTAACGTTAAGTATTTTTCTTCTTCTAAAATAATTGATTCTAGGTTTTTTCTGTACAGTAAATTTTCTATCTGTCAAAAGTATAAACTGAAAAAGTCATTTTAAAGAAATTAAAAATAAAATATTTATAATATTGACTCTTTTGGGGAAGCGAATGATTTTGAAATCTCAGACCCTGGCTATATCATGCCTGGGTCTGCATAAAAGTTCGAAAAGTTCGATAGGACAGCTTTTGCTATAGTAAGGCCATATCTTGCTGTATGTACATACATATATGTTACAGTCCCTTAGATTGTTCCACCTGCGCTTAGATTCTATCAGGAAAATTGAGAAAATCTTGCAATTCATAGCTCCAAGAGGAATATTTACCCTTTCCGTATGTGAGCTATGAAGGGACGATCCTTGCCGGGCCAACTCATCAATCCGTTCATTTCCATCAATGCCACTATGACGTGGAAAGGCAGAGGTACAGTCGTCCGTGTCCGTCGCAAAAATATCCACTGGAATAAGTTCGTTAGCATTGCCAGGGTCTGAAAAACCAACAGTTTGATTCTTTCAGCCTTAGAGCGCTGCTCTATATCTAATATTTAATGTGTAGGTATAATTGTAGGAGGTGCAGAATAACATTTGAGGCATCTATTGGGCAGGATCGAAGGGCCCCTGTAGTGCCAACACAAGGTATTCTTTGAGCCTTTCTTAGTTTCTCGATATTGTATTTCTATTTAAGTGCAGGCCACCACACAATCGATCTATGTATATGACGAAATAGAACGTACAACGGTTGTATACGGCCACAAAATCATCTTCCATTGAAGGACCCACTTTTTACGACAGGCGTTAGAGGCAATGCAGACCTTCTTAAACCGTTCTTCAATGTTTACTTTCCAATTTAGTTTGAGATCTAGAAAGACTCCTAGATATAGGATAAAGACAGTAGTTGACCGTTCAGTCGGGTAGGTTGAAGGCAGGTATTTTTGTTTTGTTCGTAAAGAACACCAGTTCAGTTTTGCTCTGATTAACAGCTAGTCCACTGCTCGTGGCCCAGCTGCTAATTTTCTTCAGAGCCATCTCCGTGGTTTCGCTAATCACGATGACGAACTTTCCCGACACCATAGTAAATAAAACCATATCATCAACATAAGCTACCGCCTTCCCCCCACAACTTTTTAACTTTATGAGGATTCTATTCATGACTAAAGTTAAAATCCATAAGAGCGGGGAGAGAATACAACCCTGGGGTGTTCACTCACGTGATTGTGTTACCTAACGAAGCTGGAGTCATTTATTACTCACATAGCATAGAATTTATCCATTCTTTAATAAAAACCTCTACCCCAAAGTGAGTAAGCGATTCGTAAATTGATTCAGTAAGGCCGTTATTGGAAGCACATTCTACGGCTAGGAATGTAGCAAGAGTAAATTCTGTCAATGGTACGCACTACCGTCTAAGTAGACTTGGCTTTGAGATATGCGTGCTAAGATTTTTCAAGCGGACATTCTTCGGGTATATCCCTGATATGGGTATGTAGGATGCGTATCAGTGTCTTAAGCGCAAAAGAGGTCAAGCTCCAGCCATGTTACTGTTATGTCTTGCAGTTTTTGTAGCATTACTATGTAGTATGACAACAAAACTTGGAGATTAAAGGAAGAGAAAGTTAGCCAGGAAATGCTTTCTCTTGTATTAAACGAATTAACTGGTTAAACAAAAACTAGATTAGTGTTTGGAGTTTTAAGCAATTTTCAAGTTTGACACATATTTAAAAATATTTTTAAGAGTGTGAAAAACAACTTTTAAAATTACATTATTTTCTATGTATCTGTCAAGCTGATGAATTGTAAAAATTGTGTTATGAATCTCAAAAAATGTTTGGATTCCTTTCATCAACTTATTAACTGTCAAACTTTATTCAGTGAGCGGAATTCACCATTTTCAAACACAATATTTTATTTTTTTGAATATCCAATTTTGGAAGGTTTGAACAAAAATGTTCCATATACAGGGTTTTTCAATAAGATGTTTAATTTTGATATTAAGAAAAGGGATTTTTTTTAAAGAAAAATATCACTTAATGTACTTAATAGTTAATAAGACAGCCAAAAAACCTCCCAAAACAATGATAAGTTGAGAATGGATAGGTTCAACAATTATTTTTTGATTAGCTGAGCTTGAAATGCTACAATTTCACTTTTTATAACGTAGCCTACGAATTGAGAATACGTATCATTACTGAAAATGATTTTTTCGAGAAACATCTAGATCATTTGAATGTATTTGAAGGAGAAAATCAGCAAAAAAACGACGTTTATGTTAATCGACGGGAGTTCTTGTCCTAACCGGACATAAGAAGCCTTAAGACCCAAGTTTGGTGCGAAATACTATTTAATGTGGTTTGTAGAATGCTTAATTCCATATATCAACAATCCTGGGTTTTTGCTTACACTCTCAGTTGTTTATGGTCAGGATACACAGTTTCAATTCTTCAACAACTCAAATGTTTCCATTAGTTTCACTGTTGTCAACCGGAAGGTGCTTTATGACGACCGAAAAGAGGTTAAGTTTTTCAAACTGTGAATCTAAATTAGTCACTTCTTTTGTATTGATATGCTTCTATTTCAAAGCGCTATTACAGCACTCGTCGTTTCATATTTAATAATGACGTTTTTTTTAATTGTCATGAGTCAAAAAATGATAGCTTCTAAGGTGACAGTTGTCCAAAGAATAGACTATTTAAAATGAAACCTCTTATGGGAAAATCTTTCATATTTCCGTCTGGTAAATATAAATAACTTGAATAAGACCTTCCAAATTATATTATCTTCTTGAAAGTTTCTTAGTTCCATTTGAACTTCTATATCCATTGTAAATTTTGATCCCAAAGGCTCCGTCAAAATAAGGCCTTGTACCCATGAGAATTCTTAAATCAGATTACATATGTACTTAAGCTTTTGTTTGGCATTTGTTATACGGAAACCTATCAATCTCAATTTCTTTTCTGCAAGACTAAGGAAATACAGAAGAAAGTTATATTCCTTTCTGTAGGCATTATAATATAAATAAACACAAACATAAAACATTCACAGGTAACCGAATTTCCCGAATATAGAGAGGTAGGCACATGTATACACAAAAATATGTTACCTAAGCTAATGTTTTATTAAATAATACTCAACCCCCGAAGATAATCTCTTTCAATATTGTATAAAAATTTCCATCAAACTTCTTTTTTCTTTTTTTCTTTTATTTTAAACGAAGAATCCGAATTTTTCCAATTTCTCTGACTCCCTGAACTGAATTCCTCCGAAGAACAAACAAGAACATCTATGACTTGGTGTTTTAATCGTATTTATTTAAGAACCAACCACCTTTGCAGAGGTACAATAATACGGAAGGAATTCTTTGACTTTTTGCAAAATAAACAAACGCGCACCTTCTTCCTTCACTCAACCCACATTTAAATCCAAATTGAGGAAAAAGAAATAAAAATGAGAAAGCAAGAAATCTCAAGCCATCGAATAAATAACCCAAGCATAACAAGAATAAATTTCCATGTGAGTTGAAATTGCTTGCTTCCGTGACATGAATACCCCCAGCCCAATTGCGCGTATCTTTTGTATAAACTTCCAACTTCCATCCAACCAACGATATTGTTTTCTGTTTCCAAATATTATTCTCAGAACTCTCGGATTCATCTGACTGCGAACTGAAACCATTCACATCAAAAACACAGCTCCATAAGATTTCTATTCGTTTCATTTCGTTTCGATTTTTGTTGTTGTTATGCTAATTCTTTAAGAATATCCCTTTAAAAAAATATATATGTATATAGTTTTAGAAACACTCACTTTACCATACCTTACGTTATATCCTTGTTTGTTTTTTCTTTTTCAATTTCAAGGTGATACATCCGGACAGAGTGAACCTATTTTCAGTTCAATAGAAGAACCCCTCCTAACCGCCATTCATGCAGGCGACTCTGAACTGGATTCCAATGAGATGGAACTAACCAGCACAATGTATTTTGGTCCTCGTATGAATGCCCAAGAAAGTATCGAGGTTGGTATTTAAGCAAAATATTTAGAAAAAGACGAAAAAAGAACCTCTCTTTGATTTCACGGTTAATTAGGTTTTTTGAACTTCTAACGTGTTTCTTTCTCTCTCTTCTCGATTTTCCAGAGTCAAGAGTCTTCACTGTCGATTCAGGTGGAACCGACGTCCACAACGCCTTTGCTCTCCCACAAAACTCCCCGAACGGCTCCTCTGTCCAACAACTCTTCAAATCACTTCCCCTTCGATAAGCCCATTTCGCCAAAGAGCGCCCGCACAACGGAAAAGAACAAGTCCCTATTCACTTTCAAGGAGGCTGAAGTATTCTTAGAGAAGCAACGACGTAAGTCGGCATATGAAATGGTTCAAAATCACGACGATGGGTGTCGCAGGGAGAACTCTACTCGCAGCTACCATTCGAGAAGAAGAGAATCATCGGCGAACGAGAAGGAGAAACGACGCTCAATTCGCGAATCTTCACCGAGCAAGAATAAGACGCACAAGGAATCCTCGAACAACCGCAACAACCGCTGCTATGACGAGGACGAAATCACTTATGACTATGATTATGACCACTCGAACGAAGACGATATCAAGAAGCAGAAGAAGGAGCCGAAGTTTCGCACAAAATCAGCAAGTCGTCACGCAAGCAATATGAAAACCAGTCCCAAGCGGGACCGTCGACAGATCAATTCCGCTCCAGCTGTTACGTCCAAGGAGAAGTTCTTCAGCAAGCAACAACAACTATCACCGTCCAGCGGAACCCATCAACAACAGCAACAACAGCAGCACACAAATCGCAAATATTCGTCGTCATCTTCGTCGAGCAGCGACCGAAAAGACATAACTATGTTCCCCTTTGACAGGGAAGCCCTGGACTATGAGCGAATTCAGCGGGAGTGTTTCGCAGTCGACGAAGACCCCAACGATACCAGCTCGACCACAAGTTCCACAGACAGCGAGGATCACAATGCCTCCGTGTACGAACGGAAGCCCATGTACGTGTCTCCGTCGAAGGCGATCCTCAATGCCTGCTCGATCAAGAGCAATGATATCTTCCAGCAATATACCCTGCTGTCGCAGCAGGAAACCTTCCATTCCTACGAACGCAAAAGTTCTAAAAGAAACCGTCCCGATGCCGTGCACCATCCTTCCAAATACCACGATCACCTGTCCACATCAGATGCCTTCTATCCAAAGCCACCAACCAATGGCGGTGATTCAGCGCCCACAACCGCCAGCCTCACCTCACCAAAATCACACGCCGAATTGCACCGTTTCGACCAGATCGCCTCCAAGTTCGATCAGATTCCTCCTAAAGCGGCCATCGGCAATGATCAATACCATGGGTCCAATGCCAATATTTATGGCAGCATTCAAAACACCACCACCACCACCACACACAGCACCAGCAACCTTAACAACAACAACAATCGATGTTCTTCCCCATCGAATTTGGCCAATAACGTGGGCAGCCCGAATGGGTCAATGCGCGGAACACCACCCCTACCTGATCTGCGAGTTGACTTCTTCTCGGAAGCATCTAAAATGAACGCCAAGTCATCATCACATCATCAACTACCTGAGAAGGACCACGTTCAATTTTTACACCATCATCACCAACAACATCAGCAGCAGCAGCACGACAATTTGGACGATTGCCAGAGATTATCACTAAACGGTGCCGCTGCCGCCGCCAACACCGCCACAGCTGGTACAGCCGGCAATGGAGGTCCTATAAATGTGACTGCCAATCCCATGGAAGCAGCAGTTTGTACGCAACCGCGAGCTACAATAGTCGTTCAACAAGTACGTACTTTTCAAAAAACACACTTAATACAAAAATTTCCTTTTTTCTCAATACGAAATAATATTTGATCCCACAAATTTCCCATTTTCATTCTGAATATTTTTTGTGTCGATCGAGAAACGACGTCGACGACGCTTTTCAAAAGCATCAAAACATTCAGTATCTTTAGAATACGTGATCCAAACGTGTGGTCGCCGCCGCCGCCGAGAAAATTTTAGTGATTCTTCAAATATTAAATTGTTTCGAAAATTTTATTGAGCATACTCAATTCACTGTGTTAACGGTTTTCTTAGTTTTCCAAAATACAAAAATTCAGTTGCTATCTACTGACTTTTAAGTTTTTACTTAAGGTTTTGAGTTTTTTGTTTTTAAGAAAAAGCATGTGACCTGATAAAATAATTTTTGTGTTTTTAACTGTGACTAATTTTAAAAAGAGTGAAGTGAATTATTTAAGAATTTTTAAAACAGTTTATTCATTTAAAACATAAAGATAAAGTTAAAAAGATATTTTAATAAAATGGCACCTTTCTACAAGAGAATGTGCAGGAGTTTTACCAAGCAGTATATTAAGGTTTGTAGAAAAATAGATGTTTAGTATTTTAGGGATATTGAGCTTCTATACTGACCTTTAGTTAAATTTATATCAAACAATTAAATGATGGTTGGAAACGGTTTTAACTTTATAATTTTATTTAAAATTTTGTATGGTATTTTTTACAAAAAGATTCGAATACGAATTACAAAATTTAACCAAACTTAACTTCGTATTTTTGTTTATTTATTTTTTTTTTGAATATTATATAGGTATTCATTTCTATAAATTGGCTACTTTTCCTATATTTTCGAAATGAGGTTCTAAATGAAAGAAAATAGAAAAATGCACTTTGCATTTTCAATATTTACTATGGTACACAATTTTTTGAATTTTCATGGAAATGTTGATAACTCATACACATAAACCAACACAACATGTAGAAAATTACAATAAATTGAAAAAAGTGCGTACCTATACTCAACTTTCAACGAAACGATATGTTCTTGTAACCTTAGTTGTGCAATTATTTAGCTGATATCGTGTTTAATTCTTTGTGGCATACTGTCTTTTTTATAGTAAGACAATCATTGAATTTACTTAGAAAATACCTGAAACCATAGAAACAAATAAAACAAAATTTTTCATAGGACTAAGTTTTCCTGAACTCGAATCTTGTCTTTTAATTTTTTTATGACTTCAAGTTCTAAAAATATGCCTTTTAAAAATATTAAAGACATTCAAAAATGGTGTTTTAAGCCTCAGGTTATGCACAATATAATTCTTAAATTACATATTCTTGAACTCTTGATACCGCTTAACCCATTTTATTATCATATAATATAGGTTATGGAACTTTTCATATAAGTTAAGAGTTTTTATTTGACTCTATTTGAAGTTTTGAAAAACCTTGAACTTAAATCTTTTATGGTTTTTAAAAATAAATTCTGGAGCTTACTTTTAGTACCGATTTAAAATGCGAACTTCGATTTTAACTAATTGCCCAAATATACCTGTTTTCAACATTATTTGCATGTATTTTTTCAATACACTAGGTTCAAAAACTTTATGTGGTATTATTGTTAAGAAAACTGATTATTTACAAACAATACTTTCAAACCGTTAGGCCTTTTTCTGTTTAAAACCGCTTTAGCATAAATATTTCTCCATTTTTCTATGATTTATGTGAAACAGCATAAATGTTACAACTTATGAATATTTTGAAAATTTTTTGAAATATTACAATACCTAAATAGGATTGAAATTATAGATTTTTAAAACAATCAGAAATTTGACTGAAAAAAAAATACTTCAAGATTAAGATGTTTCAAAAAGACTTTTATATGTGTTTTTATTGAATTTTAAAATGTAATATTTTAAAAACCTGAGGTGAGATAATGTTTTCAAGTCGGACATAAGTTAAAACCATCAAAACTCATCGGAAGTCATAGCTTTTCGACAATTGTTATTATTGCAATTTATTAGGAGCTTTATATCTGTACATATGTTTGTATGTACATAAATATTGAATACTAAATTTAATGAAGGATTAAATTACATTGAACTGGCCTTTTAATTATTGTATCAGATCAGGTTTTTTAAATGTGGTTCTTTAAAAATTTAAAGATAACCAAAAACTGTGTTTTTAAGACTTAATTAAAACACTATTAAAGTCCTCAAAAACAAATTGTATGATGATTTTGCTAATTACGAATCCTTGTGTTTTAAATACTCGTACCTTTCAAATCATTTTAGTACCAAACTTATTTTCTAGAAATTCTCATAAATTAAGAAGTTTCACTTTACTCTATTTGAAGTTTTGAAAACCATTGAATTTAATATTCTCATGGCTTTGAAACATAGGTTTTGGAGTTAAGCTGTCGTTCTTATTTCGAATCTGAATTTTAATTTTAACTATTTGCTCAAATATACCCGTTTTCAACGTTATACACTCCTCGTCAACTGAATACGCACAGACATTTTTGAATGTATTTTATCCATTTTTTCCAAATAGTGATTGTTATTATGCCATCTGTTGATGGTAAAAATTTTCGTAACATATAAATAACAGAATTTCAAAGTTTTATCCAAAAACAACAGTGAGTTTTTCCTTCAACCACTTCCAAAGTGTAACTTATGAAAAGTATAAGTTTTTTTTTTTGAGTCAACTGAATAGGTACAAAAATTAAAATTGGTATTGGAATGGAATGAAACAAGTTTTTGTTTAAGTTTCGTAGTGGGTACTTCCACCTTTATTTTTAATTACTTTGTAAATTCGATCCGGAATGGAATCGTATAGCTTTTTAATGTAATTTAACGAAATTTCGCTTCACGCTAATTTGATTGCAGAAATTAAAGTTTCTTTGTCTTCGAACTGACGACCACCCTCATAAACTTTGCATACTAACCATCTACAGCTATTTTCTATGATGTTTAGATCAGGTGAATACGGCGGCCATTGAAGCAACTGCACTTGTTGCGCCTCTATCCATGTTTTTATTTATGCGCGCTGAGTGAATAGGCGCATTATTATGTTGGTATAAGTCCAATTTATGGGTCCAAAGATGTTAGAAAATTTAGGAAAATTTCTTTCCAAAATTACTTTATACCCAGCTGCTGTCATTTTTGATGTTACAACCTCGATCTCAACTTTTCCATAATAACTGATTGCTCCCCATATCATGACACTTCCTTCACGACATTGATGGCGCTTTAAAAATCTTTTTTCTTTTCTTAAGTCATGAAAATAGAAGTTGAACCCATCGAAATTAAACTTTTTTCATCTGAAAAAACCACGTGTTACCATTCTTTTTTCCAACTCATGTGAAGTCTTAAAAAATCTAATCGCAATATTTTCCGTCTCTCGTCAAGTGGTGTTTTTTTTCTTAAGTTTCATTCGTTTAAGATGACTTGAGTTGTTGATTACTCTTAAAACTGTTGAGCAACTTGCGTTTACGCCGACTTTTTGTTTTATTTTTGCCACAGAATCAGAATAATTTGATGCATACCTTAAAATTCTTCGTCTCTCGGCTGCTGTTGTTACTGTTTTCTTACCTCCCTTCATGTTTTTGCCGTATGCATCTTTATTTTTCAAGTAAGAATAAACTACATTAAAACTTCGGTCAACTTTATCAGCAGTTAGACCTTGGTCTCTTAGTAAATCGATTTTAGCTTTTTCGTAGATCTACCCATTTTTCTTAAAATTTGAAATCAAGAATTAAATTTTACTGAAAACACTAAAATCGGTAATTTAAACTGTCAAGCACTCCAAAAAAACTTATAAACAACGAAGAAAATGGCGTTGTACCTATTCAGTTGATTAAAAAAAAACTCCTACTTTGCATATAAAACATTTTGCAAGTGGTTGAAGAAAAACTCACGGTTGTTTTTGGATAATTCTTTCGGAATTATCTGCTTATCATCCTAGCATAATAACCATCACTGTTTGGAAAAAATGGATAAAGTATATAAAAAAATGTTTGTGCGTATTCAGTTGACGAGGAGTGTAATTACAAACATTTTTAATATAAATAAATATAAAATAAATAGGATGTCGCACAAGTCTGTAGGGAATCAGGGCCTAATTACCTACAACGCTCAACCATTCCTGCATGCAAGTAATTTCGGGGATAGACGGAACCTACAAGTGTTTTAAAAATTGCATGTGATAACCTTATTAAGAAAGTGGATTCCTTACGAAAACAAAAATTACTTTCGAACCGTTTGGCCATTTCCTGTAAAAAACCTTCTCAGCATAAATGATTTAAGATTCTCTTAGATTTATGTGAAACTGGTGAAAACTAACAACTTAAAATGTTTTAACTAAATATTTTAGATATTGTTTATAGATTTTCTAAACTATCACAAATTTTACTGGCAAAAAGAAACTTTTTCATGATTAAGATAATTAAAAAAGAACGTGTTATTAAGTGTTTTTTCGAAAGAATGGTTTTGGAGTAGTATTTGAATTATTCAAACCCTCAAAAATCATCGGAAATATAACCTTTTCCAGTGTTATTATGGCGATTCAGAAAGAGCTTGAGATCTACATACATACTCGTATACAAAAATATTGAATCAGAAATATCATCAGATTTCATGAACGGTTCTAAAATGTTTGCTTTTCTATCCCATGGGATCAAAGCAAAAATTTATAAAGATATTTTCTTTAAGGTATGTTCCTAGTTTACTTAAGGCCATTCATAATAAACTATAGTTCTATGAAAATAATTTATACTTCATATATATGTATGTATGTATGTATTTCAAAATTGCATCAAATTCTTCCAAGTTCTACTTTTAAAAGTAAAGTTATTTCTTTTATTCACGTGGTCCTTTAAATTCATGTACATAAATGTATAATATTGTATTTATTCCAACAAAGTCATCGTATCGAATTTGTAAGGGAAGAAATGTTTTTGGCAGCTAAAACAATAGGAATTAAATTGTACTTTATTATGTCGTGAACGATTTACAATCAATTTAAATGACAACTGAATTAGAAATCAAATTGAATTGAATTGAATTGATACATTAAAATTTTTATAGAGCTTTCAAGTACAATACAAAGGTTATCAGTATGATGAATATAAAACCCGTACCTTGTAACTGTAAGCAAATTAATTTCTCCTGTTATAACTTCCTTAAAATATTACATACAAATTTACCTGAAAATGTTTTTCATTCAATTGAGTCCTTCAGAATCAGATCATCTAAAATAAACCAAAACAATTTTATAAATATCCCACATTCATTCACCCTTATCATCAGTGTGTCAAGTTTTGACAGCCTTAAAATAGTAAAGATACAATTTTAGCATCATTTTCGGTTAAAAATCTGACAGGCAAATTTGTTTACAAAGTGGAATCAAAAAATAAAAATAAAGAAAACATGAATTTATTTTCTTGTTGATATTACTTTATTCACACACGACAAAAAAATTTAATTGCTACTTTTAGATTTAAATTTGAATATCAAAGCTTTTCTGAAGGCAAAAACGTTACGTATACTTCATCTGAAGTGTGTAAATTGATATTTGAGTGTTTTTATTCTTATTTTAATTCAAAACTCAAGTATATTTTCCTGGATTTATACTTTTATAGAAATGAACACGAGTATAACATAATGTTGACATTTTAAAAGTATAAACTTCAATATTAATTGAAAATGAATGACTTGCAAGGTAAATGTAAAAATTTATCCATCGATATATCAAAAAATCAATACTGTCTATGGTAGGTAATTTCAAAAAAAGGAATTCAATGAATTGTCTCTTTTTAAAAATCTATCACTTCTCGTAATTTTACATTCAATTTTAATTCGATGTTTTACAAATAGAAATACATTTTCAAGGATAAAAATATATCGGAAGAAGCTGTAAGCTTAAAGGAGCAAATAATTTTAAGATTCAAATTAAACATCTAAAAAGTATAATTCACCTGAACAGATGTCAACATTTGTTAAACCGAAAAATAACTTTTGTATTTTTATTTCGAAATTTCGGCAAAGTCATGGGAGTTTATTTAAATGGCCCCTTGGCCCTGACAATGATTAATGATTTTTTAGTCCTAAACTGAGAACATTCAGCAAAAGCAAAACTCAAATAGAAACAAAATCTATGACAATGACCTTAAACATAATATAATTCATATAAATATAAAATAAAGTACCTATAGGCTAAAATTTGTTTAGTTACGGAAAACGCCCCAGTCAGCCAGTCGGTCAGTTAGTGAGAAAGTACCTCCTATAGAGTGTTTTTCTTTTTACTCACGTTATAACCTTGTCAGTTTGTATAAAGTTAATGTTTCCTTAAAATGTATTTTTAAGAAAATTACCTGCGTCCGGTATTTTTGTGTCGGCTACCACCACCACCGCCGCGCGCGCCGTCTAGTATTTTATTTATAGTAGCCAATTATATAAAATACCTTCGAACTAATTATTTTGTATATGTATGTACTATGTGTGTTACTTGGGAAATGAAATATTTAATTAAGTAGTAATTTTCACACCCTACAAGAGGAACTCCTGGTCATTTAGTTCAATTTTATTCATTTTTTTTCTGGCTAATTAATGTTCTCTGTAACTTATGTAGCTTAATGGGGTGTTTTTTTTTTTGTTTAGGTTATGATAAAAATATTACACTGTAAATAAATTTGATTTATGTGGTTTAGTTTAACATAATATAGTTGCTGAAATGAGTAAGTACTTTCGGAAATACAAGAAAAAGTGTTAAAATTTGGATTTTACTGCCTTTTCCAATAAGAGGTTTCAGTTTTATATCCAGAAAAAAGAAAGCGTTTTGAAAATAAATCAACGGATGTTTACTTGATTCAAAGAAAAAGTAATGTCACTAATCAAAGGAAACACTTTAAGCCAAATAACTATCACAGCTACAGTTGTAGCACTCTAACTTTTTCTTTTTGAAATTTTGCATGACTTATTTGCACATAAGTGGATGTATGTCCTCGATAACTTCACAGTTTCGATCCTTATTTTAAGCCATTGGCATAGATTTCATCTTTCCCATATCTCAACTTAGAAAAAATAATAAGTCAAAATCTATTAAATCACAAACTCTCGGAGGTCAATTGTGAACACCTCTTGGAGAAATAACACGGCCTTAAAAACTATAAGAAATAAATAAATAAAAAATAATAAATCACTAGCTCTGTACCCTTGATTTCGAAAAAGTAAGCCCCACTTACCAAAACTTGCCTGAATCCCAAACCAACAAGTGACAAGTTAAGACTTGAGAATCTTAATCACAATTATTATTGGATTTTACGAGCCTTATAAAGGGTGTCCCAAAATTAACGCAAGATTTGAATTAAATAGAAAACACCGTTTTTAGTCTTTTGATAGTTATATTTTTATTGACTCGTAAAGTACATAGGATAGGGTTATGTATGCCTCCACGGCTTTGCATGCACATGCGCACTCTTTTGTTGAAATTTTCCATGACCATTCTGCATAAATGTGGCTGAATTTCGTTGATGCAGCGTTGAATCTCCTCCTTTAATGCACGAGTGGTTGTGGGCTTGTTGACATAGACTTGTGATTTCAAATAACCCCATAAAAAGAAGTCTAATGGTGTTAAATCACACGATCTAGGAGGCCAATTTTGATCACCGAAACGAGAGAGTACACGACCTGAAAATGTCTCATGCAGTAATTGAATTGTTTCACGGGCTGTATGACATGTGGTACCGTCTTGTTGAAACCACATATTGGACACATCAATATCATCCAATTTTGGCAGAAAGAACTGTGTAATCATGTCGCGATATCGAGCACCAGTAACAGTCACTGCTTGACCAGCATCATTTTCAAAAAAATATGGCCCAATTATGCCTCCAGCCCAAAATCCACACCATATAGTCACGCGTTGTGGATGCATTTGTTTTTCGACAATCACATGTGGGTTCTCCGAACCCCAAATGCGGCAATTTTGGCGATTGACAAAGCTATCAAGATGAAAATGTGGAGGATGATTTTGCTCGAAAAATCAGGGTCCATTTGTTGATGTTCAATAATCCATTCAACGAACTCTCTTCTCTGTCCATGGTCATAAGCTTCAATTGTTGTGTTAATTGAATTTTGTAAGCATGAAGACACAGATCTTTGGTGACTATACGCTGTAGAGAGGTTCTTGAAATTTTCAATTCTTGTCCACGACGTCGAATTGAGGTTCCTGGATTGTCAGCAACACTCTCACGCACTGCTTCGACATTCACATTTGAACGGCTTGTTTTTGGACGACCAGTGTGTTTGGCGTCTCCAACGGATCCAGTCTCCATGAATTTTTCAATTAATCTCTTCACAGTTGACGAAGTTAAAACACTATTCCGACCATATTTTGTATAAAATTTTCGAACTGCAGCCGCCAAGCTTTCACTATTTTTGAAATATTCTTTAATAATGAAGACACGTTGTTCTCTCGTGTAACGCTCCATTTTTAATAACCCTATACTGTTAGCTGTCAAATTGCTTTTTTTCAGGGTTGCCAACACTTCACTGCACAAATGGCGGCAAATTCAAATCTTGCGTTAATTTTGGGACACCCTTTACAATGGTGAAAATGGTCTGAATTCTTGAGTTAACTGAACTTTAAAAGCATAATCCCTTATGCAAAATATCTTGTGAAGTAGTTTGTGAAATATATAATTTCTGGATTTTTGTCAACACTACGGGCTAAGACAACAATGTTCTCAGATCAAATTTGGAAACCAAATTCACTATTTCCGGCTAAGAGGTGCTTCACAACGACCAAAAATTGTTCTAATTCACCGAACTACAGGTCTTTTTACGAGTGGATGAACAACAGCATTTGTCCAGCCTGTCCCTAAAAAAGACCAATCCTCCTCACCCTCAAACTATTGCACTTACGTCTCTTCTTTCCAAGGTCATGTAAACGCTGATCAATTTTCAGCTTTAGAAGTAACTTGAAGAACGAAAAATTCTTAACGACTGGCAGTACGGTTTTCGTAGCAATAAGTCTACTGGTGATGTCATGGTTTATGGCTTTCAGATCTTTTGTCTGAAACTTCTATTCTAACCCATTAAATTGTTTCGTTGGTACCATCAGCTGTCAATATTCATTTTTAGATTCTTATCTTTGTTCTTTGTATGTGGACTACCGATATGATAAGCTCATTAAATTCTGATCTTGACAGCATTGTCCAATGGGGAAAAAAATCATGTAGTAGAAACAAAAGCGTAGCCTTTTCCTAATGCCGCTGTCCATGGGTGTTTCTTGCATCACAAATCTTCTCTTGTAGAGTGATCAAATATATGAAGTCGCCAAAAATGCTGCTAAGTGCTTAGGTTTTTTCAGACAATGCAAGAAGTTTTGTATCCCTTCTAATCTGGCTATAATTCACAAAGCTTTTTATCGTCTAAAACTCGAGTATAATTCTCATATTTGGGCTCGTGCCTCAATAACGTACTTCAGTCTTTTGGATAGAATTAAAAAGAGAGCTCTAAAAATTATAGGAGATCGTACTCTTACCGAAACATTTGCTCCTCTCATAGTTTTATCGTTATTTTTAAAAACAATGCTCTAGTGAATTTGCCTTCCTCCATTCAAACAATTCAACCTTAATATCCGTACTTCTAGGAATGTTTATCAGTTTATTCTTGAGCCCCGATTTCGGGCGTACTATTAAGTACAGTGATTTTTTCTTTAGCCGCACAACTCGAATATGGAATGTCTAACCAGACTCAATATTACTCGTACTACTCATTATAATTTACAGACATTCAAAACCAATGTGCATCGGATTCTCCTTTCTACTCCTTTCCTCCCTTTCTAATTGCTCGTACTGTGTTTAATCATTATAAGGGTATTCATAACCCCTTAAGTGTGTGCACAATAATTTATATTGTAAATTAAAAAAAAACTGCTAGCCCAAAACATTCACTACTTTTGTAATGAATTTGTACTAATTCAATTGTTGAAGCTTGCATCGTTCAATTTTGGGTAATGGCGTAATTTGTACTTGTCAAATTTCAAAAATTGATAGCTTCAATAGTGACAATTGTCCAAACAGCGGACTTTTTAAAATGAAAACTCTTCTTGGAAATGCTAGAACACCAATTTTAAAGATTTTTTTAGTTGGGTACAAGATTTTTCATTGAAATACCTTTTTTCCAAAACATGTATTTTGAACAGAAATTTCAAAGAATTCTTTTGGGTACAAGATTTTTCATGATAATACCGTTATTTTCAAAACATATCTTTGAAAACAAACGCACTTCTTCTCTAAAACAATCAAAATTTATCACCATCATTTCTAGTATATTAAATTTTCTTATTTACCAGAAGCAACAATAATTAAGTTCCTCGTCATTTTCGTCCTTGATAAATAAACCTAGATTTTATTATCCTAAATCAAATGAAATTTTCCTAAGAACTGTTTATAGGGCACCAGCGCAAAGAAAAAATACCCTCTTAATCAAATCATTATGAACAGCAGCGTGGGATTATCAATATAAACACTTTTTCTGTTCAATATTATTCCACAAGGAAATTAAATAATAATTGTTGTAGCTATCTCCTTATAAATATTTAAATGTTTATCATCATCATCGGTTCTGGAATATTTAAATTTACATGTGCAATTTTTTATTAAGTAGATATTTTATAACAAACATTTTTGTTTGAAAAACTTTTGTAAACTAATAAATAAATTTTGCGCATTCAAATTATTTTCTTAGAATTAAAATCGTTATATCATTTTAGGGGGAATTTTCAAACTCACACAAAATTTGTACATATACATACTTATTTACTCAACTAAATCCAGGATGTTTACAATGTTAAGTTTCAAATATTTTGATAATTGTTTTCTTGTATAAACAATAAACATCAACAATGAAATATAATATAATCGATTAAATCAAATATGAATTAAGGTAGAGTAATTTTTTAATGAGAATTCATGGAATAGCTCCCTATAGGGCCTTCAATATCATAGAAGGATATGAAAAGGATCGAATTGATTATGTAGCATCCGTAGCCGAATCATAGTCCGAATTGAATGTAATATCCTCTTAAAACACACAAAATACACAATTTACCTATAGAATGTTTTTGATTTATTGAAAACAGATAATTTAACTTAACGTAGGTAAAATGTTTTAACATAATAGGCTTATTGACTTAGAGGGTTAATCAAGATATTAGTTTGCATCATTTCAGGTAAACAGGTTAGGTATCTGAATGCAATCTAATAGTTGTTATCTAATAAGGGACGATTAGTAGAGTGTTGATTAGGAGGATGTACAAGTTAAGTACTTATATGAATTAAATGTATTCAGTACAATAATTCATTTAATTTTCAGGTTTAATTATTATGCCAATTTTTGTAATTATATCTTACAACACACAATATTCTTTATCACAAAAATGTAATCTTCATGTCAAGTCCTTGATTCGATTTTAAAAAAGGTTTTGTTTTCAAGCATAAAATGGGGTATAATGTAAGTAATTGAGGTTAGTAAACCTTTGGAAGGGATCCTGTTAAAAAAGTTCTGCCAAGAGAATGACTTTAAAAATAGAAATCAACCAATTTCCACCACCTCACCTTCTTTAGCATTAGCATAGCCAACCATGTAAGTTGTGCCTCCTTTATAGATTTCCATTTTCATTCATCGCAATTATTCCAAGTTCTATTCCCAAAGGTTATAATCTTTTTAGACCCAAAATAAACTATACTATACATCAGTGGTTAACCTTGAGGGCAATATATGTATGTATATGTATAGATTATGCCTTTGTTAAACATCAAATTAACATATTCGTTTATATTGGATTGTGATCTCCTTGTAGGTTCTTCGAGAGGACCCTTAAGGTGAAACGGCTCTGCGACGCACGTGCGGCGGGCGGCGGAAGCGTTAAAAATGCCAAAAGCAAAAAGATTTACATATTTTTCTCTGTCTTCTTAAACAATAAATAACACAATATATATATAAACATATTCATATGTAGTTCCTTAACTTTTCTCATTTTGTATTGTGTCCTAGGGGACAACGATTGAGAAAAATAGAAAAACATAAACAAAAAGAAAGCCTTTATCAAGGCATAAATTGATTTCTCAATTTGTGGTAGGAAGGACTTTTTTTTAAGATTGTCGGGAGAAGGTTTTAGGTATGTTGACATGTTTTGAATAAATAGATAAATATGAACCTTATAAAAGTTCCCTTCCCTGGAGTGTGAAAAATTTATAATTCTAAAAAATTTGACAGGAAATTTGTTTTAAAATGACGTGGGGGTGATTTATTTCTTCTCAACGTCGTCGACTATGGGTTAGTAAAAAAATAAACAAATTGGGTGGCGCAACAGTCCGTTGAGAACTAGGGCCTCACCCTAAATAAAATTATTAAATTTTTATAATTAGCGAACACTAAAAGGGTTTTGTATACCTTGTTGGATATAGAATTAAAATGAATTCTGTTTTACAGATCAAACATCAAAATGTTGCAAAAAGCTTTTTAAACAAATGTTGGTTCTAAATATCTTACAAACAATAAACGCTAGCGACTTCAATTAAATTTTGTAGTGCTAAATT
Organism: Eupeodes latifasciatus; assembly: GCA_920104205.1. Taxonomy (NCBI): domain Eukaryota; kingdom Metazoa; phylum Arthropoda; class Insecta; order Diptera; family Syrphidae; genus Eupeodes; species Eupeodes latifasciatus. Next base: position 19,569,236 of record OV049925.1, read on the forward strand.
ATCTTACTTACTTACTTACTTAAGGTGGCGCTACAGTCCTGTGTGAACTAGGGCCTCACCCTAAATTAAATTATTTTTATTAACTTCCCCTATAGGAAGTTATTGTAATGGGTCCGATTTTTCAAATTGAAAATTTTGACATTTCTCGACGTTTCAGGTCCCTAGAGTCGAAATAAAAGATTTTTAGAAAGATGTATGTGCGTGCGTTTGTACGTACGTCCGTACGTTCGCGACGTTTTTTTCGTCGTCCATAGCTCAAGAACCAGAAGAGATATCGACTTCAAATAAATTTTGTTATACAGATAATAAGGCAGAAAGATGCAGAAAGGGCTCTCAAAAAAATTGCGTGGGTCGTTTTTTTTACCATAGCAGTTTAAAAAAAGGTAAAATTTTGGTTAAACCTAAATATCTCATGAACCAATGAAGCTAGAGAATTGAATTAAATTTTATATTATATATTCTAACGTGATACAAAATAAATATATTTTTGGAAACAAATCTAGCTAACGGTTTTTTTATAAATCAAAAAAACTGAAAAAAAAAATTTGTCACCTCGAAAATTTTCCGACTAAAATATGATTTCATCTCCAAAACAATTTTGTGCAACGAAGAATAATGTTTTTGACATCTGATAAAATTTTGAGAAAAATCTAATTGAAAGTTTTTTTTATAAAAATAAAAACCTAAAAAAAACATTACTCAAAGTTGGTAAAAATTGAATTTCGACTCAAATATCTTTTCAAGAACTTGAGATTAAGGCTTCAAACTTATTTTATCTTATAACAAATATGGTTTTCAACATTCTGAAAAATGTTGCGAAAAATCGAATTGACAGTTTTTTTACAAAAAAATAAAAACCCAAAAAAAAATTTTTTAAAGTTGGTAAAAATTGATTTTCGATTCAAATATCTTTTCAAAACTTTGAGATATTGGCTTTAAACTACTTAAATATTTCAAAAAATATTGTTGTCAACATTCAGTAAAATTTTGAAAAAAATCGAATTGACAGTTTTTTTACAAACAAATAAAAACCGAAACAAAAATTTAACAAAAATTGTTAAAAATTGATTTTTGACTCCAATATCTTTTCAAAAATTTGAGATAATGGCTTCTAACTAATTTTTACTTATAAGAAATATTGTTTTCAACATTCTATACAATTTTAAGAAAAATCGAACAGACAGTTTTTTTTTACAAAAAATAAAAACCTAAAAAAAAAGCAATACTAAAACTTGTAAAAATTTACTTTCGACTCAAATAGCTTTTCAAAACATACAAATATTGGCTTCAAACTTTTTTTATTTCACAGAAAATATTGTTTTCGATATTCAGTAATTTTTTTTTATAAAAATCCAACAGTCCTTTTTTTCATAAAAAAAATAAAATCTACAAAAAATAGTACGGAAATTTTGGTAAAAATTGATACATATAGACAAACTTTTAAGCAAGACAAATCGACAGACGGGATGGGAAGTTATCAGTGTGGGTCGCATCCCAGCCTCTTTTTTTAAATTTTATTTTTATTATTATTTTAAGTTTAAATAAAATGCAAGACTTTGTCGCACGACTTTGCTCATGTAGATATGGTTACAAATTTAATTCTTTGGTAAATGAGAAATTTTATCCCAAAAAGGATAAAATCTATCAAACCCAAACAGAACTCACGGCTTGGTTCGAGCTGAAAAGTGGTTATTAGAATCAGGGATGTTATAAAGCCAATCCCACTGAGAAAAACCAGAATAAGTTCAAAAAGGCTAGAAAGACCTGAAACGGTCATATTCGACGAACCAAATTTTTGCATGGCCAAAAATTACGGCAAAAAATACTAAAATGTTTCATAGGTAGTACAAACTTCACCAGGTCTTACTTGGTTCCAACGCTCGTCGTCAACGATACTCGATTGATAAAGCCAATTTGCTTGGAGCACAGTTTACTGTTAATTCGATGCTATACCAGAGAGTGTCATGAGTCCCCCTGTTTTTGGGAGCGTAAACGATTTTATGGGACGAATCTTCTTTCGCACTCGTGCAGTTGCAAGAGTAATGAAATACCTTGAAATACACGAATCCGCTTTCCAAGATATAGGAAGAGGTATTCTTCAACGATGGCAAAACCATTGCGTATGGTTTTTCATCTTTCCTACCTGCCCCTAAAAAATACTAGTCCTTCTCCCCCTTCACCTATCATCCAATTGCAATCACGTCATTTCATTTCAAGGTCATGTAAATACTAATTAATTTATCAGCTTAAGAAACATCTCAAGGAACGTAAACTTTTAATGACCAGCAGTATGGCTTTCGTAGCCAAAGGCCCACTGGTGATCTCATGGTTTATCTCATCGAACAGTGGAACAAATCTTTAAATCGTTTTGAAGAAAGTAAGATTATTGCACCTGATATTTAAAAAGTATTCGAAATCGATATCTAAAATGTGTGTATTTGGCATTGATGAATCTCTTCTTCGTTGTATTAGAAACAACCTTTCACAAGTTCAATACAAGTTGTATTGGATGGCTGAAATTCATAAAAAAATGCTGGTTTTCCCAAGGTCTCCATTTTGTCTCCGACTCTCTTCGACCTCTTGTCTGCCACTTCTAATCCATTAAACTGTTTCGCTGATGACAGTACCCTAAGCTTTTCTTATTCGTTTCTAGATTCACATCCTTGTCTATGGGATGTGGAACTTCAATGGCAGCGTCTGAAAAGCTCATTAAATTACGATCTCGATTATTAAACGTGTAGAATTTAATACTTCAAAAACTCAATGCTGTTTCTTGTCGTTAAAGCGTAACTTACCCCGATGCCACTATCCACAATTGTATTGCGACATTTTTATCGAGGAAACTAATCAACTTTCAGTACTCGGTATGTGTATCACCGATCAGCTGTTATGAAATGATCACATATTCGACATTGCCAAAAAAGCTGCTAGGTAGCTTAGGATTTCTCCGACGACGCGACGGTGCAAGAAATTGTTCACTCTTTCTGATCTGAACAATTTTAAATCTCTTGGATAAAATCCAAAAAAGGGCTTTGAAAATAATAGGCGATAGAACCATAACCGAAACATTTACATCCCTCGAACATTACCGCAATGTTTCATGCCTTTCGATGTTTTATCGATATTTTTACAAACAATGCTCTGACGAATAAGCCAGTTACATTCCACCCCTTAAATAATTCATCCGTAAAATTTGCACTTCCAGGAATGCTTATCAATTTACCCTTGAGCTCAATTTCGGGCAAACTGTCAAGTATAGAGTTTTTTTTTCTTAAACCGCACAGCGAATATATGGAATGCTTTGGCCAACTCTGCTTTTCTCTCCAATTTTGATATTAAAACCATTGTGTACCGGTGGCTCCTCTTAAATCAGTCCCTATTTAACTGATTTATTTTCCCGAATATATCAAGGTAGAAAACATAATTGCTTTTTCAAATTTTTTAAAAACAAATTGAAAAAATATAATTTCTTATTTCCACCAAATGGAAACTATGTATAAGTTTGAATCGCATCCCAGCCTCTTTTTTTTGTAATTTTTGAACAAATTCATTGATTTTCCTCAAAATGAACAGTTTTTAGTGAGCAGATATTTTGGTCCATTCAAAATCAAGTGAAAAACAATCAAAAAATTATGAAGTATCAAGTTTAATCAACATTGATCTTGATGCCTATACAGAATTTTGAGAATTGCTTGTATGATTTGATTTCGGGATCAAGTTTTTTAAAGAATCAAATCTTCGTAAAAGCAATAAAAGTGAAGTTAAAAAACAGTCTTGCTTAAAATTTTGAACAAATCATTTTATAATTTCTCGACCCCAAAAGCCAAAAAGTAAACAAAATGTATTTACTTTTTTTCCCCAAAGAAATTGAAAATAAAAACCTATTAAGTAAAACCCGGGAAGGCACATCAAACCAGGAGAAAGGGAAACGCTTAAGGGGCTTAGATAATGATCTTGATTCATTTGTTTTTCTTTTTAATCTTCTACGATTTGTTGATCAACATCTCTTTCAAATTTCCTTCGCAAAAATATTGTTTTTTTTTTATTTTTTTAAATTTCAAATAAACAATGACCTCATCACCACCACCCTAACCAGCTGTCGCATTCGTCTTTTGATTTCAATTTTTCTCCAGTTTTATAACTTATGTATATCACTTTCTCATGGCATTTATTTATACAATTCCATCACTTTCGACAAAAATGCAAGGCTGCTAAAATTTTAGACGATGCCAATCAAAAAATTCAAATCAAAATTATAATTTAAATTTTTAATAAAAATATTATTTTGTTTTCCTCTTAATCTATACACGAGTGCACATTTATGAAAATATTATTTTAAAAATTTCTTCAAAAAAAGTATGAACAAATTAATTGATTCTAAAATTAGTATAAAACCACACAAAAGAAGTTTGGATGCAGAGATTTCTATAATAAAAATGCAATTCGATGTCAAACTAATCGGAAATAAAACATCTGCCTTTGTAATTTTAGATTCTCCAGCTGGGAAAAAAAAGTATATTTGTTTTTGTTGTTTTCGAAAACAAAAATACTCGTCCTAACATCTGAATTTTTATGACTTGTTAATTGGATCAATAAAAATAAAAGAAATGAAAAGAAAAGAAAAGAAACCAAACTACCTACCAATGTCTTCTTTTTTTTAAATTACTCGACATAAACTAGACATCAAGTTTTTCTATATATGTATGTATTTTCAAAAATAGCATTTTCAAGACATAAAATACAAAATCAACGTAAAGGAACAAATAGTAGGAGAGGGTTTATAGGTGCTTTGTGTAGCATTGAAAATCAAACAATTCCCATCCAGTTGTTCGGGGCATTATTAGACCGACCGGGTTGAATCTTTTTGAATGTTTGTTTAGACTATTTTCTTGTTTATGGCTTTCAGTCTTTGTACAAAAACACACTGTTTTTGAGATCGTGTATATTTTATTTAAAATTTTAACTGTTTGGGAATACAAATCTATGGAAGGTATAGAGTAAAATTTAATTGATGATCGGGTATCTGGGCTGGGGTACGGATATTTTCTATCGAACCAAGAAGTACTTATTATTTCTTTTTATTGATTTTTTTATTACAATTAAACTATGTGGTATAGCAGATGGTTAGTGTTGAATTTTGTGTTATATTTAGTTTAAAGCAGTTATTTTTAATTACTTTTGGTGTTGCTGACCAGACCAGGAACTTTTTGTTTTTAAATTCTTTTTATGTGTACAATTAGAGATATGCCAGGTTAACTTAAAGAGAAAGAAAATCGAATTATTTATTCAAATTACGAATTTAATTTGAGGAGGTGTTTAATTACGAGACTTTTTTTGTTAGTTAGCTTGAAGTACTTTTAGGAAAGACTCTTTTTGGGTCTCTCTTAATGTTCTTTATTGTATAAGCAATTAACCATACGTGTTAAAATGTGTTCACATTATTGAGTGGATATTATTTTCGTTTGGAATGTACAATTCATCAGCATTCTTGGTATCACGTTGGGCGCCATTTAGTAAATTAACATTAAACAAATGAAAAAAATGCCTAACGTGAATCTGCTAAAGTCATTAATTTCCAAGTTTGAAAGCAATCTAAAGGGGCGAAGAATCTAAAGTTGTCAAAGCGCATTTTCTTGGTGAACAATTGAAGTCGCCAAGACGTCTAATTTACCAAACCAGGATACTTTGGACGTAATAAAGCCATAATTGGTTATGTTCTGTGGCTTTTTGTAATATCTGGTTAGAACTACATACCGTTGAAGTCATGATCTTGAATTACAGACAAAAACGAGGGGTGTGACACGCCCAATTGCTCCGAACATCGAATCTAATCACGATCACTATTCGAATCACGAACAACACTTGTAGTTTCAAGAGCAATATTTTTGGCTAAGCAAGAATAACGATGATACTAAAGCTTTACATCAGTTACGCTTGCACCTTTTACTTGAGTATTTGATAGATTTTGATTATCGTGTGATAAACGAAAAGTGGCTACGTTTAAATCACTATTTCTACAATAAGTTTCAAATTATCTTAACTATGTCTTAATACGCCTACTGTAAAAGCAAATCGGTGGAAACGGCGTTACACATCTTAGCTCGCACCATCGATACTCCCTCCATCATAGAGAGTTCACTTTGGTTGCTTTCCTTGACATCGCATGTGCTTTTAACAACGTGGACACATCTGCAATCGCATCTTTACTACCATCTCTTTACGAAGAGGGTTCGCTTGGGGAGTTAATTCATTTAATGCTGACTAGCAGAATTATTAACTTAAAATTGGATAACTCTTTTGCTAGAAGATTCGTTAGTAGAGGGACACCGCAAGGTGGTATTCTGTTCCATCTCCTCTTGAACCTGGTAGTAAGTAAAATCCTGACTGGTTTGGATGCGGAATATGTCAGAGTGAATCCATAAATGCATTGCTTAAGCGGTTTCAGAAAAGTGTCTTAACACCCTAAAAGATCTCTTACAAATTGCCTTAGACAAACTAATACTTTGGGCTGATCGGTGTGGACTGGGTGTTAACACACACAAAATCGAATTAGTCCTATTTTCAAGGAAATACAAAATTCTGTTTGCTAACCCTTCCTTTATTTATTAAAGGAATTCAATTAAAGTTCTCAGCCAAAGCAGAGCATCTGGGTCTTATTTTAAACAAAAGAACTAAATTGAAACGTTATAAACCACAATATGCTCTCTTCTCTTTCAAAAAAGCTTTTGATAATAAATGGGGCTTACAACCCCAAACTAGGCATTGGTTATGAGACCATCGGTAATCAGACTGAATTACTGAACGATATGGCATTATGGTGTATTGCTTTAAACAAAGCTATGGACCGCGACAAACTAAATAATATCCAAAGTTCAGCTTGCATATGTATAAGCGGATCGCTTCCCACGATCCCATCTGCGGCACTGGAACTGGATACCCTACTCTTGCTTACACCTCTAGATATATTTAGCATATGAATAGCTGCAAGCTCTACTATTCACCACTAGATAATACTTAAGTATTTATTTAGAATCAATTTCAAAGCACATATACTACACGCCCCCCATCCCTCTGGAATTCAACAGAACCTTTCAGATTTCTATACCTTAATAATAGAATACGAGTCTGTCCACTCTTACACATGTATGAACATGCCCTGCTCTAGCGCAAAAACGCAAGAATTACCTAGGAGAATTCTTCTATAACGATCTAAACGATCTTAATCATATTAGCATATAATCAGTCTTTCATGTTTTGTAAGGGATTCAAACCTAACCTAAACTGTCTTTTTTTATAATTAGCGAACACTAAAGGGTTTTGTATACCTTTAATATGCCAAAGACACAGTTTGAGCATTAGGAAAAGAGGGAAGGTTTAGATAGGAGGTGTCGGTGTATATTGATTTTGAATTCTTGAACATTGCAATGATAGGGAAAAATAGAGCGTGGCAAGGCGTTCCACATTCGCGTAGTACGGCTAAAAAATGAATCTCTGTACTTCATAGTACGGCAGAAGTTGGGCTCAAGGGTAAACTGATGGGCATTCCTAGAAGCGTGGGTATTACGTTTAAATTGTTTAAGTGGAGGAATGCAACTGGCTATTTCACTAGAGCATAGTCCGTTAAAATAACGGTAAAAAAGGGTGAGACAAGAAACCTTACGTCGATGTTCGAGTGACGTAATCGTGTTGATGATGTTAATGTTAATGTCTAATGAATTCACTAAACTGTGGCACTTCCGTAACTAATATTCTGATACGGTTTTAATTAATTTTTTCCTCATTAAAACAATTAAGTTCAAGATGACAACATCAGATTAATCAAATATCGAAATATACTTAAAACAATTCAATTTCAATTCAATTCAATTCAATTTATTTATTTAATAACTTACACAGTCTTCACTTGTCTTTTATTAAATTTATCTGTCACTTTAGAACCAAAGTGTTTCCAATTATATTTTAAGTTGTATATACCTCTTTAAAAAAAATACCAAATTAATGGTTTTCCCTTATTTGTCATTATCATTATAAAACCTTCCTGTTTTTTCTACCTTTTTTCTGAAAAAAAAATCAGACCTTTACAAATATCAGGCAGTTAACATTTTTTCCATCTCCCCGAAATGGAAAACAAATTAATTATCATCAAGAATCCATCAACAAGCTTATTGCCATAAGCCTTACTATAGAGTACCTAAATGTAATATATTCAATTGTTTTTTTTTTTTTGGTTTTACAAAATTTTGGGGGTTGAATAAGGTTGGAATAGTATAAAAAACCTTCCTAGTACTTTCCAAACCATAACATTCCCAAAATAAGACCTAACTTCGAAAACGCAATTTCCGCTTTTTCGTTTTATTTTTTGTTCAATGTTTAAGTAAGAATTTACATCAGGCACTCTCTCTCTCTCTCTCCATTATAACTCAGAATGTTATATTTTTTCCAACGAAAATTTAATTAAAACACCGATTAATTTAATATTAAAGTCATGTTGTTCTTGTTAGCTTCAGCTAGCGCCTGTGTGTTGCCTTTGCAGGGTAGAGGGTTTTTCAGGCTTAACCTCACTCTTGTAATGTATAAAGCAGAGTACACACTTTATACTTGACATTTTACAATATAATTTCTGTCTGCTGTTGTTGTCATACACTGTTGCCTGAAGTGTCCTTTTTATTGTTTTCTCTTCATATTAAAGGAAAAAAACAATAATGTTTTTATTTTTTCAGTTTTTTATTTTATTTTTATTTTATAGGAACAGGAGGTGGTATTTCAATTTAATTAACCACCGCGGTGGTTTTCTCAATGATAACAAAATTGTGTGTGCTATTATAAAATATATGCATTCAATTACTTTTTATTTTTAATTCATTCAAGGCCACCATGACCTAACTTTAACCATCAGAAACATAAACCAAAATGATTTATTTTCAACGACCCACTTTGGTGGTGGTGGGCTCCACAAAGCCTATACCACCGCCATTGCTTTATTATCTAAATATGAATTAACCTACTTATCCTTCTGGTTGATATCCGTTTTTAAAGTATGCTGTTTCCTTTAACATGGTGTTTTTGTTTATAAATAATTGTATACATATTTTTTGTTTTTGTTATTTTTACAGCCGTCCTTGAGCCTAGATAGCGCGGTAGAGACGTTACTTATAAAAAACGAGGGTGATTTTGTGAGCGTTGAACAAGGCAAGGATTCTCGGAAAAGGAACTCACAACAGCTTCACATTCAACAGCAACTTAACCATCATCATCAACAGCAACAACAAAACCAACAACAACAACAATCCCAGACACAACAGCAACAACAACAACGTAGGGACGAAAATATGAGGCAATTGCTAGATGTTACAAACACGTTAACTTTTGAAGAGTTAAGGGATTTCGAAATGAGGTAAGCTTCTTTTTTTTTTTTTTTTTGATTCTTTCAGCTTTTGGTCTCTTTTCCAATGATGTGAATCTTCTATATGTGCAGAGGGTATATGTATATAGGAGGGTAGCTTTTTCTTTTTAAGGACTTTCTCATGATGATGGTTTGATTTATTTTTGGGGATCAAAAGAAGCAATTTGGTTCGGTGTTTTTTTGGGATTAGGGTCGATTTGTGTGAGAAAAGTAAGAAGTTTTATGTTTAAATTTTGAAGGAAATCTGTTTTTGTTTTTCTTGTTTGTTGTAAAAACAATAATGAGACGGAAATCATTAGTTAGATGTACCTATAATACTATAGATACGATTTACCTTTTAGATACTTATTCCTAACCATTAAGGATCTTTGAAATAAATTAATTGTACTGAAAATGTAATGAAAGCTTGTGCGTATGTAATTGATTTACTTTATGGTAAATTTAACATCAGAAGTTACAAGAATAACAAGAATCAAGAGATTTATATTTGTAAACTTTATAATTTTATTTTAAATAATTATACTACTCACACACATAAAACAATTAAAAAGAATTTATTTTGGCAATTTGTTTAAGACTCGGAAAAGATTCATATATTTTAACAATTCAAATATGAGAACACAGTTGAAAAATGTAGTTAAAACTTAAAAACAAACATTTTTGTTTTCGGTGTGAAATAATTGTGAAATATTTGTAGATATACAAAGATCCTTTATTTCAAGAATTTGTGCGTTCATTCCATGAAATCGAATTAAACTAGGTTACAAACACTTAAAAAACGAGTTCTTTTACATAAAAGTGGCATTCTCACCATAGTTTTTAATTAGGTACACTAAGGCCCAGTTTTTCAGTATTGAGTTAACTCCAAGTTAAACTCAGAGCTATAATAAATCGTGAATTCAGAGTTAACTTACGAAAAAGTATTCGAACGGTTGGGACTTAATTTTAACCTCATGAGTGATATTACATTTTCGTATCAGTAAAAACTTGTCAAAAAACTATCGTATCGAAGTCAATAGATTTTGATATTTTGCTTGACACCCATCAGCCGTTAATTTTAATATAATTTGTTATTTTTAAATTACACAAAATGAATATAAAAAATTCAAATTTGTTTCCAAATAAAGTAAAATAATTCTTTTTCTTCTCAAAGCAGTTAAACTTAAGATTTCGTATGAATTCCCATCGCTCAAAAGAAATATTTAAGTATTTGTCAAAAACATTTGAATATTTAAACCAGAGTTAAATCACTAGATTTTAAAGGGTTAACTCAGAGTTAACTACAAGATTTTAATAGCTTGGAAAATATGTTACAGGAGTTTTTTTAACTTCCCATAGGAAGTTATTGTAATGGGTCCGATTTGACAAATTGAAAATTTAGACATTTCTCGACGTTTCAAGGTCCCTAGAGTCTAAATAAAAGATTTTTAGAAAGATGTCTGTGCGTGCGTGTGTACGTACGTCCGTACCTCTGTACGTCCGTACGTCCGTACGTTCGCGACGTTTTTTTCGTCGTCCATAGCTCAAGAACCAGAAGAGATATCGACTTCAAATAAATTTTGTTATACAGATAATAAGGCAGAAAGATGCAGAAAGGGCTCTCAAGAAAATTGCGTGGGTGGTTTTTTTACCATAGCAGTTTAAAAAAAAAGGTGAAAATTTTGGTTAACCCTAAATATCTCATGAACCAATGACGGAAGAGACTTGAATTAAATTTTATATTATATATTGTAACGTAATACAAAACAATTATATTTTTGGAAAAAAAATCAATTAACGGTTTTTTTTATAAATCAAAAAAACTAAAAAAAAAAAATGTGTCACTTCGAAAATTTTACGACTAAAATATGATTTCATTTCCAAAACAATTTTGTGCAATGAAGAATAATGTTTTTGACATCTGATAAAATTTTGAGAAAAATCGAATTGACAGTTTTTTTTACAAAAAATAATAACCTAAAAAAAATAAAAAAAAAGTTGGTAAAAATTGAGTTTTGACTCAAATATCTTTTCAAGACTTTGAGATATTGGCTTTAAACTACTTTTATCTTTCAAAAAATGTTGTTTTCAACATTCAGTAAAATTTTGAAAAAAATAGAATTGACAGTTTTTTTACAAAAAATTAAAAACCGAAAAAAAAATTTAACAAAAGTTGGTAAAAATTGATTTTCGACTTAAATATCTTTTCAAAAATATGATATTATGGCTTCTAACTAATTTTAACTTATAAGAAATATTGTTTTCAACATTAGGAAAAATTTTGAGAAAAATCGAACTGACAGTTTTTTTACAAAAAAATAAAAACCTAAACAAAAAAATTAATAAAAGTTGGTAAAAATTGATTTTCGGCTCAAATATCTTTTCAAAACTTTGAGATATTGGCTTTAAACTACTTTTATCTTTGAAAATATATTGTTTTCAACATTCAGTAAAATTTTGAAAAAAAATCGAATTGGCAGTTTTTTTACAAAAAATTAAAAACCTAAACAAAAACAATAATAAATCTTGGTAAAAATTTACTTTCGACTCAAAAAAAAAATATTATTTTCGATATTCAATAAAATAAAATCTACAAAAAATAGTACGCAAATTTGGAAAAAATTGATACATAAGACAAACCGACAGACGGGATGGGAAGTTATCAGTGTGGGTCGCATTCCAGCCTTTTTTTTTGTTTTTGTTTTGAGATTAACTTTAAACATTGTGACGCTAAAAAAAATTTGAGTAAAATTAAACAATCAATTATTTTATAAATACAGAAAACTGAACACAAAATATTTGTCACCTTGAATATTTTACGGAGAAAAAATGATTATATTTATTCAGGTGTTCCCGAAGTTAGCCATTTGGGACCACCATTATTTGACTTATTTATTAATGATTTTCCATCAGTTTTATCAACTGCCAACTGCTTAATATTTGCAGATGATATAAAAATTGTAAAAGTAACAAATAATTATAATGATTGTGTTACATTTCAGCAAGACATTTTAAAGTTTGAAAATTGGTGTGAACAAAATGATCTTGAGCTTAATCTGTCAAAGTGTTCTGTGTTAACTTACAGTCACTTAAAAATCCCCATAATTTTTGATTATTTGCTCAAAGGAATCAAACTATTAAGAGTTTACGAGATTAAAGACCTAGGCGTAGTATTTGATGAGAAACTTAACTTTAGTTCACATGTCTCCTATATTGTTTCAAAAGCTAACTCTATGTTATGTTTCCTTAAACGGAATTCTTCTGATTTTAAGGACCCATACACACTGAAAGCTATTTTTCATTCACTTGTTAGACCATTACTGGAGTATTGTTCTTCCATTTGGAATCCTGATACTAAAAAGTTGATAACAAGAATTGAAAAGAGGCTGGGATGCGACCCACACTGATAACTTCCCATCCCGTCTATCAATTTGTCTTGCTTAAAAGTTTGTCTAAATGTATCAATTCTTACCAAATTTGCGTTCTATTTTTTGTAAATTTTATTTTTTTTATGAAAAAACGGACTGTTGGATTTTTATAAAAAAATTATTGAATATAAAAAACAATATTTTCTGTGAAATAAAATAAGTTTGAAGCCAATATTTTTAATTTTTGAAAAGCTTTTTGAGCCGAAAATCAATTTTTACCAACTTTTATTAATTTTTTTGTTTAGGTTTGTATTTTTTGTAAAAAAACTGTCAATTCGATTTTTCTCAAAATTTGTCCTAATGTTGAAAACAATATTTCTTATAAGTTAAAATTAGTTAGAAGCCATTAGCTCAAATTTTTGAAAAGATATTTAAGTCGAAAATCAATTTTTACCAACTTTTGTTAAATTTTTTTTTCGGTTTTTAATTTTTTGTAAAAAAAACTGTCAATTCTATTTTTTTCAAAATATTACTGAATGTTGAAAACAATATTTTTTGAAAGATAAAAGTAGTTTAAAGCCAATATCTCAAAGTCTTGAAAAGATATTTGAGTCAAAACTCAATTTTTACCAACTTTTTTTTTTATTTTTTTTTTAGGTTATTATTTTTTGTAAAAAAAACTGTCAATTCGATTTTTCTCAAAATTTTTCATACTGTTGAAAACAATATTTCTTATAAGTTAAAGTTAGTTAGAAGCCATAATCTCAAATTTTTTAAAAGATATTTAAGTCGAATATCAATTTTTGCCAACTTTTGTTAAATTTTTTTTTCGGTTTTTAATTTTTTGTAAAAAAACTGTCAATTCTATTTTTTTCAAAATTTTACTGAATGTTGAAACCAATATTTTTTGAAAGATAAAAGTAGTTTAAAGCCAATATCTCAAAGTTTTGAAAAGATATTTGAGTCAAAACTCAATTTTTACCAATTTTTTTTTATTTTTTTTTAGGTTATTATTTTTTGTAAAAAAACTGTCAATTCGATTTTTCTCAAAATTTTATCAGATGTCAAAAACATTATTCTTCGTTGCACAAAATTGTTTTGGAGATGAAATCATATTTTAGTCGTAAAATTTTCGAAGTGACAAATTTTTTTTTCAGTTTTTTTGATTTATAAAAAAAACCGTTAATTGAATTTTTTCCAAAAATATAATTGTTTTGTATCACGTTACAATATATAATACAAAATTTAATTCAAGTCTCTAGCGTCATTGGTTCATGAGATATTTAGGGTTAACCAAAATTTTCACCTTTTTTTTAAACTGCTATGGTAAAAAAACCACCCAGGCAATTTTCTTGAGAGCCCTTTCTGCATCTTTCTGCCTTATTATCTGTATAACAAAATTTATTTGAAGTCGATATCTCTTCTAGTTCTTGAGCTATGGACGACGAAAAAAACGTCGCGAACGTACGGACGTACGGACGTACGTACACACGCACGCACAGACATCTTTCTAAAAATCTTTTATTTCGACTCTAGGGACCTTGAAACGTCGAGAAATGTCAAAATTTTCAATTTGTCAAATCGGACCCATTACAATAACTTCCTATGGGAGAATTTTTTGAGATTTGCTTTAAGAAATTTTAGTTTAGATGCTTACTATTATAAATCTATATGCCTTTTGTTAGGGATGCAAACTCTTGAATCAAGGCGCAGAATGTTAAGTGTTATGTTTATTCGTGATATTCTTTCAAATGACATTGATTGCGGGGTTTTGCTTTCTTTGATTAATATTTATGCACCTAGTCGATCTTTAAGAACGAGAAATTTCATATTTGAAAATCCTCATTCTACAAATTATGGCCAGCGTGAACCTATTTCCCATTGTTGTAAATTTTTTAATATGTACTATAATGAACTAGATATATATCTATCAAGAAATCAATTTAAAAATTCATTATTACCATTATTGCATAATAACTTCTCTTAATTGTTCCTATTTATGTAAATTAATATATTTATTAATATTTAATAATAACAACGAAATTGTATACATATATTCTTTAAGCAAATCTGTGGATTAAGTATCGTAGATTGAATAAATAAATAAATGATAGTGTAAATTCATGATTTTGTACATTTTTTACATCTTGTAAAATTGAGAGAAAAATCGAACTAACAGATTTTTTTTGTACAAGAACACAACCCTATAGAAAAACTGGTAAAATTTTTTGACTCGAATATACATACATCAAATAAATGACCACCACGCGAATTGTTGCAAGCATCGATTCTTTTGAGGTGATTTTCGACCACTTTTTGGCACATATTGGGGGGTATCTGGGCCATAACTTGACAAATATTGGTGCTCAAGAGTTAAAATTTTATCTGCATAGACACAGTCTTTCGTTTAGCCCCACAAAAAAAAGTCCAGCCGTGGTCAAATTGCATGATCTTGGTGGCAAGTTGATATCGCCACGACGATAAATTTTGAGGCTAGTCAAGAAATGTGTCTTGCAATAAATCCATATTCGTTCGAGTTGTGTGGCGTGTGGCACCGCTTTTTTGAAACCACATATTTTCCAAGTCTTATTCTTCAATTGCAGGCAAAAAAAGTCGGTTATGATATGAACATAACGCTCAGTATCGACGGTGACAGTCCAATCACACCTCTGGACCAAAAAGCACAGCAAACAGTGACTTTTTGTGGATGTAATGTCCTCTCTTCATTTACTTGAGCATTCACAGAACCCCAAATACGACAATTTTATTTATTAATTACCCACCGAGTGAGAAATGTGTTTCGTCGCTAGAGAAAATTTTGTTCGAAAAATCGTCGTCCACCGGGTCTGTTGTTCAAAAACCCATTCGACGTATCAACGAACGTTGTGAATGATCAGCTGGCTTCAGTTAATGTGTGAGCTGAACTTTATAGGGATGTAAGTGTAGATTTTTTTTTTATAATTAGCGAACACTAAAAGCGTTTTTTATACCTTTAATATGCCAAAGTCACAGTGTGAGCATTAGGAAAAGAGGGAAGGGTTGGATAGGAGGTGTCGGTGTACATTGATTATTTTGAACTCCTGAACATTGCAATGATAGGGAAAGATAGAGCGTGGCAAGGCGTTCCACATTCGCGTAGTACGGCTAAAAAATGAATCTCTGTACTTCATAGTACGGCAGAAGTTGGGCTCAAGTGTAAACTGATGGGCATTCCTAGAAGCGCAGGTATTACGGTTAAATTGTTTAAGGGGAGGAATGCAACTGGCTATTTCACTAGAGCATAGTCCGTTAAAATAACGGTAAAAAAGGGTTAGACAAGAAATCTTGCGTCGATGTTCGAGTGACTTAAACGAGTTGATGATGTTAATGTCACCAATCATTTTAAAAGCTCTACTTTGTATACTGTCCAAGAGGCTTAAATAAGTTACTGGAGCACCAGCCCAGTAGATCCAATTGTAAAATACGACAGCGATATTTTTAAGAAAAACTGTCTTAATTCCTGAGAACGATGGGGGGTTCTTCGGCAACACTTTCTTTTACAGCAGCGATATTTTCAATGGTACGAGCGAAACGATAATGCACAGGGCTTACAATATCTGTAACCAATCTTCAAACTTCTTCACTATTTTGCCAAATTCTTGCGTAGTTGGAAATCACGATATGTGGCTGTGGCAGAATCACCATTTTTGTAGAAGGTTTTAACAATTTGTATGCATTGTGCGATAGTTAAGCGATTCATTTTCGTAAATGTCAGACTTTCAACTGAAACAAAAAAATTGGTTTAACAACTTAGTTTGACATATGTATGTCAAATTCCAGCCCTATACTTTTAAACCGCAAATAACCGATTACAAAATGTTGATTGTAATATATTGTAAAATTCAATTGACAGTAAGAACAAAACTAGAGAACAAAGTTTTTAAAAATTGAAAGACAGTGGTTCTTATGAAACTCAAAGTCCTACCAAAAATACAACTGAATTGTAGTAACTTCTTGAATTTATAATCTTTTAATTTTTGTATATACAATAAATTGATTTGTTATCAAAAAATACCAATTTTTGAAATTTTTTAACATGGAAAGTTATCATAAATTTTATTTTAAATTTAATAGAAGACAAACAGTTTATACTCGTAGATAACTTTCAATAAAATCACAAGTATTCTTCCTTAAATTTTCATATTTTGGGGAACTTAGATATGAAATGTTGATCAAGTAGCGTGTGTTTTATTTTTATAGACTTAAGTTTATAATCTGGCAATATATTTTCCGTAGTTGATTTTTGTTTAGACAGGCGTCACTTGATTTATGCTCAGTTTGAATTATTATTTCATAATAACTAGACTTATTTCTGAACAACATCCTGCAAAATGTATTACGACGCATTGCAACAATCAATTTATTGAAGAAAACTTTTGGTGAGCACATTATATCCCTTCATTAGCCTATGAAGTGACCTTCAAGATAGTGAGATTTAACACAACTGCACTATTTTTCGTAGGGTTGTTTGAAGTGGTGTGTCTACGCAGATTAGATCCTGTAAAAAGTGGTCGAAAATTGGACCCGAAATCATTTTTAAAACTTAATGGACAATTTTTAATTTTGTTTCTTCCATAAGACCACACGTCTAAAATAATACCCTTTAATTTAAAAGATATTTAACAGTCAAGTAAACTAAATTTCTCCTAAGTCTTGACAAAATTAATGGTTGAAGATCTAAAAATAAATAAATTAGGTGTCGCAATAGTCCGTTGAGAACTAGGGCCTAGTGACTTACAACTCTCAACCATTCCTGTGTAAGAGTAATGCTGTCTGGGATGGAGGGGACCTACAGTTTTAAGCCGAATCCGAACGGATAATTTTAGAAAGCACTTTTCATGACAAGAATTACTCTTTGAGAATTTGTCCATTCCTTGCAAGATGCAGTACCCGTGAAAATCTTTTAGATGGCACAGGCAAGCATTGAACCCAAGACGTCTGGAATGATAGTCCAACGCACTAACCATTATGCCATGGGTAGTTGTTTGAAGATCTAGCTCTCCTTTAATCAGTTTTTAAGTCATCTATTGGTAATTTAAAATTGTTTTGTTCAAATAATAAGGTTTTCTAATTCGTTTTTTTTTTTACTAATGGCTTAAAGACATTTAAACTTTAAAACACCGACTTTCAAGATATTGATTGAGTCAAAACTTTAAAATGATAAGTTTTGGGGACGAATAACATTCAATGAAATTTGAAAAAATCATACGAACTTACTTCAAAATAAAAACAAATTTTCGTATCAGTCATGGGAAATATTAATTTATATTTTATTGACTAAGTACTTTTTGTTTAGGATTATTTCGATGACATTCAATTCTTGAATAACAAATTTCAGTCCTTTAAACGTTCAATTTATTGCATTCATAACAAATTATGTTTTTTTTTTATACTTAAAAAAAAAAGAGTTAAAGAAAAATATAAACATTAAAAGAACTCAAATGTCATCAATCAATGTCCAAGTCCACGTCGTCGTTGTCGTCCAGTCCCCAGAGTTCATGTTTTTCTGTTTTCAAGCCACTCGTTTTTCTTAAAATTTATTTTTAACTGTATCCTTTATAAATAATAAACTAGATACATCAGCAGCTGCTTACATTTTTAAAGGCGAAAAAAGGTTAAGAATAAAAAAAGAAATACCATAATAATTTACCTATGCCAGTCGTAGTGTATAAATATTTCGACAGCTATAAGTGCCTGATGTTATATATCTTTATAACATCATAAGCTGTCTACAAAAATGAATTTTAATTCTCGAATCGATTTTTATTGCTCGAAGATAATAATTTTATTTTTTTTGTTTTTGTTTTGTTAGATGATCGTTTTTGGTTCCCTCCATATCTCTTTAGGTCCTAATGTCGTCAGGAGCTGGAAAATATAAATATGTATATATATATATATATATATTTTCTTTAGAACGTTTATGTTTTTTTTAGTATGTTTGAATTTTGCAAGAAGAACCCCTTGCTGATGATGTTCGGAAAATTGTACTTGAGAAAACTTTATCACCCAACATTGCAAATTCATGAACTCTTGAACTTAAAGTTGAAGACATATTAAGTGCATCAGGAGCAGCAAAGCATAGCATAGCGCACATCACATATCAAGTAGGATTCTTAATAGTTATACATTCTGCGAAACAGCTTCTCGAGCTCATCGTCCTCGTAACTATACGATATGCAAAAGTTATATCGTGTTATTTTTCGTTATACCTATAGAAAACTGCAACTAAAATAATATGTTAAATAAAAAAAAAATTCATTTTATAAGTCCTCAACACTTGTTGCAAGTGGATATTTTTCCTTTTGGCATTTTGTAGTTTTACTTTTGTTCATGACGCGCTTGTTTTGAAAAGTACTCGTACCTTACCTAATTCAGTCAGGTATAAAGAAAATCAACAGGAACTTTATAGTCAAGTGTTTGGGATTGATGAAGAATTTCTTTGATATAATGAACAAAGAGGTTAAGTATTTATGCACCAAGGCGCGGGTAGAGGCACAATTTATTAAACATTCAACTACCACTGCTTCTATAAGACTTCTTTAAAATTTCCTTCTTTTGAAGGAGTTAATCTACAGTTTTCAAGTATTATAATTGTGTCCTTTTTAATCGTTGAATGGAATCTTATAGAAAAATACTTTAGCATTCAAAATATTATTGAAATAAAGAATAGCTTAAGAAGCATTCAAGAAAAGATTTCACTTTGATATTGAAAAAACTGGCAGGTTTTTTAAGAAAAATCTGTTCCACTAAAAATGGACAATAATGAAAGCTTAAGACTTAACAATGTACCTTCAAATAAAGTTTATCTTTAAAAATGTTTTTATTGTTTATGTATATTGAAGGAAGTCAAGTTAAGATAAAAAAAGTTTTAGAAAAACATTTCATAAAAATGTCAATTTTTGAGAACATTTTAATTTTCGATTAACAAAATCTCCTTAAAGCCTTAATTTCCAAATTTAAACTCAATCGACTCAAGGCATGGTTCAATGTTTAAGGGCTAGGACAGACAGATAGACAGACGGTTTTGCTGTACTTATTTTTTTCGACTTCTCTAAATTCGCGATGTCATGTTATATTAATATCAGAGTTGGAAAAAATTGATTAAAAGAAAATTCAATTACAATTATGTACTTGTAATCAGAGTCACCTCACCATACACGGTTTCCATTAATTTATAATTTAATTGAATAATTTCAATTAATAATTTACATGTAATTGAAAAGTTACAATTACTAAAAATTTAATTACATAAAAATAATTATAAACAAAAGTTTTGATCAGAAAAGCAGTAATTATTACTTTTTCTACTAATCATTAATATTACAAAATATTTTCCTGAAATGCTAATTTCTATTATTATGTTTTATATAAATAAGGAAATGAATTACCTTTACTGTAATTTAAAAATACTTTCCTTCAAGAATTTAAGCAAATCCATTTCAATTAAATGTAATTAATAACTACATTTTTTCAATTACAATTACAAGTTATTAAAATGTACAGTTTTTCAATTGCTTAGTTGTAGTTGAAAAAATAAGAATTTTAATTACATGTAATTGTAATGGAAAAATGGTTAATACTCGTAACTAATTAATTGTAATTGCAATAAAAGTTGGAAATAATTATGAAAAATTATCATTACCTGGTTTAAATATCGACTTCGAAATTTTTCCTAAATGTTGCAAGAAATAAAAATACCATTTATGAACATGTTTGTCCTTCAAACAAAAAGAGGACAATTAAAAAGGATATTAGCTTTGAAATGTGTGTAATTTACAAATTTAATCTTGTTTCAATTTTTGTGTAAGAATATTTTATTTAAAAATAAGATGTATTTTATATCAACCGGAAATTGCTTTAGGATAAACAAAAACATATAATGAGATGTGATGTTTCAAAATAACAGATATAATAATATAATATTCGAATATAAAGAATATATTTTATTTTGAGATGATGATTTTGAACATGCATGCATTTATTTCTGGAAAGAAAGAAATTCAATTCAAATGGATATACTCGTAGGATAAATATATTTTGACTCAAATTGTGTGTCATTTTTGAAATATAAAATACATTAAATTGGTCGACTCTCGATTTTTCTGGAATTTGAAATAATATCAAAAAATATATTCATATTTCAAGTTTATAAACCCCGCAATGACGACGACGTTCTAGAGTTGATATGGGTTGTATTTACATTTTTAGCGGACACAAATTGAAGAGAATGTCCTTATTTTTGAGTTGAACATCAGTTTAGAAAATGTAATAAAATTTGACGAGTATATTTATGTATTTTATTATTAAAATTGGGTTCACCTAAGCGTATAACATATTAAATTGAATGTTTTCTATATTTCAAGACGTAACGTTATTAAATTTCATTTTTGAATTGTTACGTTTCCTATACAGTGTTATTCAATCAGTAGAACGATGGATATTTCTATAAGAGGATTTGATTAATGATATAAATGATATAAATTAAATGATATTTAATTATAGAAATACATAAATATATTACGATTCTTAATAATGCAAGATGTTATTAATTAATATTATTTTAACGATGTATTTATTTAAAAATTAACTTAATTAAAACAATAAAGGAAGTCCTTTGCGAGAAATTAAATGTATTTAAAATAAGATTAGTTTTTGCTGGATTTTCCGTGAATATATCCACAGATATTTCTTTTTGTATAATAAAGGAAGACTGTTATTCGGGTTTTGTATTTTAACTTGCTTCAGAGTGCTGTATTTAAAAAAGGGATACTATTTAAGGTTTAATAAAGTTGAAATAATTTGTAAACATTTATTTAATTAATTAATTCATACATAGTTATTTAGATATTCTAAGAAAGATAGTTTTGTCTACCTATACAAAAATTGTAGTTTCTTTTGAAAGGTTGCATCTTGCCATTGACTTTATTTATTAATAACTTATTCAAAGAAATTCTGGACAAATCGATCTATTCTTTAAAAAAATTCTTTTAAAAAAATTTAATTAGAAAAAAAATATTGGTTTGTTCAGTAAAAAGCGTTTTTCTGTTTTCGAAAGTTAAAACGGGCTGGAACATTGATGTCCATTCGCTCTACATAACCCAGCCATCTTAGTCGTTGAACTTTTATTCTTTTAACCAGGGCAGTGTCGCTGTACAGTCCATACAGTTCGTCGTTCTTATCCTCCACTCTCCATCTATGCAGACGGGTCCAAAAATCACCCGAAGATTTTTTCTCTCGAAGCATCTTAAGATGCTCTCATCTTTCTTTGACAGGGTCCAGGCCTAAGCGCCATAAATCTGAACCAGGATGATAAGTGTGGTGGTTTTAGATACTTTAGAGAGGATTGCCTTCTAAGTCGAACGAAGCAGTGATTTGCAAGAGTTATTCTTCGTTTGATTTAAAGAGCTGATGTCGTTGTCTGAATTTTTAGCGGTGCCCTTATTTTGTCAATATCATCGGCGTATCCAAGTAATTGTATGGACCTTTGGAAGATTGTGCCTCTAGTATTGATGGTTGATCACAACGATGTTAAAGAATTCGCATGACAGTGCATCACTTTGTCTAAAACCTTTTTTGACATCAAATGCATCGGTAAGATCTTTTCCGACCTTCATAGAGCAGCGTGCATTCTCTATTGTCATTCTACACAAACGGTTAAATTTGACAGATATGCCAAAACTAGAAATTACTCTTTAAAATTCTTGTTTTTGCATATGGTGTCATACCCGGCTTTTGAAATCGATAAAGAGATGGTGGGTATCGATTTGAAGTTCCTGATCTGCCGTAATATGAATATTTGGTGAACGATGGTGAACTTTCCTCTTCTGAAGCAACTCTGACATGAACCTATCAGGCTGTTGACGAACGGCTTTAGACGTTCCCATAAGACGGTACTATTGAATTACATTTTATGAATTTGTCTAAAAATAAAATCTGATTAAAAAACACCCGAATTCTTTTAAATTGTATTACACTAAAATTATTATTCCATTTTCTTATAAATCCATCAATTATATATTTACACTAATAGAATGATTATTATTATTAAATAAAAGATTTTAACCTCCAATAATTACGTGTGGAATTTTTTTATTTATTCATTTATTTATTTATTCAAGCAAACACGAAATTGTTTGAAATATCATTAATTCTAACTTCTAAAACAATCAGCACCACGATATTTACACAAACATCAATTAATCTATTTTGTAGCAAAAAGGAAATAAATTTCTTTTTTTGAGTACGAATTTTTGTTTTAAGACAATTAACAGATGAAATAAAATAATTTCCACGTTGCTTACATTACAAACAGTCTTTTTTAGCAATATGGTCCAGAAAGTTATAAATGTTTTGGAAATCAGGACGACACAACTTTTAATTTGTTTCTTAACAAAAAAAAAAAAAAACAAAGTTATTGCTGTTTCAAAAATTATTACCTAGAAAGGTGTTTTTTGAAATTATTTTGGTTTAGAAAGTTGTTGTTGCCTGTGTCCGTATACACTCAAATAAATAAATAACATTTAGTTTTTCGAACGAAAGATAATCTGATTAACAGCGCAGTTTAAAGTCACACCAGATAAAAAGATTGAATTTCCCGATGGCAAATAAGGAACAAGTTAAACCAAAATGGAGTAATTTCCTGTTTTTGAATTATTCCACGAATTGAATTTGATTAAATAAAATGAGATTGAATTTGTTTACACTTTTATTTTCTAAGAATATGTTGTCGTTTTACTTTGAATCCATTTTGTATAGAAAAAGCTGGTTGTGAAATTTTCTGACAAAAAAAAAATAACTTTATAATTCTCGGAATATTATTGAAGCCTTGTTTACTATTAGTTTTTTTTTTCAATAAATCTAAAATTGAAAGTTTCAAAAACTTCCCTTAAACTGTCCTGAAGCAACCACAAGAAGAAAAGTTCTATTTGATTTACATTTAAATTGAATATTCTTTTGATTTTCAGTTTCTCATAGATTTTTGAATATAAACAATTAATTTAAAACTTAACATTTAGCCTTCAAAATGATTTCAATGTCAATGATCCCAGATGTTAGATTATTTTTCATTTGCATCTACATATGTATCTATATAGCCTTCAATATGTTTAAAATAATATAAATTATAAACTATGCCAAAATATTGACTAAACAAAAATTTTACTGTCATTTTAAGGAATGATTTAGTTTATAAAAAAAAAAACTAAAAACTAATTGACAAAGTTTTAAGAGTACAAACGTTCATACGCACATCGCGTCATAATGTACGTACATACATACATATATACATATGTTTATGTACCTATAAATAAAAAAAGAATGTCCTCTTGACACAGATAAAAATAAATTGTCATTGTAAGTTTGGTTTTTGTTTATTTTTTCGAATAGAAAATGTTCATATATTTTTCTAAAAATAAAAACAAAACCTGCCTAAAAATGACGACAGAGATAATCTTTTGTTCTTGGCCAACCAACCAGCCAACCAACCAACACACATCGTATCGTACATTTTACGTAAGATGTTTTTATTTTGTAAGACATCCAAGAAAAATACGAACAACTCTACGTCATAAATGTTAAAAATAATAAACGCTTTCATGAATAAAAATAAGATGCAACTCTGTAAACATAGATTCACACAACACAGAAAAAATTTTAAACATGATGACGATAAAGATAAAGAGGCAACACACATGGGTGGATCTTGTACGGTTGATGGCAGAAACAAGGTTGACATTTTTTTGAAGACGACAACATCATCATCACCTCACACCCCGTAAACAAATTTTGAAAATTTGAAGCCTGTAAAAGAGAAGAGAGATACAAAAATGTATTTCATAATTCTATGAAAAGAATTCTATTTAAAAAAAATATGTATATTTTTGTCAAAATTTGTGGAAGGTCAGGAAAGCGAGAAAAGTTTTGGGCATCTATCTAAGTTCCGCATGACATAAAGCTGTTGGGTAGTTGACAGGAGGAATAAGATTTCAGCAGCAGGCAGCGTTTATACAAACAAAAAGTAGATAGATTTTACAAATATGCACCTAGGCGTATACGTAACATTGTTTTTTAATTTTTGTATGGAAACAAAAATTTTTTTGAAGTTTATCAAGGAGACCTTTTCAGATTTTACATAAGTACACCCAGGGCGTATACGTAACGTTTTTTTGGTATTTTTTGGTAAATAGGTTTTGCTGTTCTTTCTTGTAAAATCATTCATAGATAGTTGAGTCTTATACTATGTATTAAAGAATTTTTCTTGTTTTATTTTAGATATGGTTCACCACATCATAGTCGATCACAATCGGTTAAAACACCTGGTAGTAGAGCCTCAGGGAGGCCGAATCAATTATGTTTGCCTCAACAAAGATCTCGGTGAGTTTGGAATGCTCCATTAATTTATTTAAATAAATATTCACCAAAAATAATGATATTATGCCATAAATAATAATTCCAACATACTTTGTAAACAAATTAAATTTAATTTTATAAACAATATCGTTTTTATTTTATAACCCATAGTGTGGCATCAATGCCAAATACTGGCGTCGAGGAAGAGTATTATAGACTGAGACATTTTTCCATAACTGGCAAAGGTGTCGTTAATCGTGGTGATTCGTTAAAGAGTCGTCGTAGTCGATCAAATAATAGTGTTGCCAGTTCAAATTCAAGGTAAATATCTAAGGTTAAATAATGTTGTATTTTAACCATTTTGTTTATAATATTTTTTTTTATTTTTTAGTACTGAACATTTAACAGCAACACAAATACCAGCACCAAGTTCAGCTCGCACTTCAGCTACCTGCAGTTTGGCATCAAGTCGAGAGAGCAGCACATCTAATCCTGGCAGCGGACCATATAGGTAAGAATTTTGTTTGGCAATTATGAAAAAGGTTAGCATTTTTTAAAGCTTCAAATGTGATCGTTGAAAACAATCGGTTCATCGAGACCTTGATTTCAATTTAAAATTAATTTGATGTCCTTCATTGTTGCTAATGCTAAACTAAAATGTTGACAGTATAAATTGTAATAATACTGATTTTCGTTCTTGAATTCAACCATGACAAGAATTCTGCTTTTTCTGATAATTTTGACGTTTGTAGCTTGGAAATTGAATAAAGGGTGTGTTCACATTAAAACAAAATAATTTTTGTCAGAAAAACTTTTTATATCTCAAGTTTAAAAGATATTGACAAGTTACATAATTTAGTAACATCTTTCATGAAATAAAATAACTTCTTTAACAAGTTTAAAAATGAAAAAATATTGATTTTGGCTTAATTTTGTAATTTTAGAGTTTTAATGCTTGGTGGATCAGCTGTTGGCAAGAGTTCATTGGTATCACAATTTATGACCTCAGAATATTTACATGCCTACGACACAAGTATTGGTAAGTATAATATTTCTTTTAAATTGAATTATATAAACAAAAAACTATGCTTATATTTTTTTATTTAATTATTCTAAAATTTAAAACATATACAAAAAAAAACAAATGAACAAAATTGTGAAACACTTCAAGTCCTTTAATTATGAAGTAAAATATAGTTTAACAATTTAGACGATATATTTTTTTATGAATATGCAATGGTTAGTACTTTGACAGATTAAAATGTAAGTCCCTCATGAAATAAGCTATATCCACGGACGTTTGTCAATCTTACAATTGTCAAATTTGAACTGACATTTAACGACATTTTTAAAAAAAAATTAATATCTAACAATAGACAACTAATTATTATCCAACTTATGGACGTGTTATTTGTTTGTCAATTGAGCGTTCTAAACGACATCAGGAACGTTTTAACGTAAATATCGTAAACATTCAAGTAATATAATGTCACTTCAAATGACAGCTGAGTTTGACAGACATAAAATTTCAGAGCTACCAACTTTAAAACATAAAATAAATGACCCCATAAATCATGAGTCCACAGATAAGACTAACTAAATGTATACAAAAATTTCAAAGAAAATTAGATGCAAAAAGTTAAAAGATATGTCCATGTCCAAGCTATTTATTTATTTACATTTCTTTAAAATACGACTTTTTTAAAGTATTTAAAGTATTTTATTAGTTCGCAAGTTTTATCTTTCAACCGACCAAATAATTATATCTTTCTTTCTCACTTCTTAAAAGTCAAATCTGCTGAGTTGTGTCAATTTTCTTCAACACAACAACAAATCCTAAAACATTTTAACTTTCATTTTAGTCGTATTGTGAATTAAAGTTTTCTTCTTGAAAACAAAACAAAAATAAACTCAAAATATCAAAAACTTTCATATTTAAAAATAAAATATAAGTTTCTATAATTTCAACTTTTAACCCTTTCTGTGGGACCCTCAATTCCCATATATATATTTTTATTAACTTATTCGTATTCCCTCGACTAAAAGATTGCACTAATTTTCACTTTTGTTTTTGTTTTTTGAAGAAAACAAAAATAAAAAAGGATTAAAATTATTTCTTCTATACCAAAAAGTGATCAAATTTTTAATGATTGTTTTTAAAACTTTTGAAGTTTGTCTTTAGGGATAGAAAAAAGAGTAATGTAAACTTATTCAAATAAATTCACTTGGGTAGATATTTCTATTTATATCACATTTTAAGGATAACATTGAAAAGGAACTTTTTTTCAAACTAAACTAAATAAATTTGTCTAGAGGGCATTATTTTTATTAGCTTTTTATTATCTTTTTTTTTTTAAACTAATAAAAAAGGTTATAATGATGGCTCTAGTTAGAAAATTTTTGAGAATGGTAAAATCATGATAAGTATTTATGTCAGACTTTCTTTCAACAAGACTATTCAAGACTTAAAAATGAACAGGGTTGATGTCCTCATTCACTGTGATGCATTTTTAATATAGATTGACCAATAAAGTTTTGTCAATCTTTCATTTTCTATAACCTTTTGAATAAGGTGAACCTAATTCGAAAAACGGTCCTATAGATTTGTATACATTTTTCTTTTAATGTTATTTTTTAACTCTACTCCTTTCATTATAAAAAAGTATATTTTATAATATGTATATATGCTCTAAAGAACTTTACCAGAAAAGAATGCAATATTTATGGCATCCAAATCAAGCCTTAAAATGAGTTCTAAGCAAGACAAATCGACAGACGGAATAGGAAGTTATCAGTGTAGGTCGCATCGGAGCCTCTTTTTGTTTTCGATTTAAACTGGATTTTCATTGTAGTCCCCAAAACTTCAAAGATCTTGTCACTTGGGTGTAAAAAGCTTTGCAATAAAATTAATTCCCTATCAAAGAATAAAATCTTCCCATTTTTCTCCACAAAATGAAAATTCCCTCTTTGAACATATTTTATCTTTATTATTCTTTTGCCATCCATGTGCTTTTTTCTGTCACCTGAAGTTGCTTAAAATTTATATCCCTTTGTATATAAGTAATCGTTATTTTTTGCCACTGATGGTAAATCTTTAAACAAAATATGAAATAAATTGGAGTTCTTTTTAATAAGTAACGATGTCCATGTTTAGAGCACCCGCCTGCCATCATAATCAGGATCACTGCTGACATCACAGCGTAGTCGTTGTCCCGTCCGGTCCGTCCGTAGCTAAGTCCATTTTTGTATGAAATATTGTAGTATAAATTCTCAGATGAATCACTTTGAAATTTGAAGTTGTTTTGTACCGCAATTACAAAGAAGATTTATTGTCGAACCTTTTTATTTTTTAAAGGAGGTTTTGTTTTCGTCTCCTTATTTTTGTTCTAATATTAAGTGGGGATAAAAACAAGGGTTGCCTGGATATGGCCAAAAGGCGATGTAATGGGATGGGATAAACTGGGTTCATTTCTTCTTTTTTTGGAAATAAGATATTTCAATGGTTCAAAGATTAAATTCACAAGCTAATAAAATACACGTTTCTAGGGATAATAACATTAAAGTACTTAATGAACTTACTTTTCTGAAAGTTTTTTTAAAATATTGCGCTTGAAAGATTTTGGAACTCTTCATATTCAGGGCTATACTTTTTTTTTAATTTTTAGTAGAAAGTGCTGAGTTTTGCAATTAATTGTTTCCTAGAAGCTATAAAGTTTCAGAATCACTTCTTCTATTTCTAAACGAAAAAAAGTTTGTTTTTGAAATATTGAGCAACGAAAAAAACAACTTAAGTCTTATAGTAAAAGTAAACTTTTGATACTGGTAATGTCGAGTGTAGACTTCTTTCAATTGATAGTTAATAAATATTAAAGTTTGAAAATTTAACAATCCTATTGATAACAGTTTTGAGAATTATCTAAACAAAAAAAAACTTGAAATTGTTAATTGAAAGTTGTTTTATAATTTTTAAGATTATTTAATAGTTATTATAAACTATTATAATATTTGATACTCACAATAAATGGATTCTTAAGTCACTATCATTTTCTATAACAAAATATCTTTCTAATTTACACAGAAACAATTTTGATTTTCAAAACACAATTTCTGTGAAAACCTTGTGTACTGTCTCTTTATAATCTACACATAAATTATTAACAAATAAACAATTTTAGGCTATATTATCAACAACAATATCAAACTTTTGAAAAACCTTTTTTTTTCTTATTTCAAATAATTTTAATTTTTATATAAAATGTAAATAATTAAAATTTATTTAATTCGTTTTTCTTATTTTCTATTTCTCTTTCTCCTCTTTTTTAAAATATTTTCCATTTATTTGCTTTATTTTCCATAAATTATTAAATTATTAAAAATCATTGTTTTTCTCTTTAAAAAACAACAAAAAATAATTTTGTTTTCTTTCAAAAATGCGTCTCGAATCAAAAATATACCTAAATAGGCAACACAAATATCCAAATTCGTATTGAAAAACCGTCCGATGGTAAAAAAAATTAAAGAAAAATTAATATTATATTTAGTTTCACCTTAGTTTTGTTTTTCTATATTTTTATTTAAATTATATTATATAGGATAAATAAAAATCCAACACAAAGTTGTCACTCTCGAGAACAAATAATATAATATTATTGAACTTTTTTAAAATTAAATTTGTAAATAATGCAAGTATTTTTACCAATCCACATAATTTTAAAATAAAAGTAAACACTATTTACCTTTTCTCTGGCACTTATAAGTTCTTCAGATTAATTTTGAAAGCTTAAATGCTTATTTATTTTCCGTAGTTTTTTTAAACTTTTAAAATTAAATTTAAAATTAAACTTTTAAGTCTTAATTCATGCAATATTAAAGATAAAAACATGATTCCTTTTATTAAAATACAAATGATTTTAAGCATGGAAAAAAGCCACAAGATTCTTGCCATGTTATGCGTTAATTAAACACAAAAAGCACCAAATATTCTCAATTCTCATTGAAAAACCACAAACTTACTATGAACTACTTATAATTATTATGTGGTTTAATAGGATTTTGATCAATTGACCTTTTAAAACCTTGTTTGATGAAATTTGTATTCCAAGCTCTATTTATGCACTTTAAAATGTATCTAACAATCAGTACCGTTGCATGAAAATTTTTCATTAATATATCTATTTCTAAATTCACTATTTTTTTAAATAAAATTAATACAATTGTGAAGGTGTCTACAATACAACTTTCGTTCTTTAATTCTCTTAAAATAAACATTTATACGATTTTCCAATAAGAGGTTTCATTTTGATACTTAAAAGAACTAGCATCTAGTTGAAAATAAACGTCATCTTCATAAGTATCTTAAAATTTTGTCCATGAAAATAATCAATCATAAGTCGGTGGCGGAAACCATTTAACATAATAGTTGCACCAGTCTCATTTTCGAATAAGTATAATCTAATCACACCTTCGCAGCCCAAAAACTGCATCAACTAGTGACATGTTAAGGATGAAGAGGCTTTTGAACGATCGTTCTTAAATTTTACAAGCTCCAAATACGACAATTCAGCTTATTACAGTACCGTTTGAGGTGAAAATGTGGGGTTGGTGATAATATCCCCCAAGATATAATCCCCAAAGGAAAATCCCCAAACACATAATCCCTAAAACGAAATCCCCAGCAGCAAAATTCCCAAAGAGAAAATACCCAGGGCGAAAATCCCCAAGTAAATATCCCCAAAACAATTATGTTCAAGTAGTGAATCATGCCATTAAATCGCGCGCGCAATTTAATCGCATGATTCACTACTTGAATATAATTGTTTTGAATATATTAAATTTCATTTATATTGCATGAAATGCAAGCAAAAGATTTGGAAACAATAACATCATCCATTTCAATTTTTATTCCAAAATTAAAGAAATAACTCGACACTTCAAAACAACACTTAGACAGCACTAAACAAGCACTACGAATACAATGATTCTCTATCAATACTAAAGTCAGACTGAGAAGTCCATGCCTTCATAGTGATTTTTTGTTTAGAAACTGTTTATCATTATCATTTATAAATATCACAATAAGAGAATTTCATAAGAGTTTTTCTAAAAACTGCATGCATAAATGAAGATATGCACGGATACTGGGGATTTGGAGATTTCGTTGGGATTTTTGCAAAATAAATTATTTAGTTGGGGATTTTGTCCATTTGTCTTATGTCTCTGGGGATATTATCAAAATGGATTAAATTTGTTTGGGGATATTATCCCGTGGGGATTCTTTTTTTTGGGGATTCAATACGACACCCGAAAATGTGTGTCATCACTGAAGATGAGTTTTCGACTGTGACTTCAAAATGTTCACCATCTTTGTAGATGATTTTAACAATTTTTGTGAAATGTCAAAAGATGACAACTTCAATAATGACAGCTGTGAAAATAAACCCTCTTATTGGAAAAAAAACATTTATAATTGTGTTTTTCTATGTGCCTTAGAGGGATTTAACACAATAATTATTTTACGATATTCTTTAATTTTAAGTCTTTTTTTACAATTGACTCTCCTTTCTTAACAAATGGATATAGACCCCCCTTTCCATAGCAAAACATGCTTGTAAATTACCCTTCAACAAAAATCCGTTATTATCTAATGACATTTTAGGTATCATACTCGTGTCGAAGATAAGACGGCTTTTAGTACTCGTAAAATATCTTAAGTCCACATAAAATGTTCAATCGAATCTATTCTTCCCAAAAAATATCATAAATTAAGTTGATATTAGATACTTTTCTACATGCGAACTACAAACAAAAATTCCATTTAATTCGACTCAAGATAATTTCCTTTACAAAATGAAAAACGTCATAAAATGCAAATTATCTTATGTCATCTTAAGATGATATTTTCGATAGGAACAACGAACCTTAGTAATTTTTTGTTAGCTAAGATAAAGCTAACAATTAAGTTACGACATTATTCCATCATACATTTAAATATTAAATATATTTTACCTCAAAAATGTTTAAAATTGACTTAAAGGGATTTATCTCTTCAGTAAAAAATTAATCACAACTTTGAACTGCTGTACCTTTTGAAAAGAAAAGAAAAACCCATCCATCACCAACAAACTAATAACTAATGATGAAATAGTCAATTTAAAATTTAGGAAAATCCCTTGACAACAGGTGACTTCACTTCATAGGCCAATTATGAATGTCAAAACCTTGTTTAGTTAAAGTATAACATCGCTTGAACTTTTTCAAACTGCTTTCTTAATCTTGAACTATTTACATGTTAAATACATAAAAAACAACATTTTATAAAATCTCCTTACGGTGCGTCGTCGTCGTCGTCAATAACATTTAAATAAGCCTTAAACAACCTTCGTGTAGTCCTCAGCGTCTCCTAGAAAACAAATGATGTTGCTATAGTGTGATGATAAATCCATTAAGATTCATTTACCGCAAGAAATATAATGTAAAATACAAAAATGTTCCTTATTTTTTTCTCAAAATTCATGTATCACTATGGTAATGGGTATAATGACTGTTTTGGGAGAACAAGAAAAAGACTTATTTCCAAGTCCTTAAAAATCCACCTTAGAGATGAGATCTTCGATAAGAAAAAAAGTAAAGAAAACCTCAAGAAACTTACCAATCCTCTTTTAATAAGACATTATCCTTCCATTCTTCTTCTTCTGCTCCGAATTTTCAACTTGAATTTTGTTTAATTTTTGTTTGTCTGTTGTCAATGTGCTTGTTTTAATTTAATTCGAAATATTAAATATTCGAAGAAACAACTTTATCAACTCGCTAAAAATAAACAACACTTTTAAAATAAAAAAAAACTTCAAGCTTTCATTTAGAATATGTAAAACATTTACTTTAAGCACGTTTTCGAGTAAACTTTGTTCGTTCCACCAATCTTTATGTTATTATCCCTTTTCTTTCGACATGATTCGAGAGATCTTCTTATTTTTTTTTTTTTTGTTTCTGCGTGTCCTTATTTCTGCTACTAGGTGTTCTACAATCTTCAGCACGAGTGCATTTTTGTTGAACGTACATACATAAAGTCCTTTGTCGTTCTTTACCTAACATTTCGTTTCTTTTCATTCTAAGCTCTCAGTTGCCTGTTTATTCTTGCCTTTTTTTGCTATATCTAGAACCTTAAAATATCCTTTTTGAATATCACCTTTTAGCTATAAATGCAGATAGTGGTACAAGTACCTAACCTTCCCTACCTACCTGGGGTATCCTTTTTGTATGCAAATCTCTTTCTTATGTTAAATTTTATGTTTTATTTTACTTTTTCTGTTAAGTTATTTCTCCAGTTTTAAGCTGTAAGAATATTTTTTTTAAAAAACAAGTACAAAATCTTTGTTAAGCATTCAAAAATAAATTATAATAAGAACACAAAAGCACTTTTCATTATTTTTTTCTTTCAATCTTCAAAATAGTATTGAAAAACAATGAATCCTTTTGTAACATTTCAATGAATTTTTCTTTGTTGTAGATGATGATTCTGGTGAAAAGTCTGTTTCAGTTCTTTTAAGCGGAGAAGAATCCGAACTGATTTTTATTGACCATCCATACACAGACATGACGGTAAGTTTATTATACATACATGATTGATTTTTAATTTTCCAGGAAGTTCACTTTTCACCCTACTCTATAGGAAACAGAAGCAGTGGCGTATTTTCAATATTTTTATAATTTAAAACTTTTATTTTTTCGAAAAATGATTTTCTTTAAAATTGTGGTCTTTAAAAATATGCTTCTTTTTCTTCATTAATTTTCTGGGAAAAAATTGAAAGTTTGTATGTAATTCTATTGTTACGCCACTGGTAAATTCTTTATTATACGTTACCATAAAATATCCCTTTTGTTATGAATTTGAATATTATATAAAATCATCCTTTATAACGCTTTATTTTATTTTTTTTTATTCCAAAAGCCGGATGACTGTTTGACCAGCTATGATCCCCATGGTTATTGTGTTATTTATTCATCAGCTGACCGTAGTAGTTTCACAATTGCCGAAAGGGTTTTGCAAGTATTATGGACAAATGAAAATATTGCACAAAAGGCTGTTATTTTAGTTGGTAATAAAGCTGATTTGGCCAGAAGCAGACATATTACATCAGAAGGTAAGTTTTTGGTCTCAAAAGAATCGATAAATTCTTTCAGAAGAATACCTTCATTAAATGCATACAAAAGTTTTTAATGAAAAGTAGCAATATAACTTTAATTAGGTTTAACAGTTGAGGGAAATAAAACCTGAAAAGAAAATTTGTATTTTCTTTTTCTGGAATTTTCGTAGAATCTGTTTTTTTTTTTTATAAAAGAGAGGATCAACATTTAAAAAGTTAGCATATGAGTATTTGTTAATTTATAAGATTTTCCAATAAGAAGATTTATTTTGGCAGCTGTTACTTCTAAAACTTCCATCTTTTTACATTTTGTCAAGTAAAAATTATGCTTCACGCTTAAATAACTTAAAAAAATGAAGTTGTTACTGATGACCATATTGCCAAGGGGATCTTGTGATTTAACATATTAAGATATTTTTTCTTTGGGGCTGAGATATAAGGTAATTTCCAATGGTCTACAACCCATTCAAGACCTGCAAAATGGAATTCGTGAAGTTATCGAAGACATACAGCTGCATATCTATGTTTGAATTGACTTTCTCCAGATCTGCATTGGTTTGGTTTTAATAATTTACATCATCAGAAGTTTTTTCCAATTTTTCTTAGAGTGAATATGGAAAATGTCATGGATGGGATATTCGCAAAAGAAGTGTCTTGTCAAAATCCATTTTGATATAACTGTTGAAAAAGTTACAATGATTTCAAAAATAAGTATTTCATGCAAATTGTAACAGCGATATAAACAAACACTAATTTATACTAAATAATACTCTTTTTTTTATATACCAAAATGGGACCTTTTATTGGAAAACCCTATAGTTACCACTTTCCATTTCTCTAGATTAAATATTAACATTGGATTGGTTCATTTATTTACATCAAGTAATGGTACAATACCTGAAGTATTTTTTTTCTGAGTTAATTTCCCAGAATTTCATAAGTGGGATATTCGCAAAAATTATTCAAAATCCTTCAACTGTTTTAAAACAAGTAGTTCAGAGACAAATTTTAATTAAAACTTATGTTTTTTTTTTCTCTTAAGAGGTTTTTGGCAGCTTATTTGTGGAATATTCGCAAAAAGTATATATTTTCCTTTAAAAGGGCACCGTATGGTATTTTAAGTATTAAATAGTCGTTATAATAATTCAGGATACAAATTTTTGGTCGTGTTAATTATTTCAAAGAATTTCCAATAAAACTTGGACAGATATTTTCCTTATCATTTGGGGTATATTTGCAGATGTCATTTAAAAAGCTTTTTCCTTAAAAGGATACATTTATTTAAGTAACTGTTCATTGCTAGACAACTTTTAATAAGATTGTATAAATTATGGTCTTTATAGATTCTTACCACTTTTTGTGGGATATTCGCCAAGAACAAAATCTCTTATGGAGGTCTTTTTCCTAGAAATGCCTTTATCAGGAAATAAAGATTGTTCTCGCTACAGATTATTACCATCTTATTTGTGTGACATTTGTACACAATTTTGTTTTTATTTTTGAGAGGCAGAAAGTCATCTTGGACAATTTTTCATACCACCTCACTTGTGGGATACTTGCTTAGAAAGTTTGATTGCATTAAAAAGAGAACAAAATAGTCCTCAAAAGTAAAATTAGTTAAAATAATTTTGTAGTTTTTTTAATGAGCCGTAGAATAACACCACATTTATGGGATATTCGAAAAAAACAGTGCTTGAAAAAAGTATTGATTCTGAAGAATTTCAATTTCTAACTTAATAGAAACTTGCCCATTTTTTCCTTATCACTGACTTCAATTATTGCATACAACATTTGTTTTTACAAATATCCCACATGTAAAGTGCTAAAATCCCAGTTCGTTTCACTTGAGAACACATCTGATACTATGAGTTCTATAAGTTCTAAAATCCCAGTTCTTTTTACTTAAGACCACCTCTGCTACTGATGAAGAGATGTTTACTTTGAACTAAAAACATACATTTTCTGAGGAGAGAGGGGGGTAGGAACCGCACATGAATCATGAAAATATTGCTTGTATTTCTAAAAATATATCTTAACTTGGGATTTAAATACAATTTGTTTGATTTTTTGTATTGTCTCTAAAGAGATTCGACCTACATAATTGCTTTGAAAATATCAAATTTGTTTTTGCTTGCAAATACCTTCCCCCTTTCCCCTTGAAAGTTTGTGTTTTTTAATTAGTGGACTTAAAATAAAATATGATAAAACATCAAAATGAGTCCCAATTTTTGGAAAGAACAGTTATATGAACGTCAATTCCAGTATTACAGATGCTAACGTCTGTCACATTTTGTCACTCAAATCTTAAATCAATTTAAATTTGACCTTTACAACTGAAATATGGAACTCAGTTTCACATAGGTAAAGCTTATTAATTCCAAAATAATGAGATTTTCTCGTTAATGATATGATATTTGTACTTGACATCCAAACCCACAAAAATCAATAGAACAATCAAAACTACACCAATTTATACATATATACATAGGTAGATATCCATACAAACTTAAGCTTTAATTATACAACACAACATCATCATTACTCATTATTAAATAATAATTTATTCCTCATTTCAAATTCTCATTAAAACAACAAAATAAAACATTACAGAGGGCAAAGCAATGGCAACTGCATACGATTGTAAATTCATCGAGACCTCGGTTGGAATTAATCATAATGTTGATGAGCTTCTGGTTGGCCTTCTTTCGCAAATTCGTCTTAAATTGGAAAATCCAGAAAAATCAAGGTAAGAAAAAATCATCGTCAGAAGAAAAAGAAATAAAAAAGAAATTTCGATTAACCACAAAGAAATCCCCAATTTTGCACTTAACAAAAATCAACAAATAATACAAAAAAGAAACAACATGAAAGAAGATTACAAACTGTGTCCTTTTTAATAGAAACAATTTTTCAAAAAATCTTGAATCTTAAACCAGATTGATCCCACTTCAAACAGCAAAAGCAAAGAAAAATATCATAATCAAAAGCAAAAGCAAACCTTTTCCACTCCAAATCCCTGATAAAAATTTATATGAGAAAAAATAACAATCCTAGCCTTAATCCACTCCATAGCTACTAGTCTCATTGTTAGTCTAGGAGTTAACCTAAAATGTTGTTCATAAAACATATACTCATACGCCACACATGGTTCTTAACGTTTTTAACATTTCTGTATTTTTGAACATTTTTTTAGGGATTTATTCAGAAAACGTTCCACAAGAAAATCAAAGCGAAGGGCCTGCTCACCACTGGGAGGAGCCTGCTTAACTGGCAACGGAGGAACTAATCCAAATACCCCTGTAGGACCGGCAAATAATGTGATCGCAGATGTTAGTACACCACCAGGAAGTTCACATAGCAGGTATGTGCATAATTCAAAATAATCAAACCAACAAAATAAAATAAAAAACTTTTTTATGATTTTATTAAACTAAAAACCAAAATTCTTACATTTTGCTCTCGTCCTTTTTACAGTCCTAGAAAATACCGTGGATCACGTACATCGACCAGTCTGAAGGTTAAAGGGCTCCTGGGACGTGTTTGGGCAAGGGATTCAAAGTCAAAGAGCTGTGAAAATTTGCATGTCCTTTAAGCAAATAAAATTCAGAGTTACTTCCTTTATACCTTTATATATATTAACTGTGTTTATGGTTTCATCCCATCTGTGTTCTGAGTGTTGAAAAAAAAACAAAACCAACAAAAATATTAAATAAACCTACGCTATCATCAGCAGCATCAAAATCAACATCAGTATCAGCATCAAGAGCAGAAGAAACAGTAAAGCAGGACCTTGCAGAGAAAACAAAAATAAAAGTATTACAAAATCCTTATACAACATTGCGGTATATCTGTATCTTTGTTATAAAATATTTTATGATGACTCTCATTAAACTTCTTATCTGAATGTGTATAAATGTATATGTATCTATATCTAGCTATATATGTAGATATCTATCTATTGTTTTAAGGATTATTTGATTCACACTTTCTTATTCAAAGGAAAATAAATAATAATATCCTTAAAAAAAAACAAAACGGAATACAAAACTAAAATATTATAATAGAAACTATAAGAAAGTCCTTCCGCACGCAACAGTATCATTTTTGTATATTATTTCCTTATTATTATATTTATGATTTATCTATGTACAATTTATTTAAAATACATTACTTATTCAAAATATGCCATGTAAATTTTCCTTAATTTTAAGATTTGTTGAATAAGTTATTAACAAAAATAAAAACAAAAACAAATTACGTATAAGATTATATATTATTTATTTTAAGTTGTTTTTTATGATTATGTAGCTATTTTATTTTAAGTTAATAATTATTATGATTATTGTTTTTATATATAAAATATATATTATAAACTTACCAAGGTTGTTTTGTTTTCTTTTGTTAAAAATTTTTTTTTTTTTTTTTTTAATTTATATAAACACTTTTGTTAATTTTTAATATCGTTTAAGCAACAGTGCTTTATTTCAGTTCATCTGAATTGCTTGCAAGCATTGTTTAAATAAATAACCAAAACGATTAATTAATTTTAAAACCTATTAGAAAAAGTTAACAATTGTTATTCAAGGGAAGTAAAATTTAGTGAATTCGGATCTAAAGTTTTAAATGTCATATAGCCATTGACATGTAGCCATTTTGAATTTGTTTACTTCAGAAAATGTCAAAGTAGAATTTGAATTTGCTGCCATTTTTTAAAATATATGAATCTGGTTTAATGATCAATTAAGCTATGGGTGCAACATTTTGCATATGTCAAGGGTGTACCACACTTAACGACTGATTTGATATTGCAGATAAATGTGTAGAAGATAAATGGGCAGGTTCTAACAACATAAGGGACTGCATAGTTTGAACGTACATTTTGACCAAATCAACTAGTTCATGTGTCATAAACTTTAAAATCCGAACTTTACTTTACTAACTATCAGTTGATCGTACAAAACATACCAAAAACACATGTCTACAAAACACTCCTCAGACTATTCCATTCTATTTTGACTTCAATTTTATTACTTTAATAAAGTTCAGCTTTCAATTGTAAGTAATTTTGATTAGCTGTTATTTTGACATATAAGTGGAATTGACTTTTTTGTTAGGGAGATTTTTCTTGAATAACTTTCCAGTCAATTATCCAATAAAGTTGCCTTAATTGGAAAGCCCGTGGCGTGATGGTTAGTGAGTAGGACATGCCACAGGTCTAGGGTTTGATACCTGCCTTTGGCATCTAAAGTTTTTTTTCACGGGTACTGCCTCTTGCTAGAAATTGACAAATCCTCCTAGAGTAATTCTTGTCATGAAAAGTGCTTTCTCAAGTTAGCCGTTTGGTATAAAACTGTAGGTCCCCTCCATCCCTGACAACAGTACTCGAACACACGAATGTTTGAGAGTTGTAAGTCACTAGGCCCTAGTTCTCAACGGACTGTTGTACCACCTGATTTATTTATTTAAAATTGGAAGGCTACATGCCCAATTCCAGCACGATCCAAACAAAAACTCAATTTCACAGCTGACAGCTCGAAATTATACATAAGTGAATATTGAGTACAAAAAGAATGAAAAATAACAGCATATTGAATTACATTAGTCATATAAAACTAAGCGTCTTAAATTTAATTTAAAAACAGCAAGAAGTACATGACAGGTACATCATATTAAAATGTGGACGCTTAACTTTTATCAAGCTAAGAACAAATCTAAGCGTTCTATAGTAGCAAGCGGCAATCACAAAAGAAAAATGGATGATCGTGATTAACAGATGCCTCCATTTTGAAATCGTGTTCGCCACCAAATATCGACTCAATTTTCCTCAGGCATAACTTTGATCTCTAGTGTAAATCAAACTTTTCACAAACAAGCAATTTTTCATTTTTTTGAAATCTTAATTTTTCAACTGAGGCGTTTTATGATTGAGTTAAATTGTTTATAGTTGGGAAATATTAATTATGAAGGTTCAAATGGCTTGCCCGAGAAAAATGAAGTGATGAAATTCGACAGTTTAGATCTGACACCTGTCAAACTAGATTTTGTGTGTCACAAATATTGGCACAATAAGAGAATGATCAAAACAGAAAATTACAAGTACGGTTGGTACTTAAAATCGGTCTGCTTAATTTACAGAAATAAATACACTTTCATTTGACGTTTAAATTTATTGATGGAATTTGAACAATTTCAGTAAAAATATCTAAAATTGCTGTGTTTTGCATTGATGATAAAATTAGCAGTACTATTCGAGGAATAAAAAAGATCTTTCTTTATTTTTCGAAAACAACCAACAAAATAAATCAATTTTGTAAAATCAAATTCTTTATGAACAAGAATTTGACTTTTTAAACGTCAATATCTTAAAATTCGACTGTAACTATCAAGAATAAATTGTCGACGTATGTAATACCAAAGTTCAAAATTTCGAATGCTTACTGTAGTTTGACGAAGAACAAGGTGTTCACATTGGACACTTTGAAGGCGACTTATTTTGACGTCTAATAATTATATAGCTTACGAGACACGAAAGTAAAGAAGAAGAAAATAATATTTCGAGGAGAATGAAAGGATGAAATGACAAAATAATCACCCTTAATGAGCACCGCCAAATACTCGTATTATGAAATTCACAATATCAATACTGTTCATTCAATCAATTTTTGTTCATGTTCACATTGGAATACGAGTAACTTTAGGTCCTTAATTTTTTTATATCATTCCTATTTCATGTGAGAAAGAACCATCGGCAAAGTTTAAATTTAACGATGAAAGTAAAATTAAAAACAAAAACTTAAGAAGAAGCAAGTTTTTGTAAATTTATTTGAGGTTTTTCTATCATAATTTGTTTTTAATTTCAAATAAATGCATCCCAAATAGCAATAGTTTCTAAAATCCACTGAAATATTTTAAAGTTGGTGAGATAAATAGGGCCGTTATTTTATGACTCGAAGATTCAATCACCACCGACAGTTAATCGCGTTTATTGTGCAACCTGTCAGTAATATATACATATGTACAATGTACATACATATATATTTCCCACAATATGTTTTAACGAAATTAATTTTTCTGGAAATGTCTGTTTGGTAACCTGAACTTTCAAACCAAACGTCAATGTTTGCTCGTAAGCTGCGTACATAATGAAACGTTTTTCTTTTAAGGCTCAGAGCTGAGAACTGATCTGTCAGACATATCAGAGCGCTTGGTTTGTGTTTCTTTTTTTAACCAAATCTAGTTCCAAGCGCTTTCTAAAAGCTTTGAATATAATGATTGAGCTAATGAAGTTGGAAATAAAAGCTGAGCGTTGCTGACTTCACGTTTGTTTCGTGTGGTATGAAAGAGACAGATTGCACATTCTAAAACTATAGACAGTACAGTTCTCGAGTGTGTCTTATAAATACATCGGAGAGCTCTAAAGGCTCAGGCCCTCAGGCTTTGCTCTGCTCTGAGTTTAAAAAAGAAAAACTATGAAATCAAATTGAAGAGAAAATGTGTATAATATGGTACGAGAACAACAAATTTTCCGAAACTGCGAACTAGGCTAATACTCACAATTTGTGCACGAGTTTGACACGCCAAGGCTAGCGTAAATAAATATCACCAAGAGACAGACACCGGACGGCTACCGAAATTTCGTCAAAAAGTATTATTTATCACTTTACTATTTTGCTTTGCCAAAAAGAATTTAAGGAATTTGAGGTCTGTAAAATTAAAAACTTTGAACGAAAGAAGCTTTTGGAATTACGTTACAGGTATGTTTCAAATGACAATCTTTCTTCAACTGAAGAAATTTTGTTTTCCAAATTTTCATATTTAATTAAAACTGTAACCTTTGATTGTTTTCTTTTCTTGGAAAAAAAATAATTCTTTGTAAAAGGAAAACCCAGCGTGAAGTTTTAATAAAAATATATTAAAAATGTATGAAAATTAAAGAACAATATAGGTACTATCCCAAACAATCAATGAAATAAATAAAAATAAACTTATTAGACAAATATTCCATTTTTTCTTAAGCTCAGTGTAGAAGTAGATAGAACAATTTTTAAATTATTTTTTTTTTTTCAAATGATCTTGTTTAATTTTCTTTTAAAAAAATTTATTTTTTTTAATTTGACTTGAACAAAAACAAATATCCAAGCAAATTAAAATAGCACACCAAAAAAAACTTTTCCTAAACACCTAACACAATGAATTTAAATTACCATTTTTCCTCTCGTTCTCCCTCTCTCTCTCTCAAACAATATTAAATTTACAAACAAAATTACAAAATAAAATCTTACACAAAATAAATTAAATTTTTTAGAAAACATAAAAAAAAAATATTTTTACATTAAAAATAATAATTGTAACCACAATAACTAATTATAATTATGCACATTGGGTCCATTTAAATTTTAATACAAACAAAATAAATGTGTAGCATTTTATTTAATATTAAACAAAAACAAAAACAAAGTAACACTAGATGTAGTACGAATTTTATAAAATTTATTATCGGTGTAATAAAACTATATATTAAAAAAAAACATCATATTTGTTAAAATGTCAATCAATAACAAACTAAAACTTTAAAATTCCATTTAGAGAAATAAAACCACACAACAACAAAATAAAACAGATCATAATATTTAATGTGTATATTTGAATTATTAATAAAATTTATATAATTAACAGATTATGTATTTATTTATTTAGTTTAAAATATAAATTAAAACAAAACAAAAAACAAGCAATATTTTGTAACATTCGAATTTTGTACTTTATTAATAAACATAAATAAAAGAAAAACTATATAAGTAGACAAAATATTAAATTAAATAGAGCCTGAATTTTATTATCCTCATCCTTATAGGAAGTTATTTAAATTAGTTAAATTTTTTAAGTAGATACCATAAAATAAAAAATACATAAAATCAAAATCAAGCAAAAATCAAATTTAAAATCACAGTCTTATGTAAGGAAAGCATTAACACATATGTTTTTATTATTTCAAACCTATCCAGCTTCTTAGCTTTTTTCAAAGCCTTGCGCAAAAAACAAATAAGACTGGTAACACTTTGTTGCCCTATCTTAGTTTTCTTATTTTTTAAGCCTTGTCCTTGCATCACTCTTCGGAAAAAATAAATATTTATTAAATGTTTGGCCTTGAAATAAAAGACACAAAAATCAAAGCACAATAAAGTAAACTCAAAAACGCAATTGAGAAAATAAAAAGCTTAAACAAATAATTATATATTTTTTAATTTTTGGTTAAGAAAAATGCCTGCAAATCCCAATTCAACGATATATAAACATATACAAACAAAAATTAATAATAAATTAGATTTTAAATTAAAAGTTAAAAAATAAAACATTAAGTTTGCTGTAGTTTTGTACATTAAATTAGATTTTATCAAAATAAAATAAATATTTTTCTAATTTAAAAAATATCATTTCATTTAAAAAAAAAAATATTATAATTATTATAAATATTATATAAAAATGCTGCACAAAGGAATTTATAGAGAAACAATAATATTGTATTTAAACAATTATACATAAAAATGTTTAATTACTAAAAAAAAAAAAAAAAACAAAAGAAAAACTCATAAACAAAATAACATATTTAACAAAAAAAAACATTTAAGTGTAAGCTTATATATATTGTATTTATGTTATTTTATTAAAATTTAAATTACACAATATATTTAAATTATATAAATATAAATATTGAAGTGATATTTTCCAATTTACTCATCAACAAAAAAAAAAACATAACATAATAAATTTAAACAGTTTTCGGTGTTTTTAATAATTAGATATACATACATAAATTATATATTATTAAATCAATATTCATCTATAGCTTATAATTAAACAAAACATTAAAAATTAAAAATACAAAAATAAGAAGAATTTAAAAAAGCAAATGTGTTTTGTTGACCAAAGTCAATTTGATAGCTGACTTATATAAACAGTATCCAGAGAAATGAGTTGAAAAATATTTAATTTTTATTTTTTAACTCATCAAATATGAAAATACTGGTGGTTAAATGAGA
The DNA here is from genome assembly GCA_920104205.1 of Eupeodes latifasciatus. Lineage (NCBI taxonomy): Eukaryota > Metazoa > Arthropoda > Insecta > Diptera > Syrphidae > Eupeodes > Eupeodes latifasciatus. Next base: position 19,613,556 of record OV049925.1, read on the forward strand.
AATGTAAACAAATAAAAATTTTAAATATTCCAATAAAATTAAACAATTTAGATAAAAAAATATATTCCATTTATGTGATTGCTTTTTATTTTTTGTTTGTTTTTCAAATGAAATAGTTAAGTGTATTTACATATATAAATAAAATAATATTGCAGTAATATACAAATAATTGTATGTAAACTGTTGTATAATTATTTTTATTGGTTTTATTTTTAATTCCTTATTTGTCTCATCAAACAAAATTTTAAGCGAATATATTTATAAAATGTGAATGTAAAAAGTGTATACACAGGATAAAAAATGAAAAGGAAAATAATATAAAGTTTATGTTTAATTAACTAACAAAGAATTTCAAAATAAATAAATACCTATAATAATAAAATAAAATTTAATTGTTTCATTTCAATTTGAGGAAGAAATTGTTTATAATTAATTATACATAAATAAGTTATATATCAGGTGATTTTTTAAGAGCTTGAGAACTTTTTTTAAAAAAAAAACGCATACAATTTGCAAAATCTCATCGATTCTTTATTTGAAACGTTAGATTGGTCCATGACATTTACCTTTTGAAGATAATTTCATTTAAATGTTGACCGCGGCTGCGTCTTAGGTGGTCCATTCGGAAAGTCCAATTTTGGGTAACTTTTTCGAGCATTTCGGCCGGAATAGCCCGAATTTCTTCGGAAATGTTGTCTTCCAAAGCTGGAATAGTTGCTGGCTTATTTGTGTAGACTTTAGACTTGACGTAGCCCCACAAAAAATAGTCTAAAGGCGTCAAATCGCATGATCTTGGTGGCCAACTTACCGGTCCATTCCTTGAGATGAATTGTTCTCCGAAGTTTTCCCTCAAAATGGCCATAGAATCGCGAGCTGTGTGGCATGTAGCGCCATCTTGTTGAAACCACATGTCAACCAAGTTCAGTTCTTCCATTTTTGGCAACAAAAAGTTTGTTAGCATTGAACGATAGCGATCGCCATTCACCGTAACGTTGCGTCCAACAGCATCTTTGAAAAAATACGGTCCAATGATTCCACCAGCGTACAAACCACACCAAACAGTGCATTTTTCGGGATGCATGGGCAGTTCTTGAACGGCTTCTGGTTGCTCTTCACTCCAAATGCGGCAATTTTGCTTATTTACGTAGCCATTCAACCAGAAATGAGCCTCATCGCTGAACAAAATTTGTCGATAAAAAAGCGCGAAACACATTTCGAACCGAACACTGATTTTGGTAATAAAATTCAATGATTTGCAAGCGTTGCTCGTTAGAAAGTCTATTCATGATGAAATGTCAAAGCATACTGAGCATCTTTCTCTTTGACACCATGTCTGAAATCCCGCGTGATCTGTCAAATACTAATGCATGAAAATCCTAACCTCAAAAAAATCACCCATTATTTGACAAGTTGTTACAAATTTGCTAAGCAGACACTTAAATGCATCGTTGAAAACTTCTCAATTTTTGTTTAAATACTGAGGTACGGGTAATTATGTGACATTATTCCTTAGACAAGTTTATATTTTTACGATCTCAGAGGTTCCCGGATTTTCTGAAATATCTATGAACCAATTCAAAAAATGTTTGTTTTTAACCCTCAGAGCTTCTATGAATAGAATTTTTAGTACTTGATTCAGTTATTCCTTATCGCACTTTTCAAATAAAAATAAAGAAAATACAAAGCTCATTTGAATTCTGGGCTGAAAATTTTCTTTATTTCTTATTCTCAAGTTTTTAAAGATTACTGAGAATATTTTCGGAAGTATTAGAAATATAAACTGGCCGAATAATCTAAGTTTTAGGAAAACTTCCAAAGTCCTACGTTACTCCAACAATGACGTCTTTTACATTTCTGACTTTAAGTTTAAATATCTCATTACGTTAAAAATCACACATTCTTAAGCGACATTTTTTTCAGTAGATAATAAAATAGGTATTGCGTTTATTTTATGAGAAATAGTGAAAAGTTTTTTTTAAAATAAGGGCATTTATCATGAACGTACTCAAACTTAAAATATCGGTAAATAAATTGTCCTTTTTGTAGTGCTGTGCACACTTTCTCTGTCACAAATATACACTACGTTCTAAATACTTGAAGAACTGAAAAATTGTATGTGTACCGTACACATGGAGTTTTGTGTAAGGTTTTAGTGTCAATATTTTTGAAGGAAGCATAATATTTTATATGATTGTATTTATATACATATATGTATTGTATGTTGTATAGTTCAATTTTTAATAATGACTTAATTTTTACTTGTCAAATGTCAAAATTGACAGTTTCAAAAGTGACAGCTAACAAAATTAAGGACTATTTTAAATGAAATCTCTTACTTCAAAAATAGACAAAAGGAGTAAAATGACATTCTTATGGATCCGGGATGATTTTTTAACACTTTGACCAGATGAAAATTGAAAAATAAAAATTTGACTCTCTCCGCAGCTCCCGACTTATTAATTAGTTCTGTAATCGTTGTGATTTAACTATTTTCTATTTAAGCTAAATTTTCAGCAATAGGTTTTTTGATATACGATTAAGATATTATTGTTGTTTAGGATTACTAAATTAATCTTTAAGTTCTTAAAATTTGACAATAAATGTTGAACATTTTAATTTTTTCTTTAAGAATTCACATTTATGGTAGCTGCTCATGTGCGAGGTGCCTTAGTTTTACCCTACAAAAATTAGTTCTAACTTACTGACAGATAGATGGCTAATTTTTATTTTACAATTATTTAAATTTAATCACTACTCTCTGAATTGAATATTTGAATTTTCAATTGTCAATGTCAAAAATAAAATGTATAACAACATTTTTCAGCATGGGTGAAATTGCTTTACACATTGCTACAAGAAAACGTTTGATAACGTTTTTATTTTTTATAGGTTGTATCAACTTGACTGGAATTTCGAATAATATCTTTATTATTTGTAAAACGTTAAATAAGCAAAATTTTTGGCTTAACAAGCGAACACTTATGTAAATAAACTCGAGATATGTTTGTAGATGATGAATCTAGACTTTTTTCATGGGACCATGGTACATCATTGGTCTTAGGGGTTAAAATGCCCCTAAAACCTCAAAAGAGTTGTTAATTCTCGTTCCAAAAATATATAGGGTTACTTATCCAATATCATGCATAACCCAAGGTAGCCGATATTTAAAGTTCTAAGTCTTTGGTAAGCACAGAAAATTGATCTAATGTTATATTCAGTCGGTTTTTGTTTAAATTGTCTAATAGCATAAGGTTGCCCCTACCAAAAGTTGGCATAACTTAGGGTTGCCTGCATTTTTGATTTTAACAATTTAGTAAGTATAGAAAATTGATCTCATACGTTTTTGAGTTGGATTTTATTTTAAATAAAAGTACATTAAAAAACCAAAAGTTGGCCCAACCCACCGTTGCCTCCATTTGAGATGTTAAGTCCATGGAAAGGGTCAATTACTTGCCTCCAACTGTTATTGAGTTGGTTTTGGTGTCATATGAAAGGATATTTAATTCTCTTTTCAACTGTATAGGGTTGCCTCATTCGTAATTTATCGTTGTTTAATCACTACGCTTTCTGCTTCCAATCACTGTGATCTGTCTGAAACACATTCATAGTTACGCGTTCGTGTTCAAAATGCAATCATAATAAAATTTTAATAAAAATATAAATATACACCATGATCGTGAACATATGTTTATTTCTTTTTAATAAATACACTTTTTTGCACATTTGTATATATGTATGTACATATCTACATATGTGTAAATATAGATCAGACTTTACCCTACAGTCTCTTTTTGCAAAAACTTCCAAATGAAGCGACCCAAATTGATAAGGTCCCATTGATTCCGGCTAAAAATTTTCAAATAGTATTTGTTTATCAAAAAAAATATTTTTCTTTAAGTTTAAGCTATTTTCTGTGTAGTTAAATATTTAAAAGTTAGTTAAATATTTTTGGTAGAATTTTGATTTTTTTAAGAAACATCGTCCATAAATGTCATAATCTTTCTTTGTTCTCAGGATACTGAGACGAAAATCAATCTTATCTAGTGCTTAGTTTATTTTAATAGGATAACTTAATAAGGCAAACAGTTTTTGAAGGGTTTTACAAAACTTTTCTGTAAAATGAAGCACTTTTTAAAGGATTAATTGATAAAATGTATGACTTTTCTCTAAAATACTCAAAACATTTCTTTGTTTATTTTTTTTTTAATGTGTTAACGTTTGTTATAATGGAATCAATTTTTAAAAAAGAGGCTGGGATGCGAACCACACTAATAACTTCCCATCCCGTCTGTCGATTTGTCTTGCTTAAAAGTTTGTCCAAATGTATCAATTTTTACCAAATTTGCGTACTATTTTTTGGAGATTTTATTTTTTTTTTATAAAAAAACGGACTGTTGGATTTTTATAAAAAAAATTACTGAATATCGAAAACAATATTTTCTGTGAAATAAAATAAGTTTGAAGCCAATATTTGTAATTTTTGAAAAGCTATTTGAGTCGAAAGTAAATTTTTACCAAGTTTTAGTATTGTTTTTTGTTTAGGTTTTTATTTTTTGCCTGCGTTTGTCGATTTTTCTCAAAGTTTTATCGAATGTTGACAACAATATTTCTTATAAGTTAAAATTAGTTATAAGCCATTATCTCAATTTTTTGAAAAGATATTTGAGTCGAAAATAAATTTTTATCAACTTTTGTTAATTTTTTGTAAAAAAAACTGTCAATTCGATTTTTTTCAAAATTTTACTGAACATTGACAACAATATTTTTTGAAAGATAAAAGAAGTTTAAAGCCAATTTCTCAAAGTCTTGAAAATATATTTGAGTCAAAAATCAATATTTACCAACTTTTATTAATTTTTTTTTAAGTTTTTATTTTTTGTAAAAAAACGGTCAATTCGATTTTTCTCAACATTTTTCAGGATGTTGAAAACAATATTTCTTATAAGATAAAATAAGTTTGAAGCCTTAATCTCAAGCTTGTTATTTTTAGGGTTTTATTTTTATAAAAAAAAACTGTCAATTAGATTTTTCTCAAAATTTTAGCAGATGTCAATAAACATTATTCTTCGTTGCACAAAATTGTTTTGGAGATGAAATCATATTTTAGTCGTAAAATTTTCGAGGTGACAAATTTTTTTTTCAGTGTTTTTGATTTATAAAAAAAAAACGTGGCTCAACTTTCCATTACCGCAGCACGAATTTCGACACGCGTTTTTTTTTTTATTTTATAGATATGTACAAATAAAAAATAATAATAGCAATTTTGGAGCGAGGAAACATTTATTTCTAATTTAAATTAATTTTCAGAGTTCACTTTTTCACATACAAAACACGCAAAAATGGTTGATTTTGACATTTCTTCCCTGTTTTTTGTTCAGTGTTTCCATACTTGCTTTTTTTGTTGGGGATTTCTTTGATTTTAATGCTCAAATGCAAAAAGTACTTTGCATATACCCAGACTCGCACCCACCTAAAATCCTATAGTGATCCCAAGCAGGGGGGTTGCAGGTGGGCAGCATGCACCCCTTGCATCATGTTAGTACATGTTAGTACGCCATACTATCAATTCAAAAAAAACTTGTTTTAGGCTCAAAAAAACGAAATACAAAAAAGTAGGGTTAAGTCCGAAAAAGAAAATATTTATTTTTATCACTTAAAGGTGTTTCCTCGCCTTAATATTTAAAACATGTTCTATTGAGACCCCTACCTAACTGTACAAAAAAAATCAGATGGAAATTCGTGCTGCGGTAATGGAAAGTCGCCCCAAAAAAAAAAAAAACAATTTGTTTAAATGCTTTCAATTCGGTGATTTAGAGTGTGCCATAATCAACAATCTACTACCGCCACCTTTCTCTCATTTCCTAAACTACTTCCAGTCACTGTGTGGATTCTAAACCCAAATACTAACATCCACATTCCATAATCCTTCCTTCCATTTGTCATAATTTTTTCTCTATCAAATCAAATCCAAATGTCAAAGTTCCATTTCTATTGAAAACGTCAATTTTTCAATTTTTCTTCCAACACACAAATCAGAATAAAAAATTATTCTTCTTCTGTTTTCTGTGCTTGGCCGACGATAAAAGAAAAGATTAATTAATTTGTATTTTTAATAAAATCAAAAGAATAACAAAATCCCCAAATCACTGTCTCTCTCTCGCTCTTCGCTCCGACGACGAAAGTTTAATCGTTTTTGTGTTTTATTTGCAAATTGTTCTTGTGATTATTGCTGTCCTAGCAAAACTATGGTAAGTTTATTTGTTGCAAGTTGCAAGTAGCCGCATTCCCGTTCCCGCATAGGTAAAGTTTCAGTTTCAATAAAAAAAAAGAAACCAAACGCTATTCATTTGTTCTTTTGCCAATTTACAAAAGAAAAAAAAAAACTCAAATTACCAAAAGCAAAGCGAACAAAATGTACCCGTGGACTTCGCCAGCCTACAGCAGCACCAATTCTGCAATTTCATCCGCATCCAATGTCGCCGCCACAACAAGGGTAATCTCTTCGCAGAATCTTGTCTTACTTTTTTCTTTGCTTCATTTAATTCTTCCTCATTCGGCAAAATTTAAAGAAAAATTTTAAAAGAAAAGATCTAAATCATTTGCCGAGGAGGCTCTGGGATTTATTTGCATTGGATTTCACATAAAATGGGTGGTTTTTGGTTTTCATTAGGCTTTGCTACAGCACAAGTTTTAAGATAACACGGGCTCATTTTAGAAATCTGGCTTAATTCATTAATATATATGTACATAAGTGTCCCCCAACAGCAAAAGCAGCGGCGCTCAACTTGTGACGCGAGACACCCCTTATTTTATTTTCATATTCATTTTCATCATTAAATTCCATCAAAGGTCAGGTCCGTGGAGTGAGGGCATTTCAAGTGCAATACAATTGAGAGTCACTCTCTTGTCTTGTGTCGCGAAATATTGATAATAATAATATTTATTTTTAAGAACATAAATAAAAGCACAACGCGAACCTTCGTTCGTTCATTACACAGCAAAACAGGTTGTTTTTCTTCTAGTTAGCATTTTGGTTTTGACGTTTGGCCTGGCTTGGCCGATGACACCGATTAGTCAGCTCCTCAGTTGGTTTAATCTCTGCTTGCATATGAATGAGTGTTGCGAATTTTGATAAATTGAGAATTCGCAAATCTCAGTTCGCTCTCTCACTCTCAAAAACATTCAAATATAATTAGTTACAATTATCGTGCATAGTATCGGAAGCAGGCAGAAATTATTATAGTTTAGTTTATGAGTTAAGAATGGAAGCTTTGACAGAAATATGTCATTTGAAAGTTACGCAATATTGTTAGAGTTCTATTATTGTTTTAGTTTCATTTTTATCGCAATGATCTTGGAATGTTAAAATGCTTGTTAGTTCGACTTATTGAGGCATATTCAAATATGTTTGCTAAACTCTTGCTAACTTGTTACTAAGCAAGTCCAGAGTTTAGGCTATTTATAAATAAATTTAAACTTAAGTTTAGGGCTAAATCTGTGGTCTAACTATAAACATAGGAAATGTTGTGTTTAAGTAGTTATTATCACAGAAAAATGTAATATTTGATCTTTGTTTGTAAATTTAAAAGCTGAAAAAAAAACACAAATAAATGTAACGTGAAGTTGCTGTCCAGAAAAATGTCGATTGATACCGCAATTAAAGAATATATGGATATCTTATAGGAGTTTGAGTTATGTCGTGATCTGCAAAATATGGCACCAAGAAAAAGAAAAATATAAAAACACGGTTCAATTTATTTATATTAAGCGACAAGGATTTCTACAAAAGATATCATTTGGATATAGAAACAGTCATATTCATTATAAATTTACTTAATATTGGATAACTACGAAGTAAAAGAGGATAAAACGTTTCTGGCAATCTCCAGGTTTTAACAGCATCTATTAAAGCCAGCGGCCCTCTTATCGAACCAAGATCGTTTTTTTTTTTACTATCATCTTAACATCATTTCCCTTATCGTCGACAATGTTGATGTGCCGGCGAATCGCTTCTCTGACTGCGACCAGTTTTCCTGCCGCCCGCGTTTTCTTTGCTGTTGATCTAAAATATTATAGAACGTTGTTAGTTCCTTTTTTTGATTTTTTATTAAATAGTTTTGTTTTACTTACTTGTTTCGATATTCAATTTGAGAAATGACAGCACAAAATAACAAATTTGGAAATATAAAAATACTACTCGTAGCTTTTACCAGCGACTTCGTCCGCATTAGATAGTTTTTTTGGATAGTAGTATGAAAAAACCTGAGCTGTAGTTTTTTGTACGTATGTTTGAATTGTGCCGAGATGGGATGAGGCTATACTAAGTGTGATTGTCATAGGTTAGGTTAGGTCACGAACCGAGTAAATCATTTAGTATTAAAGAAAAAATTAAATTTACATGACAGATAAAATATTTGCAGGATTTCTCTGTAATTTGGATGCGTCCGACAACGGCGGAGTGTGCCCTTTCGGGTAGACCCACTCAATAACGTCCTCCACCCGCACCGCCGCACTACCGCCGCCACCACCTGCCTCGTCTACCGCGTGTGACCCCCGCCCGCGCAGTCACCCCGCGCCTCAGCCGAAACAGAATTATGAGAAGTAGAAGACGGACCCAATGAATTATTTGTTGTACCTACATGGCTTGTGCTTAGCGATAAAAGGTTGAGCATAGCAAAGTTTAGGTTTAAAAATATTATTTGTGGAACTTATTAAAATCTTTGATAATTTAGGAGCGAAAGCGGTCAGATTCCCCGGAAAGTAATTTTTCCCATGGGAATGCGTTGTTTTCCCGAGGTCAAAAGTAACTCATGTCCTTTCTTAAGTCTCAAACTATCTCCTTACCAAATTTCATTTAAATCTGTTCAGTAGTTTAGGCGTAAAAGCGTTCGGCCCACCTGAATTTTCCCATGGGAATGCGTCATTTTCCCGGGGTTAAAAGTAGCCTACATATGTCGTTTCTCGGGTATCAAAATATCTCCATACCAAATTTCATGCAAATTGGTTCAGTAGTTTAGGCGTGATTGCGTATAGTATAGATTTGTTTTTGTCGTTTGAAGTAAAATTGTAGTAGAGCGGAGTTTTACTAAATACAGCTAGGAAATTGACTATAATTAAGAGCTGTGTTTATTTAACCAATAAGCCTTAAACTATAGATCAAGAAATCACGACTTTAGTAGTTCTCTATGAATACGCCCCATTATGTATATTAAAAAATACAAAAATACAGCCTTTAAAAAGTAGGACATTAAAAAGTTTTAGAAATCTCCAAAAAAGATTTTTTTATAGTAGGTAATGATAAGAAGTTGAAATTAAATAAATCTATGTTATTTTCAAAACATCAATGATTTATATGTTTAATTTAAAAGGCGTACACAAAAGTATTTCCTTTCATAAATTTCGAGAATGAAATTTTAATTTAATTTTAAAAAAGAATTCATTAATAGACAAGTCCAAAAACTTCCCCAGAATTTCGGTACTTTTTAGACTTTATTGTCTTCATTAGTTAATTTAGACAAGACAAAAGAAACAAAACCATTACATATACAGTGGTGGAAAAGAATTAAGCACACTTATTTGATGAAATGAAAAATCTTATATTTAAAAAAAATCTTTTTTTTTTGAAAGCTACAAGTTTAGTTTATTTATATGTAATAAGTTGGGATACATATACATATGTTTTTACTGCAAAGAACATTGTAGAAGTTATACCTGTAAAAAGGGAATTGAAAAATTTGTTAAAACAACTTCTTTAACCTGGACATTAGTTTACCAAACTTTAAGTTTTAGATGGACAACTTTTAATGTGTGCAACTTACCATTATGGAGGATTCAGTATTTGGTAGGGAATCCTTTGTTTTTTATGACTGCACTGATTCTTCTAGACAAACTTTCAACCAAAGCCACACATCGTTGTCTTGGAATGCCATACCATGCATCTTGAATGAACTAATAATTCTTGCAAATTTTGTTGGCTTTCTTTTTTTCAATTTGATGTTCCAAATCATTCCACAAATTTTCAATCGGGTTAAGATCTGGTGATTTGGCTGGCCACTTTAGAAAGTTAATTTTATTGACCTCTAAGCAATTCTTCACAAGTTGTGATGTGTGCTCAGGGTCATTATCATGCATAAATCTCCATAGAAGTGGTAAATTTTATTCTGAAAATGGAATCATATGGTGTACCAGGATACTTTTGTACACATGTTGGTCCATTTTTGTATCAATGTTTACTATAGGACCAACACCATGCAAGGAAAATGCAGCCCAGACCATAACATTCCCACCACCATGTTTGACCGTTTTAACAGTATATCGAGGATTGTGTTGCATATTCTGTGGACGCCATACATACTTTTTATTTTGTTTTGTTAATTGTATCTTAAATCAATGTTTTATATCCTGTACTATTTATAAGTTTAACTTGATGTACAGCTGACATACAAATAAATAAATATCAAATAAAATACTTTTTGCCATCTGAACCTAACCGACAGAATTTGGATTCGTGGCTACAAAGCACGTTTTTCCAAAAACTGAGTGGTTTGTTCAAATTTGTTTTTGCAAACTCTAATCTGGCTTTCAAGTTTTTTTTTAAAGAGTGGCTTTCGCTGGGCAACGCAACCACGTACATTTTTTTCATTTAATCGGTGTCTTACCGTCCTTGATGATATGTTGACATCATTATTTTCTTTCAGTTCGATGCGGATGGCACTGGAGCTCTGAAACGGATCCTTGGTTGACAAACGATAAATTAATTTGTCTCCTTTTGGTGTGGTCTTTCTTTTACGAGGACATTGTTCGATGTTTTTAATGGTTTTAAATTCTTCAAAATGCCAAAGCGCGTTGTAAACCATTTTCCTGGAGCACTCCAACAGCTTTGATATGTCAGAAGCTGTCCTTTCATCTGCAAAATTATTTTTCGTTTATCTTCTGAGCACCGTTGTCCATTTTCCATGACTATTTAAATACATTTTGATTTATTTAATAAGTTGATATTAACAAATACCGGATTACCTCAAAAAGTGCACTTTTGTTAAACTAAACGGATTAAAAAAATGTATTACGACTAAAATGTGCTAAATTTATGTCCAGCTAAGAATAGTTTGAATTACAAACTTAGGCAGTTTTCTCAAATAACGCAAACAAATTTATTTATTTAGAGTAACAGTTTTAAGTTTTCAATATGGTTTTCAATGACTACATGAAATTAAAAGTTGCTTAGAACAAAACTTATACAAGTAAAAAAACGATATTTCTTATCTTTTTCAAGTGTGCTAAATTTTTGTCCAACACTGTAGAAATATGTAGGTTGTTATTTCTCTGCTTAGTATTTTTTACCAAATTTATAAAGGAAGAGAAAAAAGACCAGTGCTGAAATCGGCTAAGGTGATTTTTGATAAACGACAATTAAAATTAATGAATTTGTTCTCTGTAAGGTTACAGTCAAATTGATAGTTAAAAAGCTGATTAATTTCGCATTCGAACGTATAGTTTGTAAGAAGCTGAGGAGCTTAAATTTTAATTATATTTTCTTTCAAATAAGTTTTGTCAAGTCTCTTAAATTATTTAACGTATCCAGAAATCAGCAAATAATTTAAAAACTTTTTGGACAATTTTTTGAAGTAAAACTCTTTGGAAAATATCAAGATGAAAAAAGCTTCTACTTGCCAGGCTCACTCTAATAGTTTTTCAAATGCGTTTTTTTTCAACATAAGACCCCAACAACTTCTTTGCTATATCAGACAATTTTTCCTGATTAGAATATGTATCTTTAATTTAAGGCATATCCAATGAATACACATATCCAATGAATACAAAAAAAGCACATAACATCTTGAAATTAAAAGAAAATCAAAGATTTTTTTTTTAATTTTGTATAGAAACATCATCAGATTCATAGGATGAAAGATTCAAATTGATATCTTCACTATCAATGTCTGCACTTTCATTTTCATTTTTATTTACAAAGTTTTAAATGGTTTCTGGGATCGCAATTATGTTAAACCGCATTTTTCCAAATTTGTCATATATAGTTAAAACAATTTATTTGTTGTAATTAAACGCTTCTAATTGGCGGGAATTAACTTTCTTCAAAATTTACTTAAGGTTTTACAGAAAATTCTTAACTATCTTTTAATGTTTTCAATTTTTTTTTTTTCAGAAGTTAGTTTGCAAGTTTTTTAAAACAACTCATATCGTGCTTCATTTACTTTAAGGGCGGTTGTTTTAGGTTATGTCCAAACGAATTCTTGATGTTTTGATATATCATTCATATCAGGGTCTTAGGTTGAAAAATGAATCTGAAATAAGCTAAAAGGGCGTTTGGCAAGTAAAAGGCTGAAAGTAAAACGTCTTGGGCACAAATGTTTGTACTTAGGGGATTTTTTTCTGATTTTTTGATGTGTCACTAATTTGGTTAACATTTCGACCTAAAAATCGGAAAAATAACCATTTCGAACGCTCGCGCCCGACACCGGCTAAAAAACAACCTGCCAGACGGTTTAATTTGATATAGTGGTGCGTATATCTTCTACACATTTACACCAAGGAATTTTGGTAATCACTCCACTCCAAAAACATACTGCCGTCTCTAGGTCTATTAGTTAAACCAGAAAAATTAACTATTAAAATTATTATAAACCGGGTTGTGAATAAAACAAAAATTTAAAACTTGCCCCGTAATAAGCAGAAAGTCTCGCCTGTGCCACCTAAATTCTCCAAGAGTAATTCTTGTCACGAAAAGTGCTTTCTTAAATTAGCCGTTCGGATTCGGCATTTAAACTTTAGGTCCCCTCCACCCCTGCAATTACTCGCACCTGGAATGGTTGAGAGTTGTAAGTCACTAGGCCCTGGTTCTCTACGGACTGTTGCGTTAATTTATTTATTATGTTGGAAAACTATTTATAACAAGATGTTGGAGTAGATGTTTATTAACTTCCCATAAGAAGTTATTGTAATGCGTCCGATTTGTCAAATTGAAAATTTTGACATTTCTCGACGTTTCAAGGTCCCTAGAGTCGAAATAAAAGATTTTTAGAAAGATGTCTGTGCGTACGTGTGTAAGTACGTTCGTATCTCCGTACGTCCGTACGTCTGTACGTTCGCGACGTTTTTTTCGTCATCCATAGCTCAAAGCATAGCAGTTTAAAAAAAAGGTGAACATTTTGGTTAAACCTAAATATATCATGAACCAATAACGCTAGAGACTTGAATTAAATTTTATATTATATATTGTAACGTGATACAAAACAATTATATTTTTGGAAAAAAATCCAATTAAACGTTTTTTTTTTATAAATTAAAAAAAAAACTGAAAAAAAAAATTTGTCACCTCGAAATTTTTACGACTAAAATATGATTTCATTTCCAAAACAATTTTGTGCAACGAAAAATAATGTTTTTGACATCTGATAAAATTTTGAGAAAAATCTAATTGACAGCTTTTTTTATAAAAAATACAATCCTAAAAAAAACATTACTCATAGTTGGTAAAAATTGAATTTCGACTCAAATATCTTTTGAAAAACTTGAGATTAAGGCTTCAAACTTTTTGTTATCTTATAAGAAATATTGTCTTCAACTATCTGAAAAATGTTGAGAAAAATCGAATTGACAGTTTAAAAAAAAAAATAGAAACCTAAAAAAATTAATAAAAGTTGGTAAAAATTGATTTTCGACTTAAATATCTTTTCAAAACTTTGAGATAATGGCTTCTAACTAATTTTAACTTATAAGAAATATTGTTTTCAACATTCAATAAAATTTTGAGAAAAATTTACAAAAAATAAAAATCTAAAAAAAAAACAATACTAAAACTTGTTAAAAATTTACATTCGACTCAAATAGCTTTTCAAAAATTATAAATATTTGCTTCAAACTTATTTTATTTCACAGAAAATATTCGTATTGTTTTCGATATTCATATATCATTCGATAAAAAATTCCAACAGTCCGTTTTTTCCATAAAAAATAAAATCTACAAAAAATAGTACGCAAATTTGGTTAAACTTGATACATATAGACATACTTTTAAGCAAGACAAATCGCAGGAGGGATGGGAAGTTATCAGTGTGGGTCGCATCCCAGCCTCTTTTTTTTTAAATAAGAATGAAGAACAAATTAAAACATCTTCAAAATTTTTTCGAATGACAAAATGTTCAAAGGTTTTAAGTTTGCTTTAAAGGCTACAAAAGTATAAAACATAGGGTTTAAAATAAAATGTTTTATTTTAGTATTAAAAAAAACTGGTATTTATAAAAAAAAACAATGCAAAGATAAAACTATATAATAAAAAATCGAAAACATTCTTTTCAAAAAATTCCATTACAAAATCACACATTTCAAGTCGCATGTCCTCGCTAACTTCACGAATATTACCTTTTAGCTCTTGAATTCGATTTTTGAGGCTTTAAGACGTATGTAAGTTTGTATGCATATAGACGGTCAAAAAAGTGCTTCATAAACTACCCAAAAGTCCTTTTGCGAACTTTGACTGAAAAATGCTCAACGATTTTGTTTTGAATTATATCAAAACATGACGCCTTAAAAAGTTACAGCTGTCCAAATAGCGGGCTATTCAAAATTAAACCTCCTTTTTGTAAACCCTTTATATCTAAAAGATGTTTGATTATAAACAATTCATTACGAGAAATTTCCACTTTAAATGAATGTAGGTTTTTCTTGCATGATTTTGAGCCAGATTGCTCATACGAGTATATAATGATTTTATTGTCTTATTTTTAGATTTTATGACATTTTTAAAAGGAAGAAAAACTTTGTTGTTTTTATTAAACGGTGGGGTTGCCGCTGTGTTTAGATGATTATAATTGGTACACACGGTTCAATGAGATACATATATTATGACCCAATCTCCCAGTTACGAGTTATTTCCACTTATAAAGTCGTCAAAATTTAAATACTGGGGGTACATTTGCCTCATGTAGTATAGAGTATTCACGCTTTATTCAGTCTACGTGATAAACGACAATTCATCATTAACGTCTTCACAGCCGTAGTTCTGTTAACAAGCATTGGGTAGAAATTTCGATTGAGCTTCGAATTTTTGGAGCCGGTTTCTCATTATTCTTGCGAGCTATGATCGTGACCTGTCCCCTCGGATTGAATCATGCTTAGTTTTGGTCAAAATATCTTCACATAAAGGGCCAACAATTCTCCAAACACATTTCTCTCGAACCCATCTTGGAACTTTATTAACCACTCTGGGACCCTTATGTGTTTAGTTGCTTTCGAATTTGTTCTTCTTTTTTAAACAACTATCTGCTTTATTACTAATTCATGATTACAAATAACACTTAACTTAAGAAGTTGACCAAAATAAACCAACTTCTTCACACTTAAGTCGATTTTTGGTATTTGTCTTTAATTCGGATTCGACATCTCTCAAAATCATTCACACTTCTGGAAAAAATGCATTCATAATAATAAAAAATGGTAAAGACTGTTCTTCATTTTTGTGCCACTGTCTTCATTCTAAATGTTTGTCTTAAGTGTTCTTTGTTGATACTATATACTACGTGTGTCTATATTTTTGGTCATTAATTAAATTAAAATTGTTACAAAATGTATCCCCATTCATAAATAATTTAATTTAAATTCTTACAGACCATGCCGAATGGTTTGGATGAACAAGAGAAACTCCTCAATGAGATCATTGGCAATGTCCGGAAGCAAGCGTTTCAAATGAAACACTTCTTTGATAAAAGTCGCCTGATGGAAGCCATCAAATGCGCTGGTTCAATGTTAACCGAGTTAAGAACTTCGCAATTATCACCAAAGAGTTATTATGAGTTGTGTAAGTTCCATAATCTCAAAATTCATTTAATGGATTTTGGAAATTCTGTACAAATCTCTAATTTCTATCTTCTGTGCAGATATGGCCATCACAGATGAATTGTGTCACCTTGAAATTTATCTGCTTGAGGAGTTCCAAAAGAATCATAGTACCACAGATTTGTATGAGTCGGTGCAGTACTCTGCCAATATCGTACCACGTCTCTATCTGCTGATCACAGTTGGCTTAGTTTACATAAAAAGCAACTCAGCGCTTAAGCGAAGCATTCTCAAGGACTTGGTTGAGATGTGTCGCGGAGTTCAACATCCGTTGCGTGGACTCTTCTTGCGCAACTACCTGCTGCAATGCACACGCAACATCCTCCCGGACGTCGTTGTTGCTGAGGACGAGAACGAGGGCAATGTTCTGGATGCTATTGAATTTGTACTTATGAACTTCGCCGAAATGAACAAGTTGTGGGTGCGGATGCAGCATCAGGGTCATTCGAGTGAGAAGACGCGACGTGAAAAAGAGCGTGAGGAGCTTAAGATTTTAGTTGGGACAAATTTGGTGCGATTGTCGCAGTTGGAGTCTGCATCGCTGGAAACATATCAGCGTTTGATTTTGCCGGGAATTCTCGAGCAAGTGGTCAGTTGTCGAGACGCAATTGCCCAGGAATACCTGATGGAGTGCATAATCCAGGTGTTTCCCGATGAATTCCACTTACAGACGTTGGATCCATTCTTGAAGTCCTGCGCCCAACTAGAGACCGGTGTGAATGTGAAGAATATCATAATTTCATTGATCGAAAGACTGGCTGCATATAATCAGCGTAATGCAAAGGTTGAAAGCTTTAAATATATAAACGTAAAGATTTAGAGATCTAAAAACTTATATTTTATTTTTAGCCATCGGAAGCAGGTTCGGCGATCCCCCCAGAAGTCGAGCTATTCGAAGTTTTCAGTGTCCAGGTGGCCAACATTGTCCAGACAAGAACTGATATGCCACTAGAGGACACAATATCGTTGCAAGTTGCTTTGCTAAGTCTCGCCCAGAAGGTGTATCAGGACCGCGTCGATTATGTCGACAAGGTTCTCGAAACCACAACTCAAATCCTCGAGCGAATGAATATGAATAAGTAAGCGTAATTATTTGAAATAAAATCGAAAAAATTCTAATTTTTGTTTTTAGTATTTCTCACATGTTGACAGTGAACCACGAGCTATCTCGTCTTCTTCGCATCTGTATCGATTTCTACAACAACGTCCTAACAATCATCCAGTTAAACAATTTTTGTCCATTGCTCGAGAAATTCGATTACACTTCTCGCAAGTCCCTGGCATTGTATCTCATTATGAATATTCTTGAAAACGAGACACTTGTTCCAACTGCCGACGAAGCCGACAAAGTCCTCACGATGATTGCTCCTTTGGTCAAGGACGAAGATGGCGTGAATGTTAATGTTGAAGATAAATACGATCCCGAGGAGTTTGCCGAAGAGCAAGGAATCGTAGCAAGGTAAGCGATGGGAGGAAAACGGTGTAAGGACTTTTCTATCATTAACTTCATTTCAGATTTGTTCATCTAATGAAATCCGAAGATCCTGACATGCAATACAAGATCCTACAGAATGCCCGAAAACACCTCGGAGTCGGTGGTCCGCAGAGAATAAAGCACGTTCTTCCACCATTGATCTTTTCCGCCTATCAATTGGCTTACAAATACAAAAACATCGCCGAAGAGGACGAGAACTGGGATAAGAAGTGTCAAAAAATATTACAATATTGTCACAGCACAATTGCTGTTCTCGCTAAGGCTGACTTGCCAGAGCTCGCTCTAAGGTTGTATCTACAAGGGGCATTGGTGATTGGTGAGATTGGTTATTCGAATCATGAAACTGTGGCCTACGATTTTATGACACAAGCATTTTCCCTCTACGAGGATGAGATCTCCGATTCGAAGTCTCAGTTGGCGGCCATAACTCTGATAATGTCCACCTTCGAACAAATGACCTGTTTCGATGAGGAGAACGCAGAGCCGTTGCGAACGAATTGTGCTCTTGCCGCGTCAAAGTTACTCAAAAAGCCCGATCAGTGTCGGGGTGTGGTATCGTGTGCGAGTCTTTTTTGGAGTGGAAAGTAAGTTTTATGGAAAAATCTTTCGATGAAGAGAATTAAAATGAAAATGTATTTTTAGGAAAAATGGCGAGGAAATGCGTGATGAAAAGCGTACCCTCGAGTGCCTGAAGAAGGGCGCCCGCATAGCATCTCAGTGCCTAGATACTGGTGTACAGGTTCAATTATACGTAGAGCTCCTCAATCACTACCTTTTCTATTTCGAGCGTGGTAATTCACTTATCACCGTTGCTATGCTTAATCAAGTAAGAATTTTTCCAATAACAACTTTAGAACTTTTTAGAACTGTTTTATTCGTTCACAGCTAATAGCCAAGGTTAATGAGGAACTACCCAATTTAGAACCAAGTGAAGAGACAAAACAAATTGAAATGCACTACAAAAATACATTGGCTCACATAAAAAGCCGCATAGAATCAAATGACGCCGGATTAGAAGTTTCTTTCGCTGGCATTTCTATAAATTAGTTTACTTTTAATTATTATTATTATATTTTATTATATAAAAAAAA
Source organism: Eupeodes latifasciatus (assembly GCA_920104205.1). Classification (NCBI taxonomy): domain Eukaryota; kingdom Metazoa; phylum Arthropoda; class Insecta; order Diptera; family Syrphidae; genus Eupeodes; species Eupeodes latifasciatus. Next base: position 19,631,994 of record OV049925.1, read on the forward strand.
GTTATTATTATTATTATTATGATTTATTATTGCCTGCCCCTTACAGTTTTATTTTATTCCCTTTCTCTCTTTCTTCCTCTCACGTCATCTTATTAAAAAATTTACTTTATTTTCAAATGTTTCTTAACCCAAACAAATTATATTTAATTATGTTATTTTATTTTCTGTTCTCTTAAAATTTATATTTCTAAAGAAAAAGAAAGAAAAGAAAACTTACTTAAAAAATTGTTACATTTCAAAAAAAACGTTTATTACATAAATTCTATTCAAAAATCCTAAAATCAGATATATAAATATATTTTGTTTTTTTTTAAATTTAAGTTCAAAAAAACACATTCTTGAAATTATAGTATTTAGGTACATATTGTATAACTAACTGACTTATAAAGTGAAAAACAAAAGAAAAACAATATTATAATGAAATTAATAATAAAACAATAAAAACAAAAATAACGATTGTTATAACTTGGTAAAATTATGATTTATATTTTTTGTTTTTAGAATAGCTTTAAGGATTTACAAGTAGAGAACTGTGTTTGTAAAAAGTAGAACCCCACTTTAACTACATTTCTGCTATCACCGACACTGTAACGTGACCATGATCATAGAGCCGCTACTGACCGATGCATGTCTTTATCTCCCCTGAAGAAGTGTCTGACACTATCTTCTCAGGAAATTCAAAAAGAGGCTGGGAAGCGACCCACACTGATAACTTCCCATCCCGTCTGTCGATTTGTCTTGCTTAAAAGTTTGTCTATATGTATCAATTTTTACCAAATTTGCGTACTATTTTTTGTAGATTTTATTTTTTTATGAAAAAACGGACTGTTGGATTTTTATAAAAAAAATTACTGAATATCGAAAACAAGATTTTCTGTGAAATAAAATAAGTTTGAAGCCAATATTTGTAAGTATTGAAAAGCTATTTGAGTCGAAAGTAAATTTTTACAAGTTTTAGTATTGTTTTTTTTTATGTTTTTATTTTTTGTTAAAAAAACTGTCGATTCGATTTTTCTCAAAATTTTATTGAATGTTGAAAATAATATTTCTTATAAGTTAAAATAAGTTGGAAGCCATTATCTCAAATTTTTGAAAAGATATTTGAGTCGAAAATCAATTTTTACCAACTATGAGTAATGTTTTTTTTTTAGGATTTTATTTTTTATAAAAAAAACTGTCAATTAGATTTTTCTCAAAATTTTATCAGATGTCAAAAGCATTATTCTTCGTTGCACAAAATTGTTTTGGAGATGAAATCATATTTTGGTCGTAAAATTTTCGAGGTGACAAATTTTTTTTTTCAGTTTTTTTTGGTTTATAAAAAAAAGAGTTAATTGGATTTTTTTCCAAAAATATACTTGTTATGTATTACGTTACAATATATAATATAAAATTTAATTCAAGTCTCTAACGTTATTGGTTCATGAGATATTTAGGGTTAACCAAAATTTTCACCTTTTTTTTAAACTGCTATGGTAAAAAAAACCACCCACGCAATTTTCTTGAGAGCCTTTTCTGCATCTTTCTGCCTTTTTATCTGTATACCTAACAAAATTTATTTGAAGTCGATATCTCTTCTGGTTCTTGAGCTATGGACGACGAAAAAAACGTCACGAACGTACAGACGTACGAACGTACGTACACACGCACGCACAGACCTAGAAACCTTTTATTTCGACTCTAGGGACCTTGAAACGTCGAAAAATGTCAAAATTTTTAATTTGACAAATCGGACCCATTACAATGGGCAGGTTCAGCCGACATAAGGGACTTGAAAGTAAGGCAAGTTTCTTGCATCTGATTGGCCAGCTGCCAAAAAATTGCCTTCCAATTAAGGCAACTTTATTGGAAAGATGACTGGAAAGTTAGGCAAGAAAAATCTCCCTTACTATCAAGTCAAGTCAACTTATGTCAAAATGACAATTGATCATATTTTTTAATTCAACTAAAAGCTGAACTTTATTACTCAATAATTTATTTTTTTATCTGCACAACTTCATTTAATGCTTTCTGTAAAAATGTTCCTTGTAAATTTGGAAAAGAAATAAGTAATATTTCTTTAAAATACAAAATACAAATCATGATGGACTTGTAGCTTGCCTGAGGAGTGTTTTGTAGAAAATAATGATTTTGGTAATTTTTGTACTATGAACTTGAAGTAGAGGCTTGTGAAGTAAAGTTCTGAATTTTGAATTCATGACACTTGAAAAACTAACTAGTTGCCTTGGTCAAAATTTACGTTCAAAGAATGAAGTTGACTGCAAATGAAGTCCCTTATGTTGTCTGAACCTGCCCAATAACTTCCTATGGGAAGTTAAAAATTCAGCGGGAAACGAAAATATTTCTAAATGCATACTCAAAAAGATATTGTTGCTGTTCTCCTGATGACAATAATATTTAACAACTGTGTGAATAATAGGTTTTTTTCCAGCAGTCGAAAAAACGACAAAAGTTGTTAGCGTACCAAAGAAGACCAACCGTTCATACATGGAAGGATATTGAACAATTTCAAACAATCAATAATAAAACATCCGCAGCTGGGACTTCATGATGGCGTTATTGTATGAATCAAAAGGAAAAGCGCCATCCATAGCGTTCTTGCAGAGTATTGAAAAAGCTTTTGATTTAAGAATTTGTATGCAAATTGTCGGAACTCAGACTTTCCAATCACTTAATAAAACTTATCAAAAATCTCTTGTAAAGTTTGCTGAAGTAAAAGGTGGTTGAATTTTAAGGGCCGATGTTGAATGTGAACCAGACCTAAACGTCAAGTTTTTTTTCGGTATTTCATTTGATATTTCTCAATGTCATATTAACTCAATTTGAAACATGGAAAGATACACAAGCGGGCAATGCGTTCAAGTTATTCAGGCTTACTATGAAAATGGACGTTCAAATCAAAATGCATATCGTGCACTTCGTGATTTTTTAATTCAATTTGATTGATTGTCCAATTGTGCAAAAATTTGAGCAAACCGGGTTTTTAGGAGATTTGAAAAGACCCAGTGCATGCTCGTACTGCAGAAAATATTGCTGCTGTTAGCGATAGTGTGGCTGGAGAGCGGCATTCCTCAACTCGTCATCGTGCCCAACAATTGCACCACTCACGCTCGTCGTTGATAAACATTATGCATAAAGGCTTGTATTTCACGTTTACAAGGTGCAATTAATTAACTGAAGAACTATAGACTCTTGACCATTTCAAGCGTCGTCAATAGTCAGAATAGTTGCAAGAAATAGCAACAATGAATGTTCAATTTTCGAAGAAAATCATCTTCAGTGATGAGCAGAATTGCAGTATTTGGGCAATTGAATGGTCTTCGCTATCGTGAGATGATAACGAACTTTTTATAACCCGAATTTAAAGATATGGGTGTGGACGTAAGGATGAGGTAATTCGGCAGATTAACTACAACGTACCTCAATTATGTCTTAGCGTCATTGAAAAGTCACGGCGGCCGTTCCATACATAATTGAACCATACCAATATTATTATAATAAAAAGACATGACAACTATTTCTTAAATAATTTGTGTATTATTAAAAATGAACCTCGGTCCTTAAAATTTGACCACCCGTCAGAAAGATCGCTAAACTAAACAAGGATCTAAACTAGGTCCTTTGCTGTTCAACATTTATGCCGCTTAGCAACTATTCAAAGTACCTGGGCTGCAAAGACTGAATTCTGATGTGCAAAGAATAGGCAAAGCTTCAAGAAAAATCGGTAACTGATTCTAAAAAAAGTTGTTTTGAGAAAATGAAATAAGTCGTGGTCACCAATTTTGACAAAAACATTACCGCAACTCTTTCGATTTTGAACTTATCCACCTAAAATGTTGAATATCTATTTTTGAAGGACGGTGGCGCAACAGGCCTAGTGATTTACAACTATCAAACATTCCTATGTGCGACTCATGTCAGAGATGGAAGGGACCTACAGTTTTTATGCCGAATTGCTAATTTGTGAAAGCATTTTTTATGGCAGGAATTTCTCTTGGAGCTGCGCACTAAATCATCGCGCCACTTGTTCTACGGATTTAAAAAAATGGTAAGACATAAGTAGATAGAGGTTTTGTTTTAATGAACATAACCTCACCAATCCAATCCAATGTCAAGTGAGAACAATCAAGAATATCTAACAGTTTGTCAATGATGGAAAGGAATTGTACATTCGCACCGTACGGCTAATGAACCAGTCTCTTTTTTTTCACAATACTACCGAAATTGAGCACAAGCGTAAAATACAAACCCAGACATTTGGCTTACAAGACGTATAGACGATATTGAGATGTTCAGCTTCATTAATGCTAGTGTCATTTATGAATAATAGCAAGGTTGCCATATCTACCGCTATATCGCTTTAACGATTCAGCATTGGGTTTTCGGTGCATTAGAGGGCAGTTATAGCTATTATTGGTTTCATCATTGAACATTTTGTCTCGACATTGGCGTCAAAATAAAAATGCTAATGACTTTAATTAACTTAACTTTGTTTTAATTATGAAATTGTTTTCAATGAACAGCTGATTTCATACTTTTTTTAATACTTAATATTTCCACTTTTTTAATTTCTTAATATTTCCACTTTTAATATTTTGATTTGAATGATCAAGTCTTACCCCAAATGCTGGTTTGCAAGCAGGAAATTTCTTTTCAATGGCAGACATTTTCAATGATCGCTAAAACCAATCTGTCAAACAAGTATGATTGGTTTCAATGATGAAAAGTGAAAACCAATGGGTAGGTTCAGACGACATAAGGGACTTGAAAGTTAGGCAAGTTTCTATAGTTTCTAGAGTGGCCAGCTGCCAAAAAATTACCTTCCAATTAAGGCAACTTTAATGGAATGTTGACTGGAAAGTTAGTCAAGAAAAATCTCCCTTATTTTCAAGTCAAGTCTACTTCTGCCAAAATGACAGTTGATTATGTTTCTTTATTCAACTGAAAGCTGAACTTTATTACCTACTCTATGATTTATTTATTTTCTGCACAACTATATTCAATGTTCTCTGTAAAAGGGTTACTTGTCAATTTGGAATTTACAATACAAAATATTGTGGTGGACTTGTATCTTGCTGACGGTTGTTTTGTAGACAATAATATTCTTGTTAGTTTTTGCGCTATGAACTTAAAGTAGATGTTTGTGAAGTAAAGTTCTGAATTTGAAATTCATGACACTTGAAAAATCTATAGTTGCCTAAAATTATAAATTATGAAACTCAATAGTAGCAGTATGATTAAGTTTAGTTTATTTTCTTCATATTAGTTTTATTCGGGATTAAATTAAATGTTTACAGAAAGAATTTCAACTTGCTTTATTAAGAAATAAACCGCAGATATATTTTCATTCTCACCATTCAGCGCGAATTTGTCACGTAGGATCAGCATTAAACTGCATACTTTAGAGATTCTATTTTTAAAAATTGTACGAAGTGATTGGTTAAAAATCTGTTCTGAATCAAATCGTCTGCAGTGTTTTTTCCTTATCGTTAAGACAAACAATAAACATTGAATACCTATACACAATAAATGACAAAGACTAGGTCACACATACTTGCTCTCATAGCCGAATGTATATTAAGCTTGAAAAATTAAATACACTCTATATTACGTACAAATATGAAAGTCTATTCTACGACATTAATTAGGTTTTCCATGAATAAAATAAATCAATTTATTCTTGATCTAGATCTGTCAAAATACAAATTTCCCCTATTTTTGCATATCATGGGGCAAAATAATTTGATTTATTTTTGATTTAAGATCAAATCTGCATATCTGAATTTTTTGGCAGATTTACGCCTCTTTTCACTAATACTAATACAATTCAGAAAAATTTGGAAATTTGACAGCTCCACCGAACTCATTAACACGAAAATGAAGTTACACTTATATACAAGGACAAAGGAAAAAATAATTTGAATCGTGTTCCATGCCACAGGAAAAAAAATCAATTTTTGACGGAAATCTAACTTTACCCATGGAAAACTCCATAAGTATTAATTATATCTCAAGTATATTTTGTTTGTAAAAATATTGAGCATGGTTTCCAAATAAATTGTTTTGAAACGTTTTTCTAATACTAATCAAATTACACTTTTCCTAATGGCCTAAATTCAAATTGTCACATTAAGTTTTTGAAACATACTGAAAAATATGAAAATAATGTTGAAATTATAATTCAAAATTAGCTCAAAAACGTATTTTTCCAAACCATAAATGAATTTAAAAATTTCAAGATTATATTAAAAGGGTACAACACTCCATTCTCAAAATTAATCGGAGAGGTCAATAATGACCAAACGCGATAGCTTTTATTCTTAGTCATCACATCTCGTATTGGAATCGGAAATAATGTGAATCAGTTTGTCCAGATTATTTGAAGATTATGGTTTATAAAATTTACTTAGGACTTATTGGCGTTTTGATGTTGAATTCCGTCCAAGGAATAAAACACGTCGATTGTGGATTGTGGGTGCAAAATGCAAAAATTGAAATGAGATGCAGTTGCGATGACGGAGAAGTGCCCTTCGGATGGTTGTAAGTACTTTCAATTAATAGTTGATCCAACTTTCATCTAAAATATAATTCAATCTTAAAGATGTCGTCCAGCAGATGCTTCCTGCCCAAATGGTTATTTTGATATTTTTGAAAATCGATGTAAATGTGTTCGATACGTCGATGAATATGATTCGAATTCTGAATGTGAAGACCTCTGTGATGCTGAATGTGAAAATGGCATTTGTCTGGCTTCGGGAAAGTGTTCCTGCAAAGCTGGCTATTCAATGTCAAAGGCCAATAAATGCGAACCAGTTTGTGCTGATGGTTGTGAACATGGCGTTTGCGTAGGTCCTAACAAATGTAAATGTTTTGAAGGTTACTCCTTAACCAATTCAAACAAATGCGTGCCAATTTGCGAATACGAATGCGAAAACGGATATTGCATGCATCCAAATTGGTGTTCCTGCAATACTGGGTATAGGCGCGTGGGACCGAATAAATGTGATCCAGTTTGTTCCGATGGATGTGGTATTGGTTCGTGTGTAGCTCCTGGAGAATGTGAATGCGATCGTGGTTATTCCAAGGACGACGACGGAAAATGTTCAATTTGTGGGCGGGAATGTGAAGACTACGAATTTTAGATCTTTAAAATTATCAACATAATGTAATTTTTCCTAAGTTTGAATATATTTTATAAAAGAAAAAATACAATTTTTTGAGACCAATTTTTCTGTCTATCGGTTTAATACATGTGCTAGTTTTGAAAAGTTGTGTTTGGTCTATAAAAAAGAAAAGCATTTCACTTAAAAAAACTGAAACATTTAAAGATTTCAATGTTTGGCTAAAAACTTCTGATTACAGAATTCCCAACTTTTCATATTCATATATATGTACATAGATTCTAATATTTCTCTTTTCACGTAATTTTCCAATTCTAATCAATGATTCAAAAACTCAGTTCTGTGTTTTGTCGTTAAAGCATAACCCACCCCCAATATGCCAGTGGCACTTGCATGGAAGAAAGTATTCAACTTTTTCACCTCCTTTTAAAATAGGATGGCTGTAAAGATGATCAGGGGAAGATCGCAGTAGAATTGCACCAACTACAGAAGCATCAGTCTCCTGAACATTGCCTATAAGATCCTTTCTGCCGTATTATGTTGTGAACGTCTGAAACCGTTTGTCAACAACTTGATAGGTCCTTATCAGTATGGCTTCAGATCATAAGAAATTCCACCATTGACAAAATATTCATATTACGGAAGATCTTGGAAAAATCCCACGAACTTCAAACCGATACCTACCATCTCTTTATTGATTTCAAAGCCGCGTATGCCATTATCTGTAGGGAAGGGCTTCACAGAGTAATGTCTAGTTTTGACATCCCTGTCAAACTTGTCTGTTTGTGCAAAAGAAAGAAAATAGTATCTCAACGATGCATTTCATGTCAAAAAAGGTTTTGGATAAGACGATGCAATGTCATGCGACTTCTTCAACATCGTTCTGGAAAGAATTGTACAAAACTCAACCATCAAAACTAGAGGCGCAATCTTCTTTAGGATTATCCAATTTCTCAGATACGCTGCCGATGATATCGACATGATGTCACTTCTGCGTTTATGATCATTGCGACGGAAGTGGAGAAGATGGGCATGAGGCAACACCAAATATATGCCGTCATTAAAAAAGGACATTTAACGACGATTTCTTGGAAAAGACGTCACCATGGACAGCTTTAACTTTAAGGTAGTTAAGGACTTCTTCTCCGTAGCCACCGCTATAAATTCAGACAACGACACCAACCCTGAAATCAATCGAAGAATAACTCTTACATATCGGTGCTTCTTTGGAAAAAGAAGGCAATTGAGTCGTCTTTTCTCCAGCATCTAATGTCACATTCTATAATACGCTCATCATCCCGGTTCTCATTTATGGCACTTAGGCCTTAACCCTGTCAAAGATAGATGAGAGCGCCTTAGGATGCTTCGAGAGAAAAATTATTCGTGTGATTTTTGGTCCCGTTTGCATAGATGGAGAATGGAGGCGAAGATATAAAGACGAACTGTACTAGAGCGACACAACTGACCTGGTTAAAAGAATAAAAGTCCAAATGACTTAGACGTCTTGATCATGTAGATCGAATGGACATCAACGCTCCACACCGGAAGGTCTGCAATACCGAGGGACGGCGCGGCGCAGTAGAGGAAGACCGTGAATCAGGTGGCGCACGCGTTTGGGAGAGGACCTCAACCAACTTGGCATACGAAACTGGAGACAGCTAGCTAGGGACTGAGCTGGCTGAAGACCCAGGTCCCAGATATTCTCAAATGACTTTTGCAGAAGCTGTATGGACGAGGAAGAGGAGGAAACAGTTCTTCACCTTCTCTGTGCATGCCCTGCTCTAGCTCAAAAACGCAAGAATTACCTAAAAGAATTCTTCTTTAACGATCTCAATCATATCAGCATAATCAGCCTTTTACGTTTCGTAAGGGACTCAAACTTATTCCATTGAGCTTAGGAGGAAGCCTTAAGATTCATGTGGTATCACAATGGGCCATTAAACTGGCATAAGTGTGTCCGATTCCATCATGGACAGCCACTTTAACCTAACCTAACCTGGGTAGATACAAATTATCAACTCATTGAATACCAAGCCGAATTCCGTAATTGCTTTTCCACAGTAGACAATATCTTCATCCTTTTAAAGAAGCTTTAGACACTATTTATAGAAAAGACTCTCCGAAGATGCTTAAAATACTGCAACAGCTTTAACACGAAAATCACTCACCTGTATGGGATGGTCATATATTATCAAAATGATTTCAAACAGAAACAGGAGTAACACAAGGCTGCCTCCTTAGTCCACTAATGTTCACTGTTCACATAATGTAAATCCTAAAGCTCCATCTTGACTACAACATGAAGAACGTGATGAACTAACCAAATGCAAGATAACCAAAAGAAGATTGGCGTACAAGCATCTCCAACATGACCTGGGAATTAAGAATTACTTCCATGATGATCTAATTTTAGATTCCATACAACTTCAAGAAATGTCAGAATTCATCAATTAACAACAATAACTTTAAAAATTAGTGTTTTTTATTAATACTAAATCTTTATTATTTTGAGTATATACTCGACTTAATTTCTACAAACATTTACAAAACTCTTAACAAAAATATATTATAACTTACATATTTTTAATTTTTGTATAAATGTTCTTTTGTTTTCTTATATTACATTAAAAATTAATAATATTATTATAGACAGAGAAGAATAAAACAAAAACAAAGTTTTAGAAAAGCAAATAATTTAAAAAAAAATGTTTTAAATACAAAAATGAACAATTTAAGGTTCTTGGCAGTTTATGTTTCCACATGAACGCATTTTGATGTTTCATAAATGTAATTTTAAATAAAAAGAATTAAATAGTTAATAATAATATAATAACATACATAATATATCATCACAATAAAAAAAATTAAACTAAATATACATTAAAAGAAGTGAATACAATGTTAATTACATAAGAGAACAAATAATAAAACAAACACAAATTTTTAAATCTAACGATGATATGTGCTGCTAATAGTTTCTTTTTGTTTAAATTTAAATAAACTTTTATAAATAAAGTAGAATTCGATAAAAATGTTTGTTTGGTTTTGTTTTTGTTTTTATCAAATATTTTCTTATAAATAATTATTTGTTGTTACTTAGTTAATACTCTTTCTTAAATATTTATTATTCTGATAAAAGTTTAGTTCATATGTACGTACGTATTAAAAATCACTTAAGTATGTTGATGATTTTCTTAGTTTTGAAAATCACGCCTAACTTAAAAAATAAGAGACCTTCAAAGAGGTGTGTGTTTTGTGTCACTTAGCCACGAAACTTAGGATTGGCCGATTTCACTCGATAACTGTTGTATACATTTGGCCATGAAGCCAGAACATATTCCTCAATACCACATTCGTTACTGCCACGAAGGATGCGGAAGTAGCCATGTTCACCCCACCATCGGCCCCATGAATTGGCAGCAATCTGTTAAATGGGAAGAGACATTTTTTATTACAGACGAATAATTAAGATGTTTATTAAATTTAAGGACTTACCCAATATTTATCACCATATCGTTCTTCACCCCAACCAACAAGTTTCACCGAGTGAAAACCTCGTTCACCACCTCGAGTAGCTCCAGACTTCCTATAGACACCACCCGAATATGAGAAGAAATCTCTGTAAACGTACATTGTGGCCTGAACTGGACCGGAATTCATAATTTCAACCATAATGTCGGTTTCGTTATTTATCGCATAAGCCGGTCCGACTGTATAGAATTCTTCACGTTCTGGATTCGATGCTGGGGGACAACGGGCTTTTCTAAGATTTCGGGTATGTTTGAATTTGCATTCAGTTTTATTGGCAATGTAAGGATAGCAGTTTTCTTCAACGACACTGGAAAGATTAAACAAATAAAATAAGGTACTAGATTAGATTAAGTTCAAACTAATTTGGATAAGATGAAGTTCAAATTAATTTAGACTTAAGACTGACACAAATTAAAATAAGAACTGTCAAATACTAATTCCCTTATGTTGAAAACGGAGCATCTGAACACGTCTCAAAAGTGACAGTTCATGAAACAAGTCTTAGAAAATATGTATTATTTTGAAATGTCAAACGCTCTGAAATCATATATCTACTAAAAGAAGGAGTTTTGTGATTTTAACTTAAGCAAAATATTAAGAGATATTAAGGTGATGAAATCTTTAAAAAATAGAATAATATTTACTATTTCGAAGTGATTTTTTTGGCATTTTGTTATTTAAATTTGCTCCCATTCATTTTAAAATAAAATCAAGAATGTGTGTTTGAATTTCCTGTCTCATTCGTGTAACCATCATGTGGAATAGAGATACAACTAGAGACGTCAAAATGATGGGAACATAATTTCTGTCATTTTATATCATTCGCTCACAATTATTTGGTTATAAGATTTGCACGTCACATTTAATCATGACAGTTAAGAATCCATCACACCAAAAACGTGATATCTTTATTCCAAATCAATCCAAAGTTCTTTGATTTTAAGTCCCCACAAACTGACAGTTCAAAGTATTTTTTCACCTATTGCCCTCAGTTATGAAATAGCAATAAATTGTGGAATAAAACTAAAATTTTATCTTAATCATGTGAAATCTTAATCAGCTAAAAATCCATGACAAATAAAATTTGATTGCTTACTTCCAAACCAATCCAAAGTTCTTTGGTTTTGAGTCCCCCACAAACTGGCAGTTCAAAGCATTTATTTCACTTATTACTCTCAGTTTTGAATTGTCAATTGTAGAATAAAATTGAAATCTTATCTTTTGTAAGTCCCACAAACTGACAGTTTAAACCATTTTTTCACGTGTAACATTCAGTTCTAAAATGTCAATTGTAGAATAAAACTAAAATGTAAGAATACAAAAGTCAAAATCGTTTAGAGCGTTCTTATTAATAACATGGACTACTGGGAAAATTAAACCATGGAAATTATTATTTTAACAATTTTTAACAAAAATTGTTCAAACTGTCTTAAATGAGACAATCACTTATCACATTTCTTGGCATCTAATAAATTTCCTATAAATAGGATTCTGACATTCCTTTAAAATCACCAATTTGACATTTTTATAAGTGAAATGGAACGCATTTCTTATTTCTTATATTAAAACATAAATGGAGATGTATGTTTAAAAAACGTATACATTTTTGAAAATTATTATTATTATTGTTATTTTGTTATTTTTTAATTTTTTATATTTATATAATGTTATATTGTCATAAACACATATATATGTTCTGTAGCTCAACTCAAACTCAATCAAATTTTTAAGCTTCACTTGCTATAAGATAATTTAAGTCTTAATGTGTTAGAATTTATTGAAATAAAACTAAAACTAACTAAAACATTATCGCCATTTTGTTATCCGATGAATGAGTTGGGGATGAACTCCTAATGAATTTTTGACATTTGATTCCTTCATCCGTAGCCCACTGGGTAAAAACCTTGTTGGTAGATATAAATGACAACAATAATGATGACATTCAAATTTTCTACCTACACCTACTTTCAAATAAATTAATACTTAGGCTATAGTTACATTCTACATACCCTCTTTTATGCAAGTACATCCAGGCAGCATCCAAATGCCCTCCATTACAACCGGGTTGTCTTGTTGCACAGGATAAAATGTTTTGTGGCGAAAGATTAACAACTTCCCTACCCTGAGATTGAATTGCATAACGATCAGAAGCAACGGAAGTGGTTGAAATAGCCCATGAAGAACCGCACCAACCTTTAAACAAAATTTAAACAATAAAATAAGTCAAAGCTGTATTGAAAATTGATTTATATCAATTACCTTGATCTGGTACTTCAGTAACATAATTCACCCACTTGTCAACGGAATTGAAGGATCTTGGTAAACTCAAGTGTGGACTTGATAGTCTAGACATGGCCTTAACTCGGACTGACGGTTCCAATGTACCTAAATAAAAAAAAATAGTTTATACAAATTTTAACAGACGATTATTTTTTGTTCATTTATACCTAAACGCAATTTCAATCCTTCCTTGTATTTTCTACCCCAAAATTCTTCATATTTTCTCGCTGACCAACCGAGATCTGAGATCGAATTAACATTATAAATGAGATCTTCATCTGTCAAACACAGATCTTGACTACAAACAACACGACCGTCTTGTTGACATTTACAAACATTACAATTATCCATGACAGTTGACAGCGGTTTCATATTTCGATTATTATAAATACATGCTTTTAGTGGATGGGCAATTGGTTCGTTTAGACAAAATGGTTTGTAATCGGGACAACAATCGCCGGGATTCCAATTACAAAATTGATCACAGTAACACAAGGTGTCTATAAATTAAAAATAAAAATTAGAATTTAAATAAGATGAATATTAAATTAAAAGCTTAAATAATAAAATAAAACTTACTTGAAATTTGAACTGAACAATTATCTTGTCGGTTATTACAGCAAATATTATGACGTTTGCAATAATCTCCAGGGAATTCTTCTCGCAAATCTTCCCTATAATCATTTGCAGCTATCACAGCTATTAAAATAGCTGCTACAATAACTTGTGATGCTATATGCTGTAATCTGAGATTCATTTTGCTCAAGTTTTAAAAGCAACGTTTTTATGTTAACTGAAAAGAAATTAAACAGAAATAATTGATAAATTAATTAAAAAACTTTGAAATAATAAAATATTGTCTTAAAAATACACGACAGAAATAACTGATAATAGAAAACAGATTTTTGCTGTCGGACTATTACAGTCTTATGGTGCTTTCAGTTCACCTTTCAGAAGTTATCTAGAAGGATGCAGATCTTGAGAAATAACTTCACAGGGATAATAACTTGATCGGGAGAAAAACAAAATTATTTTACTTGTGAATTTTATTTAGAAAACAAGTGGAAAATAATTTTAATTTAATGTTGTTCTCCAATAACAAGTTTTATTTGGATTAGTCCGCTATTTTGATAGCTGTCACTTCGGAAGCTGTCATTTTTTAACATTTGAGAAGTAAAAGTATTGACAATTAGAGAAACTACAACACTTTTCGTTCTGCGTCACGACCCGGCCAAAGTGAAACTCGATAACGTATTTGAGCTGTTGAAAAACAGTGTGTGTGTCGTTCAAGAACATTTGCAAGATACATAGTTATTGAAATGACATTAAACTGTATAAGGCTTAGGTCTTAAGGCTTTTTAAGTTTAATTTACAGCAAAAAGCCGGTCTATAACCAGCAACGGGGTCACTGGTTGGGTATATTTAAAACGCATCTAAATGATCCAGACTTTCATCATATTTGGGTATAGCAATGGTGGATTCAGGGAGGGGGGGCATAGAAGTCATGACCCCTCCTGGGAGATTATTTTTTTAAATGTTCGTAAAAATTTCCTTAAATTTAAAACTTATCATATTGCGTTAATAGATATGATCCACCTTATAATTATATTTTACTGCTTTAAACTATGTTGTTAAAAGTACCTCTTTTAACTGAGGACTGGACCAAGAACATAGTATGACTCGGAAATAATCCAGGTTCTTATAATATTTTTGAAAAAAAGCTACGTTTCAACACAATTTCTAACATTGCTGCTTGAAATGCACCAAAATCCTCTAAACTATTGTATTTTAGCTCTTAAATAGGGTATATTTAAAAATTAAATAGTTAGACCATATCAAAATTAAATAGTTAGACCATATCTTGCTGGACAGTAGTGTTGTAACTAAAATTGTCACTTAAAAAACTAAAATAGGTGGCTCAACAGTCCGTTGAGAACTATTGACTTACAACTCTCAACCATTCCTGTGTGCGAGCACTGTTGTCAGGGATGGAGGGGACCAACAGTTTTAAGCCGAATCCAAACGGCTAATTTGAGAAATCACTTTTCATGAAAAGGAGGATTTATCAATTCCCCGCAAAAGGCAGTACCCGTGTAAAAAACTGAAGATGACACAGGCAGGGATTGAACCCAAGACTTCTGCCATGCCACTGGTATTACCCATTGAAATATGTGAAGGTAAGGTTAAGGTACATATGTTATTTTTTTTCTCAGCCTTTAAACATTACAAATGTTTTTAAGCGGTGCCCGAAAACTCGTCTTTATGTTAAGGGTGTAACCCCTTCTCCTGATTAAAAGCCTGGATCTGCCCTTGCATTTAATTTTATTTACATAAGAATTAGGTTTTAAGGTTTTAAAAGTTCAGTTAACACATGAGCTCAAGCCGGTCGATCACGAGCAACGTCATCGCTGATTAGGTGCTTGAAATGCATCGACACAATCCGGAACAATGAAAGAATTATCTTCAGGGATAAGGCCCATTCTTATCTCGGAAATTAAGTTAATAAGCAAAATTGTCGTATTTGGGTATTAAAAAAATCCAAGGATGATTGTCGAAAAGCTTCTTCATTCCCAAAATATCACTGTTTGGTGATGTTTTTGGGTTGATGATGTGATTGGACCTTATCTATTTGAAAATTAGTCTGATACAACTTTAAGGGTGAACGAATTGCACTGAATCTTCTGTTAAATACATTTCAGTCTTTTTTATCTGAAGCCACGTGAAAGATAAGCACTATACTAATGCTCCACAAATGATTTAAGACCTTAAAGATGAGAATTCTAGAAGTAATCGTAGCCGTGTGGTGGCCATTTGGCTGTTAGAATTGATATCATTGTTAAATTGTATATCATCGTTACTGAAATACCTTTCTCTTTGCAATCAAATAAACATCTATTGGTATAACATCAATCAAACATTACTTTTTTAATATCAAAATGAAACCTCTTTTTGGAAAAGCCTGTATTAATAGATTTTTAGGAGAAACACCTCCCACAGAATTGTATAGTGCCGTTGGATGACTTACATATTCAAATAACTTCCTATCAGTTCCAAATTACAAAATAGAGAAAATCAATTCTGAGAGATAAACCGATTGTTTTGTGATCACTGATCTCATTTATCCGAATAAAATTAGACAGAAATGTTCCCTCTTTGAAGTGAAAAAACACATATTTGTACCTTATTTTCCTACTATTTTATTTATTTTTATTAAAGTATTTTATTTTTAGTATTGAATTTTTTAAAAATAAAATTTAATTAATTTATTGCAAATTTGTTTAAACTTTTTCGGCATTTTGATTTAAAAAATTCCTAAATATATGTTTTTGAATCCAAAATCGTTTTCGTTAAGGTAATTGTTTAAAGTATTGTGTTTTTGTTCAAAATTAATTGAACATGAAATTTGTAATCCGTTTTTTTTTCCATAAATTAAATTGTTAAGAATTTTAACCACGACTAGGCTAAGTGAATTAAAAACAAATGTTAAAAATGTTTCACTTTCCATATGTGACCTTTAAACAATATACGTAAACAACTTAATAATTATGGTATTGGAATTTTTTTTAAGATACGAGACATTGTTTATTTGCTTTAACTTAAAACTCTGTTTTTGTTTTCATAGATAAGATAAGAATTGGAATTTTTGTATCTACCAACATTTTTTGTATGTAAACAATTCAGAATGTCTACATTTTTAATGACTAAAAATAATATTTGGAATACGTCTTAAAGACTTTTTTTAATGAAAAACTTAAATTTAAATAAAAATTAGTTTTATTTTAATTTTGTTACGCTTTTTACTTTTAAGATCGATTAGATTGTTTTTATATAAATTTTGATTTTATTTTAATTATGATGTCATATTCATTTAAAACATTCTCATCATCAACAAAAGTATACAAATAATATTAAAATGCGCAAATTGAATGTGAAACAAGTTAGCTTACCTTTATGTGGAACTGATTTATTCAATTTTATAATTAAAACCTTTTGTTTTAATCTAAATTTAATTAACAAAAAAACATATTATTGGGTTAAAACTTGATGACAGTAATGAATTGAATTAATTTATGTATCCCAGGTGCTTTTTAGCAGTTATTTTTATATATTGAAACCAGTAAAATGTCTTTTTTAAATCGATTCACAAGTTAAGACAGACGCAGACGTTTTTGATTGATAAAAAAATTAATGACAAAAATAAGAAACATTTTTTGAATTCATAATTGATATGATGAGTCACTAATATACTTTGGAATAGATTTTCTTAGCCTAGATACAAATTAATTTCTTCAGAGCCAATAGTCTTCGCAGCTAGGCTCTCTCCTTGTTATGTATATTACCTTGTAATTTTAATTACTAGTTAATACAATATAATAATAATAATAATAATAATAATAATAATAATAATAATAATAATAATAATAATAATAATAATAATAATAATAATAATAATAATAATAATAATAATAATAATAATAATAATAATAATAATAATAATAATAATTTCTTCAATAGTTAACTTTATAAATTCCAACATTTCAATTTTTGTCATATAAGGAAATAAATTACTCTGAAAATGTGTTTTAAAAAGATTAAAAAAAGAAATGTTTTGAATAACATATATCGGGTGATTTTTTTGAGGTTAGGATTTTCATGCATTAGTATTTGACAGATCACGCGGGATTTCAGACATGGTGTCAAAGAGAAAGATGCTCAGTATGCTTTGACATTTCATCATGAATTTTATTACCAAAATCAGTGTTCGGTTCGAAATGTGTTTCGCGCTTTACGCAAATTTTATGCGTTTTTTTAAAAAAAAAAAAGTTCTCAAGCTCTTAAAAAATCACCCATTATGTATTTATTGTCCTCCATTGAAAAGAGGACATTGTTTAATATAATGGGTGATTTTTTGTCCTTATAAAATCTATTTTATTTTTCGAATAGACACGTTCTATAAAAATTAATTCTTTTCTGATATTTTTGCGGTACATTTTGAACAATTTCAAAAAATCATTGACGTATTATATAATTATTGTCCAATAATATTGCCAAAAAACAAAACAACTGTTTTTAATTGATACACAAAAGCTGATTCATTACCTAATTCTGTTGTTTTTATCTTTAAGCCCATAATATATCTACCTAAATAAATTCCATTGTTATTGATATTTGCCATTGCAAACATATTTTGCAATTTTTGAAAATCTGTTTTTTTTTTCTTAATAGGTATGTTTAATTTAATTATGTTTTAGCTAAAGTAAAATGACGATATCTTAGATTTCTATTGGTTAGAATTGTTTGACACAGTGATAAACACTAGACAGTATGTTTGTTTTCATGGCGTTATCTTGAAAAAATAATATTATGTATTTGAATTGTTAACTTTTTTGCCAGGTTATTTGAAGTCAGGTTTATCAAACGCTACATAAATTGTGTGTATTTACTCTTTTCGTTGAGCCTACATAATTTGAAAATAATCTTTATAGTTTTTGAATACAATCTAAAATGCAGAAACTTCATGACCTCGAAAATCCAAACTACCGAATTCTATTATCCCGAATATCCAGAATATAGAGATTGTAATTCTTGAATAAATCCGTGCGGTATTGCCATAAATAAATCAAGTGTTTGTTTCCAATTTCCAGACTAATGACAAAAACTGTCTTTTCTTTATTTTCTTCTATTCAACTGCAATTATCTCGAAAAGTATAAAAATATCTCGATCGGAAAAACATCTAAGAAACAAATTAACAAATATTTGCAATCAATTTGCTTTGTTAGAATATAGTTTGTTATTGATAAAATTTAACATGACGTTTACAAAATTAATCACTTTTATTAAAAGAGAATAAATCTATTCTACTGTTTATAGATAAAGCTTTCATCGGAAGTCGGGAAAAATAAAAAAACATCCTCTTTTTAGTATAAAACATTTGTATGCTGTTATGTTAATATTATAATTTTAGGGTCGTTATTGCAATAAAAAGTACCTTCATTACAAAGCTTTATTTGCTTGAGGGGCAGAAAAAAGAGAAGGGGAAGGGGAATTACCATTTGGTTGTATTTGTATCTTTTTTTAAACGATCAATATAAGTATCGATCATTAAACCCATTTAGCTCTATTTGTTTATGAAATCGATGATAATTGAGTATGGCACACTTTTTTTTATAATAAACGGGCACTCAAGGGGTTATTACCCTTAACATGTTTAAAGTTTAAACACAGTGCGAGCTTTAGGAAAGTAGGGAAGGATTAAAGAGGAGATACCGATGCACATTGGTCTTAAAGTTTTGAATATCAAAATGATAGAGGAAAACAGAGCTGGGTAAAGCATTCCACATTCTCGATGTGCGGTTAAAAAAAAAAATCTCTATACTTGACAGTACGTCCGAAATTGAGCTCAAGGTTAAACTGATATGCATTCTTAGAAGTACTAGTATTACAGCTGAATTGTTTGAGGGGGGAATGCAACTGGTTAATTTGACAGAACACTGTTTATAAAAATATCGGTAGAACAACGAAAGGCATGAAACATTGCGGCGGTGTTCAAGTGACGTAATTGTTTCGGTTATATTACTATCGCCTATCATTTTCAAAGCTCTTTTTTGGATCCTGTCCAAAATACTTAAACTTGTTTTAGGGGCACCTGCCCAAATATGCGAGTTATATTCAAGTTCTTGACGAATGAAGGCTTTTTAAATTACAGCCAGATCAGAAGGGGTGACAAATTTCTTGCACCGTCGCCGGAGAAATCCTATAAGCACTTAGCAGCAATTTTGGCAATATCGAATATGTGATCATTCCATAAGAGGTGATCTTTGATACACATACCGAGTACTGAAAGTTGATTAGTTTCATGGATGCAAGTGCCGCTCATGGATAGTGGCATCGGGGGTGGATTACGCTTTAACGACAGGAGACAGCATTGAGTTTTCGAAGCATTAAATAATACACGGTTTTTGATTCCCCATTGTATGTACAATGATGTCGAGATCAGAATTTAATGAACTTATCATACGCTGCCGTTGAAGTTCCACATCCGAAGAACAAGGATGAAAATCTAAAAACGAATATGAAAAACTGTCATCCAGGAAACTATTTAGTGGGTTAGAAGTTTCAGACAAAAGATCATTTATACAAATAAGGAAGAGCGTCGGAGACAAAACGGAGCCCTGGGGCACACCAGCGTTTATTTTGTGAATATCATATTTGAACCCGTCCAATACTACTTAAATTGAACGGTCCGAAAGGTAATTTCTTACCCAACGAAGAAGGGATTCATCAATACCAAATGCACGTGTTTTCGATAAGAGAGCTTGATGCCAAACTCTATCAAATGCCTTTGAAATATCAAGTGCAATAATCTTACTTTCTCCAAAACGAAGTAAGGATTTGTTCCACTGTTCGGTGAGATAAACTATGATATCACCAGTGGACCTATTGCTACGAAAGCCATACTGCCAGTCATTAAGAAGCTTTCGTTCCTTAGGCGTATACGTACTTTTTTATATATTATATTAGTTGAATTTTCCTACAAAATAAGGAGATTTCGTTAATTTAATTTAATTAATATTCCAATAATTTGGTTGTAATTAATTCATACGTATAATTTAAGAATTTTCACTAATATATGCTTAATTAATTTATATATCTTTAATATATTTTAGGAGTATTAAAATGAGTTAAATTAGTACTAAGAATATAAAATAGAATGAGAGTTAACTTATTTTGTCAAATAAATCTTTTTATTATTTCAAACAATAAATTTATTATTATCAATGATTCATAATGTTAAAGATTAAACTAGTTTTCTTTTCTATTTTTGCTAAAATGATAATTTTTACTTAAATTTTTAATTCAATTTAAAAAAGAAACTTCATTAAACAAAGACAACAAAAACTCTTAAATCACTCTTAAGCACACTTTGAATAAATTCAAACAAAATAAAATAGTCATTAATTTGCTTATTTATATATTCTAAATTAAACAAGCTACAAATATTTTTTAAGTGCCATTTATATAACATATCGATAGTTTGTTAAAATCAAAAAAAAAAAAAAAAAAATATACAAAAAACGTTTCCTTGTTATACACCTAATTAATTTTGGTGTCGAATTTATTTTTAATGAACTTGTTCTTTAATAAATTTAATAAAAAATGAAAATATTATGTTAATGGAAAAATCTCATAAAACTTGATATATAAATCATACAAAACAAATTAAAATTAAAACAGCTGGAACTTGTATTAAATATCAAATGTTAATAAATTAAAACAAAAATAGGGTTGGGGGTAGAAATAAACTATTGTTTTTATTTGTATATTAGGTGATAACTAATTTCAAATATACATTTATAAGAAGTTGTTGAAGAGTTTGTATATTAGGTGATAATTAATTTCAAACTACAGTGTTTCATGCATCGGGGGTAAGAGAAGCAGTTTGCCCCTTCATCATACTCAAGTTAATATTCTTTTTATTAACATGTTTCACAAATATAAGATTGTCATCTGACCTTAACTCATGTGCAGTTCAATTTTATTGTCCTACAATAAGCCTGACAAAATTAAGAGTGCGTCTTCGGCTTACAGAAGCTCGTTTGGCTATAAAATTGTGGCCATAAGGATTAAGCCGTTTATTATGTTGATATCATATTACTCTTGTGTTGAGTTAAAAAAAAAGAGTCAAGTTTGTTTTGAAGAAAAATGTCGACTTCATAAAAAAATGTTTAATTTATTTGAAATTTAAGAAGAATTGAAAATAAAATTTTGCATTTTTACCAAAAAGAAAAATAAAATTCTATATGCAATCATTTTGCATAAAGCTTAATAAAAAGTGTCAAAATAATTTCTGAGGGTTTATTAGCCATAAAGCCTGTGAAGTAATAATAATCTGATGACGATATATGTATTTACTTTTATTTCTATTTCTATTATTTTTTTTTATTACTATTTTCTTTTTAGGTTTTTATTTTTTGTGAGAATAACTGTCAATTGATTTTTTCTGAAAATGTTACTAGGTGTCAAAAAGGTCATTCTTAAATTAAATTAAATTAAATTTTTAATTTGACAAATGAATTTATTAGCAATAGTTGCAATGTTTTCTGATCAATTTAAAAGAAAAAAATAATCAAAACAATTGAATTAAAGCAAATATTTTCTTTTGAACTGAACAACAGTTTGTTTCTTTAATTTTATCTTTTTTAACATTAATTTTGATTTAAGACCAACACATTTATTTTTAATGCCTTTTGAACATTTAAATTTGTCAGAAACATGATAAATTCCAAATATGTAAAAGGTTTTGAAAATATTTGCTCACTATATGATAATCACCTAAATTCGATTATTAGTCATATGGTACTGAAATTATGGATTCTCTAAATAAACTTTGCATTTTGTTGCATTTTTCTTAAATAAGTTTTTTATAGTTGTAGGTTTTCAAAAATGGTAATATTGGTAAATTTTGAACACCAAATATTCAGCAAACAAATTTTCCATTCCATTTTATTTGTGTCCATTATTTTTGAAAAATCTTATCGCGTGTCATAATTTTTTTCGGATTTTAAAATCCTTAAAGTAGGTTTTTACCTGCAACGAATAGGAACTATGTATGTATGTAGATTTCTATATGGCAAGTATTACATTTGTACGAAATTTCAAACTCGAGATTTGAATCAAACATGACATTACGATGGTAGAGAAAAATGGGTTCCTTGTCCACGCATCTATAGCTCAAACCATTAGGTCGATTGAGTTCAAACTTGCAAATTAAGGTTTAAAGCCAATTCGCTTCAGGGTTTTTTTTTAAATTTCTTTTTAAGACTACAAATAATAACAATAGTCTCCATACAAATTTTTTTGTAAGAAATAAAATAAAAATTAGAAACGAATCGATAGATTTTTAAAAATATTTGTGTATTGCTCCAAAAGGGGACCCCCCATAGAACCGTTATTTTTTTTTTAAGTTTTCTCAGGAACTATTGAACCGATTTTAATAATTTTTTGCACAAGCTCTTATATTGTCTTAATAATATTTTTCGAAATTTGATATCTCAAAAATGGGTCATTATTTTTTTACGAAATTGAAATGTAAAACAAAAATTAATAATCTTCTTAACAACTGCACACTTAAATTTTTTTTAAACTACGACTGAACAATTGTATACATCCAAAAAATTAATGAAAAAAAAAAACGCTCTAAAGGTTTTCAAATACAAATTTTGAAGGTTTTATTTTTGAAAGTAAACTTTTTGGCAGGTAGATTTTTAAATTTTAAAATACATTAAATATTTTAAGACAGACTCTTTGGATACATGAGTAAGTTCGTGCATGAGTTCAAAAACAAAGCGTTGTAAATCATTCCACTTATCGAAGTTGGGCTAAAAAAAACGATATATTTGTAATTTAAGGTCAACCTTTTAAATTATTATTTTAAATTGTTGTAGTGAAAAAAACACGAACTGAATTTGGTTAAAGGGAGGTACTTTCTCATGCATTTAAAGAAGTCTGCCTAAAACCAATGAATTTCGGACCTTGAAACGTCAAGAAATAACATACAATGATTACAATGACTTTTAATAAACTTTTAAAATTAATACATTTGTATAAATAACAAAGTCTTATACAGTACGAGTATTGATAATATTTACTGAATACTGTAAAAAATAAATTAAAAAAAAAGTTAATTAAAATTATGAATTCGAAACAAAAAATTTTCCTTTTCAACTGAAGAACAATTTGTTTTATTTCAAATTAAGAGCACCAAATTTATTTTAATTGCCTAGTAAATATTTAAATCTTGCAAAAACAAGCTTAATTCCAAAATATGCAATAGGCTTGCAAAAGATTTGTTCACAATAGTTTAAATTTTTATTTATAAAAATTTCGAATGGTTATTCATAAAGAATCCAATTCATGAATTTTCCAAATAAAATTTCAGTCAAGCTGAATCTGTTTTATTATAATTATGATATTAGAAAATTTCAACTACCAAATATTAATTAGAAAATTTTACATTAAATTCAATTGTTTGTTTGTCCGTTACTTTTTCACATTTTTTTTTTGATTTTAAAATTACTTTTTTTTTCAAAGTAACAATTTTAAATTTCTATTTAAAATGTTTGCTTCTGCTAGGCTTAAAACTTAAAAATGTAAACAATAACCTTAGACCCTTACTTAAAAGCATACACAAATAATTCATTTTTTAAAACCTTAGACCGTTGTTTTAATTTTATTTTTTGCAAATTTATGTTTTCAATTTTTGAAATTTTTCAATATAATTGGTAATTTTCGAGGTATGCAACTCTAAAATAAAAAAAAAACAATCTTCCGGAAGCAGTGATTTCATTTCATTTGTTAATAGGTATCACTCTAATCAATATGTTCCTTCACCTATCACAACAATATCAAAGAAGGTATCTGCTAGGAAAACTTTAGAAAATTATTTCGTTTCATCTATTTTCTTCATGATCTTGACAATTTAAAAAAAAATTCTCACCCAAATACCATTAAATTTCCTTCACTTCACTTCACAGTACCAAAACTAAATCGTAAGTATTATCTTGTTTAAATTTTGTAATACCACATTACCAACAAATATTTTTTCACAACACTGCTTTAAAATAAAAATCCAAGCTTTGATAAATCAAAATAAAAATGCTGTGCATCAAAGTAACTTACATGTCAGAAATTTGTAAACAATATTTTTGTATTCAATAAATTTCAATAATAAGGAAATAATTAAATTGTCACACTTACATTTCTATATAAATATTTAAATATTTATCGGCGAGTTAAAGAATGTGATAACTTCAGCAAAAATTAAAACAAAAATATCACAAACGGTAAATTGATTCGAATAATTTGAACTTGATCGGTTTCACTGTATCATCAACTTTTTTTTAAATTTTATGTCACTAAGTCTTCTGCATACGACAACTGGGTTCCAATTATTTATATTTTAAACAAAATTCAATTTTATTTAAATGATTTTTTAAATATAATTTATTCTTTTATCAATAAATTTTCACAGCCATTAAAAACTCTCGATATTTTAAAAACAAACAAATTGTTTTACAAAAAAATGCAATTATTGCTTTTTGAAAATTAAAACCAAAGTTCTATCTTATAACACTGATATCAAAAACTACTAACAACTGACTACGAATATCTTTTTCTTTTTTTGAATCAAAGACAACGTATTTCACATTTTATATAAAAATAATTCGCGTTGTGATAAATGTTTGGCACACAACCCGTTAAGTTCACTTCAAGATTGAAACTGAATTTTCAACAACAAACTGTAACACACGAAAGCCCCAACTTGATACAAGTGCCTTAGCCTCAGCCACAGTGCCAGCCAGCCAGCCAGCTACCTTAATAACAATTTTGCAGATAAATTCGCATTCATCAAAAAGAACAAATAAAAGATACAATAAAAGAATCTAAAGAGCAGACATTCTAAGAACTTTTGAACTTTTTTTTTTTTTAAATCTTTTTGTAGGTATTCTGATCGCTCACCAAAAGGGTGCTCTGCTAATTATAAATTTTGCAGAACTTTGAATAGCTACAGATTGAATTGAGTCTGTACAAATGTTATGGGTTTATGCGTGAAGCAGACAGAGATTGTGGCACACCGATCGAGAGGTTAGCGGTATGTTTTTTAGGTTTTGTTGTAGTTGTGGGTGGTTTGGGGCTAAAAGCTTTTCTTTGGCACCTGTACCGTTGAATTTTGGCCCAAATAAGTAGGTCCCTCTCTCTATTGTGTTTATTTCTCTCAGGTTTTGATCTTAAGAGAACTTAGATGTCTCTCTCACTCTCTTTAATATGTGTTGATTGGTGAGCTTTCTGCAAAGTCTGTAGCAGTGCTGAATCATCAACGGATACAACTGATCGTACCATTAGTCCGATTCGGTCGGAAAGTTCAGAATAGAATTTGTTCACCTTTTCAATCTTTATCTTTTTGACGTCATCTTTTTGTCGTATTTTAGTTTTGTTGTACCATCTGAGGGTAGTTAGAAGTATGTAGGTTAGGCTGGCGCCAAAGGGGTGGAATATTTTGAATTTCTTATTCTTGTTAGTTTCAATGGTTTTTCCGAATTAACACAAGAAAAGAAAAATAGGTATTTTGATTTATGAAGTCATTTTAGTGTTATTTTGCATACGTACGTAGGTAGGTACATAGATAAAGTATCTATGAGTTAATTTTTATTTTATTTTGTTTGTTTGTTTTGTTTCTTATTTTTTTTTTGTTTTCAAGTGATCGAAAAGTAAGCGGATGTGTTTTTAAGTTGATAAATAATCGAATAAATTCTTTTGGTTATTTTTTTTTTAGTTGGTGATTAAAATTAATATTTTCGAATTTAGGTAAATAAATAAAAAAATGGAATTGATGATTAACGATAATCGATCATTTTTAATAAATAGATTGACGTGATTTTGGTCAATGAAGAATTTATAGATTATAATTATATTAAATTATTTGTAAAAAATCTGGTTGTGTATTTTGTATTTATTTTTGTAGAAAGATAAATTTAAAAGGAGACATTGTTAAGTTTTGGGAAATCGTAAAATTTAACTTTTTATTATTTTGTTTCCTTAAACAACTGAATTAATTTATCAAATTATCTCCTTAGATTTTTTTTAAATTTAAGTTTTAACTGTTTTATATTTATTGATATTTTAGTATTTTTGGTAGGACTTGGATTTTTGTAAGAAATTAGTATAAGATGCAAAAGGTTTGAGGTCAATATCATTCTTTTGTGTGTATAGAATTTTTGATGTTCGAATGGGGTGAGAAAAGACTGACGAAATTCAATAGTTTTTTTTTTCAATACTAAAATTTTCAAAATTTAAATTATTAAAATTATTTCAAATTCGCTCTTTTTAAATCAATTAAAAATTATATTTGTGGATATTTAATTAACAGCCCCTGTGGAGCATTTGGTAAAATCCAACGAAAAGTCAGGAAATTTTTGAAATAAAGTTTTTTATTAGCATAAGAGGAAAATATGACCAACAAAACTGACTCATTTTTAGGGCATCTATACCATCGTAGTGTCATTTTTGCTACATGGCCCTCATACGGCCAATGATTGTTTATGGTTGTCCAGTGTGGTTCAACATTGCCCCTTCCCAAATGGAGAAGTTTCGGGTGTTCGAGAGACAGTGTCTTCGGCGCTGTCTCGGTTTGTATCGGACACCGGAATCTTCTAATCTGCATTATTATTCAAACGAGGTTCTATACAACGAGGCTCGAATCAATAGAATTGACAATTTCGTGATAAAACTTGTTCGGGGTCACATTGCGAGGGCTATGACTTTGACCAACAATTTGATTTTCGGTCCGTTCTATCCGAACGACAACTACTTCGACAATGCACGCTTGACCAGTGCGGCATGATACAGGATAGATTGGCAGTACCGCTTATCTACCACGTCAGGCGAAAAAACGTAGACCGGCGGCGGCTCCTGTATGAACGGGGCATCCTCGCTCGTGATGGAGCGGAGCTGCTTCGGTTCAGTAGGGCTGTGTCCGAAAAAGACCGCATTGATAGGGTGAAGCAGGAGAACCAGTTTTGGTGGCTTCAAACTGAAACTGATAATGGGTAATCCGGGTTGGGGTATTTTTGCCTTGGCCGGCTTACATACTTGTTTTAGTCTTAAGTTTTAGGTTTTAGTAGAGCAGGAATGGTGGCACAATAAAATAAAAAAAAAAAGAATAAAAAAAACAAAATCTCATAAAATACAAAAAAAAAAAAAGAAATCAAAAATACAAAAAAAATGCAAACACATATCACAGACAATATTATAAAAATCCTCGATGGAATTACAAATAGAAGGACATAATTGTTTTGCCGCTGTGGTTGTTCTAGTTTTAAGTAGTTTTTAGGTAGATTAGGTAATTTTAAGTTTTATTTTAAGGACTTTAGTATGTAAGTAAAAACCCCAAAAAATGATAAAGATTTTAGTTTTTAAACTTTTCTAAAAAAAAAAAAAAAAACATAAATTGAAATAAATAAAACAATCTTAGTTCGTAGGCCGAAAGGCATTAATTTTAAGAATCATGAATTTCTTAGAGCGCCCGATTAGGGCCAGTAAGTTATATTTAAGTAGAATTAATTATAGGCTAGTTTCCCATTTTGTCTGGCATGTAAGTAGAGTTAAGTTTAAATGAATAAAAAAATGAATTTCGAAAAAAAAAACAAAAAAGTGTCATTTTTAAATAATGTTATTGAGTTCTAAATGTAAGGTTATAAAGGTTATGATGAACTATTTCTGAAATTATTCAAATAACACTTTGATTTTGAAAAACATATGAAGGGCGGGGTTTTAAGGAATTTTTCATCAGTGGGCCCACACAGTATTTTTGTATTCAAAATTGGATTTTTGTAGATCTTTGGAAGGAGCAAAAATTAAATTTCAAATTGCTTCAAAATCTTCAAATATAATGGTTACCAATAAAAAATATGCATTTAAGTTAAGTTTACAAAAACAAAATAAAGCAATCCTCTTCCGAAAGGCATTGCAGCATTTGTCTTAGACAATGAATAACCGTTTACAAAAAAATAAATTTAATCGTCATTCTGCTAAGCGTTTTCGAGAAGATCATTTTCATATGTAAGATGACAGCTGTGTTGAAATTGAAAAAATTCTGAGAAGTTTTTGATACATAAGATGACTTCCCATCCCGTCTGTCAATTTGTCTTGCTTAAAACCTTAAGAAATTATTCTTTACAATATTTTGTGTGATATAAGTAATTTGAAGTCAATATCTTTCTTTGTTCTAGTTCTTCTAATACTTGAGTCAAAACTCATATTTTATCAGTTGTTTGTAGGTTTTCGTGTTTTGTTGTCAGTTGAGTTTTTCTAAAAAAAAATAACTAAAAACTACCAACAATATTTTGCATATAATGAATTTTTTTCATTTCAAAATCTATTTTTGTTAACGAGATCTTTAGTCAAAAATTAA
This sequence comes from Eupeodes latifasciatus, assembly GCA_920104205.1. Taxonomy (NCBI): domain Eukaryota; kingdom Metazoa; phylum Arthropoda; class Insecta; order Diptera; family Syrphidae; genus Eupeodes; species Eupeodes latifasciatus. The sequence continues at coordinate 19,660,897 of OV049925.1, forward strand.
TTTTTAACAATTTTAGTAGCATTTCTTGAAAGTTTTTATTTCTAATATAAACAAATACGGATAAGACTTTCCTTAAAGCAATATTTAACGTTAACAACAAAATTTAGCACAAAATGAAATCATCTTGAAATCAATATCTTCATCTATTCACGAGGTATCCAGAAAATAATATCAATTTTTACCAATTTTCCGTACTTTTTTTTGTAGATTTTAATTTTGTTTGAAAAAAACGAACTGTTGTAATTTTAATGAATGTTGAAAACTATATTTTCTGAAATTGGAAATTAGTTTAAAACAAATATTTTAAATTTTTAAAAGATATTTGAGTCCAAAATCAATTTTTACCAAGTTTTAGCAATGTTTTTATTAAACAATTTTACCAGATGTCAAAAACGCAATTTTTCGATGTATACAATTATTTTTGAGATACGATTATTTTTGTTCGTAAAATATTCCAGGTGACAAATGTTTTGTTTATTTTTATTGACTCTTTACAATGTATAATACAAATATTATTTGAAGTCCCTAGCGTTAGTGGTTCATGAGATATTTGAAGTTTTTAGATATAACAAAACATTGAAAATAGTAAGACTTTTCGGAATAAGAATTATTAAACCTTAATCAAACGTTTTAAGGTAGATGTTTGAGTGAGCGTGTGTGTCGTACGTCCGTACGTTCGTTCGCGACACCTTTTGTCGTCGACTATATCTCAATAACCAGCAGTGATATCGACTTTAAATATGTAATTTTTTTTCCAGACAATATCTTTCAATTTCAACATTTCCAGTCATCCCAGCTTCACAGAAACTAAAGAAAAATTGTGTCAAGTCTTTTTTTCTCTCCATGAGAAAAAAGTTTAAAAGTTTTTGCATTACAAAACTTACTTAAGAGTTACGAAAAAATATAGATCACTGATTTTTTGAATTAATTCGGAAATGCTTAGAATAAATACATTTCACCAAACGTGGTCTATTTTCGAAAAAGTAGATAAATGGAGAATTGTAAATTTTGCAAAATAGTTCAGCATTGAATGGATTAAAGTTAACTGATGGCAAAGTCGAAAAAGCTAGATATTATGTAAGTAAGTAAATGGAATTCGTACCCACGTATTATAATGAAGAACTTGTTAATCCTGAAACTATTCAAATAAAGAACCTTTCTTGTCACACTTCTTTTGGATTGATTAATACATATATCAAGAAGATTAATCAAAAGCATTGCATTTACTTTTTTACCTCAAGTGTAATTTTCAAGCCTTATGCTGCAGTATATGTCTATTAATTGCAATTCAATAATAGAAACAAGCTTTATTTTTCTTAAAGAAACCTTTAAGTTTAATTAAATATGTAAGTATCAACACACTTCATCGATTTCATTATCAACAATTTGAAGAAACATATTACAACTATGCGGAACTGTAATAGAAAAATAGTAGATATGAGTATTTAACAATTTAATTGATATGAACGATAATAATAAATGATGACATGATGATAATGATATTATGTTGTATATTATATACGAGTATGCATTTCTTCTTCTTTTTACTTTTTAAAGTAAAGTGCAGTCAAGAGCTTTGTTATTAAAGTGTCACTTGCCATAAATATCTCAATTATAAGAATGAAAAACATACAAGTTATACACGAACAGATGTTTAATATTAATAAAAATGTTTTATCAATCAAGTTCAATGGAAAGGTTTTCATTTTTTTTCAAAGTCTTTAAACAAGGTTGAGATCAGATAAAATTGAAATCATTCTTTGTACATTTAGAACAAAACATAAATAGTTAGTTGACATTTTTAAATGATGACTCACTAAAGTATGAAATAAAATGATGAATGGAAAAAGGTAATGGTTGATTTGAAACTCAAGGACATTTAATGAACATTTTATAAAACTTGAACAAATATATTATTGTTGTAGTTGACTATTTTTGTGATTTAATTTATCAATACTATTTTGTGTACATGATTTTCTAAATGAATTTTGAACATTGATGACGTCATGTCATATCAAACGACACAAAGTCCAGATATCAATATACAATTCACAAATTAAAATTGGTCATAAATAAAAATATCAATTAAGTCCGTTTATTTTTGCGATGTTTCTGATTATTATTATTTTGTACCATATTCAATCGGCGAAGAAAACAAAAAAAAAACAACATAAAGTTTAAGAAAAAAAAATAAACTAATTTAAAAATTATAAGAAAAATAAAAAGAAATAAATAAATAAATAAAAAATGATGACAATCAATTAAAACCATTATCGAAAAGAAATATGAAATGAATTTTTTAAAATGCATTGCATCTGGAATAATTGTGATTAACTTGACCTCAACCCAATATCAGACAGAGTATCTTTTATAATTTACGTAATCAAATAAAAAAAAAAGAAAAGAAAAATTGGAATGGAATGGAAAATAAAACAAGTGATGATGATGATGGTGATATGGTGCCTCTGATGCAGACGGAGGCAGTTACTAATTAGGTCAAATTGATTCGGAGGATTCGAGGAAATTACTTAACGCATAGGCTTATATTTAAAATTGTATGAGTATTTAAATATATAGATGGATTTCTTCTTTGAAGAGGCGTATAACTATGAGTTAAGATATAAAAATTAATGAATATATAACCTTTAGACCTGGTTATAATTTGTATCTATCATGTCATGTTGATATCATGGGGCATAGAAAATCAGCTGGAGGAAATTAAGTCGTGAAAAGATATCAACACCTTCAATGTCCTTGTAAATCGCGTTCCCATTGGTTTGACAAATTTTAATCCAATTTCTTGAAGAATTGTGTGTCAGTTTTGAATGGAAGAGCATACGTTTTCTTTTAATTAACTTAAATATTCTATAAATATAATTTTCAACAAATAAATCTTTAAATGTTTTTAATTTTTTTCTTTGAAGATTTTAAATTTAATCCGATTCCAATTAGTATTTGGTACTTAAAAAAATGACAACAATTTAGTTCTACCAATAAATGCCACATGTCAATAACTTATCCAGATATTGATAATTTTTATTCAATTGAATAGAAACTTCTGCATTTATTATTTTTGAATTGAATTTTTTAAATTTTGAATTAGTACCTACAATTTAAGACCCGGCATATTTTTTTAATTTCTTATGACTTTCTCATTAAAAGTTTCAATAGTTTTCAATATTTATTTCAGCAAATTTTTGAAGCAAATTTTTTAATTCTGTTATCAACGTTTTCATATTTTAAGAACTTCTCAGAATGCTTTTCGAATTCGGTGCAGCTGTTATCAAGTAGATATTGCAAAAAATTGATGGTTTAAAAATAAAAAAAAATTGATTATATTTTTAAAAACGTCTAGAGAACGTTAACTTAATTTATTTTCTGTAAAATGGTTAATTATTGTTTAAGACAAATGCTGCAATGATTTTATGAATAAGAGAGGAATAAAAAGGCAAATATTTTGTTATCATTTTTGTCGACTTTTCGAAATGCAGGTTTTGTTAGTTAATTTTATTTTGGAAATTGAACAACGATTTAAAATTAAATTTAGTTTGCTCTCTAAAAATACTTCTACAGTAAACCAAATTTGTATATAAAAATATACTGAAAGGAAGTACCGCTGGAAAATTTATTAATAACTTACAGTACAAATGTTTTACTATATCAATGTTGTTAAAATAATTCCAAACATTTATAATCAAATACATTACAACCTTAAATTTCTAACTGGAAATTTTAATTAAACTTGACATTATGATAGTAGAGAAGTCAAAAATGAGGGTCTGGCAATTCAGTTCGTCTGTACATCTGTCTGTCCTCACTTCAAAAGCTTTTGCAATTCGTGAGATTGTACTCCAACTTGAAAATTAAGTTAGTGGTACTTTTAAAGTTTTTATAATCGGTCCGATTTGTCTAATTGAAAGTTTTTACATTTCTCGACAGGGTCCTTAGAATATAAATAAAGGATTTTTAAAGAAATGTCTATGTGAGACTGTGTACGTACGTTTGGGAAGATTTTTTTTTAAACCGTGACGTGATACCAAACTAATATAATTTTGGAAAAAATACAATTAACGATTTTTTTTTATAAAACAAAAAACCTAAAAAACAATTGTCACCTCGAATGTTTTAGGAACAAACAAAGATTTCAGCTCCAAAATAATTATATGCGTTGAAGAATAAAGTGTTTTGAAATCTGGTCAAATTGTAAGAAAAATCGAATTGACAGTTTTTTTTTTTCTAAAAATAAACACATTTTAAAAATAGAAAAAGTTCGTAAAAATTGATTTTCGACTCAAACATCTTGTCAAAAATTAAAAACATTGGCTTCTAACTAATTTCATCTTATAGAAAATATTATTTCGACATTTAGTAATTTTTTTATATAAAAATCCAACATACAGTTTTGTCATAAAATTAAAATCCACAAAAATAGTACTCGAAATCAGTACAAAAATTATGTTCGATGTATTGACTTCAAAATGATTTCTTTAAAAAATCCAATCTGATTTGAAATAAAACTTTTAAGAAATGTTACTAAACTTTAAAAAATTGGTTTTCGACTAAAAATCTCGTTAATAAAAATAGATTTTGAAATTAAACTATTCCATCATATGCAAAATATAGTTTTTTAGTTTTTAGTTAAATTTTTTTACAAAAGTTCAACTTACAACTTTTTTTAAAAAACAAGAAAACCTACAAAAATAAGAAAAAACTGATAAGAAATGGCTTTCAACTCAAGTATTAGGAGAAAAAAGAAAGATATTGACTTTAAACTATTTATCTCACACAAAATATTGTTACGAATTTTTTTGTTAAAGTTTTAAGCAAGACATAATACTCCCACAATATATTCCAAAAATATGTATAGATCAATAGTTAACAATCATTTGTTTTTGTTTGTTAAAAAAACTACAATGTTTATTATGTTTAATTTTAAATCTGAAAGCGTTCACATATAAAAAGTTCAAAAAAATTGTTATCATGTTGAAGAGTGTAAGCAAACAACTGTGGCAGGTGCTGACTTCTTTAACCATTCCGTTCACGATTTAATTGTTTGGATATAAAAACCGAATTCTTTCAAATAAACTAACATAACATGACGTAAAAACAATATAAAATTTTAACAATTCAATTGATTATGCTTAGAATCAACAAATGTCCCCAATTCCCATCCAGCATGAAAGCTTTTATGACACATAAAAAGAGGGCTACATAATTCATCAAACGTAGGTTTTATGTCTGAATGTCTTATTTTTCTACAGCCTACTTTTGATAATGATAATCAGATTAGGAAAACAAAAAGAAACAGTCCAAAATACGTAGTAAATTACCCTAAAAATATACATTTAAAAACCTGGTCAATGTTGAAATGCATAAATCCCATTCATCCCATTTAGTAGCGCATTTCTGCAAAACCCATTTACGCACAGACAAATAAGAAAACATTGCCAATTTCACCAAAATAGATTCCACTTAAACTTATCGCAATTTTCTGCAAAACAAACATTTTAATATTCCAAAAAAAAAAACACCCTCTTGGCCCACTGAGCTGGACATAAACCATCGCTCGTAGAAAGAAAAATTGTGATCTTCTCAATCTTATTTCATATTTTTCGTGCATATTGCACCGGAAAAGAACAATAAGTGATTTCCAAAGATATACTATAACTAACAAAGATACCGTCATTGAGTTTCCTTAATTTATAATTAAAATGGCGATGGCGCCAAAATAAATTCCTATCCAATTTGAATACCAGGCCAATTTTGTTGTATTGAAAAGTGTTTGATTGGTTTGATCTTGAATTTGGGGCATGTTGTTGTTTATGAATGAAATCAAATAATAGAGATTCTTTCGTTATTTTGAAGAAAACATGTAATTGAATTAATAACGCTATATTTTTTCCAAAATTCCATACGCCTCACAAATTATTGATACACGAATATTGATGATGATGTGTGGAATGCTGCGTGTTTGGAATGTGTCAAGAAAAAGAATTTATTTATTGTTTGAGGGTTGTATTATAAACAATTTTTAAATTAACACAATTTAGGTTGACCATATTTACATCAAATTGAATGTTATTTAAAATTTATGGGTGTCGTCGTCGTAGGTTTATAGATTTGCTAAAAGAATTTTTGCCGACATAATATTAAGCTGTCAAAAAATGGAATGTGTTACGAATTTGTTCATAGAATCAAAGTGCGGCATGAAATTGATACCGCATGTTTCTTGTCGGAAAAAAAAATGGAATAAATTATATTGTAAATTGGCAACCGCAGCCGCCGCGGCACGACGTCAACAGTTTTGTAGGCCAGATTCATTCAAAAGCGGTATAGAATAGAACTTTAAAGCATGAATGATCTAAGCAGTAACATAACGTACATACCTTAAATATGAGTGTTTAAAACGTTATCAGTTGTTTTGTGATGACGTGTTGACAAAAATGTGGTTTGAATTTATGAATAATTTAGAATTCTTGGAAATGATGGATTGCTAATAAGCTTAAAAAGTGGTAATGTACAAGTAATCAATTGTAAAGCAAATTAAATGTTTTTGTGATTCATTTTTTAGTTCATTTGGTGTGGGGGTATTTTTATTTGACTCATAAAATGTTTTAATCTTTACCAAATTTGGTTTGACAGTAATCCGTCATATTTAAATATTTGTACAGCAAACTTAGTTGATAACAAAATAAATAGAAATGCACCTAATAACTGGGATAATGGAAAATTAAACTGTGCAACTAGAACTAGAACCATACAATCAGCTAGTCAAATATGGGTCACGTAAGGTTTGGTAATTTTGTTTCTTGATATTGCTGAACTTTTCTAATATTGCAGAACTTTTTTTGAAAAATAGTGTTAAAACAAATGTAGGACTCTTTGTAGACTGTTCTAAATTGGTTTTTTTTATTAACTTCTCATACGAAGTTATTGTAAACAGTCCGATTTGTCGAATTGATAATTTTGACATTTCTCGACGTTTCAAGCTTTCTACAATCTAAATCAAAGGTTCTTAGGGATATGTCTGGGGATCGCATGTGTACAAAAGTTCTTAAGTTCATAAGTCCGTGTACGTCCGTTGTAACTTTTTGGTCATACACTTCACATAAAGACGAGTTTTTGAAAACCGCTTAAAATTCCTTAATATTCTCTAAAGGAGGTTGACACAATTTAAATAACACTATGTGTATCTTAAAAATGTTAAAATTATGTTGAAGCCTAGCATTTTTCTAAAAATAATACATTTTGTTCTTGTTTGACATTTCTATAGACGCGAGGAACGTTTCAAAAATATAGAAAATGAGAATGTTCGACAGAAAAATGTGAAATTTTTTGTACGAAAATAAAAGTGAATCTGATATGAAGAATTTTAATGGCTTCTTTTTTAAGTATATTTTCGGACACAATTTTCGGTAGTCTATTACATATTACTATCATAATCAGTCTACTAACTCGTAGATTGAAGCTGATGCCAGAAGACAAATTCTATACATTTTTTTTTTTTTCAATTCAGTTCTCCAGAGATCCAAAGCTTTTATATTGAATTAATAGATATGAAACCTTCATTATGTTTTTCAATAAGCCATTAATTTTAAGAAATTGACACTTTTGCCTTTTTTGTGTTTAAATCTCAGTCCTAGAACATATAAAACAAGTTCGCTTCAAGAAATAGATTTCTTTAATTTTTAAGATTTTAAAGGTGTTTGTAATTAAAAGAAAATCAATTTGAAAAAATATGCATCATAAAAAATAAGATGGAATTAAAGACGAGTTTCAGGAATTTAAAGGCCACTTAACATCAAATTGGTGATTTCTTATTCAAAGTTTCTTTTTAAGAAACTGAATATTTGCTATTTTGTCTCAGAAAAGATCTTATGAAAATAATTTAAAGCATTACTAAAGTTTTTCTAAATTCTAAATTGTGTGAAAACAAAGATTTTAGTTGTTTTTGACAGCAAGCTTTTTGGTGATTATCGTTAAATAACTTACAAATCTTTAGATGAAATCTTTACTCATACAACTTAACTGTATTAGCTTTATTACTCATATGACCCCCCCCTGGATCGTTAATTGGGCAAGTTGATGAATTTGTGTTGAGCGTTTGCAATAAAGCTGAATTTCCGATGCATATTATATTCTTAGTCCAGTCCTCAGTTAAAAGTAGTACTTTTAGTAACAAAGTTTAAAAAATAAATATTTAAAAATATAAGGGAGATCATAGAAGTATTAGATTATATTTTAGTCGAATAAAATTTAATGAAAAATTACCTTACTTTAAAAATATACTGCCTAAAGAATTATCTCAATTTTTATCGGAGCAACAATAGTCGAGGGTGGTGAAAGAGGGTCAAGCATACTTCTTCCAGACATAACTTTAACAAAAAATAATTACCTACCTAAATATATGATTTTGTTAAATTTTTGACCCTTTTTCCAAATCTAAAAAATGTTCCAAAAATGGTATAAGGTGTGAAAACTTTTTATTTTTTAGATGAGTGTGTACTATTACTTTTTTCAATAAAAAAACATATATTTTTTGAGTAATTTTTGAAAAATTTTTAGTCAATTCCTTTTCTTAAAATATTTGACTCTTATAAATATTTGACTATAATAAAATAAAAGCATATTTTAGGGAATGTGAAAATCGTTTAAATAAGGCTCTCCAGTAAAATTCAATTTTGTCGGAATTTTTTGAAGTAAATATCTAATTTTCCTAAACTAATTTTACGGTTTTATGTTTTTTTTTTTCATTTGTTTTCCAAATATGATAAAACGATTTAAATTAAACGTCGCACTCATTGTTATTATAAAATGCATCATTCAAAATTCTCAAAACATACTTTTGTCACTTTTGCTGTATTGAATTGCAAAATTTCTAATTATAGCTGAATATTTGTCGCATTGACGAAATTTAATCATATTTTTAAAACAGTTGTTCAATCAAATAAAATTCCTAGCAAAATAATAAACAAATCGGAAATACTTAAAACGCTTTTGTTTGGTAAGATTTTATTAATAAAACTGTTTTTTTTTAATAAAAGCAATTGATTTTTTTAAATGAAACACAAGAAAAAACATTTTGAAAGCAAGTGATACTTTCTGTTTATTTAAAATTTAGCCCAACTGTTTTTTTTATTTATATTTTATTTCTCATTCATATCTTTACCTGCATACCTTATTTTCTTAATTGAATTTGTGATTAATTTTTGTACACTTCCATTTGGATTATATTGTTTTTTAATGACAGTCAATCAAAATCTTGTCGTTAATAATTTTGAGTACCTTTGATTGTTACGTTAAAAATGAGTTTCAAGAAAAAATGACCCTGAAAGTTTCATTCACATTTTTATTACCTATCAATTCAAAAAATAAAAATTCTTTAAATTCCATTCTTATCTTTTGATAGCATAATTAAAAATGATAGCAATTTTCTTAAGAGTTACCTGAAATTCTTTTTGCGTAAAAAGCTTTTTTTTGATAAGAAATCATATCATAGTATAATTATTAAGTTTCATATATTTAATATCGTTTTTTTTTATCGGGTGACCTATTTTAGTTTTATAAAAAAAGAAATATTATAGGGGCGGTAAAAGTATATGCATAGTTTCATGTTCGACTAGGACAAGGCCAAAATATATAACTGAGTTGCGTCAGTAAAAAAGGCGTATATAGTTAAATATGTAAAATATTATAAAAAATAAGGCAATAATAAAACAAAACTAAAGTTAATAGAAACAAGATAAGATCTCAGGAGATAACATTCTTAAACTACACAAATTACGTCAAATAAATAATACATATAAATGTTCAAAGTAAAAATGAAGAGTGATTTGTTAAAAATAACAACAAATTAAAATGCGTATACCCCCAAGAGTATCATAGTATAAGAATCATTTAGTTTAAGTTTTTTTATTTGTCAACAAATCAAAACTTAACTAATTTTATGTAGACTAAGCGAGATCGCATAAATATTGTCACTTTTCTGGCAAATGGACACAAGTAATCCAAAAAGTGACGTTTTTAAGAAAACACCTCAACAGTAATTCTTGACCCCTCAACTCCTGAAATTACGCGCACAAAACATTGATTGAGAGTTATAATTCATAAAGGCCTGGTTCTCTACGAACTGTAATACTACCAAATGTTTCAATTTACTTTTTAAAGTTCTTTTATTGACAACATGACTTACTTGAGGCAACTCAACTTTTTTTTATATTTTTTTATATTCAAATATTTAAATAAAAAATAAATCGAAAACCAAGTCAAAATATTGCTCTCAGACAAAAACTAAAAATTTTTATTGAATATCAAATAAAAAAAATATTGCGTATATGCCAGAGAGTACCATTTGAGAATTATTCCTCTAATTTGTTTATTTTTTTTAAGCAACATTTTAATATTCTTGGCTGATTTAAAATTTTGTTAAAAGAGTGAAATGATTTTCATTTAAAAAAGGAAATATCGCCTATATATGTATATAATTTAAAAAATAGGCTGGGATGCGACCCACACTAATAACTTCCCATACCGTCTGTCGATTTAACTTTCTTAAAACTTTAACAAAATATTCATAACAACATTTTGAGTGAAATAAGGAATTTGAAGTCAATATCTTTCTTTGTTCTTCTAGTAAAAATAAACAAATTAAGTGCTGCAACAGTCCGTTAAGAACTATGGCCTAGTGACTTACAACTCTCAACCATTCTTGTGTACGAGTCAAGTCAGTAATGGAAGGGACCTACAGTTTGTATGCCTAATCTGAACTGCTTATTTGAGAAAGCACTTTTCATGACAATAATTACTCTTGAAGTAGTTTTTAATTCCTCGCAAGAGACAGTACCCGTGAAATAAACTTTAGATGGCAAATCCGCGATTAAATCCAAGACCTTTGGCATGACAGTCCTACGCCCTAATCATCACGCCACGAGTTCTACAAGTTTTCTCCTAGTACTTGAGTCAAAAAACTTTTTTTTATCAGTTTTTTCTTGTTTTTGTAGGTTTTCGTATTTTGTTAAAAAAGTTGTTAGTTCAATTTTTCTAAGAAATTAACTAAAAACTACCAAATGTTTTTTAATTTGATATCAAAATCTATTTTTGTTAACGAAATTTTTAGTCGAAACCCCATTTTAACCAATTTTAGAAGCGTTTCTCGAAAGTATTTATTACTTATATAAACAAATACAGATTGGATTTTTCTAACAAAATTTAGCACAGTGTGAAATCATTTTGAAGTCAATACCTTCATTCATTAACATTAAATGTTTACCAATTTTGAGTACTATTTTTTGCATATTTTAATTTAAATGAAAAAATGACTGTTGAATTTTTATAAAAATTTACTAAAAAATGTCGAAAATAACATTTTTCATAAGATGAAACTAGTTTGAAACCAATATCCTTAATTTTAGAAAAGATACGAGTATTTGAGTAGAAAATCAATTTTTACCATCTTTTAGTAATATTTTATTTTGCTGGTTTTATTTTTTACAAAAACAACTTACTTTCAATTCGATTTTTCTCAAAATTTTACCTGATGTCAAAAACGTTTGGAGATAAAATCAGTTTTTGTTCTTAAAATATTGATATTGTAAAAAGACCACTCAATTTGTTTGAGAGTCCTTTCTGCATCTTACTGCGTTTATTTATTTGAAGTCGATATCTCTATTGGTTCTTGAGGTTTGACAGACAAAAAAAGGTTCCCGAATGTATTGGCGTACGGAGAAACAGACATCACTCTAATAAGTCGAGAAATGTCAACATTTTTCAATTTAATAACAATAACTTCCTATGGGAAGTTAAAAATCATTTTATATAACAAAGAATAACGTTTTTGATATTTACTATACACTTTTTGGAAAAATCCAACTTCAAAAAATGAAAGCTAAGATCTGGCAAAAAATAATTTTCGACTCAAATATCTTCAAAATGAATAAAGATATTGATTTACAACTTATTTCATTTTAAACAAAACTTTTTGTTAGCACATGTTAAAATTTGTTAAGAAATCTAATTGACAGTTTTTCTTGTATAAATTTAAGTAGAGCCATAAATATTACTACATTGATTTAATGTCTCGAAAATCAGAAAGCAGCTTGAACTTCAGTTTTTGATTGATTGAGGGTTCAACCTCTGCCTGAAGTGCAACATTAAAGTTTTATCACGGGAACTAATGCCTCTTGCATTGAATTTTTGTACGAACTTTAATGATACCTAAGGTTTATGTCTACTTTTTGAAGTTCTTTAAATGTCAACTTTTAACTTTATTCAAAACTGCTTTTAAAGTAGATAGGGTCGTCAAAAATTGTAAAAAATTAAGTATCAATTTGGTTGATGACATTTTAATAAATTGTGTCTTTTTACACGATTGGTTTTCTAGCAATACTTTTTTTCGAAGTTAATCTTTTTGAAAGCTGTCACTTGATTTATCTTCGGTTTGGTTTGGCATTTCAAAATAAATAGACTTACTCCTGTGTTTTTAAATTATAAAATTGTATGTTCTTTGGGAGAAGCAGTATTTTGTCTTTATGTGGAATACTTCACAGCCTTAAACCTTTTTGAGAAAATGCAGCGAGTTTAAAGTTGTGCATCAGTCTTATACAAACCAAATACATATTTTATTATTATCCTCAGGCTTTAATTATATATCTACGTTTCATAATTCAAATGAGTTAATTATATTAAGCTAATTATGGAAAATATAATTACATAAAGTATGTAATTTAAAAACACTCACCTTAAAAAATACAATACTAAAAAGATCGCTAACATTGAAATATCATCAACCCAGTAGCTTAATTATTATAATAAAGAGTCACACCCACTTACTTAAAATAAATATTAATAAAATAAAACGCAATGCAATATTGAAAACTTATTCATCCATAAATTATTGCTCAATAATATAAATATATCTACTAAATGCCGTAACATAAACAGAACACCTTCAATATGTTTATATATTTTTGTTTTCTATTTTTTTAAAAGTGGCTTAAGTTAGAGTGAGTAACTAACTTGGCATGTCTATGCCTACGTCATAAACATTGACACAAGTGGAATTACAACTTTTGATCCAACAAATGATCAAACATTTAATTATTGGAGATTATTCACGATCAAATATGGCTGACATAATCTTTCAGCACGTGTGCATTGTGCAATGCAAGGCAACGATGATGCTCTACACGGCAATTAATTCTATGAATATGTACCTATTCTAAGAAAAAGCTTTATGAATTTCACATACCCTCAATGTATATTTTACATTAAACTAATCAATATGCAAATTTATTACATTTCACTTTGAAAATATTGACATAAACAAATGTTCCAGTTGTGGAAATTTTAAATGTTACGAGCTTCTATCTAAATAAACACTGCTGTTTGTGGCATGGAAGAAATGCATATCGAGAGTGATGTGGCATGTGAACTATTAAAATGGGAACTGATGGCACACTTAAAAAAAAAATCTAGCGTGTGTCATGTCTGACTCAAGCCGGAATTCACGTGAAAAGGTGTTAACTGATGTTGTTTTATATACGACTTTGACGACGGGAAAGAATTATTTTCATCGAAATGAGGCAATATCGATTGATATTAATTATTTGATCATCCTTGGTACAGCTATAAATGTATGTTGTTTGAATATTTTATATACATTGCGTCAGTAATTTTTCTTTAAATCTATGTAAGCGGTTTTCCAATAAGATGTTTCATTTCAAATATTTCTTCATTGGGGCAGTTTTCACGTTTAAAGCTATTATCTTTTGATATTTGACAAGTAAAAACAGTAAAACAACCAAAATCTTTGTTTTTACACAAATTAGAATTTGGAAAAACTTTATAGTAATGCTTTAAATTATTTTCATAAGAAGGTCTTTTCTGAGAGAAATAGCAAATATTCAGGTTCTGAAAAAGAAACCTTGAATAAGAGATCACCAATTTGATATTAAGTTTCCTTTAAATTCCTTAAAATCGTCTTTAATTCCATCTTATTTTTTTTGGCGCACCTAATAATGTAAAGGCTTTCTTAAAGTCTTTCAAAATTGATTTTATATTAGATACAAAAACTCTTTAGATCTTAAAAAAATTTTAAAATCTACTTTTTGAAGTGAATTTGCTTTGGATGTTCTACAAGAACTGATATTAAAATACAAATTTCAAGAATATAAATGTCCCAAAAACAGCAAAAGTGACACTTTCGTTAAACTAGTGGCTAATTGAAATAAACATTTTGAACGTTTCATATCTATTAATTTGATATAAAAGCTTAGAATTTTTAAAAAGAGATTCTGCAACGTATTATTTGGGAGTTTCATACTAAAAAAATATGTAGTATGTCAAACAAAGAAAGCCAGAAATTTCTTCATAACAGATTTTGTTTTATTTTCGTACGAAAAAACATCACATTTTTCTGGCAAACTTTCTCATTTTCTGGGTTTTTTCAGCTTTAGTTTCGTCGCGCGTTCCTCCCATGTATAGATATACCAACAAGAAAAAAATATATTATTTTTGAAAATAAAAACAGTTACGTTTCAATAGAATTTCTAACATTTCTGCGTGAAATACTCCAAAAACCCTCTAAACTATCGTTTTTTAGCTATGAACTATGGCATATTTAGAAAACTGTTGGGAGACTTGAATTCTTTTATGTGTAGGAAGTCGTCCAAATTATATAGTAAGACCATGACTTTCTGGACAATAGTGTTTTAAAATAATCTAATAATCACTAAAGTTTTGTTTTTGCCCTTGAAATATGTATGTAAATGTAAAGTTAAACTACAAATTTTGTTATTTAAATTTTGCCAGCCTCCTTTAGAGAACATAAAAGAACATTTTAAGGAGGTGCTCAAAAACTCATCTGTATGTTTAGTGTGTCTGGATTCGTTTTTGGCGTTAACAGATGATGGTCAAATTAATTAATTTAGGGCGATTCTAATTTTTCTCTTAGGTTTATTTGATTTGTTAAACTATTTTCCCGAGAAGAATTGAGTTATGAGTCTTTGGAATTTAACGTTTCTAGATAAAATCATATTAAATCTGGGTTAAGTAGTAGGTGTATCATACACACAGTAAAAATTGGCAGCACAATAATACATTTTTTAAATATCATTGCTGCTATTTAACTTGTATTGTAAGCTTTTTATTTTTAATATTGGATATATAACTTTTATACATACAGGGTTCTACTTGTGTCGTTCAAGACCAAATTTTACAAACAGCAATTTCTTAATAGAATTCCAACAATTATTTTTAATTGATTGTTATCAAGTTACCCACATGTAAAATCAAACAATTTAATAACAACAAATTATACATCTACCAATAATTGTGTCAAACTGTCCGTCATAGTGATGAAGACAAGTTCAATTGAAATTACATACTCGTATAAAATAACTTTTCTTTTTTTTGTCTTGTATGTCTACAAACTTAATCATCATTCAATTATATCGCACAGAACATGAACAATCTTTAATTTTATCAATTCAAATGTCAAAATACAAAATCGGTTTGGCTGATTTATGGTCTTACCTATCGGCAACAAGCTCATGTCCGCGAATTAAGACCTATGAATCTTTTTCGTTGCTATAATTATCATTCATGATGTCTTAAAAGAGCTTATCTTAAGGGGTAAGGAGGATACAAAGTCCATCCTCAGCTTTGTACAGGTAAATATGTATATTGATGGCTCATCGATTTCGAATTTGGCGCCATGCAGAGGTTCATATAATTTAGGCTGTCTTATTTTCCACACTACAGCGTGCCGATGGCGTTTAGAAACCTTTTGCAAAATTGGTAGACACAATGACGCATAGAGTGTGTCTCATAAATCATTTGGACTTATAGTCAAGTTTTTGAATTGTGAATTTCTTGCCAGAGGTGTTATTTTAGATTGGAACTGTTTGTTTTGTATTGTTATTCTTATTCGCTAAAATGTTTGCAAAAAAATTTTGTTTTTAATATTCGGCCAATGATCTTACAATTTGATTTGTTGCCAAAAAAGAGAAGACAATTTGAATTTTTAAAGACGTCATACACTTGTTTGAAGAGATGTGTAAGAAGCCGAATATTATAAGAAGTGACTCACGAATCACAGTTTGAAATTAAATTTGTCATCCTTTCTATTTTCTGCATTAATATTTGTTAAAAAAAGAAATAAATACTGGCCCTAATAGTCAGCCCTGAGGCATACAATATTCGTTGTTTACATATTAAAATATGACATTAAAATATGACATAAAAATATTACTAGCTGAACACAATGGTAAAGCTGAAGCTGAAGTTCGTGTTAGTGTCAAAGTTGAAAAGTACGAAAACAACACACAGCGCTACAATGAGAAGTTGAAGCTGAAACGCAAGTTGGGTGAACTATTACTTTTGATTTCAGGCTGCGCAGATTTTTGACATTTGTATGGTTTATATGGCTACTTGAGGGATCAAGTTGAAAACTTTTGATTTGATGTTGAGCTTCACTATTGTGGAAGTCCTTTGCTTCAAAATACGCGTTTTTAATGACAGCTTCTGCTTCAAGCTTCGCCCATTGTGTTCAGGCTGTTATTTGCAAATGGTGTGTCAAATGTCAATTCTTCTTTGACATTATGAAGTAAAGGCATGAACCACTTACACTTTTTGCGGAAAAGTTCTTAACTGCTAACAATTTTGATACACCTATTAATCCTACCAAGATACTTCTCACGCTATAAAGCTTTAATTGATAGTGTTGCGTGGCTCGTTGCCCAGTGGGTATTTGGTAGAATCACATAATTTCGATATTTCATATATTTTCAGCGATGTAATATCTTAAATAACTAGCATTAAACTAATATTATGACAATTGAAATAAGAGTTTGAGTTTGACAGACGTAAAAAACTCTAGCGCTATAAACTCGAAACCGCAAACTGATCGCCACTTTATTTTTTTTTTTTTCAGTCCATTTCTGCCTCATTTTCGTATCGATTTTCAATCGACAATCATTGAAAGTCAGATGAAACGATAAGACTTCAAAATGAATCACCTGAGAAGAGTAGATATAAGGCAGTGTTCACATATGACTCTTTTTAAAACGATTTATTTTGACATCTAATTGTTTCATCTCGCTTCTAATTGGTGGTTAAGAAGAGATAGAAAAGTGAGGCAGACATTTTAACAAGATATTGAAACGTCAACATGAGTCAATTTCGTTCTCTTTCATTGAAGAAATTTTTCGAAAAGATCTTGACACATGAATCATCGTACAAAAATCTAAGATTTTTAAGTGTCCATTTGACATGTGATAAGAGCGCCTCCTTGTCTTCAATTAAAGTAACAGATGTTTTTCGTCATAGACATAGTTCAGTAGTCTAAAAGGAACATATGTAGATTAATTATGTAAAGCCTACTCGTTAAGCATAATAACTTAATCAATACACCATTGAATTGAATCTTCATTAAACAGAACTACATTATATAGACCCAGCCTGTCTTGGCGTTAAAATAAACATTTAAAGCTTCTGTCGATTACAATTCAAGTGCAATTCGATTACATATTCAAACTAGAAAATAAAAACACAAAACAATGAATGCAAATTGCATATAAATATTGACAAAAGGCGTTCCATTCAATATAGAAACAGCTGCTATTTCTAGTATGACATCACTATGACAGAATATGTGCTCAGCATTTGAAAGTCAAGCTGGATCTCGCAATTTGTTGTTATAGATTATTTCATTGTCAATTTCATCATTGAAATCGATTTCCTACTCCTTTCTGATTTTGCAACAAGACTGCATTGCGTCTTGCCACAAAACTTTTTATTACTATACCTACTTAATCGGACATGGCGATTGGATTGATGGACATTACTCAGTTTGTATGATGACAACTCAACAATTAGTAGTCTACACTTCAAAAACTTTAAGTAGCATGAAAGTGTTCTATGACATTACGTGTAAACCCGATTGACAGATATAGACGATTAAAAATATATACATATGTACGTGGGAAGATAGTGGCGCACAGAAACGTCAGTCTTGTCTATACGTCTCATCAGCAATAAAAGATTTCAATCATTTGAATTGTCTATACCTATGGGTAGTACTCATGTGGTTCTATATGGGAGAGTCCTTTTTATTATGGTTGCACTTTGATTAACAATTACACTGCTTTGATCGATTGACATTTAAAGCAGCAATTCAATGAAGTCTTTGTCTCACTCTGGCTGATTCACATATTGACACAGTAATCATCACAGTCAGCAATGCGTTAAAGTGATGATTATGCAAAGAGAGTCATTTGTCAAGTTGATTGACAATTGATGATCTGCAATTGGGTATTCGTTTTGAATGCAAAGTGATTGTTTTAGTTCTGAATGAAAAAGTATATGTATGTAATGTAGTCTAGATACATAGATGCCATCTTTGTAGTAAATGTATACGATGCGTTTGTATGTAATGTACGCCTGAGTGTTGATATCATAAGAACGATTATGGATATGGAACTTAATGAATTAAAAGTGATTTATTGATGGAAGAGCTTATGGTTGACATATGGTTTAAAAGTGTCAATGGCCCACTTTGGTGGTTTAAATGGAAGGTTCTACAAGCTCACATCTGCTTTATAAAAAGCATTTAATTAGATCTTTTGTTGCACATTGATATCTTCTTCACCTACAGAACGTGAGAGTGTTGCAGAGCGAGGAAGTGTGGTGGGTTATAAAAAAGTTTTGTTCAAGACTCAGAGGCTGAGGTTACTCTACGTTCTACAGTACTGAACTAAACAAGGAGCGTGGTTCTTACAGAGCTATAAGTAATGGAAGACACAGATTAATTATAGATTTTAAAATACTGTCAAGGAAATCAAAATGTGGAGATTTGTTTGCTTCGGCTTTTATACAATTCCATTTTTGACATTTCATTTTAGTATAACATTCTATTTAATTTCTTTTGACATTTCATTTAAGGGTTAAATTTTATTTGACATTTCATTTTTTTGGCATTGCCAGGTTAAAGTAATATACATTTATATAAACAGTTGCCAAAGGGAAGTTTCATTCTAATATTTAAAAAAGAGAAACTTTTCACTTTGCAAGAAAATAAAATAATATCGTGCAAAGGGTTTTACAAAATTTGCAAAGCAAAAAGACTTTTGACATTTGAAAAGTGAAAAGTAAAAGTGTTTCACCAATTTGAAATACATTTTTGTAATTAATTCGAATTTTGAAAAGTTACAAAGTAAATCTTAAGTTGTGTTTGTTAAAATCATATCTTTATTAAATAAATTGGTGAATCAATATCTATCAAGGTACCGTCGATACATCCAGATACGTAAGGTAATTCTCCTTGAGAACAAAATTGCGAAGTTCTATGAATAATTTTGTGCCCAGAAAATTGTGTTAAAGAGAAATTCATCAATGACTAGCAAACCCCGCGAACTCCGTTTCGCCACCAGATGGATTCGTTTTTTGTAATATTTCGTTTGGGGATTAAAAGATGAAGAAAAATTATTTTTTTTGTTTTATATTTGAAAAGGAAAAAATGTATTCCATTTCACAACAGTAATGAATTCATTTCGATTACAAAAATGAAGTGTAATTTAGTTGAACTTCTATAAGTAAAAAATGAAAGTGAATCCAAAGTAAATACTGAATCGAAGCGTTATACTTGTCCGAAAATTATCCGTTTCATTGAAGTGCTCTTTTGTAAACCACATTTTTTGTTTTTTGGTCTGACGTTAACACAAACAAAGATGGTTTCCATGTGCAAAACAATGATTTTCTAAATTTATCCCGCAAACACTAAGCGATTGGCGTTGCGACGTGTTCATTGTCATTGCGAACGCAAGGCGAACCGGAAATTGCAATCGTTTGAAGTCAAACGAAAGATCAGTCGGAATCATTGGTATTCGAGGAATACATACATTTTCACCTGCGTACTTTCCGTTAATAATGGTTGCCTCAATAAAATTTGGCATAAGTCTTTTCACCCCAAGTCGAGTACCGTTGCCAAGTCGCGGTGAATTCAAATTACGCAATATCATAATAACTGAACTGACTTTGAGTTGCAAGTTATGTGGTGGAAATCCTGGTAACTACAGAGAGTTCAAAAACTCCGTTGGATAATTTACTACATCATCGGGATTTGTTATGTAATTAACGGATTTGTATGCCACCAAATCGCCAGCGATTTTTGATTGAATGGTGAAATTCAGTGCGTGTACATCATTATTCCTTGCAGCGAGAGTTGATCGTTGGCTTACCAAGCATAATTCTGATAATTCTTACTAATGTTTGGGAAAACATTTTCAATAAGAGCTTGCACTAATGCTTCGTATACTTGTTTTTGCTGTTCATTCAGCAACGGCACATTATTTCGAACGAATTGCAGCTCTCGATTTAATTCTTGGTTCAATTTATATTATACATATGTACATAGATTATCTGTTGTTCTCAAAATATTCTACGTGACAAATATTTTGTTTCAATTTTTTGATTAAAAAAAAAGATAACTGATTTTTTCGAAATCATACCAAATTTGCCCGGAATGTGTAATACGGAATTTTATATAATTGGATTTGGGGTCAACCAAATTTTTAAATTTTTTCTTATGATAAAAAAACACTTACTAAATTTTTTAGAAAGTCATTTTTGCATTTTTTTTCTTATTATCTTTAAAACAAACGTTATTTCAAGTCAATATCTCCGAATTTTCTAGAGATATGGTTGACTAAAAAAGGTTCCCAAAAGTAAGCTTATAATAAAGGGCCCTTGAAACATCAAACAATTTAAAAATGTTCAATTCCACAAATCGGAACTTTTACAATAGCTTTCTATGGGAAGCTAATCGGAGTTCACCGCTTTTCTGTTGAAATTTTTCCTGAATTTTGTCTGCTATAAACCTCACGGAGCCCAAGACCTTTCCAACGAATGGAAAACCGTGGAAATCGGTTGGTGCGTTCTGGAGTTATAGCGTCAGGAAGGAAAACCCGACTTATTTTTATATAGTAGATTATATATGACATTCGATGAACTGCTCTGCATACTGTTGCTTTGCTTATTCTTTGCATAGATCCAACACGTTGATATTAAGCTCCATTCCAAGCTCTTTAATCAAAAACTCTTTTTTTTGTAGAAAAATCATTTCTGATTTCGAAGTTAATTCTTTCTTTCAATAGTCCTTGGTCATTATTTTAATTTCTTCGATTTATTTACAACAGCTTTTTTAAAAAAAAATTGTTTTGAGATGAATAAAACGTGTTTAAAATTAATATTCTTGGTAAATTCGTCAAAAAAATAGCCCTTATCCATCGTCTTTTTAACTTATATTTACTTCGTCATTTTCAAAACGGTTCATTTATTTATAAGTTTTCGAAAACTCTTTGAAACAATCTCGTTTTTGCAAATACAAATTTCTCTTTGCAGATTACTGAAAAGCTTTTAAAAATTCTAAATATTATTTGGAAAGTTTATTTTTTGGTGAAACAAAAAGAACAAATACTCGTACTTTGCAAAATGACAGAACTTTTCACTTTTTAGAAAAGACATTACAGTATGCAAATTTGAGTTTTGTGAAACGTATTTTGAAAACTTTTCAATTCAATAATTTTCTCTTTGCAAATTTGCGTTAGTGTAATTTGCAAAGTAAAAGTGGAAAGTTGCAAAGTGAAAGTGTCCAGGGCCCAGATCGCATCTTCGTGAAACATGGTCAGGAAGTCTTTCTTGCTGAATTATGACTGTTTAGTATACTTGTATGGCACGTAGCTACGCGTTCTTGTTGAACATTAAAATCATCCTTATTAATATCTTTCGATTCCGGAGACAAAAAGTCAATAATCATAGCTCAATAGTGCCATCCATTCACATTAACAGTTTGTTTAATTTATTATGTCGACGAGAAATCAATAAATCTAGTTTTTAATCCAAACTACGGGCTACATCAATATTCTCAGTTGCACAAGGTTTTTTTGATATGTAATTCACATGACTAACTTGCGCCAATAACGCAAATTTATCCACCTGTATAATTCCATATTTAGTAATGGCATTGTTGTTATTTATCATATATTTATGTATGTTAAAAGATGACAGTTTCAAAAGTGACAGCTGGCTATGAAACTTCTTATTGGAAAAGACTTTGTTTAAAAGTGTAAATAAATTAAAAATAAGCTGTGTTTAACTTACATATAAACGCTTTACCTACAAATCTTCTAAAAACATATATGTAACACTCTGTTTTGAAATAATTATTTTCAAAAAAAAAACTTTTATTAATTGACAAGTAACTAGGACACGTGGTAATTTAATTATAATATTTTAAAAGCAGCTGCGTGCAACTTACATAAAATAAATTCCATGAATTTCACATTAATCATTTTGAAACGTAATAAATTTAATTGACGGTTTTGAACTAAACCATACGATTTTTTATTTGCATAAATAAGTTAATAAGAATTTTTTGTGATTTTGGTGAACTTAGTTAGGCTGACTCTAAGCTTACTTTAGTTAAGTACTCTAAAGAATAAATTGAATTAAAGAAATAATTGAAAAGTCTTGTTTTTTATTAGATTAAAGTGTGATAATTTTTTCATAATTAGTGTTAGAAATATTGAAGTCATATGATCGTTAATACCTTTTACTACAAAGAAAAAGCCCCGCGGATTATCTGTTTAACCTCTCTTTCAAATACCGAATCCGAATTCCAAAAATATTGACTCAGACTCTTTAAATAGGAATTACCTCCCTATTACCGCCAGTCCTATATCTGTGATCATGATCAAAGAGTTTCCCCAGTTTGTCATACTTAAAAAATGATGGAGTACATTATAATATTTTTGATCAATTGTTAAAGCCATGCGATTTAATAAAAGCGAGAGAGATCTATGTATCTACTATCTATGATATCACTTCATCACGGTAATTTGAATCTACGCTGTTGGCAATGTGTCATTTTATTAACAATTCATCAACAGACAAGTGAACGTATATAATATAGCACCTTTTGTCTAATAATAATAATAATAAAAGTTGAAAAAACCATAACAACAATAGCATAGAACTTCATCATCAAAAATATTATTATTATTTTATTTTTATTGTTTATTCTTGTTTTGTCTGTCGATTCTTTTCAATTGGTTAAACAAACCTTTAAATTCTTAGTCAAACCTGTTTTTTAAAATCATAACACAAAGAGAAATCAAAATCAAAATCATAATAAAATGTAGGTACATACATTATTCCAAATGACATACAAACTATATTTTTTCAAGATCATGATAGCATAGAATAATAATTATGTTGATCACACCTCATATTTTACATAATGGGAGTGGATGAATAAAATTACAATAACAACAACACAATTAATAAAATTTGATTTAACTATAGCAAGTTATTCAATGTAATTTTTGTATTTGTTTTCAATTAGGTACTTGAAGTGTTTTGGAATTTTCTTCATCTTAACAGTAAACAATTTTTGTCATTAAATGTGATTTTTATAGTTTTATCGGTTATGTCATAGCATAAGAAATATTTGTTTTTTCTTATTTTTCTGGAATATAAATTACCTATGGTAACAATAATAAGCAGAATTAATAGACCCAACACTTGTGGTCTTTAACAAATCGTCAGTTAATGGCACTGAATAAAAAAACATAAAGAAAAGAATTTTGGTTAAAAATTTGAATGCCATCTTAAAAAGTCACTTAGTTTTTGATTGTTTTAAATTATATATGATTCTTAGTATGTTTTGACTTTGAGTAATTTAATGAATTCATATCATTTTTCAGTTTCTGATATTTCAAATTGCTTGGTCCGTTTTTCAGATTTGGCTTTGTTTGATTTTATGAACTGTCACAGCTTAGGAGTTTTTAAATGTACCATATCAATAATAAAAGAAAATTAAAATTGTATTATTCGGTAAAGGATTACAATTTTGGAATAGCTTAATTTACTTATGTATGTACATATGTAAGTAAATTAGTTGAAAATTAATATAAGAAAACGTAATTGTATGTACATATGTACGTCCTGTATATTACTGTTCAGATTCCCATTATACGTTAATGTAATCAGCCCATTTGTCAAATTAAAGAAATTGAGATTTATCGACTTTTCAAGGTTTTTATACTATTCTTGGTTTTTAGAGGGATATCCGTGTATGCATAGATTTTCGTACGTAAGATGGCTCTCACGACTAATCGTACACATGGAATATATGTACATATGTACACTTTTGCAATCCATTTTCTTGAAGAAAATGTGTAGGGGTGTAGAACTTCTTAACCATTCTATAAGACATTTTAACACGTTTTATTTTTAAATAAGCAAAAATTACAATTTTAGCCACTAAACAACAAATTAATATTTAAAGAAAAGAGCAACTCTATAATCTAACACCTCACACATAATCGGACATTTAATATTTAGTGCTTATATAGTTGCGTATCCTATCGATTTAATGAATGGTTTCCGCAAGGCCTAGAGGTATTGAAGAGACAAGTTTTTAGCATAGTTAGTTAGTAGAAATGGTGGCCACAAGCAGTCTAGCTCGGTGACACAATTAGCGCTGCGTTGCGCCGTTTTGATACCATAAAATACTCGCTTGACCTATAAAGATAAAAGGGGGATTATAAAGGGAAAAATGCGCCTCAAATCCACTTTGTAGCGTTTAGAAAGGAGATCAAATCTTTGATCTCCAGTTCTGAGAACTCATTGAGGTCGTTGAAAAAGGGCTTTCCCAATGTTTTGGCTTCGTTTTGGCTAAGGCGGGACACTTGCATAAGAAGTGAAGAACAGTTTCTTTTTCTCGCTGGTCCTCGCAACTACGACAGAAAGTGTTGTGGGGGATGCCCAGCTTAGATGCGTGTTCTCCAACAGGCCAGTGTCCGGTGCATGTAGCAACGACCCTGGCTATGTCTTGCCTGGGTCTGCAAATGAGATTATTAGTACGGGATTTGTTGTAGGTGGGCCATATCCTTATAGATATGATACAGTTGGTTAGGCTGTTCCACCTGTGGTTTGCTTCAGCGAGGAAAATATGGAAGATCTTGCCCTTCATAGCACCAAGAGGAATGTTGACTCTTTCCGCGAGAGAGCTATGAAGGGCTGATCCTTGCCTAGCCAGCTCGTCAGCTCGTTCATTGCCCTCAAAGCCTCTGTGACCCGGAATCCAGATGAGAGTGACCTTGAGTCCAATGTTCATGCTAGCTAACTCACTTCGGCATTGTTGGACCAGTTTGGAGGATGAAGTGGACGAGCCAATCGCTTGAATAGCCACCTGGCTGTCCGAAAAAATAGCTGTATTGCGGTTTTGGTTTGGATCTAGTTTTAGTAACTTGCATGCTTCCTTGATCGCGAGTAATTCAGCCTGAAAAACACTAGCAAAGTCAGGAAGTCGCAAAGACCTGGAGACATTTAAAGACTCGGAAAAAATTCCTGCACCGACCCCACACTCCATCTTTGAGCCGTCAGTGAAGATAGTTGTGTCGAAGCCTCTCGTCACTAAGTCATCATCCCATTCATTTCGAGATGGGATGATAATTTTAAAATCCGCACTGAGGTTTACAGTGGGGGTGCAGTAGTCGGTTTCTGTCGAAAAGTTGTTAGCATACTTCAGGACTTATTTTTTGCTATTCTTCTTGAAGACCCGTCTTAAGGGCCTCAATGTTTCTAAAGCTCTTTCGAGCAACACGACGAGACGTCCCATTTCATTAGATATATGCTCGATTGCATTTAGGTCAGGTAATTTGTTTATGCTTTAAGCACCTTAAGGTAGTTGTCCTGGTAGAAGATGAAATTTTATAAAAGAGGTTTGTCATAATACAAATTCTATATACTGTTGAAAAAATTCAAGCAAAGTAGAAGACAATGCACTATATTTCGGACTTGTTGAATTATTGATTCAAAATAGCTTGCAGCCTTTAGTTCTTGAAAAAATTTGGCGTTTCGTCCGGGTGGAACTGTCTTGTCTCACAAGCCCACTGACACTTGACCCAAAATGTTGTCTCAAAATATTGATTATAGCCATTTGATACATTTTAATTTCCACAAAATGTTAGTTCCGAACACCAGAACGTGCATTTTATCCTTATGCTTATACCATGGCCGACCGACCATGTTTAACGGTTAACTAAACTAACAATGCAAAAATATGTAGTTCCACCCTATTCCAAGAAGACTTTTCCTGTGTTGTTTGTTCATTAGTAAACTTCTTCTTCTGATGGTTTCGTTGCTGACTAATTTATTCCTGGCCTCTTTCCGAAATTCTAAAAATGAGAAGGGATTTTAGTGGATCAGCCCAAAAAGTAGCTTTTCATCGTACGTCTCCAGCTTCAATCCCTTTACTTTTCTGCTTACTTTATGTTTCTACTATTTTGGTTTTTAAGTTTCTGGAAGGGTTTCGTTACACAATTGCTGTTTCTAGTACTGATTAACCGTACTGGTTAGGCAACAAAACCAATTTTAGAATTTCCAAAGACGATTGATTTCCTTTTAGTGTCATTTCAACGTAGAGCAGGAAACTACCTTATACTTGTAAATGTAAACAAAAATCTTCCATAATACAAGGTTAATTATAAACTTGTCACTTAATGGAAGAAGTACCGTTACAGAGTTACTACAGTGCAAAAAAAGTGATTGTCGGATTATGACTTTAAACTATTTCATAAATATATTATAACTAAAAAATAAATTTCAGTGAAAACAAATTTTATGACGTCCTACTAAAATTGAGATGAATTTAAAAATTAATAAAAATTACAATTATTTTTACAATTTTTCTTCAAAAATTTGATTATCAAAAAACGTTTTTTTTTGAAAAATCGTTAAAGCGGTTTTTAAATTTAATTTTGGAAATGCATAAATTGTTTTAGAAATATTTTTTGAGCGCATTTATTTAGTGCTTATATGTACATTTGCGATTTACAAACGAGTTCCATTAAAAAAGTTAACCCGTTTTTGAGTTATTGAATTTTGAAAAAAAAAAATATGAAAAAACTATTTAAATTATGTTAGAATGTATATCAGAGAAAAAATAAAATATATTGAAATCAAACTTATTTCATGTTACACAACGTTGTGTTTTTTCCTTTTTGTTTGATACAATTAAAAAAATAAAATCCTATTAATATTCTAAAGAGTTTCTCAACCATTAGTTTCCGTTTGAATATGCCCTGTTTTGGAAGTTGTCACTTTTGAAGTTGTCATCTTTTCACTCACATTTGACAAGTAATATCTAAGATATTATTAAACATTAATAAAGTCCTTAACAGTAAATTGAAATCCTTTAAAATCAATTCAAACTAAAGTACTCCCGTAAAAAGCTGACAATAATGAAACTGGATGTAAAATATGAGCTGTTGGTAGAAGCTAGTGCTCAAATTATCTCAAGCACAACAGAGAATATTAACACTGATAAAACCCCAGATTTGTCGATTCTCTTTAAGCTATTCACCGTATTGTGCATAAAGACTTATTTTTAAAGGGTTTTAAAATTCAGTTAACATAAGACCTCAAGTCGGTTAATCACCAGCAGCGTTGTATTTTAAATGTATTAAAATGATCCATATTTTCTTTCTATTTTGACTTCATTTTTGCTTTAAAAAGTAATTATAGATATTATTAATAGAATTCGTGAAGATATTGAAAATTTCCAGCCAACAATCTAGGAAAGGGTCATGAAAAATCTCACTAAAAGGGTACGGTGCTGCAAACGTAGCGGTGTCGGCTATTTGAAATGGCACAAGTTCCTCTTTACAATGAAACAAACATCAGTTGATGTCTTTTAAGAAATACAAATTGTAATTATTATCAAAATAAAAGATTTTACTGAAAAACTAATCGGACACTAAATTGCTTCAACGTTCGCAACTATCTCGACGAAGAAGACCTTAGATATTACTGACTGCATAGTTTTCGAAGTTTATTTTTAATTCTGGCAGGTGTGTTAATCACTCGAATCATTGATTGCTGCTAATCAAACAAATTCAAGCTTCAATTGATCAGACCAACTAAATGTATGTAAAAGTACTCAGTTCTATTTCGTTCTCAATACAAGATCCAAGAAAAACAAAAAGATTAAAATAAATTTTACACAATTCCTGTAAAATTGATTTCGCAAAAAAAAAAATCATTGTCTTGTAATCCGCAATTACATTTTTTTTAATTATTTATTAAAAACCTCTTTGCACACGAAAATCTAAATCTTAAGGTCATTTCAAGCATCAACTACATTTATTATAGAATCAAATCAAAAATGCGGAAATTTTAAGCACCCACAAGTTAAAACAATAAATATACCTGGATTTTTTCAAAACAATTTATTCAACTAAACTTTCTCTCTATCTCACTCTATGTGTAAATTATAAATTCACTTCCCTTGTTTCTATTTCTATTACAACTTTTTAAAATTATTAAACAAATAAACTTTTAAGAGAAATCCATTTTTGTGTAGGTTTGGCGTTTAAATTAAAACTAAAACAGCACATTAATAGATCATCTAAAGGAACATCCGTCAGGTATTAAGTCAGAAAGAACACCCGGAGCATATTTTTCAAAAAATATCGTTTCTAACCTTGTACTTTATTTGTAAGAAAACAAACCATCGCTCGATCGTGTAAATAGAATAACAATGCAAAGAAAGGAATTTATTCTTACAGATCAAGGTTGGAACATGGAATTTTCCAATGTTCTGGTTCATGTTGAAAACCAACGCACGACCACGACAGAGATACATCTCAGGAGGTCATGTTCAATGTTCCTATAGATTGCCTCGGTTCAAGATCAGAGCACTTGATAGTTCAACTTAAACAAAAATAAAAGAAAAAGAACACAAAATTTACGACTTGTTTGTGGTCGCATGTCTTTTTGTTTGAAGAAAATTTAAATTCATTAATGAATGAATGGCCGTTCTAAATTCTATAAGTAAACGTTTATATGAGTTTTAATGTTGACATTGATGATGGTTA
This sequence comes from Eupeodes latifasciatus, assembly GCA_920104205.1. Lineage (NCBI taxonomy): Eukaryota > Metazoa > Arthropoda > Insecta > Diptera > Syrphidae > Eupeodes > Eupeodes latifasciatus. The sequence continues at coordinate 19,689,834 of OV049925.1, forward strand.
AATAATAATTTTCTTTTTATTGGGGTCCAATGATGGGTTTCATAAATTTTTATCGTTTGTGACAGTTGACAGTGGCGGCACGGCGGCGCGGCGGCCGGCGGTGGGCGGTGACGTCTTTTTTGACATTGTCCTTGACAATACAATGAAATATTTTTGTTTTGTTTAGCTCTAAAGTTTAATAACACGAAGAATATTGTCAAACATCATAAAGCTTGCCATTCATAAGAGATGATTTATTAATGTTTGTTCGTTCTAAGTTTGCGTTTTGTTTTTATTATCATTAGGCCATATGAGTTTGATTATTGAAATGACATCAAACAACAAGGTTTGTTTTCATAAAAATGTCATAAGACTTTACAAAAAACAAAAACAACCGACAGGAAGTCCACACGAGAGTTCTATTGAACTGTTTGGTCGATTCTTATAACTTTTAGGTGTCTTAAAAATATTCTAATTTTTTAAAGTTTTTCAGCTCATGACTGAAACTGGAATGCAATTGATGAATCAAGTTTTGACTGCCTGTATGACGTGGAAGATAGATGACATTGACATTTGATTGATGTAGGGGTAATTCAATTGAGGTTTAAAGACTTTTAGTTTTTAAGCTAATGACCAAATTATCTAAGTGTTAACATTGAGTAAAAATTTGTTTTTCACTATGATGAAGTCCATGAACGCATCAGTGAGGAACATTTTGAACAAACTTCACTGGAAAATCATATTCACAGATGAAGAGCTCAAAAGAAAAAAAAAAGGCTGGAATGCGACCCACACTGATAACTTCCCATCCCGTCTGTCGATTTGTCTTGCTTAAAAGTTTGTAGGTTTTCATGTTGTTTTCAAAAAGTTGTTAGTTGAATTATTCTTAAAAATTTTAAAATTAGCAACAATATTTTTCATATAAAGAAATAGTTTAGTTTGAAAATCTAGTTTCATTAAATAGATTTTTAGTCGAAAACAAATTTTTACCAATTTAAGTAGCATTTCTTAAATTTTTACAAATTGGGTGAATTAAATTAATTTGAGAGATATCAAGAACCGAACATCAATTTTTACCAAATTTGCATACTATTTTTTGTAGATTTTATTTTTTTATGAAAAAACGGACTGTTGGATTTTCATAAAAAAAAACTACTGAATATCGAAAACAATATTTTCTGTGAAATAAAATAAGTTTGAAGACAATATTTTTAATTAATTAATTAATTTTTTTGTTTAGGTTTTTATTTTTTGTAAAATAACTGCCAATTCGATTTTTCTCAACATTTTTCAGAATATTGAAAACAATATTTCCTAAAAGCTAAAATAAGTTGGAAGCTATAATCTCAAATTTTTGAAAAGATATTTGAGTCGAAATTCAATTTTTACCAACTTTGAGTAATGTTTTTTTAGGTTTTTATTTTTTATAAAAAAAAAAAACTGTTAATTCAATTTTTCTCAAAATTTGTTCGAATGTTGAAAACAATATTTTTTATAAGTTAAAATTAGTTGGAAGCCATTGTCTCAAATTTTTGAAAAGATATTTGAGTCGAAAATCAATTTTTACCAAGTTTTGTTAAATTTTCTTTTAAGTTTTTATTTTTTGTAAAAAAACTGTCAATTCGATTTTTCTCAAAATTTTACTAAATATTGACAACAATATTTTTTAAAAGATAAAAGTAGTTTAAAGCCAATATCTTAAAGCTTTGAAACGATATTTAAGTCCAAAATCATTTTTTACCAACTTTTATAATTTTTTTTTGTTTAGGTTTTTATTTTTTGTAAAAAAACTGTCAATTCGATTTTTCTCAACATTTTTCAGAAAGTTGAAAACAATATTTCTTATAAGTTCAAGTAAGTTGGAAGCCATAATCTCAAATTTTTGAAAAGATATTTGAATCGAAATTCAATTTTTACCAACTTTGAGTAATGTTTTTTTTTTTTTATAAAAAAACTGTCAATTAGATTTTTCTCAAAACTTTACCAGATGTTGAAAACGTTTTTTTTCTTGGCACAAAATTGTTTTGGTGATAAAATCGTTTTGTGTTCGTAAAATTTTTGAAGTGACAATTTTTTTTCAGTTTTTTTGATTTATAAAAAAGTATATTTTTTTTCAGTTTTTTTTGATTTATAAAAAAAAACGTAACTGCTGGAACACAATGCAAAATCGGAGCCGGAGTCGTAACTGGAGTCGGAAAATCTGTCAAGTTGTCGTACGTTTCACAAAAAGTAAAGTACGGACAGAATGTGTCGTACGGCTTTTTGATGTTATTTGGTATATTTGCAGTTTACACCATTAAATTTCTCAGAAAATATTTTTGTGTTCACTTTTATTTCTTATTTAAATATTTTTTATTTTTTTTATTGAAAAACTATTAAAAAAAATATAATCACCAAGTTATTCACTTCAAAAATGGAAACGTCACATGTGTCGTCCGTCAAAGTTAAAAGTTGGTCAACTCTTACGACTCCGGCTGCGGCTCCGATTCCAGTTGCGTTGCGTTGTATTCGTACATTTGCATTTGTGTACATTGAATACTTTGACAGCTATTCCAGTTACGACTCCGACTCCGGCTCCGACAACATTGTGTTTTTTTTAAAAAAATATACTTGTTTGGTATCACGTTACAATATATTATGTAAAATTTAATTCAAGTCTCAAGCGTTTTTGGTTCGTAAGATATTTAGGGTTAACCAAAATTTTCACCTTTTTTAAACTGCTATGGTAAAAAAACCACACACGCAATTTTAATTTTCTTGAGAGCGCTTTCTGCATCTTTCTGCCTTATTATCTGTATAACAAAATTTATTTAAAGTCGATATCTCTTCTGGTTCTTGAGCTATGGACGAAGAAAAAACTTCTCGAACGTACGGACGTATACGGATAATAATAAGTCTGTTGATTTCTCTGAAAAAATCCTTTTAAGTAATCAAAATGAAACCTATTTTTGAATAAATTAAGTGATTGAACTAATAAAACTTCAATTTTACTATTGTGCGGCTTGCCCCACAAACTAACACCTGCCAATTTATAAAATTAAGAAATTGAGCACTTAGGCGTATACTTACTTTTCTAATGTTATTAATTTTAGATATGTGTTTGTTAGGTTTAAAAACCAACTCTCCAGCAAAAACTTATGCTTCGGGTATAACTACTTAAATTACTGAAATTTCGAACTAATTTGTATATGATCGTTAAATTGATCCACTTTTTTAAAATATTACTAAAATATTTGGATTTTTCATTTCATATAAACCATATACTTAATTGCTTTATTAAATGAATATGAGCTCAACGTTAATTTCAATTTAATAAGTCTGGTGTTACAATGACGTTTAAATAATTTAATTTTTATTTGTATTTCCTTTCAAACAATGATCAATCAATCATGTTAATAATGTTGCGTGTAGTTTTTTTTATAACTCATTCTAATTAAGAGAACAATGTTTTTTGTGTTCATTTTTGTTTAATGTTAAAGTCAATTAAAATGTACATGCTAGTGGTCAATTGTATAGTTTGAAGTTAATCATATTATAGTTACCGCATAATAATAACCACAATCATAATAATGTAAAGATTGTCTATCTTACTTAATTTCTACCGCAATTAATTCATCATTAGAACCACACGTCACTATACAATATAAAATAATATTTTATTATTTTTTTACACAAATAATACTAATTCCTGTAGTATAGATAGTTTTTTTTTAACTTTTACTGAAATTACACTATTCTGTTAATTTTTATTTTTACACAATTCGAATGTTTTTTTTTTCTAAACAGTGAATTTTTAATTTTACAAACAAATCTTAATATCAATTTCACAGTGTTTTAGGAAATAAACAAGTAGACATTATAACAAACGCTTGCCGACATTCGTACCTATAGCTGTTTAAATATCTGATTTTTTTTATTTAATATCTCATGGTTAAGCCTTTCTTACAAATTTTCCATTGTTTTATTAAGTACCTTTTCTTTATTTCATAAAAAATATAAATATTAAGCAAATCAAAAAATTTGCCCCAGATTCTTATTAATATGATATAAACGCCCTCTTAATAATAAAACCAACAACAAAATATAAAAACAAAACAATCAATAAATAAATTAGGTAAACAAAAACAAACCGTGAGTCAGGAATGTTTTTTCTTTTTTAAACAATTCCATTATAAATATATATTATATGCGTAAGACTAGGAATACCTAATCTTTGGTAGATTTTAGTGGCTTATAAACTACACATTCGCATGGAATTAGTATGCTTTGAACTTAGGAAGCTCCCCAACTCATTAATAGCTTTTTAGATAATTAGATTGATTTTTACAATTTAAATATGGCCAAGCATATTTTTAAAAATATGTTAATATAATATCTAATATCAACTAAATTTTGTAACCATTTTTCTTCAAATCTAGCAAATTCACGAATAAAAGTGTTTCCTCTCGACAAATCCTAAGACGCTTTCATCTTTCTTTCATAGGGGCCAGTCCTCTATACCACCATAAATGAGAACCGAAATGATAAGTGTCTTATAGTTGGTGTTTTTAGTTGCTCGAAAGAGGACTTTACTACTTAATTGCTCTCCAAAGTCCAAAAAAGCAGAGATTTGCAAGAGTTATTCTCCGTTTGATTTCAGCGCTGGTGTCATTGGCTAAATTTATAGCGGTTCCTAGGTAGAAAAAGCCCTTAACTACCTCAAAGTTAAAATTGTCTATGGTGACGCCCAAGACGTCGTCGTTAAATGTTCTTTTTTGATGACAGCACATACTTGGTTTTGCTCTCATTGACCACTAAACCTATTTTTTCCGCTTCCGTCGCAATGATCAAAACGCTCCACTGATATCACGCTTTGATCTTCCAATTATGTCACTATCATCGGCGTCATATCCGAGTAATTGGATGGACCTTTGAAAGATTGTGCCTCTCTTGTTGATGGTTGAATTTTTCACAATTCTTTTCGGAACAATATTGAAGAAGTCGCATGACAGTGCATTGTCTTGTCTAAACCCATTTTTTTAACATCAAACGCATAAGTGAGATCTTTTTCAACATTGATAAAGCAGCGTGCATTTTTGTTTGACAGGGATGCCAAAACTAGACATTGCGCAGTAAAGCTCTTAATTACATATGGTGTCATACGCGGCTTTGAAATCGATAAAAGGATGGAGGGTATCGAGTTGAAGTTCCTGGGATTTTTCCAAGATCTTCCGTAATATGAATATTCTGTCAATGGTGACTTTTTTTTCGTCTGAAGCTACACTGATAAGGACCTATCAGGTTGTTGACGAACGTCAGAAAGGATTTTATACACGAAGTTCAGTAGACTGATGCCTCTGTAATTGACGCAATTCAGAGGGTCTCCTTTCTTCAATATTTGGTAAACTTATACTGAGAATTATGCTGAGACTGTTGCACCACCTAATTTATTTATTATGTTGAGATTCCACTCATCGGGCATGCTTTCTGCCGACCATATTTTGTAGATGAGTTGGTGCATACTCCCTACCATATCATCGCCTTACCAAAAAATAAAAACCTAAACAAATTATTACTAAATTTATTTTTGACTTAAGTAATATTTTAAAAATTAAAGATATTGTTGCAAAATCAAAAACACTCTAATAAAGATATAAATCGTCGATCGGTAGCCATCTTGGTTTGCCGACAAGCTAATGCGAACAGCTGATTCATAAAGTCATTCAAGGATTCGTGACATTTCGCCTCAAAATAATGACATTTCACCGAAAAACTCAGTAGTTGGTTCTTTGTATACGTAAAAACAAGCCAAATTTTTTACAATACAAATACAACAATGTAAACAAATGGGTTCTGGAGGGCGATATGTACGAAGGATTTATATTTTCATATACTTAGGTATAGGTTTTTTTGTGTAAAATTTTATAGAACCTTTTGTTAAGGGTTTAACAATTTACTAGTTAGCAATTTGCTAAAAATTTGCCAAATAATGCGCCACTATAAAATGTTAAACCTTTCTTTTTGTTTTTCTAACTAGTAATTTGCTCATTTAATAGCCTTTCATTAAAAACCAAGCATCCAAACATGTTTAAGAAGTGACAGATCGTGAAAATAAACAAAGCAAAAACGTTTAAACGGACCTATTAATTGGAATTCCTAATTTCCCAACTGTTAACTGGACCAAAGGTCCAACTATAATCGACATAAGCTAGCTTATGCGCGCATAAGCAAACGTGCAAATTCATACTCGCTTTATTGAATAGCCATAATCGAGTATTCGAGTCTAGTCCCGTTTCGTTAATTTTTTCTCAGTTTCGTTAACTTAAGCAAACATAACATAGCAATAGAAGAGCGATCTCAGTCGCTCGGCGCCAGCGTTGTGATAAAGTGCCCAATTGGGCCATTTGGCCCCAAGGTTTTTATTTTGGCCCCCTGCCCCGAACCATCACGAAATGGCCCCAAAATCGTAAAATGTTATGTTGCTTTTTATAAATAAAAATTGATTAAATTATTAAAAATACTTACTACAAATGCAAAAATATGAATATTTTTACACCTTAATATGTAGGTGTAAAAATATTCATATGTGAAATCATATTTTGTCGCCCAGATGGTCAAATTTCGACCACACGCGATACTATAAATACGGAAAAATAAGTGGCCCTAAAAATGGCCCCAACATTTTTTTTCCCAGGAACAACGCTGCTCGGAGCATAAGTAAAATCTGACAGGTTTGTTCAAACACATGAAAAACAAACAGAGACACTGTACATGTCAATTATTTCAAAACTAATTAGCGTGTATGTGATTATATTTCGAGATTGACAAAAAAAATATTTTTATTGCTTTGTAATGTAATGTTGATGGCTTTGATCACTTAAGTAAATTATGGGTATATGCGCGGGAATTTTGTAAACATAAGCAAATTTTCGTTATGTCCTTTACATTCGCTTATGTTGGCTTGGCTTATTTCGATTGTAGTTGGGCCTCAACTCTACTAAATCGTTTAAAATTCTGCGCTAAAAATTGTATTTTCACAATTCTCATTTCACACGTACAATTATTCTTTCAAAGTTCAAACAAATACGACATTGTTATCACTCACTAATGCATAGTTTTATTTAAAATAAAAATTATTAATTAATTCAAATTAATTTCATTGATTTTATTTAAATTAAAATTTGGTTTCTAAAGCAGGATCAGATGGTTCACTCCTGTTAGTATTTCGTAACAAGAATTCTATTGGGCTAACAGCCTTCAAGCATAGAATACAAGTCCATCACCCAATCATCACTTCCTGTTAAAGAACGAATTCTATAATCGTGTTATACTTCTATCTATAAACATTTCTGTAAAAAGAAAATGTGAACTAAGAAAAAACAAAAATAAAAATAACAATACCAATACCAATACCAATGGAAATAACATATGGAAAATCCAATAACAAAATAGCTTTGCTGACGTCAAGCTCAAACAAAACAACCACAACACGATTTCAACAAACCACTTGTGGCTCTGGATTCAGTACATTAGGGTACGAAGATGGTAAAATGAGTTGAAAATATAAAATTTAAAGAATTAAGTTGTATTCGTTTAATTTGGATTGTTCTATAAAAAAACTAATAGGTAATTCAAATAAAATGTTTATTAAAGTTCGAACTACATACTTCGTTCATATTTCAATCTTATTCTTGAAGATAATTAAAAAAGTATTTCGTTTTAAAGTCAAATATTAGAACTTTTGTTTTAAAAGAAAAAATGTATTCTCAAACATTGAATAATTGTTGAAACATGGAAAAAAAACTAAAACAAATATATAAATGTCTTAAATATGCAATATAATTTATTCATTTAGTTTTGTGCAAAATAATCAAAGAAAATCTTTAAAAATGTTGTAAATCGGATTTATGTACAAAATTTTCTTTAAATTCAATAAATTATAAATCTAATAAAAAATATTGAACGATCGATATATTAGAAAAAATATTTATTGAATTTTCAAATTAAACCAAATTTTTAAACGTTCTACCCTGCTGTGCATTGTTGTTTGTCATCGCACATGTTCATAATATTGACAAAATACTGAGATACTCCGTTTTTGTTGTTGTTTAGTTTTTGAATTTTGAATTTCGTGTGTATATAGGTATTTCTATCAAGAAATTTAATAATTTTCTGAAGAAGCATTTTTGCAATATTGTTGTTGTTTTTTGTATTTTAAGTCATGTCCAATGATTTATTTGTGGTTCCATAATTATTTATTTAAAAATTTTTATTATTATTTTGCACATGTCAAAATCAAAGTCAGTGTCAGACAAACAGTGAGTAGTTTAAAAAAACATTTATGCAAAAGCAGTTAGGTATTATGCTTTGACAATTTAATTTGAATGAATTAAAAGTATATTTAAAATACCATTTTATTTATCAATTAATTAAAGCTATGCCGAGTTAGGTACCTTTTTGCTAACATTTTAATCGTTGAAGATGTAATAAATAATTATTAGTAATGGTCATTATACCTTCCTATCGAAGCTGCATATGTATGTATATATAGGGGGCGATCAACAACGACGACGGATGCTGGAGGACTCTGGCGGACGACGACGATCGTCATATCTAATTTTATAATGTTTCATCTGAATCATTTTTCGTTTATATCGATATCGATTATCAGAACGAACGACAACAAGTGGAGAGAAGGGAGATTAAGAAAACTAACCGAAATGTCGTCTTGTTTCGTCTATATATTTTATTTTTGTTATTAATTTGTTATGTTTATCCTAGTGTTAATCAATTTATTGCAGGTTTTTATTTTGTTTTAATTTAAGAAGATATCGTTTTGCTGATGTGTAAATAATAATAATTATTGTAAAACGATATCATTCCATTCTGCTGGTGATTTAGACTATACGTACGTTTATGTCTATAGGTACGTTTGTTTATACGTAGAAGTCAAGGGAAATAATTAAAAGTTACTACCTAATTAATAAATTGGAATGGAATTTGTTTATGCCTGTGTCTGGTTTTATATTTATGTATTTACATTATTAAAAGAGTATAAACGATGTACGTAAATTGTTTTTAAAATATGTGACACTATGCAAAGTTGAAGGTTAATAATAGGTATTTATCGATAATTCAATAGATTGAGAACAGGAATTGTAGTTCTGTTTGATTTCAGAATAGGTACATATGTTAGTTCTTGTTTTTATTATAACAATGTAACATGGAAGCTAAAATTGTGAAATTGAACCGAAATTAAAGGGTTGTAAAAAATCGTTTTCATTTTAGAAAGTGTAATATTTTGGCAGCTGTCACTTTTCAAAATGTTATCTTTTGACAATTGATCAATAAAAAAGATGCTATTACTAATAAGAGGCTGGGATGCGACCCACTCTGATATAACTTCCCATATTCCGTCTGTTGATTTTTCTTACTAAAAACTTTAACAATATACATATGTACATATGTATTTATAATAATGTTTTGTGTGAAAAAAATAATTTGAAGTCAATATCTTTCTTTGTTCTCTTAAAACTTATATTTTATATCAGTTTTTTGTTGTTTTTGTAGGTTTTCGTTTTTTGTTAAATTTCTTTGATTTCTATTTTTGTTAACGAGATCTTTAATCGAAAATTAATTTTTATCATTTCTTGAAAATTTGCATTTCTTATATAAACAAATACAGATTGGATATTTCTATAAACAATATACATATAACGTTAACAACAAAATTTGGCATAGAATGAAATCATTTTGAAGACAATACCTTATTTATTCACGAGATATCGAGAATCTTTTTACCAATTTTGCGTACCTACTATTTTTTATAGATTTTTTTATTTTTTGTGAAAAAAACTGACTGATTTTGGGTTAACCAAAATTCTTAAGATATGGACAACAAAAAAAAGTATCCCAAACGTACGGACACAGACTTCTCTCTAAAACTCTTTTATTTGGATTCTAGGGATTTTGAAACGTCAAGAAATGTCAACATTTTCAATTCGACAAATCAGACGGATTACAATAGCTTTCAATGGGAATAATGATTGATCTTTAATCTTTAATCTTTAATCTTTATTGAATACATCCTAACACAGTAAGAATACACTTTTAAATCTGTGATAGATCTATGTACATTATTAAATTATTAATTATAATAATAATAATAATATTTCACTAAAAATAAAATAGAGTTCCGAATATGCTAATGATAAAAATAATATAATTTTAAATGCAAAAGTTTGAGTTGATAAAGTAAGAAAATAAAGAAAAGAAAATAAATTGTATACATATATTTTATAATCTCACTTGAGATTGCTTGAAACAAAACATATACGTTTTTTTACTTTAGTTTGACAGGAATGTCCCCAGTTCCCTCTTAAATCGATGTGTGTCATTCAGTTCTCTTAGGTAGCGCGGAAGTGAATTCCAGAGCCGGATGGCAGCAATGAAGAATTGTCTTTCGGATACTAAGTAGTAAAATCGTGGTAAAATCAAGTCTAGGGATCTGTTTGATGTCGGAAACTTGATTTTGTTGTATAGGCAGCTTGGTTGCTTTGTTCTTATTATGTTCTGAAGAATAACAAGAGTTCTAAAGAGTTCAAAAAATTGATGAATCATAAAAATTAAATTGACATTCTGTTTGTCTTTTTTCAAAAAGTAAAAACCTAAAAAGCAAAAATAAAAATACTACTGCAAATTGGTAAAAATTGATTTTTGACCCAAATATCTCGGGAATAGAGGATTTTGTTGCCTTAAAAATTTTTTCATTTTATACAAAATATTGTTATAAATATTTCGACTCCAATACGAGTATCTCGAAAACATGTGAAATGATTAACTTCAAAATTATTTGATTCTGTACTTCTTAATATTTATTTAATTTTTGAGAAAAACTCTTTTGACACAACACAACTAATAATTGATAAAAGTTGTCGACTTAAGTTTATTGAGAAAAATACCATTGACTTCAAACATACTTCAACAATTCAAAGAAGTAGAATCTTACTTTAATCTTAAAATTAGTACCAAAAGTTTTCAAAAATAAAAAAACAATCAAAATTGAATATGAAATTAGTAAGAATCAACTACGAGTATCTTACGAGATTTGAACCCTGATGCTTATGTTTATTATTGTTTGTGATGTTCCTGCATTTATATTTGACAAAATGTGAAATTTTATTTCAAAACTTTGACAGTTGACAGCTTCAACACTGTTGAAGCTTCATCTGCAAAACTTACTTTCATCTAGTATTCACTCTTTTTGAAAAAATCATCATGGACGGATAAAGCGTTAAAAACACTTTCAAAATTGTATTTCCTTTTTTCAAATGAATTCTCTTTTTGGCAATGTTTATAGGACTTCTGTCATATTGATTTGTAACTGTTCAAAAATTGTGGAGAATTCGTCAAAAAACTAAATTTAAAATTTGGGACGAGACCAATCCATTTTAATTTTAAGAGCGTCCCGAAAAATGTAAAAATGTGATGTAAATGTCATCGTTCTTTATTTCTTTAAAAACGTCTACTTTAGCTTGGACATCAACATTAACGGTCTTCTGTTGACGTCATGTGCAAGTTTTTTGTTTTGTACTGGTAATAGAGACCATGTTTAATTGGCTGGACACAATGGTGAAGCCGAATCTAAAGTTTGTGGTACTGTCAAAGTTGAAAAGTACGAAAACAACACACAGCGCTACAAAGCAAGTTGAAGCCGAAGCTGAAGCGCAAATTGGGTAAACTTTTATTTTTGACTTTATGCTTAGCAGATTTTTGATATTTGTATGGTTTATATGGATAAAACATACAAATATCAAAACTGGGTGAAGTGTCTTGTTGGGCTTCCCTATTGTGGAAGTCCCTTGCTTCAAAATGCACGTTTTTAATGACAGCTTTTGCTTCAAGTGTGTTTTACTGCACCAGCAGAATGGAGTCGCTGTAGCGGCCGCTTGTCGCGCTGTCAAAGTTGAAACATACGAAAATAGTACACAGCGCCACAATGGGAAGCTGTTGCTGCAGCGATCGCTGTCGCCATTTTTGAATAATATTCTACTTTCCGCTATTAGTCGCGCTACATTTTTTCTTGGTACAAAGGACGTACCCACCACCTTCGTTTTCCCTTCTTTAAAAGCTTCATTCCGCAGTAGCACATTTGCATTATCATTGCAAAATGCAATTTCATCGCGTTGGTCCATTTTTTAATTTAAAAATTGAAAATTAAGTTGCCCAAAAATATGAATAGTCTTACAAAACTAAACACAAATGTATAAATGTAAAAAAAATGACGTTCTTCCTGCGCTACACCATTGTGGGCGACCTTTGCTACATAGTGAGCGATTTTAGTGACAGCTTGTGCTACAGCGATTTTTACCGCGACTAGCGAATTCCCATTGTGTTCAAGGGGTTAAGCTTCAAGCTGTAGCTTATCGGTCAAATTTAGATTATTTTAAGTTATTGTAAGTATATGAAATTAGTTGTTTTGAATATTACATCAAGGGCATTTTACCCCCCAGTCCACACGTCACTTAAAAAATCACTCCGCCTGAACACGTGTGGTTTTTACCATTTTTTGGGCATTGTTTTGAAACTTTATTGACTTATTCAACTCGTGTGACCTTAGTAATACGTACCTTACCCTTTTTTGTTTATTCTTCTATTTTTTTTTATCATAAATAAACAATAGTGTAATATATCATTGGTACCTATTATTTACAAACAATTTTGACATATAATAATATTTAGGTACAACGTAAAAAAATATCAATGACAAATGTAATAAAACAAATTTCAAACAATCAAAGCTGAATAATTACACCCACTAGCTACGATTATATAGGTAGGTCTGGGCAACTATCAAAAATTCTTTAATTGAGTTCCTTGTTGTTAAATAACAATTTTTAAAATGTAAATTAAATCCATAGCATAGATAGGTTTGGTCTCTACTCGTACAACTTATTAAGCTTATTATCAGAAAGCAATCCTAATTCTTTGGCGCCGCACATTAGTGTCAAAATATTAAAAACATACGAGTAATAATCGATTGCTACCTTCACCCCAAAAGAACATTGACCAAGGTTAGTATTTGGTATATGCTTCTAAATTTTGTGTTCTGTTCACACTGTGACTAATCTAATATTAATGTAAACAGGTGTGTCAACATGGATGGATATGGCGTTGCGTTGCGATGTAAAATAAATAAATTATTGATAAAATTCTGCGTGTGTAAATTTTAAGCACGACGCGACGGGGAGCAAAATCAACTGACAGATGATAATGGCGACGATGATGACGGTATATCGATGTCTTTTGTTACATTTCCGCGTGATGGTGGTCTGATGTCATTCTTGAATCTAATAACTACTGCTAATATGTTTAACTCCGTAGCGGGTGTGTTCCATTGGCATGGCTAGCATATTTTTGTATTATTTTTTGTTTTCAAACTAAAAAGTAGCACGCTCGTATTTTTGCGATTATGTTAATTTTTCGTCGATTTGATTCTTTCGTATGCCTAATTATTTTTATTGTTCTACGTTTTTTTGTTATGGATAATTTTGGTTTATTCACCATTGTCTATTTCCTTCATGACGTAATTTTGTAGGTATAATCCATAAAACATTCTTGTGCGACTTGTGACACATAACCTAGAATTAGCTGAAAGCAACGCAAAAATAAAAGTTACATACCTATACCTATATTTTTTTATTGTTGATATTAAAAACGCTTAAAATGCTGTTGACCTTAAAATGTATTTACATTTTTATTGCTTTTATACACGTTTCAATGATATGATAAGAAAGTATAGAAGTCGTCGTATAATATGAAATTAAATAGTTTTGAGTGGGCGGGCGGCTGCAATTTCGCACACAAAAATAAAACATAAATATAAAACGATCTTGTTTTCTAAGATAAGAAAATACTTACTAGAATATAAACAAGGCTTAAGAATATTTTTTTTTCCGAAATAGGATAGAACTGGGCACATTTAGTTATGATAATATGGCCATCTATATGTCCGGAGAAATAAGACTTAAAAAGTTTTCTAAGGTCTATCTTATTTAAGGGTTGAGTCATTAAGTTTTTAAAATGAGCTCATCTTGAAAGCAATAAAATAAATTTGACTGAAAATTAGTGATAGTTAAAGGTAGACTGGCTTAGGTCTTTTACAAGCATTTTTAAAAAGAACGAATGTTTTAATAAGAAACATGGAATTTGCACGAGACTTTTATTATTATTATTATTATTATTTTATTTATTTGTTTATGAATTGCATTTAGCAACATTTAGTTCTAATAAATATTTGTCGCACCACTTCTGATATGAGTCAAGATTATTTTGGAGGAAGAAAGAGCCAGATAGAGTAGAAATAGCCTTTATGTCATCAGCGTAAATAGAGAAAGTTGAATTTTCAATGACGTTAATAATGTCGTTGATAGTTAAGACAAATAAAAAAGGACCAAGGTGGCTCCCTTGAGGGACTCCTGAGTTTGCATATATGAGATCGGGGATTGAGAACCTGAATACAACTCTATATTGTTGATTCTCAAGGCACAATCTGAGCCATGAAATAAAAAACGGTGGGAATTCAAGGGTTCCAATTTTAAGATAAGTAATTTGGTGACTGATTTTATCAAAGACTTTAATAAAGTCTGTTAGTGATAACGTCCACTTCATTTTCTTTCTCTAATTCGTTTAGAGTTTTGGACACAAATTCAGTAAGATAGGTTGATGTGGATCTGCCTTTTAAGAAGCCATGTTGTTGGGAAGTAAAAAATAGGTCTTCAATGAAAATAGAGAGAGTCATATCATATATTAAAGCATTGAGCTTTAAAGTGAAGCGCATGATTTAAGTGAGCGTATCCGGTACACTTTATACCTCATGTTTGTTTTTTAATTGAACTCAAAATTTCATGATACTATTTTGAGTGGTAAAATTGATAAATTTAGAAAATGACTGTTGAAAACATTCATGTTTAACAGATATAGTCAAAAATTGCGGTACAAATTTTCTTTTTGTGTGAAAAAATGTTGATATTTGGTTATTTTTGGAGCAATATTTAACTTATAATTTTAGGGTGGTGATGACATTTCTTACCTATACACTTGTTATTATGTCTCAACTTTATAGTTAAATAGTTTTTAATGTGACAGTTGTTTGCGCTCAAAGATATTTTTAAAAAATAACTATGCTCAAAAATATAAAATTGTAATTGCTTTTGAAGAGTCACCTAGACGATATTGTAGCTATGACCGTGTGGACGCTTTAAAGTTTAAAGGTACATACAAAAAATCTAAAGTTATTCTCAAACAAAAAATTGATGTTTTACTTTCACATTTCAACGTTTTTAATTTTATGATCAAAATACAAATTTTTTGGAGTTTTGAAAAAATTTCTGTATTTTTCGAAAATATAGTTTTTTTTTAACAAACTTTAAAATTAACATTAATTTGTTCGGATTGAACACAGAAAGATACAATCAAGGAGATTAAAGTTCAAGTTGCTTTAGAACAAAAATTGAAAATATTTCCTTAAACCGCATTTAAACTTTCATATTAAATCCAAAAACATATAGTGTTCAAAAAGTACCCGGAATTTTTAAATTTCGCGGGTCTGGAGAGTCCGAAGGTCAAATTTGTGTTTGTATTGTGTTGATATACATGTCCCTAAAGTATGATGCAATTTTCAGCTACATTCACTGTTTACTTTGTCTGTAGTAGTTGCTAAGGTTCGCGTGTTTTTATGAGCTCGGCGATTTTTGCTGAAACTGCTGAATTTTGACCAAAAACACAATCGGATGAATATCGCTCAGGAGCTGTTAAATGACGTCAACGACGATCCAAGTTTGCTGAAAGGGTTATAACTGGTTATGAAATATGGGTGTACGGTTATGATGTCGAAACCAAAGCACAATCGTCCACCTGGAAGCATCCAACGTCAAGAGCGAAAAAAGCACGTTAAGTTCGATCAAAAAAGAAGGTTTTGCTTATTGTTTTCTTCGATTATAATGGCATAGTGCATCAAGAGTTCTTACCACAAGGTTATACGGTTAATAAGGAGTATTACCTAAAAGTTATGCGACGTTTGCGCGAAGCAATCCAAAAAAAAAGCTCAGATCTATGAAAAAACAATTCATGGCTTTTGCACCACGATAACGCACCTGTTCACTAGTCGTTGCTTGTTCGTAATTTTTTGGCCAAAAACAATACCGTAGTCATGCCCCAACCTCCATATTCACTAGATATGGCTCCGTGTGACTTTTTCCTGTTTCCAAAGTTGAAGAGACCCATGAAAGGACAGCGTTTTTCCTCGATTGAAGAAATAAAGGCCGAATCGCTGAGAATGCTCAAGGACATATCAAAAAGTGAATATCAAGAGTGCTTCCAAGATTGGAAAAAACGCTGGCATAAGTGTATTATATCTGGGGGGACTATTTTGAAGGGGACCACATTGATGTAAACGAATAAATAAATATTTTTTTGAAAAAACGAAAATTCCGGGTATTTTTTGAACACACCTCTACATAGTTTTAAAGGTTGTTCCTAAAAACTTATATTGTTTTAAAGTACAAGCATTTTTCTCACATAAATTATAAACAAATTCTAAATATGGTCTGAAAATTAACAATTTTTTATCGATCTTTAAGCTCTTAGTACAATCGATCAAGGTGCACTATTCTATAAGCTGTATAGTTTTATGTTATCATTAAGGTTTGATTGCGTTCTTCAAATCTTATTAAAAGGACGGCGCGGCGGCGGAGGTATGGACTGGTGAAGAACTCTCTAACAGTTTCAAAACCTCATAAGGAGTGCGGCAAGGTTATACATGAAGCCCTACTTTGTTTCCACTATCCATAGACGACCTGCTGCGTGGAGTGCATTTCGCGTGGAGAATGATTAAGGCATAGCTGTTCGTAGACGATATTGTCATGTTTGCGCAATTACCGGAAACTCTGCAGCTCATGATTAACAGGGTTTACCAGTATTGCCAGGTACAAAATTTAACAGTTAAATCTAAAATTATAAAATTATTAAAAGTGGTGATGGAAGTAATGCATCAAATCAAAAATGGAGCTTTAATCGCGTAAATATTGAATGTGTGCAATGTGCATGACTAAAAATACCTTGGCATTACTGTTAGGTACAAATAATTTTGAATATGGAGAAACATTTGAAGGAGAAATTGGTTAAGTTTAAAACTGCTATTAATATGACATGAAAACAATGCTTCATATATAAATGTATAGCGCATAGTATAAAGTTTAAAGTCTTTAAAGCTGTAGCTAAGAGCATATTTTAATATGAATTGCAAGTATGGGGATGTAAAAAGTACAATTCCGTTCAAAAACTCCTAACACACTTTATATAAAGAATATTTCATTTGCCGCAAAATGGGATGCCGACATAATGCCCAAGTTCAAAATCTCCAAAAACAAAATCCCCACACTTTTAAAAATCCACAAAATCATTATCCCCAAGTACAAAATTTCCAAAAACAAAATCCCCAGGATCTAAATCCTCATGCCGATTATCCACAAACGAAATCCCCACATCTAATTTTTTCAAACTCCGTCAATGTATGTTTCTTTTCAGGGTGTCGTATTGAATCCCCAAAAAAAAGAATCCCCACGGGATAATATCCCCAAACAAATTTAATCCATTTTGATAATATCCCCAGAGACATAAGACAAATGGACAAAATCCCCAACTAAATAATTTATTTTGCCAAAATCCCCACGAAATCTCCAAATCCCCAGTATCCGTGCATATCTTCATTTATGCATGCAGTTTTTAGAAGAACTCTTATCAAATTCTCTTATTGTGATATTTATAAATGATAATGATAAACAGTTTCTAAACAAAAAATCACTATGAAGGCATGCACTTCTCAGTCTGACTTTAGTATTGATAGAGAATCATTGTATTCGTAGTGCTTGTTTAGTGCTGTCTAAGTGTTGTTTTGTAGTGTCGAGTATTTCTTTAATTTTGGAATAAAAATTGAAATGGATGATGTTATTGTTTCCAAATCTTTTGCTTGCATTTCATGCAATATAAATGAAATTTAATATATTCAAAACAATTATGTTCAAGTAGTGAATCATGCGATTAAATTGCGCGCGCGATTTAATCGCATGATTCACTACTTGAACATAATTGTTTTGGGGATATTCACTTGGGAATTTTCGCCCTGGGTATTTTCTCTTTGGGAATTTTGCTGCTGGGGATTTCGTTTTGGGGATTATGGATTTGGGGATTTTCCTTTGGGGATTATATCTTGGGGGATATTATCACCAACCCAGAAATTATGTTTGGCACCAAACTTAAGGATTTTGATTTTGGGAATTCTGGATTTGGGAATTTTGGTTTTTGGGATTTTGGTTTCGGAGATTTTAGATTTGGGGATTATGTTTTGGGGATTTTTTCTTTGGGGCTAGGGTACCCAACCCCCGCAAAATACGCCAAAATTCGTCATCAAGCTCCTTTGTGTACATTAAAGTTACAAGCGGACTTTTTTGCTCAACGTTTTTAAAATGAATGATTCACGGGTCGTGAGAAGAAAAAGAGTGGCCATAAAAGCGATACAAAATTAAAATAGTCGGTACTGAGGGTCATCAAGATCTAGCTGAGGAATGTCAAATTAATTTTAATATAACCATCGAGGACTTATCAACCGCTAAAAACATCTTGTATGAAGTCATTTTAAAGGTTGTTGAGAAATCTAGAGCGATTATATTCTTAAATCGTCTAATTTCTTGTACAGAATAACTTATAGCAGATGATATCATAATCTTGCAGAAAAAAACAATTTTCAGGATTCCAAAATTCTCCATGTGATCTCTATGATGGTCACACTACTTAGTGAACTAATCGATTTAAACTACATTCCACAAAGGCCTGGGGAGTCATTCCGTAATTTCCGAAACGATAATCGTTAAAACGATTATCATTAACGATATCGTCAATGATTTGCTTCACGTAACTTTATCACTATCGTCTCGTCAATCGTTTTCAATATAAAATCGTACAGTATATTTCAAATACTCTTATACTATGACTAAAATGTCAAAATGAACTGAACGAAATATAATGTTTGTTCAATAACTTTGAAAATGTTATTAAACTTGGTTTTTCTATATGGGAAATTTTGAAAATTTGCAAAAAATGTATTGTTAGTAAACATGCCAACTATTTTGTGATGTTTATTGTTATTGTTAGTTTTTGTGTTTTCATTTGTTGCCGTCGACGATAAAACTATATAATATCAAAATGTTTTGTTCATGTCTGATATTTTTGTAAATTAATAATTCTAATTATAATTTAGAGTATGCATAAGTCAGTAACAGAAAATCAGCTGCAATATTAAACCCATTCTGTCCAAGGGAAGGAAGATAAGACTCCATTTTTTCAACGAGGACAAAAATATTTGTTGTTTCCGAAACTACTTTTGATTAGTGCTTTGTGCAAGAGCGATACTAAAAGCGTTGCCTTTCGAACATACCAATGTTCCTCCGCCCCCAAAGTTTCAATGGTTACAGCAAATATTAATATGGAAGGTATATATGTAGTATGTATGTAGTTGAAGAACGACAACCGTCTGACAAATTTATTGTTTCCAATATCATCATTATCCTCTTTTGCAATTCCAAGACTTTGAACAAAACTACAATTGTTTTATATATTTAACAACAATTAAGAAAGATTCCTTATGTACATATTTATGTTTTGTATATACAAAATTGCTTACATATGGGTTAGAATAGATAGAAAGTCCGATAAATGTCTTCATTTTCTTCGTAACCGTATTATTTCTATTTTTTTCAGTTTTTATTTTCATTTTGTAACAAAACCAAACTATACCGAAACTTTTTTACTTCAATTTGCTTAGTTATCAATGGAAATTAATAGCAGACGATACCTACTTAGCTATCGTGCAAACGCTATCGTTTTGACGATATCACTTTGACGATTATCGTCTTACGTGAAGTGAGACTATCGTCGAAATACTATCGTCTAACGATTATCGTTTTACGGAATGACACCCCAGATTTACATCTAGAGTGTAATAATGTGAAACCTAAATTTCCCATTTCTTGGGAAAATGCCTTATTTTCAGAGGAATCGGAAGGAATGTATTTAGAAAAGACTTTTAATCGTAAGGACAAGTTATATAAGTTTGTTAAATGAAATGAATGTCATCCTGTAGCCAATGTATGCAATCTATACTTCGAAGCTGATATTGGGACAAAAATTAAGCTCAGTAGACTCCGGTGGCTGCACACCTACGAGTAGCTCGAATGAGTGAAAAGGTAGGTGACGGCTTGACAGACCATGTTTACATTGGGAAGATGCGCCGCGCCGTAGACCAGAAAGACCGAAGCATTTTGCGATGGTTGCGCAGTTGGATGGCGACGGCTCACGGTCGGGATAAATGGAGAGACTTGTTGTATGAAGCCTGCACCTGATCCCGGTTGTTAAGCAGAAGAAGATGATGATGATGATACTGCATTTTTACTTTTTAAACGAGATTTCGAAAATAATAATCGATGATAAATGAAATACTAATTGTGCTATTCGTGACATTTGGGGATATAGTAGGTAAGTGCAAGGTTGAATGCATTCTTATGCTAATGCTAAACAATTTCACTAACATTTCGTTTTCTTGATCTTATTATTGAATGCATAATCATAATTCCATATCAAAAATAAAACTGAAATCTGGAAGAGCGACGAGCTTTCGAGATATCGAATTTCCTATTTAAAACCCTAGGACGATTATAAATCGGCTTCAAATTATTGAAGACCTATCGTCATCATATTTTTGTTTTACAACTTTTATATTCAAATATATTACTGGCTCTATAGAACAAGTATTAATTGATAATTATCAATCTGATATTAACAATATTTGTACTGAACTTACAATTCGTAAGAGAATTTTTATCTATATTTAAATAGAATATAAAATAAGAATTTTTATTATAATGAAAAATCCCACCGTTTCATATTATGAAAAATATAACAATTATTTTATTTATCTATCTAAAAAATGCAACACTATATCGAGAGATTTATCTAGCATACTATAACTGGTTTTCATTATCCGATTATATGCAATTGAGTACCTTGTTTAATAAATTATGCAATCAATCACATTTTATTATCTTCATAATAAAATTATCCTCGTAAATATAAAAAATTATTTGCCTCAAGTCAATGTCATAACTGTACGAGTATGCGACTTTAATAATATTGAACACAACTATTTAATTTATTGTTATAAACTAATTAATCTAACTTGTAAATTTTTCAATACTTAATTGCATTGCCATAAAATTTAATCAATTACCCTCTCGCCAATTGATAAGTCAGCTTCATGTTGATGTTGAATCCGTCAATTGTCAGAGATATGAATGCCTGAATGCCACACGACAAGTACTTTGCTGCGGCTACATCTAACTATGTACGTCGCCGCAGCCCGTCAACGCGTGCCGCCGCAACCATTGACGCTATCGACGACGGCTTTAGGTCGATGAAAAGAAGAAGACGGTCTCGCTCATAAACTACACTTGACCAAACTGACGACTGACGGCAATGAAGCGTCAAATAAAATAAATCATGTTGTAGACATTAAGTCGACTTAACAATAATTTACTATGTGAGTTTGAGTTGTATGCAAAGCCTAGGCGCATCAATCTTATCCGACACGGCTCATCATGGCAAATCGCTGATAGGTATATATATCACCATATTGTTATACTGGACGAACGCGACGCACGCCGCGTTCAACTCGTTGCTAATGAGAGATGATCGTCATCGATAGATTTTTCACGACAGAGTGTGAACTATGCCAACAAAACAGACGAAAGACGACCGACTGACGCGAACGGGATGAAATGATGACAGCGACAATATAGCGACAACGGGGACGGCTCGAACCCCGAGTTATTGTCTACACGGTCGTTTCGCGTTATCACCTCAATAAATCTTGAAGCGCTGAAATTAATTATACTGCCGCTAATTGCTCACACGTCGCGGATAAACTACTGTTGTCGTTCGTAATTGATTGTACAGTAGTTGGATTCATGATGCGATGCGATGCGATGCGATGCCATGGACCAAATGGTGAACTGACACTTTTTAATATTGCCATGAATTCGCGTGTTTTACTGCTTCAAAATTTGACACCTGTTTGGTATTGCCTGATGGCTTACGAGTGTAGAGTATATAATGTCAAGAGGATCGTGAGGGACCTGAATTCGAGCACATGCAGAGATGGATAGTGCTGACAAGCTGACATTCGTTGCGGTTGTCATACAACGTAAACAAAAGGTCCGGTTCTAATACGTATACCGCAAAATATAAATCGATTTCAGCGAAACTCCACCATGACACTCGCTTGACAGTCATTCAAAGTCCAATTTGATCTTTTATGTACACAAGCAAGCCAAGCATTATAGATTGAAGTGTTGGTCGACAAAGTGACAGCGACTGTAATTCTCACGGCACGATACCGCACAATTTCTGATTCTCTCGAACACCAACAAAATAAAAGCTTGTGTGATGTGTGGGCGGAATAAAGCCATATCTCAAGACACATAACACATAACACACCTTGATTCGGTTGTTGCAGCAGCTCACCGCACCGCGGCAACAGCGGCATTCGTCTAGTAAATCATTCGCGTTAATTGACATAAGGCTATAATTTTCACATTATGACTTTTGTCAAGCTGACAATTGGTTCAAGGATTACAATGCCAGTGCCCTAGAATGCATCACCATTTTGTAAATCGAACAGAGCGGAGTGACGGCCGGCGCGGGCGGCGGCGCGGCGGTGGATGGCGTTGGAAACTGATGCGGGTGTGTCAGATCAAAATAAATTTAAACGGTTGATCAATATTTCTTATTTGTTTCATTTGTTTTTTTTCTTTTAAGTTTCTTGCTTTCTTTAACTTTTACGACTAAAAGCAGTTCAGAGCCCAAACGAACATTTTTATATCCAATTCCATTGATATTGCGCACTGAACACATTTCTGAATCACTGATGGATGAGACTGACCTATTTTTATGTGCTGTGCGATTTAAATGAGCACATAAATATTCTGCTAATGTAATTGTCACTTTATTGTCTTTGCTCGTTTGACATCTGGTGAAACTATACCATAAATATATGTAGGTACCTACAAAATTTTGCATGTACACAAATTACGCAAAGAAAACATCTAGTCTTACCTGCAGCTCACTTAGCTCGAATTCTCCATCATTATAGCGCTCTTAAGAAGAGGGTGAATGACATTTGTAGTGTATTTGATAGTGACAGTAGCGGTAAGTAACAGTAGGTTAGGTACCTAGGTTGGTGTCGATGTTAGTTCAGCTTGTCAGTCGTCAGGTTTGTCGTTAGGAAGAATTTTCTCATTTCAAATTCATGTTTGTTGTTCCGCAAGTGATGAGCATAATATACGCAATCTTGTTGGACATGTTTTTGTAATCGGAGATCTTGTTGGAAGATTCTTGTTAAGAGGCGCAAGTGATGCTTGTTTTTTTAATTTGCATCACTGAAATGCCGAAGTTAAGAAAAACTAATGCTGGGGGAAGTGATTTATGTGAAGGAACGTGCCTACGAGCTATCCGTGGATTGAAAGTAAAAGTTTATTTTTGTAAATTATGGCATTAATGAGAATTTAAAAAAAGGAATTAACTGAAGAGGTTTTAGTGATATGACAGAAACAGAATTATTCTTAACTGATTCTTAGTTTGACGTCATCTTTTTTGTATTCAGCTTGAAGTTATTTGGCTAGATACTATTTAGAAAATTATTGTCATTTCTTTTTTATAATGATAATAATGGTATGGTTCAGTTTCGTATGGAACAAAATATCGATCATATGGTTGCCGCGATCTTGGCAGCACACGCCAAGCCGATGGTCCAAATTTTCGATGACATTGGGGCATAATTGAGGTTTTATGCCAAAATATCTCATTCTTAAGCTCTTGAATTATTGCTGACTTATCGACGTACCTACACCTTTTCTTTCAAATACCTACAAAAAAAAGAAGTCCAACAGTGTGATATCACATGATTTTGGCGGCCAATTGATATCGCCGCCACGCGAGATAACACGGTCATTGAATTTGTCGCGCAAAAGAGCCATTGTTTCGTTAGCTCTATGTGGCAAGCAACACCGTTAAAACCACATATCGTCCACATCCATATCTTCTAATTTGGACCATAAAGTTATCATATCACGATAGCGAACATCATTCACAGTAACAGACCGGCCGCGGCCCCACATTGGAAAAAAACCGGCCCGATGATGCCAGCAGCCCATAAACCGCACCAAACAGACACTCTTTGTGGATGCATTGGTTTTTCGACAATCACTCTCGCATTATAATTCGACCAAATTCGGCAATTCTGCATTTTTACGAATCCACTGAGGTGAAAATGCGTCTCATCACTGAAGATGATTTTCTTCGAAAATTAAGCATCCAGTGTTACTCTTGCCATCATTCTGACCATTGACAACTCTTTAAATGGTCAAGAAGCTTTAGTTCTTAAATCAATTGGACCTTGTAAGCGTGTAAATGCATGACTTTATAATGTTCATCAACGACGAGCCTGATTATGCATTTTAATTGGAACGCCCATTTTCATAATAAACCTGAATAACTTTAACGCGTTGCTTGACTGTATATCTTTCCATTGTTAAAATTGAATTATTCTGATATTGAGAAATGTCAAATGAAATGCTAAAAAAAATTTGACGTTTAGGCGTTGTTTACATTCAACATCGGTCCAAAAAATTTAACAATCTTTTATTTTTATTAAGATTAATTATGGCAGTACCATTTCCATGAAATTTTCATTCTTTTGTTGCTGTAAATTCCCGATATTCTCACGAATACCATCTTTAAGCACTTGAATCGATTTTGGAGAATAGGCGTGGGCCTTTTCTAAAAAAAAGTTTGAGGGCTTGTAGATCTCAGTGGCGAGAAATAACAGGGTCAGAAAATGTATCTAGCCAAATATCGATTGTTTAGTTCTTGGAGTGGTTCCAGTTTCGTGACCGTCTTACTATTCACCGTTACACTAGTGTACCAGTGAATTACACCACCTTCGCAAGTCCAAAAACCGCACAGACAGGATTTCTGGAACCCCAATTAACGTTTTCAACGGACTGTTGGGCCACATAGTTTATTTATAAATGTGATCAATGTGAGAAGTAAAAATGACCCACATTACTGAAGATGATTTTTCGATGAAAATCCGTATCATTTTGATGCATTTCAAGGACCCAATCAGTTAAGAAACAACCTAGTTGACGATCGACTGGCTTGCTTTCTTGTTTTATGCGTTTTAAGTGATCTTTAAAAGCCTCTTGGGTCCAATTTTTCTGTGTGAGATCATCCTAGTTTCAGAGTTTAACTCGAGTTAACTTCTTCAACATGTTTTTCAATCTACATTCAGTATTATTATAATCTTGTAGTTAACTCTGAGTTAACCCTTCACATTTAATGAGTTAACACTGGTTTATTCAGATGTTTTTAAAATATATCTTTTTGTGTAAAAATACCCGTGTTTTGTTGGCAAATCTATCCATAGTATAGTAGGATTTTACACGAATAACAAAAACAATATCCATAGTATGAATAACACCGATAAAAGTTGGAGTACAATCTCACTATGGATAGGTTTTTGATATTTATACGAGCCTCGAATGGATCTTATGTGATTTCGTTCTCAAATGTTGGTAAGATTGATATTGCATTTGTATCTCGATGGCTGTGTTCGTTGAGTAGTTGTGCATTTGGAATCATGTGTGTTTTCCATTGGGGAAACAAAATCAATCTATTACTGTTGATATTATTTAGTTTTGTTAGTGAAAACGGACTAACTGGTCTTATTTTGCAAGAGAAAACAATAGCAAAGATATTTATGTTTTGCTATGTTTCCACCAAAGGTTTATCTCACTTTAGATTAAATAAATCTTTTTTGGTGTTTCCACAAGAAGATTTAAAAATGATTAAGTTTGACAGCACTTGCTAAAATGCAAATGGTGTTTCGATGTTTCTTATGAAGTGCAAGTGAGATAGTTTGATTCGTGTTAAACAATGAAAAACTGAATAGTTCAGCACCATATAAGAATATGCTACCTACTCCATGTGCAATTTTTTTTTAATTTGATTAAAACAAAACTATTTTTTTTGTACACAAACATGCAAATAAACAGACCATAACGCATTATCTGTAAAACCAACTCCTCCATACAGGTTTTTCTTCACAAATTTCCGATCCCCGACCGGAATCGAGCGAATCAAGCTCATTTCAACGCGATTCAGGTATATAAAGAATTTAGGCGAGCTTCAAGCTCGCTTCAACACCACATGTTAATGTAGTAGTCTACGAACAATCCCCCTTCTTGAAGTTTTTATTTTATGTCAAATTGTTTGGTTAAAACTTTGAAATCAACTATCACATTACACAGACGTATTTTCTTGATTTTGATAGTCAACTATCAAAAATCAACTTACACGATTTCACCCCTGGTCTGAATTTTGCTATTTTTTTTTTGGAATTTTTTGATAAATTATTCTGGCAAATATTCAGTTGTATCAACTTTCAAATATAAAAACCGGACTACTGCGGATCGTTTTGTTGGCAATTTCTCACTTTACTATATATGGAATACGAAAAAAACGCACTTAATGAATAAATTGTTGTAATATTGAGACTGCGACTTGAGTGATGGGGATTTTAAAAAAATTTAAGTTCAACTGTTTTGAGAAGAACAAGACTTATCAGATCGCGACCAAATCTTTTTATTTCTTTTGGAGCAAAAGTTTGAATTTAGTTTATTTATTTTGTTAAATAAAAGAAAATAAAAACAGGAAATGTAATTGACCAACCAAAATGTCAAAATCTACTTCGATAGTTTTTTTTTTTGACAACTGAATCGATAACTTTCCAGTGATACCAATTAATTATTATACCATTCATAAATTTAAAAATTAACCCCCCACTAAAACACTTGTTCGTAAGTTTACTCTGAATGCAGGAACAATTAACTCTGGGTTTTACTCGGAGTTAACTCAGCACTGAAAAACTGCGCCTTAAGGTCTTAACCTGAGTACAAATGTCGTTTGTGGAACGAACTGTGACTAAATGATGTTCAATATTCTTGCAGTAAATTCTAACAGTTTCAAAGTGTTCTTAAAACGTATGTCGTTCCATTTTTAGTAATGGCGTAGTTGTAACTTGTCAAATGTCAGAAGATGACAGAAGTGACAGCTGTGACAAATAGCGGGCTGTTTAAAATAAAACCACTTATTTTAAATTGAAATAAGAGTAACCATATCAAATGTTGAAGGATGTAGCACTTTTTAACGAACAACCGTAAAAGTCAACTGTTTTGTTTGGATATTGTGAACCATTTAATTCAAAGTGAATTGACTAAAGACGTACCGTGATTGTTTAAACGCTTCTTCTTGCAAAAACTGTTTCAAAAGCTTTTACATTTTAAATTTGAAATTTCTTAAAGAGAAAGAATTTCAAACATTTCCTCTCGTTTTCGATTGAAATTAAGATTGAAATCAAACTTAATGCTAAATTCTTAGAATTCCTTTGCAGTAAAAATACGAACAACCAAAATATAGTGTATATGCAAGGGTAAGCTAGAGTAAATCAGAAAGTGAAAACAAATGATGAAAATGCAACTTTTATATATGTACCTACCTAACCTATCTATAAGACCTGTGGTTAGTTCGTGCACCTTCAGTTTTATTTAGCTCATAGCTATGTTAACTATACAACAAAACTTAAAAAAGAATCTTACATCATTGGCAAATTGTCAGTCAAATCTTCAAAAAACATTTGTGTCTTCTCCCAGCTGCTAACGTTGTTATGGTTTTGTGGGTAATTTTTGTATTAATTTAGTTCTTTGTTATTGTTGTATTTTCTTCTTAAAATTGAAGTGAGGATAAGTTATAAAAATAGCAATGCGGATCTGTTGTGTTATGGCGCAATTGAAAATGATTAGCACACCTGACAGAAAGGCGACTACATTCCTGACAAGACAATAAGCTTTATTTTACACGTTACCTATCATCTAATATAGCTTTATATACCTATGATTATAACGAAAGTGTCACTGTCAATGTTAACCGAAAGTGGACCACATGGTTGAAAATTTGATAAAAAGCCAACAATGTATTTTTGTTTTGGTTGTTTACGTTCTATTATAAAAACATTGTCTCCTCTCTTGAACGGTGTTCGGAAATGTTTATATATTACAAAAACAGAATTCAAAAAAATAAAAATAATAATACTAAAATCAACACAATCATCGCTGCAAAACTGAAGTGTGTTATTTTAGGTGACCGTTAAACTGTCACCATGGCTGTCACACAAAATTATAGTTGCAGTGTCAGAGTTTTCGAAATAAAATAACACTTGCGTTGGTTGATGTCAGTTTTTGAAATTACATAGCAATAGTTCTAGGACCTATATAGGTATGGGAGTGTGTTCTGAGAATTTTTTTTTTTTTTTTTTCAATTCTATAGAATTTCTATTTTTGAAAAATTTAAATTTACATACATTTAAGAATGACAAAATGAACTGTTTTTGAAGGAATGATAGATTTCTGTGTTGTAAAGATGATATTTTTGTTTTTTTTTTAAAATATTTAATTGCAACTGCAATTATTTTTTGGTATTATTTTAGATTTTAGAGAAATATTTCCAAACCACCAAGATTTTTTATTGTCTTTGTATAATTATAGGAAACAGGGTTTTTAGTTCAAAAGTAGGAACAAGAGCCCACAAAGTTAAAAATTTTTTGGAAATGACGATATAATTATACAAATATTTCCAAAATACTTTAAAGCTCTTTTATATTTTATGGGTTAAATTTGATTAAAGGCAATTAAAAACGTGCGTGCTTTAATTGTAAAAATGTCACAGATTTAGCAGAACCGATGTAACGGCAATTTAACTTTTCCTTCGATAAATCTAAAATCAGAAAACTAAACGAATTATTTTTGGTACTTTACTCGTATTATGCACTCTTTAATTGAAATATTTGACCAGCGATAGAAAGTGAGAGTCTAGGAAAACACGGTTAAATTTTGAAGTTCGGTTTCGTGTCCCACATACTGTGCACAGTAAAAATGGCCGAACTTGCGAGATTCGAATGAAAACAAAATTTGAAATACAAATTCTAGGAAGCTTTGAGAATCCGTCGAAAACGAAAAATTAATTCTTTCAAAAATGTTGACTACATGCAACCCTTTTTAGTTAATGGATGTCTAAATTTTTCAAAAAAATTGTTTAGTGTAGAATATGAAACACTTTTGGAACTTTAAAGTGAATAACCTGATATAGCCCAAGGCTGTACAAAATTGGAAAAACGGGACGTAAACCTTTTCTGGGAGCACGTAAAAACGGAGTTAAATACTTTGGGACTACCATCTAAAGAAGCTTTTGTTGGAAAAAGGTATATTCCAGACTTGGAATAGACATATATACATAAAACGCAGTTTAATTGAAAACAAACAAAAAAAGAGGCTGGAATGCGACCCACACTGATAACTTCCCATCCCGTCTGTCGATTTGTCTTGCTTAAAAGTTTGTAGGTTTTCGTGTTGTGTTAAAAAAGTTTTCACTTGAATTATTCTTAAAAATTTCAAAATTACCAACAATATATTGCATATAATGAAATAGTTTTATTTCAAAATCTAGTTTTGTTAACGAGATTTTTAGTCGAAAACAAATCTTACCAATTTTAGTAGCATTTCTTAAAAGTTTTTATTTTTTTTATATAAACAAATAAAAATTGCATGAATGAAATTAATTTGAAGTCAATATCTTCTCTTTTTCACGAGACATAGAGAACCGAACATCAAAGTTTATCAAATTTGAGTACTATTTTTTGTATATTTTATTTTTTTTTATGAAAAACGAAAAATTTACTGAATGTCGAAAACAATATTTTCTGTGAGATTAAATGTTTGAAGCCAATATTTTTAATTTTTGTAAAACGTATTTAAGTCGAAAGTAAATTTTTAACAAGTTTTAGTAGTGTTTTTTTGGGTTTTTATTTTTTGTTAGAAAACTGTCAATTCTCTTTTCTCAAAATATCTCAAAGTTTTGAAAAGATATTTGGGTCGAAAGTCAAATTTTACCAAGTTTTGTTAATTTTTGTTTAGGTTTTTATTTTTTTGTAAAAAAACTGTCAATTTGAATTTTCTCAATTTTTTTTTTGGAGATAAAATCATTTTTATTCGTAAAATTTTTGAGGTGTAAAAAATAATTTTTTGATTTATAAAAAATTTTAATTGGAATTTTTTCCAAAAATATATTTGTTTGGTATCGCATTACAATATATTATATAAAATTTAATTCAAGTCTCTGGCGTCATTGGTTCGTGAGATATTTTGGGTTAACCAAAATGTTCACCTTTTTTTTTAAACTGCTATGGTAAAAAAACAACCCACTCAATTGTTTTGAGAGCCCTTTCTGCATTTTTCTGCATTATTATCTGTATACCAAAATTTATTTGAAGTCGATATCTCTACTAGTTCTTGAGCTATGGACGACGAAAAAAACGTCGCGAACGTACGTACACTCACACGCACAGACATCTCTCTAAAAATATTTTATTTCGACTCCAGGAACCTCGAAAAGTCGAGAAATGTCAAAGTTTTCAATTTGACAAATGAGACCAATTACAATAACTCCCTATGGGAAAAATAACAGAATGCAACTGATGGTGGAGAGTTCTTCAAATGACAAGGCTGCAAACGTCTATACAGCAAGAATACAAAACACGTTTTCATTTTGTTGTGAATTCCCAGAGCTGACATAAAAACATCGACACAGGTTCGAAATCAAAACGCTGCGAGTGTTCTATATCTGCTGCATCCCTGAATGTGTCGATGTCTTTAGAATGTGAGATTATCTTATCAACTTCTCGAAAATCCCTGAATGACATAACAAAGTAAAGGAGGAGGTTAGGTTAGGTTAGGTTGAAGTGGCTGTCCAAGATGGAAACGGACAAGGCCAGTTTGATGGCCCATTGTGATACCACATGAATCTTAAGGTTTCTTCTAGACATAAAAAAGGAAATGCTTAAACTTGAACATTCAAAATATACTGCCCTAGACCAAAAGCTTGCAGCACGTCCAATATCTTATTTACTTTATTAAGCTTTTTTTTATTTTTATGAACTATGTAAATATTTTTGTTTCAAATAAATACTACATAAATATATTTATTTGGAATTGAAATGTGTAAGTTTAAAATCGAACAAAATGTATGTACGTTAAGTCATCTAAATCAAATGGGTTACAACCAACTGAGTGTACTTTCCCCTGAATTTTCAGATTGCGCTATCACCTGAAGGACTCTGTTCGACAAGCAATGATTGAGAAGGCGATTGAAACCATTTTTAAATACTTTATATTAAATTTGTTTACCCTATAAAAAAAACTGTTTAAGAACTCGTAAATTAATTCAAAATGTATTTTAAAATTTTTCATGAATTACAATATTTGACATAAAACAGCTGATTTCGAAAATGAGAATGAGAGCGGCTAATAAGGCAATGCTTTTTTGGATTCCATTCGGATTTCGAGATGTAAATTTTTCGTTATTCGTAACATAGCTTTCCTTTTGAGATTTTTAACTAACAGACTTTAGTTTTAATGGTTTAAAATAATTTTATTATACTTTTGTAAATTATTTTAAGTGAACAGTAAAAAAAAACTTAAAATGCAGTGTAATTTTCCCTTGCATTTTAAATTTGTGAATTATACTTTAATAAGTATTAGAATTTATACAAGTAAAAAACTCTTTTGCAAACTTAGCAGCATGAAAAAAATACCAATATTTATATTGATATTTATTCAGTTTTTTAACCTCTAATCAAACTAACCTAACAAAAAGATCAATCTATAGGGGAGCAACAGGAAAATGAGCCAAAATAGCCACCATATTATATTGAATAGAAAAAAAGTTGCAAAGTGTACTAAAAGAAAGCTGCTCCAAACTTTAAGAAAATTGCCTATAAAAATAAATGTAAGACATATTTTTACAAAATCTTTTACAACTCAAATAGGTATCAATTTGTTTTCAAATTAAAGAACCAAAAGTTATATCGTATTCATTAAACATGAATTTCATTTCAAACAAGAATAAATTTATGATCCAAATGTGTGAATGCTTGAAGATGAGATTAAAAACAAAAAACACCTCAAAGAGTCTTAATCTTCTATAATTGCACGCACTTGACAAGCACTTAGCACGGACGCAATTAAAAAGAAGAAAAAAACACCCTCTCTTTTTGCCAAAGTGTTGGAAACAAACAAAATAAAAAAAAAACAAATCGAATCATTTGAAAAACAACCAAATAAAATAAAACTTCTATATCGTATTGGCTATAATTCACTTGGATTTAAAAATTCTCAAGTCGTTTCGTTTGTGATCGTGCTGTGTTGAAGAAAAAAAAGAAATACAATTAATTGCCACGATTTGGTCGATTAATTTATGCGACGCCTAGGGCGCACTATGACCTAAAACAATTTTGTTTCTAATGGGTGATTTTTTTGAGGTTAGGATTTTCATGCATTAGTATTTGACAGATCACGCGGGATTTCAGACATGGTGTCAAAGAGAAAGATGCTCAGTATGCTTTGACATTTCATCATGAATAGACTTACTAACGAGCAACGCTTGCAAATCATTGAATTTTATTACCAAAATCAGTGTTCGGTTCGAAATGTGTTTTATCGACAAATTTTGTTCAGCGATGAGGCTCATTTCTGGTTGAATGGCTACGTAAATAAGCAAAATTGCCGCATTTGGAGTGAAGAGCAACCAGAAGCCGTTCAAGAACTGCCCATGCATCCCGAAAAATGCACTGTTTGGTGTGGTTTGTACGCTGGTGGAATCATTGGACCGTATTTTTTCAAAGATGCTGTTGGACGCAACGTTACGGTGAATGGCGATCGCTATCGTTCAATGCTAACAAACTTTTTGTTGCCAAAAATGGAAGAACTGAACTTGGTTGACATGTGGTTTCAACAAGATGGCGCTACATGCCACACAGCTCGCGATTCTATGGCCATTTTGAGGGAAAACTTCGGAGAACAATTCATCTCAAGGAATGGACCGGTAAGTTGGCCACCAAGATCATGCGATTTGACGCCTTTAGACTATTTTTTGTGGGGCTACGTCAAGTCTAAAGTCTACACAAATAAGCCAGCAACTATTCCAGCTTTGGAAGATAACATTTCCGAAGAAATTCGGGCTATTCCGGCCGAAATGCTCGAAAAAGTTACCCAAAATTGGACTTTCCGAATGGACCACCTAAGACGCAGCCGCGGTCAACATTTAAATGAAATTATCTTCAAAAAGTAAATGTCATGGACCAATCTAACGTTTCAAATAAAGAATCGATGAGATTTTGCAAATTTTATGCGTTTTTTTTTTTTAAAAGTTCTCAAGCTCTTAAGGGTAGGTCTCATGCAGAAGCGAACTCAGAACTCATGTAAATGTATTTGAATGTATTAGTGAAAGAACGTTACTCTCTTCATTATCAAATTCAAAATTTGAATTTCTTATTACTCTATTTGCCTCTTGATCTTTTTTGTCTCTTAGAGCGAGGGATATATTTCCGCACAAGCACTCAAGCAGCCAATCAAAGAAATAAGAAATAGATCATTCACACAACAAGATATATGGATGAACAATGTTGCATGATAAACCGGTTTATTTTTTTTATGTCTAGTTAGGTAGATTTGTTGTTGTCTTTTGCATATGGTTCGAATTTTATAAAGCAAATGGGGGTAGGTATTTCTGCTGTCCATGGAAATGTTTTTTCTTGAATTTGTTTGTAAATAGGTTCTTGCTTTCTACCTAGATATTTTGTTGTTGTGTTTTGATTTGATGATTTCTAATAAAAACACTAAAGTTGGTACACAATTTAAAATTGTTGCATAAGTGGTAGATTGCTACATTCACTTTACTTGTTCAAAAAATTTCCGACTGTTAACATTGAACCTCATAGAAATAATCACGAACTCAAATTAGGGAACATAATCTCAAATTGAAACGAAAACAGCATTTACAAATTTTCTCCTCTTTGTGAATGGTCATTTTTTCCCATCCAAAAAAAAAACTATTCATATGTAAAACAAAAACAAAAAAAGAGGCTGGGATGCGACCCACACTGATAACTTCCCATCCCGTCTATCGATTTGTCTTGCTTAAAAGTTTGTCTAAATGTATCAATTCTTACCAAATTTGCGTTATATTTTTGTAGATTTTATTTTTTTTATGAAAAAACGGACTGTTGGATTTTTATAAAAAAATTATTGAATATAAAAAACAATATTTTCTGTGAAATAAAATAAGTTTGAAGCCAATATTTTTAATTTTTGAAAAGCTATTTGAGCCGAAAATCAATTTTTACCAACTTTTATTAATTTTTTTGTTTAGGTTTTTATTTTTTGTAAAAAAACTGTCAATTCGATTTTTCTCAAAATGTTTCCTAATGTTGAAAACAATATTTCTTATAAGTTAAAATTAGTTAGAAGCCATAATCTCAAATTTTTGAAAAGATATTTAAGTCGAAAATCAATTTTTACCAACTTTTGTTAAATTTTTTTTTCGGTTTTTAATTTTTTGTAAAAAAACTGTCAATTCGATTTTTCTCAAAATTTTATCAGATGTCAAAAACATCATTCTTCATTGCACAAAATTGTTTTGGAAATGAAATCATATTTTAGTCGTAAAATGTTCGAAGTGACAAATTTTTTTTGTCAGTTTTTTTTATTTATAAAAAAACCGTTAATTGAATTTTTTTCCAAAAATAAAATTGTTTTGTATCACGTTACAATATATAATATAAAATTTAATTCAAGTCTCTAGCGTCATTGGTTCATGAGATATTTAGGGTTAACCAAAATTTTCACCTTTTTTTTAAACTGCTATGGTAAAAAAACCACCCACGCAATTTTCTTGAGAGCCCTTTCTGCATCTTTCTGCCTTATTATCTGTATAACAAAATTTATTTGAAGTCGATATCTCTTCTGGTTCTTGAGCTATGGACGACGAAAAAAACGTCGCGAACGTACGGACGTACGGACGTACGTACACACGCACGCACAGACATCTTTCTAAAAATCTTTTATTTCGATTCTAGGGACCTTGAAACGTCGAGAAATGTCAAAATTTTCAATTTGTCAAATCGGACCCATTACAATAACTTCCTATGGGAAGTTAAAAATTAATAAATAAAGTGCATTTATCATATACTTCGACACACTTTGACTTATCTCCCACTCTAACCCTTCTTCTATATATAGGTATACATATATACATACATACAGATTTATTACACAATATTCAATCAAATAACGATCCCACCATGCAAAGTGACAGCGAAATTCCATCAAGTAGGTAGGTGTATAACATACGCGTTGGAAAAAAAGGACATACATACCTACATAGCTACCTTCCTTTTTTATATGACTTCTGCCTTTTTCCTTTATCTAAGGAAAGCAGCTGACCATGAACAAAATCACAAAAAAATGCAATATCGAGGAGTGATAGTACGCAAAAAAAAATCAAGAAAACAAAATACAT
This sequence comes from Eupeodes latifasciatus, assembly GCA_920104205.1. Taxonomy (NCBI): domain Eukaryota; kingdom Metazoa; phylum Arthropoda; class Insecta; order Diptera; family Syrphidae; genus Eupeodes; species Eupeodes latifasciatus. Next base: position 19,725,426 of record OV049925.1, read on the forward strand.
ATATGACAGCGAATTCACGATACCTACAATACCTATTTACCCTTTTTTATACCTACACTACAATGTGCAACAACAAAACTTGCCGAAAGTTGAACCAAAAATCAAATTCTGCTTATACGATTGACTACGTAACACCCAAATCACGATTCCATGACCTTACATCATAGCACATACTAGAAATAAAAAAATATGTCTAAGAAAAGTTTTTTTTTGATATTTTCTGTTATTGTGTACCGCAAGCCTACAAAACAAAGAATAAAAAACTAAATGAGCCATGAGACCAAAAACAACAACAAAACAAAATCTGAGAGAGAATGGGCGGGCGAAATTCTTTTGCAAAGAATTCTCTTCCTAAGCGCTGTATTGCAGCGGCATTCTTGGGAACTGGAAACTTCATTGTGTGCGTTTACAAACAAATTTGTTGTTAAAAAATGCAAAATAGACCTCTTTTATAAAAATTAAATTAAATAAATAGTGGGCGCAAGAACTTTTTACTTTTTTAAATAGAATAAACAAAATGCCAAAAAAAAATAAAAAAAATATTTTGGAATTATATAAGCTCCCAATCCCTCACAATTGCACCACAAATGTTGTTATTTTGAAATGCATTTTTAATTATGTTGCGACAAAAATTTTTTTTTTTTTAATCCACACTATGTATAATATATATGGACCTTTTTTTTTTTAAAAAAAGTTAAAACTAAAAAAAAAAATCAGTTCGCCCCATGAATTACCAAAAAAAATTGGAAAAAAAGAAAGCATTTTGGATTCTTTGTCTAAAAAAGTTACTATAACTATTTAAAAAAAAAAAATTAAAAAGCAAATATCTGCACATATCTTTAGAATTTGAAAAAAAGTTGAATTGACTTAGCTGGCTGTTATACTTTGGAAGTCCTATCAATTATTGCACCTATGCCACAATGCAAATTTGCCCTATTTTTCATAGTTTTCTAGAATTTTTCTTGGAATAAATAAATAAATTAAAAAAAAAAAAAAATCGGTGCTATGTATAAAAATGTATTGTTTTTTGGAAAAAAATATAAAAAAAATAAAAAATTATATTTAACACACTGCCCCATTGATTTTCCCAAGTAACTACCTGAATTTAATGATTTTTTAGTGATTCTAGTGCTGTTAAGGAACAAAAATTTTTTTTAAATTTTGGATTCCTTTATAAATATTTAGCCCAATATATTTTCAATCAAAACCCGTTTATTTCGTTTAAATATTTAAAAAAATGTGAACGCTACAAAGCTAAGCGCAAAGCACCAATCAATTTTTTTACATGAGACATGCCCTTAAAAAATCACCCGATATATTTTATTACGTAGAGTTTCTTGCAACTTTGAGATCATATTGAAGCATCATAGTTTAGTAATGTAGAATTACCTCAAAGTAGATATAATTTATGAAATGTTTGAACTTTTTGAAAAAGTTTTTTGTCAAGATTTGTAATAAATATTTGTTAACCTTTTGAAAATATCGATAGACAAACCTCTCTTGTTTCAAAGATGATATGCGTTATAGTTGTGGGAAAATTATATACCTACGAATTAAGTGCCATCAAATTTCAAACGCTTAAAGCCATTTTAGAGAATTACTAAGTTGATATAGATGTTTTTACTTTTTTTTTAGTAGGACTACCTCACAACATTTTACTTTAAGAAAAATCTTAAATCGACTAATTCTAATTACACTAATTTGGTAAATTTATATGACTTCTAATTGAAAGTTTCTGACATTTCAAATTATTAGGCCTGTTCCCTAAATTTAGGTTTGTTTGATGTATCTTTTTTCACTATCTGTCACTTCACTATTTATTCGTGTTCATACTCAAAGTTTTTTTTTAGTAAATTATAATAATGAAAATGGTTTATTTGAAAAATTCTAAGCCTTTACAATATATGCAGTTTGAAATGCTGCGTCATGGTTCTTTAATTTGATCATGCCCTTAAGTTAGAGAAAATATTTTATTGTTTGTTATTGTTATTAAATTTTAAGAATTTTAATGAAGTACCCTATAAACGCTTCATTTTGACAAAACATGCATATTTGTCCCAGTTTTTTCTTTTGTAACAATAAAAAAGATATAAAATCGATTGACACAAAGAGAATTCCTTATTAACTTAAAGACCTCTAATGGTCTTCTCATCTAACAGTTTGTGTTCCAGTCAATAAAAAGAATAAGAAAGACGAACTTTATCTTCGTAAAGATATAAATGATTAAGAGTATCAACACACTACTCCTCTATCTTTATGGTTCATCTCATTATGATTGCCATTGTTAATATTTTTTTGATAAACAAGCATTCAAAGGAAAATTTTTCGAAGCAACAACAACAATGATTTTATGTATGCCTGCTAATTAATGAAGATTAAAGATTTTGTGACATCTCAAAGCAGTCGGTAGACATTCAAGGGTTGCGTTCCATTTAAAAAGAGAAAAAAAAGAGACCCATGTCGCCAAACGTAAAACTCTTTTTGCCAAGTTCAACGATCTTTATCGAAGAATCACAATCGATCTCATAAATTATAACTAAAATAATAGATAGGGCAAATTGGAGCAACATTTGTCATGGGACTTTTTGTTATTAGTACAAAATTAAAGGTTTTTGAGAATGTCCATTGGAAAATGGAGAACATTTGAAAAATCGAACATCAAGTTTTTTGTACGAAATTTTGTGTTCAATTTCATCGGAATGATTTTTCGAATAGAAAATTGGAAATTTTTTTGTTGAAAACTCGGGAACTTCAAGAAATACTCCCAAAAACTGGATTTATTATTGACTATTATGTAGAAGTGAAAAATTATAAAGGCGTTTGTGTTAATTTTGCTTGGGGAAGTTTACAAGATAGAAGGCGTTTTAAGTTGACCTAAGCTGTACTCAATGTGATGGGTGACTTTTTCGCGTTGTCATTTTAAGTTGTTTATAATATTACTCTCTTCTAATTTTAATTTAATTCAAATAAATTTAAAATTTAAATGTATGCTTCGCATATGTACAAACATACCTATGTGTTTTATCATACTTCTGATGTTTATAATATAAAGGCGTAAAATTGGGAAGAGACGATATGGAACTTGACTGAAAAATGTAATTACTGATGTTAATTTTTAACAGTTGTTGAGTGGGAAAAAATATTTATTCATAATTTTCAGATTTTTGAAATAAAAACAAATCCAGACTTATTAGAATAGATTTTTGAAATGAAAAATTGGTCTCTAAACTATTGTGAACATTGTTTTCTTTAATATTTTAGACACTTAGTTCATAGTTCAAAATATGAGTTCCATAATTTAATTTCTCACGTTTCCGAATTCATTTTTGAAATTGTATGTTATTGGTAATTTTTACCTGTGGCAAACAAACTATATGGAAAGTATTGCATTAATAAAAAATTTCAAAATCGAAGTTTTAATCAAACATGACAACATAAATAAATATAATACTGTTAACTCTAATTGATGTAAAAAATAAATAAATAAATATAAAAAAATAAGTTGAAAACAATGGGTTTGGCGATTCCGTCCGTCTATCTGCCCGAAGTCGAAGCCATATCGATTCGATTGCATTTAAATTTAGGACTTAAGGTTTTATAAAGTTTTGAGTTAGGTATTTTCAGGTAGTCCTTTTACAAATTTGTCGGTTAAAAATCGAAAATTCGAATTTTCTCAAAAACGGCCCAATAGATTTTTATGAAATTATCTCTAAGAATTTGTTTTCTGAACTTTTTTCTTTCAATATAAGAAATATACATAGTTTTGTATTGCTTCATAAAGTTTCTCAGGTTTCTCAAGAACAAATGAAGCTTACATAAAAATGTAATTTCTCAATATACTATTTGAAGATAAACTGGATTATAAATACGTCAAACATGACATTACGATGGTAGATAAGTCGAAAATATTGGGTCCCGATTCCGTCCGTGCGTGCGTCGGTCTGTTTGTCTGTCCTCGGCCAAACCATTGGGTCAATTGATTTCAAATTTGGAAAGTAAAGTTTTAAAGCCGATTTACGTAAGGCGTTTTCATTTATTAAGACTAAAAATAACAGCAGTCCATATACAAATTTGTTAGTCAAAAATCGAAAATTCGGATTTCCTCAAAAACGAACCGATGATTAATTATTTTAAATTGTCTCAAATTTTGTTTTCTTAATTTGATTTTCTTCAATAAAAAAAAGTTTGCATTGCTCCAGAAGGGTACCATCCATAGAACCGTTGTTTAGTTTCTAAGTTTTCTGAAGCACTAATGAATCGATTTCAATATTTTTTTTTTCTGTACAAGCAAACATTTATTTGATAATCAAAAATGTCATTGTTTTAGTTTTTGATATTTAAAAAAAATTAAATTTTTTTACCGAAATTCGATAGATATCTCGAAAATTGGACATACTTTTTTACGAAATTGAAATGTAAAACGTATTTTAATAAGTTTTAAATAACTGCATACTTAACACATTTTTAAACACAAATTAGAAAATTGTAGGTACCTATACAAAATTAATTTAAAAAAAAACCGCTCTAACGATTTTCAAATACAATTTTTGAAAAATTAAGGTTTTTAAGAATTCAAATGGCATTTAAATTTCTTAAAACAAACTTTTTTCTGTATTCTTAAAATATTAAAAAAAAAACTCTTTGGATACATAAGAGTAAGTTTGTGCGACCCAGTTGTGCATTTTATTCTGAATTGGAAAGTTGACTTCTGTAAATCCAGGGGGAAAATTCTTAAAAACTTTAATAAAAAAAACATCTTGAGTACAAACACAAGTTTAATAGAAGTAGCCTTATTGTACTTTAAAAGCAGAATACGGTGTTTTTCGAAATTTTTAAAATTATTGATATATGCCGTCTTTACAATTATGAAAACTGAATTAAATTGAATGTTTCATTTAACAACCTCTCTTTTGGATAAAGTCGACAAAGGGGAAATAACTTAAGATGTCATTAATATTTTTAATTTATTTAATTTCAAAAATCTTTCCTCAACACAAGATAATTACCTTTTTTATCATGTTAACGAATTTATTTGAACAAATTTAACCTAAGCCAACTTTTTGATTTACACATTGTTAAGTAAAAATTGAAGGTCCCCTCCATCGCTGAAATGACTAGCACACAGAATATGTTTGTTTGATTTAATTAACATACAATTTTATGTAGACCTTAGATATTTTACATTTTACAAAAAGGAGTGAGAATGAAGAAAAAACAACTTATCTGTGCTAAAATAATGGAAAATATCAAAACTGTAAGAAATTTTATAACCGGTCAATAAATATGAAAAAAGATGATTTAACGGGAAAATAGAAAAACATATTTTTTTTAGATTGTCGAGGATTATGAAAGTTTTTAAATAACTACCATAGCCTTCAAATTTTACATTAGAAAAGTTAACTTGCTGATGGCTATCAAATGTTACAATAAAATTGTTTCCCTTTTTTAAAACGCAAAATGGGATGAGCTCTCGTTTAGGATACCGGACAAAATTTACTCCAACTTCCCCTAAACTAACAGACAAAAAGGGAGACGTAAACAAAAACAATTCAGTCAGTCAATTCAACCAGCCTACTGCAACTGTCACATGGGCAACCAATAATATCAGACATAAAAGAACAACGTTGGTTATTTGGATTGGGGGATTGTGACTCTTTAAGAAATAACAACAAAACCAAACAAAAATCACTAACAATAACATCCACATCCGTTTGACATATTTACGATGTGATTTTCATTTCTCGCTGGAACGCTCGCTGGCTGCTGGCTGATGGCTGATACTACTTATGCGCGAGAGTTCCAAATAATATGGGTGGTCTGTGTGATGGTCTGGCGATACTAAAGTCTTATATAAAATTCACCGGCCGGCCGGCGGCGGCGATTGTCCGTTGCTCGTCCGTTCGTATGTTCGTCCATAGTAATGTCTATTACAATAAAAAATGATGCAAGACTATCGCTTATTAAAACAACAACAACAACAATAACAACAAAATAAATTTTTAGTTAGATCGATGGCCATCAAAGAAACGTTATAACTGGCAAAGGAAACTTTCTCGTAACAAATCGCATACTAATTTCCCGTTTGATCTTCAGTCTTGCGAAAGTTATAAGTTTGATGCGAGCAGCGCACCGCGCCGTGTGGAAGTGGTGGGCGTTCGCGCATCCATCTGAATCACGTTTTTCCTCCAGTTGCACTTAGTATCTGATGCATGCATCTTTCGCATCACACAACAACATAAAACTAACCTAACAGACAAAAACACATTCATCTATCTACGAGTATCTAATGCGCCACCGAAATAATAAAAGTCGTTTCAAATGCCAAAAGGGAACAGGTATCCCCAGCGCAGCGCCAGCATCCCGATAACATATCCTTATCTCGCAGTGATTTCTCGAGAAGAAAACAAAAAAAAAACGTCACGAAAAAGTGGGGTAATTGTGACCGTGATTTTTCAGCACGTTTTTCCCTCCACCACCATCGCATCGTCACCGTCACCGTCATCATCATCATCAACGGTACTAGTCTTTCGCAAAATTAGGCTTAAAGCCTTAAGATCGTTTAGTCAAATAAATCATCTATATGAACGATTTTTCAAGAAATTCTACCAACCAAACCAGACTACAAACTAAGACTATTTGACAGCAGCTTGAGCTGTACTTACGATCCGTGTAGTTTAAACGATTGAAAAGGAAAACGTTAATTTATCAGAAGTCGCATCTGGTGGATGCGGGTTTGAAAAGCAGCAACAACAACAACAAAGCAACAACAATCTCCATCAAAAAATTTCAAATTGTTTGGTTTTTATAAATGACATTTTGAATGTCAGTTGTTGTTTTTTTTTATTCGCCATGAGACAGAGACGCCACAAAAAACAGTTGTTAAGTAGAAGTACTTAGTCGTACTAAATAACACTGACAGTGACTTTGACTTAAGTAGGTAAGAGAATATTATCAGAGCTTAAGTGAGGCTGACACATCTTTTTTATGAGTAATTACACGCGGAATAATTTATGGTTTACATGCTGCACACATCATTGGCGCTGTGTTCGGTACTTAAAAGATGCAGCAACAGCAAATGACAGAAGGAAAGTGCAAGGCAAAATGATTTGACCTACAGAAATATTTTTTTTCATCGAGAGACCATGAACTTGACATAAATTGTTAAAGGAGGCAAATGACAAAAATGTAGGTAATCAATTTTTTTTCTTTTTATATGAAACGTCGAAGATGACCGGAAGAAGAATTAAGAGGAGGTTTTGAAATATTCTATGAAGGCGGATTTAAGTAGTAAGATTCATAGAATATAAAGTTCCAATTTGTAGAAAAATAAAAGAAAAAAGTAGGTTTACAAAGAAAAGAAAAAATGGTCCAAATAATCTATTTATTGGAATTTTATAACTCAGATTGACTCATGGTCCTGGGTCACCCAAAATTCTTCTATTGGCACGAATTAAAAGAGAGTGAGTGTAAGAGGGGGTTTAGGTGTGACCATACTAAAATATTTATTTTCTGACAATATATATGTACACACATTTGTATACTTCTAATGGAATACAAATAATTAGGGTAAGAAATTTTAAGAAGAGTTAAAACCTTTTAGATATACATATGAAGTAAAGATGTTTTTTTTTCAAGTACAGCAGGGCCCTGGCTTACCAAACACTTTTCACTTTGCATCTTTGCACTTTGCCAATAACGTTTCACCAAACTCAAATTTTTAAAGTACAAAGGCTTTTCTAAAAAATAAAAAGTTTTGTTATTTTGCAAAGTACGAGTATTCGTTCTTTTTCTTTCACCAAACAATAAACTTTGCAAATTATATTAAGAATTTTGAAAAGCTTTTCATTAGTACGCAAAATGAAATTTGTATTTGCAAATTAGATCTTGTTTCGAAAATTTGTCGAAAACTAAAAAAAATATATGAGCCGTTTTGAAAATGAAGAAGTAAATTATAGTTAACAAGACAATGGACATAGGCTATTTTTTGACGAATTTACCAAAGAACATACATTTTGAATTTAAGAGGTATAACGCGATATTGGAAATGATTTTTCGACAAAAGATAGTTTTCGATTAACAAAAAGTACCATCGAATTTGTGTTGTTAAAAATTGGAAATAAACTACAGTTCAATAGCAAAATAAATACATATGTGTTTAAGTCCCTTAGAACAACTTGTGTGTACATTACATTGGGCTGGGAATGGAGCCCAAAATCACGGAGTTTGAATTTCTCCCTAACACCTCAAAAATACTTTAACAAGGAGGATTTCCTTATGTAGCTGGATGTGTTGATTCAACAATTTTTTCAATGTATGTATATTTGATTTTAATAAACACAATCTAAGATTTACTTTTCAATTTTTTAAAATACGAAAAGTTGTATTTTAAATTGGTGAAATACTTTTACTTTTCACTTTTTAATTAAAGTCTGTAAAATTGAAACGTGAAAAATGTTTTCACTTTGCAAATTTTGTGAAACACTTTGTACTTTACTTTGCTCGATATTATTTATTTGCAAAGACGCAAGTGGAAAATTAAAATTGAAAAGTTTTTAGTGAAATAGGCTCCAGGTATGTCAATAAATCCAGATAATATTTCTAAGTTAATGAATTGTTTTGTGTATGAAATAAGAATTTAATAAATATGTACCCATACAAATATCATATGTAAAAAGGTGTTGAAGACTTTAAAGAAGTCACACAGAAATTGAAGGTAAAAGGGTATTTTTTCAGGAAATTTAAGTTACCTATTCAGTGATGAGACGAAATCTGTTTTTGAATTAGACGGACGCTTCTGATACTCTAGTTGAGCACTTCAAATTTGTGGCGAAAATCTTATGCAAAATCATTCAACATCAATTACTTGACACCAATTGTCTGTATTCAGCAGATGTTTAGTGAAGTTCCTAAAACAGAGTTTTCAAATCTAGTTATTTGCCTCAAAACCGGGCGGTTTTAATTTTTTTTTGGCGGCATTAAAATTGGGTGATATTTTAAGACTTCGTTGATTTTTATTTTTTTAATCAAAATTTTTGGAGATTTCGCTTTTTTAAATATGACAATCCTGACCTCAAATAAATTCACTGTAACCTTAGCGTAGCAGTGTTACCGAAGTCAAATATTATAAAATAATGGGTGCTTCTTTTAGACGTTTGGTTTTCAATAATTAAGCAATAGTTTTTTTATTTTGGATTTGGTCTTTTTGGCAGCTGTCATTTGATTTATACTTTATTTGGGTGCCCTTTTATAATGAATCGACTTACTCCTGAAAAACGTTTGCAAAACATGCAAATTTATTATTCGGCGTGTTATTGCTGACGGCCCCAATTCAAAAATTGGTTGAAAATTGGGCATTTCGGACAATTGCCCAATGGCAAACCTTTTTTGATAATAACGCCAAATTCTAAGCAATTTTAAATAACAACATATCTATTTTTAAAGAACATTTTTTTGTAAAATTTGTGTGGACATGTTTTTAATGGAACTTTTACTAGTTTTTTGTTTGAACAAATGATTTTGCATTTTTGGATTTTTGTCCCAAACATTCGTGGGTCAACTTCTGTTAAATGTTTTGGGTTGCTTTTAATAAGAAAGTCGTAACTGTACAAACTTTTCTTTAAGATGTATAAACTTATGTTTTGGGATATGTATAAAGGAAACGCTTGGATGTATAAACTTGAACAAATAATTTTTATTCAAACTGCGATTTTAGCATTTTCAGATTTCATGGTTAGTTTGCAAACTACATGTCCGAAAATAGCAAAACAAGGTATTGGTATTTATAAAAAAAAATATCATGAACCATATGTACAAGCGATTGCAGGCTTTTCAAAAAATTAAAAAAAAATTGAGATAAGTTTTTTGTCGCAAATTTTTGGGACAAGTATAAACTAAATGATTGGATGTACAAATTTGTACAAACAGTTATCAGTCGAACCGTGTTTTTAGAATTGTTAGATTCAAAAGCTGGTGGCCCAACTACCGCACACTTTTTGAATTGCTAGTAAAAAAAAAAACTTTACTGAACTATTTTTTTTTAAAGTTATATAAACTTGTACAAACGATTGCAGTTATCAGATTTGCCCAACTCAAAAGTTTGTGAGCCAACTACATGCTATCACATATCTACATATGTACTAAAAATTTCAACACATACATACATATTATATTATATGCTTAAATTTTCAAAAAAAATAGTAAAAAATGCAATTGCAAATTTTAAGGAATGTTTTCAGATAAAGCGTCTTTTTTTATATTACTTAGTAATGAAATATTTCCAGAAAAAAACAAACAGTATATAATAACATAAATTTTTTAATACAAATTTCAGAGTTCTTGCTATTAATTAAGACATGTCTTTGAAAGTAAATTAAATTTACAGATTCAATTAAATTTACAGATTCACGAAAACCACTTTTCAGGAATTTGGGTTTTAGGGATCTTGGATATATGGGATTTTGACCTTTTGCGATTGTGTCCGTCTTCCGGTCGAAAAAACTACTAATCTTAATATATAAAAATCCAGTGTCATATGTATGTTCCCAGGGAACTCTTCACCAAGTTAACCGATTTCGATGAAAGTTGGCATTTTATGTGTAATTTGGTCTAACTTGAGGATAGTTTATATTTCGATGAATGGTCTTAATAATTTATAATCTACACTAATATTATAAAGAGGAAAGATTTGTATTTTTGTATGTAACGAATAAACTCAAAAAGTACTGGACCGATTTTAATAATTCTTTTTTCATTAGAAAGCTTTATTATCACTAAGTAACAAAGGCTATATTTAGTACTAGATTACAATAGAAATCTTTAGAAATTCCTATTAAAACCAACCGAAGGTGTAAAAAAATTAGGCATAAAATGTCTTTCATCGCATTCGCTGCGAAGAGTATTAATGAGAGGACAAAAAAATGTTTTCTAATTTAGTGATTCATGGTCGTTTTAATTTGATTAGCATGCCAATAACTTAAATATCTGTACCTATTTATGTCTACCCGTGCGAAGCCGGGACGGGCCGCTAGTATTAAGTAAGAAAAAATCAACAACAAAAAAAAAGCCTGATTTGTTACGCTAAAAACAACTTAAACATCATTATTCATTACACAAAGCTAAGGAAATCTTTAAAAGTATTAGGCCTGCTTTTCTGAAAGCTTGTTCCTGGAAAATTATTTTTAAAAAATTCACAATTAAGCGCTTTTTGCTATCATATTTTGTAAATTTCATTAAACTGCATGTTTTTAGAAACATTAATAAATATTTAGGAGTTTAAGAAAATGTTTGATAGTATTTTTTTGACAACTTTTAAATTATTCTTGATAAACATTTTTCTTAGTAATTTCTACAAAAATTATTTGACTTATAATTGAACCTTATTTGGTAACATTTTCGATAAAATTATTCCTTTTTTCCCAAATAAATTTCAGATAATTTTTTAAATTGTTTAAAACATAGCGTTGACATTTTTTCGACACAAAATTCTGGCTACATATACATATTTCAAGAGCTGAATTATTTAAGCAAGGAGAAAACTATACAATTTTTCACTTCTCACTACCAAAAGTGTCGTTTTTGTAAATTCTCCAACATTTTACACTCTCTTGAATAGTGGATATCCAAAATCAAAATATCACACAGTGGTTACTTGCAAAAACATATGGTAAACGTACTAATTTTTTAAAAGCCATACGAAACATTTTTCAAAATATGCATAAAATAAAATGGTTCTGAGGAAAACTGTTGAGGCTAAATTTGTTCCCGTATTCACTCCAAATGGTTGTTAATTGATAAAAAAAAATCTAACTCATATTTTAATACTTGGACTACAAAATTTTCTAAAATATTCACTTAAAATAATAATTATTTAAAACAAGTTTTTGTTGACGTAAACTTATTTAACAGTTATCAACTTTTTTCACATAAATAATAAACTAAGTATCTACCTGATGCCCACAAAGTATCTATTTTTATGTATCTAATAAAGTTAAGTGAATGTCACTGCAACTTTTTGTTGTTTCTGCAATCTTTATCTTAGCACGATCGTTCTTTTGTGATTATTATCTAACACCATATCCGAGTCATAATACCATTTTTATCAAAATAACAAGTTTACAAAATTCTTCCCATCATTTCGTCGCCATCGTTTGTAAATCAATCAATTAAATGTCATATCAAGTAGGAGAATTTAATTAATACCACTTTATAGATGTTTAATTCTCGTATAAGTTATGTTATGTTATGTTATGTTATGTTATGCATTGTGATTGACAAGTCTATAAATGTACATACATATGTATGTAAATCAACGTTCCTGTATATTGCTTGAATATTGTGGTCGATGCTAGAGAATGGCATTATTTTACATGATTCTATTAATACGCTAATAATTACTATCTACTATTATTTTTTATTAATTCGCTTCGAAAAAAAATGTACGTAAACAAATAAAACAACACTCAAAGTACATATGTAGCGATGCACATAGTAATAATTATTATTGTCGGCTTCAAATAAATTTGCAACCGTTACCTACACTTTTATTCGATTCCATTCGATTCAAAACGAAATTTAATCCATGTAGAAAAATTCTTAAACGCGGAGTGCACACTCAGCAAAAAAAATTCAAATAAATATTTCAACTCATGTCTTAACCACAAAAATATTGAAGCATCTTTCAAGATTGTAAGATATTCCGTTACAGAAAAAAGGTAGATACTCGTATGTACATATATGCAAAAATGTATCTAGATACCTATAAAACATCATCATCGACTCGACGTCAACGGCGACAAAAACATCATGGCGCATAGCTTTGACTTTGTTTCCTATTTCTAACTATCTAATTGCCCCATTAACATATTGTCAAATTAAGGGATGCAGAAAATCCACACCAAGAATTTCAAACATCTTAATTTCCGGTGGCTTTATCACATTTTTTAAATCTTACCTGAAATCCGTTTATATTTATTTGTCTATTTTTTGGTATTTGTGATGAAATGTCAATTAAGACGCACTCGTATCTAATGTCAAATTAACACTTTTAGATGTCAAATATGGTATTTTGATTTTGTTTTGTTCTTTTTTTTAAATATGTAGTTATCACAAAATACCGCTTGAGGGCGCAACACGTGTGGCAGTGCTATAGAACGATGCAAGCAAGGATTTCCGATTCACAATATTATTCTTCAAACAAAAGCCACCACATCGATTCAAGCCGCACAACAAACTGATCTCATTGATTATGGTGCCCGGCCAGAGCCAAACGTCAGTTGTAAGATTGCAAAAATAAAAACAAAAGCCAACAACTAAAACATCAAGCAACAACTTCAACATAAAAATGCAAAAATAAAAACTTAAAGCAGACATAGACAGCGTTGCCAAGATGTTTATAAAGAAAAAAAGAATGTAAACGTCAAATCAATAAAATGTCATATAATTTCAAATTTTATTTTTCTTAGTTTGACAGGTGTTTCGTGTTATCATTATTTTTCGTAAGTAACGTCTACGTTTTAAATTTTGTTGGCTGTAAATGTTGCCAACAGATGTTTTTATAGACTTAATCATCATCTATTGTAATTTCCTTCCAAATAGTTATTAAATCTTAAAAGCTAAAACCAAGCTCTATCCAAAGGGCTATTAAGCATTGATTTTTTGTTCTTGGAATCAGTGAGTAAATATTGTGGTCTTAGAATTGAAAAAAATGTTAAAGAAAATGAATAGCTATGTGTGGTATACTGTGACGTATGCGCAACTTTTTTTTTAAACCTCTGCGAACGTTCTCAATAACATCTTAATGCATATGAAAGTAAAATGAAGGCTGAGATGCGACCCAAACTGATAACTTCCAATCCCGGCTGTCGATTTGTCTTGCTTAAAAGTTTTTCTATGTGTATCAATTTTTACCAAATTTGCGTAGGTACTATTTTTTGTAGATTTTATTTTTTTATGAAAAAACGGACTGGTCGATTTTTATAAAAAAATTACTGAATATCAAAAACAATATTTTCTGTGAAATAAAAAAAGTTTGAAGCCAATATTTATAATTTTTGAAAAGCTACTTGAGTCGAAAGTAAATTTTTACGAAGTTTTAGTATTGTTTTTTTAGGTTTTTATTTTTTGTAAAAAAAAACTGTCCATTCGATTTTTCTCAAACTTTTACTAAATGTTGACAACAATATTTTTTGAAAGGTTAAAGTAGTTTAAAGCCAATATCTATAAGTTTTGAAAAGATATTTGAATCGAAAATCAATTTTTACCAACTTTTATTAATTTTTTTTTAGGTTTTTATTTTTAGTAAAAAAAAGTGTCAATTCCATTTTTCTCAACATTTTTTCAGAATGTTGAAAACAATATTTCTTTTAAGATAAAATAAGTTTGAAGCCATAATCTCAAGTTTTTGAAAAGATATTTGAGTCGAAATTCAATTTTTACCAACTTTGAGTAATGTTTTTTTTTAGGTTTTTATTTTTTATAAAAAAACTGTCAATTAGATTTTTCTCAAAATTTTATCAGATGTTAAAAACATTATTCTTCGTTGCACATTTTTTTTTTTTGAGATGTAATCATATTTTAGTCGTAAAGTTTTCGAGGTGACAAATTTTTTTTTTCAGTTTTTTTGATTTATAAAAAAAATCGTTAATTGGATTTTTTTCCAAAAATAAAATTGTTGTGTATCACGTTACAATATATAATATAAAATTTAATTCATGTCTCTAGCGTTATTGGTTCATGAGATATTTAGGTTTAATCAAAATGTTAACCTTTTTTTTAAACTGATGTGGTAAAAAAACCATCCACGCAATTTTCTCGAGAGCCCTTTCTGCATCTTTCTGCTTTATTATCTGTATAACAAAATTTAATTGAAGTCGATATCTCTTCTGGTTCTTGAGCTATGGACGACAAAAAAAAAACGTCGCGAACGTACAGACGTACGGACTTACGAACGTACGTACACACGCACGCACAGACATCTTTCTAAAAATCTTTTATTTCGATTCTAAGGACCTTGAAACGTCGAGAAATGTCAACATTTTCATTTTGACAAATCGGACCCATTACAATAACTTCCTATGGGAAGTTAAAAAATGAAGATATTGAGTTTATACTTATTTGATCTTATTTAAAATATTGGTGTATAATTCGATAGAATTAAAACACATGCCCCCTTATTGGTTTAACGTCTAACATAAATATCTTTGCAAATAAAGTTAAACTTCAATTGTTCAATTGTTTTATTATCTCATTTTTAATTTCATTCAGTCTTTTATAAAAGTTATATTTTGTAGTCCTCATGTTTTGAACTAATAGCTGCGCATTTACTTGCATACAACAATTGGAACTTATGTTTTATGTAATTTGATTAAAATTAGAAAATTTTAAATAGAAAGTAACAACAAATGGTATTTTTATATATATATATTTTACCTCTTGCAAGGAATTGACAAATCCTCCAAAAGAAATTCTTGTCATGAAATGTGCTTTCTCAAATAAGCCATTCGGATTAATCCCTGACAACATTACTATCGCACAAAGTAATTGTTAAGAATTGTAAGTCACTTGGGCCTAGTTCTCAATAGACTGTTGCGCTTCCTAATTTATTTGTATCTTAACGAAAAATGAAACTTGGACCGCTATAACTTAAAAAATAGTTAACGTTCATAGCATTAGTCATTAATAAATCATTTTAAAGATAATTGTTCTATCAGATTATTTTAGACAAATTGCAATTAATCGAGATAAATACCAGAAAATCCCATGAAAACGTTGGAACAAACCAATTAAACGTCGGGAAAGAATTAAATAGTTTTATTTATTTGCATTCGGAAATTCCAGATCTGTAAGCCTGTCAAACATCTCGAATTATTATTAAAACACCAGATCACAATTTTATCAAGCGTTATGATCTTTTTTGTGTAGGTACAATAACATGAGCTACAATTTGTACCCACAAAATAAAAAATCGTAAAATTTATGATTAATTTGCAAACTAAATTTACTTCTTCCCTTTAAGGGGGTCATCCTATGTGATGGGTTCAAAAAATCGATTTTTTTTCATAAATTGCTAGTTTAATATGTCTAGAATACGGTAGTAAATGATTTTTCAAAATTCGAAGTCGTTTTAAAGATGCAGCAGGTCCATGGAAAAATATGGGGTAAAGTATCTTACATATGTATATCGGCGATGGTGACAGTAAAACTTACAAGGGGATCCTAGATGCTAAACCGTATGAAGATACTGTAGTAATAAAAAAAATATGGGATGCCCTATAGGCCTCGAAGCCCATACTTATGTTGAGAAACGTGATGAAAAGCGAATCTCACGTTCTGAGCGACGCGTAAGTGATGCCGTTAAACAAGCTAGAATTGATTCAAGAGCTGAACAATCTGCTTTGAAAGAGTTTCAAGAAGAAGAGGAAGAAATACTCTATAGACCAGGCATCGCCGCCGATTGAAAGGTAAGTTGATATTTTCATAGTTAAGAGGACTTGAAACTTTAAAGGAGTTTTTCTCAAAACAGTGTTTTTCAAACTTTCCTCCATCGTATCTTAAAAAACGGCTTGACCGAATGACTTTAAATTTGATGGGTTGGATTCAGCACATGTAAACGCATGGAATGAATTATCGACAAGCAAAAATTCCAAAAATTTCGATTTTTTATAACAAAAAAAAAACGCAAAATTCGCGACTTTTTTTCAAATGTCTCCCAAAAGTCCAATTTTTGGTATATTCATTTGATGACAGTTCCAATTCCATGCATTTAGGCCCACAGATTAAAACGCCGTTAACTCTTTTTGTTTTAGATAAGCCAATCAGCCGGAATCGTGGAGGAAGTGCGAGTCCATTTTTTCAAGGTGGAGTTGTTCACACCGGTGTAGCTCGTGTTCTTTACAATATTTTTAATTCAAATTTTATATTTATACTGTCGTATACTGGTCGTAAAACAAAATCCTAAAAATTCCTTAAAATACAGGCCGTCACATGGATTGACCCCCTTAACCTCCCTCCCTAAATTATTAAGGGAATGTTAGGCACTATTTATAAGCCCACCACAAACTTTCCAATGTTTCGGAATTTTTTTTTTTTTGGAATTGAGTATTTAATTTATTAATAATATTTGTGAGTTTTTTAAAACATTTTGTATCACAAGAAGATAAAGTGTTTAAACCAAAGCATAAAGTCTACTATAATATTAAAGAAATTATCAAAATTGCAATCAAAAACAAGTCATTAAAATGTTTGTCAAAAAAAAGAAATATTTTATTTTATTACCATTTTCGTAAATTCTTATAATTTCTTAGTTTAAAAATTATTCAGAATAGGATATTAAGGCCCAATTTCTTGACAAAGCATTAACTTCTAAGACTCGGTTAATCCAAAGAGTAAAGAGTTATTAGACCGAGTTTTAAGTTGGTTTCAGAACTTTTTCAAGGAATTGGCTGTAATAAACACACAATTTTATTTAAAAAATATAAAACAAAGTAAAAACACAGGCGTAAAATTTTAAATGATTAAGTAAATTGTTAAATCCATTTTTAATTATTTATTAAGCTAAAAAGGTGATTTTGGTAATTTTAAACGATTTTAACATGTTACTATCTCTAAACAATTTGCTAAAGTTAAAATCATGCAATCGCTACTTTAACTTTTAGCAATTTGCTAAATCAATGTGAGATCTATACAATTAATCTTATAAGAGCAGTGGATGGAATGAACTAGTCAACAGTTTGGAATTCTAATTAATAGGTTCGTTTCAGCGTAGTTGCGAACTATCACTTTTTAAGCATGTTTGGATGCTCGTTTTTTAAGAAAAGGTAATTAGAAATTTATTAGTTAGTTTATTAAGGTTTAAAATTTTGGACTCCTTTAGTAAATTGCTAAATATTTAGCAAATTGCTAACTAGTAAATTGTGAAACACTTAACAATAGGTTCTTCAAAATTTTGCGCCATAGTCCAAGTGTGGCAACACTTCTATATCAACCTTCTTCTGCAACCCCCAGTGCATTTCTTCATATTGTTAAGCCTTTCTGATAGAATGCGATATTGGTATCCCTGGTTGCATTGGAGCTGGAGGTAATACTGCTGGAAGCAGTGGGACTACAATACTCTACTGACGATGAATGACATTATGATGACAAAGACAGTAGCTACTTTAAAGCACAAAGTGATTTGTTGTTTGTGGGCATTTTGGTGATATTCCCTTGGTCCTGCGCAAGTTTTCTTGTTTTGGAGTCAAGAATTGATCAGGCGGAGGTGTTTGTGTTATGACCAGATCCAGTATAAATCTTTTTTTAACAAATAAAATGAATATAAAAATAAAAACAATCTTTTGTTATTCAGCTTAGAGATGCAGTAGAATTTGTTTGGGTATAAATTGCAAAAAGCATGATGATGACTTGGTTCTTCCATAAGCATGTTCCTTGAATTTCGAATTTTGGAAACAATGTTAAGTGACAAACTTGCAATCCTAAAGAAGTTGGATCAAAAAAAAGAAACGTAATTTTCTAAAATTAGATTTTAAGATGAGATCAGTTTTTTCTTTTCACAGTAAATTGTTAGATCCTTTTTATTTTGTTCTCTTAATTTTGTTTTGTGTGTCAACTTGTCAAGGGAATAATTTTGAAAGTTTATAGCAAGTCATTTTTTGAATGGTAAGTCATAAATTTGAAAGTTGACTTGTACTACGTCTTTTTCTTGTTGATTGTGGGATCAAAATAATAATTATGACTTTATTGTTAATTGGTTGTGTTGAAAATTTTGAAAATGAATACCTACACCCTTGAGCGTAGATTAAATTCCATATATGTATATATAAGTAACCATGAACTTTTAGAAGTCCTTGAACTCTTTTTGAGAAGGGAATATGTTTTGTTGAACCTTTCAAACCAACAAAAGTTTTTAAATATTATAACAGTTGCCAAGTTTACTTGTTGGATGAGCTCAGTTTTTAACCCTGAACTTTTGACGTGCTTCAAAATGTCCATTATTTTTATTCGTCAGTTTTCAAAGTTACCAAATTTTACTTTTGACTAAAAATTAAATTTATAAACTTAAGTCACATTTTGACGATTTCAACTGTTGGAAATAAAAATTGTAAAGGGTGAATTTTACCTTTTTACTGAATTAGATTTGGTGATTTTCTCGCTTCTTTTTAAAAATAAATTAATGTTTCTAATAGGAAACTAAATAAGTATCAAACAGATGTTCTATAATTTTGATGTTAAAAACCTCAGGGTTGTGATTTCCTTAAATGCTTCCTAAGATAATTTCCTTTAAACTAAAAACTACAGGTTTCTGTAAACTATACATTATTATATTAATTTGTTTTCTAACGCTCATAAATAATCACATAAATCATTCAAAAAAGCTTTTATTTTTCTATTAAATAATAAAAGTCACTTTCATTCATGAATCGTAAATGTTTTATAGTTTATTTCAGAAAATTAAGAAATGATGTCAATTAAAGCCTCTCAACAAACACTTTGCTGAGTGACGAAATGTTTTTTTAAATACTACTTCGTTTTTATGTTTGTCTTCGGTCATTGTTAAAATTTACAAAATTATATTTATATTAAATTATATCAATATTATGATTCACAAATAATAGCTTTTTAATTAGATTAACAAAAAAAATATTATAAAAATATAGACGAATCCATTTATAAAATTAATAATAATACAAAATTCAAAACAAAAACAAAGTGAATCAATGAACTCGCAATATTTTTATATTTTATATGAGAGAAAATTTTGTGTTGTAATAAAAATTGTGATTTCAATTAGCGTGGGGTTCATGAATTTTTATAGTAAAAAAAAAAAGATACAAATTATCAACAATTTCTTATTTTAATGCAAAAATATTCTCGTATAGTCAACAACAAAATAAAATCATCCATAATATTTATTTTGAGAGGTCAACGAATTTGACTTCTGCGCTATAATTATATTGGTAGTTAAAATTAACGCAACAATTTGGAATGCAAGAAGAATGTTTCTTTGAAGTTTAAAGAAATTTAATGTAAACAAAATTAAATTTCATTATTTCAAAAATTCTGTTAACATTTTGGAATTTTTTTTAATGATTAATAAATTTGAAACAAAATTTCAATGCACAACCTCAAATAACATTTTTATTATATTCTACAAAAGGTGTTGTCTCTATAAGTTGGTTATCTTGACGTACTTCCTAAAGCAATTAGCTATCCTGTTAAATGCTTCTAATACACTGTTTTTAAAAAACAAATTTCATTTCGAATAGTCCTCTTCTACTCATAAAGTTGGCACTTTTAACATTTGACACTTAATAACTACGTTTTAATTGGAACTGTTAAATTCACTTAAGAAGTGATAAATAGTTTCAAGTAATAGTTCGTAATTTCGGAAAAAAAAGTTTCCTGACAGTGTTATTTCTCGACAATCTAATCACAATTGGTTACCGAGATGTTGTATTTTAACAGCCTTTTGTCTTATTTTTTTGTAGTCGTGTGAAAGATAAGGTATATGTATTGAATAATCCTCAAATGAGTTAAGACACTAAAGATGGAATTTGGGAAGTTATAGAGCACATTAGTGACAAATATTCGAATTGGGCAGGGAAAATGACACACTAAGAGCAGAAGTAGCGTAACCCCCATTTTTAACTTCCCATAGGCAGTTATTGTAATGGGTCCGATTTGTCGAATTGAAAATTTTGATTTTTCTCGACGTTTCAAGGTCCCTAGAGTCAAAATAAAAGATTTTTAGAAAGATGTCTGTGCGTGTGTGTGTACGTACGTTCGTACGTCCGTACGTCTA
Source organism: Eupeodes latifasciatus (assembly GCA_920104205.1). Lineage (NCBI taxonomy): Eukaryota > Metazoa > Arthropoda > Insecta > Diptera > Syrphidae > Eupeodes > Eupeodes latifasciatus. Next base: position 19,746,220 of record OV049925.1, read on the forward strand.
CACGTCCGTACGTCCGTACGTCTGTACGTCCGTACGTCTGTACGTCCGTACGTTCGCGACGTTTTTTTCGTCGTCCATAGCTCAAGAACCAGAAGAGATATCGACTTCAAATAAATTTTGTTATACAGATAATAAGGCAGAAAGATGCAGAAAGGGTTCTCAAGAAAATTGCGTGGGTGGTTTTTTTTCCATATCAGTTTAAAAAAAAGGTGGTTAACCCTAAATATCTCAAGAATCAATTACGCTTTAGACTTGAATTAAATTTTATATTATGTATCGTTGCGTGATACCAAACAAATATATTTTTGGAAAAAAAATCCCAGTAACGGTTTTTTTATAAATCAAAAAAACTGAAAAAAAAAAAAATTGTCACCTCGAAAATTTTACGAATATAAAATCATTTTATCTCCAAAACAATTTTGTGCAATGAAGAACAACGTTTTTAACATCTGATAAAATTTTGAGAAAAATCGAATAAACAGTTTTTTTTTTATAAAAAGTAAAAAACCTAAAAAAAAACATTACTCAAAGTTGGTAAAAATTGAATTTCGACTCAAATATCTTTTCAAAAATTTGAGATTATGGCTTCCATCTTATTTTATCTTATAAGACATATTGTTTTTAACATTCTGAAAAATGTTGAGAAAAATCGCATTGACAGTTTTTTTACAAAAAAATAAAAAAGCTACAAAAAATAAAAAAGCTAAAAAAAATTGATTTTCGACTCAAATAACTTTTCAATACTTTGAGAAATTGGCTTCAAGCTAATATTATATTTTTTAAAGTATTGTTGTAAACATTCAGTAATATTTTGAGAAAAATCAAATTGACAGTTTTTTTACAAAAAATTAAAAACCTAAAAAAAATTAACAAAAGTTGGTTAAAATTTATTTTCGACTTGAATATCTTTTCAAAACTTTGAGATATTAGCTTTCAACTAACTTTATCTTATGAGAAATATTAGTTCCAACATACGGACAAAATTTGAGAAAAGTCGAATTGACAGTTTTTTATGCAAAAAGTAAAAACCTAAAACAAATTAATAAAAGTTGGTAAAAGTTATTGATGTTTGACATAAATAACTTTTCAAAACTTTGAGATATTGGCTTTCAACTATTTTTATCTTATGAGAAATCTTGTTTCTAACATTCAGTAAAATTTTGAGAAAAATCAAATTTACAGTTTTTAAAAAAAAAAAATAAAAACCTTACAAAAATTAATGAAAGTTGCTAAAAATTGATTTTTGGCTCAAATATCTTTTCAAAAATTAAAAATATTGACTTCAATCTAATTTTATCTCACAGAAAATATTGTTTTCGAAATTCAGTCGTTTTTCATAAAAAATAAAATCTGTAAAATATAGCACGCACAATAGAAGATATTGACTTCAAATTAATTTCATTCATCCAATTTGTATTAATTGTTTATATAAGAAATACGTTTTTTTTATTGTTGGTTATTTTAATTTTTTCTTAGAATAATTTAACTGATAACTTTTTTAACAAAACCTCCAAAACGACATGGGAAGTGTGGGTCGCATCCCAGCCTCTTTTATCAATTTAATCTAGAATGATCAAGACAAATTTCCTCTAACGCAGAAGTAATGTTACTTAAACTTACTCATGTCAACGCAAAAATGCTGAAACATAAAACCAGAAATGGTGTAACCCACTTACACCACTTCTGCACTAGAAAAATTGGAAATGTTGACTTTTAATATGACGTTTACGTTACCATAAAATTCTTTAACAAAAAAAACATCATTATAATTGATTGTCATTGTTTCCAAGGCAAAGACTTACACAAATGCTAAAATTCTAGAACAAAAAGAAACTGCTTATATTATGTGCTTGATAACGAAGGCCAGAAGGTTAGGGATTGTAAAACTTTTCTCTTGAAAACATTCCAAGTATCCGATGCAGAAGAATATCCAGACTTATAAAATGCAAAGCTTCAACACAAACTCTACTTTAAAACCAACGAGGCAAGGTATAGAGTCTGGACAATTGAACTAAAATTTCAAGAAATTAAAGAGTTTATAAATTTCCTTCTTATGAATCGCATGAGAGAAAATTCTTATTACCTGACCTTATCATATGCCTAAAATGTTTAATTTGTAAGAGGTTTCCCACAGCAATCCTGTATCAGATCTTGAGATCATGTATTCCGGCAGTCTATTAATCGTTGTTTTAACCTTTCGTTCCATGCTCCACTAAAGGATTCTGGTAAGAAGTGTGAAGTTTGCAAAAGATCACAAGAAGCCTTAAATACAAATAGAACATGAACCTTATCTTAGAAAAGCGATGTGAGTGAGTGTCCACTCTTACATACCATATGACCAAGACTTAAGACTAATCAAAAAACAAAAAAAGGACATTTATGGCCCTATGGATTGTCAAAGGGTTATCAGCTGCACAAAAGCGGAATCCATTTCAAATTATTGTTGTGGATGAATCTATAATGTTTTCAACTAAAGAATTGCGGAAGAACATAACAAATCCGAAAATTAATGTTAATAAGCGAAAAGTAGAATGGTTTAAAATTCAATGGCTACGATTTATGAAAGAAGCACTTTTCAGTTATAACAAAGACGTTCTCTTTGATACTGTGTTTTTCAAAAAAAGACAATTTGTACTCATCAAAAATCTTGAACTATTTTTTCCAGAATTGAATGCAGTAACAGTAAGTGAAGCAAGAAAGAAAGACATATTGGATGTACTTAATTTTATGCTATCGAATTACCACGAGACATTGGGATTGTTGAGTATACGCAGATAACGAAGAAGATTGAAAATAATTATTATAGCAGTGTACATATACTTTCTAATTATTTTAAATTTAAAAGTGAAAATAAATTTGTTTTTTTATATAGTTGGTGGGGCAAAGTTTAATTTTTTAAAATATGTCAGTATCCAAGGAGTGATAGTTGTGCGTAACATACAATAAATCCAGTATTTAAAAATTTAAATAATAGATTAAGGTGTTAAATAGAAGACATCCCACTATTTATTTCATAGGTAACTGAAGTTTATTAACTTTTATTTAGAATATAAAAGCAAAAGAGGCTGGGATGCGAATCACACTGATAACTTCCCATCCCGTCTGTCGATTTGTCTTGTTTAAAAGTTTGTCTATATGTATCAATTTTTACCAAATTTGCGTACTATTTTTTGTAGATTTTATTTTTTTATGAAAAATAGGACTGTTGGATTTTTTATAAAAAAAAATTACTGAATATCGAAAACAATATTTTCTGTGAAATAAAATAAGTTTGAAGCCAATATTTATAATTTTTGAAAAAATATTTGAGTCGAAAATCAATTTTTACCACCTTTTATAAATTTTTTTAAGTTTTCATTTTTTGTAAAAAAAACTGTCAATTCAATTTTTCTTAAAACTGTTCCTAATGTTGAAAACAATATTTTTTATAAGTTAAAATTAGTTAGAAGTCATTATCTCAAACTTTTGAAAAGATATTTGAGTCGAAAATCAATTTTTACCACCTTTTATAAATTTTTTTTAGGTGTTTTTTTTTGTGAAAAAAAAACTGTCAATTCGATTTTTCTCAAAATTTTTCCTAATGTTGAAAACAATATTTTTTATAAGTTACAATTATATAGAAGCCATTATCTAAAATTTTTGAAAAGATATTTAAGTCGAAATTTAATTTGTACCAACTTTTGTTAAATTTTTTTTCGGTTTTTAATTTTTTTGTACGAAAACTGTCAATTCGATTCTTTTCAAAATTTTACTGAATGTTGACAACAATTTTTTTTGAGAATAAAAGAAATTTTAAGCCAATATCTCAAAGTTTTGAAAAGATATTTGAGTCGAAAATCAATTTTTATCAACTTTTAATAATTTTTTTTAGGTTTTTATTTTTCGTAAAAAAACTGTCAATTCGATTTTTCTCACATTTTTCAGAATGTTGAAAACAATATTTCTTATAAGATAAAATAAGTTTGAAGCCTTAATCTCCAGTTTTTGAACAGATATTTGAGTCGAAATTTAATTTTTACCAACTTTGAGTAATGTTTTTTTTAGGTTTTTATTTTTTATATAAAAAAAACTGTCAATTAGATTTTTCTCAAAATTTTATCAGATGTCAAAAACATTATTCTTCGTTGCACAATTTTTGTTTTTGGAGATGAAATCATATTTTAGTCATAAAATTTTCGAGGTGACAAATTTTTGATTTATAAAAAAGCCGTTAATTGGATTTTTTTCCAAAAATATACTTGCTTTGTATAACGTTACAATATATAATATAAAATTTAATTCAAGTCTCTAGCGTCATTGGTTCATGAGATATTTAGGGTTAACCAAAATGTTCACCTTTTTTTTAAAATTGATATGGTAAAAAAATCACCCACGCAATTTTCTTGAGAGCCCTTTCTGCAGGTTTCTGCATTATTATCTGTATAACAAAATTTATTTGGAGTCGATATCTCTTCTGGTGCTTGAGCTATAGACGACGAAAAAAACGTCGCGAACGTAAGACGTACGGACGTACGAACGTACGTTCACACGCACGAACAGACATCTTTCTAAAAATGTTTAATTTCGACTCTAGGGACCTTGAAACGTCGAGAAATGTTAAAATTTTCAATTCGACAAATCAGACCCATTACAATAACTTCCTATGGGAAGTTAATAAATATTTCTATTTCGTTCAGTCTTTAAATCGTGGTTTTCTCAATAAGTTCGTATGGGGGTTACGTCACTTCTGTTCTCCATGCTTCTTTCAGTACCTAATAGAATATCTTGCTTCAAACTTAGAAGTGGCTGATATTGTTTTCCATCATAAGTATTTTTCATCTCATCTTTACAATGATATAAACATTCATTGATTTTTGTTTAAAAAATACTTCTTTTTTGATATCAAAATAAAACATCTTATTGGAAAACCCAAAAGACAGAGTTCTAGCAATTGATAAAGTCTCATACAGCGAAACCATTATATTTATAAATGTCAGTTCTCCTTTTTTCACCTCGCAATCCTTATTATAACTCACTTCTTATGATTTTATTTTTAGGCTCAAAATTTTCGGCACCTGTATCAAAACACTATTCAGGCTATCCCTGTACCTTTTCAGCAGTTTCAGGCATTTTTTCTTTGTTGAATTTAAAATGTCACAGAAAATATGCCGTCTAGTCTTGTTCTGATAACCTTGAGAAGTTTTTTAAAAGAGATATCACGAGATGCAAATACCTACAATATAATTCAATCCATATAAAAATGTGAATCTTCTCCCAGAATCATGTGTCAGTTTGATTTAAGTTTTGAGTTTATAATCAAATCGATTCAGAAAAAAAAATCCATGACGCCGACACACACAAAAATATTCATTAAGAAAAGATGTGAATATTTTGCAATCTGCAGTTTGCGTGTTAATTTTATCTTCCTTTTATAGATGCTCTAAATAATATCCATAAGAACCAATCTCTTTGTATAATTTTATTTTTTAACTTGATATTAAAGACAATTGAAACTTTCGCGGATTGTTTAAACTCAAGGATGCGATGTTAATGCGGCGATCTTATTTTAATTTGTAAATATTTATTTTTGGTGTTAATGGCTCATGGCTGTTTAAACAAATTATGACTTTCTACATTTATTTTATTTGGGTTAAATGTATACCTACTTCATTTATGAAGCGTAATTTATGAAACAGAAATAAAAGTACGTAACGTATACGCCTAAGTGTACAAGTGTACATACACATACCTTCATTTAAATAGTAGTTCTTATAGCCTTTATACGCGAAAAACTTTTAGAAAAAATAAAATGTTATTATTTGTCTTTGTTGAAAAAAAATTAATAAGTTGAACATAAAAAAATTCCTTAAATTGTTTTAAAAAATAGTTTAATGGTTATAAATGCAATATTCAATACAACCGCCACATTATGTTCTACTGTGTGTGTTTTTAAAATTTATATTTGTCAACAAATTGAATTCAAACTGACAAATCAAAAATTGGACAATAGAAAGTTGGTGTTTGGTATTTTGTATTCGCTTTTGTAACCCAACAATGATTTTTTTTTGCATACTTTTAGATGTTTAATAATAGTTTGAAGAGCTGTGAACATGACGTAATAATTATGTCTGTCATAAAAATAGAAATTTGAAATTCAGTAACAACGTCTAAGAATAAAACTAGTTAACTTTAGTTGCATAACTTAAGGGTTGGATTTTGTTCAGTTATTCCAATACGAATTATGTACTTCATTGAAAATTATTAATAATTTGTTCAGATATCATTCTTCATGGAAGAATACTGAGGAGTAAGCTAAGCAACATATGTATTTAACGGTAGTGAAGCAAGTGCATTGAAATTTAAATTTAAAATCGTATTATTTAATTGATTAACATCAAATAAAAGATGTTTGTTTTAACCAAAAAAAATACCTATATGTGTTTTTGAAAACATTTATTTTATTGTAATTTTGAAAAAAAAAACGGTTACAATTTTGTATATTCTATTTTTTTTACAAATTCAAAACAAATGATGATCAAAAAATGGAAGGATTTTCATAAGGTTGTTCGATCTCTTGAGCTCATTTTTTGAAGACAAAAATAAAAGTAATCTCCATGGAATTTTTTTTTGAGTAAAAATCGAAAATTCAAATTTTCTGAAAATCGAATTAAATTTTTTAATTCTTTCAATAAAAAAAAACATATTTTTGCATTGCTCCAGAAAAGTAGTACTTTTATAAATGTTATTTTGTTTTTAAGTTTTCTCAAAAACTAATGGACCTATTTCAATAGCTTTTTGCACAAACTCTCAATAATTGATGATTATCAAAAAAAATATTTAACATTTTTTTTTGAAATTCAATATCTCGATGTGTTATTTTTTTACGAAATTGAAATTTAAAACATATATTAAGAAGATCTAAATAACTCCATACTACAAATTTATAAAATGTTGTACATTAAGAAGATCTAAATAACTCCATACTACAAATTTCTAAAATGTTGTACATACAAAATTAATTTAAAAAAAAAATCTTACGATTTTAAAATAAAAATAAAGTTTTGGCATTTATCAAATCAAATGGCATTTAAATTTTTGAGAACAAACTTTTTCTGCTGATACATTTTTGAATTTTAAAATGCAGGAAATATTTTAAACAGACTCTTTGGATACATGAGCAAGTTGGTGCAACCCTTTCGTGCATTTTTTTATGATTCAATTGAAGATAAATAAATGTGTAGGATTAATAAAAAGTCTATATTATCTTTTTAACTTCCCATAGGAAGTTATTGTAATAGGTCCGATTTGTCAAATTGAAAATTTTGACATTTCTCGACGTTTCAAGGTCCCTAGAGTCGAAATAAAAGATTTTTAGAAAGATGTCTGTGCGTGTACGTACGTTCGTACGTCCGTATGTCCGTATGTCCGTACGTTCGCGACGTTTTTTTCGTCGTCCATAGCTCAAGAACCAGAGGAGATATCGACTCCAAATTAATTTTGTTATACAGATAATAAGGCAGAAAGATGCAGAAAGGGCTCTTATAAAAATTGCGTGTGTGGTTTTTTTACCATAGCAGTTTGAAAAAAGGTGAACATTTTGGTTAACCCTAAATATCTCATGAACCAATGACGCTAGAGACTTGAATTAAATTTTAAATTATATATTGTAACGTGATACAAAAGAAGTATATTTTTTGAAAAAAATCCAATTAACGGTTTTATTTATAAATCAAAAAAAACTGAAAAAAAAATTTGTCACCTCGAAAATTTTACGACCAAAATATGATTTCATCTCCAAAACAATTTTGTGCAACGAAGAATAATGTTTTTGACATCTGATAAAATTTTGAGAAAAATCTAATTGACAGTTTTTTTTATAAAAATAAAATCCTAAAAAAAACATTACTCATAGTTGGTAAAAATTGAATTTCGACTCAAATAACTTTTGAAAAACTTGAGATTAAGGCTTCAAACTTTTTGTTATCTTATAAGAAATATTGTTTTCAACATTCTGAAAAATGTTGAGAAAAATCGAATAGACAGTGTTTTACAAAAAATAAAAACCAAAAAAAAAATGTTTTTAAAGTTGGTAAAAATTGATTTTGGACTCAAATATCTTTTCAAAATTTCGAGACATTGGCTTTAAACTACTTTAATCTTTCAAAAAAAAATTGTTGTCAACATTCAGTAAAATTTTGAAAAAAATCGAATTGACATTTTTTTTACAAAAAATTAAAAACCGAAAAAAAATTAACAAAAATTGTTAAAAATTGATTTTTGACTCAAATATCTTTTCAAAAATTTAAGATAATGGCTTCTTACGTATAAAAAATATTGTTTTCAACAATAGAAACAATTTTGAGAAAAATCGAATTGACAGTTTTTTTTACGAAAAATAAAAACCTAAAAAAAATTTTTAAAAGTTGGTAAAAATTGTTTTTCAACGTAAATATCTTTTCCAAAATTTGAGACATTGGCATAAAACTACTTTTATCTTTTAAGAAATATTGTTTTCAACATTCTATAAAATTTTGAGAAAAATCGAATTGACAGTTTTTTTTTAACAAAAAATAAAAACAAAAAAAAAAACAATACTAAAACTTGTAAAAATTTACTTTCGGCTCAAATAGCGTTTCAAAAATTACAAATATTGGCTTCAAACTTATTTTATTTCACAGAAAATATTGTTTTCGATAGTCAGTAATTTTTTTATAAAAATCCAACAGTCCGTTTCTTCATAAAAAATAAAATCTACAAAAAATAGTACGCAAATTTGGTTAAAATTGATACATATAGACACACTTTTAAGCAAGACAAATCGACAGACGGGATGGGAAGTTATCAGTGTGGTTCGCATCCCAGCCTCTTTTTTAATTTAGTTTAAGAAAACATGTGTTTAAAGTAGCCCAATTCTAAAGTTTTTAATTTTCTAAATATATCTCCAAATAATAATGAACTTGTGATTTTGAACGACAGCACAGAAATCAAAAGCTTTTCGAACTCTTCAGGATCCTTTAAAAATGAAAATTGTTTGCCTTACTAAAATATATGCATGAAATTTAAACTTGGAATATTGAGAAAAAGAAAATAAAATAAAATTTCATCGTGTCCACTTTTAGTTGTTATAAATTCGGTTTTTGAAAAAAAAAACAAAATTTGACTCGAAATTTCGACTGCTTTGCTTACTGAATAAAAATAAGTGGGATATGTTGAAAATTACTTTATTGATTGGCAACGCTGGCTCTTAAAGTTTGGTTGACATTGTATTTAAGCTCCAGAAAATATTCATCGAAGCAAATACGAACATCGGAAATGTGCAATTAGTTGATTTGAAAACCATTGAAACCTCTCTAGCAACATTGCTTGATTATCGACTCAAAAATTTTCCAACGAAATCTGACTTGCTTGAAGTCAAAACTAAAATAGAGTCACTTGAACGTAGCAATGAATTACTTAAGTCTAAGCTGCAGCAAGTTGAAAGCAAATGTTTTGTACTTGAGAGGTAAATTGATTTTCTCGAAAAAAAATCCAAAGAAAACAACTTGGTGCTGCACATTCCATCGCAAGGAGATCGCATTTCACTATAGTTAGTAATTTTTAAAGTCATATGGTTTTAAAAAGTTACTTACAATTAAATAAGCTATTCTGTTATCTTTACTCAAGTAAAATTCTAGTCTGAAATTATTAAAATCTTTTACTTAAAATTGTATTATCCTAATTCGTTTTAAGTCTTTTGACAGTTAATTTATTTTACTTAATACTTTGTTTAGTGTTATTTTTGTTAGGCAAACTACTAAAACAATAATTGTTCAGTGATTTATATAAAAATCATTAAATCAATAATGACAGATCTTTCTTCATAAAAAACTATATTTCAGATCGGTTTAAAAAATGAATTGAGATGGTAACCATTGCACTTGCGTTTTATTCGTGTATACATGGAAATACTTTTCCACCTGAAGTCTCCAACCGAATGTATCCCCGACAATCCCCCCAAAATGTGTTCCAATTTCAATTTATTTCACATAGCTCCAAACGTCTTAAAAGATACCCCATAGACTTTTTTTTTCAACGTTCCTCTCTTGTCTTTCCATATAATATGTTCCATACTCCACCATGAGCTACCATAAGACGACTACGACGACGACGACGTCGACGTTGATTGTCTCACATGGAATCTCCAGCCAAAAAACACAACAGTCTGAGTCAAGCCGTTTGTAGTGAAAGATCGTGCCGTTGAGTTCTCTTGATCGTATATCAATATTTCCATTGAGTATGCGCGCTGCCGTATCTATCAGATAAAAAAGTATCTACAAAATTAAAAACAACAACAAAAATTCTGTGTGTTCTTTTTATCAAATTTGTACTATATTGTCGTCTCGTCTCCCTGTACCTATTGTATTTTCTATTGTTTCTTTTGAAGATATCTCGTTAACAATTTATTGTATGACACCTTTCTACTTTTGTGTCATTTAATTATTTGTATTTATTTAAATTAAGTCAACAAAAAAACAGTGCAAAAAGATATACCTACCTTCCTTACCTACATATGTATATGACGACTCTTATGAACGAGTCATACGATATTTCTGAGAATTTTTAATCAAGAAACAACAAAAATCGATTTTTTGGAATTTCTCAAGTTAAAGTTTTCGCGTGTGGATGTTGTGCTGTGACGTAGGTGCACACTTTTGTGCACTATACTGAAACATGTAATTAGACAGGCGATCGTGTTTCGGAACCGTTATTAAGATCGCAGATACAAAATATTAAAGTCTACCTATATAAGATACAATTTGCCATATAGATATATTTCTTGAAAAAATTGTATAAATTGCATTCTCAAACCTCGGTCGGACTCGACTAGTTAAGTTTTTATTTTTATTTTATCTTATCTTAAATGAGGGTATTTATAGGTAACTCGGTGTATACGGTGTATGATTACCTGGATTGTGTGTATATAGAAAATGATTACAGTGTGTGATTTACCTGGGCAGGCTAACCGTCTATTAAGTATCCAATCCATATAAAGTATATCTAAGTGCCTATAGCCTAACTGGCTTATTAATCTGCTAAACAAAACCGTAGTTAAAGAATAAGAAGAAAAAAAAAGTTATAATAAGCTTTAAGAAGATTGAAATAATAAGAAAACAGCAAACAACAAAGATACATCGTGCAATAAGTGTATCTAAACAATAAGTGATTCACAGTGCATTACACTCTCTAGATATATTCGCAAACCGAAGACCGATCCAAAACCGAACCGGGTTTCCACATTCGTCGATCGCCGCTGACGCTGCCGCTGCCTCTGCCGCTTAGTATAGTACGGATACGAGTATAGAAGTATCTGAGTAGGTATAAGGTTTTAATCTTTTCTATGCTGACTTCGCCGGTCTGACTGCGACGACTGCCTCAAACGCAGATGGTTTTTACATTATTTTTATGCGCTTCTTGGAAACTTTGGAAACATCTTTCTAAATAAGGAACACATAGAGATCCCCATAGTCTCTTCTTGGGCACCACCAACATCAGCATCCAACATCCAGCTTTAGCAAATACTGAAAACCACAATTTCTTCATCCAGTTGTTGTTGCTTCTTTCTCCTCATCATCATCAGCATCATCATCTTCAGCTTCTAACATGGATATAGAATCAGACGACTCTGAACGCTGGGAGGACTTCTTTGGTATGTTCTTCTTTTCTTGATTTCATTTATTTTTTTTTATATACATACATATTTCTTTTATTTCAAAATTTCTGGTTTCCTGATTTCACTGCTTTTGGACTTGTGCCTTTTATTTTATTTTGTTTTTAAAAAATAATGATAATCATTAAAGTTTTGTGTGTCTTTTTCTTTTTCTTAAATTGAACTCATTTGGGGTTAAAAAAAGACATTTAATTTAATAAACATCTTCATAAAATTTATAAAAAGATGTAGATGTTAATTTATACATAGATTCAAATTTTTATGGACATTTGAGGTCGAGGGGAAATACCAAATCGTAGCTACCTACCCCAGAGCCCTGAAAAAAAAAACAACAAAAACAAGACCAAAAGAAGCCGGCGCGCGATCTTTCAATAATGTGTCTAAAGAGTGTATGAGATTTTTGTATTCTATTTATTTCTTCTCTCAAATTATATTTAATCATTGATTTTATTGATTATGGAATGACAGTGCTTGTAAAATTTACTTACAAGATTTTTATGACTTTAACGCCCTTGTGGTAGAAACAAAATATTAATTTCATTGACATTTTTAGGTTTATTCAATATTTTGACTTCTTTTTGAAGGTTGCAAAAATACTTCCCTTTTGACCACTATTAGGATGAGTTTCTGCCGATAACGTAGTGTATAGACATAATGAAGTATTTTCCAATAAGATATTTCATTCGTTATTCGAGAGCTGTCACTTTTGAAGCTGTCATCTTTTGACATTTGACTAAAAAAAAACTACGTCATTAATAAAAATAAAACTATATACTCTTCGACAACGAACTGAAATTAAAAGAAAAGCTTCAGATATTTCTGGCCCGTATTTCAAATAAATTTATGAAGTTTTTTTATTAGTTAGTTAAATTTCCAAATAAAGAGCTATAATCATTTTTCAAATACTTTCAATACAGAATTTTAAAGTTCGATAGCTAGCATAGCTATGTACAAATTTCTGCTGACTTCACTTTCGTCAGCAATCGGTTTGTTTTTGCTTTCTCATACAAAATTAACATTTTCGCCAATTGTCAATATTCTGAAATTTATAATTTGGTCTGAAACTTGTGTAGTTTTAATGAATTATTATTTTTTTAAACAAAAACATTGTATTCCAGCGTATAATATGGCTATAAATTTAATTCTTTTTGTGGAATGAAAAATTGTATCCCAACTAGTGTAAAATTTACCAAATCTAAAGAAAACTCATGTTTTGATTCGAGCTGTACCTAATGAGGTTATTAGGATAAGAGATGTGAGTTTCTGTTGTTATAAAGTCAACCCCACTGAGGAAAACCGAAATAAGTTAAATCAAGCTAAAAAGAACTGTAACTGTCATATTCGAAGAACCAAATTTTTGCATGACCAGCAATTAAGGCAAACAAATATTACAATGTCCCAAAGGTAGTACAAATTTCCGGTCTTCCTCGTCATCCTCGGTTCCAAAGCTCGTTTCCAATGGCAGTCCTTTTATAAGCTCGATTGATAAAGCCAATTTGCTTGCAGCACAGTTTGCTGTTACTCGTATTATTGCTAGAGTACTGAAAGACCTTGACATACACAAATCTGCTGACCTGTATAGTATCCCCCCCATTGTTCTGAATAGGTGTTCTTGGACGGTAACAAAATCACTTCATAAGCTTTTCTATCTTTCCTACTTCACATATCACTATCCGAGCGGATGGAAAACGGCATTTGTCGGCTTAAGAAATATCTCGAAGAACGGAAGCTTTTTAATGACCGCAATATGTCTTTCGCAGCAATAGGTTAACTGATGATCTCATGATTTATCGCAGCGAACAGTGGAAAAAATCTTTACCTCCGTTGGGATAAAGAATGATTATTCAACACAAGTTGTATTTGTATGGTTTCAACTCTGAAATTCACAAAATAAATGCTGGTGTTCCCCAGGGCTCCGTTTTGTCTCCGACTCTATTTCTGATGTTTATTAACGATCTCTTGTCTACCACTTCTAATCCATTAAATTGTTTCGCTGACGACAGTACTTTTAGTTTTTCATATTCGTTTCTAGATTCTCATCCTTGTCCTTCGGATGTATGTTAAGCGTATGTTAAGGTTATAAAATTTCAATCTCGACGGCATTGTCTGATCTGGCTGCAATTTACAAAGCCTTCATTTGTCCAAAGTAGTAACCGTGGAGTGATAGTTAGTGCGTTGGACTTTCATGCCAGAGGTCTTGGGTTCAAACCCTGGCCTGTGCCATCTTAAGTTTTTTGTCACGGGTACTGCCTCTTGCGAGGAATTGACAAATCAACCAAGAGTAATTCTTGTCATGAAAAGTGCTTTCTCAAATTAGCCGTTCGTATTCGGCTTAAAACTGTAGGTCCCCTCCATCCCTGACAACAGTACTCGCACACAGGAAAGGTTGAGATTTGTAAATCACTAGGCCCTAGTTCTCAACGGACTGTTGTGCCACCTAATTTTTTTTTTTTCAATTGTCCAAAGCTTGAATATAATTCGCACATCTGGGCAGATGCCCCAAAAACAAGTTTAAATCCCTAGGATAGAATTAAGAAAAGGGCTTTATAGGCGATAGAATTATAACCGAAATATTAACATCCCTTGAACACCATCGCAATGTATCATGCCTTTCGTTGTTTTATCGATATTTTTACAAACAATGTTCCATCGTATTATCCAGTTGCGTTCCATCCCTTAAACAATCTAGCCAGGAGCTCAATTTCGGGCTTACTGCCAAGTATAAAGATGCTTACTTATTCCGCACATCGAGAATGTGGAATGCTTTGGCCAAATCTGTTTTTTTCTACCATTTTGATGTTCAGGACTAAATCTCTCACTGTGTTTAAATATAAACTTATAAAGGGTACAAATAACCCTCTCAGTGAATATCTTAAGTTCACTAAAATGTTAATGGCTTAGATCAGACATACAATTTTTGTTAAAATTTTAAAAATAATTATTTTTCCTAATTTTTAACCACCCTGTATACTCAAATAAAATTATCAAGATTGACATTTGTTTGATTTCTGATAATTTGCATTCAGCTGATTCAGATTTTAAAATGATTCAAATACAAGCATATTATAGTATTTTTGTTTAATTTTATTACATATAAAAGTTGTATATTTTTTTCTTAATATCCTTGAAAACTGCGATTCGAAAGCAAATAAGTCGTAAACTAACAATATTTGTAGATAGCTACTATACAAATTTACATCTTTTATTTAAAAAAACAACAATTTATTAATTTCATTGTTATTAGTTGTGAGAGTTGTATAGGAGTGAAAAAGGTAAAGAGAAACAATTATAAAATATATTGTATAAACATAAAGTACTTTAAATTGGGTGTGAAAAAATAAGCTAATTCCAAACAATGGGGAAAATTAAAAAAGGAAATAAAGGAATAATCTCGAGGTCGAGTCGATTACTCATTGTAGTAAAATATCCATATCTCTTCATTATGGATGGTTAAATAAACATTCAAATTCAAAGGAAGCCGAAGGTAAATTATTATCAATATTATTCCATATACATAGAACAAAATTAATTCAATTGATTCCTTTTCAAAAGACAATAAATTCGATTTGTGAAAAAACGTATTTGGACATGTTCTAAGCTTTTGATAAACAATCTCACGCCCGTCCGTCATGTTTATAAAATTATTTCCCCAACGCGCGCTGGTAACAATTTGAATCAATATGCGAATTATTATGAAGTAAAATGTCTTTTTTGACTAGACTAAAAGTTCAAAAACAAAGAAGTATATGTGGTAGGCTTCAATTTACTTAGTGCAGTAAACCACATTTGGCATTCTAAGTAATTTTTTCGTCAAGGGTAAAGCTTCCATATTTTTAACCAAGGTCCATTAGGCTCTTTAATCTAAAGAAATATTAGTAACTTATTTCTGAGAGCATTACGTTACCTTCATTTAAAATTTGGAAGATTTATCTCTGCTAAATGAATTAGAATAGCGCTGTCTATGTCTATGATTTTTTTCTTTGAAATCACTGCAGGCACTGAAAAATAACTTTAATTTTTAGATATAAATCTTTTTGTTCCCTAACAAGCCCAAATACAATATGGTATCAAGATATAAATTGTATACCTTTACTCATTAAAGCCCCTTTTAATCCCTAATTTTCGCCTTGAAAGTCTCATAAGCTCTATTCTGTGAGCGATATACATACATATGTAATGAAGACCTCCACAACATCAACGCGTTGCGTTGTCATTTTAAAAGTCTCCCTCAACACATTGTGGATAACCCCCGCTAACACTTCTTATAGTGGGTGACATTAAGCAATAGCGCACCTCTTCTCCGCCCCCACACACCTTTTGTGTGACTATTGTCGGCTTTAGAACACACGATCACATAAATTCGATAAGGAACAAAAAAAATAGAGTTTAGGTAAGGTACGTACGTCGTACAGTACATACGTACCCTACACTACGAGCTGTTTACAAAATCTACAGAAACACGACCTGCATTGTGGGATTAAATTTCTTGAATTGGCGACTGCCTACACCGCCACCGTCTTTGTCGTCATCGTCGTTGTCAAAGTCGTCCATATCGTGTCTTCGATAGGTGCGCGCAATGGTAGCAGACAAACCAAATGATCATCATTGTTCAACGTTCACCAGCCCGGCAATGTAGACAAGATGGCAAGATGCATTATAGGTGGCGCTGCTAGTTGTTTGTTACACAAAACATTGTCACCCTATATTCAAAGGTAGGATATCCGTTCGTACATATATCTCTCTCTCCATCTCTCGGTTTCTGTTTCATTCGTTTGAAGAATGACACCCACAATTTCAAATCCGTTGCATATGTCAGTTCAAAAGTCTCCTTTTTTATGCGGGTTGCCCTTGTCTTTTGCGTAGTAGTTATAGTTACCTACGGCCGCTGCGACGCGACGGGCGGCGGCATCGTATAATGAAATCGATATGTCAATCTGACATTTGATGTTGAGTCTTGACATTTCTCTCTCTTATTTCTTTATAGAGGTTCGTTTAGCGTTCGGATACAATTTCCGAAGTCGTGATCTCAAGAAATTAAGAAAGTAGATTATATGGGGGTGGTGGACTTCTAGGAGCTTCCATCATCAGATCCAACTCTGGTGTGCGGTACCAAGATCAACCGCCTTCTGTTATATTTTGCAAAAAATAACAATCAGCCGTCAATTTAAATTAATTTATTTATGCATCCACTGGAAATATTTATAAATAGTATAATAAACTTTTGTGGATATACATAATAGGGTTGCCATGTCCTTAATAAGTAGCTGGATAGCTCAATTTATAAATATTTGTAGCCAAAATCAAAGCCAAAAAAGTATCCCAAATAATAGCCCAATTATAGCTCAATAACATTATTATTGTTATGATATTTATTAAGAGAAAGTCAGGTGGCTGCAATTGGAATAATTTATAAATAGCCCAATTTCCGACAAATAGTTTAATCTGGCAAGCCTGATACTTATGAATGGAGTGTCTATACAGAAGGTCAGTGAATATCTATACATTTATCGTGAGTAAATTAACATTTGCATGTGAATGCAGTGAATTGAATTCAATTCAAGTTTTTTGTGTACATAGATTGTCGAAGGAGGAATATAAGTGGCGCCTCCTGGATGTCAGAAGGAATGACGATATGGCTTGGCGTGGGGTGAGAGATCGGATTTGGAGAGATGTGATGTAGAGAGTGTGTATGTGATAGATCGGCTTTTCTTTTGTTTAAATTGGTTACAATTGTAGTTTTAATTACAATTATTGTCGGTGAAGTTCGACTTCTACACACAGTTTGTTTCAACTGCCATAAATCGTAAACTTTAAAGACTGACTTTTTTGTTTTGGACAGTGGTGCATGTGTATTGTGTAGTGCATTGTGCATCAGTGAAGAGCAGTATGCTTCTACTCTCCACTCAAATAAATAACGCAACTTTATTAAAAAAAAAAAAGTGATAAACGTGATATGATTTTCAATTAATTAGGGTAGGGCGGCCGGGTGGATTATAATAAAATGTAAATTATAACTTTTGGTTGATTTTTATTTTGTACTGTCATTTGGTATACCGATTTATCAGTTGATTTATCAATGACATTTCCTTTGATTTTGTTATTTGTATTTTGTATACCCCACTGTATTTGAAAATCATGAACACTCCATTCGTATGCAAATGGCGATTGCAGTCTTTTGTGGTACTCTTTTTGGGCATAGGGTGAAACACATTATATATGTAGATTGTGAACAACTCAACTTTGTAAACATGCCAAAAAGAAACACTGGCGCTGCTGCTGGAATTGCTTGATATGATTTTTAAATTGATTAAGTGGATGTTGGTTAGATTTTTTTCTCCGAATTGCGTCGAAAAATTTTGATTGAAGATGAATTTTTTAAAGGTCAACCATCCACACAACATGTCGTCATCCATGAAATAAGAGGAAATCAAATATAATGGATCACCACGTATATGTTGAGGAACATAAAGTTCTTCAAAATCGAAATCGTATGACGTAATGATCCTTAAAAGATGGTTTATTGTTTTATGGCACTTGAAGCAAAGACCAATAAATCTTTTAACAGTTCTTTAACTCATAGGTACTATAGGTATCAGGGACTAGTTTGAGGTTTTGTGTACATTTTTGAGTCACAAATGTGTAAGCAATCCCACCTATCTTGCTAGTACTTAAGTGATGCCAAATTGTAAGCAATAGTTTTGAAGCGGACTAGGCAGGACAGAAAAATGTTGACTGCAAACTTATTTAATCTTATAAAATGTTTGGACAAATCCAATAGACATTTGTTTATTTTACAAGAAGTTATAACCAAAAACAATTACTTTTAAATAAGTTTAATGTCTCCAATATCTCGACAAAACAAACAACCTTATTAACTTCAATTTGAATTGCGTACATAATGAAGTTCTTAAAATAAAAAAGTTGGCTTATTACAAAAAACTATTAGAAGTTCTTTTTCCTAAGTCACTACTGGGAAGTTATCAGCGTAATTAAGCTCTAATTAAGAAATCAACGGTACTCTTGAGCCTGCTTGTTATGGACCTGCTGTTATGTATAGAGATTATTTTCTTAGCCGTACTTCGAGAATATGGAATGATTTACCCTGTTCAAGATTTTTTTTTGTAGATTTTTATTTGATCGTATTTCATGGTATTTTATATTTCTTTTTTTAACATAGTTATAATAAATGTATCCATCGTCGTTAAGTGTTTTCAGCCAAAAACCATATCGCCCAAATTAAAAATGTCATAGGGCCCAAAAAAAATGTATGTATTAATATTTTGTTGTTGTACGATTTGGGCAATATTACCAAACCCTTGGCCGTTAAAACTTGTTGGGTTTTATGACATTTAAAATAAAAACGAAACGTTTGGTCTTATTGCCCAAAAATAAAAACGCAAAATATTAAAAGTGTCATATCACCCAAAAATCCTTTATAGAAGAAAATTCGACAAAACCCAACTTCACACCTACCCCAAATGCTGTAGTGAGCCAGGCAGGGATGGCAGCATGCCCCCGATACATACCTCAATGTTTATAAGCGTCTCAGAGCCAGCAACCACCCAAATTGTATGATAAATACAAAATTTTAGGTCTTATGACATTACTAAATTTAGGAAGTTACTCTATGTCATAAAACCCAAATTCAAAACTAATAATAATTCTTTTAGGCAAAATGACAAATAACAATTTGGGTGTTTCTTTATTTAAAATTTATTTAAGCGTTAGGTACGACATTCGCTTTCTGTTTTTGTGACCTTTATGACATTTGGATTTGGGCCAAAAGACCTATCGCGCGCCGCCGTATCCATCACCTCTCTTGAGTTTGATTAAAATGCAACCAAAAAAATAAAAATTTTAGATTTATTTAAATAAATATTCGATTTTGATCGATCTCAATTTCAAATTTGAAAGATTACTTAACTTCCTAAAAAATGGATCTTCTGATTTTGACTTAACACAACAATTTTGGTACTCAGGATTTTAAAGTAAAGGTTCTCAAAATTCACGACTTTTTCCATACACCAAAAGATTTTATTTTTCTGACCGAATTTGACTACCTGACTGGAACACCCTTTAAAGTGTTGCGAAAGAGTGAGAGACAGATAGATGTAAAAAACATATAGACACGATAGAGCCCCTTTTCCAATTGAATTAATTATAACGATTGTTTGCTTCATTTAACAATTATTATAAGGTCCCCTTTAACTTACTTCAAAATTTCTCTACCCGGCCTATCCAAATCCAATGAATGGAAACCTTAACCTTTTTTCAAGGACTTAATTGCAGACAGTTGATGTGGGTCAACGTTCATTTCTTATATTTATCTTTTCTCTCTCTTGCATCTTTAACACGCATAAACTCAAGAGTTAAAACAAATTAAAAAAACAATTTAACATTCGCATTGCATAGCATACTTGTACGAGAAAAATAATTTTAAAAAAACATAAGAAAAATATTGATTTAATTTTCACCTTTGCACGCACGAGACATGGATTGCACACACCAGACTTTTCAAACGTCGCGTCGTGCGTCGTGGGCTCGTTCAGCATCCATTCAACTGAAAAATATAAAAATAAAGACAACAACATTCGAAGACCGAACATCACGCAAAACCGCCTACTGTCATTTTCATGTGATCGGTAAAGAGAAGAGGTGTTCAATAATCAAAAATAAAATAAAAACAACCAAACACAAGATTCAAAATGATTTTCTGTATAATCTAAGTATGTGAGAGAGAAAAAGTATGTACCTAGCCGTAAGATGGCGCAAATTGAAGTAATACTTAACCTTCAAATGTCAACGACTGTCTGAAGTAGTTCAATTAACTTACATATATGTATGTAGGTACCTAGCTACGCATTATACATTTACGCAATTAACGCAACCATCAGAGCATTTAAGCAATAAAAGACGATTTACCTGTAGGTAAGGTAGGTCTAGGTACCTACTTACTTATACCTTAGCTATGTTCAGTGGCCCATACCTATAGGAGGAAGAGCTTAAATAAACCGCGAAATCTGGTTCTTATAAACTGCCCTTGTCTTAATGCTGAGTTTATAAAATAAAGAATATGAAAATATAGTAAACTGTCAAAGTCCACAAATTGTACCTGGGCTTGCATACCCCGACTTCTTATTTGATCTCGTTTATACCTATGCGATAAAGTTGTTGTGGTTAGACAGGTTTTTTTTTTTTTTTATTGGTGTCTTCTCTCGAATTGATGAAGCTCTAGAAACTAAAGAAGGAAGAAAACACACAAAAATATGCCAAAACCGGGCTGTAAAATGATAACCACCAAAATTTACATATATGATATTTGCAAGACGGTTATTTGATGACAAATTTAAAAAAAACAGCAGCAAAAATATGCAATCCAAGCGGAAACCTAAAATGACCTCAAGAAAACAACAAAATTAAGCAAATTCATTTGACAGCTCAAGTGACATTGGTATAGTACGAGTATTATGCACAAATGGTTACCTTCTTTAAGTAAAGATAGGAATGTGAAACAATTTTGGGAAATCACCCAAAAAGTCGTATGTAGATGTGTACGTTTATAATACACAAAAATTCCAAACAATTTTAGAAAGCCACTAACAAAATATGAAGAGAAGAAGATACAAACATTCCATCGAGGTGGTTGGTATCTTCTTATAACCTAACATTCCAAAAACGAAATAGTCTGAACCGGAAAGTTGGAGAATCAATATAGTTCCAAGAAAATTCAATCCAATTTTAAAGATTAAAAAAAAAAAATTAAGGAGGTCCTACAGGGTTATTCATTTTGCGGTTATATATTTTTTTCATGATATTTGTTTTTTTTTATAGAGTTTGAACTTTTTAACACATATTGGGCGGTATTTCAGCTATAGTTTAACAAATAATGTTAGGTTTTAAGTGCTCAAGAGTTAAAGGTTTATCTGCATAAAAACGGCCTTTCACGTAGCCCCACAAAAAAAGTCCAGCGGTGTCAAATTTGCATGATCTTGGAGCCAGTTGATATCGCCACGACGAGAAATTACGTGGCCAGGAAATGTTCTTGCCCGAGTTGTTTGACCGTCTTGTTGACACCACATATTCTCTAAGTCGTGTTTTTCAAAAGTCGGTTACCATATGATCATAAAGCTCCGAATTTACGGTGACAGTAGTTTAAGAAGTAAGGTCGTCCAATCACACCTCCGCCGGGCCAAAGAACGTACCAAACAGTGACTTTCTGTGGATGTAATGAACTCTCTTCAATTGAGGATTCTCAGAACCCCAAAAACGACATACTCACCGAGTGAGAAATGTGTTTCATCGCTGGAAAAATTTTTGTCGAAAACCGCCTTTTGTTTAAGCACCCATTCCACGTATATACGACACGTTGTAAATGGTCAGCTGGCTTCAGATGTTGTGTGAGCAAGACTTTATATGGATGTAGGTGTAGATCCAAATACAAAATACGCCATAATGTACCGTAAGACAGCCCTAATTCCTGAGAATGACAAGGAATCAATACATTCGGGTCTTCGGCAACACTTTCACTTATAGCAGCAATATTTTCATTGGTACGAGCAAAACTCTGACGCACAGGCCTTACATTACCTGTAACCAATCCAGTCTCTTCAAATTTCCTTAATAATTTTGCCAATTTCTTGCGTAGTTGGACGATTATGTAAACCATAATCTCCTTTAAGGCACGATATGTCGTTGTGGCAGAATCACCAATTTTGTAGTAGGTTTTAACAATTTGTAGACGTTGTGCGATAGTTAAGCGATCCATTTTCGTAAATATCAGACTTTTAACTGAAAAATAAAATGGTTTAACAATTAAGTTGGACAGATATCGAATTCCAGCCCTATACTTTTGAAACCGCAAAATGGATAAGCCGTTATTTATCAATTTTAATACAAAATAATTTTTTAGGCCTTACTCTATTATAGGAAAAACATCCCCAAATTTCTATTTTACTGTTACCATCCTTTACCGTCTTTATGGTGTTTCTAGGATTTCTGTATTTCTTCATTCTTTTTCCTTAGAACATAAATCCGGCGATCAGATCCAAACAAATTTATTTTTGCTTTTTTCGCCGTAGTAAAAATTATTTTTCCAGTCTCTTGGACTCCCAGATGCTTTCTTGAAGTTTGCGAATTCAATTCGGTGCTTTATGTTTCTTTTACTGAGAAATGGAACTTTCCTAGCTATTCATCCGTGTAAATGTTTTTCTTGCAATCGTTGGGGTACCAATTATCAAGGTGGATGTTGAATATGGATCCTTAATAGCTTCTCTAACTATTTTTCTGTCTGTGGTAGGTGAAGTTTTCCTTAGACGTCCTCTTGTTTCGGCTAGTCCTTTAATAGTCGAGCCACAAGACACGAAGAACGTTGAAGTGCATTTGCAATAAAATCGTAAGTGTTACATTCATTAGTTAGTTTTTTCCGCTGAAAAATAAGTTTCGTGAATTGAAGTAATGGTCCTTTGATAAATACTTATGGAAAATGTTCAGTGAGTCGGGAAAATTCTTCCAGAAAATCCAAAAATAATTGTATATTTTAAAAAACAAAAAATTGAAAGGTTATTACGATAGAGTTTATAAAGTGAAAATTAGAACGGCGCTACCTTAGTTCGTCCGCCATATCTCAAGATCTAGCTGAAGTATCGGTTTCAGAAAAATACATAGAAATATAAAAAAAAACTTAGTAGGTATGCGTTTTTGGTTGGCCGCAAATATCTCACAAAGCAATAACTAAAAATTAGTAAATATCAAATCAAATACCTTGAGAATAAATCGAAAAATGGATTTATAAATGATTTCTTTTAACAGAAAATAAAAATGAATACAAAAACAAAATTCCTCACCAAATTGGTTTAACACACCAAATTGAACCTCGACAAAAACAGGTTTAACCTTAAATAAAAAAAATAAACCTTCTCAAAGTTCCTTAAATGACAGTTAATTAAATTGTAGATTGTTAAAAAAATGCAAGCAGTCATTTGTGTCGATGCATCTCTGCATCTTTTTCGTTTAAAATTAATTTAAAATCCTATTTTTAAAGAAACGGCATTATGAAAAATCACTAAAAATTCCATTCTTAAGATAGCTTTAATTTTTACCACTTGAGTATATTTTTAAAAGTAGCAACATAACAAGCTATCTAATTTTTGAATTACCGTTAACTAACATCCTTCAATAATTTTGACAGATGTCAACAAATAAATTCCTAACAGGCAACTTCTCCGTTCAGACTATATCGCTCATGGTTAAATACCTGAAAATTCAAAAATGTTGTTAAATTGTTGTATTACTCAATAACGAACGGAATCATATTATGTTGTGCTTGCCTTGTGAGTTATTATTATCGTCTTCCATTGTGAAAAACAAAGGTTGTTATAAAAGATACAAAAAAAAACAAAAAAAGATACAAAATACCAAAAACAAAAACAGTTTCCAGCAGGGAGCCAGATGATTGCTTCTGGCTTTAAAAATTTAACCAAAAATAAAAAGAAGACCCGAAAGACCGTCCATTGTTGATGACGTCAAGGTGAGGCATTTGAATTGATCAGTATCTTAAATCGTCATCACTATCATCATTATGGCAAACGATCATGAAATTAAATGAGATTTTTATGTTTTACTAAATAAAATTATTTTCGATGGCTTCTACATGAGTAGGTTAGGTACTTGTAGTTGCCTAAAGATACCTACAAGAAAAATGAGAACACTTGAAAATGATTCATTGAATGTTTTTATTTTTTTCGTAGAATAAAATAAAATTATAAAACAAGGATTGATGGATTTTGTGCCGGGTGTCGGTTTTCGGTTTTTGGTGGTGTGTAGGTAGAATGATGTTTTGATAGAACTGGATTGATGTTTTTAGAAGTCCTTTTTTTATTAATGGGTTGCGGTTTTGGATTTTGGGTGTAGAAAAGAAAATGTGTACCTATAATAAAAATTAAGGTTGAGCGCAATTATGGATTGAATGAATCATAATACATTTTTGAAACAAAAGGTTCTTTGTTTGTTTCAGTTTTTGTTTACAACGCAATACACATTTTTTGTGCTTACGGTGGCAGGCTTATACGAGATAAAATGTTTGAATTGATCTTGTTTGATTACAGAAAATGGGAAGAGGAATGCGTTGAAGGCAATATTCACCATTTCTACAGACCATAGTTATTAGCATACCTATTTTAGTGTAACAGTAAATGACAGAAGAATACTGAACAAATTGTATAGTCTAGGAAAATTAGATACTAAAATAGTGTTATTTGATTGTGAAAGGGATTCAAGTATACCTTCTTTAAAATTATTCGAAAACTATAGGTATTTTTGAAAAAGTTGTACATACACATTGCATGTCATGTAATTTTGTACAAAAGATGTTATACAGCTAGGTTCCCAAAATCTCGTGAAATTGTTTTCAGAGTTCTATCATTTGATCGATTTCATAACTTCGAATATTTTTCAAAATCACATCAAGTGAAATTAAAGCAGCTGACATACATATGTATATCACATTAGTCAATAAACAATTTTATTCATTTTCATAATTTTTATAATTTCTTATGTTAAATATTTGTAACGTGCGCTTTTAATATTTTTTTTTCTCTGATGCACATGACAGCTAGCTGCAGATTTGTGGTTCTTTGAAATAAACAGTTTCCACATATCGGTGTTGAAAAACTCTGGTGTCGAAGCTTAGTTTCTGAAAGTTTCTTAAAAGTTTTTGAAAGAAAATTATTTGATTCGACATTTGATAGTGTTTATTTTAAATGATTTTTAGAGGCGAAATCTTCTCACAAATCAAATGCATTATATTAAAAAGTCAAGGTTTATTTCTTTTAACATCAACTGAATATGGTCGAAATCAATAAGTTCGAGAAAAAAAATGAAATCGATATCGATAGAAGTAAATTTCAGAACTACAATTCTTAATTATTTTGAATCGATTTAAATTTCATTTTGAGGGAAATTGAAATATAGAACCTAGCTGATAATCCTTTTTTTTCATACAGTTCATAGATTTGAATAAGAACAACGTTCAAAACCAATATGTTAAAAAATTTGATGAATCCATATTTTTTGGGTAGATAAACTTGTAATTGTTCTGTGGTATCTACAAATACCTTTGGTTTTTTAAAATTAACTTTTTATCATGAACATCGGATTCCCTTCAACTCTTCAAAAATGTTTGCTTTATTCCAAAATAAGATAACTATTTAGATCTCTATCTTTTACTGTATTTAAAAATTCAGCTCCGTCTAATTTTTTTAAAATATTTGAAACACATAAATATACCAATTTTAAAATGATTTGCAACATAAGAAGATTTATAATTTTGAAAGTATTTAAATCAGAAATTTAACATTTTTTAATTTTAAAGTGATTTGAAATACAAAGTAGGATGTTTTGAACTACAGTAACTGGATGAACTAAAGGTAAATAAGCCACAAAACTATTGCGATGCGAATATTAAAGGCGTGTTTGCAATACTTATATAAAGTCGACTTGAAGAAAATTAACTTATATCAAAATACAACCGGCTGATTTTCTGCAGTTTAGGACAATTGTCAATAAAATAGCTTAAGTCTTCATTTTCCCGTCTATTGCAAGATTACAGATAGCTCGGAGAGGCATACAGTTGAAGTTAAAAAAAATCCAGTTTGGCTTCACTGCTTTTTTTTTGTTAAGCGTGCTTTGAAAAATTAAGATTATGTGTAATCAAAACACCCATGTATTTAAATTCTTGCACAACTTCAATATTTACATTATTGAGTGACCAATATTCTTCGGGCTGCTTTCTCTTTGTACGCGCTTCAAAAGATCATCACCTTAGTCTTGCTTGTATTAACGGCCAACCCCCATTTTTCGCAAAAGGTATTCAGCTTTTTGTCAGCCAGTAATGCTAAGCCATTAGCGTAAAGTACGACTTTCACTTGAATCTCAGCAAAGGTATTCCTTATGGGAGTACATCACAAATTTCTTTAATAATTAAAGCAAAAAGTAATGGACTTAAAATGCAGCCTTGAGGAACACCTGTCGATCTTTTAAACCATTCTCAAAAATGCCTTCCATCCCATACTGATGCTCTCGATGAAACATAAACGTTAAAGTACATTAACAAGAACTTCCGTTAGATTCATAGTTTTGAAGGCTGGAACGTCAGAGTTTGTCTATTTATCTTATCGAATGCTGCAGAAAGAGTCTATAAACTCAAATTTGGTGGTTAAGAGAACTTAGCTAACTTAGTGACCTAAACCTTTAACAGTTTCGGTCTGTGAGTGTTATAGTAGGAATATAAAGCAAACCTACAATTCCAGAACCACTTTTGTCTTATAACTCAAATTCAAAGGTTTCTGTAAGTAGACAGAGCCTATTAAGACATTCCACATTCACGTAGTACGGCTAAAGAACATATCTCTGTACTTCACAGTACGGCTGAAATCGGGCTCAAAGGTTAACTGATGGGCATTTCTAGAAAAGGTAACTACCTTTAAACTGTTTAAGGGGATTAATACAACTAGCTGTTTCACTAGAGCATAGTTCGTTAAAATGAAGGTTAAGAAAAAGTATGAGGTAAGAATGTTCGAGCGACCAGCGTAAGTGAATCAGTGATGTTATTATCATCAAAAGCCACTGTTATTAACATTTTCTGTGTCTCATTCTTATTCAACAAAATAGTAAGAAATTTACAAAACCCGAAGTTATTTGACCTGGTTAATAAAGTTAAAATTGATACTATTAACCCCAGCATGGAGTTGAAACAGTATGTGGCATTTGATTAATAAATTTTCTTATGATACACATTTACAATATCGATTGATAATTCCATGGACATCATCAATATAAAAATGTTGACCTTTACAAAAATAAATATTAGAATTTTGTTTATAGGTCTAATAAACCTTCAGACAAAAATCATTAAAAAAAATGTTGGATGCCACACGCAGTGTCGCATAGTCTATATTCCTGTCGTACAAATTCATGGTGGTTATGATTATGATCATCATCATAATAAAATTGAATTTCCAAAGAGACAAATAAAAAAAGGTGCAGTTTTGAATACAATATTTCTGAAAAATTATTATAATTTAAATACAAAATTAGGTTTAATCCCGTATATGACACTACACTATTAATTTTTAGGAAAAACCTTTAATACAGAATTCATGTTTAAGTTGTCAGTTTGATTGGATTTGAATTTAATTTCAATTTGCCTCAAAGTTAATCAGAGATGTTAATTTACACCATATGTGAAAGAATTTATGCCCTCAAAAGCCATAAAGAACCTAAATTCTTTTCAAAATTAAACCTCAATCATATCAATGAAAGAAAAGAAAGAGTATACAATATATACGCGTCTGTATCTTGAAGAGCTACTATTTTAAAAGTAAACACTTTTTAATCAAAAGAGTTAACAATTTTCTTTTAAAAGTTCCGCTGCAGTAGCACTTAAAAATTCAATTCTGTAAGAGCCAACAAGTTCATCTTTGTTGGTGGTAGAAAGTTAGAAGTATCAACGGCTGTATTTTGTGTTAAACAACAAGGCTTTCAGGCTTTTATTTCGTCAATTTTTCAGTCAAAGTAATCAAAATCCCAAATCAAACATTTCTAGAAAAGGGAAAAATTGTTCTTTTATACAAACAAACAAAATGATAAAATCCTAACTAAAATTCTTAGAAACGAAATTTAAAATGACCAGTGCGAAGTATTACAGAAGGAGTGTAAGGATGATAAGACTTTAAATTGGAAAAGAATAGTTCAGGGATATCAACCTAGAAATGAATATGAAAAGCTGTGGGTACTGTCGTCAACGAAGTAGTTGATTAGAAGTGACGGACAATAGATGGTTTTTGAATATAAGGAAGAGTATTGGAGACAAAACAGAGCCCTTGGGCACACCAGCTTTTATTTTATGAATTTCAGATTTGAAACCATCTAATATAACTTGTATTGAAGGGTTGAAAAGGTAATTTCTAATCCGACGAAGAAGAGATTCAGTAATAACAAAACTACTTATTTACTATAAGAGAGCTTTCTCCTAAACAAAGAGATTTGATGTGTAAAGATTTGTTCCACTGTTCGGTTAGAAAAAACTATCAAATCAATGGTGGACCTATTGCTACGAAAGCCATACTGCCGGTCTTTAAGAAGCTTTTGTTTTTCAAATATTTTTTAAGCTGATAATTTATCATCGTTTCAATGACCTTCGAAAGACGAGACGTAAGAGCAATTGGAGGATAGTTACAGGAGGAATCGCCTTTTTTAGGTACAGGTTGGAAAAATGCTGTTTTCCCTCCTCTTGGAAAGACCCCACTAGAGTAGGACAGATCGAAAATCTTACGCAGTAGTTTTTCCAGCGTTGAAAAACACCTATTCAGAAAATAGGGAGGATATTATCCGGACACATTGGATTTGTGTATGTCAAGATCGTTCTTTCTTATAGAAATCTTTAAAAAAATTAAAAAAATTATCCTAAGACGACGCACGTGTAAACAACAGATACATTTTTTTGGTGAACCCAAGTTCAATTACCTACTGCAATTCCCACGAAATTGTTAAATTTGGATCATTAGCAACATTAGAGCTTGCATGTCGATGATACATCAGTAACACTTCCACTCTCTTTAAATTTGTTCACAATTTTAACGATTGCTTCCGTTGTCGGTCCATTGTCATGACCAAAATCATTGCTTATTGTACAATCTTCCAGTAAGTTTTAAAAATGTCAACTAGTTTTCGATCCTTTATCGTAAACTACAAACATTCAACTAATAGTATGACACTTTAAATGACAGTTAAGTTTGACAGGTGTCAATAACCAGTGCTACCAATTTAAAACCACGAAACAAAAACCCGTAGCTTTTAAATAACCCTATCGCTTAATTCAAACAGTCCGGAGACAGATTAATTTGGAATAGCTCCTAAGTTTCGTAGCTCTTTATCAAAAATGGGGGATCGCCCTTTTCCTCTCTATCACCATCAAACCCCTTCCTGGTGAATTTAAATAGCAATAGAACATCATCGTTTATGGATACCAACATTACGTTTGATACATTTTCCTCCAAAGAATATACATACATAGTTTCTTCTTAAAGCGTATAGAACTTTGAACCCGATCTGTCAGAGTCGTGCCCACACGTCCATTTTACCACGACGACGACTATAACTATGACGATGACTTGAACCTGGCCCCTGCAACAGAGATTGAAGCCATATGAAAAGCGTGCTGCGCGCAGCGCAAATAAAAACACACCACACCCGTCTGTCCAAAACAAAAATTCATACAGTTCATGTATTACTTGAGCGGTTGAGAGAGGGGAGAAGTCGGGTGGATGGGAGGGAATTTGTTGAAGACCCCAAATGGAAAAATTAAAAACATGAACAAAATACTTGAACTCAGATGCCCTCTCACATGTTCTATCAATTACACACATCTTCTTCTTCTTCATCTTCGTATATTAAATGAATTACGGAACGGATAAGAAAAATATGTAATAAAAAAAAGCATGATTGCAATGCGTCCAAATGAATGGTTGGCTTTCATCGTTCGTTGGCTTACATGAGAGCTTGTGACACCACCCAGACCCAAGTAATCCACATTTCAAACCAGAAGAAGAAGAAGAAAAGATACAATATCTAAGGAGGAGGTATGTGCATAGGTACGGTACACATCACATATCTCAGATAGTAGGTCATGATGTTGTGGATTCTTCTTCTCATCCTCCTCCTCGGTTCTTCTTCTGCTTCTTCTCATTCTCGGTTTATTATTCTGTGGATGTTATTTTAACTTTAAATCACATTTTTATATTTTTTATTACACAATATACCTCAAGTCTGTGTGTCAATTCTATCAAAACCGGGATTGTATAAATGTATAACCGGGATAGGTATATGTATGAGGAAGAATATGGACGATGAATAAAAATGATGATTGCGGGGGAGTCTTGGAGACAATAATTCCAAACACTAAAGGGCACACTCCCATTATTCTCTGATCGAACCAAAACCCAACACAAAAATGAAGATAATAATTTTAACGCCACTCTTCCAAAATATCATTCCAAAGGTGTGTGCAGGCATGCAAGCTGTCCGAATTTTGAATGACTTGAAAATAAATTTCAAAAACAATGTATTCTAGATTATGTGTATCTCTAGAGTGGGATTAAATTTATTTAGCTCAGGAAAATTTATTTAAACAAGATAAATGGCCAGTGAACAAGGCATACAAATTAAATTTCTTTAAAAGCTATTAGGATTATATAGGTTAGTATACATATAGGCTTGTATAGGCTTCTATATATAATAAATTGATGACATGTAGTTTTGAATTTTAAAGGTGATAAAAACGGATCAACTTTTAGTATGGTATGTTTATATGAGGGATATACAAACATACATACATATGTATACTCGTATCTCAAAACTTAATGGAAACTATAATAAAAAAGAACTCTTTTAAGAGATTTTGAAGAGTCTTTGGATATGCGATGGGGTCAAATTGTTTTATTGTCATGTTTACAAGGAACATCTTTTTTTTCATTCTTTTTCTTAATTTAAAGTGACTTTTAATTTAGTAGGATGTAAAAAACAGTTTTGAGAGGAGATAATAATTTTAAGTATATTTATTTATGAATGAAATCAGAAAAGAAAATTAAAGTCAAATGTAGGTTTGAAAACATTTTTATTATTATTTTTTTAATTGACTAACTTGAAGTGGATACTATATATTTTATATTCCTTTTATTAGAACAAGAATCATAAAAAGATAAAGCAGAGACTTATGATTATTTAAATAGATAAGGAAACTTTTTATAGACTTCATCATAGATGTGTAGGACTGCAGGAGAGTTTATTGAAAAATCATTTGATAAACAGGAATTAATTGTAAACCGATTTCTTTTTCAACATTTTAATTTAATTCTTGAAACAATTTATTTTTCTCAAAACATCTTTTTAGACTTTAGTTCAATTAATATTTAAAAATAAATGGAAGCTCTGACATTTGACATTTGTCAAACTCAGCTGTCATTTAAAGTGTCATAATATTAGTTGAATGTTTGACATTTACGATAGTGGTTTTGCTTAGCAATCGATCAATGAGTTAAATTTATTGAAACTTACTATAAATGTGGTAATTCAAACGTACATAGATGATTTTTACATACAATTATTCATAATTATTCTTCATAATTTGAAGAGAGTCGAAGCTTTGCTGATATCGCAAGAGTTGTACATTATCAAAGTCGAAAATATTGTTGCTACAAATTTATCGATTTTGGCGTTCGGTATTGAATATATCGTAAAGATTTTTGGAACATTTATATTTCCAACAAAACGAAGCAACAAGCCATAAGAAACTATCAACTATGGCCTTGTAGTGAGAAGTTTGGTGTCAAAGTAAATTCCAAGATCATAAAATTTGACACTATTGAAATTTCTGTGGGGCTACTTAAAAGTCCGTTTTTACTCCAACTGCATAAAAAAGAATATTACTCATGTTATGGTCGAGATACTGCCGGAAATTTGCACAAAATTGGTAAAAGAATTACCTCAAGATTAAAGCATTTTACGTTTCTTCCCGATGCAACGATTTGCGAATGATATTTTTTAACGTAATTGATCCAATTTGTTGAATTGAAAATTTTGACATTTCTATAGGTACTTTTGATGGATCAACAAATTTAAGTGAAATATTTGTCCGTGTGTGTCCGTACGTCGTAAATTTTTTCGTCAGCCATAACTTAGGATCCAACTGAGAAATTGACTTCGAATAAATATTGTGCAGAAAGCACTTTAAAAAATCCAGTTGGTGTAAAAGTGACAAATATGGTTTATTTTGAAAATATGTCTTTTGAAGCTTTTTTAAAATGAACTACATACATTATTTAATTTTATTGCTTGTCCCTTCTTACCGTAGACGAAGAGTTGCTCCATCAGCAACTCCATCCTCCTCTTAGTAACTTGGTGCTTATCCTCATTTCAAAGATCTATACAATTCTCTTCACCAAGAATATTTATACATAACGCTCAAGCTAACATTATCAAAGATTCCAAATCCTTCTTTCAGTTCATTTATCACAAACGAAAATCAGATGAGTATCCATTGTCCTTGTCCTTTCTTACCCGATTGCATTTCTCCAACTTTTTTCAACTTAATGATGAGTTCCCTCCGGGCCCTGATGGTCTTCCTACGATTTTCCTGACAAAAAATGTTCCTCTTTTCTTCCAACTTCTCTTTGTAGAATATTTTCATTTATCCTTATATCAAGAAACATTTCCAAAACTATGAAAAACAGCAAGAAGATACCGAAAGGAGAGGTGATAAACTATCGACCAATTGCTAAACTTTATCATATCCTAAAAGGGGATTGAAGTTTATATGGTCTCCACTGACTTCAGCAAAGCGTTGGACAAAATTTCTCATAATTTTATAGCCTTTTTCTGAAATGAATTACTTCCTTCCTTGAAAACCTTGAATATTATATCCGATTTAGATCTGCTCGTTCCAATCCTATTCTAGCCACTTTTGGTGTTCCCCAAGGTTGTCGTTTAGGTCCTCTCCTCTTTCTTCTTAAAATTCATGACATTGATGACATGATCATTCAACATTATCTCTCCTTTAAACAAATCTAAATCTATTGTATCAAAACTTGCTTAGAGCTCAACATTTGCAAATGCCAGACAATGACCTTTTCATGTAAACACGTTATAATAGCTCCCCGTCATTACTATCTTCATAGTCATCCCATACTTATAGTAGAGAACATAAGGGATCTTGACCTTTTATGTGACCGTGCACTGAAATCTCTACTTCACATTGACGAAATAATAATTCATAAGGCCAACTCTGCATTGAGTTTTTTTTTTAAAAGATGGTCCAAAGAATTGTCTAACCCTTATGTGAACCGATCGCTTTACATGACGTTTGTCCAACCTCTACTTAAATATGCGTCGCAGGTTTGGTCTCCATATCAAGATATACACAGTAAAGGAGAGCAAAACGCTTTCAATATTAATTGATGATGTTCCAATCCCTTTGAAAACAGAACCAAAATATCTTAGCATACATTACCAAAATAAATTAAAATTTAATAAACATGCCAGAGCAGTATTGAATAAAGCTAAAATAGTTTCCGGTCTTCTAAAACAACTTAAAACATCAAGTTCAACTTCAAAGAAAACCAAACTCCTTATTTATAAAACGCTTATAAGACCTATAATTACTTATGGTTTCGGTTGTTGGTTTAGTATTTCGCCAACAGTAACAAATGAATTTGAAAACTTTGAACCGAAAATACTTAGATCTTGCTGTGGAAAATACAG
The DNA here is from genome assembly GCA_920104205.1 of Eupeodes latifasciatus. Lineage (NCBI taxonomy): Eukaryota > Metazoa > Arthropoda > Insecta > Diptera > Syrphidae > Eupeodes > Eupeodes latifasciatus. The sequence goes on from OV049925.1 coordinate 19,780,217, forward strand.
AAGCCCAAATAAAAAATGGTACTCAAACTTAACAATATATGAGGAAAATAATATCGAACCACTTTTTATTTATATGATAAAATTATTAAAAACGAAATTAGGATTCCTCGCTAACCATAAAAGATATTTGGGACAGAAATATTAACGAAAGTGTCCTTGACAACCACTTTTACTTATCGCCAGTAAACATATTGAACCCAAGATCACAATCGTTATTTGAACCAACATCCAGCTCATATTTAAAACTTCCTTTTTATGAGAAAGCTTCATTGCCTGTTCTTAGAGGTTAGTAGTCAATTTGTAAGAAAAAAGTAAAAATGAACAAACATACGAGTATATGCCAAAATACAATGTAGACTTTTGTTTCCTACTGGATTTAAAATTGATAGATAGCTCAGCTGATTTTCAATAATAATCGATCTTTCTTGTTACAAATATAATCTTTATTGATGCATTTTGAGTTATGGTATCTTCTCACAATCAAGATCCTTCTTTATATATATTTCTTGTATCTATATATAATTTTAGTTTGTAAGTAGTTCTAGTCATTAAATTAACTTTGGCCACTTCGAGCCATAAAATGAACATATGTTGGGAGCAAACATATGAGAAAAAGTGAGAATTTATAACATAAATAATTACAATGTAAAATGTAGCATAAATGTTCAATGACAAACATATATCATATGCATAAACTTAGCTTAACCAGATATATGTAATTATTGAAGTAGGTTATCATGAATTCAGAAAAATGTTATCATAAATTATTCAATGTATTAATGTCTCTATAAAAATGAAATGAAATGAAATGAAGATATACACATATCAAGAATAGAAAGCATCTTACGAAGATTTCTTCGTTTTGGACAATACCTTACTTGGGAAAATCCTTTGATCTTATCTGAACCCCTCCGCCTGCTTTATGTTTCAAGAAGCAAATTGACATAATGCCGAAAACTACAAGAAAAATTAATAATTACTAATTTGACTAAAATTAAAAAAAAATAAAACCTAACAAATCTACAACGAAAAAACAATTTGAAACTGTTTTTGACTCAAATTTCTTCTGAACAAATACCGATATAGTCTTCTAATGCAACCGACATTATTTTTTTTTTTTGGATTAAAGTCCAAAAATGGTTTTCAAAAAATATAAGTTGTAAGTTTTTAAGAACATCAATTTGAAGATATCAGTGTGGGCGTACCCCAGCCTCTTTTTTCCTTACTTTTAAAATTGAACAATGAATGACCCTGCATTTTTGATTGAAAATTAGACTTCTCTTCTCAAAAAAGGAAACAAAAATCCGTTTTTTTTTTTTTTTGTAAATTCATTTTTATTAATTCAATCTTAAACCTATCTTAAAGCTAGAAAAAAATTCATAAAACTAGCCTAATTAACCATAACTTACAACTAACTTACTGGTCCCATACGGACACTTTAAGTTAAACGATAATACCTTATGCTAATGCCTTTCGGCCCTAAGATCTATTTTACTTCAATTCCATTTTATTTATTTTTTATTCATTAGAAAATTTCAAAAAAACTAATAGCAATATCCTTTTTTATTTTTACTTAAAAACTACTTAAAATAAGGTTCTTAATATAAAACGTAAAGCTAACTAAAACTACCTATTCTACCTATAAACTACTTAAAACAAGAACAACCACAGCAGCAAATCTAACTATCTTACGTTTTTTGTTTTTCATATTTTGTTGTCTTTTTTTTTATTTTTGTATTTATTATTTTTTTTTGTTTTTGTATTTTTTTGTATATCTTTTTTTTGTATTTTTTGTTTGTGCCACCATGCCTATTCTACTTCTAACTGGTTCTCCTGCCTCACCCTATCAGTTCAGTCCCGTTCGGACACAGTCCTACTGAACCGAAGAAGCTCTGCTCCGCCTTGTGCTATGACGTCCTGATTGTACAGGAGTCGCCTATCCACGGTTCGTCGTCTGACGTGGTAGATTAGCGGAACTGCCAATCTATCCTGTATCAGACCGCATCTACATATCTAAGAAGAGGAATGCCTCTGGTGGAATGAAGCCGCTCAAGCGTGCACTTTCAAAATACTCGTCGTTGGTCGAAGACATAGCTCTTACAATGTGACCCCGAACGAGTTTTATCACGAAATTGTGAATTCTGTTGATTCGAGCCCCGTTGTATAGGACCTCGTTAGAATAGTAATGCACGTAAGAAGATTTGGCTGTTCGATATAAGCCGGTACAGCGTCGTAAACACTGCCGCTCGAATACCCGAAACTTCTCCATCTGGGAAGGGGCAACGTTGACCACACAGAACAACCATAAATGATCATCGGCCGTATGGGGGCCATGTAGCAATTACCTTCACTCTGGGGTCAAGCCGACTGCTAAAAAACAGCCGTTTCGTCAGAGCGAAGGCTCCTCTGGCCCTGGTCAGAGCAGCATTTATATGTCTGTCGAAATATAAATACTGATCTAACCAGATACCGAGGTACTTCCCTACACTTTTGCTCGCTAATCGCTGCCCGTGAAGATCAACGATGACCATCTTGCGCCAATTCTTGCACGAGGCCCCAGCCAACGGAGTCTGGAACAGAATTGTCTCCGACTTCTGGACATTTATTTTCAGTTTCCAGTCGTCGCAATATTGCTGAATCTTGTCGAAATCACGCTGCAAGAGAATTCTAATAACCTCAACCTTTCGGGCCGTTCTCTACGCAATTAGATCGTCGGCGTACGCAATTGCCTTTGTAAGACTACTTTTATCAGATCGCTGGTGTAAATGCTGAAGAGAATCGGCGAATTCCAAAAAAAAAAAACAAAAAAAAAACAAAAATCCGTCAAACTAAGTTTTTGGCGTTGATTTTCAGATCTCTCTAAATGGTACACCTAGACGTATACGCACTTTTATCTAATAATCTAATATAATATTGTTAGAGACAACATACATACTTAAGTTTTTCTATATTACATGTTTTGTTAAGAAATCTACTTAAAGTTCCATTTCATTGAAGGAATGTTAATTTTATTTAAAAGAAAATATTTAAAATACTTAAAGTAAAGAAAAATAACTCCCGACCTCTTTTAAAATCCATATTTTATGTTACCTTGTTCCCATTTTTCATTTGACTTTATTTCGCCTCACCTTCAACAACAACTAAAAAACTCCTCTTTAAACAACGAAATGCAACAACAAAATTAGCAACTTATTAGCAACTTTGCAAGTGCACTTTCCTGTTTGTCTTTATAACACCATTATATAGCGGTTTTCACTAATTACCGTTCGAATGGCTAATAAAATAAAAGTTACAACCATTTCCCTAAGGCTCGATCTCGACCTGAATAATTAACTAGCCGCCCCGGATCCTACACTGCATCATCCGCTCCACCACCGCCGCGGCGCGCCGTACATTAGGTGAAGTGCATGTAGTATAACAGCACAAAAACCTGACCATATTCTGGGCTTCGCGTCGTCGTCATAGTCAGTCGGATGATGCGATTCAGCTTTTCCAGCTTCCGTCTTACTTCTTCTTCGATTTGGTTGTATAATATTAAATTTTATGGCCTAAACCAACAATATTTACGAAGCCATTAGATAGAAAATAACTTTACGGTTGCGATGAAATAATTATGTTTAGTGGGTTAATACATTGCATGAGATGATGTTCCAAAGAGGTGGCGACGACAACGAAGACAACACCCGACTGAGGCGACATCTATGAAGAGGTTTGATCATAAATTTCAACTCCATCCATTGAAAATGGTTAAAGTTACGTGATCATCGCGTGACCCAGGCCTCATTTTTAAAGTGGAAGAAATACGAAAAATAAAAATATACAAAACCATACTGACATACTTTAGGAGAGGGCCCTTATGGCCTTCCTAGATTATGCTTCCTAAAGATGATGATGATGATGATGCAGTATAAGCTGAATAATAGGCACTTGCCGGCGCAACAGCAGCGGGAGGCCTGGGTCAGTGATTTATAGTGGCACATTCCAAAGCAAGGTGGATTGCGTATGCCTAATGATGCTTACCTCTCTCTATATAAAGGTATACCCATACCTAAGCTGCCTCATAACGGATAGCATTATAAAAACCGTTTAGTTGTGGGCTCTCGAAGAATCTAGGCAGTGAATATTTTATAAAGCCTATAATAGCAGATATTTGCATAAGCGTGCAGTCGCTACGCTGCGCTGCTAGATTTATGTGATTGCATGCGTCTCTTATATATGCTGATGATGTACAATGTACACCTAGAGGCAGACATACCTTTAGGCCCAATGGACTCATGGATCAATGATGCACCTTGTTTGGAATTTGCATGCTGGGCATGGTGCTTGAAGATATTCAGATTCGGATTCACTTGAATGCCTCAAAGTGATGGAATTCATGGTGCGGAGACGCTTCAGCTACACCATCTTGTATAAACAACACGCTCTTCGTCGTCGTCTTCGATGACCGGGACAGATTATGCAGCAAACGAGCTCAGCTTTTATAGATTTTTAAGTTTTGATGAGTGAGGGAGGGGAGTTTCTTTTGGTTCGGAGCGCATCATCAAGCAGATGGCGATATGGTGAAGATTAATTATTTTTATTGCCCAATGATGGGCATAATATTTTTATTTTTGAAGAATTTTGATTTATTTAGATATTTCATTGCTATTTGTCATTAACATAATCACTGGCGCCATCTAGATTCACTTTTCAGTTTTGGACACTATGCAAAAATAGTTTAGTCAGAGACACAACAGATGTTCAATTGATATCATTTATCAAACTTGCAACATTTCTTGCACTTCTAAAAAATAACTTCGACTTAAAATCTTTGAAAAGCCAATACGACCATTAACATCAAATGACAAGAATTCTAAGATCAGTTGAGGCCAATTGGTTAAGCTTTCAATCATCAACTATAGACAAATTTGACGTTGACGCATACATAAACTCAATATCATAAATCACCTGACACTAAATACTTCAAAGGTTGAATTTTTCACCTTGATGGGATACAATCACTTCTCTTAAAAAAAAATTAATCAGACAAACGTAGTTCTTAATGAATTTTGATTATAAAATCTACAGAACGTCTCTTCTGAAAGCTAAATTTTAAGTTGGTTTGAAATCAGACTTATTTTGTGTATCGAATTGCATAAGTGATTGATGTTAGTTGGTAACTCTCGAAGTAAGAAATACCAAAACCAAGTACGAATGCATAGGCAATATAATATTCCGTTTCCAGGTCAAGATACGACGTTATTAACTGCACTTTATGGGACTCTAAAAATTGGTTTGAACAGTGACTGGACATCAGGTGTTTTTTAATTTAATTTCTGAATATTTTTGTCCCAGAAAGTATTGATTGCGATTGTTGTTATGAGCTCAGCGGAAATATAACTTTTTTACAAGTAAAATAATTGTATTTGTAGATATTTTAAAAATAATGTTATGTTTGAAATTTATAATTTTAAAGAATTTGTGAAAATTAGAGAATCTCACAAAAATAAGTTTCTAAAACGACTGATCCCATTAGCTTACATTTCAAAAAAATCTTTTTCTACTTTATAAACCTTGGCTTACATTTTGACTCTAAGACTTTTTTTTCTTAGCTTCAGTCAATATAAATTATTAAGATAGCGTTTTTTTTTGTTTGAAGATTAACTTATTTGACAGGTATATTTTTAAACCTCAAAATAATTGTATACAACGAAGAATAACGTTTTTGACATCTGGTAAGATTTTGAGAAAAATTGAATTTACATTTTTTTTACAAAAAATAAAAACCTTTGAAAAAACCTTATTATTTATTTATTTTATTTTTTTTTTTTTTAAACTGAAGATATTGGTTTCAAGCTAATTTAATTTATAAAAATCCAACCGTTAATTGTTTTATAAAAATTGAAATCTACAAAAAATACTGCACAAAATTAGTAAAAAATTGATGTACGATTATCGACATCACGTAAATAAATGAAGGTATTGACTTCAAAATGACTTTATTCAGTGATAAAATGTGTCATCAACGGAAGAATCGAATCAGTATTTTTTAATAAAATAATTAAAAACTTTCTAAAAATAATACTAAAATTGTTAAAAATTTGTTTTCTATTATAAATCTCGGAAATAAAAACAGATATTATAATCAGACTTATTTTATCATACTCGTATGCAGAGTATTCTTGCTTATAACTTTTAGTTAATCTTTTACAAAAATTCAAGATTTTTACAAAACACAAAAACCTACAAAAAAAAACTCATAAGAAATGATTTTTGACTCAGGTATTATTATGAAAACAAAGAAAGACATTTATTATTCATACGATGGAAAGTTATCAGTAGGCATGTTTTTTTGGCACAGCTATACGTATCTGCAGTGGGAGCTTCCATGTATTACAAATTCAATACCCTGCTGTAGATAAAACTTAAACCTAAATCTGGCTGCGGATAAACAATTGACATTTTTTCGAGTATCGATCCTCGATCGAAGAAAAATTGAATTTCTTAGGTTGGTAACTCGGATAATCGGATAACTCAAAGAGTCAAGGCTTTGTTCGCAGAGTGCAACGTACTTTTAGTGCATTCTTTTATTTAAGTTTATTTTGAATTAATATTGGAACACGCAAATCAATGAACTAGTCAAACCTAGTTGCTCTATGGTGTTTAATATTTTTCTTTTGTAATGTGGTTTTCTATTTGCGAGATTTAAGGTACGGCCACTTTTTGCAAAAAGTGGGAAATTTACAAAAGTAAAATTTGTTTTTCTTTGTAACGTCATTTGAATTTGAAAAAAAAAAAACAACTACAAAAATAAGCTTTCTGCATCATTACTTTTAATTATGAAAAATTGTCACAAAATGAGTTTGAAAATTTTCACTTTTTAACTTTTTGCAAAAAGTGCTCGTTGTAGTCATACCTTTAGAGTCGAGTCAAATTTGTGAATCTGACAGCTAAAAGAGGTGGTGAAGTGAGGAAAAAGTGGACAAAATCTTAGATTTAATGATCTATTTGAGACTTGAGATTTAAAAAAAAATGGATTCGAGATTCAGATTTTTGATTCTTATCAAAATTCACACATACATTACATAGGTACAATCACCCGTACTTTCAAACACATTTCTCTGTATGACATTTGTCTAAACATTGGTTATTGTTCTATTTTAAAAGAGTTAAGTTTATATGAAGGGATTTCGTAAACAATTACAAACTAGATTTCATCTACTATTTGCCAGGAAAAATCTGAGATTTTTACACAAAAATTAGAAAACGACATACATATGTAAGTTAAATATTTTCTAAGTTTTTCTGTCCATAAAATTAAAAACAATTAAAAGCTTAATTTTTGGTTTAAAAATAATTTTTGTAGTTTTTTTTAAACAAATGGCGCAAGAAAGAACAAAAATGTTTTGGAATTTTGTAAATTTACCACAATTTGCCAAAAGTTGTAGTTAAGTAAAAGTTATTCAAACAAATTTTGACAGTTTACGCGACTCCATGAGTACCTCTATTGTCAAAATTAAACTTAAAAATTCTTCCACATTTCACATACGAATTTCAATTTCGATCTTTTGACCCAGCATATAAATGGGCCACCCATAAGAACTTCAATTTCTTGAACGACGACTGACTAAATCTACGAACTTATCCAAAATCAAAACCAAAAAAAGAGGCTGGGTTGCGACCCACACTGATAACTTCCCATCCCGTCTGTCGATTTGTTTTGCTTAAAAGTTTGTCTATATGTATCAATTTTTACCAAATTTGCGTACTATTTTTTGTAGATTTTATTTTTTTATGAAAAAAACGGACTGTTGGATTTTTATATCGAATGATATATAAATATCGAAAACAATATTTTCTGTGAAATAAAATAAGTTTGAAGCCAAAATTTTTAATTTTTGAAAAGTTTGAGTCGAGAGTAAATTTTTATAAAGTTTTAGTATTGTTTTTTTTTAGGTTTTTATTTTTTGTAAAAAAAAAAACTGTGAGTTCGATTTTTCTCACAATTTTATCGAATGTTGAAAACAATATTTCTTATAAGATAAAATTAGTTGGAAGCCATTATCTAAACTTTTCGAAAAGATATTTAAGTCGAAAATCAATTTTTACCAACTTTTGTTAATTTTTTTAGGTTTTTATTTTTAGTAAAAAAAACTTTCAATAAGATTTTTTTCAAAATTTTACTGAATGTTGACAACAATATTTTTTGAAAGATAGAAGTAGTTTAAAGCCAATATCTTAAAGTTTTTAAAAGATAATTGAGTCGAAAATCAATTTTTACCAACTTTTATTAATTTTTTAGGTTTTTATTTTTTATAAAAAAAAAACTGTCAAGAAAAATCTATTTCCTCGAAATTTCATCAGATGTCAAAAACATTATTCTTAGTTGCACAAAATTGTTTTGGAGATGAAATCATATTTTAGTCGTAAAATTTTCGAGATGACACATTTTTTTTTTCACCTTTTTTTTAAACTGCTATAGTAAAAAAATCACCCACGCAATTTTCTTGAGAGCCCTTTCTGCATCTTTCAGCCTTATTATCTGTATAACAAAATTTATTTTAAGTCGATATTTCTTCTGGTTCTTGAGCTATGGAAGACGAAAAAAACGTCGCGAACGTACAGACGTACGAACGTACGTACACACGCACGCACATACATACATCTTTCTATTTCGACTCTAGGGACCTTGAAACGTCGAGAAATGTGAAAATTTTCAATTCGATAAATCGGACCCATTATACAATAACTTCCTATGGGAAGTTAATAACAAATCAAACTTTAAACAAATTAATATTATGAAATTCTATTTTTTTTTATTTTTCTCACCATATCTTCTCGTGAATCTTCCATTTTTAGCATTTACTTTGGTTACAACTCAAAAATAATCTTGAATAAAATTCGGGTTTCTTGGTTTTTGTTTTATTATCTAAGACAAGTCTCCCAACTTAAAAAAAAAAAAAAACAGCTGTAGATGGGCAACTGCGGATACGTTATTTTGGAAAATCGAAAAATCATCAGCATTTTTTTAAAGTAATGGAATTGAAAATTAACATGAGTAAACTGCGCTATTGGTTTTAAAATTTTCTTCGCATTTTTAATTCTTTGGTTAACTGTAGATCTTAATTTCTGGAAGGTCATTTTGTTGACCATTATTATAGAAGTAGCATCCATAATATAAGCTAAACAATTAAAATTGATACACCAGGGTCCTTTCATAAACCTTGACAACTGCGAATGGTGACAATTTGTTAATTTACGGTTTGATAATTGTCAAAATCTGTTCTATAAAGAATTGTCAAGTATTTTTAAATAATTGTCAAGTATTTTCCGACATATTTATACTGACATTTCTTTTACGAAATGAAAAAAAAAATTTCAATTTATGTACATATTTGCCAGTATTTAATTGACAATTGCTACAGGAAGCTCAGTCACGGTTAATTAGTGTTGACAATGAAAAGATCCAAAATGATAATCAATATATTTTCTCGGAATTTTAAACAAAAAATTAATAATGATTTCGAATCGTTAAACGGTGCCTCGAAGGTGTTTCCAGTTTTTGTTTCAATCCATTGCGTTGATACCTTTTGCCTGTTCTGCGATATCCTTCCATATGTTAACCTTCATATCATAGCTCAAAGTTTCACTAAATTTCGCGAATAAAATATCTTTATTTTCTAAAAGCAACTTTAGAACACTTATTTTGAGAATATGAAATTCTCAACAAAAACAAATAAAAACAGTACCAGCGTTCTGTAACTTCTAACATTGAAAAAATTAGTCAAGAAACAATGACAACTGAAACAAAATGCAAAGATTTTATTCCATATTTCATTGTTTTTTGATCATAAAACATTTCAAGATTGTACAAGGAAATTGTCACGACAAATTTGTCAGTACCTATATGACAATGACAAAATTGTGATGTCATTGTATTTTTCTGACAAATGTGACACCTGTCAATATTTTATAAAACACAGATTTGTCAGACATGTATGACAAATTTGTAGAATTGTTATACCTGTCAGTTTTTAGGAAATAGTGACCGGGCGTATGTGTTTGTGTACTTGTTTGCTATATTTTTTAAATATTGAAATAAAATGTTGATATTTTTATGGAGTTTCCAGCTACAGAAGATTATTTTTAAAACTATAATAGTAGTACTTTTATAATGCAAAATAAAATTTGGTTTTAAATGATATACAAAAATTGAGTACCTGATTGTGCCAGTGTATTTCAAGCGCAATTACTAGCAATCAAAGAAGCATGCAAAATACCCAAATCAAACTCAAACCAAACCATAGAAACAAGGCTATCTGCACTGACAGCCAGGCGGCTATTATAGCTTTTTGGTCACAACATCCCTTAAACTGGTACAACAATGTCAAGATGAGCTAACCAGCCTCAACATCAACCACCGTGTCGATCTTATTTGTGTTGGAGGTCATAGTGGCATTGATGGAAATGAACCCTTCATATGTAGCTCACTTGTGGAAAGGGTTAATATTCCTCTTGGAGTTATGAAGGGCAACATTTTCTTAATTTTTCTGACGGAGTCCAACCGCAGGTGGAACAGTCCAATTGGCTATACCATATCCAGGAAGATATGGCTTACCTATAACAAAAACCGTTCTATTGAACTTTTATGCAGACCCAGGCATGATATGGCCAGGGTCACTGCATTACTTACCCGACATTAGCCGAAAGGATAGCATGCAGCAAAGCTGGTTATCCCTCACAATACTCACAGCCGGCCGTAGCCGCGAAGTCCAACATGAAAGGGAAACTGTGATTCGCGTTCTCTGTAAATGTCCTGCCTTGGCCGTGTCCAGAATGTTGAGCTTCAGAAGGGCATTCCTTAAAGATCTTGATGAACCTTCCGAGATGAAAATCAAAGACCTGATTTCCTCTCTGAATGCGATGAAATGGCTCTAGGATCGCTTATTTGGTCAATATAAATTCGTCATAGTATTTTTTTTATTTTTCATTACATGGGTCAAAGGAGTTTATGGTACCAAAACGGCCGGCGGTTTCCGGCGCTAATTGAGTCGTACAGCAAAGTGCTGCTCCTGAACGCCACATCTACATACCTGCAAAAATTTGCAATATAAAAACAATACCTGTTATCTGCATCTTCTTTTTGAAGAAATTCCAATTATAAAGCTGTTGCTCCCAAAAAACTTTTTACTGACGCCAAATTATAACCATTCAAAACCTCCTTAGAACTTGTTTGTCATATACGAGTATATGTTATCTTCTAGCCCACATAAGCTAAAAACAATTTTGTCGCCACTTTATTGCAACACCCAAGAACATTGAACAACATTATATCAAACATCTCAATTACAAAACTCCACTTGAACTAATTTTTTTTTACGAATATAAAAATGAGGTTCTTTTATTTATTTTAGGTAAAGTAGGTTAACCAATATCTGATATCTAGCTAACCAGGAAAAATCATGTCCAATTCAAGTCATATTCACACTTAACACAAAAATCAGTGATAACCATAAAATATCTTCTTTAGAGCAAAAGGAAGTCTGTAATTCAATTAAGAATTCAGCATCAAGAGAATATGGAACTCCAAAGATGAAATTTTATTTTATTCTGATTACATTTTTATTTTTGTTGATTAAAACAAATCGAAGGCGAGAAGAGAAATTATAAGATCTCCAATGGTGCAGCAGTGATTCTTGGCCCGTGGCATTCACTCCAATTTCAATATCATAATATTCCCAATGCTACGACCGCGACGACGCGGGCACAACCCAATTGCCAATGATTGACGATCTGTTGATATTTTTCTCAACGGGTTTCCGGAAAGCGCACTAATATAAATATTTGATTTTCCTTTTGGAAGTATCCCGTCGTCGGACGTCGTTGTCGCTGGTAGATGCTGCGCACATCATCCAGATAAAGATACAGATGCAAATGCAGATGCAGGCGTATTGATTACACATTCCAAAATAAAAACAAACCGTTTCCATAGATTATTATAAGAAGGCAATTTAAGCTACAGGTGGGGGAGCTGGTTTTTCAATATGGACAAAGATAGACTGATGGTATTTTTTAAGGAGCCAGAATGCCACTTTCGAAATATTAATTTTAAAAAAACTTCATTTTTGCGTAGGCCAAAGCATATGGTGCTTTGAGAAAAAGAGAAATTCCAGCAGCGTTCTTGATTACTACCTTTCTGTTTTTCTTTTGAATATCATGCGCTTATCATTAGATGAATATGGCCGATAGTGCTCATCAATGAATTGGATTTCAATAAATTTTGACATTTTTATTCATCATCATACTTGCATCCATATTCATTGGGTCAGTTGTTTAATGCATCTATAGGGGCTAAGATAGTTTTCAGTTGAAAAGCTAGAATAGAAAGAAAAAAAAAAACAAATATGTAAATTGTAGATACCCACGGATCAGTGAGTATTGAAACCCACTGTTCTTTAGTATATATACACGTTTATTATTAGCTTAACTAAGTGTGGGGTCAGAAATTGATGAGCTACTATTAATAATCTTGTTCTAATTCTTTATGTTTAATCAAGTGTTTGTTTTTATGGGAATTTCTAAATTAAAACTACAGTTAAGATGACCGAAAAGGAATTTGTTACGGTGGGTGGAGGTGGTAATCAACATGTGGAATTTTTAAACAAGAAGAATGCCGCCTACGAGTTCTAATTCATTCCTGATTTTTTAATTTAAATCAAAAGTGTAAAACGTTAACATCTGTCATCATAGAAACCATAGGGAAAATGACAATAAGCAGACAATTTAAAAGGTTGGCCAGGATTATAAGAGTCTTCTCGTTTAATATAAGGTGGGTCTATGTATTGAAGTCACAAGGCCTAAGTGGTAAATTTCTAAAACTGCTTCGTGGAGAAATATTTGTACAAAATTAAAAATTATTGTTTAGAATGTTTAAATATAAAATTTAATACTTCGAAAAAATTCTAGCGAAAACCATGGTTAAAATTTTTAAAAAAGCATCCTTGATTATGGACAGTCACAAAAAGTTATAGGGGAGTGGAGGTGAGAAGGGACCAAGTAAAGTTTTATCTTAATTACTGGTAAAGGATTTCTAACTCAAGATTTTAATCAAATATGACATTACGATTATAGTAAGTGATTCCGGTGATTCCCTACCGACTGATTTGTCCTCGACCCAACAGCCTAGACCATTGGGTCGAATGAGTTCAAACTTGTAAATTAAGGTTTCCAGAAGATTCACATTAGAGTTTTTTTTTTAGTTTTTTAAGAACAAAAACAGTAGTAGCCATAAAATTTGTTGGTTAAAAAACTAAACTTCAAAAACCTCCCGAAAGATTTTTCTGAACAAGATGTTTTAATGTCTGAACAATATTTGATAATCAAAAATGTTTTTTTTTTAATAAATTTTTAAGAAATATCATTTTTCTCTAAATTCGATATTCCAAAAAACGGGTTAATACATATTTCATAGCGAAATTCAAATGTAAAATTTTTAAGCACTAAGAAAATATTGTAACCTTATAGTGTAGTGTATTGTGTTTCTAGATTGACGCCAAGCTGGATCCACCACAAGTTTGAGGGGAATGAGAATTTTGAATTTCGATTTGATGCTTTCAGCTTAACGTACCTATTCTTCTGAACTACTGAGGAAATACCAATTTTTACCAAAAATTTGTATAACCTCAAAAAGAAATCTTGGCGCAAAGTTATAGAAGAATACATTTTATGGTGCAAGAGCAAATTCATATTGAGTTCATTATTATTGTACAACACTAAATAGTCTTCAGTGAAACCATTCCTATATTGCTCGCAAATATTTTTTAAATGGAAATTTTTGAGGTCATTTGAGATGTCCATTGTGTAGTACTTCCATCAAAGAAAAAATGTTCCAAGTCTAAAGAAGAATAACGTTTTTATCGAACCTTAACTTTAGAAATAATTCGCTGTAAAATGTCTATGTTCTTGAAGTTCGCAATTTAAGGTTGGTTAAATTTTAAGGCCCAATGTTAATTTTGAATAAAATACAAAATGGCGAAATTGCCCCTTGACTTCGGCAAGACACCACCTATAGCCAATGTTCCCAATTTTCGATTACTCTGAGGCATAGTATGCAGTTAATGTGCCGAATTATCTCATCTTTTAGCTCTTGAATTGTTGCTGGCTTATTGACGTACACATTTTCTTTCAATTAACCCCAAAGAAAGAAGTCCAACGGTATCAAATCACATGATCTTGATCACGTGAAATAACACGGCCATTGAATTTGTCGAGCAAAAGAGCCATTGTTTCGTTAGCTGCGTGGCAAGTGGTACTATTGAGATATTCGGGCCATATAAAGTTCATTTCACTTCACAATAACGAACACCAATCATTGTAACTGCCTGAACGGCCTCATATAAAAAATACGGCTCGATAATGCCACCAGCCCATAAACCGCACCAAACAGTCATTCTTTGAGGTCGTATTGGTTTTTCGATAATTACACTTGGATTATCATTCGCCCAAATGCGGCAATTTTTCTTATTGACACATCCACTGAGGCTAAAATGTGCTTTATCACTAAAGAATTTTCTTTAGTATTACTATTGCCATTTCTTTGCCACCAATCTGACTATTGATGACGCTTGAAATTGAGAAATGTTAAATTAAATGCAGAAAAAAACTAGACGTTTAGGTGTGGTTCACATTCAACATCGGTCCTTAAAATTAAATCAGCCTTTATAAATGAAGTTTGAACTACATTTTTTAAAACTGAAAGTGATGGGTTTACAAGGATACATTCACAATGAAAATAAAGTTGTCAATTGAAAAACACTTTATTTTAGATTATAAAAACCCCTTAACGAAATTGTTCCTTTTTTTAGCTCATATTCCAGTCAAATGTTCGGTCATATAAGTATCAGTATTTCTAAAAAACTTTTCAACAACGAAAACACTTTATTCCCTAGAAAAGCGCATTATTTTTTTTAACCATAGAAACTAACAACTGACGAACTTATTTTAGGGTTACCAAATAAATACACAAACTAGAAAATGTTTAAATCTTGCACTTACTTTGAGACCGGCTTTTTAGACAGGATAAAATGTACAACCAACTTTAATAAGCTTAAAAACATAAATATGGAAGCATATTCATTATTCATATCATTGGGTACCTACGATGCGACATTAGGCGTTACTTTTTATGATCTCTTGAAAATTTCATTTGAACAAATTACATTTTCCTCAATAAAAAAAAAACGTCTTTCTTTAACCATTTCCCATAAAAATGTATTCATATTTTTGTCGTCCCCAACATTCAAACTCACTAATTTTTGTATAAACCTACCTATACCTAACTTAGGAAACCACACACATTGTGTCGCGTCTCTCTTGACACTTCTATGACCTCCCATTAAATCTTTATTATACTTACTCACCGCACAAAAAGCAATTGTTAAATTTAAAGATTTCCGCACAAAAATACAACACAAAAAGAAAACCAAATGACGACAATTCTGACAAATTACTTTAAGTCTCAGGAAATTCCCAAATGAGTTTATTCAACAACAAAAACGTACTCGTAGTCGTACTCACATATGCTCATTATTATATCCAAACATTTGAATTATTGATGTCAAATGAACTTGTCAAAAATCTAACAAACAACAACTTTCTCTTAAAGGTCTCCACATTAAAAAATAGTAAGCATAGACCATAAAAATCTTACTATCTGTACAAATCTATTTTATAGACATCAAAGGATAAGGAGTAATAATATGCCAGAAAAATCAGCCACCGAGCTTGTAAAGTTAAACGAAAGTTCGAAATTTCCCTTCCCAATGGTAATGTCGGGTGGCCGAAGTTGAAGGTAATGTAGTGCAGTGCAGCGCAGATCACTTTTGTAAATTGAAATAACAATCGTACAACTATGACAATATAATCGTATTTGTGGCACGCGACTGCAACTTCTTAAAGGTCTACTCTTCGTGGTAAGGTTGGGAAAAGTGGTTGTAAGCGGGAGGGAAAACAATAGCTCAAAGAAGCCAAATCCCACAAAAACCAATTTGCCTTGTGGACCTATATTTTTCCCATTTAAGTCAACAACAACAAGAAACCGAAAAAAGAAAGATTCAAACAGACAATTTAGAGAAAAAAAAAATTACCTACGAGTATGTTCCTTTCCTTTACAGACAAACGGTTGTAGGTGCATTGGTGCAATTCAACCAACGGAAATGATCATGCGCCCGGTTGAATGGAGGATAAGGAAATTCAACCATCACATCGCAAGCCAGTTAACAGTTGTTTTGTATTAAGAGTGTAGGTGTTTTTGATTATTGCGGTCATTAGTCTTTTGTTAAGATCAATCCAATTGTAAAAGGAGTTGTTGTGAGACGTATGACGACGACGCGGACGAAGCTTTGCTACGGCAGCAATGGCAATGGCGGGATAAAGTGCTGGTTTATACTCTCTGGGTTATTATAGATGTTTTAAATTGTGCTGGGGATTTTCCATCAAATTGTTAAGAGATATAAATTCTTTTTTCCCCTCAAGGTGAAAAAAGTACTTAATTTGAAATGACTTTTTTACTGTGTTTCACGGGAGACAACCGATTAGGAACAGCGTGGTTGAAAAGAAAGGACATATTTAATTATTGGTAAGGCGCCAGTTATAGCTATCATTAAAATCGATCCGATCTTCGAATCGATATTTGACGGTGTTTCCTTTTGATTTGAAATTAAAATTATAATACTGATCGATCACACAAAGAATTTAAAAAAAAAAACGTTAAATAGCGCATTTACTTTTCGCTAAAAATGTGTTTTTCTATTTTCCGGACGGAAATTATCATTTTCCTGAACGGCTGATTCTTTTATGTTTAAAAATGGAACGAATCGTTCCCATTATTTGTGTTTCAATTTCACTCAATTCCAATAACAGATTTCTCTCAGTAAAAATTTGTCGGTGGATTTCAGTCAGGAAATATTTTTCAATGACAGAAATTTTTAATGATAGTTATAAACGACTTGTCAAAAAAATTCCAATGTTTGTTTTCAATGATGAAAACCAATGATAGCTAGAACTGGCATCTAAATGTTATGAATAAGAACTCTATGGCTGTTGGGTAAGGTCGTTGGCATTTTTGTAGTAAATTTAAACAATTTCAATGCGTTGCCAAAGCGTGCTTCGTTCCATTTTTAGTAATAGCGTAGTTTTTGATTGTCAAGTTTCTAAAGATGACATCTTCAACAGTGACAGCTGGGTTGCGTTTTTTTGACATTTCTTCTTTATAATTGTTTGTTTAATATCAAACGTAACAATAGCTGTAATAGCAATATTGATCTATTTTTGGATAAGTGGGCCTTACGTTTCCATTTTTTCAAGAAATAAAAATTATTTGTTTGGAAATTAATTCACATATTTCAGATTGAGAATTTACTTTGTACCTACAGAGTTAATGCCGAAAGCAACATTTATACATTTTTTAATAAGAAGTTTTAAATTGATATTTTTTCAGAGTAATCGATTAATTATTCGGTTGTAAAAAGGAAGATAAGTGAATTTTCAATTATGGCTTATTTTAGAATTGTCAAATGTAAAAAAAAAGATAACAGCTGCAATCAGGCAGGCTATTCAAAATGAAATCCCTCTCTTGAAATCTTTTATTTACCATGCTTTTATAATTTTAGTAGACAAAATCTTCTTTTCTGAATGATTTCAAAAAAAAAAATTGTATTTTAAAATTACAATTACGAAAGACATTATTAACTATTTTCTTCTTATTATTTTTGCTTTCAGGTAAGTCAACGAGCTTATTTTTTGCAGTTATGCACATACAAATCTATTATATCGTAAGTACTTATTAAAAATTGTTGTGCCTCAAAAATAAAACCAATAAAAGAAAAATGTTGACAAGATTTCAAATTTGTCAATAATTTCTCATCTATTACCTTTTATTAGAAAAATTGTCTCATCTTACTATTTCTCTAAGAATATTCAAAAAATTGTTTCATTACTTAAATTATATTTGATAGAATTTATTAATTTGCTTAATTTAAAAGATTTAATAGATTTCATTTGTTAAAGTTGACTAGTTTCAAAAATAAGTGGTATGCCTCAAGGTTTCGTCATGTCTACTTACCTGTTTTCGCATTTTATTAAAATAAACTATCAACAATTTCTTACTAGAAATTTACAAATCTTGCAGGGATACTCTTGTCACGAAAAGTGCTCAAAAAAACCCATTCAGATATGGCATTAAACTGTAAGTCCCTAAAAATACTGGCACTCATTACTCGCTGAATTAAAACAAAATTTCTTTAACAGGCATAAAATTCATTGTTATGTGATGATCAATTATAAAAATAAGAAAAAGTCCTTGCATCCATTTAACCATTTCTTGCACACCACACTGTCTGCAATATCCAATTTAAATAACAACGCACAGAAACATCTCTTTATGAATATCCGTTTTATATTGATGACCGTTTGATGTGGATTGCGTCTAATATTTCTCTTTAAGATAATTTCCAATCTGTAATAATATGCATACAAGTTTAAGGAGTTTGGTGCTATTTCTATGGTACTCTGTTGTTGGACGCGTACACACGCCACCGCGCCGCCGCGCCGCCCCCGCGCCGCCGATAAAGTTTATGAAGAGCACTAGAGACCAGACTCCTCTAGGTGTGGAGTTTTTTAAGTCGTACGGCAAAAATATATAACTTTGATTTGCAACGATACGGACATAAATACCGACGCGACGGAGTCAGAGAGTTTGGCTGACGGACGCTGAATAGGAACTACGTACATACGAGTATACTTGTACACTACAGCACCGACCACGCATTGACATCACTTGTCAGAGCCTTGTGAAGCCGGATTGAGTTTGGTCTCTGGTGTGGCTGGCATGGCAGTATTAAATTTCGCACGCATTGTACGTAAAGCATGTAAGAGGATATTCATAGGTACTTTTAGTCTTTTCACATCTATGAAACACATAATATGAGACTCAAAATTTATTACCCATTTCTATATTTGGCGTATTGAATGCTTTTGATTGATGTCTGATGATATCCAGCTGCGGCCGGCGGCGTAGCAAGTAGATGCATAAAGACACACGGAGTTTATTAAGTTTGATCGGGTGGTGATGCAGCAGCGGTTGACAGTGGAGTACCTATGGGACTCTATATCATCTGGAGTAGTCGAGTGACTCTTCTGTCTCATGGTCGAAGCCGAAGCGTGTAGGTGACCCTCTTGAACGAAGCACATCAGGAGTCTCGAAAGTTTATAGAGATAGGGAAAGTGAACATTGATTCCGTTTGAACTGCGCATGTAAAAATGATGCATGCAGCAAATAAAGTTAATTTGCATGTAAACTAGATAAACAAGGAATACTCGTTGTAAAATGTACACATAACAGCAGCCATAGCTAACATTGAAGGATTACCAACTTGAAGTTGAGTGTAAAATTAATTTTAAACAAATAATAATGTTTATTTTATCAATGCAAAGACCAGAGAGACCACCTGGTGAGATATTTTGCAATAATATTGTAAAGTTGTTTTTTATTTTTGCTGAATGTTGTTAGATGGTGTCTGAAAAGTTATATTATAGCATGTTTTTGGTATTTTCAGTTTTTCTATTTTCCAATAAAAATATGATTTAGTTGAAGTTCAATGATTTATAGTTTTTAAAAAATATTTTAATGTATATCAGCTAAAAAATTGAGACATAATTAATAACATGTACAACGAGTTGTAGGTTGGCACTATGGTTACATACCTAACTGTAACGGAATAGTGTTAAGATGTAATTTTTCAATATTGAAAATTGATAATAAATTAATGCAGACAGAAAAATATGAATGCTAGTCTGAGTCAATATTAAGAGAATTTGATGAGGAATGATCACGCTCGTTGAAGTCAAAGACATGAAAAGTTATAACCAAGGATAATTTTTGTTAGCGTTGAATTTTTGTACAATTTCGTAATATGTACTTATTTTAATATGGATTATTAATGATGTAACAGAAAAAATATTGAGGGTGGGGTGCATACTTAACTTAGCATAATTTATTGTTTCAATGTTGAAAATTCCAAAAAAAACATATCTCCACATTGGGCGCCATTTAAAATGAATTCAATATTCAAAGAAAGTAAGTTACTATAAGATTCACAGATTAGATTACAGGATATACGGGAGTGTAAGAGCCACTTATGCCAAAAAGTGTGGTTTTAAAATGTGAAAAAAAACAAATATTTGACGTTGAAAGCTTATTGTAGGGAAGGAAGTCTCTTTTTTCTGTGGATGAGCTGGTAACCAGAAAAAAAAAGTCTTCCGTAATAAAGAAATCAACATATGAACTATCCAAAGATTATGTTATTACATCAGGGCTCATTTTGAACCCGGTGCTTATTCCCCTTTATTTCTTTATTATCCACGCGAAAAACTAGGGGAGTTTCAATTTTGATTTAAAATTTAAAACTTAACTTTACTTTATAACTATTTTTCTTCAAAATATTCTCGGTAACCGCACAAAAACCACCGGTTAATCATAACTAATCGATGAAAGATCGGCAAATAATAATTAACTCTAGGGGAAGTTTGTAGTTGTAATACTTTACTATAGCTTAAAGACCATAAGCAAATCAGACTTTCTAATATCCGAAGATATTTAGAAGTTGATATAACTTTTATCAATGATTGTGTAATACTGCTTATTTTTTTATCACTTCTTTAGCCATTTCAGTTTGAAAGTTAAGATATAAAATAGATAAGTCAGAGTTCTTTCATATTAACAAGTAAATTCTTTGGTACTTCAAGTTTGGCTCTTCCAATTTTTTTACATGCTCTTTGCATTGAAGCTTTGCATCCAATGTCATTCCAAGGTGTTATTTATGCATCCATTTCGTTTAATTTAGTTTGACACGTAAGTTTTGCTTCCAAACACTAACTTTATCGACAATATTTATCAATTTTTATGTAACCTTTGTAACGAATCTATCTGGCAAAAATATTGCAGTATCATTAGCAAAGGCGTCAATGATAGAGTAAACCCCCCCCCGCTTCTTTTGTGTTTAGTTCCAAGTACTTTTAGTCGAAGCGCACTCTAAAGAGTCCCACTCTAAAGGCCATACTTTGCAAAACTATGTACAAAATATTGAAGTTCAAATGTTTCAAAAGCATAAGATTCGCATCCTTGGAATCCAGTAATTTCTCGGAAAGTAATAGCAAACAATATATACAAAATTTACTCACATTGGGCGCCATTTAATATAAATTGAACATTGAGTTTTTATTAGTGGAATCTCAGAGTCCAGTACGTAAGTTTAAGAGCCACTTATTCCGAAATTTTGTTACCGAAAACTAACGCCAAAACAAGTATTTGAAGTAGAAACGCAACATTTATTTTAGAAAGTTCAATATTCATAAAGAGTAAATTGTAATTCTGATTTTGTTGACAAAAATTTACCCGGAAAATTTTCTCCTTTCAAAATTTTGTCCACAGATTTTAAATAACCAAAATGAAAGCAAAAACTATAGTACCAATGGTGTGGTGGTTAGTGCGTTGGACTGATATGCCAGGAGTGTTGGGTTCGAAACCTGCCTGTGCCATATAAAGTTTTTCACGAGTACTGCCTCCTGCGAAGTATTGAAAAATACTGTAAGAGTAATATTCTTTTCATTAAAACTGCTTTCTCAAATTAGCCGTTCGGAATCGGCTTGAAACTGTAGGTCCCCACAATCTCTGACAACATTACTCGCACACTAAAATGGTTGAGAGTTGTAAGTCACTAGGCCCTAGTTCTTGAAGTACTGTTGCAAACCAAATTTGTTTATTCTTTTGTGTGACCCACATTGGGTCACAATGAAGTCAGATGGGACCATTAAGTTTTTTCTGTCTAAAATAATGATTGGACTCGAAAAAATTAAATTTTAAAGTGACAGTTGCTCAAAAACGTCAACATAATACTTCCTTCATCCGAACATTTAATGTAGCGCTGATCTATTTTAACAAATTTAATTTAAAATACAAAATATTGCTATTTTTATGATAAAGTCGGTGACAGCTGTTGTTATTCTTCTTTTCGCCACACAAAATGTCAACAAATTCAAAAATAGCCTTCCCCCGTATTAAATTTTTTTCACGCCGAGAAAGTTTATAGTGATGGTGCAAGAAATATGATTTACTTCCAAGAATTTCTTTCACATAATGCACCAAGCCAATCCATCAATCCAAACAAAAAAAACATAAACTTTAATATTTTGTTTGCTCCATTAAAAGCTTTGTGTATGTTCCTTTTCTTTTAAAATTAACGCCAACGCTTGAATATGCATATTCTTATAGTGAAAACAACAGAAACCCAAAACCGTCTTCAATCACAAAAACAAACATACCATACCTTAACACCTAAAAGCATAAAGCAACCTCCTATATACATACCACCTTATCGACAACAAGAAGCTTCATCCCATAAACAAACAATCTTTCTTTCTTTTTTGTTTAGAGTTGCATGCTACATGCAACAAAACAACATAAAAATAGACAAACTCGCTTTCATCCATTCTACTGTCAAGTTGAATAGAGGCTCTGACCTAATTTTTCACTTCATTGATTCCATCATTTGGTGACCCGTTTTTTTTTTGTTGTTTCATTTATATCTCGCTGCGCTGGCTGTTGCAACAACCGGGAACGCATTTCTCTTTTAAAAGCCTAATCAATCTGAGGGTATATATACATAAAGTCAAAGTGTGTGTGGGCGACATCTAGCTAAGGAAAGCGAAAGCAAACTATACTAAACTTTATGCGGATAGTTGTCCAATGAAACCAACTGCTTCAGCGGCAGCAGCAGCTATGGCAGCGTCAGCAGCGGCGGCGGCGGCGCGGCGTCTCCAATTTGGCTATCAGTATTTTGCCTTTTCATTTTCCGACAAACAGCTTGGTTGGATGGACATCATCGTCGTCGTTGGTCGGACAGGACAGACGCACGGACGGAACCTGACAGGCAAAACATACAAGCCCGGCAGCAGTTATAGGCTAGTAGTGCTTAGTGCAAACGTATACCATTCACACAACACACATGGCTAATTGGGTCAAGCGATATAAAATGCTAGTCGGACACCGTGTCTTGTTGTCCGCACTCTTGTGTGTCACATAAATGGATGTTTGGTTCGCGGATAACTCATGTTCAAGTCAGCTGGCCTCTGAGTGCCATTTAAGGGCCGTAAAAGTGAATATGGTTGATTTACGTGTCAAGTTTTTGTGGCAGCACGGCAGCAGCGTGTTCCGTAACTGTCATTATGGCCGAATTAGATATGACTATGTGCAGGCTTGAACTGGAAAAGCTGCGTGGATTAGCTAAGTCCACTTATATATGTAAATAGTAGTCACAAATTCCAGTGGTTTAACGATCTTCAATATATCGTTATTTACAGGGTGTTTTAAAATGACATTAAAAACAGTCATATCAACCGAAAATAATGAATCTTTTGGACTAAGTTGTCAAATTTTGGCAGTTATTCATGACAAAAATTTCAATGGCTCTTAAATTCCGAGTAAAGTCTGTCAAAAATTCAAGAAGTAGAATCTGACAGTTCTCACAAAAAGTCAACATAACTGACAGATGTCAACATGTGACTTTGAAGCAGGAAAAAAACGTTGTCTTTGATTGACAAGCACACAATTAAAAAAAAACTGTTCATGTTAATACTGACAGGTTCTAACTTCTCTCATCTGTCAAACTCCATTTTAATCACTCTTAAACACCCTATATTCTTGATCTATGATCCCTAGGAATGTTAACAAGAGCTGTAGTTGGTAATTAAACAAAAAGTATAATCCAATTTAATAAGAGTGCTTGCTCCCAGGCTATCAGCTCAAAATGGTTTTGAATATAAGTATAATTTTTCCCAACATGGTCCCCAATGGTCTAATGATTGGCCTACTATATGAGCATGGAGTATGTCTAATATATGTTGTCTATAGTATGTCCTACAATAATTTTCTTCCAATCAAGCGATATGTGTGGCATATCAATTGGAGCGCTAAGTGACGTAGCAGCAAAGTCAGTGAGTCGATTTGTTGTTTATGGTTATGTGGAATGATGATAAAGATATGGGCGGTTCGGTGGCTATACTACAACTTATAGGTTAGGTACAAGCCGATGGTGTTTTGTTTATTTTATATATTTTTGAGGTTGATATGCTTGAGAATTGGAGCTTTGGGGCAGAGTCTGACGCTGACACTAAAGCAGCCGTTGCTGATGGGGAACGATATACATATTGGCGGTGGTGGTGGTTTTGACTTTTCAGAAGTTGTTTTTGTTGTTTGTTTTTTGTTTATAATTAATTAGAAAGCATATTTTTCTGTCGTGGGTTTATAAATACAATATGGAATTTGAGCTAAGTAATCAAGTGGATGTTATTAGAGGTTTTCTTACTCAAAATTGAGAAATTGCGGAACGTATGTACACCAATGACTAATAATACGAGCATTGCATAACAACCATTAATTACGCCAGGGCATACCTGCCTTTTATTTATGAAAATCAAAGCTTACAAACGTAATTGCGAACATATCTTACATACATTTTTATACAAATGATTTGATCTGTAGATCAAGAGTTGAACCCATGCACATGCATCGATTTGATTTCTACTGATTAACTAAGGTTCAACCGGGGTTCAAAACAAATCACATACTTGAACCATGGTTGAACATAAGTCCAACAAAAACTGTTGATTATAACCCTAACCTGTGGATCAAATCATTTGTACAGTCCATTAAAATAAGAAATCTAGATTAATCTTTTCAAAAAGTGACAGGAGGTAGTGTGACTTTAATTTTTTGACATTTAAGTGCTTTTCACTATTTTTCTACGAAATTTTTTTCACAGTGAAAAAGTTTATCGATTGAACTAAAAATAACTCATCTTTTTTGAAAAGAAGAAGTTCCTGAACGTAGAAGTATGTAGTTATGTAAATCTGACAACTTAAAAGTGAATCCGCCATTTCCTTCGTTTTTGACAGATGTGTAGGATGTGTTCGGTGTGTACGGTTTATTTCGATTTAATACTAACGTTCATCGTCTCATGTAACTTGGTTGTTGCCTCCATTATTACAGACTCGGATGGATAAAAAAATGAAAATCTTAACTTCATAAAACTTTATAAAAATGTAACATTGATTTAAGTTTGAAATTAAAGTTTTTGTAACCAGCTTAAAATCGATAACTTTACATTATACATTTTGACAGATAACAGCACATATGCATACTTAACTGTCTATTTAGTTGTTATTTGGAGAAAAACTGCTACCCGAATGCAATCAATATCGAATAACTGACAGCAAGTTCGAGTTTCACTGACGCGATTATAAAATCAATTCCACAGTACAATTTTTCCATACAATTTAAATTCTAGTAAAAAAACCATTCATTTTAGTTTCTTATAATAAATAATTTCCATAATTCATTAATTTAATCTCACGGAAAAGATAAATAGACAAACAAACCATAATGACACTCCACACAACTGTCATTCTGCTCAAGAAGACAATGACAAATAGTATTTTATGCGGTGTGCCCATTCAAAAATCTTAGGCGTCTTAACATATAACTTTAAAACTCAAATTCAATGAACGTGAAACAAACACGTAAATAAAACCTCAGCTATAGCAAGCGTATACGAGTATACTATCAGTTTTCCCCGGAAATGATAATCAAACAATAAGACCCAAGAGACAAAACAAGACACTCACTGGTTCCGTCTCGTAAGTCGAGTATGTTATTAGTTTTAAATTCAAGTTCACCCACTTAACCGAAAAATATTCATTATATACAAACTTCTATCTCTGAATATGTTTATACGGCGTTGCATGAAAAGAACATCAGTACAGCGCCATCTATTTAGGTCAAACCCAACACATAGTTTTTATTAAGTAAAATTTAAATCTGATTTGGGTGACATGACGTTTTTCGTGTTCAGAAGCTCTTGACCGAGATTCCAATAACAACAACACTTCGATTTACATTCGAAACACGATCCTCTGAAATTTCAAAACAAACAAAATTTGCCACTGCCTTAGCTTGGCGTTATTCATATCCCGAGTTTATACATACATATATACTCCAAGTACTTTGTCGCTGTCAGTTGCAGCTGTCACATGCATGAGGAAAAAGTGTACACACAGCATAAAAATGTATTCCCAGGTAAGAAATCATAAGTTGGACCATAAAGAACCGAACCGAGAGGTATAGGTATGTATTTTAGCTATGGCTGCTTTGCAGTTCATTCCAGAACTGATGTGGGTTGGTGATTATATTAGCGCAGCACCACATCCTGTTGCACACGCAACACCAACAACCCAGCAAGAAACATCAAAGAGAAAAATTATGCAGCATCATGCGTCCCGTCCAGAGGACCCAAAGTGCAACTCGTAAAAGAGGCAAGATTTCGTGCGTAGGATTGTTCGTTATTCCATTCAGAGATGCGAAGCGGTAAACATTTTATGCTCGATCTGGTGAATGAAATGTGAACGACCGGCGAACGGCGAGTTACAGTTCCTCCTCCCGTCAGCCACCAAATAAAAATATCAACAAACACCACCTGACTTATAGATCCATCGATGTTCGGAGCAGATGAGGAGTCAGGGGAGAGTCGTCTGAACACGACGAGAGACGTACGATCGACGACGAGACGACAACATAAGGTCCCGCACTCATTTTATAAGTTTAGCGTGAAACCAATTTTTTTGTTTCTTTTAATTTGTGCCTGGAGCCAATTTATGAGCGCCGTGCAAATGAATTGGGCGCACTGCTTAAATTGACAGTAGTTGGTTGGCTTTGCAAGCCTCATTTCATTCGTTCAAAGAGTTGTATATTTCAATTAGCCACTTTTTGGAAGTTGAGGGCGAGTGACGACAGCGACGACGCAGAGCGAGTGGCGGGCGCCCGAAACAACCACTGACATTATGTATATGACAGCGTGATGATTATTATGGTTTCCCGTTATGTTTAAGAGAAACATTTCGAAATCGAATGCGAAAACAAAATGTGTTGGCTGTCTGTCAATTAGCTTGGCTATGGCAATGATGGTGTTATATAAGTGCTGTTGTTATTTGCTTCCGATTAACATGGATGTCATTTTGCAGGTTATTAGTGTTGTGTTAGGCTGTTGCATAATCTAACTGACCTCAGCAAAATTATTTGACGGTGTAATACCTACGATGATAAATTGTTTACAATTCGTTTTTTTTGGGGTCAATAGACGAAAACTATTTAATTGCTAAATGAAGGTTAATTGAAGTGAAGCCAGCAGCAATAAGGTTGTTGAGCTCTTTGAAGAAAAAAAAAGAAACAGTTAAAAAGCTTTAAGAGTTGATTACATTTTTGGCTATTTTTATTTAATTATTCTTTCACATTTTCTCTATGTTCGAATAAAAGTCTTAAGCTGAGTACATACTATTGTGGGATCTATCAATGATATGACAAAAGCTTCTAATGAGCTGACAAAGGCGAAATACAGAACGGTCTGTTAACATGGTTGACGGATTTAGTTGTAATGTCTTACAATCTCATTGTCAGAGATCTAACTGATTAAATTTTGCGTATGCGCAAAAGATTTATTTAATGACAGTGAAGAAGTTGCAAGCAAGTGTCACATGTCTTAAGCAACCTCAAATAATTATGCCTGACAATGGCTGATACTTTCTGTTTACAGAAAACTATAATTATCTTAAAATGTAAAGTTTCGATGGTTGTTGTTTGTTGATGGTTTGACAGCTGAGAATATTGAACTATGATGATATCTCTGTTCAGTAAGGTTTGACAGTTCATAATGAATCGTTTAAGTCCAGAACAACGATTAAAAATTGTGGAAATTTAATTTGAAACAAATAATTCTGTATATAGAAGCCTTGGCGGTATTATCGCTCTCAATTTTGTTTGAAAATAAGGAAGGAGCTGCCGTTAACGGTTAAAGGCAAGGGCTAGCCAGTAAATTTGGTGACAACTTTATTTGCAGTAGTTGTTCTAGTAACTGGCCCCTCGTTTGTGTTATCTAACGCCTCATTATGGAGCTATGTTAAGTCATTGGATTATGCCAACAAAATTAGCAACTCTTGAAGTAATGGTAGCTACCATTAGTAAGATATGGACAGATTTATTGCAAAATGTATTGACAATTTTTAATGATCAAATGGGCACTGCTACTTTATATTTGCGGCGTATTTAAAACATCATAAGCTTTAAAAAAAACACCCGCTTCATATGTTTACAAAAAGCAACACTTCCTTGATTAAAAAATGCTTGTTCTTTGCTCAAAACTAATCTTTTTCATGATGGCTTCTGGCTTCAAAACCGTATTTAAAAACAAAAACCTTTATCCTAGCCGCAACGCAACTCATAATCCCCCTATCAAATATAGGCTACGCATATATTGACTCATATAACTTCCATCATTCTTCAAAGCACCCCTTTTTATAACAATCTCATAACAGAACTGATGCTAGTCTTAAAGCTGGCTTCAATATTTTATCCCTTAAAAGAGCTTTCTAAACCCTATGTTTTATTTAAAAAAAATATATACCTACAACATATTTCTAACCATCATTATGTGTGTCCATGTCCGTCCCAGCTCTCATTTGCAAACTTCTTCATTGCTGTCTTCGTTACGTGCCAAGTCTTTCGTTAACAAGCGTTTTTAATTAGCGGAACTGAAGCCGCTTCTATAGCAGTCATACATACAATTCATCTAACAACAGGCATACCAATCACACTGACTAAACTCGTGGTGGCTTTAAGGCATTCCATATAGAATAGACCTAGTGTAGTGTTCCATAAGTCTTCATTGTTGATGTCTTCTATTCAATGTTATATGTCAGTTTGTATAGCTTTACGTGTGCTACTCTGCTAATTGAGTCATTTATGAAAGACTGCCATCACGATGGCATAAGGCATAAGAGTTGCATCAACGGACTGGAACTCCAAAGGGCGAGGAATGGATTTTTTTTTCTGCATAGATAAAGAGCAGGCCGTCAGAGTTATGGCAATATAGCAGAGAGAAGCAGCCCACGCGATAATGTTTCATCCCAGCTTCAGCTGGCAATTTGCTTGCGCGCCATTAACATGAAGCATTTCACGAATGCACATCATCAAGTGCGCTTCATCTTTCCCCTTCTCTGAAGTCGGAGAGTATGGAGAGTGCACGCCTTCTTAATTCAAACTCGCATTCCCGACTCGGTTTGTTTTTTTTTTGCTTTTGGGATAAAAGCCTCTCAAAGTGTCTTGGGTAACTTTTCTATAGTCACCAAGGCACGACACCATATATCCAATCCATCCATACCCTCGAGCTTCGAGCTATCATTCGACTCGACTGCGACTCGACTCATGTAACAATAGAACACCAAACGTCATCCTACCCTTCTCGTTTAGACTCGTATAGGTCTATACTTCTATAGTATAAAACCTAACGGGTATAAGGCGCTATGGCGCTCTGGCTGGCTGACTTTGGCTCTGGCACTGCACTCGGTTTCATGAATGATGTCGCTTCAAATGCGATTTCATAATAATTGCTCAAGGAGATTTGAAAAATTGGAATATTGCCTGGTTTGGTGTCGGGGCTGACTGTGGCTGAATGCTGATGATGATGATGATGATGATGCGGGAGGGTATCTATTATTCTCTTTATAAGCCTTCAGGAATTACCAGACACTGATTTAAAGAAAAAAAATAAAATGAATTGATTTTATTTCTCAGTTCATTTTGTAATCTTTTGTAATATGAGAGAGATTTTTGTTTATTTGATAGAAAATTTGCAATAATTGCAAATTTCCTGTTCAATCAAAAATGCGGGGCAAAATGATTTCCGAGATCAACCATGTGAGACGAATATGTTTAGTGTGTAGTCTTTTGTCTAACTTGATCTTCAGCATCCAACAATGACCTTTAATTAGTCGACAATGTATAGTAACGACAGTGAACGAAGAATAACAGTGACTGTTTGTCTGGAATGAAGTGATAGATTAAAATAATTGGATTGATTTGTCAGTTGAGTTTATTAACGAGGGCATTGGTCATATCATCAACAGAAAGAGAAAGAGCGAATTGATTTTATGTTATTTTATTTCTTTCGTGCATACTAATATTCAAGTCACGGGAAGATCCCATGGAAGTGAGTCTTGGAAACTTAGAATATTCTTTGACGCACAGGAAACAGTGTAAATTAAATGTCATATAAAATTTTATATGTTACAGTCAATTTAATGACTTCAAACTGAACTTTTTAATGTATAAAAGAGTTATATAATAACGAAACATTCACACCACTTGACCACTTCCGAAATGTTTCATATCTTTCCTTGTTCAGTAGATATTTATATAAAAAATGTTCTATCGGAATTGATAGTAATAATCGGTCTTCTAGGTATCAGTTTACACTTGAGCTCAAGTTCGGTCATAGATGCTGTTCAATATAGAGTTTTTTTTCAGCTGCACTTAAAGAATGTAGAATTCTCCTTCTTACATTTTGATTTACCACTGCTCCTCATGTTAAGGGTATTCATGTTAAGATTTAAAAACGTTTACGAGCCAAGTTCTTGGCAATACCACACGAATACAAACAACTTTTAAACTTAATTGAAAACCTGCATTTTAAGCTTCGCTGACAAGTAAATTCAGAAGTACATATATCTTCCTTATCTTGATTATTTTTATAACCTCTATTATTTTCGAACTTTATTTGTCTAATTTAGTACTCTCGGTTATTTTGTAACCTCGGTTATTAAAAAACAGAAGTCATAAAAAAACCGGCCATGTTAGAGAATAACCGAGGTAATACACTAGTCTAGGTTAAAAAATAATCGAGATTTAAATTGAACCTATGTTTAAAAAAAATCATGATCATAAAATAACCCAGGTTAAAAAATAACCGGGCCTAGAAATTAACCAATGTTACAAGAACCAAGATTAAACCTATTTTTTTTTTAACCTAAGTTTTTTATGAACCAATATTACTCTAAAACCTCGATTATTTCTTAACCTGGGTTGGGTTTTTTACCATGGGTATTTAGTTCCTTCAGTTATTTTGTATTTTTATCTTTGGTTATTTGGTAACCTTGGTTATTTTATAACCTGGGTTGTTATTTAACATGACCGGTAATTATTTCATCTAGAATATTTCATTACCTAGGTTAATTTGAGGCTGAGATTGTGTTTTAACTGGGTATTAAACAATAACCCGGGTTATTTTATAACTTCGATTATTTAAGAACCTAAATTATTTTATTTAATTATTAGGTTATTTTTTAACTTGGGTTATTCTACAACCTCGTTTATTTTGTAACTTGTTTTTTTTTTTTTAACCTGGGTCAGTTTTTCAACGTGAGTTATTTAGTACCTTATGTTATTTTCTAACCCCTGTAATATTGTGTCCTTGGTTATTTTAAAATCTCAGTTATTCTTCTTTATCATTTGTTATTGTATAACCTGTGTTATTTTATAGAATCTGTTCATTTTTAACCTGGGTTATTACATGATAATCGGCTATTTCAAAGCTCGGTTATTTCTTAACCCATGGTATTTATGTTTTACCATGCGTTATATTGTAAAACCTCAGTTATTTTGTAAACTGAGTTATTTAAAACCTCGATTACTTCACTTATTTTCTAATTACGGTTATTTTCTAACTTGCTTTATTTTATAACCTCGGTAATTTTTTTGTAACGTGCGTTCTTTTTTAACTTCAGCTATTTTTTCACTTGGGTTATGTAGTACCCTCGGTTATTATGTAACTTTAGTTAATTCATAACCTGGGTTATTTTTAAAATTGACCTATTTTTTAACGTCGGTTATTTTGTAACCTCCAGTTATTTTTTACTTGTTTATTTTACGACTTATGTTACTTTGTAACCTAGGCTATTTTATGACCTAGTGTTTTTTTAAACCTGGTTTATTGAAAACCTTGGTTATTTTTTAACCTGGGTTATATAAAAAAATCGGTAATTTTTTGACCTACCTAGGTTATTTTCTAACGTTAATTATTTTAAAACCACGATTAGTTTTTATCTTGGGTTTTCTTTAAAACTCAGTTACTTTTTAACCTGGGTTATGTTACAAACTTAAATAACTTTTTAACCTAAGCTGTATATAATCTTAGTTATGTTTAAATCTACAAAACATTGGTTATTTTGTTAAATTAGCCATTTTTAACCTAAATTTTTTTTTAAACTGGTTATTTTTTGTAACATCGGTAATTTTATAATCTCTATTATTTCTTAACATATGGATTATTTTTAAATCTGGTTCATTTTTTAACCTCGCTTATTTTGTAATGTGGCAGAACTTTTCCTTTTTTCAGATCAAAACGATTAAAATTTCAAATTAATTAGATTGAAAAAAAATACCTTCAGGTTCAATTTAGTCAACACCCAACAAATATACATTACGCACTGCACTTAATTGAACATCTGCTGTTAATTAAAATTTGTCCCTTTTTGAATTATTGACTTTTGGCTGTTGCATATGTAGGTACTAAATTTCAAAACTATTCTTGATGCAATCGGACAATAAAAACTCAACATAAGAGTCAACCCCACGCACCTATAGTAATTATTTAAAAAGGCTCATCTGACATAAGCCTGACAATATTACTTTTCATTTGCATTTATATACAAAAAAGAAAACCTCTTAAACCACATTCAACCCTTATAATCCTCATGACCACCTCACTTGAAATCCGATTCTTCAAACATTTGCTTTTCAAAATGAAATTCATAAACAAACTCGCAACCAAAAGGAGGACTTCTCCTTTTTCGTTATGTCAAACACATGTTGACAGTTGCGTTGTCGTTGCTCATTGAGTTTTGTTATGTTATGAATATTGAAATTTGACACCCTATACTGACACACGCGCCACACGACCAATTAATGCTTAAGAAAAGGAGAAAAAATGTTGTTTTTCTTTTCTTCAGAACCATCACCCTTTGCATAATGTGTTTGCACCCTTAAAATGGAAGGAAACTTATTCGAAGAATGTCAAGGTTTTTGAATGCAAACGCATTTTGACAAGTGGATTTTTGTTGTTGTCTGATAAGACAATTTGACTTCTTGTTTGTCACATTTTTCTTCTATTCTTCATACGTCTGTGCCCTCGAGGTCGTCGAGGTAGGTACGTAAAAGAATGACGTAGATATTTCGTTATGGTTAGGCGGACGGTGACTTTTCATAGAAAAACATTGTCCTCCATGTTTTTTTTTTAACAACTTTTTAGCATTTTTAACATTATCCACCCACAAGGCGCGGTAAAGCAGCCACGAATAGCATGACTTTTAATGAGTTTTAGGCTAGCTAGCAGCAGCAGCGCAGCGTTTATTACGCGCAATGAGCATGCGTAACGTAAAACAAAACATTGTTCTTTGGAATCGCGCAACAAGCATACACCATTTTTTACCTACATGGGCACGTTACGCTCCACCATGCGTGCCGGACATAATAATTAACGCTACTGACTATGTACCTTACTCTAGTCCGACCCCTGCGTTCGTTGTGGAACCGCTAATGAATTGTAATCATGCCTCAGAGGATACATTTTACATATAGCTTGAAATTGTTGTTGTTTTTTTTTGTCTGCAAAACGTCTTGAAAATTTATTGAAAGTTGACGCAGACGTAAAATACAAATATTCGCGTAATCTTTCACTTAAATCTTATACCGGACGACAATGACGGCGACGGCAATGGCAACAAAGAAATCGGTAACGCGACGAGACGAAAGGAAAGTTGTTGTTGTCCTTAAAAGAAGCTGGCGCACGTATAGTTACAATATAGCGCCGCCCGTCGCACTGCCACCACCGCTCTTAGTTGCTTCTGCTGATTCTTGTGCCGCCAACTTGAATATTGTAAGACGCGGGACACGGATGGATACCTAGGTGTGTAGGAGGTTGTTGGATGGATAAATTACAAAGACTGGTTCACTGCCATTTTTAGAGGTTGTCAACATGTTGTTAAGAGGTCTTTTTCGTATACCTAGACTCATTTTTTTTCTTCACTCTTGTTTTTGTTTTTGTATAACTTTTCATTATGGTAACATATATGATTTTCTAGAGCATAAGGCACCCCTACGCCAACTATACATTATTTGTAGGCAAGTTATAAAGGTACTTATGCGAGCAATTTATTATGAAGTGGGCTTAGGCTATGTGCAACGTTGTGAAAACACAGAAGGACTCTTAAAGCATTTTCAAGGGCCTTTTTGTGGGTGTTTTCTATAAATACCCTGAGAAAAATACATATAAAACATTTTAAAGAGACACAAAAAATATAAGAAAAAGTGTTTAAAATAAGGAAATAAAATAAATATAAAATAACGTTTTCTTAAATTTCTTAAAAGGTAAGATATTAAGTGTTTTAAATCTTAAATTCATATAAGAAGAGAGCTTTAATTCGATCAAATTAATATTTCTGCATTTTTCTGGATGAAATGGGGTTGTTTAAAATTATATTCGTCACTTTTCATTTCATGAAGGTAAGCTGTGCTATGTCAAATAATAGTATTTCGCTCTTAAACGGAATATGGCTGAGGAAAAAGTTTGTCGAAAGCTGAGCATGCAACGGATTTAGACTTTTTATATGACGAAACCGATCGGATAGTTTGAGAACAATTAGATTACTCCTGGAGGATCTCACATCCGTAACAAAATTTTGTGTGAAACAGGCAGGGATTGAACTAACCATTAAATAAAAAAGAGGCTGAGACCCACACTGATAACTTCCCATCCCGTCTGATTTGTCTTGCTTAGAAGTCTGTAGGGTTTCGTGTTTTGTTTCCTAAAAATTTAAAACTTATTTGATTTTAAAATCTATTTTTGTTAACGAAGTCGAAAACCAATTTTAGTAGCATTTCTTCAAAGTTTTTTTCTTAAATAAACAAATACAAATTGGATGAATGAAATGGATTTAAAGCCAATTCAATACCTTCTATTTTTCACGAGATATCGAGAACCGAACATCTTTTTTTACCAAATTTGCGTACTATTTTTTGTAGATTTTATTTTTTTTATGAAAAAACGGACTGTTGGATTTTTATAAAAAATTATTGAATATCGAAAACAATATTTTCTGTGAGTAAAATTAGTTTGAAGCCAATATTTTTAATTTTAAAAAAGATATTTGAGCCGAAAATCAATGTTTACGAACTTTTATTAATTTTTGTAGGGTTTTTATTTTTTGTAAGAAAATTGTCAATTCGATTTTTGTCAAAATTTTACTAAATATTGAAAACAATTTTTCTAATAAGATGAAATCAGTTTAAAACCAATATCTCAAAGTTTTGAGAAGATATTTAAGTCAAAAATCAATTTTT
The DNA here is from genome assembly GCA_920104205.1 of Eupeodes latifasciatus. Lineage (NCBI taxonomy): Eukaryota > Metazoa > Arthropoda > Insecta > Diptera > Syrphidae > Eupeodes > Eupeodes latifasciatus. Next base: position 19,815,531 of record OV049925.1, read on the forward strand.
ACCAACTTTTGTTAATTTTTTTACGTTTTTAATGTTTTGTAAAAAAAAAACATCAATTGGATTTTTGTCAAAACGTTACTGAATGTTTAAAACAATATTTTTAAAAAAATAAAATTAATTTAAGGGCAATGTCTCAAATTTTTGAAAAGTTATTTGAGTCGAAAATCAATTTTTACTAACTTTTATTCATTTTTTGTTTTAGGTTTTTATTTTTTTGTAAAAAAAACTGTCAATTCGATTTCTCTCAAAATTTTAACGAATGTTGAAAACAATATTTTTTATAATATAAAATAAGTTGGAAGCCATAATCTTTAATTTTCGAGAAGATATTTAAGTCTAAATTCAATTTTTACCAACTTTGAGTAATTTTGTTAGGTTCTTATTTTTTATAAAAAAAACTGTCTATTCGATTTTTCTCAAAATTTTACCAGATGTTGAAAACGTTATTCTTCATTGTACAAAATTATTTTGGAGATAAAATAATTTTGTATCCGTAAAATTCTCGAGGTGAATTTTTTGTTCAGTTTTTTTGATTTATAAAAAACCGTTAGTTGGATTTTTTTTCTAAAAATATACTTGTTTGGTATCACGTTACAATATAATAATATAAAATTTAATTCAAGTCTCTAGCGATATTGGTTCGTGAGATATTTAGGGTTTACCAACGTTTTCACCGGTCTCTATTCATCGATCGGTATCTATTTTATCGATTGATAAAGCTAGGAAAGACCACTTTGTAACATCTGACTAAATTTTAGATCACCTCCTGGACTATCAAATAGTTCATCAGTTCATATAAAGGCATCCTACCAATAGGCCCCACAAGATTTAAGGTGGTTGAATTTTAAGGGCCGATGTTGAATATGAACACACCCAAACTTATACATTTCATTTGACATTTCTCACGTTTAGACTAACTTAATTTGAACCATGGAAAGAAACACAATCGAGCAACGTGTTAAAGATATTCAAGCTTATCATGAAAATGGGCGTTCAAAATCGAAATGCATATCGTGCACTTCTTGATTTTTTCATCTTTGATCTTCAGTTATGGGCCACATTTTCAGCTTAGTGGATTCGTCAATAAACAGAATTGCCACATTTGGACAAATGATAACCCAAGACTGATTCTCAAAAACCAATGCACCCACAAACACAAAGAGTGAATTGCGGCATCATCGGTCCATATTTTTTCCAACCAGTCAGGCAGTTACTGCGAATGATGTTCGCTATCGTGAGATTATAACGAACTTTTAATCGCCCGAATTTTAAGAAATTGATATGGACGATATGTAGGACGGTACAATTGGCCATACAGTTAACGAAACAACGGTTCTTTACCATACAAACAATTGAAAATAATTTCCTAAATAATTTGTGCTTTATTCAAAATCAACATCGGATCTTTAAATTTAACCACCCTTTAGTACCAAAAATGATGCAATCCATCGGCTCTCAAGTCCTCGGTTAGCTTGTATGGCTACCATCTCTAATTAAATATACCTACCTATGGGTGTGTCATTCAAAGAGTGTTTACCAAATTTGAACCAACAAAACTTATTTCTTAAGACTATTATTCAAAACCCCTCGATTAATCATTTTCTAGATATTAAAAATTTAAATTCGGTGTTAACGTAAAATCCTTCTTCTTTTTTACCCGAAGAAGAACATAATTTGTATAGCATTATATGAACCCCGTTTATTCAGTAGCAGCACCAACTTTACAGAATGAGAAACCTTTAAAATTTCGCAGAAAGTTTTTGTAAAAAAAAATAACTCTAGAACACAAATTTCCAAAAACTTTTCAATCTCCAAAAACACTTCTGACTTAGAATTGTGGAAAAATTTGTTTTTAACTACAAACATTACTCAAAAAAAAGTTTAAAATTTGACCCTATTTCCCAGTAAATAAAACCCTCGAAAATTTGTAACTCATAAATAACTTCCTCATAAAAACTCCAAAAAATACCCAATTGCTTTCAAAATGACATCAAAATCAATATTTTGTCTATCATTGCACTCTGTCATGCATAGTAACAGAGCAAACTCTCTTTCGAAACTTTATTTCATTTTTACAACGAACAAAAAACATTTCATTTCGAATATATGGAACAAAACTCTCTTGGGCTCCAAATCCAACTCGAACAAAACTCTAAACGTAGGTATACCTAGAGGAGTTAAACGCAATATGCACCACATCCTTCCTGTGTTCCATAATATGATGCTCTGCGCTCATCTTTGGCCTATATACTTTCTTTTTTTTTTTTGTGTACAACTTCCATCCTCATCCTGTAGGAATAGGTATTCCCATTCCTATTAGAAAGAAGCTCTTTCGCATCCCCCAAAACTACCCTTAAATGTTCTACTTTCTACTTCCGTTTTTCCCTTTATATTTCTCTTCTAAGGTTTAATCCTTTTATCCAAGTAATATGCTTTCTCTCACGAACATTTTTCAAAAAGGTATAATTTTTGTTTTTAAAAACAAAAGACAAATACTATTCACATTATTTAACACCCAAATAGGATAATCTTCTATAAATAACCATAACCTAACAGTGATACAAAAATAAGGACAAACCCCTTTCTCATCATTTAAACCCCCTTCCGTCACCATAGAAATACGAAAAATCCGGCTTCCCCTCTTTCTTCTGCTTTCTGCGCTATTAACTCTCAAAAGTTCAATAAACTCAGAAACGCAGGGAAATAACACAAGTCCTATTGCCGGCTTTCACCCTCCGCCGCCTTCATCGTATAATCTCGAACACAATCGATAAGATTATGAAGTTAAGTATCTACTAAGTATAGTGGAAAAAAAAGACGGACCGTCCTTGTCTTGGGCGGAAATCTCAAAATCCTCTCAGTCTAGGACAAAACAAAAGGAAACCGAAATCTTATTGAAAAATGGGAATAAGAAAGAAGACGAACACAAGTCCTCCTGATTTCTGCACGATTTCTGCATCATGTCAAGTGAATGTTCGTAGGAAAGTATTATAAATTCATCGAATCGGTGCAAAATCAACTGCAGTCAGTCCTCAATCCTCATTTTAGAGATCCATAGCAGAGCGCATGCAATGTTTTTCATTGAGAAGGCGAAGGCGACAAAACTGGAAGCCCGAAACTACCCTTATAAATCTGCCCATGGTTATGTGCATTCCTTCTATAATTCCCTGACTCTCCCTAACTCTCTATCTCTCTTTTACTCTCTGCGTCGATGTTCTTCCTATGCAACGATGAAGACGAACCATCCATCGGCAACACTAAACCAAACCAAACCAACAAGCAACAACCGCATGCATGATGCGTTGTCATTATTTCCCGAGTTTTCCACGCTTGCCTGACTCGAATCGACTCCACTCGAAGTCGAAAACATCACGGAAAAGACCCAAACTCCGAGTACTTTTTTTTTTATTTTTGTATTTCTTCCAATTTTCCGGAGGAGTCGTTCGGTCTTCTAAAACGAAGTGATACCTCATGCAAGGCGGCGGCGGTGATAGAAATTCCAAACTAGTCAACTCAGATTGTGCGGGCGTGTTGGATGTTATAGAGTCACAGTCGAATGTTGCGCGTGCTACGGGTGTGTTAAAAAATAATTCTTTTTGTTTTCTTCACCAAATTTAACGTTTTTGTATCTTTTGGATTAATACTCGTTGTTGAAGATTGAAAAACAAGTGCTTAGTGCTCAACTAAAATGTGGAAAGATAAATTAAATCTTTTGTTTCGAAAAGTATCTTGTTTCCTACGTAGATACAAACATGTTGCTGAGTCATTAGAATAAAAAGAATTTGTATAGAAAAAAGAAAATAAAATAAGCGTCAAATTCACCTGTGGATTAGTAACTGTATACGGTGCATATAAAATAAAGTGTGCATTTACATTGAGTGTAGAATTGATTTACGAATAAATTTATTACGTGATTGGAATTACCATACCTTTTTCGAGTAATGTAATGTTGTTGTTTTGAATTTGTTTAAGAAATAAACAAAAGAAACATTTTTTGTTACGATAGTTACTCATTCCTTGTTGCAGAGGCAGACAATCCCTTTTGTTTTAAAGGTGGATTTATTTTTGGATTAAATTGATTAACTCTCGTTCATTCTCTGTCTGTCTCTCTTCCTCTCGTTTATTGAAGCTGCTGAGGATGGATATTATTTGGATTAACGCAGATCTTATCAAAACAACATTTACACGCAACACAAAATAAGCCGGTGGTAAGAGTGAAACTTATGTTAATGACACGTTTCTTAAGAGGAATTATTATTGTTTTTATTTTTTGATAATTTTCGTAAAAGGAAACTAAGCCTTGAGAATAATTATGTATGATATTAATTTATTACAAAAAATGTCACCTGGGAAAGTTGAGTTTCCTTTTTTCGATGCAAATAAAGAAATTCGGTTTAAAAATTATTTTAAATTGAAGCTTTGTATAGTCCAAGGAACCGGATTAGGACATATCCTCTGAATCGTAGGCCTATGCCTCTATGCGTTTAACAGATAGGCAATAGTTTAGCTTAGTAGAATCTGTTTTGGAGAAAGCAGATAAGAGATTAATGAAATGTTCGATTTTTTGAAATGCAGTTTCTCAATGAAAAGTCTTATTAAGGAATACAAAAATATTTTAAAGAACCAATTTCCTTGTTTTGAGACCATTAAAAATCAGATTAAAAATAAAAGTCGCACGACCATACGTTCGGAATACCTTTTTTGGTCGGAAACATTTTAAAAACCAACATGAGATATCAAAATAATTGTGTTTTACAAATAATACCATCTTAAGATTCAGTAAAGAATCTCAAAAACATTGAGTAGGAAATAAATTTTTAGAAAAATCGAAGTGACAGTTTTTGCATTAAAAATAGAAATCTAGGCAAACTACTGTTCAAAGATCGTAACTATTAATTAACGACTCGCATATCTCGGCAACAATTAGGGATATTGGCTAAAAATTAATTTGTTCTTTTACAAAACCATTGTTTTAAAAATGTTCTAATCCAATCGGCTTTTTTATTAAGAATAAAATGCCTCAAAATATTGAAAAAATATGTTTCAATCAAACTTATTTTATCATATTCAAAATATTGTTGTTGACTTCTAGTTAAGCTTTTATAAAAATCCAATTGACAACTTGTTTTACAAAAAAACGAAAACCTAAAAAAACAACTAAAAGCTCATAGACAATGATTTTCGACTCAAGTATTTTGAGATCAAAGTTTTTTTTTTATCTTTATTTTGCAAGACTTTTAGAAATATTGACAGATGGCCACAAATGGAAAGTTATTAGTGTGGGTGCCTTTGTTTTTAATTATTGGAAGAATTTTTGTTCCGGTCCACCGTAAACGGTTTTTAACCAATTTTTGAGAGATTTTTAAATAATTTTTAATTTTTAACTTCCTATAGGAAGTTATTGTAATGGGTCCGATTTGTCAAATTGAAAATTTTGACATTTCTCGACGTTTCAATTTCCCTAGAGTCGAAATAAAAGATTTTTAGAAAGATGTCTGTGCGTGCGTGTGTACGTACATATGTACGTCCGTACGTCCGTCCAGAAAGGCAGAAAGATGCAGAAAGGGCTCTCAAGAAAATTGGGTGGGCATTTTTTTCACCATAGGAGTTTAAAAAAAAAGATGAAAATTTTGGTTAACCCTAAATATGTTACGAACCAAAACCGCTAGAGACTTGAATTAAATTTTATATAATATATTGTAACTTGATACCAAACAAGTAGGTATATTTAAAAAAAAAAAATCCAATTAACGGTTTTTTTTATAAATTAAAAAAACTGAAAAAAAAATTTGTCACCTCGAATATTTTACTAATACAAAATGATTTTATCTCCAAACAATTTTGTGCTACGAAAAATAAAGGTTTTAACATTTGGTAAAATTTTGAGAAAAATCGAATTGACATTTTTTTTTTATAAAAAATAAACACCTAAAAAAACATTACTCAAAGTTGGTAAAAATTGAATTTCGACTCAAATATCTTTTCAAAACTTTGAGATATTGGCTTTAAACTACTTTTATTTAAAAATTATTGTTTTCAACACTCAGTAAAATTTTGAGAAAAATCTATTTTTTTACAGAAAATAAAAACCTAACAAAAAAACAATACTAAGACTTGGTAAGAATTTACTTACGACCCAAAAAGCTTTTAAAAATTAAAAATAGTGTCTTCAAACTCTTTTTATTTCACAGGAAATATTGTTTTCGATATATATTTAGTAGTTTTTTTTTATAAAAATCCAACAGTCCGTTTTTTCATAAAAAAAAATAAAATCTACAAAAAATAGTACGCAAATTTGGTAAAAATTGATGTTCGGTTCTTGATATATCTCAAATTAAACTCATTTATCCAATTTGTACAAATTTAAGAAATGCTACTAAAATTAGTAAACAATTTTTATCGAATAAAAATCTATTTAACAAAACTAGATTTTCAAACTAAACTATTTCTTTATATTAAAATATTGTTGGTAATTTTAAAATTTGTAAGAATAATTCAACTAACAACTTTTTTAACCCAACACGAAAACCTACAAACTTTTAAGCAAGACAAATAGACAGACTGGATGGGAAGTTATCAGTGTGGGTCGCATCCCAGCCTCTTTTTTAAAATTTGTATTATACGTATAGCTTCAAACGAAAAGAAATATTTTTTTTCACTTCCCTACGAGTCATGAGCAAAAAATATGATCCCTTATAAAAAAAATAGACGTTTCACGATTATTGAGTTTTTGTGGGAAAATTCAACTGCTTTTATTTTTACTCAACATTAATGTTTTCATAAACATTTGAAATTTAACCGGTTCTGATTTTGAAAAAAAAAACTTTTTTTTTATCATTAGAATTTTCTTGCTTTCGTGAAAAAAGATTGTTTTTGTCTTCAAAATTGGAGCAGAATCTTGTTGGATTGTTTCTGCTACAACCCCAAGATAAAATGAATGATAAAAAGTCTTACAACCAATAAAGTTCCGACTGTTCTTTTTGTTTTGTTATGAAAGTTGGACAGTTTAACGATCCGAAAAGTTTAAGCTCAAACGTGTACACACAATTAGTGTAGCCTTTTGTCCAATACTCCGTTTTAAAAATATATGGATTGCGTGCGCATAAACTATTGCGTGCACGTGTCTATTCTGATTAAATGTAAACTATGACATAAAAAGAAAATTTTTTGGAAAACCAGGCTTGTAACGCAGAATCAACCATTTGGAAATCATACTTCAGATTTTGTTTTTATTCATAAAACATCCCTTTTCAATGCTTCAAACCAAAAGGCTGTTTGAATGTTTTATTTTAATGGGAATGCTCAGCACATGTCAGCACTATTGTATTACCTAACCTCAAAAATTAAAACAAAATCACATACATATTTCATTTTCCAAAAGAGTACCAATAAACTTTATTAACTTTCACAATGAACGTTATTGTATTCGATTCAATTTGAAATTTGTACTACCTATGTCTCTTCATTTAAAGGTCCAAAGAATTTGTTTGTTCGGAATACTTTTTTTCAAATTATTTTGGTTTATTAAAATAAACTTGATTAACTATAAATTCAATATTTGCAGAAAAAATTATAAAAATTGGGCGATTCGAAGTTGTCGTTGTATCCAAAATGACTGAACTCTGGAGTTATTTTTATTTTTGGTCTTAAACAAAATATTTAAAAAACTCCTAACATAAATCTGCTTAAAATCTTGATTTAAAAGTTTGATCTTAATAGAGCCAATGACTCAGGCTGATTGGTAGATAACAGACGGATGAAATCGCCGGAAAGATTTTCTTGATATCTTTCAAGTTGTAACCTCATGTTTAATTAAAATCTCTATTTGCTGTTTCTGGAAATATGGAAAACTTAAAATTTCCCAATAAACGCCCGAACAAACGTACATGCATCTTCTTAAAAGCAAGATTTTATCGGTTGAAAGTTTCCAATACCAATGAATGATACTTTTAGAGAGTTGCAAACCTAAAAGCGAAAACAAAATGTATGCACTGTTCGTTATGTTCATTCCACCGGTCAGGTTTTAAATAAATTGTCTGTATAAATTTTGTAAAATTAATTTCGAAGAAGCCCTTTTACCTTTTATGCCATTTTCAAAAGAAGATCAAGACAAATTTATTTTCAACTTTCCAAACTAAAAAAAAAAATGGTTTATTGATTAGTCCCGTATTCCAAGAATAGTACTGCAAGAAACTTTATTTCAAATACACTTGTTAACTGAGTTGGTTGGAAGCGGTAGTCACATCTAGATGTCATTTTGAATCAGCTCAATTCAATTTTAAACATTTCCAATGAGAATTGTCTTTGTCAACAAATTAATTACCATGTAAGTGTTTGGTGAAATTGAACCCCCAAACAGCTTTTGCTTTTCACCTTCAAACTGGTTACAATTCTTTATGAACAGGTGTAAATATTAAAACTCTATTCATAGCCAATTATCCAGTTGTCAAAACAAATATCTATATACTCATATAAAATAGCAATTTTATTAGAAATTAAAACTCTCTTGTTTTTGCTTTCGTTTATCGATCTCTTTTTAGATACATAAATTAAACAAACTGACTTCCTTCTGATAACTTAAAATATAACAATTCAAACATATCAACTTTATATTTTGTTATACTCACCTCTCGAAAAGTGTGCTTATTTTTAATGATTAAATCATTTCCATACACTTTTATAAAATTAACATAATAAAGCTTTAAAAATAAACATGAAGTGAAATGAAATTAAATAATTAAACACTTTCAATTTTGTTTTCTTCTTTGATATTAAAAAAGCTAAGTCATATACACGTAGATACACCTAACATTATCGCGTGCAAAATGTATTGCATGGCAACAAGAATGTGTTGTGTCGATAGAATTAAGTATGTACTGTACAGTACATAGCTACTGTTTTGTTTTGCTATTTAGCTGTTTTCCTATATTGCTATATACCTATTTGTTAGTTTGAAGTAGGTCAATGTTATAAGAAATACATGTGTAAAATAATACATACAATTAATTAAAATGCACTCTGTTAATAAGGAAGTTCTTAGACAAATTGACTTGAAGAAAGTTCACCTTGGAGAAAAGAATTTGTTGGTTCAAAATAAAGTTAAATTTGCATATGATGAGTGGAAATATTTTGAGCTTCGGAATGTGTGAAGTATACATAAAGTGTTCTATACTCATCACACTATTTCGTTTCGAATTTTACCGCCAAATGTTCCTTTCTTTTTGAATATTCTAAACAACCATATTATAATTCTACTTACTCCAAAATTGTATGAATTTTGTTTCTATTGTATCTCCTTTATTTTTGAATTACGTACGAGTATCTAAAAAATTAAAATTTTGTTACACTTACACACAACTAAGGGTTATTGTAAATTTTGAAGCTTTAATATACAGGATTGTAGTACCCGTTACATGATGGTTAGTTCGTTGGACTGTCATGCCAGAGGTCTTGGGTTCGATCCCTGCTTATGCCATCTAAAGTTTTTTTTGCACGGGTACTGCCTCTTGCGAGAAATTGACAAATTCTCAAAGAGGAATTCGGCTTAAAACTGTAGGTCCCCTCCATCCCTGACAACAGGAATTGCACACAGGAATGGTTGAGTGTTGTAAGTCACTAGGACCTAGTTCTCAACGGACTGTTCCTCCACCCAATTTATTTATTTAATAGAATATACAGTGTTATCCATTTAGCGGTTTCAAAGTTATACGAGTACGTAAATAAAGCACACGTAAAATAATTTTTTTTTCATGAAATTTCTTTTATATTCTAAAGTTTGAACGTTGACATTATGTGTGAAACACTACATTATTTAAATCGCATGATCTTGGTGGCTAATGGATATCGCTAAGACGAGAAATTACGCGGCCAGCAAATGTCTCTTGCAATAAAGCCATATTCGCTCGAGTCGTATATGGCATGTGGTATCGTCTTGTTGAAACCATATACTGTCCAAGTCGTATACTTCAACAGCAGACAAGAAAACAACATTCAATTTTAAAATTCAAATCTTCTGTGAAAAATGCTTTAAAATAACTAATGTTCATTAAAATGTTGGTTTATATTGTTTGTTTACCACAGAAAAAATGTTCACATTTTATTCTAGTTGTTTTTATAATTCGGAAATCAATCTCTTTTTGTACCAATTTCTTTTCAGGAGCAATCTTTCTTGGGTAGTGTGCAGCTGCATACATACGACTTATTTTGAGGTAATTTGATCACAAAGGGTCAATTCGGTTATACTTACATATATTAAATTGTCTGGTAATGTTTTTCACTTTTGTATTAATTGACTGTTTTAAAGTTAGGACTGTAATTTAAAAAAAAAAAAAACAGACGAAAAAACCACCTATTAAAAAGCTTTATAAATTAAAAAAAAATAGTGACAAAGACAATGAAAATTTGTCCACTCTTTGAAATTTCATATCCAAGACAAAATCACTGATAAACATGCAATTACATTTTTTGACTTGATTATGATTAGTTTCCATAAATTGAGGTTAGTGAAAAAATAAAAGAACACTTTTTTAATAGCCCTTTACGTTTTCTTAGTAAATGGGGGTGTTATACAATTTCTAAATATTTTACTGTGCATTGCAACCCTGATTATTCAAAAAAGTTTTTATCAGGATTGGCACGTGCACGCACTGGTGCGTGGTTTAAGCCCATGCAATTCATATTTTTGAACCACATGCAACAAAAATTATGTGCAAACGCTTTGAACTTAAACTGTTATATTGTTATTTATTTATTATATAAGTATGGGAATAAACATTTATACACTTTTTTAATTTTTTTTTTAAATAAGCTGACTTGTAATAATAAATACTAACAAAGACATAATCTGGAAAGTTTGAGTAGTTTATTCAGGTCAAAATGGCTTTTTTAATCAACCACTTCTTATAGCATATTGTATTTTAAATCCAAAACCCTGTTTTTGACTCGCATCGACGATATTTCGGCAACAAATAGTCACACAGCAATTCTATGTATGTATTTAAGTACTTAAATGAATGCATTTCCAACGAGACTTTGCTCCAATCTTAAAAATCGAATTTCGAATGTTTATACAAAAAAAACTATAACAATTTTGAAAATACTTTATGTAAACCAGAGCTTTAATATTAGTTAATTTTAATTTTTCAATGAACAGCTGATTTTTTATTTTATAATTTACAAAACCGTTCCACTGAAGGCGTTTCAATTTTTATCAGTTAATCTTTCTTTGATCAGTTTTAACCTCAAATGATTCATTTTAATCAAGTTCTTGTATTCATAAAAATAACCTGTCAAAAAAAAATTCAATGATTGGTTTAAATGATGAAAATCAATGATAACTATAACAGGTCCCTAACAAACTTTAGTTTTGTCTATCTTAATAAATACAAAAATAAACTAGGTGATTCAACCGTCAGTTGAGAATCAGGGTCTAGTGACTTTAAACTCTCAAACATTTCTGTGTGTGAGTCATGTCAGCGAAAAATTTTGAAAACTCATTTCAAAAATTAATAACGAGATAAAAATATTTTTAAAAAAGAGGCTGGGATGCAACCCACACTGATAACTTCCCATCCCGTCTGTCTATTTGTCTTGCTTAAAAGTTTGTAGGTTTCCGTGTTTTGTTAAAAAAGTTTTCAGTTGAATTATTCTTAAAAATTTAAAAACTACCAATAATATTTTGCGTATAATGAAATAGTTTAATTTCGAAATTATTTTTTTTTGTTAGAGATTTTTAGTCGAAACCCAATTTTTACCAATTTTAGTAGCATTTCTTAAAAAAAAATATTTCTTATATAAACAAATACAAATTGGATGAATGAAATTAATTTGAAGTCAATATCTTCTATTGTTCACGAGGTATCGAAAACCGAACATCAATTTTTACCAATTTTGCGTACTATTTTTTGTAGATTTTAATTTTTTATGAAAAAACTGACTGTTTGATTTTTATAAAAATCTACTGAACATCGAAAAAAAATATTTTCTGTGAGATAAAATAAGTTTGAAGCCAATATTTTTAATTTTTGAAAAGATATTTGAGTCGAAAGTAAATTTTTACTAAGTTTTAGTATTGTTTTTTTTTAGGTTTTTATTTTTTGTAAAAAAAACTGTCAATTCGATTTTTCTCAAAATTGTACCAAATATTGAAAACAATATTGTTTACAACAAAAAATTAGTTTAAAGCCAATATCTTAAAGTCTTGAAAAGATATTTGAGTCGAAAATCAATTTTTACCAACTTTTATTAAATTTTTTGTTTAGGTTTTTATTTTTTTGTAAAACAAATTGTCAATTCGAGTTTCCTCAAACTTTTACAGAATGTCGAAAACAATATTTCTTATGAGATAAAATTATTTGAAAGCCATAATCTTAAATTTTCGAAAAGATATTTAAGTCGAAAATCAATTTTTACCAACTTTGGTTAATGTTTTTTTAGGTTTTTATTTTTTATAAAAAAAAACTGTCAATTAGATTTTTCTCAAAATATTACCAGATGTTAAAAACGTCATTTTTCTTTGCACAAAATTGTTTTGGAGATAAAATCGTTTTTTGTTCGTAAATTGTTCGAGGTAAATAATATTTTTTTTCAGTTTTTTTGATTTATAAAAAAAAACGTTAATTTTATTTTTTTTAATATACTTGTTATAGTATCACGTTACAATATATAATATAAAATTTAATTCAAGTCTCTAGCTTATTGGTTTGTGAGATATTTAGAGTTAACCAAAATTTTCAACTTTTTTTTAAAACTGCTATGGTAAAAAAACCACCCACGCAATTTTCTTGAGAGCCCTTTCTGCCTTATTATCTGTATAACAAAATTTATTTGAAGTCGATATCTCTTCTGGTTCTTGAGCTATGGAAAACGAAAAACACGTCACGAACGTACGTACACAAAAATATTTTATTTCGACTCTAGGGACCTTGAAACGTCGAGAAATGTCAAAATTTTCAATTTGACAAATCGGACCAATTACAATAACTTCTTATGGGAAGTTAAAAAAGTAAAGAACATAATCCGCTAAACAATATTTTGGTGTTTGACATTTTTCAATATCTTTGAGTTTCGCAGGTTTGAAATTCTATCAGAAAAAACAACGATCAAAGTCTAAAAGTCTTAAAAACTATGATTTTTCATTTTCTTTTAAGGTTGACAAAACTTTGATTATTTGTAGAAAAGAAATTTTACAAAAATTGTTTATTTCTCCAGCACTATACATATATTAATGTTGGCTTATTCAAAAACAAGTACCAAAGCTGATTCTTAAGCTCACTGCGTTAATTATTTATAAATGAACAGAACCTAACATATTATTTAATATTCATATTTTTTTTTTCTTTTCAGGTAAGTCAAATGCACTTTATCCTTTATACAAATTATCATGTAAGTTTTCTTTCTCAAAAATATATAAAAAACAAATTTCCCACAATAATCTTCAAATTGTATTACCACCACACGAAATATGTTAACATACCGCTTAAGCAATCATTTCCATTCAAAATGCACCCATTTGATGTTTTACTTCCTCGAAAATTGTCCCCCTTTACAAAATTATTTCTTCTTTTTTTTTGAAATTCCAACAAGATTGTTTCCTCCTTCTTTACGCACTCATAATCACCTCGTTAAAGAAAAAGTGTAATTCCTCCAAAATGTATATTTTTATATCTTTCAAGTCAAAAAGAATATCACTCAGTATAAGATATCTCTTCAATATTATCCTCTCATAAAACCACATAAAACCAGAGCTATCCTATCAAGAACTAATATTATTGTTTATTATTCTTATTTCGACATATTCTCACACCCTTTAGACATTTGTCATTTTTCAACCGCAACAGAGTAAGATTTTTCTTGTGATTGTTCGTGATGTGATTTCTTGAATTAAAGAAGGAATATAAATACAAATGAAGCAGCCCAAAATGCACGAAAATAATAAATAAATTTACCCCAAACATGGAGTTGAATGACTCTAATAGCAATAGTCTGGGAGGTAGTGTTACAATTTAGTTATGTATATGTATATGTTTTTTATTAATCAAAAAAAAAAACGAAAGTAAATAATTTAATTTTATAAAAACTGCTTAAGCATTGAAAATTAATTAACTGATTGTATAGAAATAGTTTTTAAGCACTACCAAAAAGTGAAAACATAGTTTATGGAAGATAAGTTCATTGACACACCCACTTTTTCATTGTTTTTATTTTTGTATGTTTATTGGAAGTTAGAACATTTCTATATTTAAAATTGTATTTAAATTTCGTCTCCTCTTCTTATCTAGAGTTTTAACATTACATACATACATACTTTTTCGATTTCGATGTGATATTCAAAGGAAAACGAACGAGTAGCTTTTAATAGAAATCAATGAAATCTATCATATTTATGAAAATGTCCATGACCAATTCTTACTCCACTGATCTATCTTAAAGGCCTTGAATTGCTTTTGCAGAGTTGAAAGAAAAAAACCTCTCGGTGGCCAATTCTGATCACTTCTTCCAAAAGAAACGCGGTCAGATCTGAAATTGTTTCTTTGCTTGTGTGACCCTACAGCGTTTATCGAAAATTAACTTGGCACGTTGTCCAAATAAATGTCTTCTCATTCCTGCCACTAAAACTCGTTTATCATAGTAGCACCAGTCTTATTTTCCGAGCTCCAAATGCGAAATTCTACTTGTTAACCTAGCTTGAAATGTGAAAATGGGCCTCATTCTTGAAAATTATTTTGATGTCTTACAAAGACCCAATCAGCAATATTGTCAGTAATCTACTCGATTGAGGTCTTGTGTTTAACTGAACTTTAAAAGTCTTAACAAGAACTAAATCTCATGCATAATACGGAGTAATGATATTTGTGGAAAGTCTATTTCGTTTTTGACTTTCCCTATATCACTAATTTGTCCCTACAGCTAAAATTTTCCACCTGAGTAAGTATAAGTATTGACAGCCATGAAAGTTCTTCTCGACGACCAAAAAAGTGCTTTAATTTTTTCTAATTGGGTACTTAAAACATTTTCATCATTTTTGTAGGAGATTCTTACAATTTCAAAGCGTTGTTGAAGAGCATATTGTTCTATATGTCAAAAAATGATAGCTGCCAAAATATCGCTCTATTTAAAATGAAACTTTTGTTTTGAAAAATCTTTTACGTTCCCTTAATTTTGCAAATTTTTGAATAAAAACACTATAAAATTTTTCAAGTCTTCTGACAGAAAGGATGTACTGCCTTAAAAATAGTTACATTTAGCAGCATTACATATCAGACTATGAATCTAGCTATAAAATGTTTTTGTTTGGGGTTTAATTTATCTTCTTGTGTCAAAGCGTATCAGAGAGAAAGTGACATGTCATTTTTTCCTTCTCTCTGACATATCACAATCTCTCAAGCACGTTTTCTGTTTCTGTTGGATCAAAACGAACGAATTTTCTGTTTGTGTCATGCATGAATCAAATGTTACTAATTTGACAGAAAAAACAAATTTTAAATTTATCACTAAGATGATACACAAAAATGAATCTTATTTCCATTTGAACCTGTTGAAGATAGTTTTGTTTGTTAGTATCTCTTTGACTAAAAAGTATCAACAATCTCTTGTATACCCACCTGTTCAACAACAGAAACTGGCCTCGAACAAGTTCACGTTGACTGCCAGCGCCAAACGTTGCACTGCAGTACCGCCACTCCACCTCCATCAAAGCTATAAATCCGAATTGATTGCATTGATATCCTGAGGTAATCACGTCAATCATTTACCATTCATTCTTCGATACAGATAAAATACTTCTTTTTTTTTAAACCTGTATCTTTTTATTTTAATGCATTTATGCCTACTGAAGACCGTCGCGTCGTCGTGTATCTTTCTGTAAAACGATTGATATGTCTATTTCAATTTCATCTGCAGTGCCCACCAAAAAATTGTAGTGAAGTAAAAGTCAAATCGTTTGAAAATACTTATAGATAGATACACATAGACTTAGTAGATCCACGTATAGTGACCATTGCGCGTTTTAATTTAGTTAAATTTATTGCATTCACTTGAATGGAAATGGCTTTAACTGTATATTTATAGCAAATTAAGCATTTGACTCAAATTGGAAACGTTCGGTTCGGTTCGGTTCATTCGTTCGTTAGTTAGTTCAATTCAATTGGATTTCAAAGAGATGTTAAGATAGAGATAGTTTGGACAAGATACGCGAATAAAGTTGTAATCAGCATCATTTTCGGTTCGGTTTTTGGTTTTGTATGTCTGTCTAGACAAATTTGAAAGTTTTGAGGTGTTGCGTCTACCTGATGGAAGAAGGAAAGCATTAACGAAAAGAAATAAAATACAAACTAAATTAAAAACTGAAACAAGTAAACAAAAAAAATAGTAGTGGCCCACAGTGATACTCTTGTATCTCAAGAGTATCACTGTGGGCCACTACATTAGTTTTTATTTTATTTTGAATTGAACTGCATTTTTGGTGGGGCATGCAATAATATTGTAGTGATGTTACTTGTTGTTGTTGCCTTCTTTTTTTGACTTTGGACATAATTTACGTGATCACTGTGGCGGATAAGAAATTAGCCAAGAGGCAGATCGAAATATTACCACAACTTCACTCTCAGTATACACACTACCGTACCGACCAACCATTTGAACGATTTAACAAACCAAAACGACACGCTCTAAGACCGACAACGACGGACGCAACGACGCGACGACCAGCCTTAATTTTTCATGGTGTTTCATTAAAGGAAAAATCTTAGAAAAGCGTGTTGAGGAGATTTATAGCTAAGGCGCTTGCTTTTCTGCTGCAGCAGCAGCAGCGGTTCAACAGATATCACGAATCGATGAACGGACAAACGGAATAAGGAGGCTATCCTATAGTATAGTAGTTAAATTAGATGGGGAAGTGATATTTATTTTTGTTACTACTTTAAGATATTTTTCGTGGTCGGTCGTCCGTCGCAGTCGTCGACGTCGTCGTCTTGAAGAGGTCAGAATTTTGTATTATAGTAAGGTACATGTTGCAATATTATTTTGGTGTATAGTTTTATCGATGGCACGACTTTGGTTTCAATTGAAAGGTGAAAGTGGATATATAGAAGGTGTAGCGCATTGCGCATATCTAACCCAAATTCAATTTCAATTGCGGGAAAGAACATTCGGAAAATTTTGTTTGATTTGTAATTGGAGTTTTTTTTTTTTTGTCTAGTTGTAAATTGTAATGTTTGATTTAATCTTAAAGGTTGCGGGAGTAACATAAAAATTGAACAAGCATGATTTCTTTTGACATCATCAGATTTTTTCGATTTGATGTTGATTTTGATGGATTATGGTTTGAGTTTAATATTTATTAGAGAAACTTACAAACATACTTTTTTTAGAAGTGAAATCTTTGAGTGAAGATGAAAATGAAAATCTTCCCACACTTTGTATGCATTTGATTGCGAAAATTCAAGTCGAAAGATGGTTGATTGAGATATACGAAACTATTTTATTACTCTAACAACCTAGATTTTTAACAATCAAAGTCTGGTTTTCCGTTTTTTTACAAATGCATTAATAACATCAAAAATCATTAAATCATTGAGTTTCTGGAAACTCAACCTAAAGAGGTTTTAAGGTTCTGATACATATTATTCTAATATGATTGAAAATTGAGTTTGAAAGAGCATACATCACGTATGAGCACATCAAGCAACATCAATTCCTTGATCAATCAAATCGTCGACCAAAAAATTGGACTTCCTTCTTTAAAAAGATTAATGATGAAGATGATGTCGGCTCTTTGAAAGTCATGTCAAGTATGCTGATGCTAAATGACTACCATTATAAAAACAATATAAAATTTAAGATTAAAATTAGGTTTTTGAAACACTAGCTACACCCTGCGGAGTTACTCGCATGCTTCATTTTAGAACAAATTTTACAAAATAGAGCTATAAAAGCAATTATGTAATACATTATTTTAGGAAAACTTTAATAGTTTCCGCAGCGCACGTAATGGAAGCTCTCAAAAGGGAAACAAATCTCAAATTTTGAAATTCTTTAGTTTTATAATATAAGTATAGGTTTAGTACCCGTTTAGTACCACCAACCCATATGAACCACACCACACCATTGCTTTTAATGTATGTCATGGCAGCTCTTTGGACTCTTCGGGTTCCTCATCAGCTCAAATATAATGATTTGATTGACGAACAAAATTACAAAATTACACGATAAAACACTGGATTTTCGTTAATTTCCAGAGCCCATTCCCCACACATTTTATGTTCCATAATGACTTCACAAACGATACTGAACGAAAATCACAAAGTAGTTTAATAGGAATCACGCGGGATCTGTCAGAAACAATGGCTATTAAAGACAAACCTCAGCATGATACTTCTTCTTATTTTATTAAAAAAACGTTGAGTTGGATCTGACAGACTCGTTAAAGAATGCAATCTTTTATGACTTTATTGAATTCACTGTGACTGTGACTGTGATAAATAATTAAAATCTTTTTAAGGTCTAATAATTGGTATTTGTACAAAATTTGATGCATTAATCTCTAGTTTGTAGAACCCGTGGAGTAATAGTTAGTACTTTTAGGGAGGAGTTGAAAAATTGTCCAGGAACTTCTGTAACATTTTTTTACAGTGACATTTCGTGAAAAAGAGAAACCAAAGCAAACAAAACTAAATCTACGAAACAGGCCTATTAATTTTCAATGCCAGATGCTGAAAAGTCAAATGGATTTTGAAATGTTTGTTTTCGTAAATTGTTAAGAGATAGTAAGATACTTTATCGGTAATTTGCTAAAGTTCACAAAAACCGTTGAAAACTTTGGGCCAAAGAATTTAATTTAAAGAGATTTTATCTTAGTCATCGAATTTCCGGAATCTAAACAACAACAAAATAAAAACAAAAAGAATCTCATCATGCAAACTACTTATTCATTCAAGTGGCAAACACAATGTTTCCAGGAAAATAATATTTCA
The DNA here is from genome assembly GCA_920104205.1 of Eupeodes latifasciatus. Classification (NCBI taxonomy): domain Eukaryota; kingdom Metazoa; phylum Arthropoda; class Insecta; order Diptera; family Syrphidae; genus Eupeodes; species Eupeodes latifasciatus. Next base: position 19,834,502 of record OV049925.1, read on the forward strand.
TATTTTGTTACATGTTTTTATTTTGCATTCATATTCATAATATTTTTTGAAGGAGATTGATAGTATAGTAGCGAAGCCTAACGTTGTTGTTGGTCTGTCCTGGCGCAACCAAACCAACCAACTGCGCCAAAAGCCACCTTCTGTCAAAGCCCACACACAAAACAAAAAACGGATGCCAAACTATTTATTGTGCATGATGAAAGATATTAAAGGTAAACAAACAAACAAACAATTCTCTCATATAAACTTAGTACAGTTGTTGTTGAACACAACATGAGTTGTTCATTTTTTATCAATTTTTATATACATATATGACTAGACTACGTCTTCTGGCATAACATATTATAATGTGTCTCTACATACATAGTCTTGAAGTCTTCCCCCTACACAAATCGATGAAGGATGACGACATTTGGTGACGGTGGCAGTTTCAATTCCTTTAACTGAATTGAACCGCAACACATCTGGGAACCTGTTCCATTGCTTAGGTTTAGATCTTACCTATAACTCCCCCATATTATAAAAACTAGAGAATTCAATGAAATTTTTAAAAATACAAAACAAAAACGCAGTTGACAGGAAAAAATTGTTATTACTCGCTTCTGTCATCCTACACTCGGGAGACCACGCAGAAAATTGAATTTATTCTCATCTTCACTGTTTTTTTTTATTTTGTTGAATAGGGTAAACTAGGTATAATTGTGTTGTTTGTGACACAAGACATAAGAAAAATGCATTTTATTTAAAAAATCTACTCGTAAATGTCTAATTAAGTTCCTTAATCTGTTCAATTTAATAGAGAGATATATACTCTTTTTGTTTGAAAATATTTACCCCATTCTTCCCTAAATAGTTTTTTTTTTTTTATAGTAAATGTGCGTATTTTTGAAAGTGTTGAAAGTGGCCACTGAAATTCTAAAGAATAAAGACCAACAATTTAACATAGTTAGTATTGGATGCTCTTAAGTCTGAAACTCACAAAATAATTGATGGTGTCCCTCAAGGCTCCGGTTTGTGTACAACTCTCTTTCTGCCTTCCTTCAATTCAAATTTTAAATCACTTTAGTTTTACTGTAAAAGTTGTAAACAATAAAATAGGGTACTCCATATCAACTTCCTTATCAATTGTAGTTCCACATAAGTTGTATCTTCGATTTTATTCTCCCTGCTAGCAAATCGCAAATACGTGCTTCCTCTACGAAGGATCGTTACGATGGTGTAGCGCTTCTGTGAAAAATTTATTACGCACCACAAAATTACTATGTAAAATTCAAATTGAATTTGTCTGATTATTCTGTTCTGCTGTGCAGGATATAAACCTCCGTCACGTTGTTGCGTTAAGCCGTGCCTCCGCCGCCGGTATGGCAGCACTGCACTGCACAGCCATGAAGATAACAACAAAACATAAAAAACACTTTAACTCAGCGCCTTTACGCATATTGTGCAATTTATCAAACAAAAACACTGCAAGGATGACCCAGCACGGAGTGTGGCAACAAATTTTACCTCTAATCAATTCAACATGTTGTTCAATTTGTGCCCGGTGCACACCGGCCTGCGGACCAGATGCGTTTCTTGAATCTTCCATTACCGACATATTTTCCTCTTGGTCGCGGTTGGGTTGAGGATGAGTGCAACCAGTTGCAATGAAGGGGAAGAATTTCGCGTTGTTTTGTCTTATAAGGACGAAGATTCCGATTTATGACCGATATCTTCTGTGCGAGAGAAGTGCTTGTTAGGATGAAAAATGGTAAATACCAACTGTATGTCTCGCACTGCCTTACCAATGGTCACCACTAAGACGTTACGATGGGAAATTTAATGTAACTATAACTGGGCCTAGTATAGGAGCAGAGCATCAGTGCTAAAACAGCCGACTAGATATCTGGAACGTCATTGGACGCGATAATAAAGCGGGAAACGTTTGGGTTTTGATTTGGGAAAGCTGGCAGCCAGCAAAAGTAGATATAGCAGCCTCAGTGTAAAGAAAGAAAAATGGTTTGCGTGTTACAAATAATATAACCGGGTCGCAGACCGCTTTGCCGGCCGCCACCGCTACTACATCGAACGGGAGTAGGTTTATACTTTATTTATATACAATTTTATATTTTTTCTTTATTAATTGGATGGATTTTTATAGTGCACCACCGCACGATGATCGATGCAGTGATATTGAAGATTAAGTGCTTTTTTGGAGAGATCGCGTTTCCTGGTATAATATTTACCTCTATAAAATAGTGTAGTGATGGTAGATTGGTATGGCTACAACGAGTATGTGATGTTTTTCTTTTTCAAACTTGACTTTATGCGAGTAGAGTCTTTTTAGGAACTCAACAATTAATACTCTGTCAAAGTTAATGCTTTCACCGCGAATTATATGAAAGATGAGTTTTGTAGGGCTTTAAAAAAAAAAAGTAAAAATAGTTAAGGCAGTTTTGAGATGATTTAATTATAGAGTTTGGTTCAAGTTGCATCGAATTAATTGCCCATCTAACAAAACGTTAGAGGTGGACTTATTACGAACCAAATGGCTTCAAAGAAAGGGGATATTTACTATTTAGTCATAGAAGAAAATCACGAAGTAATTACACCTTTTACGTCCTGGGGACGTCTAGTTTATAAAGAAATGTATCAGTTTTGTGAAAATCGAAACATAATCAAATTAAAAATGTCACAAACTAACCAAACATTTCAGTTAGGACCAGTGACATTTGTGGCAAATTATCATGTTATCTATATGACCTAGTACGAGTCTTATCTGAAAGTTCATTTTTATTTACTAAGAACTGATTGTCAGATTGGTTATGCAAGACAAATTGTGAAAAAAACTAACTAAAAAAGTCAATTTGAATAGGTGACGTTTATGACATGTTGCAAATTAATTATGTGTATATCAATAAAGGACTTATTTAACGTTTTTTCTCAAAGTTTTCCTACATAAAGTAAGTAAGTACCACGATTACAAAGAAGTACTTAATCTCTCAGTTTTATTAAGTTACTCGGATGATACAAATATCTATACTAATATTATAAAGAGGAAAGATTTGTATTTTAGTTTGTAACGAATAAACCCAAAAAGTACTGGACCGATTTTAATAATTCTTTTTTCATTAGAAAGCTACATTATTAATGAGTAACATAGGCTATATTTAGTACTAGATTACTACAGAAATCTTTTGAAATTCCTATTAAAACCAACTGAAGGTGTAAAAAAATTAGGCATAAAATGTCTTTCATCGCATACGCTGCGAAGAGTATTAATGATGGGACAAAAAAATGTGCGACTAAATATTAATTTTAGAAGAATTAAAGAATTATGAGTTAGGTACATTTTATATACAAATAAAAACTACAATATTAAAAAACAATCAACATTTTGAAATTGAAATGTTAAAGCTATTTGCAGAGGCAAGTGTTACGTTTGTGACAAAACACAAATCTTTTATAAATGCTTATTTTTTTGACAGTTTATGAAAAAGTATTAGTGTATATTAATGTTAATTTTGATTAGTGTACTTGGTAATGCGAGACAAACAATGAAAAAATATTTAGAAAAAGTTGATTACACATTGTGACGTATTTGACAGAAGAGAATTCTATATAAAAGTTCATCTTTTTCATGAAACGGGACTTTCCAAACAAAGATTAGAAAACATGATATATGTAACTATGATTTTAACTGACAATTTAGTAAAGAGAACTCAAGTTTAAGATAATGTTACGTCTATGAAATTAATTCACAACAAACCTAAAGCGGATCCTTTGTTACAGAAGTGATAGGATAATGATAAAAATGTGACTAAGAATTTTGATTCTTTGAACCTAATCGAAAATAATAGCTAAACTCTTTGAAAATGAAAAGTGTTACGTTTTTGATTATAGGCAAAAATTTTAGAATTAAAAGTTGATTATAAATGAAAATTGTTTTTAGAAAAGAAAAACTATAAAAAATTATCCAAAATTTATATTAAAAATTGCTACGGATGTGACAAACAAAGTTAGGAATGTGTAGTGTGCTTATAAATTCTATGTCGAGGTAATTTTAGACAATCATTAACACATCTCAATCCCGGAATTAAAAAAAAAATAATCCGCCTAGAAACATAAACACAACCTTTCGATTTCAAACATGTTATTCATGTTGAAGATTAATTTTGGATATCTTAAAACACACATAGGTATGTACAATGCATATTCAAAAATCAACATTATTAAGCTAAAAGGCATTAGAGCATCATAATGTTGTTTTAACTTGTGATTTTTCGTAAGTTCAATAAAGTTTGTTACGGGTGTGACACATTCGCCCACACATTTCCTATGCCATTTAAAATAAAATTAATGGCATTTAAATACCACATTATTCCGTTTAACTTCATACATTTTTCTGGAACAACGCGATTCCCATAGATACAGGGTAAAAGTTTAACCCCACCACTATTTTTCATTTGGAACAATGGCATCGCCCTCACTATACATTAATTATTTTTTTTCTTGTTTCGCGTCACAATGGAAATCCAATGCAACTGCAGCAATGGTAAATATACTATAACGTACATAGTTGTAATCCCCATGGTGGCAGACCCAATTAAGGAAGTCACATCCAACGAGGAGAATAATAATGGAGAACAATAAACATCCTGAACTAGAACAATGACAAATACTACACATTTTATGTATTTAGGTACCTAAACTCCGCGGTTACAATGACATCAGTTTGGCAAATAAAACCTTACAAACAATATAGCACACAAAAACACACAGTTATTTAAACTCTTCAAAGTAGGTATGGTACATAATGTGGATGTCATTGACTTTTTGACATAATTTAAAAAAGTTTCCAGCTTAAACAGTTCGACGGTTAGAGAGTTTACACAAATAATTTAACGGTAAGTTTAACAATAAAAGTGAGCCAACACGATATAAAAGTCAATTAAGTAACAATACGATAGACATTCATGTAAGAATGATGGGCCTTCAATTTTACGGCTGATGTTCTTTAATTTTTACAGTTTTTGGACCCCGGCCTGTGTCTAGACTCATAATCACTTATAATTTCTATAATTGTGAAATATTTTGTGTCTTGTTTTGCTCAATTATCCAAACACACCGATAGAAAAAAGATTATACACCAAAAATTACACCACCCGGAGATTTTGTTTACACTGCAATGTCAAGAGGCGTTTCTCACACTCTTTGGTCTTTTTAACACATTACCAAATCTAGGTCTAGGCCTTTTCCAACTAAGTATATTTATTTCCGTACAAAAATAATTCTCTATTTCAAAATCGTTTATAAACAAATGAAAAAAGGGAACAATGATTTATTCTTAGTGTGCAACGTCGAAATATTCAATAGAAATCAAGGAGAGAACAATAAAAAGTTCCCCAAAGCAGGTGAATACAAAGTGTTAAAAATTTTAATCAGAAAAGCTCAAGAAAAGGGTTTTTATTCTTATTTTTGATTGAATAATGAGGCAATCATTTCTGTTTTTTGTCAGAAATTAAAATTCAATCAAACGAATAGGTAATAAACTCCATAACTCATGATTGGATTCTCTAATGAAGAGAATTGAATAACAGCAACTTAAGAGAAAAAAATTGATACCATCGATAACACGGAATTAAAATTTCAGTTGTCAATGAAAATGCACTTTAGGGTCGTCCATCTTCGCTTAGCTCTTCAAATTAAATCTATTGATATTCAAAGTCAAGTCACAATCATTTGAGGATTTTGTGTATTTAAATATATCTGATTGAGATTATTTTAGAATACACTAATCAAGACGGCCGGCGAGTGAGTATATTTTTGTTTAATGTTAAACGATAAGAGAATTTCTAACGGCATAGAGCGGAATCAATTGAAATTTTATATCACATTCTTATCGGGGTTTGGTTTTTACTGTTGAACTTTTTGAATTGATTTTGTAATAAACATTAAAATGTGATAGAGACATTAGGTCATTTGAGTTTTGACATTTAGCTGTCATACATGGAGATATTTTGTTTACTAAATTATCTAACGGTGTTTATAGTAGTTTGCCGACACTGATACATGATTTAGATTATGTTAAATCACTTAAGTAACAAAGTACAAAGGTACGAGTGCTGTCATTCGGACTATGTTATCACCTACTAATAGGTTGAAGTAGTGTCTAGGTGACAGTGACACATATTTCCTATATCTCATTCCAACAAAAAGTAGAAGAGTTCTTCAACAATGGCAAAACCACTGCCTAAGCTTTTACATTTGTTCTACTTTTCAGGACTCGTTTCAACGAAAAACAGCATTTGAACAGCCCATGGGGTTAGTAATTACCTTTCGGATCGTTGAACACAAGTAGTATTGGATGGGTTCAAGTATGAAATGCTGGTGTTCCCCAGGACTCTGTTGTCTGTTCTGTCTCCAACACTCTTTCTCATTTGTATTAATGATCTACTGTCTGCAACTTCAAATCCAACGAAAGTGCTCTTAAATTTTAAAATTCATTTCCAAACTAACATCCCTCTTCTTAGGATGTGGTGATGTGGATCTGCAACGACAAAATATTATAAGCTCATAAAATTCCGACCAAAACAGCATTGTACAATGGGGGATAAGAAATTGCGTGGAATTTAATGCTTCGAAAACCCAATGATGTCTTGTATCGTTAGCGAGATATAGACCGCTTGCCATTATCCATGGATGAATCTTGTAACAATGCAACTGTGGGCTGACGCTCTTGCAACTTACTAAAGTAAGTAAGCCTCTTGGAAAGTATTAAACACAGAGCATTTAAATTGATTGGTGATAATAGCATCATTAGCAATTTTGTACCTTTATTTTAAAGGTTTATGCTCTACAGAAATAGCCAGCTGCATTCCTCCCTTAAACATTTCAACTGTAATACTCTCGCTTCTAGGAATGCTCATCAGTATATACCCTCGAGCCCAACTTCGGTCGTACTGTCAAATACAGAGATTCGTTCTTTAGTTGTACTACGCGAATGTAGAATACCTTACCACACTCTATCTTTCCCAGTCATTGCAATATTTAGGAATTCAAAACCGCTGTTCACTGACGTCTCCTTTCAAACTTTCACTCCCTTGTCTAGTGCTCACACTGTTCCTCTGCAAAATAAGGGTATTAATAACCACTTGAGTGTCAGGTCAGCTAGTCTCTCTTTAGGGTGACAAAATGGAAGTTAAAAAAAAATAAAAGTTTATCCTGTAAAAGTATTTATTTTGAATAGCCCACTTTTGGGTAGCTGTCATCTTTTGACATTTGACAAGTAAAAACTTCCTCCTTACTTAAAATAGAGCAGTACACACTTTGAAACCGTTAGAATTTACATTCCACTATAACCGTATTTTGCATATAAAAACTTGCTTTTAGTTAAGTTTAACTCATAGTCAGTGATATTTATCTTCTACTGCTACTTAAATAATCAGGATTATCGCTTTTGGGGCTCAGAAAATCCAAAATTTATTAATGAAAAGCCTCTCCATCCTCAAAATGTCAATGTTCCGTGCGATTCTTAGTCTGACGGTAAGGCTAGGGCATTGCGTAAACGTAAATAGATTACGCTACATAGCTTTAATTTCTTAGGGTCAAAATCTGAAGTTATAATTGTGGACGAAATTTATTTTCAAAACGCTACATACCACATAAGCAACGGAACAATCACAATTTTCAAGAAAAGTCTTGGGGCAGTGTTATTTCTCGAAGAGGTGTTCATTTGTTCAAAGCTTATTAACCAGACTCTGTGATTTTTAATTTAACTCCCTAAGACTCTCAATACAGTAAAGCCTATTATTTTTTGGAAATCCCTTTCAAATCTCTGATGTTAAAAACAATGCATTTGAATACGTGGAAACAGTGACGTAAACATAGAAGATGATCTGGGAAACGAACCCTTTTATTTAAATGTCAGACAATTTGATAAATGTCAAATTTGTTTAGCAAAAACCCAGACTTATCTAAACTCTTCGTTACTTCTTGACTTATTTACTAATATACTGTCTCAATTAAAACTGATGATATCAAGCATTGCAACAATTTAAGATACAACTTTTTTGTGATTTAAGATTTGTTTAGTTTTAACGGTACTATCACACTAATTATTCTAATAAAATTAAATTAAATTTTCATGAAAGAAACAGATTCTGCTACTGTTGCACGTAACAGTGGCCATTATACCGCAACATTATCATAATTTAAAACTGTACAATTTTCACTGTTTTGTGTCTTAACAGTGTTTACCATATTTTTAGTGAGCTTTCAAAATTTTTTAATTATTACTTTTTTGGTTTTGAAAAGTTGTGAAAAGTGAGCATTCTATGGTATACAAAAATGTTTAAAAACATCATGTATCATCTTAAGGCAATATTCCCATAAGTTCCTTTTATCAACTATAAATGGCCATAATGTAGCTTCCATTCTTTATTATAACGTCATCTTTTTCAGTTAAATCAATTTGTTTCCTGCCCTGGTGAACAGCGTGAGAAATATTTTGCTGACTGATGACCTCCTCCTGAAAAAGGAAACATGATTCTTTGAAAGACAAACAAAAATATCATAGACTACGTTTACCGCCACGCATTTTCCGTCATGTTTTTTGTTTGTTTTTATTTGTTGTGTTTTTATAATTCATGACGATTCATCACAAAATACCGCAAAACCACACAAAGCGCGCCCATACATATCTATACATAATAGTCACATCTTGCAGGCTCTGCATCAACATATTTTTCCAAGGCTAGGATTTATTATTAATAGTCCTATCCTAAACTTTTAGCAAACAACCATACCGACAAGACAACACACTCCTTCATTCATTATTATTTTTAGAATCGAGAGACTTAGACTCGATGGTGCGGTGATGGTGGTCGGTCAATTGATCCGATCTGACTCCGGTTTTTGTTGTTCGCGTTTACACAGGTCTTTGGTGTTCCATGGAAAGAACATAAAACGCATTTATACCTTTGTAGTCATCGCAGAACCTGGCTTATATTCGAAACATGTTCTCAAGAACCGCAAGGGAACATTTTTACAATGTTGTAATCCCATTTGGTGAGAACGTTCTAAGCTTGGACAATTGATAGCCATTTGTCCGTTTTGTTTTGCATATAGATAGATACCTGGCCGTTCTTCGTCATCGTCCATGTTTGTATAAATGGCTGGCAAGTCGGTCACTACAATATTCTGGATATCGGCCTGCGGCTGCCTGTGATACTCCATCACCGCCGCAGTTATGACCAAAACAATGAGAAATGAAAGGAGCAACACTGTTTTCTGACCGAACGAAGAACAGAAATTATTATGTCCCGCCGACATCGCGATCGGTGGCGGTCGCAATCACAATTCGCAGATGCTTGGAAATGGAAACAGTCCAGTGGTAGTGGCATAAACGTTACAATACCCGCTACTATACCACCGCGCGCCGCCTCCGACCGACCAAACACACAAATCGAACGATTAATATCAATCTGCATGTCATGTCCCTCGGGGGTATTACGGCACCTTTTCTTCGCCAAGTGGAATGCTCAATTGCTGTTAAGCTTCGGGATTATAAATACTTCGGAGGTGGTGCAAGCCGCACCGCATATTTTTGCACTGATGTCAGGTTCAAGCCAGAGTCAGCGTACCATGCCAATGTGTCGGTAACATCGAGCGCACATTCGCATCGCATGACTCATATAGAACACCAAGAGAATATGGTTACCTACAACACCTTCGAATTAGTAAGAATGTCGTCGACGGCATTGCATCGTATCGTCGTCGTCGTTGTCGTACATCGTCGTCGGTCTTGTGTCGTCGTCATTGCGTTGTAGGCTATAGGATCTTATTATCACCATAAATCTCCGTTTTTAGCAAAGGAGTCGGTAAAGGTAGAGAGGTAATAAGGAGATGACCGATCGGTCTGTATATCGTGGGTTGGAGTTGCACTTGGAGTTTTGCGAAACGAATATGGTGTTGTAAGCCTTGACCTACGGTTTTCTGTTTCAAGAAAGAATTCATAACTGATGATGTGCATTCATGGTGTCTATAAATGTATGAAGGTAGATCTTATAACATACACCTTTTCTTTGAGTCAGTGGAATGTGTTACTGGGTAACGTAGCTGAAAGTGATTCTTTGCTCAAGCTTGTGATAATAATCATTGAAGTCAATGAACTCAGTTAAATGCAGCTGAAGAAAGAATAAGTCTACATCACGTGGAGGTTATTTTTATAGCAGTGATAAATACAATGTCGTGAGTTTTGTTCAAAAGAGGTCTTAGAGGGTTAAAGAAGTTAGTAGTTACTATTATTTAAGTTTTTGAAAGTATGTAATAGCGTAGCTTTATCACTTTTGATTAAGTAACTAGCAACATGTTGATAAAATGTTAAGGATAATTGTTTATAAATATATGAACTTATACCTTCTATTATTTTTCTGATTTTAAGTAATATGAACGCTGAAAAATATGTTGCAGATCGAATTGATGTTTATTATTTGTTCTAAGCAACATACTGCAAAAAACAGGGAATAAGTTTAGTTCAGCATATCTAACAAAACATTTTCTTGATACAAATCATCGTTTCTTCTATTATTTCAAAGTTTTCTAACTTAATTTCCTTAGATTACCCAGAAACATGTTGCAAGAGGAAATAGAATTATTTTTAAAATGATGCAAACAAAATTCTGATAGTCACTTATTACGAGAAAAAGTTTAGTGAAGAAATTTCTTGCTGATCTTCAAGATTTAGTCTCTATCAATCACTCGAGTTGAAAATTTGGTATTGGAGCTTAGTTTGTTGCTTTGACCCTTAAACAAAATGTTCTACTTGGATCTATTAATAAAATGTTGATGATATTTGAACTAATTTGCTCCTTTTACGCAACGACTAGTAAAGAAAAAAAGGTTCTTTAAGGCTGTGAATTTACTTAAAAATATGTTGATAAGAACTCTAAGGAACATCTTGAGGAAAAAAACAGTTTTTGTATTGGATTTCTGTTCTAGGGCTTCAAAGCCCTTTCAATTCTACTTTTAATATAACTTTTTTGTATATGTAAATATGTTTTCATTAACTAACAAAGAATGCAACATTTTTGAAAGAGAGAGAACCTGCGATAAGAAATCTCTTTCTGCACTTTTCTTTACGTCAACATTTGGAAAATTGATGTTGTAACTCCATACATCGCAAATTTGTTGATGTTGCTGAAACTATTTTAGCAACATAATTTTAGCGTTGCTTAAAACTCACAGCAACATGTGTTATTGTATTTTTCCATTAAGGCTTCAAACCCTTTCATTGCTTTTTTAAAACAAAAACCATTTTTTGTTATTTGTAAACAGAGTATCCTTAACTAACAAAGCATGCAGCATTGTTGATAGAAAGAATACTCGTTATAAACACTCTCTTTCTCCACTTTTCTTACAACTTTATCGTCCTCATTTTTTCCTCAAAGATTTGTGCCTATAAGTTATCCTATAAAAGAAAATAATTTATTCTTTCAATTTCATTCAAACCCACATAAATAATGATCTACAAGATGCTATAGGTCAGCAACAAAAGCTTCAGGATTCACTTTCCCAAAACTAAAAATGGTTACACTCGTGCTTGGAAGCAATTTCACGAAACTACCAAACACTTCTGATCAAGATAGCTTTTTCGGCATCACACCAAAAAAATAAAAACACAAGCCACATGATGATATTGCACATTGTCATGCATACTGCATAGAGTCACCTGTTTTCAGCTCGGCATCATTTCAATAGATAGAAAAACAACAACAACAACAATTATCTTTAGAGAAACTGTGTGCGCCACAACTCTAACGCTAACGCTGACTCTGCCTCTGGATGTTGTTGCTATTACGATGCGTGGTAAAATGTGCTTTCAACTTTAACTGATCGAAATGGCTTGATAAAAGATAAAGTCTATGTCTGGCCCGCGCTGCGTATAGGTAAACATTTTAAAAATACATTACACTTCAATGTGCTTCCGGCGGCGACATTATACACTACACTACACAACACAAAAGTTGGTAATACATGATTATTCGTGAGATGTGATCTTTTGGAGTCATTTTGTGCATGACATACATGGTTTATTGTATCTGATTAGGTTTTGAGGAACACTAAGCCAAGAAAAACTTTTTCAAAATATACCGCCGAATTTTGCTTCTTTTTTTTTAAATTTCAAAATACATCAACATGCGTTACATGAAGCACGCGTTAATCTAAATCATTTTTATTACCATCACTTCACTTCATTGGGAATTGTTCCAAACGCCATTGGCATGGCGGTAAGGCAGTGCAAAGTTTTTTGTTTCCCCAGTCAGCTATGAGACCATAAAATTAAGAAGATATCATCGAGCACAGGTGTTAAATACCATAACAAATCCGGTCTTCGCAGTATAACCTTTGATCTCTCTCCAAGAGTATTTATAGGTTTTTATATTGTGAACGAATGATAGTGATTATGCATTTTAATGCCCAGTATGTGCATCATGATTGTTGATCACAGTGATTGGCAACGGTTTTTATAATAGTATACCATTTTCGAATGTAATGATTGAATTTAGTATTACATACCTACTTTGAGATAAGTTAATTGTGCAATCATTAAATAAATTAGTAATGTCGTTGAAATGTAATGAGGCATTTTTCTCCAGAATTCTAGCAGACGACGAGGTATGCAACAGAAATAAGACCTTCGAAAAAATAAAGCAAACGACATTGAAACGTCATAGGAATTTTTTTAATAGATTTCTAGTTGACAGATTAATGAATCTTGGTGATGGAAGAAGATGTACAGAAAACTGGTTTCTATAAAAGATAAAACATTTCAATTAGACAGATCACTATTAACTTATAATCAATATCGATGGGTACCTATTATTTATTCAGTTTATTGATTTAATGATTTTTTGTTCATAAATCATTCCCTAAGTTTTGTACGATCTTGACCGCTGGAATTTTACTTTAAAAAATCCGGTTTGTTGAAATTTCGATAATCATTACATTTAGTTAGTAGTACACTACTGATAATTGACTGCTGATTCTTTCTTGTACTGAACTTGAATCTTTCGTAGATTTTTCTCTGTAGTTTAAATTCTGCTCAAATATGTTCAAATGAAATAGACAATAAATAATATATGTAAGTTGAAAGAATAGCTGATATATTTTCAGGCCATCAGTTTATCCTTGTATTGTCAAGTACAGAGATTATTTTTGTACCCGTACTTTACGAATATGAGTTCAAAAAGAGTTGCGAGTTAAAAAATGGTGCACTTTTGGTTTTTTTTTCAGTATGACTTTCTTATATTTAAAGTTTCTTGGATCATTTAAGAATTTATCTGTTACATAAATACTTTCTAAAAGATACAAAGACGGCAGTTTACAAAAATGAAAAAAGTTGGTAGGGCTGGTATATAACACCTGTCAAAAATGGTGAATCAAACTTAAAATTGTAAAGAGACTGGAAGCGTCACTGATGTTAGAAAGTCTGTACATTATCTGAATGCACGCTGAGTAAATCTATTGCCACTTCGAGTGTTGATATAGTGATCTGAAAGTTCTGGCTTTCGCAGTAATTACACATGTTCAGGCTTTGACGAAATCAATTGGTCACCAAAATCAAGAGATTTCACCACGTTAGATTTAGGTATTTTCTGTGGGCTCCACAAAACACAATGTTTACGAGAATAATTTCCCGAAATCTATTGATTGATTGATTGTGTTCAAACTTAAAAAATAAGGTTTTAAGCAGATTCGGGTTAAGAGTTTTAGTATTCTTTATAAGTTTAAAACTCACTTTAGTCCATTTTCAAATTTTGTAGTAAAAAATCGAAAATTTGAATTTTATCAACAACGTTACGATAGATTCTTATAAAATGTTCTCTCATTTTTTGTGATCACCGAAGACTAAACACTTAACGTATCGCTACAGAAAATATTCAAGCAGTGTTGAATTACACGATCTCGGGTCCCTAACGTCAAATTATACGGTTACCAAACGTTTTCAATTAAGCATAAGCAATCATAGCACAATCTATGTGACAGCTCCTGCATATGATTTTTGTTGAATTGATTAACGAAGAAGTCCGTCATTGTATTGTTCAGACCAACGTTGTTTTTAAAGAAGTACGGACCAATTATGACAAATATGACAGTTATTTTTATTTATTTATTCAAAGAAAAATAAGCTTCGTCGTACGATTCGTATTTCGAACCAAACCATGATTTTCAAAATAATAGTTGAAATGTCAAACCAAACTAAAAATTAATCACTTGACAGTTGACAAAATGGCCGCCAGCTAAAATAGTGTTGCCAACATAAAGTTGTATACTTCTAAGAAAACTTTTTTGAGAAATTAAATGTCACTCAAATTCTGGAAGATCCATACATATGTACATATATTAGATACTATTTATAAACAGGCTCTTTGTATAGAGGAGCATGTTCGCATCACTCAGTTGTGCATTTTGTTGAATTTATACAATTATTGTTGGTACTTGATTTCATATTTTATAATAATACAAAATTCATTAAATTCAGGCATCAGACGATAGTGTTTTGACGATAGTCACATTTCACGTAAGACGATAATTGTGAACGTGATATCGTCAAAACGATAGCGTTTGCACGATATCTAAATATGTATCGTCTGTCATTAATATGCAAATGTTAACTAAGCAAATTAAATTAAAAATATTTCGAAGTAATTTAGTTTTGTTACAAAAGGAAAATTAAGAGACTTAACAATTTTTTCTATAAACAAATATATACAAAAGTAATCTTTCTTACTTGTTGTAAAATCAATTTAAACAATTAAAGTTTTGTTTAACATTTTGCAATTTCAAAAGAGGCCTTTTGATACTGGAAACAATAATTTGCCACACGGTTATCATTCTTCAATATTATTGGGTTTTTCCATGGGTAAGATAATTCAACTTTTTCTTGAGTTAGATCTGTCAATACACAAATTTCCTTCCTTTTTTCATTCCATGGGCAAAATAAACTGATTTCTTTTTGATTTAACATCAAATCTTCAGATCTGGATTTTTCGGCAAATCTACTCCTCTTTGCACCAGTACTAATAATTTTTTTAAAATATGTTTAGTTGGGAATTCGACATTTCTACCGCACTCTGTAATACGTACACGAAGTACATTTATACAATGTCAAAAAAAAAACAATCCCAATCGTGTTCCATGGCTACGAAAAAAATCAATTTTTAAAGGAAATCTGAATTTACCCATGGAAAGCCCCACAGGAATTTTTGTAACTATTGATTCTTTGTGGGCGGAGGTTACCAATTTTTGACAGGCAACGATTTTAGACTTGCTTATGCACAGGACACATTATCCAAAATAGTTTTGGAGTCAAAAAATAGCCAATAGCCAGAAGCCAAGTTCCCTTTGTAGATAAAATAGAGTTTTGTCTTCCTTCCTTTGGACAAAATTAGGTTTATACTCATTGGCCAAGGAAGGATGCTCATCCAAAAATTTTATACACATTGCCACTAATTTTGTGTTACTTACCTATGTATTATTTATTCACAAAATTATAATTAGATTTATTAATTTGCAATAATATCATACATGAATAACATATGTATGTACATTTTAAAATTATAGTTACATCGTAACTAACATTTAGTAGTAACAACAAACACCACAAAATAATTGGTAAGAATTTTGTTGAAAATTTTCCCAATTTCTCATAAAAAAAACAATAACATTTTCAAGTTATCGAACAAGTATTAACTTTCGTTAAGTTCATTTTGATATTTGAGTTATAGTAAAAGAGTGTTTGAAATGTACTGAACAATCTTATACTGAAAACTATTGACAAGGCGATAGTGACAAAGTTACGTGAAGCAAAGTATTGATGATATCGTTTATGATAATCATGTTGGAAATTACGGAATGAGTCCACAGATTTATTACAATTACAGAACAAACTAATCATCACTTAACACTTTATCAGTGAAAGCATGAAAAGCACAAATCTTGTTAATATAATTACCTTCATTTTCAATGGTATCACATGCCGAAAACAATTAGTTCAGCTTGTTTTTCTTGTAATTTTTTTTGCATAATAATAATCTAATAATCTGGATTAAAATGAAAAAACATTAACTAAAACATTCATATCATAATCATAAAATATAAAAGTGCAAAGTTATTTTAGTAATTTAATTATGGTTAACAAGCAAAGCAAAGCAACTTAATTTATTATTATGAATGTTTTTAATTAATTTCAATAGATTTAGCTTGTATTATACTCAGCGTGTTCGGTTCCAGTGACTGAATTTATCTTATCATACATAAGTGAGGTATTTAATTTCATGCTCGTTATTTTTAAGAATTTTCTATCATCTTTGGGAAGCAAAATGGAAATAAGTTATGAAAAGTTTATCAAAAAAACAAAACGATTTTTAAAACAGAAAAGTTCCAAATTCAAAAAATGTATCTTTGATTATAATATTTTTCGATCAAGTCCCTTCCTGTGTCGTATATTTTTGAAGGAAATGTTTAAAATTTGTTAAAAGATAAATCAAAACGTGTTAATTATTTATACTCCATTGTTTTTTAATAATTTACTAATTGCTTTCTTTTTTTACTTTCAGGTACGTACGTCTCAGACAGCTGTTAGGTACTTACTGTCGAATTTTTGGGGACCTTAACTAAAAATAGTGTATTTGAAAAATGTGGTATGATTAAAAATCTGTGGATTATTAAAATTAATACTTTAAAGAAATTCCAACGTGCATGTGTATAAGTTTTACTTAGTCTCAAAACAGGAAGAACAGAGAAACTTCGAAATAGAAAATATTGCAGCTGCATGCCCAGATTACCCGATATACTTCCCAGATCTAAAAATACATAATATTGATTAGTCGTATCATCATTTAGACGTCTCACTGGACAGGATCTAGATTACTTATAAATTCTTTGGAATTTGTCCGATCTTATGCGATGTTGATGATGATGATGGTAAACCTGACAATCTGATATGGATGACTCCCCAGAGAATCACCTCAAGTGCTGCTGTCACATCATTTTCAATTCGAAAGCCAATCAACTTCAAGTGCACTACAGCCAACTAAAAATCCAAATCCAAAGGCTTCTCTTTTTTGCGTTGCTCAAGGGGAGCCCCTCTGTCTACTCCCCTTTTACGCTCAATTTATGACTTCAAAGTAATAATTCTCCAGTATCTATGTATCCTATATCTTATCCGCAAAAACCACATCAAATCCTTGAATCTTGATCAGGTTTACTCAAAAGTTACCTCAAAGTGGAAATTCTTTGCTAAATAAATCTTGTTTATTGAAATGCTGATGCCGCCACCGATGATGCCTCAGCCGATGCGCCATCTCACGCCCGGTCGGTCGGCCGGCCGGCCCGGCTGGCAAGTCGACCAAACTACTCGTATAACGATATTCCCTGCGATGCATCTTCACTGCAAGTATTAGCTGATGTTTATTCCATCAAGTCGAACTAAAAGATGCGTATACTGATTTTTATCATCAAACAACCATTAGCTAGGGGATAGACGATAAGAGAGTACCTCGTATCTAATATCTTTTCATATACGAGTATGCTTTAGCCTTCCTATGCTCAAGTCTATATTCCATTTCATCTCTATGTACAAAAAGAATCTATAAGACATTGTGATACTTTCGTGTGGTAATATTCTTTTGATGATGGGGGACGACTTAATTCTTGATTCTGTTTAGAAAATCTATATATGAACTTGTTTTGTTTTGAGTGATGGCAAAACCACAATAACCGACGAGACGAGTGACTTCCACAATCACGACCACGACGAATAAAGATTTGCCAATATGATTAGATGTACAAAACGCAGTCTTTTGATGTGCTCAAGTCTTCTGGAGTTAAAAAAATGTGCCTTTGGAAATATGGCCTCATTGCACCCGAAAGCATTTCTAAAAAATAAATTGCAATATTAAAGAAAAACAAAAATTAAATTACTTATACAAAAACCACAAAATGTAATATTATCATGATGCAAATGACATATCATTACGACACACTTTCAAGATAGGGAGACTTTGTGTTGTTTGTAGAAAAGAAGAAGCCTTTTGCAGAATAAAGGGTGTTCCGTTGTTCAACTATAGATTCAAAAGTAAACGTTAATAAAACACATTTAAAATATTTGTTTTCATTATATTTCTTTTTATTATAAGGTTTGAACGTTGACATTATGTGTGAAACACTACACCATTCAAATGACCACCACGTGAATTTTTGCAAGCATCGATTCTTTTGACACATACTTGACGACACAGTTTTTCACGTAGCCCCACAAAAACAAGTCCAGCGGTTTGAAATCGCATGATCTTGGTGGCCAGTGGATATCATCGCAACGAGAAACTACGCGGCCAGCAAATGTCTCTTGCAATAAAGCCATATTCGCTCGAGTTGTGTGGCGAGTGGCACCCACATATGTACATACCCACCCAGTGAGAAATCTGCTTCGTCGCTGAAGAAAATTTTGTTCGAAAAATCGCTGTCCACCGCCTGTTCTTCAAGCACCCATTCGACGACCCATTTACAACGTTGTGAATGGTCAGCTGGCTTCAATTGTTGTGTGATATGGAAGCAGGTGTAGATCCAAATGCAAAATAGGCCATAATGTGCCGTAAGACAGTCCTAATTCCTGATAACGACAAATAATCGACACATTCGGGTCTTCGGCAACACTTTCACTTACAGCTGCGATATGTCTGTAGTAGGTTTTATGCGGTGTGCGATAACTAAGCGATCCATTTTCGTAAATGTCAGACTTTCAACTGACAAAAAAAATTGGTTCAACAACTTAGTTTGACAGATGTTGAATTTCAGCCATATTCTTTTGAAACCGCAAATGAATAAACCGTTACAATATACAATTTAATTTAAGTTGCTAGCGTTACTGGCTCTTGAGATATATTGGGTCAACGAACCTACACACGCACGCTAAGACATCTCTCTAAAATACTTTAATTTAGACTCTTAGAACCTTGAAACATCGAGAAATGTAAAAATTTTAAATTCGAAAAATTAGATCGATTACAATAACTTCCTTTGGGAAGTTGAACTATTGAGATAATAAAAAATCATCGGAGAAGCCCGATAATGGTGATAAATCTTTAATTAAAAAAGTGATGAATTAATTTCCCTAGGTCCACATACATGATGTAAAATAAAATCTGAAAGTGAAAGAAAAAAATTGGTATTTTAAATGAGTTTTTGATATCGACACGTTTTCAAAAGCGCTCTGAAAAATATGAATGTTAATTTTGTTCATTTGATTACTGTCAATATTTTTTTAAAGTTTCATCTCATTTATTTCCTGAAAAGTCATAAACATACAATTTTCTCCATAAAAAACATGTAGACTTTAGAATTATTGGTTTGAAAATATCATTAAAAAATATACAAAAGTTACTTATAACAAGGCACCCTATTGCATAAGACTCTCAGACTAGACTCAACTACCTTACCTACCACAAGAAGTCCTCAAAAAGATCTATGTTTAGTTTGAAAGGCATACCTTTGCTTGTGCATATTACATTTTGGTTAGGTTAGAATTTTGTTTTGTGCTAAAAATAACATGAAAACTGCAATACCTTTGCTGAGATTGGCCTCTTGTGGTTTATGATAGTTTTTGTTTTGTTATACTCCAAAAGAAGGTAATTGAATTGAGTAAATATGCAATTATTAACAGTTTATGATGCAAGAAAAGGCACTAATAAAATAAAATATATGTGTTCATAATTCAAATTAAATGTAAGTCTCTTATTATTTTAAAAATAAAAATATAACGGTAGCCGCAAATTTTAGCTAAAACTGTTAAGAAATTAATTCAAATTAAAACATTTGAATGTTTGGCTTTCGAATTGTGCCATTTTCCAATATGATTGTTTTCCGAAAAAGTTGCACGCAACTTAACTTTTCTTTTGTGAATTTTGTTTTCACAAGCATTAAAATGAAGCACAATCCCTAACGACATCAGTATCGTTTCCACTCTCTTTAAATTTCTTCCTAATGTTACCGATTTCTTGCAAAGTCCGACAATTAAGACGACCTAATCATTGCGTTATGACACTTCAAACGACAGCCGTGTTTGACAGGTGTCAAATCATGATGCTACCAACTTGAAAAACCAAACGAATCTGTATTAAGTTTCATGTTTATTTCAAAATTCCTTCTTTCCAGATACACTCATTTATTTAAATAATGACTATTGTAACCCTTATCAAGTTTTCTATTTGCACTTTAAAAAAATGCATTAAAAAATATAAACTTATAAAACAAAAATCTTAAAGCTTGAGTACAATTATTATTATAGTAATGTACCCAGTGTTTTTGATAACAGTTATTTTATCTTAACTATCAGTCGTTATTGCAATTCCTTGGAATTGTCTATTTAACCGATAAGATATAATTTCCTTGAGACTTTTTTCACTTTCAGAAACGAAACGATCGTACACGATAAGTACGACAAATAAAACGAGTTATTTTTGTATGAGTTTAACAGCAAACAAGTTTCAATTGCACTTGCAAAAATATGACTCAATTAAAATTTCTACAGAAAAACAAAGCAGAGAGGTATTGAAAAAAAGGCTATATGCAATGTTCAAACTGATTCTTAACTCTCTTAATCTCTAAGAATTTATAGACTTATCCATTTTCAATGAGATTTTCGCATCTGATGTTTTAATCGAATTAAAAACCTGATTAATGATATACAGCTAAGGAATGTTAAATTTACATTTCGACTGAGAAAAAGTGACAATTCTTAACTATCCACTGTTCGCCATTCATTACGAACATTGAACAAACTTAGATCAAATTTCCAATGGAAAATCCAACTACGGATACACTACTCTCTAATTGGCAGTAGAAACCTAATTTCATTACAATGTAGTAAAAAATGAGAAATAATTATTACCAAAAGAATGTGTGTGAGTACTCCTCTTTCAGCTGATCTGTCCCATGCCTCATCATCAGATCAAAAATGTCAAATCAATTCCAATAAAACGCTCTCTTTGTCGACACTGATGAAAGTTAAATTAAACTGACATAACAAAACGAAAAAAACGAACGAGAGAGAAATGATTACTGTCATTAACGTGAAATACCAACAACAACTGTCAAAGTAACTTACATTCTGTTCATGTGCTGTGCATATACGTCGCGTCGTCGGTCGTTCATAAGGCATATGTATATAGGCCGCCATATTGTGCATCTGTGGGGTCAGAAGGCGAAACTAAAAAAACACACACAGTTTCTCAAGGCCTTGGCATTATAAAGTGTTTGACATCGGCTACCGTAACTTAACTGACTTGACTGGCATGTTGTGTGTCTGGTGTGTTATAATAATGTTGAGATTTGTGTTGCGCAACACCAAATGCATCCGAGGCATTTGAATTATGATTCCACGCCGAGTTTGGCGTGTTATTGTGTTGCATATGGTGTACTCGGGTAATAGATATATAATATATGCAATAACTCGGCTCTATGTCCCAGCATGGCGGCAACATCTTTCCGACGACGACGACTTAGACTACGACGACGCCGACGTCGACGATGGGAAACAACGATCGCTGCATATAAGTAGTCGTCGATAATACGGCAACAGCGGCGACACGGGAGCAATCATTATTCAAAGGTGGTGTATCGGTATCGTACATGACATATGAGATTAACGTTAAGTATATGCAATACGTTGAATACAGTCTGTTGGAGAAAGTGACGAAACACCATCAGTTCTCGCAGTCAATTAATATTGCGTTTCTTTTCCGACGCCACGACTTTTGACATATTCAGCTGTGAAAAATGTAATAAACCCAGAATGAACCATCTCCTCCCATCTTTAGCATACTTAACGTTGGGTTTCACTTGAAGTTAATTAAATTTGTTTCATAAGTCAAATGTCAGCAACCCATCACTAGACGTCAGATACATAATACACTCCTAAACATTATGCATGGGATAATTTGTACTCTGCACATTTATTGTGAATGATCGGATGTTTATAGTTTCAGTGACGCCAAAAGCCAAATTAATGTCAGATGTGAAGCGAATTTTTATTAGCCGTAAAAATAAAACTCAAGTACTCTCTTCATTTCATTCACAATCGTTAATCAGTCAATAAAAAAAAGTAAGTCTTGCACAATTACTGGCATCATGAGGTAAAATTCAATCTAAGCGAAAGTTAGTATTTTGTATCTTCTCATTCAATGAATTCATAGGAATTAGATTGTTTATTAAATGAACATAAAACTAAAGTATCTTAACATCTAGAGCAAAAACAACACAAAAATAATTGAAAAATCTCATCACAAGTCTTTTGTAGAAAGTTCGATGTTCTCGCGTGCAATTTCAATATAAAATCGTAGATACTCGTATCATAAAGTGCAATAAGTAAAAGTATCTTTATTTTTATCTTTATTTACTTTTTATAATCTGCATTCTTGTTATTTTCTACATCAAAGTTATTCAGGTATAAAATGAATAACAAAAATAGAAGAAATATTGAATGTGACAAATATTTGTGATAAAATGATAAAAATCCATAACGATGAGAGTTTTGTGTGATAAATATTGAACTAGATTTTGTTTTTGTACTTTAATTGGAGCTCTTTTGTTGGGATGGTATTTATTTTAATGGTCTATCAAGTTGTGTTGCAAATTCACAAAACTTATATCTTAATCACATGCTCAGAATTTAAAAGAGATCGACGCAAAGTTGACATTGAAGGTGAAAATAATTGTTATACAAATATAGGTTTCCTTGTGAATAACCCACTATTTGATCAGCTGTCACATTTGAAGCTGTCATCCTTTTACGTTTGACATACTCTTTATCAAAGCATTAAAAATTTTAAAATTCTATACAAAAATTGTGAATATTTTGCAGTGACAGTTCGAATTGCAATTTTGCAAGAAATTACACAAATTAGATAATCATAGTTGACCATCAAAATCTTGTGATCTGACATATTTCCATTTCTTTTATTTGGGTCAAGTGAAAGATAAGGTCTATGCTAATGCTCCACAATCGATTCAAGACCTAAAAGATGTAATTCCTAAAGTTACGTAAACGTGTGATTTTTTCATAGAAAATATCAGTCCATGCTGAAATGGTTTTTCAAAACCAGAATGAGATAATTATTCTTCTTATTAACGTAATTTCCGAGGTTAAAATGGTCCTCATAAAAGATCATTTTGAATGTTGATGACTTTCATTGACCCAATCAGCGAAGATTGGACATTTCTCGTGATTGACCGGGCTAAGTTTCAGTGTTATCTGAACTTAAAAAGCAAAAAGTCTTTATACAAAATACGGTGTAATGTCGTTTGTATTCCAAAGATCAACAAGAATTTTTATAAACTTAGGCTTTCGTCATCATTTCGGAATAGAGTTGCAATATTTTCAGTTGTTCTTGCGTAATGTAAACGTTTTCGATTCTGCACATTACGTACTTGTCCCAAAAGCTAATATTTTTAACAATTTTTCTATTAAAGGCTCTGCACTTACTATATGACTACACAAAACTTCTTTAGTTTTACGAAGCGTGTCTGCAAATGTTCACCATTTTTGTAGTGAATTTTAACAATTTAATAGCATTTTTGATTCATATATCATGACAATTTTATTAATGGCGTAGTTTTTACATGTCAAATGTTAAAAAAAGACAACTTCTTGGCCAAATAACATGCCATTCAAATGAAATACCTTTAGGTTCTTACCTTTTTTGCAGTTATTTTTGAAAAAATGAAAGAAAAATGAAAATAATGAAATTGTTATAAGAACTATTTTTGATGCAAACATTTTGATATACCTTAAAATTGCGAACAAAAATTGTTATAACCATCGTTATTGTAACCATATCTACGATTTTTTAAAACTACCATTTTCAATATAAATATTTCAGAAACTGCTCATGATACCTAAAAATTAATTATTGATTTCCGTGTAACACATAAACTTTCCTTCAAAACCTTCACCTACAAATGATAATTGAACAATTTACTAAAGAAATTCAGGAAACGAATTTTGCAACTCCGTCTCGCTGACTATTTTCAATTCAGTAAAAGTTATAAGTGTACGAGTATCATATGTCTTGTTGTTTATTTGCACAGATTTGAATTTTTGCAATAATTCATTGTTATATCTTCAGGCTGGAATTTATATTTTTTAATAGCTTCGTTTCATATGATCCTCGTCGATTATTTGGAATGTGGAAACTTTCCATGGCAGATTTTATCTTAAAGAAGCTCTATGCTAATATTTGTGCAATATGAGAGTTGAAGGAACGAAGAAGAAACACTTTTATTGACTTTAAATAATGATAGCATATTATCATGAATAATTTATTAAACAGACCCTACTCGCAGTGACAGCTAACAGAAAAAAAAAATCAATATGGCCGCCACAGTATACGAACTACTGTCAAAATCAATATAAACGTTAAAATCCTTTCTGCTTCAAGTTCAGATCAGACAGAATTCTTTGCATACTCAAAATGTCAATAACCTTGTTGACTCTTAATTCAAGTTGAACGTGTCGAGTGTGTATTGTATATGTCCAAAGGCTAAACCTCTGGTTAATTTCCATATATTCTAAATCCCTTGAATCTGATTTTGAAGTCTCAAAAGTACTTCCCTATAGGTAGTCATTGCAAAGAGGAATTCTATTTAACCATCATCATCATATCCAGAGTCCAGAGATACGAATATAGACAAGAAGACACAACCAACCTCTCTCTAAACTATAAACATTCTTCTTATGGTCTGGAAAACATTCAAAGTGTTTCTCGGAAGTGACTTTCAATGTTCATCATAGATCGATTTGTGTATTTTCAAACATAAACAAAGAATCACCAATAAATTCCAAACCTGGCCACAAAAAGTCCTCATCATCATCACCATCATCATCGTCATCACTTAAAGCATCGCCTCATCACCTTTAGGTACAAAAGCAAAACAAAAATAAAACACTCTCATTTGCCGCAATTCTTTTGCACATTGCACGTACCTTACCTATACGTCTTGTCTTGGCAACCTATTGAAGACCTACCTCGTCCTTAATACAAAGTATTTCTGTTTAATTAAAAATCGGCTTCTCTTCCTTGTGGTGGTGCTATTAGTAAAAGAGCTTGAGCTGGATCGAAGTCAATACGAGGGCTACAACGCCATCTACTGAGACCACAATAACAACAACAATAAAGACGATGAACGACTGCCGCGCCGGCCGAACAAAGCAACGACGACGAAGACGTGCAAATAGGTTCACTCTTCAATTAACATTTCGCCTCAATGGTCCAACCTTTTGCAATGAAGAAAAAAGAGGGACATTTATATTTATCCCTCAACATAAGCTGAACTACATAGGTACATATATATAAAAGAGTAAGGTCTAGGTACACCAACAATATAACCAAATGCACTTTCTGGCCACTTTACAGTTCATTTCCATTAACGCTTTCATGGCAGCACGAACGCGTCTAGACAGAAGCCGGAGAGCTGACGACGACGGCGGCGGCGCGCGGCGGTTGTTTGGATTTCATTATTTTTGTTTCTTTTACTAAGATTGTGTTTTTCCATCCATTTAAGACTTTGCGCTTGAAGTAGCCACTTGCATAAAGAAGCAAGAAGGGAAAAAACCTTCAACTAAGTCGTAATGTCTTCCTCAGAAATTTGTAACCATCATAAATGTCAAAACTGACATTGACATATTTGCCTTTACCATTTCTTTAAATCCCAAATTCCAGAAAGAAAAAATCAAACTTTCTACCGTTTTTGAAATGTCAAAATATTTTGGACAACTGTCAAACTTGAATGCAAACTCATTTGAAAATTTCAAAGATTCAGTTTTTCCATCCATTTAAGGCTTTGGGTTTGCGCTCGCATGAGAAGAATAAAGCGAAAAATATTTAACTAAGTCATAATGTCTTCCTTCCTTTGAGCTGTGTTATCGTCAGAAATGTGACATAAAGCCTTTGAAACAAGGATTTGCGTCTCAAAATGTCAAAAAAGCGTATTGAGAATGTGAAAGAATACTCAAGGTAGTTGTTTCTGATTTAGCCATCTGTCAAACTTGATAGAAAATGGTGAATTGAGTGTTAAAATTTAGTCTGTCTTTTTCATTTTGACACATGCAACAAAATTTTTAACAATGACATTTTAAATTTTGATGACCTTCTTAGTGTTTAGCTATCACTTTTTACATCTGACATAATTTTTAAGTCTGACACTTGCATTGTCAATTTTGACATATATCCTTGATATTCCATAACTCTCGAAAATTCGAAAATGTTATAGTGGTTATTCCAATACGTGTCCCTTAAAACCCCATGGGCAGAAAAAGGGCTCCCGATACAATTTTTCTTTCTGTCTTCTTAAAGTTTTTCCAAAGGTGTCGAATGTGTGATATTTGTTGTGTGAAATGGTGCTGAGCTGCGGCAGTGCCGTGTTGCTGCTGTGTCTATAGTCTTTTATGCCCAGTGGCTTATGTGTTGTGTGCTCCCTTGAGCTGATATATGAAAAATACTTACCTTACCTATACTCCCTCTGTATACTTTGCATATACAGTCTTGGGGCACAAAATAGGTCCATTAACAACTCACTTTTTAATGCTAATTAACTTTTTGTGCGACTTTTGGCGGATGCAATGTGGCGTTGGCGACTATATGCATGAGCTGACGATGATGACGATGGCTATGAAGATTGAAGACGGACGACGGAAGGCCTGGAGCCTCGCTTTTCGTCGTCGCTCCAGTTCCACCATATATGTAGATATAGATGGGATATGGCGGTGTTTCGCAATAATAAGAAGGTGCTTTACCGAGCTGTGAGAAGTTGATAGCGAAGCTGCTAACACACAGCATCCGTGTGGCAGAACAGCTACGACGCGACGAACGACGGCAATTCAATTTTCCACGCTTCAAAAACGGTCTCAAATTTGTTACGTGTTGTGTATATAGGATTATAGTGTAGGAAGGTAAGGTAGTTCGCTCCACTCATGAAGCTCATGAACAAAAAAAGAAGGTGCTGATGATGTGCTCTCATTTATCGAGGGCAGTTAAAATATTTTGCTGTTGAAAACATGATGGGGTAGTCTTAGTGTTGTTGTTGTTTTCGTCTCGTGTTTAGCAACTAATTGGGTCGTTTTAAATGTCGGCAAAGATAATTTAGTTTTTTAATGAGACGTGGGAATGGTTTTTCATCAATGAAAACAAGATCTACAAAAAAAAATACTAAGTAATTAATGATTTTCCTTGTTTTTGTTCAACTGAACGATGGAGGTTGGATTTAGATTTATATTTAGTTGAATAACTTCAAAAACTTCTGTCTGGTGCTGAATCTTTGGTTGCTCTTAAGTTCAATTCAATACAAATGTATTTGCTTGTTTTGAAAGATTTCAAGGAGGTAGGTTGAAAAGCGGTTGAAATTGACATTTTGACACATTTAATTTGATTTTATAAAGACAGATGTCACTTTTGAAGCTGTCATCTTTTGATATTTTACAAATATCACTATTACAAAAATTTGGTAACTTGCTCTTCAAAAACGAACATATTCTTATTTTAAGCCTCTTTACGAAAATATTTCCGCTTTTTTATGTTTCAATTACTTTGACCTTGCAATGTTGAAACGCTCAAGAATTCTAATAGAAGAGTTTGCTCTGAGAATGTCAAAAGATAACCCACACAAAGTTTATCCAAAACCTAAAATTCGAAAGAAATACCAATTCGCAACAACTTCAAAGCAGCAAAAGTTTGTTTATTTTTTGAGCAATTGTCTTACATTATTAAAAATGACAACCACAAGCCATTTATAAAAAATACATGTCTGTCAATCAGTCATAATTATTAATGTTTATTTTTGAAGTTTCAATGACTTATGTATATACAAAAGTTATCTAGAAGATATTCTGCGAGGGTGTAAAGTGTATATCGTGTATGGCCAAACAAACTGCTGCTGCACCCAATTTAACCAACGCATTCCATACCAACACAAAAAAGAGGCTGGGATGCGACCCACACTGATAACTTCCCATCCCGTCTATCGATTTGTCTTGCTTAAAAGTTTGTCTAAATGTATCAATTCTTGCCAAATTTGCATTCTATTTTTTGTAGATTTTATTTTTTTTATGAAAAAACGGACTGTTGGATTTTTATAAAAAAATTACTGAATATAAAAACAATATTTTCTGTGAAATAAAATAAGTTTGAAGCCAATATTTTTAATTTTTGAAAAGCTATTTGAGCCGAAAATCAATTTTTACCAACTTTTATTAATTTTTTTGTTTAGGTTTTTATTTTTTGTAAAAAAAACTGTCAGTTCGATTTTTCTCAAAATTTTTCCTAATGTTGAAAACAATATTTCTTATAAGTTAAAATTAGTTAGAAGCCATAATCTCAAATTTTTGAAAAGATATTTAAGTCGAAAATCAATTTTTACCAACTTTTGTTAAATTTTTTTTTTCGGTTTTTAATTTTTTGTAAAAAAACTGTCAATTCTATTTTTTTCAAAATTTTACTGAATGTTGAAAACAACATTTTTTGAAAGATAAAAGTAGTTTAAAGCCAATATCTCAAAGTCTTGAAAAGATATTTGAGTCAAAACTCAATTTTTACCAACTTTTTTTTTATTTTTTTTTAGGTTATTATTTTTTGTAAAAAAAATGTCAATTCGATTTTTCTCAAAATTTTATCAGATGTCAAAAACATTATTCTTCATTGCACAAAATTGTTTTGGAAATGAAATCATATTTTAGTCGTAAAATTTTCGAAGTGACAAATTTTTTTTTCAGTTTTTTTGATTTATAAAAAAAACCGTTAATTGAATTTTTTTCCAAAAATATAATTGTTTTGTATCACGTTACAATATATAATATAAAATTTAATTCAAGTCTCTAGCGTCATTGGTTCATGAGATATTTAGGGTTAACCAAAATTTTCACCTTTTTTTTAAACTGCTATGGTAAAAAAACCACCCACGCAATT
This sequence comes from Eupeodes latifasciatus, assembly GCA_920104205.1. Classification (NCBI taxonomy): domain Eukaryota; kingdom Metazoa; phylum Arthropoda; class Insecta; order Diptera; family Syrphidae; genus Eupeodes; species Eupeodes latifasciatus. The sequence goes on from OV049925.1 coordinate 19,863,499, forward strand.
TTCTTGAGAGCCCTTTCTGCATCTTTCTGCCTTATTATCTGTATAACAAAATTTATTTGAAGTCGATATCTCTTCTGGTTCTTGAGCTATGGACGACGAAAAAAACGTCGCGAACGTACGGACGTACGGACGTACGGACGTACGGACGTACGTACACACGCACGCACAGACATCTTTCTAAAAATCTTTTATTTCGACTCTAGGGACCTTGAAACGTCGAGAAATGTCAAAATTTTCAATTTGTCAAATCGGACCCATTACAATAACTTCCTATGGGAAGTTAAAAATCAATCTTTTATTTTACTCTCCGTGTTCTTTTGACAATACAGATTTTCTTACAAAGCAAAACTAGGTAACTGATTAATCGATTATACTCATATATGTAAGTACCTACTATCAATTCTTTGCTCATCTTTTAAAGCAGGCAGCGGCACTGATATTCCGTCGCCACTTTGCCGTCGTCACGTCGCGTCGAGAAGCATCGTCGTCGTCATTCAATGACATTAAATGCCAAAGGTGTCACGATAATGACATAGAATAGGCTTGGCCGCACATGCACTCGCGCTCACTCGTCGCTTACAAAGTGTGAATATTATTTTTGTTATTTCTAACAAAAATAAAATGCATCAGCCGGAGAATATACAATGTACTTTGTATATGACCATTTTGATGAAATTAATTGCCATGTTCAACAATAAAGCTTTTTGGATTTAAAATGAGCTTCAAAAGTCGTATATATGAAGATCTAAGAAAATCGGTTAGTGACTTCTACTTCAATAAATGTACTGTGCATGGCCAGTTAATGGTTTGGTTACTTCATAAGATTTGCATAAACAATGTGAAGAGTTTCAAGAACTTCAACATCGTGACTAGAATTTTTGATTTGAAGATTGCTATTTTTATTCCCGCGATGCTGCTGCCAACGACGTCGAACGGCCGCCAGCGGTAGCCATATAGCAAAACGTGTTATGGAGTAAAGTCGAAGAGTGTAGAGAAGTGCATATAATATCATAACTCTTCATGATGAGCGGGATGGAATTCACACTCTTATTTGATATTCATGTCAAGTGAATCCAAGCTCCTTTAACGGCTACAAAACTGGCGCCCAACAAAACTGTGAATCATCGTAAACCTACATATCTATCACACAAAATCCAATTCATAGAAAGAGTTAACTTTTGATTTAAGATTCATACACATTTATTCATTTGACATTAAGAACTGTCAAGTTTATTACAAGAACCAATATTATCACACATTTATGACCCCTCTTCCTATTTTGATACAATTGACCTAATTTATATTAACTGTACCTACAGTTTATCTCCAGACTTTCTTTTGTCGATCACTTAAAACGAACTTCATTGCATGATAAAAATGATGATTAATTTCAGTGTACCCACCCTACTATTTCAATTTAGAACCCGGCGTTGTTGTAGTTTCTCGTGTCGTCTCGGCTCAGTCGTCGGTGCCATCACAATAGGCTGTCAAATTAAGTGAACTTAATAAGTCTGTCATCCATCTGTCAGGCATCTTATATTGATGCACTGATCGCACTGCTGACAAAGAGGTTAATTTTTTGTTTTTCTTTGGTTGTGCTTTTGTGGGATGAAAAAGACTTTGATGACACTATTGACATTCTACTAGGGTAAAAGAAGAGACCATTTTGAGCTGTCATGATTCTTGATAATGATTGCAATTGATTGACTCCACTGAAGTTGTCAGTTTGTTCATCTGCTTTTTTTCCGCAATCACTAAACCAATACGTACAAAAACAGCAACGTGTGGCCTTCAAAAAATTCTGCACCACATACTGTCAACAGTCAACTTCTCCTTATTCACCACTCTTCTTGAACTCAATTTAAGTTGCAGTGATTGTTGTCAATTAATTTTAAGTTGAGCTATTTTGACATTTGTTGTCCCGGAACGCACAGTTCTGCTCTTTTTGTTTTTCTTATAAACTTGGAATGTCGGCAAAAGTGAATTATGCTGTCTTGTGTTTCCAGCCCAACAACTAGTGCGGTAGAGAGTGGCAAATAAGAGAAATTATTGTATGTATGTATGTATGTATAGTATATGTTGGAAAAATGTCAATGCGTGCGGTATTGGTTTGTGCACTGTTTACATTAAAGCACGTTTGATGAACGTCAATTAAAAATTGCGGTATGGTGTAATTGAGAGTGTAATTTTTGTTTAATTATTTTGCGAGAATATTTTCACCTTGTGTGCCATAAAAGGGATGCAAAACAATTTAATTGAAACTTAAAGAATTTTATTAACAGAGAATCGAAAAAAGGAAAACAAAATTCAAGAAACTTAAGTATTATTTAGAAGAAATTACTGTCAGACTGGATTTAGACGTGGAGATTATTCATTTAATTTTTCTTTTGACGTTTGCAAAGAATGAGGAAAACAATTTTGAAATACTCGTATTAAGGCAATATTTGCTAACGGGTTAAACTCTACATTTGTTTGTGTTCATTTTCCTTAAAGTCAGATTTCATTTTCGGACAAATTTAGGAAATACAGCGTTTTTTAATTTTTACTCTTGAAACTCATGTTGCATGCAAAATGCAATCATCATTTCAAGAAGAATTTGAATAATTGAATGCATGGTAAAATCTGTTGTAAATTTAAGGGAAATAAATGTTTCGTTATTTTAATTTTGAAAAAATAATAAACTTATATATACTTTCGCGTCGTACTTTTTTTTTGAATTTTAATTGGTAACAACTTTCAATTACTTAAAAATTTGTAACAACAACACCACTTTCCTCGTTTCTTAATTAAAATGGTTTTTATCAAAAGAAAAAACAAAAGAAAACAAATTCAATTCAAGAGGAAATATGCAAATTTTTGAAATTAATTTTTGTTTCAAAAGCTGCATTGATTTATATACAAGACAATGCACTTTAAAAATTTTCTGGACCACATTCATTTAGGAATGTACCCAGTTATAACTGAAAACTAAAAACTGACCACTGAGCTTGAATTTTGTATTCATTTGCATAATACTCGTAGTGAAAGGAAATCATGCAAAAGTTACTAAAACAAAAAAAGTCTTCAAAATGAATGAAGCTCTTGGTAAAAGAAAAGAGTAAAACTTGTATAAATTGGATATGAGGGAAAAAGAATTAATTGAATTTATGAATATGCAAAAATGTTAAAAATTTGCATTAATAATAAATTTACTATATTGTGATAAATGATGTCTTAAAAGGTTTTATTTTTTCTTTTTCATGTCTAATTCAATTTAGCTGAACTGAACTTGAGTTCATAAGCAAGTTTTTGATTAAGATGATGGCGAATAAGTTCACACTGGAATTGTTGCTCGTAGAACTTTGAGGAATTTTATTTTTAATCACTAAAATGAGCGGAAGTTAAGTTTAATCCCACTGACTTCTGAGCAATTAGACTGGTAAATTTCTAGTTATTTTTTATTAATAATTCACGGGAAAATTTAGTATAACTAGAAAATCATTCTGAATTTAAATTTTATTATTTTAACAAATACTTAAACAGTTTTATAATAAAAGGTTTTCCAATAGGGACGGGTTGATTTTGACAGCTCGTGACGGCCATGTTGTTTCTTTTATTTTCTGTTATATTCAAGACATACCATTATGTCAAATTATCAAAGTGGCTGTTCTCGTTGCGACCTTTTTATGGGGTACATGGTCGATCTTCCAAGTGGGCTGTTCAACGCTTGGTGACCAAACTCGAGTCCACCAGAACAGTGAACAATCAGCCAACACCCGTACGTCAACGCAACGCAAGATCTACCAAAAAAAAAAAATATCACCGATGTTCGTAAAAGGGTGCAGAAGAATCCAAGGCAGTCAGTTCGTAGTAGCTGACAAGAACTTGGCCTATCGCAGACCACAACATGATGAATTTGGCGTAGTAATGGGTCTGTAACCAACACAAAACTCAACTGACCCAGGAGCTGAAACCAAACTACCATGCGCAGTGTCGTGTGTTAGCTAATTACTAATTATGTTTAAGAGATACCACTTTAAGTCGAAAAATCGTCCTTAGCGATCCAAATAAGTGAAAGCTATAGGTCGATAATCACCAACTTCTTGTTGCCTGAATTGGAAGATATGGACATCGGAGACATAAAATTTTATAAGGATGGCACATTCAATATCGTCGAGAAGATGTGAATTGTCAACCAAGATGGGATGATTTGACTACTTTAGAGTTTTTCTTTTGGGCCTTTTTTAAGTAGCAGGTCTAAAATCGACCCGCCTTTAATGGAAAAGCCTTTACAAACAAAAAAATTTCAGAATCCCAAACATTGAGTTTGTAATTCTAAGGAACAAGTAAATAAATGAAATGTGGCCATCGGGGTTAAGTTGATAGCCACGGGATGTCCTTAAAGCGACTGATAAATTTTTGAGGGAAAGCTTTCCGAAGCAAATTCATCGAATCTGTGTGTGCGGCCGCACCATCCTGTTTTAACCACGTGTGCGATAAAAACGATGGATGAGCTTGCAGGTTCGGCAAAAAGAAATTCGTTATCATGCATCGGTAATTGTCACTATTGACATTTGTCGTCTGGCCCCGAGCATTCTCGAAAATAAAAATGGCCCAATTATCTCTTGCGTGGATAAGACGAACCAGTTATCCTGGGGCAATGCAATAGCTTTTGGTGTTTCAGTCGAGGGTTATGGGTTCTTGGAGCGCAGTAAAGTGCTCGTTTGGATGAAAATGAGCCCACGTCGCTCCGAAAAAAAAACGCTCCAACATCGTCTCACAAAACTATTTGCGTGAAACAAACTTCCTTTCTTTGAGTTCTTAAACGATTGTGATTATGAATGGATGGAACTTAAAATCTTTATTTTTCAATTTTATTAATAATCACTCCTGGAAGTTCCAGTAAGGCTGCCCTTTTCCGTATCGAAAGTCGTGGATTTTCAAGTAAAATCTCTTTTATCACTAACCACTAATATTTCGGGAGCCCTTGAAAATCGATTGAACCCTGTTTGTGGAGTGTTAATAGTCGAAACAATTGCGTTGACGCACAGTTACGTATGAATCGTCACTCTTGGAAAATGCTCTCTTGGCGAATGCGTGATGATCACTTAACCAGTGCGACGTAGTGACTGAGAAATGTCCACGATCACTGATTCCAATGACAGCACTCATCCCCCGCAACGTTTATTACTTTTTGAAATATTCGTATTAAAAAACATAAATCTGCCACCAGATACCCTGTAGTATTTAAGGAACCATATCTGCTGGGAATAAATTATACTCCAGCTTTTTCTGGGAGATTTGCTTGTCAGTAAATACTCTCTAGTTTCTTCGTATTCTTCAAAACGGCCGGCATTCTGAGATCAATGAACCGTCATAACTCATAAATTAATGCAAACTTCCGCATTTATCAAATTGAAAAGGTAGAAATATTTTGTATTTTTATTAAAATGACCTACATACCAAACATAAAAACCGCATTCAGTTCAATGTCTTCAATTTTATTTTATATTATATCCTATCCATGCTAATTTCACCTCTTCCAATCATTTATTATCATTTGTATACCTATAAAGTTATATCCCTTTGATGTGCTTTGCTATAAAATATTCTTTCATCCACAGAAAGTCGGTTTTTATTGAAGGTATGTCTGTTCCTATATAGTGAATCCATTACAGAGAGTTCCCTTTAAAACATTTTTATTGAACACGACCGCGACTGCAACAACGTCAACGACGACGCGACGACGATGACGAGAAAAATGGCGATGGACTTGATGGCATAGAAAAAGAAAAGGGGAACCATAAAGCATCTTTCTTTCTCTCTGTACTCTGTACCTTTAACGCAAAAATCTAACCGCACAAATTCTTTATAGCGACTTTAGCTAAATGCAAAAATTAGAAAATAAAGAAAAACATATGAAAAACAAAAGGTATACCGCCATCATCCTCATAATATCAAAGTTAAATTCTGCCTCTATAATAAATTTATCATAAAACCCCAATTCAAAAAGTGCATAAAGACTCGTACTTCATGAAAAGACATACATACACGTACCGCATCACTTATGCTCTGTTCATATAAATACTTTTAGTCGAAGAGTCTATCTTTTATAAGTCTGAAGAGTTTCTTTTTTGTTTTAAAAATGTGCCATCTCGGGGACTTCAATACACTCAAATCGGGCCCTAAACAAAACATAACTATCCCTCAATCGTTCTTTTACAGACATTATCTTCATCTTCTTGCGAATTTCTGCATTTATGAGAACATGATATGATAATAGTCTGAGAAATATGGTTTCGAAAATTAATCAATTAAGGGAGGTCTTGAGAGAAATGGTTGCATAACCCGAAATTTAAATTAATTGGATGACTATTTGTTGCAAAAAAAAAACCTTTCAAAAATGTGTTTTTTTTTTAACAAAGTAGGTATAAGTTTTTGTGAAAGTTTTGTTTAGTAAATTTGTTTATTCGAAGATAATATGTCATTACAAAAAAGTTTTAAGCTATTTGGTCAATTTCTTGTAATTTAAAAAAATAATTAAAAAATACGAAATTTGTCACTTTCCAAAAACAAATATTTAAATAAAAGGATCATATTCAAACATCGGTCTCAAGCATATTGAAGCTCTAATCCCTACCTTTAAAATGGTATACGTTTTATATGTTTTATATGAATATGTACTCCTCTCCTGTTTTCCAATCATTGGGAATTCATTTGGCAGTTTTGAAAAGTTTTACAAAACCTCTCACTGGAGTTTTCATATAAACAAAAATAAAATTCAAAATCAAAAATATACTCCGAACATTTTGAAGCTAAAATGTTATTTATTCATGTGCAATTTAAATTTTGGCAACACATTATCCCGTGGTTAAGGTTCTTTGCAATCCGCTTTGCCTCTTAAATGAATCAAAAAAAAAAACTTTATCTACGTCAAAAATAATAATTTCTCAAATAAAGCTAAGTTTTTCAAATTGAATATTATGTCATGTCTGTTTTCAACGCTTTGTAAATTTTGTACGTACAATTATTTTCAATACGTATTTATTTGGCGTAAAATATTTTCAATTTTTCATTAAATTTACATAAGGTTTTTTTAATAAAAGGGTTTCTTTTTATAAAGTCCTTTTTATAAGAGTATCTGTCACTTGTGAACTTTCCATCTTTTGATAATTGACAAGTAAAAACTACGTCATTACTAAAAATGAAAACGCATCAACATTTGAAATTAATAAAATTCACCATAAAAATAGATACATTTTGCAGTAACTTCAGCTAAAATCTGAGCTAAATTTTGACAGAAGAACGTTTTGTAGAAAATACAATTGAAAGTAACTGTTCTCTAAAACATGATCTTAGCTCGAAATAAATACGCCGAGTAATCTATCAGTCCGCTTAATTTTGACAGCTCGATTATCTATTTAGTTCAGCGCAAAACCTGAACGCAACAATTTGTGCTTCTTTTTTACCTCCAAACGTTCCAAACTTCAAATTTGTGTTTCTTTTTTGGTTCTTATAGTCTTCTGAGCTTTCTTGAAATGCGATCTATGAACTCAGAATTAAGAAACTGAGCAGGCCAAGTTGAATGCTGAACATGAGCATCGGATCTTGATTCCCAATTTTTCTTTATAAAATAAATTGCTTGATTGTAATTAGTATTTCCATTTTATTTTGAGCTTTTAATTTCTGATTCTGTAGAAGAATATAGCAAGTTTGTAAATTGACAAATGTCAAAAAGTGACAATCAAGTGTTCAGTTGTGTTTCAAAAATAATTCTGAACTCTCAGAATATGTTCAGAGCTTGTTCGATATGCTCGGACTCTCTTCAGATCTCTAAGCTTAAAAAGAAAAAGTCCTTATTTTAGCGGCTTAGATTCTTTGCTTACTCTTACCTTGACTATGTATGTTTCGGAGAGAATTTCGTATGTAAACTAAATTTTAGCTCGAACGGCGTACTAAGCTTTACAATGAAATACAAGTCCAATGATTTTTCCAAAGAAATACTAGTTTTGTTTTAATATTAAATTGAAAATTCATATTGCAAAAGCCTGTACAGCATCGATTAGCAAATCGAATGTATTCAGCACTTAAACAGTACTGCACTGAAAGTATTCATCTGGACAAATTAAAGCTTCCGCCATTTTATATTATAAAAAGGAGGTGAAATAAAAAGACTCATTTATGTCAACAATGCATCTTGTAAAGGTTTGTTTGATTTATTAACCTCTTTGCGTTCTAAAAAAAAGTACAAAAAATGACTTAAAATAATAAATTGGGTGGCGCAACAGTCCGTTAAGAACTAAGTCTTAGTGACTTACAACTTTTAACCATTTCTGTGTGCGAGTAATGTTATCTGGAATGGAATGTTGTCAGTTTTAAATCAAATCTGAACGCTTAACTTGAGAAAGCACTTTTCATGACAAGAATTACTTTTTTTTTCAATTCCTCGCAAGAAGTAGTACAAGCAGGGATTGAACCCATGACCTTTTGGCATGGCAATCCAACGCACTATTCAAAAAATGACTCAATATTCCACAAAACTAGTACAACTTGTTTATCTTTTGATTTGAATAAGATTAAAGAAGGGTTTAAGCTAGTTAGGAGCAGAGAGAAAGAACTAATTATTATTAATTTTTGCTTGTGTTTCCCCCTTTAGACCCCAGTGTGTAAGTTCTTGCAAAAATTCGTCGTCTGTAACGGCCCTTAAACTTTTATTAAATAAAACAAAACAACATAACAAAAATAGATTCTTTTGAGACTTTTATTGCACCAAAGCCAATGTAACAGTAACACCAGGTTTTTGGCTAATCTGATCTGACAACCACACCAACGACGGCGGAGGGCGCTGGGTGAAGACCTACCAATGAAGCGACTACTAAATGCGCCTTCTTATAGTGTGCATGTGCATTGTGCAATATTGTGAATGAAATTCGCGTTCTATGAACATGCCCCAGCAGCGAAGTCTATAATGAGGTTTTTTCTGAGTAAGCTGGAACTAAGAAGACGTGAAAGAAGTGTTTATTTTAGGACTTTTTGCTCGTATCCTATTTCTTTTTTTTCTGTCTTTTAAAAATATCTTGTACAAGTTGACTTTTCAGTGCAGGGGTTAATTTCTTGTGCAATGTGCACCATGATCTCGCAGTAAACAAAAAAGTAGGAAAAAATAGAAAAAGTAAACAAAAATAGAATTTCAAAAAAGGAAAAACACTTTGAATCCGTTGAAGAGATTCAACTCTTCTTTTTCTTAACCGTATCTAACCATTGCCAGGGCCAGGACCCTTACACTTCACATTCAAATCTTCACACATCATCCTGTCCTCGCCCCGGCCGCCACTGCCAAAGAGTAGCTGGCTGCCATTTAAGTTTATTTGGCTTTCACATGATTGGTATTCATAGCGTACTCAGTGAGTGGGACAAAGGATTCAAGATTTGTCTGCTTCTTCTTCTGCGACGCGTTGTCATAAAGCCTCCGTCAGCCCCGTTGTCGTCGTAAAGTCGTCGTCGTCGTAACGTCGTTGTCGTCTCCGTCTGGTCACCAGATGGTCTTGAGTTGACTATCATCCACCGTTTGGAACTCGTCGTATGACACCTGATTGTTGTTTGGCAAAAAGGAAATCCTTTTCTTCTTTTCAATCTCAAGTAGATGTGTTATTCTAAGGTGTTATTGTGAATCTCATCACTTATGCAGTAAGAAGAATCAGAAAAACAAAAACAGGACAAACCTTTTTTACTGTTGTCAATGGTGGTAACGTGCGTGACTGAAGATGGAGAGTAGTTAAGGGTATAAACACATGAGTACCTATAGTTACGTGAGTTTGGATGAAAATGATAATAATGAATGAATTTAAATAAATATTTGTTCACGAGGTACCTATGTACTCGTAGGTACATAGATAAATGCTGAGATGAAGATGAATATATGGATATGAATGACACAAGAGTGTGACAATGAAAAATATACTAGCATAGAGATGTCACTTTTCTCATCATGAACATCAAGCTGAAATTGACCATCGAAATGTGTGAGAAAATTTTATAATTACCAATGTCAATGTAAACGAACCTACTTTAGTTTGACATATGCAATGTATGATTGACAAAGGAGCCATTGAACATGTCACTGGTGTAACGGTGAGAATTTTGATGAAGCATCGCGCTGCTTCTTCATCAGGAAGTCTATATCCACCTACATTTGTTGATTGAAGTGGTTTCTTTGAAGTAAAACAATAAACAATGTCTTAAGACTCATCAAAACAAGGTTCTAAGGTAAATAATGGATTTGAAATGTTTATACATTTTCAATAGGGTAGGTCAATGATTAATTATTATCAATGACAGTTTGTGTGAAATATGAAAAAATGCCATTTTTGATCATTTGAGCAACGTATGTATTCACTTTTTACAAAAATCAAATAGCACAGCGAACAGGTATATTTTTATCATGGCTTAGATCTTCCCATAAACGCATGTAACACATTTGTTTAACTTACTAGCTGAACGCAATGGTGAAGCTGAAGTTAAAGTTTGTGGCACTGTCAAAGTTGAAAAGTACGAAAACAACCCACAGCGCCACAATGTGAATTTCAAGCCGAAGCTGAAGCTCAAGTTGGGTGATTTTTGACTTCATGCTGCAAAGATTTTTTACATTTGTATGGTTTATATAGATAGTTGAGGGATCAAGTTGAAAACTTTAAACTGGGTGAAGTGTCTTGTTGAGCTTCCCTATTGTGGAAGTCCCTTGCTTCAAAATGCGCGTTTTTAATGACAGATTCTGCTTCGAGCGTTTTTTAAGCTTCAAGCTGCACCCATTGTGTTTAGGGGGTTAATATTAATGTTTTTAGCATTTGGAAAATGGTGTTACCTACCACATTTTTTGCACATCATGTCACAAGTGCCACTTATAAACGTGCCCCTTGTTAAATGACATATTTTAGCATACTTACGTTGTTTGGAATTAAAGGCATCAAGAAAATAATTTATTTTTTGGAAATTCTTAATTTTTTTTTTAAATGCAATTACTATAAGTTATTGAATAAATAAACCTACAAAATCCCTCGTAACAAGTTTATGATGATTTAAAACATTTTTAAATTTGTAATGTCATATAAATGGAGACAATTTTCCATATCACACTAAATGTAATTAATGCAGTTATTTAACAAATTATACCTTGACATACAAATATCAGAAACTAAAAATGTTTTAGCCCTTGTAGCACATTCTAATTCATTGCCAATAGGTACCTTGTAAATCTTTTGCTTTTCAATACCTTTTAAGGAAATCAAACTATTCTAACTATCCTCACCTCTTCTGAACCTCTCTTGTTTTCCCAACACAAATTCTTCCTGGTCTTATAGAATTGTATCTATCGTAAGCAATCAAGAAAACCACGCCAAAAAAAGTATCCTTCTCACACATCTTTAATATAATTTCTTTTGCCATCATCTCAAAATAGAAAAACAAAAATAAAAAACGAACATTTCCCTTAGGCTAATTATAGACGCTAACCTCGAAAGGAATTTTTTCTATTTCCAAACCAATCATTTGACAAAGAAGGAGGTGCAAGGCCCCCAGACTACAGGCTCCAACATAATATAGGTACTCCTCTCATAAGCTGTATATGTAGATACCTCTCCATAGTCCATAATAATAATAAAGCAACTTGTCTGCTGTTTGCAGATGAATTTTCCGCCAGCATGCGAAAACGAATCCCTCATCGACTTGGCTATACGTTGTTCATAAAGCTAACCTAAGCACAATAAGATGAAAAAAAAAGTCTCAGTCTCAGGGTTTATTATATTATTTGTGCGAAGTAACGTAGGTATAGATATTGTATAAGAAGGTGCACGCGTGCGCTCAACTGGAGTAATGTCTTACAGGCTAGGCGCCAGTATTAATTTTCCACTTAGATTCGTTCGATGGAATTCCTAAACATAATTCATATGCAATTAACAATTGGCTATGCGGGTTCGAGCTGTCTTCAGATATACACGCCTTGAATCCATACATTCTAGTTTCTAAACGCGATCGAAGCGATGTGATGACGACGACGAGGACGATTACTTCGACGACGACGACGTTAAGTCGTCCTCAATGCGACGACGACGTTAAAAACGACAACGACAACGACATCGACAACAACGCATGGTTCCAGCCTACGACCTTTTACACGTCGCGGTCGCGTACGGACAAATGATTTTCATGTACAAGCACTTTGCGCTCCAAGAAAGAATATTAAGGCTTGGCAATATTCTATTCTAAGACTGGAATTGCATACCAAATCGAATTGGTTCCATCACGTTGTTGAAGGGTACCTAACCTAATAGAATTTTCCTTGGAACAGCCTCTAGCTCTGATATGGGGAAGAACGAAGAAGGGCTTTGTCGCTTAAAGCTGTGACGATACGATGACGATGGCTGTTGCATATTAACATTATAATATAATCTCTGGAGGCTGGTCTGGTGCATCCCTAAAATTATCATAGCCAAGCATGTGTCCAACAATGTCCAAAGACGAACAAATCTGTGTGTAAGGTGTCCTAGGTCCATTCCATTCGACAGTTTCCGTCGTGGTGTCCAGTTGAAGTGGTTATTGCACTCTCTAGCACGAGCATCACAGCCTCAAGTACCAGCACCATCACCAGCTCCAGACCAAGTTCAGAGCCGAGAAAGAGAGGCGGCAAGCATGTCATTACGGATGATGGTGGAATATAATTTTATTTATTTATGCGTGATGTGTATAGCTATCCGTATCCGAGAGGTTGCTTTTGGTTGATGATGAAAGTGGGATGCAAATCTCGGTCCAAACCGGAGTCCGGTAGTAATTGTAGGATTTACATGCGACGAGAGACAGGACAGTTAAAGGTACACGTAGACACGCAGCGATCCGATCTGTCTCGAAAGAGAGTTCTGTTTTGTAACCGCATTGTCCAGACATATGCAAATTCGTTTGGGATTTGTTTGATTTTAAATTTGTATGTTTAGACTCTGAGAATTTGCCGGAAGATTGTTTTCAATCATCCGGGACAGCATCGCATCGTAGAAGTGACGTTGGACCGTTTAAAAGGTTGACAAGTTGCACACTTGACATATGTATACTGGATGTATATAATATTTACAGTAGGCAAATTTTCTTCCTCCAATATTCTGGAAAGAGATTGTCATTCATTAAAATACAAAGAATATTTCCAAGAATTCAATTGTACTGTAGGCAAGATGAGCACGGTTAATAAGGACACGAACGATGTTCGAATTATAGAAAATGATCGCGATTGCATTTTAGTTTCTTCAAAAACGAATGCTTTTATGTCCACCTACTTTCCAGCTGAGGTACTAATCGTCGGTCGGTACAATTCGGCATTCTTTCCTATTACAATCAAAATTTAGTTGAGTCATCACCAACTGACATATGAAATAACGTATGTCAAATATAAATTGATCTAAATGTCATTTGTGTTACTTCTGTAAATCAAGAGTACACGATTACATTCCAAACATTTTTCTCGCAATCTTCCACATTCCACGAGTTCATTCATTTTCCAAGCTAATATGGATACTACCAAACTACCTTACCAACTTCTTTATTTTTTCTTAAAACCTTTTACCGTTTAAATTTTATTACATAATCCCAGAATGCGTCACGTTTTCGTAACATTAGGCACCTTCATCAGCATCGCTAATGGTTTATAAAATATCATTTTCTGCTGCACTTTTACTTTCATTCTTATTTATTTTGTGTGGTTTTGTTTAGTAGCGCAGATATCAAAATATACTTTAAATATCCACCACATGAATTTATTATATCACATTCTCATTCGTATTATATATAGCTTACGAAAAAAATCGTGCCCTTTCAGGAGATTTCAAATTTCAAATTTTATAAAATATTTGACAGCTCGCCACTGAATGGCTTACAATAATAATATTGATTACCTACTCCTGCTTTCAAATATAGACTAGACCGAAATCGAGGTTTACAAATTTTGAAGTAAATAAAGTTCGGTTTCAGTTCCGTATATGCATTTTATGTAGAAGGTATATGTATCATTACTCTCGTCGTTGTCGTTGTCTAAGTTCGTCGTCGTTTCAGCAGTCACGGTGACAGCCACAGTCAGATCAATGGCTATTGTCTCTCCGACGTCGTCTGTAAAGACTTTTTTCAACTCTTTCTTTTCTTTTGTAAAAATGCATATATCATAATCTTTTTTTTCTTGTTCTGTGTTTCTTTATGTCAATTCTCATTTTTCGTTGAATTATTGCCAAATAATGAACACATACATATGTATATTAAAATATACTTATTTCACTTTCTAAACGTGCATCGAGATCGAGACGCCCTCTACTTTCGATCCCTCTGTTGAACCGAAACTGAGCTGTCATCTTAAATGATGGGTGACACACAAAGAAAGGGCCAAGTGCAAATGTCACATCCACATATTAACCATCACCACTCAACTACACAACAACAGCAATAAGAACAACACTTTTCACCAAGTTGTCGCCAGATTTTTGGTATCCCTTTAGATTTTGGCGCCTGACATTTGCAATCTGCATTTTGGTGTGTCTCGCTTGAATTGTCAGATTTTAACCATAATTAATTTGGTCAGCTTTCTTTTCTTTCATATAAAAATATTTTTATATTTTTCTTTTTTTGTTGTTGATGATGATTTCTTAACGAAACTTTTGTTGCATGTTCACATGCACCCAAGAAAGTATCAAGTGCATAGGATTATACGATACGAGTTCCTATAATACGTGCGAGCTGTCAAAATGACAAATATTTACAATGTTCGTTGGTGGCGGATTGAGATTGAGATGGATTTTTATTTTCTTCTTCTTTCTTTAATTTTAGGCCTGCTTTCTTTGTGTATTCAGGCTGAGTGTATAGAACATGTATGACTTTATTGAGAAATGAAACAAAAAGTGAAAAATCTGTTTGATTTAACACCTACAATTTTATGGGAGAAAGAAATATAGAATGAAAAGGCTTGTTTTTTTTTATGTGTGAATTTTTGATTGCTAGGTTTATTTTTGGTTTAATCTTTTATTCATAAGTTGAATCTTGAATGAAGTTTTGAAAAAAGAAAGATGTAATAATAGCTTTATAACACCTCGTATAGTGCAACTTATAGCTAATGTGTGAGAATTATGTTATAAATTATGCACAAATTGTGGTGACAATTTGACAGTTTTATATATAGGTACAAATTATAATAAAGTGTTTATTACGAAAGAAAACTTTTCGTCGTGTGTGGGATTGTTTTTTTTAAAGATTTCAAATATTGTTTTGTATTGTGTATTTATTATAATTTGGTGCATTGCTTTAAAAATGAATAATTCATCCATGTAACTGAATTGTTAGACTAGTTCCTTGCTAAGATCTGTGGTCATTATATTTTTAAACCAATTTTAACTTTGAATCAATTGAATGTACTTACTTTTTTGGCAGCTGCCTGTCAAACCAGTAAAAAACTCGACGCGTTTAGATTTAAACATCAGTTAGTTAGTTCAACTTAACCACGTTTTCACTTAAACGACTAGTCTCAATTAATTCTGATGTAAAATTAAGTAATAGTAAAAGTATACAAGAGCTTAATTTTGCTCTAACATCATATTTTCAGTTAAGTTAGATTAATTATTTTGGTGCCCTGTCTTTGAATTACAAGTTGAAAATTTTGACAGATGCTTGTCAAATTCGATGCAAAATTGAATGTTGTTAAAGTGCTTAAGAGCTTATTTCTGCTTAGACATTTATTCTCTATTGAGATGGCTGAATTATTTGAATGATTTGGCTTTCGATTGACTGGATACGAATTTTTGACAGATACTTGTCAAATAGCAACAAGCTTTGTGTTCAATGTGTTAACTGAGTATGCATATTTATCAGTTTAGTAAAATAACGACTGGTTTCAATAAATTTGGTACTTTTAATTAATGGATTAACTATTTTGACAACTATCAAAGTTAGTATAAAACTGAATGAGAGTTAAAATGATCATCAAATAAAATCAGCTTTAGATTTTGAGTTGGCTGAATTAATTTGCTGAGTCAACTTACATAGGTGCTTGTTAAAAAGCTGTCAATTTCTGAAATATATTCTTTGGTCCAGTAAAATCTTCATTTAGTTTGCTCATTTCTTGGTAAGTTAAAAGTTAACATTGGATTGACTGCACTGAAATTTTGACAGATGCGTGTTTTAAAACTGTCAAATGTTATTTCAAATTGGACTACAGTAAAAAAAAACACCTATAACAAACAAAAATGATAAGCCACTCAGCACAGCACATCACAGTGAGTACCATCCCATCTTTACTTTCCCCTTCTTCCACAGTTTCACAGCCTAGTTTATGTATCAATTGCAATTGGAATTGGTGCATATGCTAATCTGTGTTTCAGCAGATTATTTCAATTGAATTTACTGTTTTGCATCACAGGGTCGGATCGGTTCTCATCACTGCTAAAGCATAACACTAGCAGTGAAGGGTATTGATAATTATTCTGTGTTTCAATTCAGTGAATTTTATTTTGTCATCTCTATCTGTATTGGTTTTAGTAATTTTTTTATTTGCAATGACTGGACAATTCAGAGTAGATTATTGTAATATTCGTGCGCTAAGGGCAAATTTTTTATTGGCGTACCGCCATACTGTTTCATACAGGCCAGCTGTTTTGGCACTAATTGAAACCCAAGTAGGTGAGGATTCCGATCCTGCTGAATTTTTTATTCATGGGTATAGCTTAGTGCCTTTATTCTTTTCCCACCATGGCCTCGCCATATACATTAGGAATGATGTTGCTTATCAGCTCTTACCACAATATGGTCTTTGCACCAATTCCTTTTTTAATTATATGTGGTTTAAATTCTCCGTAAATAAGCAAATCATTGACTACTGCTTCCTTTATCGAAGCCCAAATTTAGACAGAGTATCAACTTCTCGTGAATTTGATGCTTTGTCTGACTCCATCCAAAGAATTGTTTCGTCCTATCCTCGCACTGAAATCGTTGTAACGGGCGATTTCAATGTACACAATTCTTCATGGCTTCAACATTCAGGCCAGACAACACCCGATGGAGTGTGTGCAGAAATCTTCGCTGAGTTGAACCACCTAACTCAGCTGGTCAACGAGCCCACCCGAATATCGGACGTTGAAGGTCGAGCAGAAAACACTCTTGACTTGTTTCTTACCTCTGACCCTGATAAGTACACTGTTAGTGTTCTATCTCCTCTAGGCACATCTGACCATTGTGTCATATCAGCTAATTTCTCGTGTAAAAACTCTCCAGTTAAAGAAAGAGCTCCTACGAGAACCGTTTGGCAATACGAGAAAGCCAACTGGGATGGTCTCAATAATTACTTCAGGATCTTTAACTGGTCACTTTGCTTCCTCGATAGTGACGTTGACGCCAGCGCTGATATGATCACAAGTTTAATTCTCCTGGGAATGAGAACTTTTATTCCGAATAGGGTTAAAAGTATCAGACCTAAGGAAAACGCATGGTTTGATGCGAGCTGTAAAGAGGTTATTAGGGCCAAAGAGCTAAGTTTCCGTTGCTATAAAGCCAACCGTACTGAGGAAAGCCGGAAAAAGTTCAAACAAGCCAGGAAGACCTGCAACGCCCATATTCGACGAACCAAATTTTTACATGACCAAAAATTACGGCAAAAAATACTGCAATGTCCCAAAGGCAGTAAAAATTTTTGGTCATTTGTAAAAAACATGAGGAATTCTTCATCTTCTTCGGTTCCTACGCTCGTTTTCAATGACACTCCATTTGTTAGCTCTTTAGAGAAAGCTAATCTCTTTGCTAGGCAGTTCGCCGCCAATTCTACGCTGCCAGTGAGTGTTATGACTCCGCCTGTACTTGAGCGAGTTAGTGATTCTATGGGACCAATCTTTTTTCACACTCGTACTGTGGCCAGAGTCCTAAGAGATCTAAACACACATAAATCCGCTGGTCCGGATGGTATCCCCGCTATTGTTCTGAAGAGGTGTTCTTCAACGCTGGCAAAACCACTGCGTAAGCTTTTTCATCTGTCCTACTCCTCAGGTCTCGTTCCGAGTGGATGGAAAACTGCATTTGTCCAGCCTATTCCCAAAAAAGGCGAATCTTCCTCACCCTCTAATTATCGACCGATTGCACTTACGTCCCTTCTTTCCAAGGTCATGGAAACGCTGATAAATTATCAGCTTAAGAAATATCTCGAAGACCGAAAGCTTCTTAATGACCGGCAGTACGGCTTTCGCAGCAATAGGTCCACTGGTGATCTCATGGTTTATCTCACCGAACAGTGGAGCAAATCTTTACATTGCTTTGGAGAAAGTAAGATTATTGCACTTGATATTTCAAAAGCATTTGATAGGGTTTGGCATCAGGCCCTCTTATCGAAAATGCGTGCTTTCGGTTTTCACGAATTCCTGCTTCATTGGATTAGTAATTACCTTTCGGATCGTTCAATACAAGTAGTATTGGATGGGTTCAAGTCTGAAAACCACAAAATAAATGCTGGTGTGCCCCAGGGCTCTGTTCTATCTCCAACACTCTTTCTCATTTTTATTAATGATCTCCTGTCTGCATCTTCTAATCCAATACATTGTTTCGCTGACGATAGTACTCTTAGCTTTTCATATTCGTTTTCAGACTCACATCCCTCTTCTTCGGATGTGGAACTGCAACGACAAAATATGATAAGTTCATTAAATTCCGACCTAAACAGCATTCTACAATGGGGATTAAAAAACCGCGTGGAATTTAATGCTTCGAAAACGCAATGCTGTCTTGTATCGTTAAAGCGAGATATACCCCAATTGCCATTATCCATGGATGGCACTTGCATCGGGGAGACTGAACATCTCGATATTCTCGGTATGTGTATCACCAACCACCTTTTGTGGAACGAACACATACGCGATGTCGCCAAAAATGCCGCAAGATGTTTGGGTTTTCTAAGGCGATGCAAGAAGTTTTTCTCCCCCTCAGATCTGGCTGTTATTTACAAGACTTATATACGTCCAAAGCTTGAGTATAACTCCCATATCTGGGCTGGTGCTCCTGCAACTTACTTAAGCCTTTTGGATGGTATTGAACGTAGAGCATTTAAATTGATAGATGACAATATCATCATAAGTTCATTTACTACGCTTGAACATCGTCGTAAGGTCTCTTGTCTGACTCTTTTTTACCGTTACTTTAACGGCTTATGCTCTAGTGAAATAGCCAGTTGCATTCCCCCCCTTAAACAGTTCAACCGTAATACTCGCGCTTCTAGGAATGCTCATCAGTATACCCTCGAGCCCAACTTCGGCCGTACTGTCAAATACAGAGATTCGTTCTTTAGCCGTACTACGCGAATGTGGAATGCCTTACCACACTCTGTCTTTCCTAGTCATTGCAATATTCAGGAATTCAAAACCAATGTGCACCGACATCTCCTTTTAAACCCTCTCTCCTCTTCCTAGTGCTCACACTGTGCATCTGCATAATAAGGGTAGTAATATCCCCTTGAGTGTTTGCTTATTATAAAAAAAAAAAAAAAAAAAAAAAAAAAGAGGCTCATTTCTGAATATAATAATTGACTTCGTACAAATCCAAGTCCATAATGTATGATTTATACTAAAAATTCAGTGCCCATAGGTAGGTTTAACTTGATACAAAGAACCCAGACCAAAATATCATATTTCTCCACCAACAAAACAATAATATCTGATAAATTGCTTAACCACCTTCTATAAATATAAACTTTATACTTTATTGCTTCGTGAACAAGTTTAAAAATCAGCACTTTTGCCAATTATGGAAACAGTCCAAACACACGGGGATACCTCAGGTTACATGAAGCCATTACTTAAAATCGAAAAAATACCAAAAAGAGACCGGCAAAATAAAAATAAATAAGTAAACAATACAATAAAATCAAAACAATTCCACAAACAAGTGACTTTTAAATAAAAATGAAAACATTGCATTTTCGAATTTGTGTTTTTTTTTCGTTGTTAAATTGAACGCGTTCGTTGGCTTGAACCTGCATATCTACATAATGTGATGTGTACATACCCTAATTGCTTACAATGCTTTTGATTTTATTTCTTTTTTGTTTTGCTGTCTCTGTCAAGCACAATAAATTGCTGAAAATCAGGTATTACCAGACATGAATTATTATTTTGTCGGCACAGTTTCATAATTCATTGCAATCTTCACCAAAAATAACTGCGATGGCATTTCTTTGGGCTAAAAATAGAATAAGTAGGTAGATGTCATGATTTAAATTGGAAGAAGACTTGTTTAAAGTGGTACATCAATTTTGAAGATGCAACCATGTAATTTTTGTTTCTCTGGGTATATCATCCACCTGTGTGTCATTATTATATGCGTTACCAAAGTAACTGGTTTTTATTTTGGAATTTTGGGAATGGAAAGCGAAGTATAATGCATACCTACCATAAAACATAGCGGTACAATGGAATCAATGCAAAATTGTGTTCCATTTTTAATATGGAAATAATAATAATTTGGTTGTAAATTTTTAATGTTCTTTTCGATTGGTAGTCCGGGACTGCAATTGACTGCAATTACACAAACGTGTTAATGCTTCTGGTTTCGAATTTCGTTTCAGATTCAGAACAAATTTCTCTTAATTTTGTTACGAGAACTATCATTTTGGCACCAATCCATAATCCTATAGGGTATTCCAAAATATATAACTTCATAACTTTGACAGCTCAAGAAGTGTCACTGTTCTTTTCACATTTTATAACAAGCTCTTTTGCTTTTGGAAATAGAACTGTCATCTACTAAGCCATAAAGTTCTCCATTCACAAATGACATTTCTATAAACTTCATAATTTATTGTTTTTTTTTTTAAGTTTGGACAACTCAAGAACTGTCATTTTTTAAGTCTTTTCTATTTTGAGCTTAGTTATCCACAAAATGCAAACTTTATCTCAGTCATACTTCAAACTTACATAAAAACCCGCATCGACGAATTTAACTCTATGTGTGAGGGTGTAAATTTGTCTGTGCAATATTTCTGTCATTTAGTTGCATGAATTTGCAAACTCAAAAGTCACCTTCTATGTAATAAAAATACCTAATACGTACTCTTGACATGACATACTAACAAAAAAGGGAGTGATTATTGCCTACACAAACTCACTGAAGTTCAGTATTTTGTTCACCCTCTCTTTCTTGCATATGTTACACTGTCATATTATCAATTTTGCTTGCCTCTTAGATAGATTTCGAAACTACAAGTGTTACAGTGTAAGAGTTAAAAGTGTCATAGAGTTAAAGTGGCATGCAACAAATTTATCTATCAAAAGTCTACAGAAAAAAAATATAACCAGATGTATGTATGTATGTATATACGTACAACACTCGAAAAAGTTGTTGAAAATTCCAAAGAACGTTGAAAACATTTCAACACTCTTTGATTTAACAGCAACTTTATGAATGACACTTCCAGCGGGTAATGCACTCTAATGGAACGAAATAAGATATTTGTCATGACAGTTGACGTTTTTCTATTTCCTTAATGCTGTGCAGCAATAGCAACAGCAGCCACAAAAAGTGTGTTGCAGCAAAGGCTCAAGATATAAACACATTCACACTCTTATGTATGTATACGCAGTGGGGGAGATTGTCAATTTATTTAAGACTGCAAGTTGAAACGATTTTTCGACTCAATTTATGACATTTATCTTTTGACATTCACATTTAAACTTACATATTATATATAATGCACTTGAAGTATATGAAGGTATTATTTACAAACAGACTCATGAATTCATGATAATATTGATAATAAATTAAAATGTATAAGAATTACTTAAAATTGAAAGGAGGAACACAATCAGTGTCCCAAATTAATGGACTAAACTATCAATGTCTTGGGTCGTGTATAAGTTCTTATCATTGCGTATAGTAAGTGGCATTTTGTTTTCATCAGCTGTTGTTGATACATTATGCAGTTACTACTGGTAGGTAATGCAGTGTTTTTTTGGTTGAAGGTTTCAATTTACACTGACAGGGGGTGTTTTAATGACACGTTACATCACAATTGAATTCGTTTTTGGTATAATACGTATGTAATTACCAGGGCTACTTTGACTTGGAAGAAATGTAACGATATCATTAAATTTTAATGGTCTGTACCTACGACATTGAGTACAAGGATCAATATAAATGAGTATAATAATACACGTTTTTGGATTATCGCGTAATATTTAATTTACTTACGGCGCGCGTTAAAGGGTTTTAATAAATAAGTTGTGATTTCAGTTCGAGTTTAAGTTCAATTTCCATCAAAAACTTATCTGAGACAAATTCTGGAAATAACATTTTAAAATTAAGTTCTGTCAAAATTGCTGTCAATTTTTGACAGCAAATCGAAAAAAATTATTTTAAAAATTCTACATGTACTTTTTTCGAAACAAGAAACTTTTCGAGTTTGGAAAAATGTATGTATAAATGAAGTTTTCTTGGCAAAACAAAAAAAATTGTTATTTTCCACTATGCGGAAACTGACGTTTTATTGAATTATGTATGTCTGTATCTGTTGTGAAAATGTCAGGTGTAGTATTTGATGCATTCTTTTCAAATATATATAAAATTCATCTATAAGTAAAAGCTTTTAGACAGATTATAATGCTAAATAATATGAACATATTAAATGTTAAGTTCGACAGTTATAAACGTCAAAAATATTATCTACTTTGAGACAACTTACAATTGTTGATTATTTTTAGATTTAAACATAAGTTGTTACTTATTTTCATTTTGGTGTTTGTATTTTTAAATCCGTCAGTTTTAAGTTGACACGTATTTCAAGTCATCGTTTACAGCATTGCGTATTGCCAATGTTAAAAAGTACTTCCAGAGTTGCTGCAATAATTAAACAAGACCAGTAATTTATACTTTTTCTTTCTTTCATAAACATTTTAAGGCTATATTTGTAAAGTGTGACATCTTTTGAGGATTGTTTGCTCACTATTTCCGAATACTTATGCTTTCTTACAATAACAAGCATTTTAGTACGAATTTGACAATAGAAAAACTGGGTTATAATGGAAGAACTGATGACGTTTCTCTAAATTGAACTATTTCTTTGTCATTGAGTTAGAACATTGATTTCATCTATTTGTTTTATTTACAAAGAGTACGAATTTATTGCTTATAAAAGTAGACTTGACATTGAACTTTTAGTAAATAAACATTTAGGGAATATTGACAACTTTTCGAGCCATGAATGGCAATAGAAATTTCTAAATTGGAAGAACAATAAGTACCGATTCCGAAATTAAAATCTACATTAAGTCAGTGTTGCTGCATAAATAAAGTTGCAGTTGTTAAATTTGAATAATTATGGTAGGTATGTCTACACTATTGACAACTTGAGTACGACTAATGTGAAAGTGAAAAACCTAAAATATTTACATTTTTTAAATTGTGTACCACTTTTTAGACAGAAAAGTGTTCTGTATAAAGATATTAAATAAAAGAGAGTGTCAAGATCTTAAATAAAGTCATTATTGAAGCCTTAAGCTATTTCTTTAAAAGTACTTCCGATATTTTTCTGATAAATCACTTCTGGTTGAAATTTTTGACCTGAAAAGCGTTAGATCTTTAAGAATTTCGAACTGACATTATAATGATTCACGTATGTAGTAGTATGTCGTCACAACATTAAAGGTTTTTTAAGATTGATCGTCAAAGCGTTCTTACGCCACCATCATCAGATTCTAGCTGACATTCTCCTTCAAATTAGAAGTGGAAAACAAGAAAAGTTCATGTCAGGTTCTTGATTTTTAAAACAAAAAGTGCCTCACGCTTTTTAAAAAAGAAAAATCAATTCGAACTCAAACTCGTGTCCAAAGCGCGCACTTACTCACTTAATGTCCGTCCGATAAACGGAAATCGTTGTCGACATCTTCCGAACGCTAAATGAATCCTAGCAGCCTATAGCTAGAGTAAAGGCACACTCACTCGTACCTATTATAATATCTTTTTTCTCAATCAACCGGTAGTGCAGTGCAATGACGAACGGTGAGGGCAGGAGCTGATGAAACTGAAGCCTTTGAACTATTTATCGTTCACGCACAATTATTCTACCTCATCCGTTATAGTCCGAACAAAAAAAATACATGTAACTTGTTTTCGTGTCTTGATGCCTTGAGACGAGAAAAGGTATGTTATAGAGTTGGGTTAGTCTATTATGAAATAAGGAAGGATCGTCGTCCGTCGTGAAAACGTCGTCGTCGGCGTGTCGCTCGTCGTTGTGGTGTTGTCAGGTTGGCAGGTGACTTCGCTATCTCTGACAACGATGCTTGGGTAATTTGAATATCTATCCAACTTCACTGACCATTCGGAGCGACCGACGACTGTGGATGTTGAGTGTAGAACAACTTCAACCAGGCTCCAGCTCAGCTTAGATATATGACTAAAGGCATAGTCTTCTAAGTCTTGATTTAGATCAGTTCATGATGTGATTTTCTACACACCGGCTAGTTCTGTTAAAAGTGCTAAAAAGTATGCGAGGTTATACCTACATATGTATAATAGACGCAATGAAGCTACAAAACAACTTCTGGAATACGAATAAGAGTACAAGTATGTATGTATATATGTAGGTATACAAAAGTTTCGTGAGATTTTAATTAAAAGATAAATTGCTATGTCATGTTTTAAATGGCATAATATTGCTGGAAGACCTACTAAATGAATTTAAAATAGAAACGAAAACAACAACAACATTAAACAAAAAAAAATAGCTTAAAGTTACTTTTCTAATTTAAACTGTTTTTATTCAAAACACATTTTTAGTCTGATTTGTTTTTATTTTTGAAAAATTGGTTCAGATCAAAAGATTAGCAAAGTGACGCCACATATAAGTAAGTAAAGTCTGATTTTCAGACTGGACTTTGAGACAAGGAAATCTTGAAAATCCAGAAAGCAATTTAACGTAGACGAAGCACTCTATACTTCTACGAAGATGTTTGGGTTCATTAGAATGTTGTTTGATTAACCATGTACCGAGTATGAAGTGACCGACCATTAAGTAACTGGAAGTAGTTAAAGAATTTAATTGCGAAATTCTTCCTTCATTTTAGGTAGGAATAAATGTGACAACATCCAGTTTTTGGGTTTAAAATCACGACTTCACTAATTTTGATGAAATAAATACCAAACATGTCTAATGCATTTTTCGAAACTTTCCTTTGAAAATGTATTGCACTAAAGTCTGTGGGTGCTAACAAGCTCTGAAAACATTCAAAATATTTAAAATCCAAATCGTACAGCTTGAATAACAGAAAGCAATCTTTAAGTTGAGATGTTTCATTCAATTTGTTACTCTTTAGCATTTTTGACAGCTGGAGTTAAGCTTAGAACACATGACATTAAAACTTTTTTTTAAGGAATATCTATTAAAACAGGATATTTTTCAAAAAGACGGAATACGAGTATTTCCTATACTTTGTTTATTTTCTAAAATTAATGTTTGGTTTTTCTTAATTTGGACTAAAAAAAGAGAAACCTTATAAGATTCAAACCATTAATACCATTTTTAACACAAAAATGTCGTTTTTTTTCGAAATCATAAATTTCTTGGTTGTCAAACTTCTAAGGTGCAAATATTTTTTAGGTAGAACACAAAACTTGTGTTGTTAAGAATCAAAAGAAACTTTTTTTTAGCAACATAACAAACTGCAAATTGGGACTGCTGAATTATTGAAAAGTATTTTATTCGAAATCGAAATGTCAAAAAATGAAAGCATTAAAAGTGACAGATAATCAAATATCCTCTTACCGAGAAACCCTATATTTACATAATTGTTATCAGGTTTGATTGCACTCCCTTGTTGCCCTGTTAATAATTCTTAAATATAGTTATTTTATTATTACAAAGTTATCCTTAATCAACCGTTAATTTGTTAATCTTATTAGTGACATGTTTTTTCTTCAATTCATTTAACAATTTTCTTGTGAAGTTATCCAAGCCCTGTTTCAAAGTCTATAATAACGATTTTACATGCTAATTAGTTTATGCCCTATTTAGGCCCTAGTTCATACAGGACTGTAGCGCCACCTTAAGTAAGATTAGTAGTTTATGCATAATAGCTAAATTACCTTTAATTAGGCCTTAATTAGTAGTTGTGTTTAATTTAAGAATTTCTTATTTCTTAAGCTTGAAAAATCATTAGATAGATTTTCGAAAACACTGTTTATAATATTTCTACAGACATTGTCTTTATTTTTAACTTCATTCGTCCGACAATTCCACAAACTATACGCTAAATGGAATTGACTTTAACTCATTCGGAAATACTCCTCCACCTAGAATATTGATGTCCCCATTATTCAATTCTTATTTAAACACTAAAGAGTTTGTCCTATATTTCATTCAACTCAAAACGATTGCCATACCATACCATACCTTGATGCAATAATAACTACTCATCCTCCGTCATTAGTTCTCTCCATTCCCAGGGGGGCTTGAACTAAAAACGAAAATAGATCCAGAACAGAGCTCATATAGATGCACAAGTACGACATTCCCTTTTGAGGTTTTAGCAAATATTTTTATAATAAATAATGATTTTTATCTGTAGCATGGTTATGTGCCCCGTGGTAGCAAGAATATATACACTTGCACTTAGGAAATATTAATTTCAAATGCAAAACTCGATACGGAAGCGGGACAATTTTAGTTGTTTTAGCTTCCTTAGGGATTGGATAGGATAGAGCTCTGAGCAGCAAACATAAGATTGATGTATCTTTAAAAAATAGAACACCAGAGAATATAAAATGACCCAAATAAAGTAATATAGGGAAATGGGATAGAATATATTTGTTTTATTTAAAAAATTGAAGATTATATCGTTTCTAACCTACATCTTTTGGTTCTATTATTTTCAGGAAGCTCAACAGATCTCACACCCTCATTGTTGGGTATTTATGACACACTCACTGGCAGCCTCGTTGAAACTACCCCAAAAAAACAGAGAAGCCTTCCAGATCTCACCGAAGATAAGAATGAAGAAGACACAACCAACAATCAAAATCTAAATATCGAAGAAAATCTCGTCACTTCGAAAACATCAATTCTTGACGAATCTGATGCTGAACAAGAATCAGCTCTGAAATTCGACAGAAATGAAAAATTTAGTCACAGTAAAATTTGTTTTATTTCACAAAATATCCAAAGACTCCTGCAACATACCGATTCAGTGAAGAAAATCGATGGTGATGCCATAAGACAGCAGAAAATAAGTCAAGAGCCCAAGGTGGCTCTTAAGTTTGTCAAAAAGAATCAATCCAAACATCAACTGTTTATTCCGCTGTCGAAAACAACTTCGAAAATCACTCAATCTAGTAAGGAACTAGTAGAGACTTTAAGCTCGAGTACCGAGTTCTTGGATAATATTGGAAGTGGTGGTCTGGGGCGTGGAAGAAATTATCCACCAAACACTCCGAAGCAATTCGACAGTGAAAAGACTCCAACAAATGCAACAAATGAAGCTTTTAATTTCGAAATTGCAACACCAAAGAAGACGACTCCTGTCACACCGCCTTCGTTGCTCGACACCGACGAGGATGTTATCGAAGTTGATAAAGTAATGGAATTGGGAGCCCTCTACGATCGAGACACCAATCCTAAGATGGCCGACGTTATCGAGGCTTATAACTATTCGGTGGGTTTAAGTCTGAGTGAAGTTTCGACAACAAGCACTGACTTGATGGAAAATAGCATTTCATCAGTGGAAACTTTGGCAAAGAGTGTCGAAACATCTCCTACAGGATCTCGTAAGCCTAGTCCACAATCTTCACCATTACTCACCTATTCTCGTTTGTCTGCAAATAAGGCTTCGACTCCGATCTCATCACCCTTGAGCAAGACTACCAATAATGAACACTCCAAGACTTCAATGGAAAGTCTGACAGATCGTCTAAGTGAAATGAAATCCAAATTTTCACCCAGAGAATCACGTAAAATGAAATTAATGCCACAAGAAATTACCTTCTTAAAACATCGCCCCTTATCGTCTTCGTCAATTTCTTCGACTTCGTCAAGTTCAAGTTCAGGATCGGAACATATCAAACCAGCAACATCATATCTGGCAAGTGTGGAGAGTCTTGCCGATCATAGTGAGAATGAAATTGAAAACCGTCATGGAACGTATACGGTCTTTGAGAGAGCTTGCATGGAGCTTGTCGACACCGAGACGAATTATGTCGAAGATTTGGGACAAGTTATAACGGGGTATGATTGGATTTTTTAATTACTTTTTAACAGGAATTAATGTCCAAAATTGTGTGTGTTATAGCTACCTGCAGGATTGGAGAGAACGGCATTTTATTCCTCCGGATCAGCTTTCGATACTCTTTAGTAATATTCAAGATATCTACGACTTCAATTGTACCCTGCTGAAGCATCTTATTACTTCTGGACTTAACCCTGCCAAAATT
This sequence comes from Eupeodes latifasciatus, assembly GCA_920104205.1. NCBI lineage: Eukaryota > Metazoa > Arthropoda > Insecta > Diptera > Syrphidae > Eupeodes > Eupeodes latifasciatus. The sequence continues at coordinate 19,891,939 of OV049925.1, forward strand.
GCCAAGTGCTTTATTGATCTCAGGGATAGGTTCGATGTATACACGACTTATTGGTAAGTAAAGAAGTCTTGTCTCTTGAGCTTTTAGTTTTAGCAAAAAAATACCCGTGAAGGAAGTTTTGAAGCATTCTTTTGAGATCGAAGTTTCTGGCCAAGAATAGTTAGTAGGCTGATATGGATGGTTCCAAAGAGCTGTTGTGTTTTTCAAAGCTTTGAATTGGATGTAACGATATAAGTTAAGAATTTCTGAAGGGACTTTTTCGCACGCTTTGCTGATGGTATAGGTTCATACCAGTAGCTAAATTCAAGTCTTCTAAACCATAGAGCTTCCCTTCTATTTTCAATTTTATATTATTTTTCAATTATAACCCCGCCTTCAGCAGAAAATGACCATATTACTTTTTTTCATTTCTACAGCACCAGTTACCCAGAGGCAATATCACTTCTGACAAGTCTAATTCAGGATACCTATACGAATGCTATTTTAAATTCAACACAAAAGAGGCTTCATCATTCATTGCCATTAGGTTCATATCTTTTAAAGCCAGTTCAAAGGATCTTGAGGTATCATCTTCTACTTGATGTAAGTTTTTACCCTGCAACAATGCTTCCGTCATTTGGAATTTATACCATTTTATTTTTAATTTAACAGAATCTACGTAAACATTGTGATGTTAAAGAGGTTTCAGAAGCACATGAGATCATGCAAGATGTAGCTGCAAATATCAATCAAGTCAAAAGGAAATTGGAACAGCAAAGCCGTGTTAAAGAGTTGTCGGGAATTCTCGATGGCTGGATGGGACCAAGTATGAAGATTTTTATTTCAATTTTTAGTGCTCTCTTCATGAAAGGTTCTTATTTTTATTGATAGAACTCACAGTTCTTGGTGATCTCAGACAAGAGGGAATACTGATGGAGCACAATAAGCCTAGGAGTGTTTTTCTGTTCGGTACAATGCTGATTATAACAAAGCCCAAGGAAGACGGAAGGTTGCAATTCAAGAGATTGATTCAGGTGAGTTTTGAATACATTAACTCTTATAAAGCTAAGAGAATAAAAACAACTCAAAATACAGAACTTTGTCCTTTTTTATTGATAGTTTCTAAGCCTTTTATTCATATAAACGCTGGAATACCACAGGGTTCTGTTTTGGCTCCATTTCTTTTTCTATTTATTTATATATTTCGGCTTCTATTTTCAGCAAAATAACTTGATGCTAAATGAACATCTACCTGGTGAACCAACAAGCTTCTACGTTATCCCATACGATGATCCACGTAGTCAAATCAAGTTGACAGCTCGAAATCGTGAACAAAAACGTGTCTGGGCTCAAGACATCAAGAGTGTGATGTTAGAAAGGTTCAATAATATACCAAATCGAGCTAGAGAATTGGTCTACAAGTTGGGTGATGAGGAAGGTATGTAACCATCATACTACCACCTTTTGTTAGTTTTTTTGTTGGTAAAAATAATTAAGACACTTTGTTAAAATCTCTTTTAGTTTGCTTTAAGCTTAAATTGTGGAATTTTCTATATTTTTTATATAAAAATTTATACAAAAATAAATTTAAAAAAAAAAAATTTTTAAAGCAAATATTTTATTCATTATGTAAACTAACACAATTTGAAATCGTTTTGTTGACTGTTTTATCTTTTATTTTGTTGTTAATAATTTTTGTTTAATAAATTTGTGGTGGTCTACTTAACAAATTATTGTTATAATTGGCAAAATAAATAAAAAACAAAAATGTTTTGTTATCTAATTAAAAAACAAAAATAAATAAATTTATATAATTTTCAAATAACAGTTTTGTAGATGGTCCACGAGTCCTTTTGTCTGCTATTCCTAAAAAAAATTTTAAAAAACATGCAGTACCTACCCTATAGACCTAAATTTATTCTAAACAAATCATAAGTGTTTAAATTTAGACATTTTAACGCAGAAGTAAAACTTATGTAAGTATATGGGAATTAGTTTTCTTTTTTTTTCTATTTTTTAAAAGGAGCATTGCTTTACAACTCTATGGGTCTTGGCTTCAACGCTTACAATTAAAAAACAATTTTTTAGCATGATTATTTGAATGAATGTTTTCTTCTTTCATACATTTTTCATTATTTCTACATAAAGATGGGAAAGTAATGTCATTATATGAATTGAATGACAAAATAACTTAAAAGACTCATATCATAGCACTCATATGAAAGTTGTGGCCATTACTCAACATTAAGGCACATTCACATTTTGACATTACTTTTACGCCATCTGTTGTCATTACAAAGATTACCATTATTGCTTTGGAATACTCGGTGGGAAAAATCAGTTATTTAACATAAATCAATTATCTATGTTGGTTGTGTCAAGTATTGGAAGCCTGCGTAGCGTATTTCTATGAAAGATAGTTTGACAGTTGTCTCTATCGTTGTCTCTTCCATACTATTAAGACTATAATATCCAATACTTCAAACGTCAAATAGACTCTGAAATACATATAATGGGTGTCCCAAAATTAACGCAAGAAATCTTGCGTTAATTTCAAACAATTTGATATACATATTTATTTAGAAACGAAATCTCATCAAATGGTAACCTTTTTGGATTGATTAAGTGTTTAAAAAAATACTTGTCTTTATAAAGGGTGTCCCAAAATTAACGCAAGAAATCTTGCGTTAATTTTGGAACACCCTATACTTATAATACAATTATTTTAAGTAATTATTGAAAAAATCAAATTGAATTTTACCAAAGTAATTTTGTGTGCGTTCACGAAGTAATTTTTCAAAGTTTTTGTATATTTTTCAATAAAAAGATTATTTTTGTTTTAAAAATACTCATAAACTCCATTTTTTTAATCGAAAGTGGGCTATTGACTTTGACCTCATCTTTCACGACGCCTTTAAGAAAAAAACTCTAAAGTTGTTAAATCACAAAACGGTTGCGAAATGTGTCATGCAAAATTTTGATTGTTTTCTGCTACGTTACGTTTTTGTGTGACACGTAGCAATTTAATAGATTTCACTTGTCAAATGTCATAAGATGACAACTAAAAATGAGAAATGTCCAAATAGCAGGCTAATCACAATAAATCTCAATTCAACTCAAAAATTAAGCTCAGTTAGTTAAGCTTAATACCTTTTTTTTTTTGGAACATACATATGTACATATATTAAAGTTAATGGTTTAAAAATTGCCTAAAATTGTGTTTTAGCAGAAAAAAGTACAAGAAAAGCTTAAAACAAATCTTAAAAGCATAGTTTAAAAAAGTAAGTTATTAATTCATTTTCTCGTGAAAAATAGGAAATATTAAATTTAAAAAGTATGGGCATTGTTTAAAGCCTATAAATTGTCAATGAGTAAATATTCATTACAATTATTCCCTTTTCCTCTTTAAATTGAATATTTTTATTTACTTTCTAGAGCAAGGTGAATAAATCAATCCAGATTTAGAACGATTCAAGATGTCAAACCAAAATTGACATCTATCATAATTTGCAAAAATTATTGCATAGGATGAGTTTTGAACGTAACCAACAATAACGCTAATATTAGAACTGTCAAACGTTCATTAGCAGTCCACAACATTGGAACGCATTCCACAAATTATAGTATTCGTCGTTTTAAATATAAAGATTAATGGTCGGAAATGCTCCGAGAAGCAGTTAAAATACTTGAAACTTATGAAGAAGATGAACAAGGCGCTTGCATGACAGTTTTTATACGAAATCTGTCAATAATTTGTTAGGGAAAGAAAATCTTATTGCAATATCTTCAAATGGTTTGATCGCTTGGCTTAATCTAATTCAGCTTGTTTCAAGCTAAATATAAAAAAGCTTAAAGTTAATTTGTATGTATTAATTACTAACATTTTAAGTAGATAGTGTTTCGCTTTTTTGAGTTGGTAGTCAAACTCCAGATTGATGACTTAATTTTACTGTAGAAAATATTTGGTATTTCGAATTATTTTTGTTTGTTTCTTAAACTATTGAATAATTATTAAAAAGTAAGTGTCCAAGTCCCTCCATTTCGCATTATATCGTAAGTCAAAAATTAAATGATAAAAAATAATGCCTCTGGGAATTTTTAACTAATATTTAACACCATCACAGTTTATATTGTCTTAAATGCAACACATTTTGTTCGTGTTTCGCACTTTTTTAAACAAAAAATCACATTTACATATTTTACTGGTACGGTATTTAAAAGTTTTGTCTTCTTCTCTTTATTCCAGATCGAACCCCGGACACAAATAAATGGAAATGGCCTCTGAACAACTCTAAGCCAATTTATCTTGAACGACGAAATGAATTTCGCCGTAGTGAAATTCGTAATCGTTCGAAAATCAAACGTAAAACTTCTGTCACCAATTCGACATCATTTGAAGGTTTCAATAATAAACAATTAGAATTGGAACATCGTGCATTGTCGAAAAATCTTAGTATGGATGACAATATGATGGCAACCCTACCAAGAACAGGCGGATCAACTACCACAGAAGAGTGCTGTTCGAATGCTCCTGACTGCGAGTGTCCAACTCGGTCGACAAAATCTTCCCACATCAATCCTGCTTTGAGTAAATTCAACAAGGAGCGCAGCAAGTCCGTACCAAGAATGAGTGTTCTGTCATCGGATTTGGACGAACAGCAAATTGTCATCAAAGAGAACTTGGACAGCCGAGTGTCGAAATCAACCAAATCAGTGGAAGTAAAAATGTACAATACAAAGACCATACCTAAGAGAATTGCCACTTTGAAGAAGAATAAGTCGAAGAAGGAGACATCCACCTTCTACATGGATCTGAATGATGAGTTCGAAGAGACTGTCCTTCGAATCACCGAGTCTACAGAGAATTTAAATGAAATTGAAGCAGCTGAAGAGGCCATTGTAGAAGAGTACGATAGCAAGAAAGATGAAGGGGAAGACCAAGAAATTGAGAAGGATGGAGAGTCCTCGAATGAGAACACACGAAAAGAAGATGCCCAAATAGTCCTCGACCTGGTGACAAAAAAGATTGACTTTGAAAGAATCCACAAGAAGCCTCAGAAGAAGAAGTCTTTGGAAAATGGTTCAAGCCCCTTGAATAGTCCAGAACCTTTGGATAATTCGGAAGAGCTTCCCCCTCGACCACCATCTAAGTCTCCTCCACCTCTGGAAGTCGACGAGTCTACAGATCCTTCAGAGCCAATTTATGAATCACTTCTGAGAAACGTCCACGTGCCGTACAAATTTTCACCGATCCTCAATCGGTCCAAGTCCCAACAGTATTACAAGAGCCGAGAGAAGAAATCCAGCCCAACCAACAGGCCCGAATCGGACTATGTTACTTTGGTCTATTCGGCCTCAGGTAATTTACAGAAAATCGGTGATGACCTAGTCGGTGGTTTCTCAGGTGGTGCACAGCTTCGAAGCAGTGATTCGAAGATCAATTACGAAACCTTACCAATCCGAGACATTTGTCAATCAGCTCCCACTTCACCGGAGATTTCAAGTCCAAAGCAGCCCGAAGCCATCTATGCTCGTCCAGTAACAAAGAATAATCTGGTAAAAAGATTGCTATCCAGTTCCAAATCCGAAAACGTATCGGGCTCTGAAAGCTCGCTGATCCCGCGAGTTCGAAAGAGCATCGAATCGGCGACGCAGAGTTTTGGAAAAATCAACAAGCCCCCAGAGAGACGAGTCTCCGACGTCACTGATATGTGCCGCCAGAGCTACCTCCATCGTCAAGGCAGCGAAGCAGTTGGCGAGCGAATTGCTAACGTCGATTACGCCGATCCAAAGACCCTTTTCACTAACGGCTCTGTGAATAATTCCGCTGCGTCGCTCAACATCAAAGGGGACTCGGTATTTTCACTTACCTCCTCCAGCGATAGTGTTTTCGACTTCTGCAAAAAGAGGAGAGACAAACCGATGAATTTGGAGTATCTAGACAATGTTGCAGCAACATGTTTCGAGAAAGACTTTCGTGATTCGGCCATTTACAGTGACGACAACGAAAAACGTTATGACTACAGTGACTCCCAGCCCAACGGCCACTCAGATAGTCCACCCCCACTGCCTCCACCACGCAAATCTTGTGGTCTTTCTAACCCAGCTGTAATTGTGGGTCCCGCGCACATGTCCAGCTCAGCCTCGAGAAGTTGGGTTATGAAACAAATTGAAAATTTTAACCGTGAAAATCAACATCAATGAAGAACCAACCCGTCTTTATAAACCGATTTTATATACAAAAATTATACAACTTACTTATTGTAGACTTAGAACCTAAGCCATATTAGATATTTAGGGTAAACAAATATTTAAATGTTAACTTGTTTTTAGAGAGCTTATGTTTTTTTTTCTTGTATAATTTAATTTATAAAAATCTGAAAAATATAAAATATTAAAATATGCACATTATGAACATTTTAAAGGTACTGTTTAAAAATGAAGAAAAAGCTTTAAAGCTTTATTAGTCCAATCTACTAGAATTTGTAATTTTTGTAAATTTTTTTGGATATACAATTTTAAACAAATAAATAAAACATTGCATTGTTTAAAAACAAACAAAATTAGTCTATAATAATTTAGAAATGTAAGCTACGCTTGTTGTTTGTCTTTTAGACTCTTTATTTTAGGGCAGTTTTATGATCTTTCAGAATATATATTAAAAAATATTATTATATTATAATAATTGTATTCTATTATAGTGTAGCTTTTATGTGTACAATGCATTGCAATAATGTTATTATAAATAAATGTTTTCAATAAAACCTTAAGTATGATCGTGTTAAAATATCTCTTGAGCAAATTCTAGATTCTTTATGGCTCTTTTGTTGAGTCTTGCACAAAAGAGCTATTGTAATAAAAAGTTTTACTGATATTAACTGTTCAGGTTTGGAATACAATTGTGGGTCCCCATACTTTTACCAAAATAGAGAGTTTTCAATTATTATTGCTTTAAGACTTACTTGAAAGTAACTGTGTACAGATATTAGGGAGATATAAGTTAAAAAATTAAGAAAATCAGAATATTATAATTGTTAAAAATGGCATTTCAAGTTACAAAAACTAATCTCCCAACAAATACTGAGGACGTAGGTATTAGCTTTGGTCGTATTTACTATTTTACATTTTGCAGATAAGAAGTAGAATAGAACTTTAAAACCTATACAAAATATACGGTTTTAGGAATACCACAATTATGACAGGTTTTTCTAAATGTAAGCACCAAAAATCTTGAACGTCTTCTGTTCCTTAAACCGTGCGGCGCCTAAATAAAATACAGTTGTACGTGAAAAATTGAGGTTTTGAAAATTTTAATGAAGTGTTGTAATTTTTCGACCTTGCCAGCACGATATACAGTAGTAACAAATTTACGATAATACGAATTGTAACTTGTTTTCTTCCAATAACCTGGCTTTTTAAGCATTTAAAGTACATGGAGACAATTGAACAATTTTTCGATACTAACAGTTACATTTATATTCTCATAAGAAGGAAAATTGAACCAGGTTAACAGTGACTAAATTAGAACTTCTAGATTTCCAAGTCAACCAATAATGATATGGCGTCATTGATTTCGTATTTTTAAGGTGGTAGCGATGGCAATAACACTTGTCAAACTCAGCTGCCATTAAAAATGTCATAATATTGCTTGAATATTTACGAATTACAATACTAGATTTCGCGACTTTTCGATGATTGCGTAGTAATTATTACGGTCGCCATAATCGAATGACTTCGCCAGCAATCAGTTAAATTGTGAAAAAAAATGGAAGCGATTGAAGCTTTAGTGAGTTCGTAAGGCCTTTCCATCATCAATGCACGCTGAATTGAAAAAATTGTTGCTGAAAGTGAAGCTATTGCCAATTCGCCAGCAATTGATCATTTCGGCAATATGTGGTATTATATATCGTTAGATTTTTGTGTGTAGGGATAAGGAACGTGCACACGTGAATAATTCTCGAGCTCTAAAAACCTACAAAAAATAAAACTTTACTCAAATACTGCAGTCGATACCTCTTGGAATATACGAAAAACTGGCTACAAACTGTCTCAAGAGAATCGAATCTGCCCGAGGTGGTCCTCTGAATGATATCGTTTTTAGCATTAAATAGCAAAGGATATGCTGGTCACACTTAAGGAGGAAATTATGGTAAAACATAGACGGACATTAGCTATTCTTACAACCAATACTGTGTTCCATGATTTATTGGATAACCAACCATAAAACAGTTTGAAAAACACTGAATTATAGCAAGTTTGGATGCAAACCTACCTTAAAATAGTGGTTTAAGGCTCCACTAAAATAAGCTTAGACGCTAACCTTGTAAAAAAAATAAAAAGTTTTATTTTTTAAATTTGAATTTTTTATGAAAACAGACATGTTATTTTATTTTCTTCTAAATTTTTGACATTTGGAATTAATAGGTCAGTTTACAAGATAAAGGGTTGTTAAGGGTCTGATTCATAGAATCCGCCGCATGCGTTGCTACAATGTACACAACTGACAACTCGATTAATTACGCACGTTCTTATAAGAACTGGCATCAAAAACACTCTGCGTCTGCATATTGAGTGTTTTTGAGCTGAACTTTTAACTTTTCCTCCTGCAGGTCCGTTCCGTTGACATCAATTGTAAGCATGTTCAATAACATGGTGCATTACTGTGCTCCGAACGCGTTCTGATGAGGTTTGTTCTCTTTCATCTTTGGATTCAAAAATCCACTTATCGTGTAAGTTTTTTTTTAAATAACGTACATATGTATCTACACTAATATTATAAAGAGGAAAGACTTGTATTTTTGTATGTAACGAATTTAATAATTCTTTTTTTTTTTATTAGAAAGCTACATTATCACTGAGTAACATAGGCTATATAGGCTGTCAATCACAACGGGTTCGTTGCCGCAAGGCATATGACGTATTCTATGGCCCAATCCTTTATACTTCATTTTTGTTTACGAAATGTTACTGTTTTATAAAATTAAAAACAAAAACAAATTTTCAAAAACCAGTAAATAGCAAAATATTTATCAAACTTCTTACAAGTAAAATGCAAAACATATAACAAACACTTGTTTAAAATTCTGGAGCAATGTTTTTAATGTTGTTGAAGCGATTTTTATAAAATTCTCATAGTCATCCTTTTTTTGTTTATAAAAACAAAATTGAAAAATGAAGTGTTGAAATACTTTTGATAACAAGGAGTTTAAGCTGTCTGTTATCTGAACCAACTTTTATATAAAAGGTTTAGAAAATCATCCTTTTAATTATGAAAATTCATAAAATCCAGAATCAGAACAGTCTTTTCGATAACCAAGTTTTATATTATATATTAATTTTCTTAAAATAACTTCCAAATCTATGTGTATGTATGTTGGCTTAAAAACAAATCTTGATTAAACCAAAGTGATTTTAACCATTTCTATTTGTAAAGGGTGTTTTTTTTTATCTGAATGAGAAGTTTCGATGCCTTTTATCTATGCCTGTGATTTGACGGTTGAGAATGTCAAACTGTGTTGACATTTCTGTTCAGTACGATTTGCCAATTTTCAAAATTTATCTACAAAATTCGTTAAAAATAATATTTCTGTATAGTAGTACCCGTGGCGTGAGGGTTAAGCTAGAGCGTAGGACCGCCAGAGGTCTTGGGTTCAATCCCTGCTTGTGCCATTTAAATTTTTTTCACGGGCACTGCCTCTTACCAGGAGTTGACAAATCCTCTAAGTAATTTTTGTCATGAAAAGTACTTTCTCAAATTAGCCATTCAGATTCGACTTAAAACTCTAGGTCTCCTCGATCCCTGACAACATTGCTCGCACACAGGAATGGTTGAGATATGTGAGTCACTAGGGCCTAGTTTTCAACGGACTGTTGTGCCAGCTAATTTATTTATATTATTTCTGTATCGTATTTTTATTTAGGTCTCCAGCTCTTAAGAAATATCCGATATAATTTCGGTATTATAAGTTAATTCTTCACTTTGGAATCGTTCTTCTAGATTTTAACAGTTTTCTATATGTAGATACTTCCATTTTTAACTTCCCATAGGAAGTTATTGTAATGGGTCCGATTTGTCAAATTAAAAAATTTGACATTTCTCGACGTTTCAAGGTCCCTAGAGTCGAAATAAAAGATTTTTAGAAATATGTCTGTGCGTGCGTGTGTACGTACATTCGTTCATTCGTACGACCGTACGTTCGCGGACGTGCGTCGTCTATAACTCAAGAACCAGAAGAGATATCGACTTCAAATAAATTTTGTTATACAGACAATAAGGATGCAGAAAGGGCTCTCAAGAAAATTGCGTGGTTGGTTTTTTTACCATAACAGTTTAAAAAAAAGGTGAACATTTTGGTTAACCCTAAATATCTCACGAACCAATGACGCTAGAGACTTGAATTAAATTTAATATTATATATTGTAACGTTATACAAAACAAGTATATTTTTGGAAAAAAATCGAATTAACGGTTTTTTTATAAATCAAAAAAACTGAAAAAAATGTGTCACCTCGAAAATTTTACGACTAAAATATGATTTCATTTCCAAAACAATTTTGTGCAACGAAGAATAATGTTTTTGACATCTGATAATCTAATTGACAGTTTTTTTTTACAAAAAATAAAAACCTAAAAAAATTAATAAAAGTTGGTAAAAATTGATTTTCGACTCAAATATCTGTTCAAAACTTTGAGATATTGGCTTTAAACTACTTTCATATTACAAAAAATATTGTTGTCAACATTATGTAAAATTTTGAAAAACATCGAATTGACATTTTTTTTACAAAAAATAAAAGCTTAAAAAAAAACAATACTAAAACTTGGTACTTGGTAACTTTCGACTCAAATAGCTTTTCAAAAATTAAAAATATTAGTTTCAAACTTATTTAATTTCACAGAAAATATTGTTTTCGATATTCAGTAATTTTTTTTATAAAAATCCAACAGTCTGTTTTTTCCATAAAAAAATAAAATCTACAAAAAATAGTACGCAAATTTGGTAAAAATTGATACATATAGACAAACTTTTAAGCAAGACAAATCGACAGACGGGATGGGAAGTTATCAGTGTGGGTCGCATCCCGGCCTCTTTTTATTTATATATGTTATTGTTCAAGGGAAGTATATTAGAACATTATACTAATGAAAAATTATTATGATGTTTTCCAAAAAAAAAGTATTCTGTATTTCAAAATTCTGTATTTCAAAATGCTGTAAATATTTACATCATTTTGAAATACAGAATTTTGATATACAGAATTTTGAAATACAGAATTTTGAGATACAGCATTTTGATCATGTAGTGTTTTGTACACACAGTACTCGTATCTGAACTACAGTATTTTGAGATACAGTATTTTAAATACAGTATTTTTATCCATACAGTATTTCGACCCCCCCTCCTCGATCCCTGACAACATTGCTCGCACAGAAGAATGGTTGAGATATGTGAGTCACTAGGCCCTAGTTTTCAACGGACTGTTGTGCCAGCTAATTTATTTATATTATTTCTGTATCGTATTTTTATTTAGGTATCCAGCTCTTAAGAAATATCCGATATAATTTTTAATTCTTCACTTTGGAATCGTTCTTCTAGATTTCAACAGTTCTCTATAATATGTATGTAGATACTTCTATTTTTCTATAACCAAATTATTGCATGAGTCAAAATATGTGAAAACATAGTATCTCTCATTTTTTGAGCATGTTAGCCACGAATAAAGCCCTTGAGGGTTTAAAAAGTTATACAAAAGTTATCTTCCGTCCCCATTTCTGAATGATTTATGGATAAATCCACCAATTTAATTTAAAAATTATGTTCAATGAACAAATCAAAATATGGCTGTGTCTTTTAGTGGTTCTTTGACGAAGATATAACATATCATTTTTCAATAATAAACCCTCCTCATAACTCACAATGCACATTATACCTCAATACTTTACCTAAACAAATTTAATCCTCCCTTGTATTATGAAAAAACCTTAGCCAAGCCCACTAAACGATTGAAAACATCTCGCACCTGTCATAAATAAATTTTGTTAGCAAAATCTGCCATCATCCTATAAACCTATATAAACCCATTAGGGGCCATAAAAACCAAATTCTTCTTCTCGTCATACTCCTATAAACCAACCCCCTCCCCTGCTGTTCTGTGTGTGTACATTGTGCATGCGTTTCCTTGAGGCAACAACAATAAAACGGAAGCGAATAGAAAAAAACATTTTTATGTAAATTCTCTTGTTACTGGAAATCCATACATCAACCAAAAGGTAGTCAGTCAGCTTCCGTTATTTACATGAGGGTAGATAGGTACCCACCTATGTGTATGTTTATTCAACAACCACCCAACCTTTTATGAAAGCCAAACCAGAGCTCATTCTCTTAAGTCGGGGAGACATTGCGAAAAACAAATCCCAACACCGCACTAAAAACTGAACTTTTGTATTGAATAACGATAAGAATGGAGCTTCCTCCTGTGTTCCCAATATTCCCCATTCCCATTCGTACCCTCACCCCATCTATTCAATGAATTCTCTCACTCTAAGCCTCATCCCATCTGATGGGTAACAAGGAGACCATCAGGATACATAAATCCTTGCTGCGAATCAATGTGTAGTGAGGCAAAAAACTGGCCTATTTCTGCAAACACATACTTCACTTCAGTAAAAGTTGGCTCAAAACCACCTCCCTACGCCCCCGCATCAAACAAAAAAACCATTTGAACTCGATTACACGACAATGCCCCTTCGTTCCGTGCGTCGTCGTTGTTCGTTTGTTCATTCAATACTACCATTTTGCCCTCGAGATCGAGAGGAAAGAAAGCTGAGTGGTTTTAGCGAAACGCTGCCTTTTTTCAAAACCTTTACCTTCCTACATTTCATAGGAGAGTCCTTCGTCTTGTGAGTTTCAAAAGTTGTGTCGCATTCAGACAAAAAGGCAAAAAGATGTAATTTTATTTTTGTTCGGTTTGTTTCGAAGACTTATTCGCAAAATATTTTCGAAGGCTTGAAGCATTCGAGGACCTAACGCCCATACACACGATGACAAAAAGTCCCTTTTGCTTAGAATGAACTTTCTCTTGCACCTAAACTTGGATGTAGGGTATACTCGTTTATAGGGCTGTGGATTCCTTTGCTTTCTTTTTCGTATATAAATTTGGAACAATGGAGGTGGAGTACGGCCTTTGTGATGTTCACGACACGACAACGACTATGAACGATAACGACAACGATAAGCAGGACGGAAGAGGATGCGGCCAGAAATTTTTATTGAGTTCCGCTCTATTGATGGCGCACAGGAATACCTAGTCCAATAAATTCCTTTTGTCTGTGCGTATTCATTCGAAGGTTTTCAATTGAGTTAGAGGCGACCTCACTCCAAGCGCCACCAGCAGCGCCATCACCATCACCACCACCGCCTTCGGTGTTAAAGTTTGGCTTGTGAGGAAAAGCAAAAGGAGAGAATAGGCAACAGGATTTATAGAAGCTTTCACCGGAATTGAAAAGGACGTGCAATCGTTCTTATCAGGAGCAGCAGCAGCGGTGGTGGTGGTACAAGAAGGGAGATGATTTATTAGAAATACTTTATGAAGTTTTATTTTTAATTTTCTTTTTATTTCACATTCACCTATATTATGGAAAATTACAAAGCCATTTTGATGGTGTTTAAGCTAGATAATGGTTTAATTGAACTTGGAACATAACGCAGCGTGTATAGATGGATTGTTCTTTTTTTTTTGGTATTTGGGCTTGACCACTCTTAGCTCGGAAAATTAACTTAAGTTTAAGAAGAATTTTATGGTTTAAAAGAGGCAATGATTATGGATACCTTACAGGAAACATAAGTTATATGATGGGCCCTAATAACGAATTTGCAAAACACATAAGATTTAGTTAAAGGATCTGAATTATAAGCACTTAAAAAATTGAGTTTTAGCCGTCTAGTCGAGCAAACCGAGCACGCGAAAAAATTGTATCTGTTACCTACCATAAAAATTGCCATGAGTAATTTAAATTAATAGTACCCATAAAGTGATGGTTAAAGTGCGTAGGACTGTCATGATACAGGTATTCAAACCCCTCCATCCAGTGTTGCCGCTGAAAAAAATCAAAAAGGGTACAAAAAAGGGGCCCGACACAAAAAAAGGGGCCAACATACGAAAATTGGACACCATAGAAAAAAGTACAAATAAAACAAAACTGTATTCAGGAGTAAAACAATTTTATTTCAATAACATTAAAATTAAAACTTAAATTCATTTAAAAAAACAAAACAGTAACAACAAGTCAGTTGTTATGAACAACAAATGCATACATAAATTAATGGAAATTGAGTCTTTCATTTTTTTAATATTGTCTTTCTGTATAAATAAACAAGATTTTTTTTGGAACCCAATTTTCCAACTTTTTTTTTGTTTTCAATTAAATTAAGAGCTGACATCATCGAATTGCACGTTTTCACATACAGTCTATTCGTCAACTTATTTTTAATAAGGGTCAGCTTTGAAAAAACTCTTTCGGCAGAGGCACTGCCCCATAGCAGAGTAAAAATGTTTGTAACAAAGTTGTATACATTTGGAAACATAAATTCATCTAAATTGTTTTTACATTTCCCTATTTCATACCAGAATTCTTCAATATCATTGATTTGAAAAGCCTTATCCTCGGATTTTATCTCAAGGAGTTTGTATTCCTCAATGACTTTTCCTTAATTGGATACCAGGTTTGGAAAATTGGAAACTAGCTGTACATAGTTAAATTCAAGATTTTTTTTTACAACTTTGGGATCTAGAAAGTGCAATATCGAAAGTTTTTCATCATTAATATCTATTCTTTTTAGTATTTCATCAACAACCGATTGATAATAAATAAGAGCGTTAGTTTTAATTATAGAATTATTATTTCAGCTTCATGGCCGATATACATATACATATGTCTATTGATATTTTAATATGATCAGAATTTTCATAGTCAAAATCTTTTATGTCATTGTTTTTAATATATTCTTTTTTTAAAAAATTCGTAAAAATATTTAAAAGAATTTCTCTCACGGAAGAAATCAAAAAAATAATTTGGGATGATTCACTTTGAAACATTTTGTTCAAATTATTCATTATTTCTAAAATACATTTTAAAAACTTTATGTAAGCATGATTAATATCGTTTAAATTTTCATTTATATCTCTAACTTTTTTCGGAGTATAAACCGACAGAGTTCAGTTTAAGTTCAGTATGAAACTTCGTTACCGATTTTTCATTAATTTACTTAAAGAGTGGATAAGATAAAAAAAATACCTTAATTTATCCTTGAAAATTATTTTATTACTAGTAAAATCTAAAAAAGGGGCCAATTGGGCAATTTCTAAAAAAGTCGGGGACACGGGGATCGAACGCAAAAAAGGGGCCAAATGGCCCCTTTAGGGGACAAACGGCAACGCTGCCTCCATCCCAAACATACAGTGTTGGCCAACACAAAAGCAGCGATTATTAAATAATTAAAAACAAATTTAGGATTTAATTATTGTATATTTTTGTATTTAAAACTTAAATACGTATTTACAGTTTCTAATGGAAAGTAAAATGGTTTTTGTAATAGTTCATTAAACACAGCACAATAAGTGCAATTAGTCCAATATTGGGCTGGTCAAAACAAAAGCAACTTTTAAAAAATACATTTATTGCTAGTATTCGGTAGCAAATACTAGCAATATTTTAGTTTAATCACTTTAGTGCATTTTCGAGGCATGGAGTCAATAAAATTGCTTATTATGCTGTTTGGGATACTTTTCCAAGCCGATTTAATTTGATCAAACAGGACATTTTTAGTTTTGCAATCTACAATTTCAAATAGAGTTTCTATGGGGTTGAGATCTGGGGACTGTGTTGGCCATTGTAGCACGTTAATCCAGTTTTCTTGAAACCACGTCTTAACCGTATTGGACGTGTGCTTTGGGTCTTTGTTTATTTCGGATGCAACGTTTGGTAATATTACATTTTGCAAATTATCACGGTACATAAAACGGTCCATTGTATTATTTATTTGTTAAATCGGCCTCAGTCAATGCCCTGAAAAACATCCCAACATCATTACGTTACCTCCTCCGTGTTTTACAGTAGCTTTGGTGTACACGACGGAAACCATTGGAACCTTCAAATTGAATTTGGGCTCGTCCGAAAAGAATACGTTCCCCCATTTTCTAACGGTCCAGTTGATGTGGTCATGAGCAAAATTTAATCTTGCCAACTTTTTTAGGGGGAAATAAAAGCCTTTTTTACAGATTTGAAAGACTTTAGACCACCATGACCATCAAGATCAACAGCTCGTCTCTGAATTGTTCTCGCGCTTATGTTCAGGTCGAGTTGGGTTCGTATTTCTCTTGATGATATAAAAGGATCTTTTTAATTGAGTCCTGTCGTTTTGTTGCTTTTTTTCGAATCCTTTGGAATGACTTTTTGGATTTGTAAAATTTTATTAGTGCGCAAATCACTGATTTTGGTATGGAATATTTTTCGGATATTTTAATTTGACTCATTCCACTTTTATTTTCTTTATTTGGAAATAAATCTAATTAACGGTTTTTTTATAAATCAAAAAAACTGAAAACAAAAATTTGTCACCTCGAAAATTTTACAACTTAAATATGATTTTATCTCCAAAACAATTTTGTGCAACGAAGAATAATGTTTTTGACATCTGATAAAATTTTGGGAAAAATCTAATTGACAGTTTTTTTACAAAAAATAAAAACTAAAAAAAAAATTAATAAAAGTTGGTAAAAATTGATTTTCGACTCAAATATCTTTTCAAAACATTGAGATATTGGCTTTAAACTACAATTGCTTTTGACAAAAATATTGTTGTCAACATTCAGCAAAATTTTGAAAAAAAACGAATTGACAGTTTTTTTACAAAAAATAAAAACCAAAAAAAAAAAAACAATACTAAAACTTGTAAAAATTTACTTTCGACTCAAATAGCTTTTCAAAAATTAAAAATATAGGCTTCAAACTTATTTTATTCACAGAAAATATTGTTTTCGATATTCAATAATTTTTTTATAAAAATCCAACAGTCCGTTTTTTTATAAAAAAATAAAATCTACCAAAAATAGTACGCAAATTTGGTAAAAATTGATACATATAGACAAACTTTTAAGCAAGACAAATCGACAGACGGGATGGGAAGTTATCAGTGTGGGTCGCATCCCAGCCTCTTTTTTGTTTTGTTTTTGGATGATTTTTCGAACAAAGTTTTTGTTTATATGATGAAGCATAAATCTGAAGTTGCAAATATTTTCTAGAAATTTAAATTAATGGCAGAAAATCAAACAGGCAAGAGAATCAAGAAAGTGAGGTCAGACTACGGACTTGAATTTATAAATAAGGAAATGAAACAGATATGCATAGAAAGTGGTATAGTTCATCAAACTTCAGCACCGTATAGCCCACAGCAAAATGGTAAGGCTGAACGAATGAATCGGACTCTTGTTGATCTCTACTAACAGATGCAAATTTAAAAAAAAATATACTGGGCAGAGGCAACTAATACAGCTGCGTACCTTTTGAACAGAACACCTCGAAAGCATTTAAACAATAGTTTACCAGAAGAGATATGGACCGGAATTAAACAGAATTTGAAATATTTAAGGGTATTTGGATGTGTAGCAATGGCTTTAGTACCAAAAGAAAAGCGTAAGAAGTGGGATTCAAAGTCAGAAAAATGTATGATGTTGGGATACTGTGAAAATACTAAAGCTTACAGACCTTATAATCCATTTACAAGAAAAATAATCACCAGCCGAGACGTAATATTTCTAGAAGAACAAATGTATTTTTCAAGTAATAAAAATAAAAAAAAAACAAATAAAGAGTATAATGAGTCATATAATTAGGATTTAATGAGGATATGTGTGCAAAGAAATCCTGTTATTGAAAACTTGCTAGAAGAAGATCAAGAAGATTGCACATTCGTTGGAGCTGAAAAAGAAGTATCACAAATTGAATCAGATAATTTTGAATCGTTAGAAAGCAGCTCAAGTGAGGATAACAACGAAAAAGAAAATCAAACTCTTAAACGATCAACCAGAATTCGTAAACCACCTGCTATGACGGATTATGTAACATTTTTGGCAAATCAGAATGTTGAAAACCTACCTACAAATTACGATAAAGCTATTTCCAGTCTTAACAGAGAAGAATGGATGGAAGCTATTGAAGAAGAACATAAATCATTAATTGAGAACAATACATGGAAGATCGTTGATTTACCTAAAGGTAAGAAAACTTTAACTACTAAATGGGTTTTTACTATTAAACGTAATGAAAAAGGGAATATATTAAGATATAAGGCAAGATTAGTTGCCAGGGGTTGTGCGCAACGAAACGGTATAGATTTTCAAGAAACATATTCACCTGTGATGCGATATAGTTCGCTGAGATATCTTTTAGCTCTAGCTTTGAAATTTAAAATGCATATCGACCATTTAGATGCCACCACAGCGTTTTTACAAGGCGACCTTAATGATGAAATATATTTATGTACGTACACCAGACGGTATGAGTGTTCCAAAAGGAAGGGTTTTAAAATTGCATAAACCTACATATTTATGGTCTTAAACAATCGGCTAGAATGTGGTACATCAAACTAAATCAAATTTTGTCAGAATTTGGGTTAATTAAATTGAAAACAGACCAATGTATATACGTTTTAAATAAGGATCCAAAAGAAATGTTTATTTTAACGGTATACATACATATGTAGATGATTTGTTAATTTTTTGGACAAACGAAAATATACGAAATTCTTTGGTAAATCATCTTAAGAAAAATTTTAAAATGAAGGAACTTGGAGAAGCAAAATCATTTTTGGGATTACATGTTCAGTACGATTATGGAAAACAAATTTCAATAAATCAGAAACAATATATTTCAAAATTGTAAGATAAATTTGGAATGACAAATTGTAATCCAGTTTCTTCTCCAATGGATGTGAATGTTGAATTGTCAAAAGAACAGTGTCCATCGAAAGATAAAGATAAATTGGAGATGACAAAATTTCAATATCAAGAGCTTATTGGGAGTTTATTATTTGCAGCTCAGTTAACGCGTATGTATGCTATGCATACATATAATATGCTGTGGGCACGAACACTGGTTAGCGGCAAAAAGAATTCTGAGATACTTGAAGGGAACAATGGACTTAAAATTAACTTACAAGAATAATGTATTTGAAGATTCCAAAGTAAAAGGCTATTGCCATTCTGATTTTGCAAATGACCAAGATGAAAGAAAATCTGTGAGCGGATATATATTTTTAAAACAAAATGGCGCTATTTCCTGGGGATCGAAAAAGCAAATAACAACTGCACTGTGATAGGCTCAGCTGTCCAAGAAGCTTTATGGATCAAAGGATTGGAACAAGAAATTTTTAATAAACAAATGGAAGCAACAGATATTTTTTGTGATAATCATGGAGCCGATCAGCTGGCAATTAATGAAAACTATCATCAGCGAACTAAACTTATAGATGTTCGTCATCATTTTATTAGAGACACTATATAGTTAATAATAACATCAACCTTAAAACTATTGCTGACATTTTAACAAAACCTTTCCATGGAGTTAAAATTAAAATATTTAATTCATTAATGGGACTTTGTTAATATATTGAATTTTAGTGAGGATGTTGAAATTGAAAATTAAATATACTTGTACAAATTTACACTACTTGTACTTGTACACTAACGAACTTACCAAAGATACTTTGCATTGTATGAAATAGCTAATAGATATCGTTAATAAACGTGATGAATTTTCAGTTTATGGTGATTATATTGCCGATAAATTGCGAAGCAGTGGTAAAAGCAAAATGGAAATTCACATTGCACAACATCATATGGAAAATGATGCATTTAATGTAATAATGGGTGTATATGGTCGAGGAGCGACAAGAGGACATGGACTGCAGGCCAGTGCTGCCACTCAGAAATTTAAAAAAAACATTATAAAAAACATTATTTTAGCTAAAAAAACATTTTTTTTTCGTTGGAAAATAGTTAAACCAGAAAAAAAAAAGATTTTAAACAAAATTGACACCACATCTCGGCTAGTGACAAGTGAAACAAATATTTTCAAAGAATTATTAGGAGTATTTTATTATTAAAACAACAAAAATGGAAGGAATAAAATTAAAATAAATTATGATACTAAAATTATTAAATATACATAGAATGTAGTGATACATTACTTTGTTGGCACTGTATGAGTTCTTTTAAATAAATAATTGAAAAGGAATAACTTAATTTATTTAATTAAATATACAAATACAGGTCCTTAGGTACTAGTTAGATTTTTGAAATTTTGTACATTTTAAGTTTACAAAAAATTTCTTAAGAAATAAATAAGTACTTAATTTTGTATTTGAACTCTTTGTTGTAGATATTCCTGTAGTACCTGTCAAGAAGATCTGTAGAAACCTTAAACCTTACAGAAACAAAAATGTAGTTGTGCTTTTGAGACAAAGCGCCAATTTAGCTATGTTTATTTGAAATAAATAAAGTCGTGTTCATGGTTTCTAGGTTGTAGGGTAAGTTAAACATGTTTTTTACGAAGCGATCATAAGAAATAATAATATTTTATTTGAAATTGAAAAAAAAAACATTATTTTGGACTCGAAAACATTTAAACATTTTTTGGGTTCAAAAAACATGAAAATAATGTTAAAACATTGTTTCTGGCAGCACTGCTGCAGGCTGATGACGTCGTAAATGTTAATGCATCAACGTCAACAATTTCTAATTTAGTTGTTAAAGAGTAAGAAATGTAAATTTTGTATAAACTAATATCTAAATTGTTTTTATTTTTCAAAACTTAATGTTCGTTTCAATTTTATAATTTCTTATTTTGTATAGGTACAGTTGGTGTTTAGTAGCAGGAGTAACTATTAGTTAAGGGCGTCATTTTCAAGTTTAAGTATTGACTCAAAATTCAAAACAACCTCTTGTTTATTGGAAAAAATTTTACTAGATATTTATTTTCTAAAAATTTAGTAATTTACGATTTTTTAAAATTTAATTTTTTTCGTTTTTCCCTTTGCTTAAAACGTTTCAGTTTATGGTGATTATATATCGCTGATAAGATGCGAAATTGTGGAAGAAGTCAAAAAGAAATTCACATTGCAGAACGTCATATTGATAAAATGATAATGTAACATTAAATTTGATATAATGGGTGTCTATGGACAAGGAGCTACGATAACGCCGCCATCGACTGGTGCAGCTTCAACAATTCCCAATTTTGCATTAAAGGAGAAAAAGATGTGAATTTTACTACATATTATTATTTAATAAATGTTAAATAAAATTGATAATATTTTTTAAGCACTTTATTTGTATTTACCTATTTATTATTCAATGGATGCTTTGGGAGGAATTAAGTACAATGCAGTTATAAGGATCTTGAAATTTTTAAATGCCAGTATAATTCTTTTGTACCTACTTGTACTATAAAAATTTGAGTACCTATACTAATACTGGAACTTGTACTTTCAATTCTTATGTTTACATTCATTCTAGTTCCTCAATTTCGTTCAATTTCTTTTGTATTTTTATTTAATTTTAAGTACAAAGTGAAATAATAGTACATAGGTACTCGAGAAATTGGAAGAGAATTCAAGTCCTTAAGAAATTGAAAGGACTTAAAGTACAAAAAGAATTGTTATACCTACCTATACTTGAATTTTTGTACAAGTATAAAGAAATTGTATATATTCTATTGTATTTTTAAAATTCAAATAACAAAGAATTGGACGGGTACTTGCACTTAACCATTAGATTCATTTACTTAACAATTAAGTAATTGTACTTAAGCATTCAGTAGGTACATAGTTCTGTTTAATGGTAGCTCGAGTTACATTTGTGGAGAAAAGTGTAAAAACTACCTCATACCTACTTATTTTAATGTTACAATTATACAAAGTATGTGCATAAAGACATTATTTTGTAACAAATATTTTATAATAATTTTGCGTTAACATATCACATGATAATTTGTGTACATTAACTTTTGGTGCTCACTGTATTATTGTTAAGTTTCAGCCTTTTCTATTTTCCACAAGAACCGTTTGGTGGATGGGATGGGATACCTAAAATATTTTCATTTTTGTTTGCAAACAGTATAAAGACAAATACGAAACAAACACATGTTAGACTTGTGTTCGTTTAGTGCGAAAGAGATAGCCATTGTTTTTCTTTTTGATTGTATAAAGTATAATAATAATAAAGCGTCATTATACACGTTTTCATCTGTATATGATTATTTGTGCTATGACCTTATAACATCCGTAACGCTTCCACTCATTTTAAATGTCTTCACTTTACCGATGTGAAGACCTAGTCACCGCTTAATGTGCACGAAAGCAGAGTAGATCGAGGTAAGCGTAAGTCCCCTTTTTTGTAGTAAACAGGAAATAAAATCCTCTATTGAAATCACTTTGCGGCAAAAATTTGAAAAAACATCAAAAACTAAGTATGCAATGCAAAACACACATGCATTTTCAAATAATAAAAATAAAACTCACGATTGCGTCTTACGAGCTTGCTCATTAAAACCAAAGAGTCTATTTAAAAATATTTCCTGAATTTTAAGATTTAAATAATATAAACAAAAATTCAGGGACAGTTTAATAAAAACATATATGTAGGTAGGTTCGTTTTTGAGAAAATTCGATTTTTGGCCAAAAAATGTGTATGTGGGCTACTGTTACTTTTCGTCTTAAAAAAAGAATTTAAAACAAAATGGCTAACTCGAATCGCCTTAAGATCTTAATTTCCAAGTTTGACAGACTGACGGAAACGGGGACCCACTTTTTTCGACTTCTCTACCATCGTAATCATGTCATGTTTGATACAAATCTTGAGTTCGAAATTTGTTTACGGATGCAATACTTGTCTCATAGTAGTTCCTTTATGCCGCAAGTTAAAAATGTTTTATGTATGTCTCACAAGCAGCCTATGAACAGAACACTAGTTTCTACTTTGACTAATCTTTAAAAAAATCATCATCACGTGCACGTCTTCTTTATTTTACAAAATCAAATTAAGTCCTTGTTTATAATATATTTGTTGGCCTTTTTCTTTAGTCTGTCAAAAAATTTCAGTATGAACCGCGTGCAATTTTCAGTTCCGGAAGTTGAGAGAAGGAGAGGTGAATCATCATCTTCTTCCAGCACAATGCGAGCTGTGGCCATCAACACGATTAGCAACAATCATCGAAGATTTTCTCCTCGTCGATCAAACTTGCGGACTTCTAGAATTCGACGAGATTTGGGAGTTATGCTTTTCAGAAGACGACGTCAATATTTCATCACAAGAGTCTATCTTCTAGCAATAGCTTGTATACTTTGGACACTTTTTCAATGGATTCCTTTAGTTCTAATGTGAGTATATTTGCATTTTTAAGTTTTTGGAATGTCTTGAGATGTACAGTTCTTTACTATTTTTATTTCTTTTTATTCAAGTTCCAGCGTTGCGGAATTCTTTGAGGAGAGATATTATATTCAACTGATGTCGGGACTCACAGCACTCTTTCTTGTAACACTATTTGGACTTTTCTTCCAAATACGGTACATTGAGCCGTACAATTGGATTTTTTGTTTCTTAGTTGTTGAGCTTGAAACACTTGCATTACTTAGTGCCCCATTGGACTCGGATATGAGCCATCTAAGCATAAGTCTGATTGCAACAATTGTCCTCAATGTAACATTTACATTTATTGGAAGATTGATGGCTGTGAGTTTTAAGTGATACGTCCTTGATTTGTTTGAGAAATTAATTTAATTGAACTTTTTCATTTACAGATGGATTTGACTCAAGGTATTGTGATTGTCATCGCTGTAAGTTTGATATTCTATGTGACAGCTTTAATAGTTCTCATAATCCTTATTGCCACTGAGATGTACTTTCTCAAGTTCTTTCTGATAGTTGGAATTCTTTTACTTTTGTTGGTGGTAAGTTTATCAATAATAAATATTTCGAGAGTTAGTTATAAATTAATGATTGAACTTATTTTTGTTTCAGTTTATTTTGTACGTTTCACAACTGATTGCTGGTAATGGATCTTCGGTACTACGATGGAATGACTTTATTCTTGCAGCTTTGATGGTGTATTTTAATTTTATGTTAACTTTTAATTCAGTTTTGCATTTAACATATGAATATTTTTATTAATTAAATAAAATGATTTTACCTATTTTAAAAATTTGGATTACGAAATTTTTGATTGTAGTTTTAAATTAAAAAAGGGTGTTTTTCACTTTTGGAGCGTCTGCGTCTGGCGGTGAGTAAGCTGAAAGCGAAACAACTGATGTAAATGTGTGTAATTTTTGTGATCTTGAGATTTCGTTTTACTTTTACACCAAAGAAAGACCAAAATACACTTGGACAAAAATTGCGTACAAAATGTTTCTGGAATTAAACGTAACATTGGTCTTGGATGGAATCTGCGATAAATGACAATCAAAAACGACTAATTTGATCTCTCTAATTAAGCCTAGTACGATGCTGATGCGAAACGAAAATTCCCATACAAAAATGACATGACGAAATCATAAACGAAAAATTTCGCTGTGCTTTTCGTTTTTCAGTACGCTGCTGAACGACGAAATGTGACATGTTAGTGGATAGCTGTACTAGATTTCTTAGTACAATTCTCCACTCTTTTCGTTCTCAATTTAATTGCCCAGCACATTAATTGCTTGCGAAATTTTGACGTTTAATTTTTTATTGAAAAAAAAAAAATTGTTGACTCGTGACTTTCGATGTTTTGACTTTGATTTATATTTGATTTAAAATTTAAAATAAAATGGATTTGTCTAATGTGTTCCAACATTGCATTTCTGAATCAGAAACTCAGGATGTTATTGGTGATGTTCAAGAAGTGATGAAGACAAGCAGTGAAATTCAACTTCCAGACAGAACTCTCCACAAATATTTTTCCGCTGTGGTTTTCGTTTTCATTTCGCTCTGCACTTGAAGACCGCCGAAAAATTTCGTTCCGCATCAGCAGCGTACTAGGTTTTAAAGAAAAAAAGCTTAGGCTTTGAAGAAAAATTTTTGATAATTAAAAAAAACAAAAACAAAGAAATAATTTTTTCAATATTATTACATTTCCCTTCCCGCATTCTTAGAAACTTGTTTTTTATTAGAAAATTTGTATCTTAAGGTGGGCGGAAATAAAATATTTTGTTTTTCGAAAACTTTACCATTGAAGTCGGGTTGGTGCCAGATTGATTTCAATCATAGGTTTTCGGGGTAATTTCTGGAGAAATTAATACCTATCGAGTTTCTCTAATTTTAGAGCAGAAAAATGGCATTTCTAAAAAGGTTTAAAAACAAATAATTAACACAAAATGTGCAGTAAGTTTTTGCATCATTAGAATTCCTAATTCCCATTGTGGTAATTCTAGCTTTACGTACCTTAAAACGGTACTATTTAAAAAATTGAGTGACAGCTTTATGATTTCCGATGTTTCTACATATGTATGGGGTTTTCTATTCATCTGTTTATGCCAAATCTAGTAACACGATTGAACAGCACATTCAAATGATAAAACTTTATTATCAAAATGAGTCTTTGTTAACGTAAACGTTACACGCATTGCACCTATTTTACGGTAGACGTGGTGGCCCTTCACAGTCGACTTTTCAACGTTTGGTGACCAAATTTGAGACGACCGGTTCAGTAAACAATCAGCCAACACCCGTACGTTTAAGGAACAAAAAATCGGCCGATGGCCGCGGTCCGTGAAAGTGTAGAGCAGAAACCGATGCAGTCTATTCCTCTCCGTGCACAAGACTTTAACTTGGCGAATTTTGCGTCGGGACTTGGGCCCACACCCGTACAAGATCCAACTGACCCAAGAGCTCAAAGCTCATGACCAAAGACAACGCCGTTTGTTCGCTGAGCTGACTGGGCTTTGAATCGTTTGGAAGAGGACGCCAATTTTGGCCGAAAAATCATCTTTAGTGACGAGGCGCATTTTTGGATGAATGGCTGTGTTAACAAGCAAAATGTCGGTATATGTACATGTATGGGACGACAACAAACCACGCGAGGTTCACCAGGTGATAATGCATCCTCAAAAAGTTACCGTTTTGTCCGTAATTTTGAAAACGACGTTAGTGTGGCGGTCACCGTCAACAGCGAGCGATACATAACTATGATAACTAATTTTTTATGGTCGACATTAAACCATATGGACCTAGACGACATGTGGTTCCAGCAGGACGGCGCGGCGCGGCGTGGCGGGCGCTACGTGCCACACAGAATCTACACACAACATCTACTCGCCCTTATTGAAAAACCCTATACATATACATATGCACATGTGTTAGGAGAAATCACTAGTTTTAAGATGATTTGAAACATACAACTTTTTTTCTTATAATTTTTGACGTATTTAAAATTGTACATTATTTCAATTTTAAAGTGATTAGGATGTTTTGAACTACAGTAACTGGATAAACTGAAGTTATTAAGTCTCAAAACTGTTGCGAAAAATAAAGGTATGTTTGCAATACATATATAAAGTAGACCATCCTATTGCCCGTTGCTCGTGATGGTTTGTGCGTAGAACTGTCGTGCCATTAGGCAGTTTGAATAAGCGTTTGAAGAAATATCTCAGCACCGTTTGAAACATCACAAAGAACACATTATCACACCTCACACCCCTTTTGTTTAGCGTGGTTTGAAAAATTAAGGTTATGTAATTAAAACACCCAGGTAGTTTAATACTTGCACAACTTCAATGTTTACATTATTTAGTGATCAATATTCTTCGGGCTGCCTTCTCTTTGTACGCGCTTCAAAGATTATCACCTTTGCTTTTGCTTGCATTAATGACTAACCCCCTCTTAAAAATTATTCAGCCTGTTTATTTGCAACTGCAAAGTTATAGGGTTATCAGCCAGTAATACTTTCACTTGTACCTCGGCAAAAGGTATTCCTCCTGGAAGTACATCACAAATTTCCTCAATAAGTAAAGCAAAAAGTAATGGACTTAAATACAGCCTTGGGGAACACCTCTCGGTTTTTCTAACCATTCTGAGAAATTTATCGCATCGCACACTGATGCACTCTATGTAACAAGAAAGTTAGTACATCAATTTCCGGGAGATTCCTAGTATTAAGAGAGATTGTACATCAGAGCTTGTCTATTTATCTTGTCGACGAAGCAAGTGTATAATTTTTGTTTTTAATTGACTTTCTAGCAAACGCAAATATATGGTCCATCGTTGAGAAACGCACCTGAAAATCGGCTTGGAAAATGCTTAGAAAGTTTCTGTCTTAGATCTATTTTGTAAACTTTTAATAGATTATTGAATTAAGAGTCTTCCTTAAACTATTAAGAATAGAAATTCCTCTATAACATGCCAAAAAGTAAAAGAAAACGAAAATATCCTTTTATTATAAATGTTATGGCGAAAAACTAACGAAATTTCTTAATATCTGCAGTAAAACTATCGAGTTTTTTTGTTTTCAATTTATATCCCAACTTTACTTTACATAGCTTAACCTTTTTCCCTATACTCAGATCTAACAGGAAAGTTAATTTTAAGCCTTTTCCAAAAACAACAACCGAAAAAATACCCAACCTATAACAAGAACACAAACAAAATCACCCACTTATCTGAGTGTCTAAATCTAAATTGTTTTCAATTACACCAAAACCCGACAAGAAGTTACCAATAAAACGTCAGCAAAAAGCTCTCCCCTTTAGTGCTACCCATGTCCCTCATGAGTTCTCGCTTCTCCTCACTATAGCTGATGATGGTGTTAAAAATCAGCTGGCACCAAAATAATATCCTTTATCTACCTAAAAGGAGTATACAAAAATACACAAGTCTAAAAACAGCTGATAGAAAATATTCAACAAAAAATAAAATATGAAATCCAAACAACAACAAAAACAACACAAACCATTTCTCCTCCTCTTTGTCATCACTTACCTCTCGCTCATTATCATTAATGCTTACATATTTACCACTTGCCATACAGCAAGCAGCCAGAGCTTCTAGCACGTGCTCATGCAGAATTCAAAACATTTTATATCCTTCTTCTTTGGCAGATTCCCATGCGACAGCTTGTAAATATTCAACCTTACCAAAACACTGTGTAAAATGTGGGTGGGGGGCGTTGCATGCGTACAAAATCAAAAAGAGAAAGAATAAAGAAAGATAGAGAGAGCTAAGAGCATTAAATTCTGCACAGTGTAAAGCTTTCAAAACGAACAAAGCTTTTTCTCTCGCTCTCTTAAATGAGTTTTTTTCCAAATTACTTTCAAAGTAACCTAGCTAGGATGTCAAACCATTGACAAAAAAGAACTGTTTTTTTTCTCAAAAGATACCAAACAATATCAAGGACCTTCATAAAGCACATTGTCATAGGTCAGCATCCTGCAAAATGAAATTTAAGAGAAACTTTTGTAAAAACAAAGAGAAGAGAATTTTTGAATCCGAAACTGAGATTCATATCAGATTTCCTTAGAGCCAAAACCAAACAACTAAAACAGCTAAACGACTAGATTTCCCGAGGAGATCAAGGACATTCGTTGTTATCCTTTCCGTAGAGTAGAGCATCGATATTTGTTTCGTACAAGAAGCAAGCAGAACACAGTCCGTGGCAATATAAGGACCACGTCGTCGTCGTTTACGTTCGTCTGGCTCTGTAGTTCGAAAAATATATCGAATGAAAACTTGCAGCCGCAAAACAAAACCTTCAGTGCTACTGTGAGGTTTCGTCAGTTCAGTCGTACGCCAACGTTTGTTTCGAAAACACCGTTTCCGGTCAACGAGTTTTTGTTTTGAAAAAAAATAAAATAGCAAACGATATTTTCTAACGAGTTATTCTCGGAAATATAAATACTTCGGACACATTTTATCAATATTTTGAAAATTTGTAGTATTTTGGGATTTACAAAATTATTATTCACAAAAATATAATTGACTGTTAGACGTACATATGTAGCTAAAAGAAGAAAAATAAAACGAAAACGAGAAAATTTCCTTGAAACCAGCCCGAGTGTGTTTGGCATAAAATCGATTCCATATTATAAGATATCCTGATGAGCCTCGTGGCAAAATAAAAATAAATTCTTTTGTCAGGTTTTCCTTTTTAGTCTTTTTTCGTCTTTTATTTTTTGTTGGTTTGTGTTTGTCTTTCCTCTCCATTCGGCTCTCAATTTCGTCCTTGGTGTGTAAATTATGATTGAATTATAGCCCCCAAAGGAAGGCTGGCCAAAACCGGGTAAAGAATGAAAATAGAGGCGTTCGAGTGCCAAATCGCAGGATCAACGACGAATTTAATAATATAAAATTTACAAGGAGTTTCGAATAAATTTAGAATCCAAAACCGAGTCGGAGTCTGAGCCTTAGACCAAACCCGTGCGGTATCGTTCGTCCACGAAGATACGTCTTCTATTAAATCGGGAAATCTTGGCGAAAAGAAAATAAATAATAAAAAAAAAGGACGACTTTGAAGACGAAAAGTGTCGTAAGTTATAGTTGGGTGTCCTTGTTGTCGACGAAAACGACAACGACTACGAGTGGGTGGTGAGTGTTTTTCTTTATTTTTTCGTCTTTGCCTTTGCCATGCCGATTCGATTCCTTTTACCGGCTTTTGGGTGAACGGAAAGTTGTTGGGTTGCGTCAATTTTATGTGCAAGTTGTCTTGCTGCTCCCCGTCATCATCAAAGAGGGTGGCTTTATCTTGATTTAATGCCTTTGTTATGTGCAAATAAATGAACGTACTCGTACATAACTCCTCCACTATACATATCTATCTCTGTGCTTCTGTGCTTCGCTGTCATAGTCGAGTCGTTCGGGGTATACATTCCCCGATATACCCCCTAACCCCTATACGCCAATCATATCGACAGCAAAAAGTCTTCGACGACGACAACAACGAGCAACCGAACGCGACGTTGGACTAATTTTGTGGCAAAAAGGAAATCGGCCATAATATAACCGCTAATTGGATAATATTTTGAAGTTTTCTAGGGTAAGTTATGACTTTGGCAAAAATTATATTTAACTAACCTTCGTGTCGTGTTGAATATTTCATAAGGAGACCGAAGAGTTTTTCCTCCCCTGATGGCAGGCCAAATATAATTTTCTTTTTTCTTTTCTTTTTGAGAATATTTTTGAATTTACTTTTTTCTTCTTATAATTATTTTGAGGGGTTGGCATTTATTTAAGTTTTGTATATTTATTTGTTGGGCGGCGGTGGTTCGGCGTCGGCGGAGAGGTAAAAGGAAACGCGCCTTCATTGACACTTTTAATGATTTATTATGTCTTGATATTAAAATTCGAACCATGGGCTTCTCTTTTTTAAGTCAGCTCAAGTCAGCCGCATAAATGAAACAGTTTAGGATCTTTTCTTTAAGTTATTTTATGATCAAATTTGTTTTAATGATTTTGAAGGGAGGCTTTATTTTTGTTTGTAGGTACCTATTTGGGTTTTGGTTTTTGTTGGTTAAAAGGTTCAAATTAATGTGAAAAACAAGAAAAGAAAAGTCATTATTATAATTTTGATATTTCAATTATGCTGATGCTATTGATGTTTATTTAACCGAAATAATAATGATTTTAAATTGCGGATGTTAAATCTGCTTAGGAGTAGGTTTTTCTTTAGAAGTTGTTGTGCGTTATACATATAAGATTGATGTGAAAACAAAAAACAAAACAATTATGCCGGACATTATAGAGGTATGAAGATTAAGAAGTTTTAAAATGTGATTGAGGTAAAGCCTGCTAGCCGTCGTCGCGATTGTTGGTTTGTAAATATTTGTAGTAGTTAAAACTGAAGACATCTACAATTTAATGGAATCAATAATTGCTGGAAAATTAAAAATAGCTGTTTTTTTTTAAACAGACTTAACGAAATTCAATTTAAAAATAATACATTTAGAGCACACATTAGGTCATCTTATTCTCAAAAAGTATACACTTTTATATGAATGAAATAGTTCTTAAATATTTGCAATTATTATTATGACTTGTGAACAAGAATTGGAAAAGGTGGAAGACAAGTCTTGGTTTCACATGAAAGAAATTCAATGTATTTTTAACTTCCCATATGAAGTTATTGTAATGGGTCCGATTTGTCAAATTGAAAATTTTGACATTTTTCGACGTTTCAAGGTCCCTAGAGTCGAAATAAAAGATTTTTAGAAAGATGTCTGTGCGTGCGTGTGTACGTACGTTCGCACGTCAGTATGTCCGTACGTCCGTACGATCGCGACGTTTTTTCGTCGTCCATAGCTCAAGAACCAGAAAAGATATCGACTTCAAATAATTTTTTTTATACAAATAATAAGGCAGGAAGATGCAGAAAGGGCTCTCAATAAAATTGCGTGGGTGGTTTTTTTACCATAGCAGTTTAAAAAAAAAAGTGAACATTTTGGTTAAACCTTAATATCTCATGAACCAATGACGCTAGAGAATTGAATTAAATTTCATATTATAGATTGTAACGTGATACAAAACAATTTTATTTTTTGAAAAAAAAATCTAATTAACGATTTTTTTTTATAAATCAAAAAAAAACTGAAAAAAAATGTGTCACCTCGAACATTTTACGACTGAAATATGATTTCATCTCCAAAACAATTTTGTGCAACGAAGAATAATATTTTTGACATCTAATAAAATTTTGGGAAAAATCTAATTGACAGTTTTTTTATAAAAAATAAAAACCTAAAAAAAACATTACTCAAAGTTGGTAAAAATTGAATTTCGACTAAAATATCTTTTCAAAACTTGAAATTAAGACTTCAAACTTATTTTATCTAATAAGAAATATTGTTCTCAACATTCTGAAAAAAGTGGTGAAAAAATCGAATTGACAGTTTTTTTTACAAAAAATGAAAACCCAAAAAAAAATTAATGAAACTTGGTAAAAATTGATTTTCGACTCAAATATCTTTTCAAAACATTGAGATATTTGTTTAAACTACTTTTATCTTTCAAAAAATATTGTTGTCAACATTCAGTAAAATTTTGAAAAAAAATCGAATTGACAGTTTTTTTTACAAAAAATTAAAAACCGAAAAAAAAAATTAAAAAAAAGTTGGTAAAAATTGATTTTCGACTCAAATATCTTTTCAAAAATTTGAGATAATGGCTTCTAACTAATTTTAACTTATAAGAAATATTGTTTTCAACATTAGGAACAAATTTTGAAAAAAATCGAATTGACAGTTTTTTTACAAAAAATAAAAACCTAACAAAAAATTAAAAAAGTTGGTAAAAATTGTTTTTCGACGTAAATATTTTTTCAAAAATTTGAGACATTGGCTTCAAACTAATTTTATCTTTTAAGAAATATTGTTTTCAACATTCTATAAAATTTTGAGAAAAATCGAATTGAAAGTTTTTTTTACAAACAAATAAAAATCTAAAAAAAAAAACAATACTAAAACTTGTAAAAATTTACTTTCGACTCAAATAGCTTTTCAAAAATTACAAATATTAGCTTCAAACTTATTTTATTTCACAGAAAATATTGTTTTCGATATTCAGTAATTTTTTTATAAAAATCCAACAGTCCGTTTTTTCATAAAAAATAAAATCTACAAAAAATAGTACGCAAATTTGGTAAAAATTGATACATACAAGAAAAATCGACAGACGGGATGGGAAGTTATCAGTGTGGGTCGCATCCCAGCCTCTTTTTATTTTAATCATCGCACTTAATTTTTGTCTTAATTCAAAAACTTTTAAACTTAAATTAAAGAAAACAATAAAACTTGTTTCGTGAACAAACAATTATTTTATGGAAAAATAATTAAACTAGTAGTACCCGTGGCATGATGGTTAGTGCATAGTATTGTCATGTCAGAGCTTTTGGGTTAAATCCCTGCCTGTGCCATCACGGGTACTGCCTATTGCGAGGAATTGACAACTCCTTCAAGAGTAATTTTTGTCATGAAAATTGCTTTCTCAAATTAGCCGTTCTGATTCGCTTTAAAACTGTAGGTCCCCTCCATCCCTGATAACAGTACTCGCATACAGGAATTGTTGTGAGTTGTAAGTCCTTAGTTCTCTACGGGCTGCTGCGCCATCTAAGTTTTATAATTAAACAAAACGTTAATTAAACATGTCCTAACTTCGAATTTTGAACGCCAAATGTTCTTTAATATTTTGTACAGTTTTTAATAAAAAATTTTTTTTTTTTTTTTTTTTTTTTTTTTTTTTTTTCCGCAGGAAGGTGAGAAATCTTCATGAGACACTATAAGCCCGGTGCTTATAGTAGTGTCAGATTTTTACTGACTAAAACTCACCTCCCTTATCTTCTATATTATTACTACAACTAAGTCCAGCTTAACAAGTAGTTTTAGCGTCATTTTGTTCGCGTTTTGTCAGGAAGCTCCCCAACGAGAGGACCTGAAGATTCCACAAAATTCGAGTGGAGAGATTAATTTGTTTGCGCTAGATCAGAAGGTCTTGTTCGGTGCAGACGCCGAAAAACGAACGCCTCGCTAACAGATTGTTGGATTAAGTTATTACTATGAGTTCTAAGTCGTGATCTTAGCTCTGTAGCAAATTTTTTAATTTCGTCTTCTACATATTTTATATTTAAATCTCTATGTAAGTCGCTATTTCTTACATACCATGGAGCATTTACTATTATTTTAAGTACTTTGTTTTGGTATGTTTGCAAAATTTGTATATTTCTTTCGTTGGTACAACCCCAAAGTTGTATACCGTACGTCCAAACTGGTTTCAGTACTTGCTTATAAATAAGAAGCTTGTTATAAACGCTTAGATTGGAATATCTTCCAATAAGCCATGTCAATTCGCGGAGTTTATTTTCGAGTTCATCGCGTTTCTTTTTTACATGAACTTTCCATTTAAGTTTCGCGTCTAGAGTCATGCCTAGATACTTCGCTTCATTAGCGTATGGAATTTGCACAGAATTTATATAAATAGGTAAGTTTTATACTTTTTTATACGTAAAATTCGTGTGCGTCGATTTCGTTTCATTAAGAGCAATTCGCCATTTCTTTGTCCAATCTGAAATGCTATTTAATGCCTTTTGAAGCTTAGAGGTTGCCGTTTCTATTGAATCCGATATTGCGAGTACAGCTGTATCATCGGCAAAAGTGCCTAAAGTTGTGCCTTCTGTTTGGGGTATATCACGGGTATAAAGAACAAACAAAATCGGTCCAAGGACGCTACCCTGGGGAACCCCAGCGTTTATTTCTTTAAACTCCGAATACTCCGTTCCTTGCTTAACTCGAAAGAATCTATTTTCTAGGTACGATTCAAGAATGTTATATATTTGCTCTGGAAAGACTTTTAATTTATATTTTAGCCCGTCATGCCAAACTTTGTCAAAAGCTTGAGAAACGTCAAGAAATGCAGTTGAGCAAATCTTTTTTTCTTCAAATGCTTTTTCAATTTCGTTAGTTATTCGGTAAACCTGATCAATTGTCGAGTGATTATTCCGGAAACCGAATTGGTGGTCGGGAATTAAACGTTTTTCTTCAATAATTGGTAGCATTCGTTTAAGAAGCAATTTTTCAAATATTTTAGATATAATTGGTAAGAGAGAAATTGGTCTATACGATTTTTTCTCATTCGGTGGCTTACCCGGTTTGGGGATCATTATTACTTCGGCGGCTTTCCATTGCGTGGGTACGTAAGCAAGTCTTAAAGCAGCGTTAGTGAGCTGTAAGAGCTTAACCATTGCTTTTTTAGGCAACTCTTTGAGGACACGACCGTTAATCAGGTCGTAGCCAGGAGCTTTATTGTTTTTCTGCCGTTTTATTTCCTGGACAAGTTCAGTCAAAGTAATATTCCTGATAGAAAAATTTTCCGGCGCTGGTTGGAGCTCTCCGTCATTAGTCAGAAGCTCTTGACCATCGAAAGGTTTGAACGTTTCCTCAAGGTGCTTAGCAAATAAATCCGCCTTTTCCTTATCAGTTTTTGCCCATTCAGAATTATTTTTTCGAATAGGTGCCGACATTATTTGAGGCTTTTTAATACCTTTTATCGTCTTCCAAAGAGAATAATTTGTTTTTTTGTCTGCTGTTAGGCTTTCAAGATAGGCAGAATTCTCGCTGTTTTTAAAATCTCGTAACAAATTTTTAATCTTGTTTGATAAAAAGTTGACGACACTTTTATGCTGAGGAGCACGTGATTGCTGCCATACTTTTCGAGCTTTTCGTTTTTCGCGTATCAATTCTTTTATATCTTCTGGAATTTTTTCTTCGTATTGCCTTGACTTTTTACTACAGATCGGAGTATTATTCCAAGCTGCTTCCTGAACAATATTTATAAATTTTTCTGTTTCATCTTCTAACTCAAACGGAGTTTGCAAAGAGACGTTCAGTATAATTCTATTTTCGCAATCTTCTTTGAATTTATCCCAATTTGTGTTATTATTTGTTAAAATTAGGGGCTTTTCTTTTTCGATTACGTTACTGTTTATTGTTAAGATAACGGCCGAGTGATCCGTAGAAAAATCGAAGTTATCATCTACTGTCATATATTTTCTGTTCATTCCTCTTGCGATGAAAAAGTCAACAAGATCGGGTGTTTTCGCTGTATCGGTTGGCCAATACGTTGGTTTTCCTGATGAGAAAAATTCAACGTTACATTCAATACCCGCTTTGTAGAGTTGTCTACCCTTCGTCGAAATGCAACGTGATCCCCAAAATGAATGTTTCGAATTGAAGTCGCCGCCAATAATAAATTTTGGACCTAAAGCGTTGAAAAGATCTTTAAAATCGTTTTTGTCTATCTTGGACCGAGGAGGACAGTAAATAGACGCAATATTAAAAAATACGTGTCTAACTTTTATGTTAACGGAAGTAACTTGCATTGTATCGAGCTCGATATTTATCTCAAACGAATGATTGATATTTTCTCTGATAAATACGGAAGAACCACCCCTTGCTCTTTCGGATGGATGGCATGCGTGGTAAGCCGAATAACCTTTAATACTTAAATTTGAGTCTTTTTTCAAATGAGTTTCAGAGATCAAACAAATATCTATTTTTTCGTTAAGTAGAACCGTTTCTAGTTCTTCGATTTTTGCGGTAAGTCCGTTCGCGTTCCATGTTATTATTTTGAGTTGTTGGGACAACTGATCCATGTTTACGGTAAATTTGGTGTTTTAAGAGCCGCCGACTCAAATTTGTCCAATTTCTCAAGAATAATTGTGTTAATTCTCCCTTGTTCTTCTAATCGTTCAAGTATAAGGGAAAATACATTTTGAACGGAGTCAGGTTTAATAGTTTTAGGTTGTTGAAAATCTTTTTTTTAAGTATTGGAATTTGCAAACAAAAATTTGGGTCAAAAAAATTATGCTTTGATATTTATTCTTATGAAAAAAAAAAACAAAGAATAAAATTTGGTTCTTCGAATGAAATCAATTTTTTTTAACTAAAATTCAAAAACCCCTAGAACAGTTTTTTTAAAAACTGTTGTATAATAATTTAAACTCGTTTGATTAACTGGAAATACAAATTATTGAAAAAAAAAAACACATTGATAAAATATTAAGATTGTTGTCTTAAGTTACTTTACTAAAAAGGTGGTTTTGAATTATCAAACAATTTCGGCATCTCAAAATGATCTATTATTATTCATAATGAAGTTTTAAATTAAATAAGGAAAAAGCTACTCTAAATTTTAGGAATTTGATTTGGCTTCTAGTCCAGTAAAATAAATCTGTAAGGGTAGAGCTATAGAAACTGAGTTTATCACGACAAGGCGGTTTTCACCAATTTTGGCTATCCATAATTTACAACACATACACAAGGAATTTTTATAAGGTCATACCATTGTGAAGTTCGAAACTTTGGGTGATTTGTGGAAATTCTGCGGATGAAAAGTACTCAATGAAATTATATGCAAGATTTAGAATATACTTGTCTGCCTATAGTCGTGCCATAAGTAATGTTACAAGCATAAAATGACCTAAGACAAGAATTATAAAATATTTTGTATTAATTGTTGTTTCATTTCTATGACCATAATATTAATTTAGTTAAAAAGAATTTTTTCTCAAAACTACCGACATGAGCTTTCATGCCGGTCCTCAAAGCTCAAACGTTGTGGTGGCAATCGACATATAGTGTTTCTATTAATATCTTTAGCCCTGCTTCAGTTACTTTATATTAAGAATTTAAAAATGTATGTGAGGCCTAAAAGGCACGCTTTAAAATTTTGACCACAAACATTTTAATTTTAAGGATAAAATATGAAGTCCCAGCGATCTTAAGCTTCTCTTAGACCTACGATGTTGAACCTCTACCATATTTCTATGGTACAACTTTTAATATTCTTTCCCAAAAATGGCGAGAAGGGACACTTTGGAGTTAACGTCAAAAATCTTTCCATTCAAATAAGGAATTGTTTCATGGTCAATTCTGGCGTGTCACGGTAAGCGCCCTTTGACTTTTTCCAACAATAACTTTTTAGAGTCGAGGTATTAACAAATGATCTGTAGAGCGTCAATAGTCCTTTATGCTGCCTAACAAGCCTTGAAATGGATCTGGTGAATAAATGTCTAATTCTCTGGACATAATAAATAGTGGCATTCGGTTCATTATCATACGAATTTGGGAAACGCATGGACGATTACAAGAAAATTTGGCCAGAAGTCATTCCTTACCTATGTTAGCCAATAATTGCGGTTCTATTTTCCTTAACGCATTACTCTATGGTAAAAGAATTGAGAATTGTCATTAATTTATTGCTTACTAATGTAAATATTTAGAAAAAAAAACAAGATAACCATTTTATATCAAATGGATGTTAAAATTCACTAGGAAAAAGGTTAAAATTTGTACAGTCATTCACAATTTTGCAAGAAAAGATTCCTGATCGTGTTATTTCTGGATTTAAAATTTACAATTGGCCACCGAAATATTATGTTTTGACACCATTAGACTTTTTTTTTGAAGTCATGTAGAAGATGAGAGTGATGTCAATACTCCACAACCGATTCAAGACTTTAAAAATATAATTATTAAAGTTATCGAGGAACATGCATACATCCGCAATTGAGCGAATTAGTCAAAGGCAATTTCATGAAGAGGATTATGGTGTTCCAACCTTAGTCGTGGCAGCCATTAAGCTAATATTGTTTTTCATTGTTAATGGCTTCCTTTTGACAATGAAATAAACATCCATTGATTTTCTTTAAAAAAAAATCAAGTTTTTTAATATTACAAAGGAACCTCTTATTGAAAAACCTATACGAAGTAAAATCTACATCCCTCAATCTCAAGAAGCCTGCCGTTCGGAGGGTGTTAGAGAAATTACCATAACATTTTTCCCAGAATGTTTATGAACATATACGCTATCGACAAAAATTGATTTTTTTTGAAAATTTTGTAACTGTTATGTTCTATTTGTAGTTAGCAAAAGATTTTAAATGCCAGTAATTTTCTAGTAATAAAATAAGCTCTTGGACAAAAAGCTCCTTGCGATTTTGCGCCACTAAATCGTTTAAAGATCGAATTTAAATGTTGTCAGGAAGTGATACAAAATGTTACCTATAGTTGCAATTTATTGATAAGAATAAATAAATTGGGTGGCGCAACAGTCCGTTTGAGAACTAGGGCCTAGTGACTGACAACTCTCAACCATTCCTGTGTGCGAGTACTGTTGTCAGGGATGGAAGGGACCTACAGTTTTAAGCCGAATCCGAACGGCAAATTTGAGAAAGCACTTTTCATGACAAGAATTACTCTTGGAGAATTTGTCAAATCCTCGCAAGAGGCAGTACCCATGAAAATAACTTTAGGTGGCATAGGCAGGGATCGAACCCAAGACCTCTCGCATGACAGTCCAACACACTAACCATCATGCCACGGGCATTACAATTTATTGATAAAGTCTCTAAAACTCAAGTTTTTGATAATTTAGAACTCGATTGCGTTCTAAGTCATTTCTTCGTCGAGTTCTTAAGCGTTAGAACTCTGATTTAGATCTCACTTTGAGATAGTTTTACATATATTATATACCAATTTGTAAGATCTCAACTATACCTAAGCTTTTCGAAAAATTAATTTCCGACAAGATATTCTTCGTTGTGCGTGAGCATATATCAGTTTACCAACACGGATTTATAAAAGGAAGGTCTACTTCAAAAAATCTTACAATTTTTGTCAATTATGTTCTATCTAACTTTGAGAAAAACTCCCAAACTGATACTATCTTTACGGACTTTGCTAAAGCCTTTGACAGAGTAAGCCACAAGCTTCTTCTTCATAAACTTGGATGTCTAGGATTTCACTCGAACCTCCTTAATTGGATAGAATCTTATTTAACAGATCGAGTGCAGATTGTAAAAATTGAGAGTTTTTTTTCAGACTATATTCATGTTCCTTCAGGAGTTCCGCAAGGAAGCCACATCAGCCCTCTGTTATTCCTTTTATTTATTAATGATATTTCTGAGATTTTTACAAATTCTCAGTGCCTTTTATAAGCTGATGACTTAAAGCTTTATAGAAAAATAGATACTTGTCAAGACGACTGTATCCTTCTTCAAGACGATGTTTCTAGACTCTCCGAATGGTGTGAATTAAATTCTCTGCATTTGAATGTATCCAAATGCCAAGTTCTTTCCTGCTCCAGAAAAAAAGATATCATTCATTTTAGATACGGTTTGCAAAATGAAACTCTGCAACGAGTCATTCAAAAAAAGATCTAGGTGTTATCCTGCATGATAAATTAACTTTTAAATCGCACATTGATTTTTCAGTAAGTAAATCGAACTCTATGCTAGGGTTCATTAAAAGAAATGCCCGTGAATTTTCAGACATTTTTACGTTACGCAGTCTTTTTTTCTCAATGGTAAGGTCGATCTTAGAGTATTGTTCTGTGGTTTGGAACCCATATTATTTAACGGCAGTAGTTAGAATCGAGAAAGTGCAAAAAAAGTTTACAAGGTATGCTATCTCCAAACTTAATTGGAATTTGGAAACGCCCAGTTACAGTAGTCGATGTTTATTAATTGGGATTAATACTCTCGAGCTTCGCAGGAAGTTTTTTTCAATTATGTTTGTTCGGGACATTCTCACATCTCGAATTGAATGCTCATTTCTGTTAGAAAAAATTGGTTTTCATATTCCCCCAAGAGATACTCGTTCCACTGTTTTATTTTATGTACAATTTCATCGAACAAATTATGGTTATAATGAACCAATATCTCGTTGCATCAAGGCGACAAACTCAATTTGTCAAAACGTAGATTTTTTTGAAAATTGCTCAAGAGAGTCTTTTAAACATAAAATTTTATCTCTATTATTGAATAATATATAATATGTATCTGTTAATTTCAATATTTAAATAACTTTTCATTATCGCTATTTGTTAATTTAAATTTCTTATGCATTTATTTATTTAATATTTGTTATTTCTAGTCTGTAAGAGTTTTCTGATTGACTAATAAACTAAACTAAACGTCTAAACGTATTTATTACATCAAAGGGTTGGATTGAAATTATACATATTAGCGGTTATAATGACCAACGACTATTGAGTCTGCACACATACATACACATAAGAGTTATTTTAATTATTACTAAACTTGTAGCAATGTTGTTCCATTTTTCGTCTTGACATTTATCTTTTGGCTAAATTTACTGAGCATACAATTTCTTAAAACTTTCAATCATTTAAATTGCATACTGACAAATATTTTTAATTTTGTTTATAAAATGTCAGAAATTTGAGTCAGGATCAGCTACGGGATGGTCCAAAAATTGCAAAAAAACACATTAGAACTCAGCTCCATTCAACCGAGATCTAAAACTCCTAGAACTCAAAAATGAATTTAAACCGAGGTCTACAGACATGATTAGATATGAAGAAATGCTCGAATTCTAAATACATATTTTTAAAAAAGCGCTCCAATCATATACCGAGAATTACCACCACGAGTTTTTACTTTATTTTAGAACTTCATCAAGAAATAAGTCGTCAGATTTACAGAAATTATATCTTTGTTTTTGAACATGAAACATAAAAAATACTTTATTCTTGAGTATGAACTGACTGCCTTCTGAGAATCTAAGTTAAACCTGTATGTTTTTATATGCAGGTCTCATATTCCTTAAACCACATTATCTTAAATTTTTCGAGCTAATCAGGACCGTCAAAGGCGTTATGATTTCGCACTTCCAAACTGGCCCTAAAATTTTTAAAGTTCATATAAGAAAAGAATATCGCCTTAACAATTAAAAAGGCTTCAAAAAACAAACAAATTCACTTCTTCCATGTTTTCTATCATGGAATTGGATTGGTATTATTTTAAATTTTGTATGTATTTAAATTTTGTATGTATGTATGTAAGTAGTTACATAAATGATTTCAACATAAAAAATTTAGTAATTGATTAATCAACTGTTTTTTATTTCATTGGTGCAATATTTTTTTTTTTAATAATACCTACCTGTTTAGAAGTCAAATATGTGTAGCTCCTCTTAAATTAATTATATTTAGTCGAAGTACTTATATGCCTAGGTTATTATTAAAATAACAAAAATATTTATTTTTCCACCTTTGTTGTTGATAAGAACAAGTCAAAAAATATAAAAATAAGATCGTAATTTTTATCAGCAGTAAAAAATAAATTGCCTATACTACTTTGTCACAACACACACACTCGCTAAACCTATCATCACACCCTCGATCAAATTTAAATTTATTATCAACAAAAACACACACATACGCCCATCACAGAAGGAAAAACAAATAAATCATCTTTCATTTTATATTTAAATCATCATCTTAAATTTTATATGACATTGCATGCTCATAAAAACAAAAGTTCTTAAATAAAATAAGTCTTTAGTTCGAAGCTCGAAAATCCCCATTGATTACTGAAAGGAATCACTCATTCAACAAGGAACCTTATTTTTCCTAAAACTGCCACCCATTTATTTTATACATCGTCGTTGTCGTCGTCGACAACGTAGGTCGTATACTCTTGTGGACATGTAGCTACTCATGTTGTACCTTTACAAAACGAAAATCCTTTTTCAGAATTTTAAACGCGCCTTCCTGGAAGTTGACTCTTACTTTGATTAACTAAGCAAGAAGTCATGAATCGTGTGTGTTCTCTGCATATTATTTTTAAGGAGGCTGGTTTGCTATGAAAAACAAAAAACAAGGACCAAACGACGACGTACAAGGATGTTCGACTTCGTGCGATTGAATATACCTAACTTTTACCTGGATGTAACTACCTCCCTTGGAACGTGTGTGCTTTGAAAGAGAATTTTTATATTCAATCATAAATTTAAAATGCCATTCTTCAGAATTGGTAACATAAACCGCTAACAAAAAAAAAAAAACCAATTCAACTCACAAAGAGAAGACAGCTTAAAGTCAGGAATCAGGATACCGCACCACCTGACGATGAATGACGTTAGGTATAGGTACACCCTGGCTGGCGTGTATACGCTTAAATTATGGAAACAAAAATCATTTCACGTGTTTTGTGTTCATATTGAGGATATTTTGACAGGAGTTTTTTTATTCGTTTTTTCTCAGAGCGGAGGAGGGGAGGAAATCAACAAAAGCTGCCACAAGGATCCTTACACATAATAAATTTCCACGAACATCCTCAATGGCTGTCTGACTTATTGAAGAAGAAAGAAAAAGCAAAATGTTTACTTGTTTTCAGCCATGCGTAAATTATTTATACAATTTTGTTTCTCCTTCGACGTATTTCGTGTTGTTATTAAGTAGTGTAGGACATAACCGCAATCTTCAAGTGTCTTGTACAGAACATCAGGAGTAGGTACCTTATATCCTGGAATTGGTGGTTTTGGGTAGTAGGAGAAGTGATGATGTTACAAACTCCTGTTATTCATTTTATTTAAGGAAGCATATTCTCCATGGAATTAAAATGATGTAGGTACCTTCTCCAAAACACGAAAAAGAAGAAAAGAAAAATACAAAATCAAATATTAAAGGAAGGACATCGCATGATGCCTTGAAAGCAATTAATTCATGCGGAAAAATTAACTCAAAGCTTTTGATCATTCTAACAAAGTATAACATCATTTAATTATCCTCGACACTTCCAAAGCGTGAAAATGGGAGCGAAGGACAGAGGGAAAGAGAGAGACTGATAATCAAAAGTTAACCTATCTAATACTGACTGCTACCGTGCGTCGTCGTCGTGCCACGCTGCTCGAGCATCCCGCCGCCGCCGCCGCCGCCGCCGCCGCCGCCGCCGCCGTCCGTAGTACCGCCTACAAAAGACAAAACATAACCCAAAGGACTAATTGAAAGAGTATGCTTTTGACAACTTCTTCGCGGTTTGGTTTTAATCAT
The DNA here is from genome assembly GCA_920104205.1 of Eupeodes latifasciatus. Classification (NCBI taxonomy): domain Eukaryota; kingdom Metazoa; phylum Arthropoda; class Insecta; order Diptera; family Syrphidae; genus Eupeodes; species Eupeodes latifasciatus. The sequence goes on from OV049925.1 coordinate 19,935,280, forward strand.
CAAGGGTCTAATGATGATGATTGTGGGAGGAAGGGAACATGTAGTTTCTTAAGATTTTCATCATCTTCTTCTTCTTCGACGTTGTCCTTTGCCCAATGGGATTGTTTACAAAAGGCCATAAACAAAGAAGTCGAAGAATTAAAACACGACGAAACTTTAGCCCAAGAACGGAAACCTTTTTTGTTTTTATGTTTTTCTCATGTCTGGATGAGAGGAGCCTAGCCTATATAAAGTGTCATTGGGGTGAACCGACATAATCATAATCACTATCAACCAAAACCACCATCAAGGATTCTACCTACCACAAAGCACCGACTTCGACGCCAATGCCAACGCCAAAGCCGACAAACGACAAACATCATCAGGACAACAAAAACAACAACAACAACAACGACAACGGAATGTGTGGAGAGTATAGGAGAATATCACTTCTGTTTCTGTTCGTTCAGCTTTCAGTTTTTAAGCCACAAGCAGATATCAAAGTTTAATCAAAAACAAACGGAATACGGAAGACAAGAGGAAGTGCGGCACTTGTCCTTGTGGCCCGCACACACACATCTAAGCTACAGCCGCAAATATCCTGACGCGGTTCGGGTGGCGGCTTCAAAGGAAAAACAACAACAACAATAATAATAATAAAGCAAGCCGGAGTATTAAAGGAGAGATTGACATAAAGCCGAAGACACACCACGAATGAACTTTGAAGCTAAAACGGTTTTCAATGCAAATGCGTTTTATACTTTTTGTGTTTTGTTATGTATGTTTGACAGAAAAGGTTTTTTTTGTTTGTTTAGAACGGGTCTGAGTGGGTTTTTAAATGAGCTTATAATGCATAGCTAGAATAAAACAACAACTTTAAGACATTTTATATTTTTTGTTTGTCGAAGTATTCATAGAGAAGTGGAATAGGAACTCAAAATTAATTCATACATAAATAAGGCTTGAGATGATTTTTAATAAAATATTTATGTATATAGGGTGTGTTCTTAGCTGCAGTTGAGGTTTCGTTGGTTTTTTATCTGTTGTTTGACAGTTAAGAATATTAAACGTGTTGACGTTTATGTTTCGTTAGGTTTTTCACTTCATACATTTTTTTTAATTGTGGAAAATAACTTTGAAAAAAATAAATTTGTTACAGAAGTTCATGAAGCTCATTTCTGGCAAAATGGCTTAATAAGCTAAATGTTCGTATAAGGAACGAGGACAATCTTATTAAATTGACTGTTTGTTGCGATTTACACGCTGTTGGTGGTATCATGGGTCCTTAAGTCATTCAAAACGATGAGGAAGGAGTTGCCGAAACGTTGAACAGTTTGATTTTTATTTTTAAATATTCAGCTAAATATTGACGACATTTGGTTTTAAGAAGATGGAAACTTTATTTCTAGAAATAGTTTTGTTAACCGGTCCTTGGTTTGTGCGATTTAAAGCCTATGAATAACATTCTATGCAGCTATGTTAAGTCATTGCTTTATGCCGATAAATCAGCAACTTTTGAAGCATCGGAGCCAATATTAAAACAACCATTGACGACGCGACGGGCCAAATTCATTAAAAAAATAAGTTAAAAATTGTAAAAAATAGTTTAAGAGGAACCTATAAAGGTGTTTCTAGACCAAAGAAACGTTTCAGGAAACATTTTTTAAAAACGTTTCTGAAATGTTTACCATTTGTTGCAGAAAAGTTTCTGATTTGTTTTTTAAGTGTGGACGTTTTGAAAAACATTTCCGATATGTTTTTTTGTTTTTGATTACATTTCAAGTTTTGTGCGTGAAAGTAGACTCTTAAACAAGTGGCATTGATAGTGTCGTATTTTATTCGTATCAATTTCATCTTGTATCAATTTCATCTTTTTCAAAATTTATATTTTCTTCGGAAATTTTAGAAAATGATTGTCTGTTTTGATTTTAGTTTTAATATTTCCGTAAAGGGGATTTCAAAAAACTTGCGACATTTTATATTCATATTAATAACCACTGACGGACTTTCTACCTATGTATGCATTTAATGCTAGGGAAACAAATAAAGCTTTCCATTCAGAATAGGAAACAGAGACATATTTCATAAACATTTCAGAAATGTTTCTGTGTACCTATCAGAAATGTTTCTGAAATGTTTTAAAGCTGTTTTTTTGGTCTGGACAAACGTTAATGGTTATCGCCACGATAGTGAGAATGAAGAAAAAATGCTTTCTGTAACTGCAGAAATTCTATTTTAAGGACTTAAATCAATATCATACTTCATAAGTAGCCTGATAAGAGTGCTGTTTGAGTATTTACTTTTATAGTAGATACTAGCTGACCAGACACACGTTGTTTTCCCATATAAATAATTTCTTGAGAATATTTTGCTAGAAATAAATAACTGTAAGTGTGGAAGGATGTGGTATATACATAAGTGGGAAAGACATAGAGCACTGTAAACGGCGACAAAATATTAAAATAACAAATCACCAAACAAATTTTTTTAATTTATTAAAATTAATTCTTTAAAATTATAAACATATCGCTAATTATGAAAATACTACAATAAAACAATATCAATCCCTTTATGTAACAGGGTGTACAACATTTTTTGTGATGCCATCTTTCGCCAATACAAACAAACTGGATGGTTTGCCCACTCGAAAGCACGCTACGTATAATTGTTCGTGTAAAAAACATGAAGTGCTCAAATCTAAGCCGCAGACATACATCGTTTGACCTTGAGATTTATTGATAGTCATTGCAAATTCCAATCTTATTATAAATTGAAGGCTTTTGAATTGTATGCACACATCTGTGGGTGTAATAGGGATTCGAGGTAATAATACATTTTCGCCTCGGAATTCGCCACATTATGACACAGTGGCGATGATTTTAAGCACGCGTTGATCAGCGTACGTTGAACGCAGAATAACGGAAAGTGTTTGTCTGAAATCACCTGAAAGGAGTAACAGAGTGCCGCTAAATAGCTTATCGTTGTTTTTTATATCTTTCAATGTCCTGTTCAACGCCTCAAGCGAATGTTTGTGTGCCATAGTGCATTCATCCCAGCTAATAATTTTACACTGTTTTAGCACTGTGGCCATGGATGATTGTTTTTTTATATTGCACACTGCGCCTGGGTTATTTTGAATATTTAGTGGCAGTTTAAATACTGAATGAGCTCTTCTGCCTCCATCCAATAAAGTTGCCGCAATCTCAGAAGATGCAACAGCCAATGCGATACCAATATTTGATCGTATTTTATCAAGAATTAGCGAAATAAGGAATGTTTTGCCAGTTCCACCTGGTGCATCCAAAAAAAAGAATCCACCTTGTCCTGTCGAAACTGCGAGCATGACGTGCTCAAAAATTGTTCTTTGTTCTTCATTTATTACCATTTCTACGGTTTTGTATTGTAGTTCACGAATCAATTCAGTGTCTATTAAATGAGATGCATTTCGATTTGTAGCCGAAATGACTGAATTTTAAGTTGGCAATGATAATGCAAAGATCCTCAATAGCAATCAATGCTTCATTGTACATAGAGTCACTGTTGATGGAATTAAACCATAGCACTTAGGAATGTAAAAATAAAAACCTATTCTCAGACCTACCGAATGTATATGCAAAATTTCATTGAAATTGGTTGAGCCGTTTCGGATGACTATGGCAACTAACACTGTGACAGGAGAATTTTATATATTAGATTAGATTAGATGAAGAAAATATTTCGCAATACATTTTTATTTATCGACTTACTCCAGAAAAATTGTTTTAAGAAGCTTAAAGAAGCTTATGAGTATTTGCTGTGTTATTAGAAATGAAAAAAAAAATCTTACCTAAACAAAATAAAAGAAAGCCTTGGGGCAAAATAATCACCAATTGGTGTTTTAAAAGAGAGTAATTTTTTCTGATTGTGAAAATGGAGAGAAAATATTTTACAAACAATTATGAAGGAATGACTGAAATATCAGAAACTCAGAAGAATGTTCTTTTCTAATTAAAGAATCTTCGTTGAAATAAATCATTCCAGTTAGGAGGTCAAAAGAGACATTTGTTCCAATAGTGGAAATTGATATAATACAGGGTCCCATTGGTGTACGCTAAAAATTTTAAAATTATATTTTTTTGAATTTTTTTATTTAGAAAACTAAAAGTTGTTTTCTGGCGAGATATATTAAAGTATTATTTTTTCTAGAATTTTGATTTATGTAAGAAACAATGTCTTCTTGAATTTTTCGAAAAAAAATTTCTAAATTTTATCAACATTATTTAACAGTACAAAAAAAAAAACATTTTATTTTCGAAACTAAACGTTTAACAATTTTTATTAGTATTTTTTGAAGGAATGTTGACAACAATTTTTTGTATAGAATGAAATACTCTAAAAGTCAACACCTTCAATATGTTTGAGTGGGAACCTATCTTTATACTAATTTGTTATAGTTTTATTTTTCCTTGTTAACAACAATGTTTTGATAATGTCTTCATTTATTGCCAAGATATTAACATTTTTAATAGTAAATTTTTGGATTTTATTTTTTTGCACGAAAAACGTCTATTCGATTTTTTTAAAAATGTTGCCGACGGTCAAAAACGTCACTATCTGATGACAATTATTCTATTTTTCCGCGGCTTGGAGTGATGGTAAATGAGTAAGATTTTTATGGCAGAGGTTTTGGGTTCAATCCCTGCTTTTTTTTTAACGAGTGCTGCCTTTTGCGAGGAATTGAAAAATCCTATAACATTAATTCTTGGCATGCAAATTGCTTTCTTTAATTACCCGTAACGAAAACTGTAGGTTTAATTTTATTTGTTGTACGTAAAATATTTAATGTGACAAATAAAATAAAATGCACTACTGAGTCGCACGAACTTACCCATGAATCCAAAGTGTAGGTTTAAAAATATTTCCTTTATTCCCATAGGAAGTTATTGTAATCGGTCCGATTTGTCGAATTGAAAATGTTGACATTTCTCGTAGTTTCAAGGTCCCTAGAGTCGAAATAAAAGATTTTAAGAGAGATGTCTGCGCTTGCGTGTGTACGTATACGTTCGCGAAGTTTTTTTCATCGTCCATAGCTCAAGAACCAGTAGAGATATCGACTTCAAATTAATTAAGAAAAATCGAACAGTCCCTTTTTCATAAAAAATTGGGCAAAATCGATATTCGGTTCCCGATATCTCGTGAATAATATAAAATATTGACTTAAAATTAATTTCCTTCATGCAATTTGTATTTGTTAACAAAAGAAATACAATATTTTAAGATATGCTACTTAAATTGGTAAAAATTGGATTTTGACTAAAAATCTCGTTAATAGAAATATATTTTGAAATCAGACTATTTTATCATATGTAAAAAATATTAAGGAATTTTTGATGGGTTATACCTACTTGGATTAATATTATTTAAAATTTGGACTTTCGCAATAATGGTGAAAACAATTTCATTCAAATGGTGGCCTCACGGCAAATCGATTTTTCAATTTTGACTTACTCTTAACTTAAATTTGTTAACACGAAACCAATACTTTCCAAATGAACCATAAGTAAAAATGTGAAAAGGAATGCTTAAGCTGAAAATCACATCACAATTATTATTCCTCGTTTCAATTTACTTCATTAACGGTTTATACAAACAAATATGTGCAAATTTTGAAGCAACTTTAACGCACACAACATACACTCTCAGAATCAAAGCGATTATGCAGTAAAATATTGGAAATTGGGCCTGAACAAATTGCATTTTCGTGCTTGAATAGGTTCAATTATTTGGAAATCACGCAATTTCACTGCGATATTTTTTAACCACAAAAAAAGTAACGAATTTACTAATTACTTATAGGTACCCAGATAAATTTAACATTAAAAAAAAAACTATAAAGAAAAAAGACAAGTTCCAGGTCAATGCAACGCATACGCAACTTCCATCCAATTGTCCGTATAATTTTTGTTTTTGTTGCTTACTCTACACGCTACCAACCAACACCACTTAACCTATATTTTCAGTGATGTGTGGCTGTGGCACACTTCTTATTTTATCCTCCGCGCCGCTCCGGGTCAAATTACCCGCATAGTGATGATTTATTTTACATGCGTTCCGATGGCTACCGAAAAATATAAACGCCCAGTACTTCACGTACAACGCACCACGCCACGGATGCGGTCGCACACCAAACTCATACAGTATCCTTTAAATAGCTGAAGCTGGAACTGGAACATGTTGGCTAGGAATCCCATCAGCTTCATCAGCCATCATCAACCAACATCATCGACAGAAAACGAGAGAGCAAGATTCTCGGACAAAAACTCAAAACTTTGCACAGGTAGAATAATTACTCATGTGAATTCGAAGGACAATCCGCACATCATAGTCATATGTAGTCTTTATACCATAGTCCTTTCGCGTTATTCAACTACCGCAATTTAGCGTGATGGCAGTGCGGGTTCCGGTTGCAGTGTTCCTACGCAACCGGAAATTACCATCTAGTACCATATTATATACCACCTAGACCTTACTATGAGCACGAAGGTGTAGGGTAGGCATGTTTCGGATTAAGTTACAACATGAGGCAAAAACTGCAGACGCAAGTAAACATTGCAATTTAATTACCTTTCATTGGACTGATTTAATGAAAAGTTCAACTTCAGTCAGGGTGGTGATGATGGTTTTGTCCATATATATGTAGTCGTATATCGTCAGAATCAAAATAGTTTCAGTTCAGTTCTGTGTCAGCGTTGCGTGCTCGTTGGTTGAAGGGTGGTTGTTACTAGAGCCTCATTGTATAACTCTAGAGCCAAATGACCAGCTGCTGTCCCATACCCATATCAGCTCATAAAAGCTTCTCGTATTTCGAATATTATAGCAAAACTAGCACAAAGTGTTACAAATGTAGTTATTCAAATATCGACCAATGCCACTATATCACATGCAAGCTAAATGAATTCATATTTAGAAAATGTATAAATGACGATGGTACTGTAAATTGAAGCTTAAAATAGAATTCCGGAGAAGTGAGAGTGTAAGTTTTAACGGCAAAGTTGAATTTCACCTGATTTACAGGAGAACTTTTTTTTAAAGATTTGTATCCGTTACTTGAAAATAAAAGGAGTTTTAAATTACAAAATAAATTAGCGTTAGGTCTCGTCGTCGCCCAAATTAAAAATGCCAAACCTTGGGGTGTTAAAAATTTGTTGTGCTTTATGAAATTCTAAATAGAAAGAAGCGTTCGGTCTAATTGACCAATTAAATATCGACAAAATATTAAAAATGCCATATTGCCCAAAAATTTGTTTAGAAGAAAATACCACAAAGCCCAAAATGAATCTCATATTGCGCCCAAATCAACAAAAAAAATATCATAACGCCCAAAATACCAATTGACATATCACCAAAAAGATGTCATGTGTTTCAACATTTGGACATTCCGACAATTTTTTTTTTATTTTGGGCACTACGACTTTAATTATTAGAATTTTAGTAACTTCTGCAGCTATGACTAAAAGTGAGTTTTAAATTTTATCGAACAAAAATGTCAGGGGCACTATTTAGGTTAGGTTAGGTTAGGTTGCAAGGGGTGTGCACAGCATGAAGCTGTTGCGTACACGGGGGCCTATTGGTCCATTATGATCCCCTGTAAAAGTAAAAATTTAGCATCGATGCTCCTCAAATCTGTCGATTAGCGTAGACTGGCTCGTTAACGAACCAACCTGTGCTATCTATAAATTTCCTCATGCTTGCCATTGAAACCTGTGCTAGATCATCCAGTTCTCCAACAAACCTGTTTCCGAAATGACGGAGTCGGCTGGTTTGGAGATTCGGACAGTCGCAGAGCAGGTGTTTAATGGTTTCCATTTCCTCCTCATCCTGACAGCTCCTACAAAAATCGGGTGCAAATGCACCTATTCTGTTAGCCATTGTGCCAATGGCGCAATGACCTGTTAGTACACCTGTCAAGATTTTAATATTCTTTTTACTCAGCGATAGAATATACCGAGTTTCCTTTTCATTTGTGTTAGGCCATAAACTTCTAGAGATTACACAATCATCCCTGGATTTCCAGGAGATGTTGATTTTCTCTTTTAGCTTAAGGTCTATCTTCCTCTTGAGTACCCCAATCGGGACGAGGGGTCCCCCAACTGAGTGGTCGCTACTACTTATGTCTGCTTCTGACCCTTTCCTGGCTAGTTCATCTACTATATCATTCCCTTCTATATTGCTATGTCCGGGAACCCAGCAGAGCTTTACCTGGTTAGTGTGGCAGATTTTGTTTAATTTCTTCCTACAGTTTAAAACTGCTTTTGATCTTATGGTCTCACTGGCTAAGGCTTTGATAGCAGCCTGGCTGTCCACGAAAAAAGTAATCTCCGAAGAGCTTAGATTTTCTTGGTGTGCCAATTCAGCTGCTTTTGCAATGGCAAAGATCTCGGCCTGAAAGACACTACAGTCAGCCGGGAGTGTATATGACGCTCTGATGTTCAGAGATTGGCAAAACACTCCAGCACCTGTTCCTGATTCCATTTTTGAACCATCAGTGTAGAAAGGGATACCCTGTTTACTTATAAGTGAATTAGGATCCCAACCCTGTCTTTCTGGTATTAAAATAGAAAATTTCCTGTCGAAATCCAGTAAAGGGGGGATGTAATCGGTGGTCTCTCTCAGTCCTGGAATCGTGTCATATCTTTGTAAGATTGACCCGTGGCCGTAAGTGCTGTGCCTCCAAAAGCTCAGTTCTCTTAAACGAATTGCAGTTTTGGCTGCCGTGCACTTTATGAACTCATCCAGAGCCGGGAGGTCCAAGATCATTTCCAATCCAGCTTGTGGTGTGGATCTTTGAGCCCCTGTTATTCCTACACAGGCTAGTCTCTGTACCTTATTCAGGTTCTTGAGATAGCTTGATTTTTCCACCGCTTTCCACCATACAATAGATCCATAGGTAAGAATGGGTCTGACTATCGCTGTGTACATCCATTGGATGACTTGCGGTCGCATACCCCAACGTACACCGAAGGTCTTTTTGCATGTGTAGAATGCACATAGTGCTTTTTTCATTCTTTCCTCCGTATTACGCTTCCATGTAAGCTTGGAGTCAAGGATTACTCCTAGAAATTTAGCTTCCTTAGAAGGTTTTAGAGGAATGCCATTTAGTTTGGGAGGGTTGAAGCCCTCCAGTTTCCTTTTCTTCGTGAACAAAACTAGCTCTGTCTTGGTGGGGTTGACCCCGAGACCGTTCTTAGTTGCCCAAGAAGATAAATCCTTTAATGCATTTTCCATAATGTTTTCGATGATGGTAAGAAACTTGCCTGATACCAAAACCACTATGTCATCTGCATATGCTACTATTTTAATGCCCTGATCTTTGAACTTTGTGAGAATTTTGTTGACTACGAGGATCCAGAGTAGTGGTGAGATGACTCCTCCCTGTGGTGTGCCTCTAGTAACTGTTTTCTCGATAGTGCTAACTCCTATTTGAGAGTTGATAATTCTGCCATTTAACATGGTGAAAATCCAATCGACAATGACAGATTCAACTCAAACTTCAACTAAGGCAGCCTTGATCGATTCCGTTTTAACATCAAGAAATGCTTGATGTTCAAGACTTTTCTCAATATGTGAAACTACTTCATGCAGAGCAGTCTCCACTGATTTACCTTTAAGGTAAGCGTGTTGGTAGTTGCACAAGTTGTTTTCGTTGAGAAGTTCTCGAACATGTAGATCAATTATCCTCTCTAGTGTCTTAAGGAGAAACGAAGAGAGACTTATTGGTCTATAATCCTGAGCGGTCGAGTGAGTCGGTTTCCCTGCTTTTGGGATAAAGACTACCTTAACCTTTTTCCAGCTATTAGGGACGTATCTAAAGGTGCGTGTCCATTTGAGAGTAGACGTGCTGCGAGTCGCTCTCAAGCTGCTCTCGAGAGCGATCTCGCAAGTGGACATAGTCTGGAGAGTAGCTCGCGGAGAGTTGACTAATTACTCTCGAGATTCGATCTTTTTGAAAGTCACTCGCAAGTGGACACATGTGTTTACCACTATCCGAGATAAGCTCTCGGAATACCAACACAGTTCGTATTTTGCGAGTAGCTGTCGAGAGTAAACATGGCAAAGCAGTGGAAACTATGTCTTTTTTTCATATAAATTTGATTTGAAAATACATTTTTACCTTCCCATATGAAGTTATTGTAATGGGTCCGATTAGTCAAATTGAACATTTTGTCATTTCTCGACGTTTCAAGATCCCTAGAGTCGAAATAAAAGATTTTTAGAAAGATGCCAGTGCGTGCGTGTGTACGTACGTTCGTACGTCCTTACGTCTGTACGTCCGTACGTTCGCGACGTTTTTTTCGTCGTCCATAGCTCAAGAACTAGTAAAGATATCGACTTCAAATAAATATACAAATAATAATGCAGAAAGATGCAGAAAGGGATCTCAAGAAAATTGAGTGGGTGGTTTTTTTACCATAGCAGTTTAAATAAAAGGTGAAAATGTTGGTTAACCCCAAATATCTCACAACACAAAAACACTAGAGAATTGAATAAAATATTATATTATATATCGTAACGTTATACCAAACAAGTATAATTTATGAAAAAAATCCAATTAACGGTTTTTTTTATAAATCAAAAAAAAACTGAAAAAAAAATGTTCACCTCGAAAATTGTACGAATAAAAAATGATTTTATCTCCATAACAATTTGGTGCAATAACGTTTTTAACATATTTTTTTAACAAATTTTTAGAAAAATCGAATTGACAGTTTGTTTTATAAAAAATAAAAACCTAAAAAAAAACATTACTCAAAGTTGTTACAAATTGAATTTTGACTCAAATAACTTTGCAAAAATTTGAGGTTATGGCTTCCAACTTATTTTATTTTATAAGAAATATTGTTTTCAACATTTGGTAAAATTTTGAGAAAAATCGAATTGACAGTTTTTTAACAAAAAATAGAAACTTAAAAGAAAATTTAACAAAAGCTGGTAAAAATTCATTTCCGACACAAATATCTTTTTAAAAATTTGAGATTATGGCTTGCAAATAATTTTAACTTATAAGAAATATTGTTTTCAACATTCAGTTAAATTTTGAGAAAAATCTAATTGACAGTTTTTTTTACAAAAAATAAAAACCTAAAAAAAAAAGTATACTAAAACTTGGTAAAAATTTACTTTCGACTCAAATAGCTTTTCAAAAATTAAAAACATTGTCTTCAATTTTTTTTTATTTCACAGAAAATATTGTTTTCGATATTCTGTAGTTTTTTTTTTAATAAAAATCCATATTTTCAAAAAAAAAAATCTACAAAAAATAGTACGGAAATTTGGTAAAAATTGATGTTCGGTTCTCGATATCTCGTGAACAATAGAAGATATTGGCTTTAAATTAGATTCATTCATCCAATTTGTATTTATTTATTTAAGAAATAAATTTTTTTAACAAATGCTACTAAAATTGGTAAACAAATTTTTTCGACTAAAAATCTCGTTTACAAAAACAGATTTTGAAATCAAATTATTTCATCAAATGCAAAATGTTGTTGGTAATTTTTAAATCGTTTAGAATAATTCAACTAACAAATTTTTTAACAAAACACGAAAACCTACAGACCTTTTAAGCAAGGCAAATCGACAAACGGGATGGAAAGTTATCAGTGTGGATAAAATACATGTCCAACTGATAATATGCTAGCAGAAGAAATCTATCAAGTGGACACGATTATGAGAGTACTCTCAGCAAGAAAACTCTCAATATTCTAGCAGAGAGCTCGCGATAGCAAAACTTCTAAAATTTGGCTCGCAAATGGACAGTCTCCCGAGAGTTGCTCTCGAGATTTAACTAGCAGAAGTACTCTCAAATGGACACGCACCTTAAGTTTGATACAACTTATGAAGATTACCCTAAGCCACGGAGTTATTACTTTGAGAGCATTTTGGAGAAGAGCTGGAAAAATCTCGTCTGGTCCCGCTGATTTATAGGGTTTGAACGAGTTTATTGCCCAAATAATCTTCTGCTCAGTAATAACCTGATTTAGTTCTAACTTTGATTCCGTGTGAGTAAAATCCAGCGTGTTCGATTGCAAGCAATCCGAACTTTCTGGGTTTTTACAACCGGGGAAATGAGTTTCCATGAAGAGTTCAAGCGTTTCCAGGCTCGAGTTCGACCATGATCCATCAGGGTGTTTAATGTACCCCGGGATCGTGGGATTAAGGGCCAGGGTTCTACGGAGCCTTGCCGCCTCGCTTGTTTTTTCAATGGATTCACAATGTTTAGCCCACGAATCCTTTTTGGCCTTCCTTAACTCTTTGGTGTAAGTGTTAAGTGCGGCTCTATAAGACTTTAAGTCCTCGTCTAATTTACTCAGTTTAGCTTTATTGAAAAGTTTTCTAACCTCTGTTCTACGTTTCTTCAGTACCCCATTCCACCAGGGTGGGTTAGTGGGGTTATTAGAACGAGATAAAGGGCAGTGTTTTTCAAAAGACATTCTCATTTTGCTAGACAAGTTTTGGACAACAGTGTCAATGGTTGAAGTACTTAGACTTGTATTGTCCTCTGGTGGATCAATACAGTCTTTCAGCCATTTTTCGTACTCTGTCCAATTCGTTCTAGTTGGGTTCCTGTAAGGTTTCTTTTCAGTAAAGTTCCTGTCTATAGAGAAGAGTATCCTAAAGTGATCCGAAAAAGATTCTTTAGGTGAGACTCTCCAGTCTTCAACTGAAATTTTACTATTATTGCTAATAAGGGTCAAATCTATGATTTCCTCCCTGTTTTTGTTTCGAAAAGTAGGGTGATTGCCCCTATTACATATCGATAAATTAGAACAGAGAATATATTCAAAAATTGACTCACCCCTTTTGTTGATATCCTTTGAGCCCCATTGAGTGTGGTGAGCGTTGGCATCACATCCTACCACCAAAGGTGTGCCGCTTGCTGTGGCATGGACCACAAGATCACGGACAGTTTTTGATGGTGGGCTCTCCTCCTCATACGGCATGTACGTCGACGCTAGAATGAAGTTTCCTTCATTTGATTCGACGCTGATTGCCGTGTTGTCCTTGTTGCTGTACCTAGATAGGAAGAAAGCGTTAATTGATTTTTTCACTAGGATGCAACTTCTAATATTACTTACATCTGACGTGGAGTGGAAAAGGTTGTAGTGCTTTGACCTCAACCCACGGATTCGGTTTTTGCCTAACCATGGTTCCTGGATCAAGGCCACATCCACGTTCTCGTGAGACATGTAGAGCGTAAGGTCGTACGTTGCTGCTTTAGCGTGGTGCAGGTTTATTTGCACCACTTGCAGCTTTTGACTCCCCTTTGCCTTCATGCCTCTTAACCTTTACGGTTCCGAGACCATACCTCAACACGTCTTTTTTACCTTTGAGCAGAAGGTCAGATTTCTTGTCTGCCACAAACAAGAGGTCCTTCCCTTCGCCTCCATGACTCTTTCTTGAGTGTTGGAGCTTCCATTCTAAAATGGGAAGCTCTTTGTTCTGTTTCGCCAGCAACTTTATAATGGCTGCGTCCTCATGTTCTGCAGGAGGGGGGATCCATATGCTAAACTGCTGGCGGAGTGGTAGAGCTGCGGCGGGTAGAATCTCAAGGGAGGAACCTTCCCATAGTTCGCCAATGTTGGCGATTGTACGGTTCAGAAACTCCCGTGATTTCTGGTCACCGCAGCAGACCACTTTAACTCCTCGCCGCCATCCGGCACCATCAAAGACATAGTCTTCCGAACTATCGTTCTCCGATGCCTCCATCATGGCTTTGAGGATCTCGTTTTCCACAAGGAGCCAGTTTTTTGCCGAGATTTTCCCATCTGGGTCGTCACGGCTTATTATGGCAATTTGTAGGTCAATCGGGGTGGTGTCGAAGCTGCTGGTTTTCTGTTTTTTAGCACCATCTTGCTTGACCGCCTCCTCCGATCTTTGTCTCTTGGACGTTCCTGGCTTCGTTCCAGAAGAGGTGCTTGCCGGTGCTTGGTCTTTCCTAGCGTTGGCTTGCTGTTTCTTACTGGAAGTCGCCTGAACTTTACCTTTGTCGTTCCGAGCGGTCGAGTTATTGCCAGCCTGTTCACGATTTGCCTTTTTAGGGACAGACCTAGATTTGGCAGCATCTACTCCTTTGCTCTCCGACTCTTTGGTATTCACTTCCTTCGCTATTTCCCTGGGTGCAGTGACAGTCTCTGCCAGCTGCCGCTCAAAGTTCCTAACTAGCTTCTTATGCTTTTTTAAGAGAGCCTTGTCTCTCGAACTGAGCGTCGCAGGGTCTTTCAACTCGGTCATTTTCACGAATCTTTTGGAGGATCTGTAGTTGCTGCGTTGCCTCGTAGCTTTGAGGGGTGCAGCAGACTTCAGCATAGTCTCTTCTTGACTCGGTTCCATCAGTAGCTCGTCCTCGGTTTGACTGCCTATGGAAGGAGGTCTGTCCGAGGTCTCCGTACCTTTGATAGTTAGACCATCTAAGTCGGGGAGGAGATCCACTGAGAGAATGACCGGTTGTCTTTTTAGCTCTCGTTTTCCTTTCTCCAAGTTTACATTTGTCACTGGCGACTTAGCTTCTTGCGAAGCCAAGCCCTCGCCGGCAGCCGTGACTTCTGCCGACACTTGAACGTATATCCCCGTTCGATTTACTTCATTTTGTAAACTTTTGTCCATATTTATTAGATAAGCATCTCTGCTTTTTGTGGTTTTCTTAGTTGTCTTACTCCGCAGCTGGATTGCTGAAGAGTTAGACGTAAGCCCCCTCGCCACAACAAGGCGAAAACCGTGAGGGGGGGGGGCACTATTTAACTCGATTCTACAATGAAATTGCTCGAATTCGAAAAATTGGTACTATGTATCTATTTGACTACTTTCGAACAAACGAGAATCGAATAGTTCTAGTAGTGCCAACTATATTCTTATGAACTTTCGAATAAACGAGGAATTACGTAACTCGAAAGTAGAATTTAAAACAAGGCAAAATCGAAAATAATCACTCTACATCAAATGTGTTTGCGAACGAAGTTTTTTTTTGTCAAAGTGTAAGTAAAATGTTATAAATTATTAATATGCAATTTGAATTTGAAAGTTTTTCATTCAACTTTTTGTGTTTTATTATTTTACCACCCCAATTACACCGGGAATTCGTGATTTTTGCCAAAAATAGCGTTCCTCTTCCTCATTCATTTCACAATTCATCATCAGGGGGCGCATGACTCTTTCGATTGAAGTCAAAACTTCGGCAAGTATTTTTGACATGGTTTGCTGTGCACGTCCAGCGTTCTTGTCACCACCGATTTGGTTTTGATAACCTATTGTTGCCAAAAACTTCATTGCTGCTGATAACTTATGATAATCGGAACAGCATTTTGTCTTCTGCGGATGATATGGTGTTAAGTAAGAACATAAATCCGTCTTTAGAAAGACGATAGTTCTTAACAAAACTGAAACTAAAGTATATATTTTTCATTAAGAATGCGTTCAAATATTCTACCGTATATGTATGTAAAGGGTGTCCCAAAATTAACGCAAGATTTGAGTTTGCCGCCATTTGTGCAGTGAAGTGTTGGCAACCCTGAAAAAAAAGCAATTAGACAGCTAACAGTATAGGGTTATTAAAAATGGAGCGTTACACGAGAGAACAACGTGTCTTACGAGTCAATAAAAATATAACTATCAAAAGACTAAAAACGGCGTTTTCTATTTAATTCAAATCTTGCGTTAATTTTGGGACACCCTATATATAAAGGGTCCGAAAAAATGCTTTAAAAACATCCAGTGTAGCTTGCTGTTGAAACCAAATTTTGCCAATATCCTCCTCCTTTTGTGAACAAAAATTTGTTCAACTTGGCCCGATAACGATCGCCATTGACTGTAACGGCCACTCCTTGCTTATTTTCGAAGAAAAATGGCCCAATTATGCCTCTGGACCAAAATCCGCACCAAACAGTGACTCGTTTTCGGTGTATCGGCTATTCAATGTATGCGTACAGGCTTTCTGTGCCCCAAAGGCGACAATTTTGCTTGTTTACTTACCCGCCAAGATCAAAATGATCATCTGAAAATATGATGCAGCGTATACACACCCATATTCGTTCAGTGGAAATATAAAACTAATTATCTGTGAAATCAGACATGAGCTAAGTGTAACCATTCACGAAATAAGCACTAGTTGAAAAAACCGTTCGATGGCGGACCCTATATGTATGTGCAAACTTTTTCTCACTCAGCTCCATTATTTTGGAATTATCTCGATTTCGCGTTTAATTTGCTCGTACCGTTCTTCATTTCCTTTTAAATTAAACTAAATTCCAACGGTGTCCATTTTTGTTATAATTATTCTTGTTCATTAATTTGATGTTTTATTTTTGTCTTGTTTTTAAAACTGTCAAACAACTCGATTCGATACTCGTTCGAAAGTAGGATTTTTTTTGAAAACAAGTTGGTATAACCGGCATTCGATTCTACTTTCATACGTAGTACGATTTGAAAGTAGAATCGGAAATGAGTTTCGAATAGAATCAAAAGTAGAATCGAGAATCGAGTTACATAGTAGGGCCCCAGATCTCCCAAAAACTCGGAAAGTCAAGAAATTTTCGAAGTGAAATAAAACGAAAGAAACTTTGCGTACACGCTACGCGGCAGCACGCCTCAGTGTTTATACGCGTTTCAGAGCCCAACTACCCAAAATCTTTTGGGTGTTATAATATTTCTAAATTTGGGTGTTACTTTACGACGACATTGAAAGTTGGTTTGGGTGATATGATATTTTATTTGTGCTTTCTGACATTTTCTTAGTGATATCGTTACGTTTTTCTGTTTGGGGTTTATGAATGTCATTTTATAATTTGGGTAATATGTCATTGGGTGATAAGATATAAGAAACGATAGAAATCATAAAAGTCGTAGGTCCTGAAATTAATGTCATAAAGCCCAACCACTTTGTCACAAAACCTCAATTCAAAATTAAAAATCCTTTTGGCCAAAATGACAACTAACAATTTGGGCATTCCTTTATTTGGAATTTATTAGAGCGTTACGACATTCGATTTGGGGTTTTTGGCGAACGAACGTTTTCGCGTGTGCGAAAGATTTGCTTCATGTAACTCAAAAAACGAAAGTTTTCGTTCGCACATGCGAAACAAAATAAACGACAGCATTTTCTTTGACGTTTTTCTTCTTAAGATGATTAACTTGTATCATTTTACTAAAAAAAAAAAATAAAGGTTTTTTTATAAAAAGAGACATATGATACGTGAATATTTTCCATTTTTGAGTGATACAGAAGAGTAAAATGAGGAGTCTTTAAACTTTCGAGATGTAAGAAATCTTAAAGATTTTTCGGAATTTATGTAAAAGGTACAGGTACAGGTATGTATGTATGTACATTTATCAGAAAACAATAAAAAGAAACAAAAAATAAAATCTCTTCATAACACAAACAAAATAATATGTAATATTTTATTAAAGGTCACAATGGTGTTGAATCACAAAAACGAACTAAGATTAAACACATTGTTTTGTATAGCAACTTTAAGTTCCTGTTTTCTTTTTTGGTGAGTAGGGCTGCCTGAAGCTTGCTTGAAATCCTTTACAGAAAATAAAAGAAAATTATTTTAATTTTATAGAAATACTTACATTACAAGTCAAGTAAACAAATATTTCTTTCAAAACAAATCATTCAAAAACAATCTGTCACAATAATAGTGATGAGTCTTCTTAATGTATTCAATTTTACTTCAATCGATAATTTATGTTTTCTTCATATTTGTGTAGTTTTACTTAAAAATCACCGAAATTAAAGTTGAAATACTTAAAAGATAACCTACGTGCTTTTTTCTTGTTTTTCTCCAATTTATATCTTAAATCACTTAATGTCTTACTTATTTCTATCGATTTGCTCAAGTTTTACATATCGATACAATTTTATATCCCATCTTTCGAGATATTTGACAGCTGTCGACATCCAAGAAGTATGCAATCAAATTTTGTTGAATTTAAAGCAGAAACGAACAAAACCGAAATGCGAAACAGAATGCCAAATATCGTTTTCGCACAATTTCTTTCGTTTTTGAAAAACGAACGATCGCTTTCGTTTCGTTTATTACAGAATCTGGCCCCAGCCAAGGTTATAAGTGCAGTAAGTTAATACGATATTTAATTCGGGAAATCTGTTGAACAATTTAAAATTTGTCAAAATAATTGTTGTCATCTAAAATTTTTCAAGACGTAGCGTTGTTTAAACAATATACGACAATCCGAAGCCAAAATTATGGTTTTTTATAGTCTAAGAAGACTTTTTCTTCCTGCTATCAAATACCGGAAGATTTTTTAGTTCACAATAGAAATGTTGATTTGAATGCATAAAAAAGAATGCAGAAAGAAGTTGTAGCATTTAAGGAAGCAATTGGTAGCTCTATTCGTAATCTAAAGCTCACAGCAATATCTGTTAATGTTGCATTAATGATGATGTCGCATTTAAAGAAATTTCTATCTAATATCCAAATGCAATAGGACACTAAGTAAATTGAGTGTTTCTAGTTCAACAATTAATACACCAAAAATCAAATTATACGGTTCAATGTAACGTATTTGGAAGAATAGTTCGAAAACTTTAACAAGCTAGTGTGCTGTTAGTCTTGCCATCAGTTGGGTGTAGTATCTCTCCCTCAAGAACTCCACAATGGTTGCACTTAAATAAAATGAAAAAAAGTAATTACCTCCAAACATTGTTTTTCAAGACCTTCCAAACTCACTCACCTCAGAAATAAATGTATCCCTTGAAAAGCTGTCCATATTATACAAGCTATTGCCAGAACATAGACTCTTGTGATGAAATATTGACGTCGTCTTCTAAAAGGAATTACTCTTAAATCTCGTCGTTATTTAGAATTCCGCAAAATTGATCGACGAGGAGAAAGTTTCCGACGATTGTAACCAATTATGTTGATGGCTCGTACTGTTCTGGAAGATGATGATGATTCAACTCTTTCAACTTCTGGAGATCCAAACTCCATGTGGTTCCAACTGAAGCTTTTGACTGACTTAACTAAACGAAAAAATATTTTTAACGAGAATTTGATTTTCTTTTGAAATAGAAACATGTTTGCACAGGCTGCCTGCTTGTTGTAAATATGTAAATAAAATTTCTTTCTTTTGTGGTTTAAAATCCCATGACCCATGTATTGAATTATTATGATTCCTATATGAAATATTATATTTTTCAAATTCTTACCGCACAGTGTACACAGTAGACCAAAGTGTTTCAAATTTGAATTTTCTAGGCACAGTGATTTCTGCTGAAATTAATAGACCTAGAATTTCATCAACTAAATAAAACTGTCATGTATTGACATTTGACAGGACTGGGAAACGCATTTAAATTTTTAAAATTAATTAGAAACATGGTGAATAGTTCCCAAAAGTAGTCCACTTTGGGGTCGTTAATCATCTTTTGCATCGGTAATATTGAAACAACAATTTTTGCTGTTGGGACAAGTGAAGTGAAGACAGTGTGAAGAAGCGAAAACGCGTGTTTTAGGTTTCTTCGCTGATTGAATCTTTGAATTAACTTTAGTGACCCATTGGGCTACAGAGCTTTTAAGATATGTATATGTAGATGTAGATGAAGTGTATGATATTATTTCCACTGTTAATGACATACTTTCGTTTTAACAATGAAATACACATTAATTGAATATTGATTCTTTCTTCTAAGCTCAATGAAACCAGCATTAGTCCCTTACGAAACGTGAAAGACTGATATGTTAATATGACTGATATTATATAAATCATTATGGAAGTATTCCCCTAGATAAGTCTTGCATTTTGAGCTAAAGCATGGCATGTATAGAGGAGGTGAAGAACTGTTTCCTCCTATTCCTCATCCATACAGCTTGCACAAGTCATTTGAAAATACGCCTAGCCAGGTGGCGTGCTTTTCTTCCCTACCATTTATGGAGAGTTCATCTGACCTAAAATTTGAGCAAAGTTGAATGTTAAACAGTTGTACCATCTTCGGATGATCGGCAGTTATGGATTGTTATAGAGTTTGTAGAGACAGATTCCAGAGATTTAATAGCAGCCTGAGAAAATCTGAGAAAATACGGACATCAAATATATGTTGATATCCCGTTTTCTTAAAACTAGGACAACATTTCTCTTATCGCCAAAAGTTCCATGTGGAACACTTTACAATATGTGGGAAGGCGGAAAGAGAGACTTAATTTCAATCGTTCAGAGAAGACGCCTCCTTTTCTTTTTGATCCATCTGCATAAAAGTTTCCAGGAATGCCCTATCTAGAAGGTATAGAAATCTGGAAGTTGCTGCAGTCTGTGTGCTTTGGAATTGATTCGAAATACTTAAGAATTACGGAGTGGTCAATGTTGTTGTCAATCCACTGCGATTAAGCTTAGAGGCGAATAGCAGAGCTTGCAGCTAGTTATGTACATATGTATATCAAGAGATGTTAGGTAGAGTTGGGGATGTAGTACCGCAGATGGGGCCATGCGAAGCGATCTGCTTATACATATATAGGCAAGCTGAACAATGGACAGGAAGTTATTGTAATGGGTCCGATTTGTCAAATTGAAAATTTTGACATTTCTCGACGTTTCAAGGTCCTTAGAGTCGAAATAAAAGATTTTTAGAAAGATGCCTGTGCGTGCGTGTGTACGTACGTTCGTACGTCCGTACGTCCATACGTCCGTATGTCCGTACGACCGTATGTCCGGTCCGTACGTCCGTATGTCCGTAAGTTCGCGACGTTTTTTCGTTTTTTCGACAGATAATAACGCAGAAAGATGCAGAAAGGGCTCTTAAGAAAATTGCGTGGGTGGTTTTTTTACCATAGCATTTCAAAAAAAAGGTGAACATTTTGGTTAAACCTAAATATCTCATGAACCAATGACGCTAGAGACTTGAATTAAATTTTATATTATAGATTGTACGACTAAAATATGATTTCATCTCCAAAACAATTTTGTGCAAAGAAGAATATTGTTTTTGACATCTGATAAAATTTTGGGAAAAATCTAATTGACAGTTTTTTTATAAAAAAAATAAAAAAGTAAAAAAAAACATTAATCAAAATTGGTAAAAATTGAATTTCGACTCAAATATCTTTTCAAAAACTTGAGATTAAGACTTCAAACTTATTTTATCTAATAAGAAATATTGTTTTCAACATTCTGAAAAATGTTGAGAAAAATCGAATTGACAGTTTTTTTACAAAAAATAAAAACCATAAAAAAAATTAATAAAAGTTGGTAAAAATTGATTTTCGACTCAAATATCTTTTCAAAACATTGAGATATTGGCTTTAAACTACTTTAATCTTTCAAAAAATATTGTTGTCAATATTCAGTAAAATTTTGAAAAAAAAACAATTGACAGTTTTTTTTTACAAAAAATTAAAAAATTATTAAAAAAAAAATTATTTCACAGAAAATATTGTTTTCGATATTTAGTAATTTTTTTATAAAAATCCAACGGTCCGTTTTTTCATATAAAAATAAAATCTACAAAAAGTAGTACGCAAATTTGATAAAAATTGATACATATAGACAAACTTTTAAGCAAGACAAATCGACAGACGGGATGGGAAGTTATCAGTGTGGGTCGCATCCCAGCCTCTTTTTTAGGTTGTAGCGGGTTATAGGTGTTTCTAAAGCAATCAAACATACTGCCACACAGTACAATAAAAACAGTCTGATTAGCGTTGTGTATAACCAATGCGGAATTCGGGGTTTTAAGCCTCATTTATTTTCAAAAGCTGTTTTGCAAGAGAAGTGCCCTACAGTAGCTTTTTTTGACTCTTTCATGTGTAATAAGACCCAGATACTTAGCCTCGTCTGAGAACTTTAATTGGATACATTTTTCTATGGGGAGGGTTAACATATGGAATTTTGTATTTTGAGCAAAATAGGACTAAATCTGTTTTGTGTAGGTTGACACCCAATCCATACGGATCTGTCAAAATTATTAGTTTATCTAAGTTGTTATGTAAGAGAGTTCTTTTAGGGTTTTCAAATGCTTTCCTGAAACAGCTATAGCAACGTCATCCGAATACGCATTTACTCTGAAACCCTCCGCATCCAGACCAATTAGGATTTCATTTACTACCATGTCAGAAGAGTCACCCAGTTTTGAATTAATTATTCTGCTAGTCAGCATTAACTTAATAACCTCCCCCAAGCGAACCTTCCACTTTCAGAGATGTTAGTGCAGATGTGATTGAAGATGTGTCAACGTTGTTAAAAGCACCTTCGATGTCAAGGAAAGCAACCATAGTGAACTCTCTATGATGAAGGCAGTATTCGATGGTGCGTCCTAAGGTTTGTAACGCAGCGCCGGCCGCGCCGTTTCTACTGATTTGCCCTTACAGTAAGCATGTTAAAAAATAGTCTTGTATCAATACTTGCCCTTAAATTGATATCAATCAATCTTTCTAAGGTCTTGAGAAGGAAAAATGATATGTAATAGTCTTAGATCTAAGACTTTGTCCATGTTGAAATTGGGCCTCAATCATTAAAGTTTTTGGTTACTCTCTGAGCTATCCCTTTTCCACTTTTTAACCTTCTTCCAAATAATATAGTGTCTGAGTTTTCAGAATAAGTTCGACAATAAGTTTCATAACAGCAAAACAAAGCCATACAAATGGGGAAAAAACCACATAGCCAACAGGATAAGTTTACATGTGTTGTTTCAAAACTATTGAATTTTTAATTTTCTTAAAAAAGAAGTTATGAAAATAAAACAGAAACTGTTTTCTAACAAACAAAATAAAATCATTGTGAAATTCATGAGTAAAATTTTGTTATCGTGCCCAAAGAAATGATAAAATGTCAGAACATGAATACATTTTTTGGAGGATATAATTAACATTTCAACTGAAATGTTGTAAGCTATAAAGCTACGTACCTACCTACGTTATATAAATGATCAAAATACCTATATGCCCATGAACATTTCATGGAATTGTGTCAGAACCAAAACTACAATAGTGTTTGCAACATGCTGAGAATCTGATGATTTTCCAACTAACCCATAGCTGTTAGTTTTACCATCCTTTTATCAGGCCTCCTTTTAACACTGAAATAGGTACAACGCAACGCATCCCATCGCATATGGATAAAATATTACCAGCTAACTCAGCATGGATGCGGATGGCATCCATACGATGATGATGTCCGAATCTGAACCTCCCTCCCTCCCTGTGAACACAAATAAAAGCTAAATATCCTGTGAATTTGATCAACACACATTTTGTAACCCGCAATTGGAACGCAATCGAAATGTGTGAGTTATATTTGGGATGAATGTATAATGCAGTTGTTGGGGAGGTTTTGAAGCAAAATTAATGGCGGATGGGAACATTTTTTTGATGTAAAACCCTCTGCCATGTCTTCGGGGGATAAATCATTGTTAAAAATCTTCATCCCTGAAACACCAAATAGTGGGGTAGGCTGACTTCCATATGAGCTGAAAAGTATAGTATCGATTATAGAAATCAGGATTAACCTGTCTTCTTTAGTTTCACCATAAAAATGATCCAAAATGAAAAAAACCCGAAGTACGTAATCAGATTTGCGTCGGATTTCATAATCTGCAGATATAAAATTACAACCAAGAGCAAATTCGTTAAGGGCTATTGACTCCCTACGCAGATGATTCAATGTTAACGTTGAAGCTGCCAATCAAATCCTTCTACATATAAGGTGGATAAGTGGGTTTTATGTTTGGTACCCCATGGATTTACACCATATCCACATGCAATATATTGAATTTGAGTGAATTTCACAGAACGCAGGTAAGACATATGCATGCATAATGCAAATGGGGTCATTTACATGCGTTTTGAAGTTTTGATATGATGTTCAAGAGTGCGGTTTATAATTGCCTGCCCCTGCATAACTGTTGATTGTAGACATATCATGATGATGTTGTAATACAACACTATATACATAAAACAGGAAAACACATATGTATATACATACAGCTGTTGGCGAAATATTAGGTACACATTAAAAATTATTAACACTAGATTTTAAACTTCAAAACACATTACGTTAGGGCAAACATACTTAAAATAATTTAATTTGTTGATAAATACTTATCTGACATTTAGTTAGTTAATTTTAATTATATTACGATTAAAAATCATACATTAACACTAAAAATAGTAAATTATTAACTTTTAATAGGAAATTATTGTAATCTGTCCGATTTGTAAAATTGAAGATGTTGACATAGGTACGAGTATCTGCACGTTTCAAGGAACACAGAATGTAAACATACGCCCACCTAGTTTTAAAGCAGATTCACACTAGGCGCTTTTTTCCGTTTAAGTTTCTTGGTCAAAAACCGAAAATTGAACAGATTTGAATATTTTTTTTTTCAGAACAAACTCTTACATATATCGTCAAAATAATATGTAATGACACAAGCCAACAAAGTAATGTAGGTGGCAATCAAATTATACTTTTTGTTAAGGTTTTTGTTGGATTAAGTTTGAATCCTACTTCAAAATCAATCTAACGTGTCAGGTTTTTAAGATACATCCCTTTATAACTTCGAAAAAAACTTATATTAGACTTTTTTTTTATAATAAGCGAACACTAAAAGCCTTTATACCTTTAATATGCCAAAGACACAGTGTGAGCATTAGGAAAAGAGGGAAAGGTTGGATAGGAGGTGTCGGTGTACATTGATTTTGAACTCCTGAACATAGCAATGATAGGGAAAGATAGAGCGTGGCAAGGCGTTCCACATTCGCGTAGTACGGCTAAAAAATGAATCTCTGTACTTCATAGTACGGCCGAAGTTGGGCTCAAGGGTAAACTGATGGGCATTCCTAGAAGCGCGGGTATTACGGTTAAATTGTTTAAGGGGAGGAATGCAACTGGCTATTTCACTAGAGCATAGTCCGTTAAAATAACGGTAAAAAAGGGTTAGACAATAAAGCTTGCGTCGATGTTCGAGTGACGTAAACGAGCTGATGATGTTAATGTCACCAATCATTTTAAAAGCTCTACTTTGAATACTGCCCAAGAGGCTTAAATAAGTTACTGGAGCACCAGCCCAGAGATGAGAGTTATATTCAAGTTTCGGACGTACATAGGTTTTGTAGATTGTAGCCATATCAGACGGAGAGAAAATTTTCTTGCAAAGTCTCAAAAAACCTAGACATCTTGCGGCATTTTTGGCAACATCGCGTATGTGATCGCTCCACAAAAGGTGGTTGCTGATGCACATTCCGAGGATGTAGAAGTAGATTTTCCAAATCTTCATTCACTTCTTGCTTCCTTCGATAATCCTTTAAAAATATTCAGTATTTTGATTATTTTTCAAAAAATTCTCACTAATATTGTAAGACTAAATGTTAAAACGGATTTTTGCAGAAAAACCCTAAGGGGTATAAAAGCAAGTTTTTGAACCTATAACGAAGTCGTAGTCTTAAGCTTATAACATCCAAGTTTTTGGAATATATTGAACATGTTTTTAAATAATATTAAAAACGGGTATTTCAGAGTCTGAAGCACTGTGCAAAATAATCATTCAATTTATTTTAAACTGATGTATTGGGTTTTAACTTAGCTTTAAAAAAAAAAAGAAGTTTTTAGTTGCCAAGGATTTTTCAAGTAGTAGATTTTAAAAACCTGTTGTGATAGACAAATTTTAAGGCATGATTCGAATTCAGAACATATTAATATTTTAAAAAAGTATTTTTGTCTGTGCAGTAGAAAAAAAAACGAAGTTTTGTAAGTGATCAAAAGGATCTAACATAGTTTTTAAAAAAATATTCAATTCTTTTTTAAAATTACTAAATAATTGCATACCAAAAATATTTTTAAACAAAATTGAAGCAAAATTCTATATACAAAATTAGTAAGGTAAAAACTTTTTTTTTAAGAATTTAAATTTTTGAAGATACAATTATTTGTAGGTAAATTTTTTAATTTTAAAATATACATAGATACTACATTTAAACAGACTGTTTGGATACAGGAGCAAGCGACATTGATTCAATTTATATAATGCATTGTAGTACCCGTGGCATGATGGTTAGGTTAGTGCGTTGGATTTTTTTTTTTCACGGGTACTGCCTCCTGCTAGGAATTAACAAATTCTCCAAGAGTAATTCTTGTCATAAAAAGTGCTTTCTCAAATTAGCCGTTATGATTCGGCTTACAACTGACAACAGTACTCGCACACAGGAATGGTTGAGAGTTTTAAGTCACTAGGTCCTAGTTCTCAACGAACTGTGGTGCCAACCGATTTATTTTTATTTTGAAATGCATTGTAAAGTGATGCCAATTTTTGGTGTTCACGAAAAAATTTCAACTACCTAACAGTTTTCAATTCAAATATTTTACGAGCAAAAAATTATAATACCTCCAAAATAGTTTAATGTATCGAGGAACAACGTTTTTGACATCTGATAAATTTCTTACAGAAAAAAATAAAAAACGAAATGAAATGAAAGTTTGTTTTTAGAACAACAACCTTAATAAATTACTACTAAAACATTGGTAAATATTTATTTCCAATTCGAATATCTTTGGAATAATTTAAGATATTGGCTTCAAACTCATTTTATTTTATGTAATACATTGTTTTTAACATTTGGTATAACTTTTGGAAAAATTCTCTTCACAGTGTTGCTTTAAAAAATTAAAGCTCTACCGAAACTACTTTTATATTGGTTTTATATTTCGAATATATCTGGATAGAAAACAGATGTCACTTAAATTTGCTACCGCATACTCTTTCAGTCAAGGGCGGATCAAGACTTTTCATCAAGGGGGGGGGGGGGTTCACACACTTAGATGAGTTTATACTCGCAGCTTAAAAATGTTCTTCATTGTTTTGTAAAGGAGGCTAACAACATTTAATAAATGCTAAAATGACAACTTTAGTTATCAAATTATTTAGAATACTGTTGTCCAGCAAGGTATGGTCTAACTATTTAATTTGGATGACTCATATGAAAGCATTCCAAGATTCCAACCGTTTTCTAAATATGCCATATTTAAGAGCTAAAACACAATAGTTTAGAGGGTTTTTGGTGCATTTCGCGCAGAAATGTAGGAAATTGTTTTGAAACATTGCTTTTTCCGAAAATAAAATACACTTTTCTTGTTTCCATTTCTATTAATGCGAAGAACGCTGCAAAATTTCAAAAATCCAGAAAACGAGAGCGGATCTGATATGTAGAAACGTCGGGCTTTTTTTGAAGTAGTTTTTTCGAACTCAATTTTCGAGAGTCTATTATTACTATCGTTATAAGGCTGCTTACTCGTAGATTTGAACTGATGCTAGAAAAACTGATCTTAAAGGAGTCAACAAAACTTAAAAATTATAGAGATAAAAAGGTTTGGTTCTTGAATTTAAGGAAATAGTTGCATTTAAGTACATAATTTCTCTAAAAAATTAATTTAAAACAAAGTAAGGTACATAGGTAAACAAATAAGTTGGGAAGAAAAGTCTTTGTAGCACTCACAAATTACACGTTTCAAAGCTTTTATATCAATAGATATGAAACGTTTATTATGTTTTTCACTTAGCCATTAGTTTAACAAAAGTGTTAGGTACTTGATTTTTTTGGGACATTTGTATTATTGAAATTCGTGTTTAAATCTCAGTTCTAGAGCATCTAAAGCAAATTCACTTCAAAAGTAGAATTATTTAATTTTTTAAGATCTTTTAAGATTTTTTGTATTCAACAGAAAACCAATTTTGAAAGAAATAAAATGCACGACTGGGGCCCTAGACCTTAATAACTTCTTCCAAAAAGTCTGTTTAAAAACATTTCCTATATTTTAAGATTTAAAAATGTACCTGCAAAATAAGTTTTTCTCAAAAATTTAAATGCCATTTTATTTGTCAAAAAATCTAGATTAAATTATTTTTTTTTTCGAAAATCATTTTAAATTTTGACTTAAAAATATTTTTGGTAAGCACTAAATAAAGAGCTTATAAATATATGTACATTTTATATTTAAATTTCTTCAAAATATGTTGTCCCCTTTCTGTGATATCGAGTTTTGTAAACAAAATTAGTATTTTTTTAAAAATCAAAAAAAAATTACATTTTTGATCATAAGAAAACATCATTGATCATTTGATCATTGACAAGAGCTTGCACAGAAAGAGAAGAATTTTGAAATCGGTCCATTAGTTCTTGAGAAATCTTAAAAACAGGGTACACTTCTGAAGCAATACGAAAATATGTTTTTCTTGTAGAAAGAAGCCAAATTAAGAACATAAAATTTAGAGAAAGTTTTAGAAAAATCACATGTTTTAACCTACAAATTTGTATGGGGACTGCTGTTATTTTTCGTATTAATAAAATTAAAAAAAACGCCTTACACTAATCAGCTGAAAATCTTAATTTCCATTAACACAATTGTTTGGACTATAGGGGCCAGAAATGACAGACAGACGGAAGGAATTGGGGTACACACTTTTTTCGAATTCTCTACCGTCGTATTGTCATATTTGATTAAAAGCTCTAGTTTGAAATTGTTTACTAATGCAAAACTTGCTATATAGTTCCTATATGTCGCAAGTAAAAACCACTTCAATAATCACTATCAAAAAAATGTAATAATAAAATTGAAGGCTAGTTTAAGGAATTTAAAGGCAACTTAATATAAAATTGATGATCTTTTATTCAAGGTTTCTTCTTAAGAACCTGAATATTTGCACTTTTTTTATGAAAATAATTTAAAGCATGACTTAAGTTTTTTTCAAATTCTAAATTGAGTAAGAACAAAAGTTTTAGTCGTTTTTGACAGCAAACCACTATTTGGTGAATGTCTTTAAATTACTAATAAATCTTTAGGTGAAATCTTTTATTATACAACTTAACTTTTTAAGCTTTATGGCTCATATGAACCCTCCCTCACTATTTTTCCCGGTTTTTAGTATACTATTTCGCTGTATGGTACATATATCTGAATAAAACTAAGCCATAGTTTTGAAATCAATACCCAATTAAAAACCACCATACAGAAAATTACTTTTTTACAGAAACAAAACATTTTCATAATATTTTATCTGCTAGTGTTCCCATTATTTTGGCCATTACTGTGTATGAAGTCGAATAATAATGAATAAATTGCTGTAATCTGCAGAAACAATTGATGTTAGAGCATTACATACGAGTATATTCGTATTATGAAATTAAATTAGAACACACGCCCAGAGAGGACAAAGTTTATTTTTGTAAATATTAAATAAAACAAAAACAAAATATTATTGCGAATATAGAATACATGTAGTTTAAATATGTGTATTTTTGGAAAGAACATTGACATTACATTATTGTTCGAATTTTACAAATTGATTTCAATTTCAATTATTCAGTTATGTAAATGCTAAAACCATGTTATTTTATTCGGTGGTTTCTGAATTTTCAATTAGCAGAATTTTGTAATAGATGATTAATATTGCATTGCATTGAATTAGAAAGTTTTACATTTAAGAAGCTTTATATGTGTCTACAAGTGTATTGTTTGATTTCTGTAAAATTATTGATTGAAGGGATATACATAAATGTAGATTTGGATAGAAACTACTTAAGGGATTTGTGGGTAGGTATATTCTGAGTCTTTTTTTTGAGTTCTTATAATCAGTATTTTATCAAAAAGCTTTTATAATTTAGATTTTCAGTTTATATAATTTAATGGTGTGGGTTTTTGGTTCCTAATGGGACTTTCTAATTACTCAAATATTGATTCTGAAAAATTAATTTTATATTTTCAAGGTATAGCTTGAAATATGCTAGATACACTGTTGAAACCAGGATTAATAGACCCAATTCAATGTGATTTTTGTTTTATCAGAATTTTACTTTGTTCAGTAAAGTTTTGAAATAATTTAACATTTCAACAGAAGTTTGAAAATAGTTGGAAATTTTGACAACTGATTGATTCAAGAATAATTTAGTTAAAGTCAGGTTTGAAAGTGTATTCTAGAATTTGGCACATCATATGTGGCTTTGTAAAGTGACTGGATTAAAGCAAGGTGTCCTCCCCTTTATAGCTTAATAAATTTATTTTATTAAACCAAATGTTAAATAAATTCATTTAACAAATTTAATAGTTTTGATGTCGTCTTCTAGAAAGCATCTCCCTGAGTGGGGCCATTTGGTGATATCCATTTTTTATATTGTTAATATCATACCTTCTTATTTAATATAAAAAAAAGAGGCTGGGATGCGACCCACAGTGATAACTTCTTTCGATTTGTCTTGCTTAAAAGTTTGTAGGATTTCGTGATTTTGGTAAAAAAGTTATCAATTCAATTATTCTAATAAATTTAAAAATAACCAACAATATTTTGGATATGATGAAATAGTTTTATTTCAAAATCTATATATGTGAACAAGATTTTTAGTCGTTAACCGATTTTTACCAATTTTAGTATCATTTCTTAAAAGTTTTTATTTCTTATATAAATAAATACAAATTGGAAGAATGAAATTAATTTGAAGTCAAAATGTTTTCTATTATTTACGATATATCGAGAACCGAACATCAATTTTTACCAATTTTGCGTACTATTTTTTGTATAGATTTTAATTTTTATGAAAAAAACTCACTGTTTGATTTTTATAAAAAAAATTACTGAATGTTGAAAAAAATATTTTTTTATAAAATTAATATAGTTTGTAGCCTATATCTCAAATTTTTGAAAAGATAATTGAGTCGAAAATCTATTTTTACGAACTTTTAGTAGTGCTTTTTTTGGTTTTTATATTTTGTTAAAAAACTGTTAATTCGATTTTTCTCAAAATTTTATCAAATGTTCAGAACAATATTTCTTATAAGATAAAATTAGTTTGAAGCGAATTTTTCAAAGTTTTGAAAAGTTATTTGAGTCGAAAATCAATTTTTACAAACTTTTATACATATTTTTTAGGTTTTTATTTTTGTAAAAAAAACTGTCTATTTTGATTTTACTCAAAATTCTACCGAATGTTGAAAATAATATTTCTTATAAGATAAAATAGGTTGGAAGACATAATCTCAAATTTTTGAAAAGATATTTGAGTCGAAATTCAATTTTTACCAACTTTGAGCAATGTTTTTTTTTTTGGTTTTTATTTTTTATAAAATAATAAAAAAAAATTTACCAGATGTTGAAAACGTTATTCTTCGTTGCACAAAATTGTTTGGAGATAAAATCTTTTTTTATCTGTCAATTTTCGAGGTGACAAATATTTTCTTGTCAGTTTTTTGATTTATACAAAAACCGTTAATTGGATTTTTTTAATAAATTTGTCTGGTATCACGTTACAATACTTAATATAAAATTTGATTCAAGTCTTTAGCGTTATTGGTTCGTGAGATATTTAGGGTTAACCAAAATTGTCTGCATCTTTCTGCATTATTATCTGCATAACAAAATGTATTTGAAGTCCATATCTCTTCTGGTTCTTGAGCTATGGACGACGAAAAAAACGTCGCGAACGTACGGACGCACGCACAGACATCTTTCTATTTTGATTCTAGGGACCTTAAAACGTTGAGAAATTTCAAAATTTTCAATTTCACAAATCGGACACATTACAATAACTTCCTATGGGAAGTTATTAAACAACCGTCGATTTCTCTTAAAAAAATCGTTGTTTTTTAAAATATTAAAATGAAACTTGTTATTGGAAATGTTTATGGTTGGTCTTCTTTAAAAAAAAAATTGATTAACTCACACTCTTAAGAGGAAAAATAAAACCATAATGGTGGGCCTCAGAGCTAGACTCGCTCGGAAGAGAATGTTGAAAACCAAGTCAAACCTTTAAGACAAGCTTCTCACTGGGATTCTTATAAACAATCCCTCAGAAGTTATAAGAAGGCACTAAGGACATTTTTTCAACAAATCTAGCAATGCCAAGCTGTCCGAAAAATGCAGATGGCTCCTGGAAAATTTCAAGTAAAAAATCGCTGAACTTGCTATTGGATAATCATTTTCCTGGTAGCTTCTAGCCGCAACAATCGAATACGTTCAAGTTCTAATGTAACATATATACAAGGTCTGATCACAAGGGACAAGCTTCAATGGGCTCTAAACAGCTTCAGAACCAGCCGAACTACAAAAAGAGTCGGACATAATTCTACCAATCTTTTAGACAATTTTAAACAGCTGTCTATATCTGGTCCATATTCCTTTGGCACGGAGAAGTGAACATTTTTTTCAACCCTAAAGATCTACGACGACGTATAAGTCTATCATAATTATTTCTTAGCACCTTAGAAAGATTTATTGATATCCATTTAAGGGCAAGTATTGATACAAGTTTTGTCCATGCCCCAACATGCCTGATGACGTTGCTATAGCGGTTTCAGGAAAGCATCTTAACATCCTAAAAGAACTCTTACAAAACGCCGATTTAGTCCTATTGTTTATATCTATCTATAATTAAATTCTCAGAGGAGTCTTAGTATCCAGGCCTTATTTTAGACAACAAACTACATTGGAAGCATTACATACAAGAAAGCACCAAAATAGCTACTATGGCGGTTTTCTCTTGCAAAAAAGCTGTTGGTATTCGTAATAAATGAGGTTTACAATCCCGAATTACTCATTGGTTATACACATCATCGGTCATCAGACCGATTTTAATGTACGGTGTGGCAGTATGGTGGATTGGTTTAGAAAAAGCTATAAGCAGCGACAAACTAAATAAAGTCCAGCGCTCATCTTGCCTATGTATAAGCGGATCGCTTCGCACGACCCCATTTGCGGCAATGGATAGGGATACCCTACTCTATCTAACACCTCTCAATATATATTTAAGAAACAAATAGATGCAAGCTCTGCTATTCGCATCAAACTTCATCACAGTAAGTTAACAACAACATTGGCCAATCCGTAATCCTTAAATATTTAGAACCAATTCTAAAGCACACAGACTACATAGTCCCCCAACTGCAATTCGACAGAAACTTCTAGAATTTTATACTTTCCAGATCTTTCTGGATCAAAACGAAAGGAGGGATTGGTGGAGGTGTGTACTCTGAACGACTGAAATTAAGTCTCTCATTCCACCTTCCCAATAATTGTAGCGTGTTCCAGGCGGAACTTTTGGCGATAAAACAAGTCTTGTCCTGACCTAAGGAAAACGTGATATCATAATCTGAAATGCATATTTCCTCAGGTAGTCAGGCTGCTTTCAAATCTCGGCACTCTCTCTCTACAAACTTCATAACTGTCGATCATCTGTAATGGAAATCTCACAACAGTTTAACATTCACCTTTGCTGAGTGCCGGGCCATAGAGATATTCCAGGAAATTTTAAGGCAGATGAACTCGCCCGAAATATAACAATACAACCCATCATTCTTCTACGTTTGGCTAATGCTGGCATACCAATCGCTACATCTAAGCTATTGGTAATGTAAGACGCTATAAAGAAGGCATACATCCGGTGGAATAACATCACAACGTGTCAGGTCACAAAAAACAACTGGCCTGCACGAGATTTAAAGCACTCAAGGTGCTTGCTATCCCTAAGTAGATCGATAAAATCGGTGTCATAACTGAGCAATGTGTAATTGGGAAGCACGCCACGTGGGTAGACGTATTCTAAAATGACTAGCTGTATGGATGAGGGAGATAAGGAAACAGTTCTTCATCTATTCTGTACATGCCCTACTTTAGCTCAAAAACGCAAGATTTACCTAGGAGAAATCTTCTATAACGATTTAAACGATCTCAATCAGTCTTTAACGTTTCGTAATGGACGTAAGCTGGTTTAATTAAGCTTAGAAGAAAGCCTCAAGATTCATGTGGTATCACAATGGGCCATTAAACTGCCCTAAATGTGCCCTCCTCCATCACGGATAGACCCTTCAACCTAATATTGTATAAGAAATATTTAAGTATATGTTGTGTAGGTTTCGACCTAAGATCATTTTTCGATAAGCTTCTATTAAAATCAGCCTGTTACATGAGACTAATAGTTGAACGTATCGGAATACAAAACGGTCACTAGTTCTTTTAGTCTTAAGCTGTTTGTCCAGTCTTTGCTAGTTTATTTCAAAAATCTTCTTATTTTTTGATAAGTTCCCGCATTAAGGGTTAAAATGCGATGTCAAAAAATTTAAGAAGGGTTTCTTACTCATTTCAACAAAAATAATATGCCTTTAGCGCTTTTCGCCTAAACCCCTTTATATTTTATAATGCCCCATAATGACAGCAACCGCGTAAAACTTCAACTCCTTGTCTCGTAATTGTATGTACTAATGGCCGACAAGACGATTATTGTCAATGGGTTCCTTCCGCATGCAAAACAAAAATATTTTACCACGATTTAAAATTAAATTGCACGCTTTTTTAAAGACTCTCACGCTCCTTCGCACTTGTCTTATAGATAAAAACAGTAGAAAGCACGATATTGATTATTTTTCTTATGAAAGAACAAAACCCCACATTGCCATGAAGAAAATTCTCATTAAAACATACCTTCTGCTCATGATTGCATATAATTTGACCCAAATATCTATTTTTCAAAAAAAAATTATACTCATTTTTTCCAAACCTTTGTTTAAGTATTCAGTGAGAGTGCCGTGTCGTCCTTCAAGGAGGACTATAGCGTCACAAGTTCTCATGTCAATTTTACACTTCCATTGTCGTCCTTAATATGCTTTCACCGACCGACAACAAGAACGACAACGGTAACGGCAACGGAACAACGACAATGACGACAACGAACAGAAGACGACTCCAACAAATAACATGACAAAAACAACTTCGACATCATGGTTGGGTATAAAGACTTCTCTATTCTATTGTATCTATCCTTAGGCCTTCCTCAAGCCCTCTATAGACATCATCGCATAGTCGTGGTCCCACTCTATATTGGCAATGAACACAAAAGTTACACATGCGAATCTCTGAAACCTTCGAAGTAACGAACGAGACAGTTCCATTGTGAATGCACCATGTAATTCTTTTATGCTTCATGAATCGTGAGCAACTCTATACTCCCGTCTCCGTGTCTCCGTCACCGACACCGTCACCGTCACCGTCACCGTCACCGTCACCGTCACCGTCACCGTCACCGTCACCGTCACCGTCAC
Organism: Eupeodes latifasciatus; assembly: GCA_920104205.1. NCBI lineage: Eukaryota > Metazoa > Arthropoda > Insecta > Diptera > Syrphidae > Eupeodes > Eupeodes latifasciatus. The sequence continues at coordinate 19,970,317 of OV049925.1, forward strand.
CGTCACCGTCACCGTCACCGTCACCGTCAGAGGCAGCGTCACCGTCACCGTCATATAACGTTACGCGTTGCTTCTGCGTTTCATATTCAAATTTTGCAAGGAAGCACGTCTTTCAAAAAATAGAAAAAATATATATGTAGGTACTCCTTCTATTTTCACTTCTTTTCTGTGCAAAGGGTATCCTTTTGTCTTCGCACGTTTCGCGAAAGAAAAGTCCTTAAGGAAAATGTAGTAGTTGGTTTGGAAATAGAAAGAGTGGAGTTCTTTTTGTGTCTTATGCTTCTCTCTTGCAACAACGAACTCTTTGTACCTAGTTTGTTGGATCTTTTTTTTCGTCATCTACTTTTGTCTTCTTCTGCTAAAGTAAACATATATAGAATAAGACTACTCTTCTACTTCCTAACAAAGTTCTGACATCTTTTAAAATTCGATTTATTCAAGAGGGAATTTCATTTCATGTAGTGAGTAAAATGGCAGGGCCGTAGTCAAAATAAATGAACAAAATGTTAAGAGCTAAGTAAGTTATTTTTTTAAACAACACATACATATAAGAATTATGTCACTTGTTTTTATGAATTTTCAACATTTTTTTAAAAGAAAAACCCAATAGAAAAATCCCCAGAAGGCTACGCTCCTGTATTCACTATTCAGCTCTTACAGGTCGTAGAATTTGTTTTCCCTATTATTTATCTGTCTGCATCAGGTGCATTTGACAAATAAACTTCATGTTGGGTGAGTCAGTCAGTACCAGAAAATATGTGCGAGGTATCCTGTTCCTGTGTATATCTTCTTTTGTTCCCAGAAAGGCGTTACGTCACATTGAATCAACAAAAGGATAATGCAAATTGCACAAAAAGCTATTTCATTTTAATCATTTATTATTCGCTCTATTTCCCATCAAACAACAAAAAGGAATAATATATTAATATTGAATCTACATTTGAACAACAAAGAAATAAACTTACATATATTTTGAAATTTATCACATCGTGTTTACAATGTAAACTCTTTTTTGTAACTAGCAAAGTTATGCATGATGTACATTATTAGTCGTCCTTTGGATTTTGGAAGTGGAAGGGGAGGGGAGGAGGGGTTGGTATTTAAGGGAGTTTCACAATCAAATAGAAGAAAGGGTTGTTTGATTTGGTTCTTTAATGAGAAGAGGTGTTTTAAAGATAAGGCATAATTTAAAAATTTATCTAGAGAGTATGTTTGCCCCACTTTATTTGAGAAGAGATGATATTTTTAGTGAAACAGACAAAGCTAATATTTAATTTATTCATTGAAAGCTTATTCAGCTAAATTTAAAAAAGAAAATGCTGCCTATAATATTTCAAAATTTGTGGTGGGTTTTTCACTAGAACGAACACCGCTTTTGAAAAAAAAAGTAAGTAAAGCGGAGTCCGAGGAGAAAGTGAAAAAAATTGTTCAAGCGAATTCACGACAAGTGAATAAAATTCACTGTAGTGGATTTAAAAACTCATGAGAAATATTGTTTATCATTTTTGAGAACGAAACCAAGAAACAAATTGATTAAATGTCATTATCGTGGTGAAAATCTGGTGAAGGTAAAACAAAATAAAGAAATGACAGCGTTCAGTAAACTTTTTGTCATGTTTGACATAGTTTTAATTTTTACTAAAGAGATTTTTCCCAATATAAAATATTAAATTTAAACGCAACTATGTTTCAGGTATTCCGTTTTTTTTTTTTTTTGAAAGAACGTTTTGTGCACGCGAATTGTTTTAAGTGTAATTATTGTTAATTCGACAAACAGATTAAAATAATTGTTCGAATGAGCGGAAGTTTGTCTTAAGCGGATATTAGGTTGGGTTAGGTTAAAGTGGCTGCGGATTCAGAATCCACGCACTAAGGGCCAAAGGAAAGGCCCATTGTGATACCACATGAATCTAGAGAATTACTTCTTACTAGTCGAACCATTTTGAGCTTTTTATAAAGCGAAGAAGATATTTGATATCCTTTTTAGCTAGTTCACTGGGATTATCAAAAGAGTAGTCTCCCAGATGAAGTTTGCGTTGTAGTGCAAGAGCAGGGCAAGTGCAGAGAAGGTGAGAGATTGTTTCCTCTTCTTCCTCGTTCATACAGCTCATGAGGAATCATTTGAGGCTACACCTAGTCGTATTGCGTGTCTGCCTAGGAGACAGTTTCCCGTAAGGACACCTATTAGGGAGCTAATATGAAGTCTGCTTTGAGATAACAAGTCTTTAGAGCGCTTTAGGTCCAGTGAAGGCCATATGAGTTTTGTGGCTGCGCATGTTGGTAAATTGTACCGCACCTAGAGTTTGCTATCTCGAAAGCTGTTTCTTTTAGCAGAAATTTACATGTAGCTATCGGTATACCTATCTCCTCCCTTTCAGTTGAAATAGGCATGACGGTTCCATTTTTAGCGAGTTCATCGGCTCTACAATTTCCCGTGATGTCTCTGTGGCCCGGCACCCAACATAGGTGAATGTTAAATTGCTGCGCCATCTCCATAAGAGACGATCGACAATCGAGGGCCGTTTGAGATTTGGTTAAGACACCGTCAACAGATTTAATAGCAGCCTGACTGTCAGAGAAGATGCGGATATCAGAAGTAGATATCACGTTTTCTCTTAGCCAGGAGAGAACCTCTTTGATAGCTAAAATTTCCGCTTGGAAGACGCTATACAATGATTAGGGAGGCGGAATGAGATGCTTAGATTAAGCTTTTATGAGTACACACCACTACCAACTCCCTCATTTGTCTGTCTTGGATCCATCTGTATAAAAATGGATGCTTTTGTCATCCAGGAGTTTTTTGTCATCCAGGAGTTTTTTGTCTTCCCATTCATCTCTGGATGGAATGGATACCTGGAAGTTTTTTTTTCCAAATTGGGGTTTTGGAATAGTGTAGTCTATGTACTTTGGTATAGAACCAAAGAGGTTCAAAATGCTGGAGTGCCCCACATTGTTGTTGGTCCATTGAGATGAGGCGTTGAGTCTTATAGCTGTACTCGTTGCCACTTGTTTGCTGAAGATGTCGAGGGGTGTCAGATGGACGAGAGTGTCTAACGCTGCTTAGGGTGTGGTTCTCAATGTCCCGCTTATGCAGAGACATGCAGTGCTTTGGACTCTGCTGAGTTTGTCGTAGTAAGTGACTTTATCCTGTGCAGTCCACCATACTGCAACCCCGTACATAAGTATTGGTCGGATGACCGATGTGTATAGCGAGGTTGAAAACCCCATTTGCTTCCTATGGGTTTCTTGCAAAAGAAAAGAGCTACTGTAGCTTTTTTAACACTTTCCTGAATATTAGGTTTCCAACTTAATTTTTTGTCCAATATCAGACCAAGATATTTGGCTTCATTTGGTAAAAATTACTGGTACACCTTTTATTGAAGGAGGTACAATTATTGGGATCTTGTATTTCCATGTAAAAAGGACGAGGTCTGTTTTTTGAGGATTAACACTAAGTCCGCAGTGATCAGCCCATCTAGTGAGCATATTGAGTGCGGGTATTTAAAAGCTTTTATATTGTGAATGGATTAAAAGAATGGTTCGATTTCATCTAGGAACAAACAAAGTTTTTATAATTTTGTTTATTAAAGAAGTCAAAAACCCATTAAATTTTATTTATAATCTTAAAAAACGGTTATTTTGCATTTAATAAACGATCAATTTTAAGTTATTGTAATTGGTCAAAAATCAGCAATTTTTTTACATCAAATACAATTTACGACTGGAAAGAACGATCTTAAGAGACTGTTTTAAATAAAATAACATATAAAATAGTTAAAATAATTTAAAAAAAAAATCTTTTGAAATTTAAAAAAGTATAGCTGACAAATAAGTTTGTCTTCAAAAATTTAAATTTAATGTAATTACTCACAAAAAATTAATTCGATTAATTTTAAATAAGCAAAATGTTTATATTTTTGGTATAGAGATGTTTAGTGTTATTTTGAGATATCGAATTTTGAAACAAAATTTAATACTTTTTAAAATACCATAAAAAAAGGTGGACATTTTTGGTCATCCAAATGTAAAAACAAAATAATGATTCTACGGAGGGGGTGGGGAGGTACCCTGGTAGGTACCCTTCTGGAGCAGTACAATAATATATTTTTTATATATATTGAAAGAAGCCAAGTTTAACAGAATACATTTTTAGAGATTCAAATACTTTGGGCCGTTTTTGAGACAATCTAAATTTCTGATTTTTGACCAAAACATTTGTATGGAGACTTCTGCCATTCTTGGTAAGACCAAAAAGAAAAAAAAACTGCTTTAAACCTTAATTTCCAATTTTAAATTTTCTACGAATGCAAATTTTTTCATATACATAGTTCATATATGGACGTCGCAAATAAAAATAGTATTTTAAAACCGTTTTTCAATTAAGATTTGACAACTTTGACTTTTTTTCACTGTAAACACACCCTTAACATTATTTTAGTTTCCTTTAAAAGATATGTAGATGCTAACCCGAAAGAGAGATTTCATTTGAAAAGTTCATTATTATCAGGTAGCTGTTAATTTTTGATTTTTTAGGTTTTCACATTTAACACATCATTATTATTATTTTTAAGCTTTATTTACTCATTTATATTTTAAATTACAATATTTTTATAATTCAGTATTGGCTTTGTATAAATTTAATTAAATTTAAACAAAAAAAGGATGTCTATAATTAATTAAGTTACAAAAAGTTTAATTCTATTAATATTTCAAACTAATTTAAATATACTTTATTTAAAAAGAGAGGTATTATTAAGTTATCTGATCATAAGCCTCTCTTAGGCTTCTCCATCTTCTTCTATCTAATGCTTCTCGTCAATAAAATGGGCATGTTTTTCGGATGTCATCCTTCCAGCGTTTATATTATCCATCTACGATTCTTATCTCTTCTAAAGGTGTCCATTCGGTTACTCATATTGTCCATCGAGTACCAGCTGTATGTATTACATGTCCTGTCCATGCCATTCCCATTTAAGTTTCTTAAGTCTGTGTCTAACGTGTTCAAAATTAGTTTCACTTCTTATATTTTAATGGTTAATTCTTTGAGCAATATGAACGTAGTAACCGTTGGAATGTTATGCGAGAGGTCTTGGGTTCGATCCATGTCTGTGCCACCTAAAGTTTTTTTTACGGGTACTGCCTCTTGCGAGGAATTGACAAATTCTCCAAAAGTAATTCTTGTCATGAAAAAGTGTTTCTCACATTAGTCGTTCGGATTCGGCATTTGAACTCCATCCCTGCAATTACTCGCACACAGGAATATTTGAGAGTTGTAAGTCACTAGGCCCTTGTTCTCTACGGACTGTTGCGCCACCTAATTTATTTATTTATTTATCTGTTCAAGATCTAAAGATGAAATGTATGAACTCATCGAAAACATACAGTCGCAAATAAGCAAATTGGACATGGCAAATTTCATGACAAGAATATTTTTCTGCTGATGGCTGATATCTTTTTCCATTATTAACAGCGTAACTTCCTCTTTAAAATAAAATCAACATAGATTTCTCTTCAAAAATTCTCGTTTAATTTTGATATCCTTTAATTGAAAACCCTTTATTAACTCTTTATATGATTACCATTGAAAAATAAACTTCTTAATTGCATTTATGTGTAATATATATTTCTCAAGAATATTAAATGTTTCTTATAAAATTTTCCTAAAGGAATTATGTTTCCATACTTAAACGTCTTCCCATTAACCTTTTATCAGAAAGCTTATGCATAGATGTGCTGCAACATAAAAAAAAAAACATAAAATATGTAAAATGTGAAATAAAAAACTTTTTAAATTGTTCTACAAAAAATACTCATGCATAAAAAAGGTTCAAAATTTTGTAATATAATCATTTACACTTTATCAAAGCTTTATACCTATACAAAAAAAGAATTAAAATTTAATTAAATTAATTAGATATTTTAAAATGCCCTCGCCGTTTTCATACAATCCTATAACCATATCGATGTCAAGCGCTTTTAAAACAAGTTGGTATCTATCAATTATATTATAAAATATTATTATTAACCTTTTTGACATCGTTTTCCAAAGCCTGTATACATGTATCTACTTTTTGTCAGCTACCATTTATTTCTATACTCGTTCACCAAATTACACATTTTATTTGCTTTTTACTCACTCACTCTTCTATGTATATGTTTCTCTCTCTAATCAATCGAACTTATTTATTGAAATCAAATACTATTGATTGACATGCCTAAGGCTATTATAACCGTTTTCATATTGAAATACACGATGATGATGATGATGATGATGCTGATGGTAAAATTTAGTATTTAATTAATTTCCGTATATAAATTACCAAAAATCCATATTAAATCGGATATAGAACAACAAATAGCAAACGTGCTGGGGGAGCATATTATGATGTCAAGATTGACATCATAGATATAAAAACAGGATTCCCACAAAAAGGACCAAAATTCAATATATCAAAATATATGAAGGGTAGGTAAAGTATATAATTAAATCAGCTTCACTTACGTTTATATTTAAATCATCATAAGAAATCAGGAATCATTGGAGACATTTTCAAAAATAAAAAAAGGCACAAAATTCAAAGGATAACTGCGGAGTTGGAAAATAAATAACTTAATCAGGTCCTTGGATTTGTTATTTTTAGAATAATAAGGATTCTGTATAATAATGATATAAGACATAATTTTCAGCATAATGGTTCTTACCAAACCTTTTCTTTTTATTTGTTTCTTTTGCTTCTCCAATAAACCCACGAATTTCATAAATTTATGATAAAATCATTAAAGATTGTCTCCAAATATAATTAAGCAAAACGATTTTAGTCTCGTCCTTTCATACTATTAATTTAACCTAACCTTTATATAAAAGCTACATAAAGCCTAAACATCATATTTCATAACTCGCATAATCTAAATAGAATCCTTAATAATTCATACTTAGAACTTCCGTATTTCTCTCAGCGTTTCTGCCAAAACAGAAACTCATTTAAATGCCCCCCCCCCAAAGGATATTGCTATACGAGAATCTCTTTCATCTTATAAGGACCCCGAAAATTAATATACTATAGAGGTACAGAAGATACATCATTTAAGTTAACAAAAACATATTAATTTGTATATATTTCTATAATATTGCGATGGAGATCTAAAAATAAATTGTTTAAAATATATAATGAAGAATGTCCTCATTAAGCCCCCAAAACACAAAACACCCACATCCGCCTCTTAAAAAACATCGCAATCGGTCATCTTGAAAAATATTACAATATTTGAATTTGAGTAGGGATACAAAAAAAAAAACAGAATTCCAAGGACACAATTTGTTAAGACAATAAAGTCTCCATTCCCGGCACCAACAAATGGTTGTCACGTGACCAAATAAAAGGACACTCTATATAGGTAGGGGGTTTATGTTTCATCGATTCACAAGGATTTATCCTACACACCGTCGCCGTTCGTTCGTAGTCGTTGTTATGGAAAAGAAAAGAAAAAAGATTCCTCTTCTAAAGGACTCGATTATTTTTCATCAACTTTGACGAAGGTTTAAATATTTTTATCGACACGCAAGAGTTGATGATTCTGACCACCTAAGCTCTTTCGATGTTGTGTCTTGTGTCATCAAAAAAAGAAGAAGAAAAAATGATTCAGCAAAAATAAGCACGACAGAGAGTAGATAAATAGGATCCTTTTTGAAGGATATACAATACTCTATACAGATTCGCCATCTTTCACTTTATCTTTTATTGAATGCCAAAGATATAGTATTTTCCTCCTTCTTCTGATATGATGATGACGAGGAATAAAGGACGACGACGACGACGACGAACTATGAGATGGTTGGAAACCAGATGCCATTTGAAAAGTCATATTTATGGAGAGTTATTAATTTTGCCACCCAACACAAAGTTATTAATCACTCGGGCAAGGACCATTTGTTCTGTTTCCTTCAAAAGTCCTTTTGACAAAAATAAAAAATAAACATAGTCAAAAGAAAAACAAACAAACCCATCATATAACCAACCGACCCTTTTTCTGTGGGTACAAGAAAATATAAACAAGGATAAGTTAGGTAAAAGGTAGGAAGGAAAAAAGGCTAAGGAGTGGAGTTTGTTAAAATGTTAAAATTGATTTCTGTCAGAATGTTGTCAAAGAAGACACTTTGTGTTCACGGATGAAGCCCAAGTCCCTTTTTTTCTTTCTTATAGGTTTTGCTTTCTTATGTTTCTGTTTTCTTGCCTTCTTTTCATCATGTTGTCAATTTTGTTTATTATTGTTATTTATATTTTTTTTTTGTATTTTTTTGTAAAATTTATAACATGAAAGTTTTTGTATTTAAAAAGTTACAAAAACCTTTAAGAAGTGACTTTTTTGTTTGTGTGCTAAGATGATGTAAGATGTGCTTTGCTTCTGTGTTGTGTTGCCTGTGCACATCAAATTCTGTCAAAAGTCGCAGTTTTGTTTGGCATTACTTTCGATTTTTGTTCATAACGACAAAAAAACACCCTTTTTTAAAAAAATATAGAACTTTTCTTAAAATACTAAGTCGCAAGAAAGTTTATTTGCATTTCTTCTTTTCAAGGGAATTATAACTGAAAGAAAAAATAAAATAGGAGACCAAAAAATATACATGTCAAAAGCAGCTGTATAAGCTTTCAGTTGGGGTTTGAGGGTTTTTGGATGTAGGGACTAAGAGTGTGATCATAATAATGAAATGTTGGTTTTAAAAAGAAAATACGTAGGCTGACAGGTGAATAAAAAGTTAAATGAAAGTATTATTTTCTTTTTGTGTGGCACTATCAAAGGGAAAAATTCTATGAACAGGAATGGATTTACATAGTTTAGGAATTTTCATCGATTTGAAAACAAAAAACATTTCGAATCACAGAAGAAGAATTACTTTTAATTCTATGTCGCCAGGAGAGTAAAAAAAAAACTTAGTGTGGCAACAGTCCGTAGAGAATCAGGGTGTAGTGACTTACAACTCTCAGCCATTCTTGTGAGCGAGTAATGTCAGGAATGGAAGGGACCTACTGTTTTTATGCCGAATGAGAACGGCTTATTTGAGACTCTTGTATTTACATGACAAGAACTACTCTTGGGGGGTTAGAAAAACTTCTTCAAAAGAGAGATTACCCGTGAAAAAAACTTCTAGTGCCAATATGTATATCTAATATCACTGAGTTGTCATATTGAATTATTTCCTGTTTAAATTGGAACACAAACTGATATACAGTAATTTCCGCTTAATTGATCTTAAAAAAATGCAACTAACCAACTGAAACAAGCCAAAATCAATACATTAATTAATAATCGAAGTAAGTTTTTATAACTTGGAAGCACTGAAATTGGCAGCACTACTCATTTCATAAAAGGTGCAATTAAGCGCATTTTGCTTAATTGAATAGGTTTGTCAGTTGAACGGGTTTCCGTTTATTAATCTGTCAAAATGGCCAGTGCAATTAAGCGGGGAATATTGCACTTAAAAAAAAGTATTTTATTACTATTTACAGAGGTTCAAGTCTTTACTACGATTTTCAGTACTTGTACAAGTAAAAGGTCTTTCAATGGACAGTTGTTACTTTTAAATCTGTCATCTTTTGACATTTAAAGCAGCATTCACATGAGCGCGACCAACGAACGACGAATGAATTACAAAATGTGAGTTTATATACGTTTGAAGACATATTTCCACACAAATTCTTAACAAAACGAAAGCAATATATGTAGTTTCTATTTGATTTATGATGCATACTTTTCAATATCATATATTAGAAAACAAATTTATTCGTCGCGAAAAAAAATGTAGTTGATACGAACTGTCAAACTTTATTCGCGTTCCACATTATCCACACTCGCAACGAATAACAAAATGACGCGTACTTAACCTAAAAATATTATTCTTGTTTTGGTTTCGGTGGTGAATGTCAAACTTCATTCGCGATGTATTAAAAAGTCTCATGTGAAAGAAATGTTAAAATCGATGAATATTCGTCCATTCGTTGGTCGTTGGTCGTGCTCATGTGAATAGTGCTTAACAAGTAACGATTTCATAAAAAATCTAAATATTGTTAACATTTAACAAAAAGTGATGAATAATTTGTCACTCAGAATTCCTAGTTTAGAATTAAAGTAAGGAATGGAATCCACTAAGACGATGAGTGCGATTTTCGGTTTTTTGATAGAAATATTTGATAAATATCAAATTTATTTTTCTGTGTAACTCTGTTAGATGATTAAAATTAATTCCATTAGTGTTTTAAATTTACAATGTTTATTTTCAAAATAAGATTTCAACAAGATATGTCAATCGACCTAAATGATGGTTTTGCTGAAAACTATATATTGACAGTTGATAAATATCAAACCAATTGATTAGAGTTTTAATTATCGAAACATTTCTAGACTGTTGTAAATAACAAGCAAATACATAAAGATCAATTGAAAATAGTTTAATTTCAAATTTTAATGTCCTGAATTTATTAAAAATGTTTTTAAATGTTCTCTAAGGCAAGTTGACAAAATTGAAATAGCAATAATGTGTACATTTACAAATTTTTAGGGCTAAAGTGACAAATTTTGTTACTAGATTATTTTAGAACACTGTTGGTAATGATTAGTGAATATCGGTAAATTACTACCAAATCTTAAGATGAAATTTTTACTTATACAACTTAACTGTATGAGCTTTATGGCTTATATGGCCCTCCGCTGCTGCGCGATTGGAATAGTGCTGGATTTTCGATTCATAATTATGTTCTTGGTCCAGTCCTCAGTTAAAAGTAATACTTTTAGCAACAGAGTTATAAAATAAATGTGAATGTTACATTGATTAAAATGTCTCATATGTGAGTCAAATAGGACACTAAGCAAACAAGACAACAATTAAAACACCAAAATTCCAATTGTACGACTTAATGTAACATTTTTGGAAGAAACATCCAAAAAGTGTAACAAGCACGAGGGCTGTGAGCCCTACCGTCAGTTATATATATAATAGCATCTATTCCTAAAAAATTCCACAACCATATTGAACTAAAATATAACCACAAGAAATAATAACACTATTCGTTTTTCAAGACCTACCAGAGTCCAAAATTCAAATACCCTCACCTCAGATATAAAGGAATCCATTGAAGAACTGTCAATATTATGTAAACTATTGCCAAAACAGGGATTTTCTTGTAATAAAATATTGATGTCGTTTTCTATAAAAAAGCGTTATTCCCAAATCTCGTCATAGGTTAGAATTCCGCAAGTTCGATGGACGAGGAGAAAGTCTTCGACGATTGTTACCAACCATGTTGAACAGTGTTTCCGATTCAAAAAAAAAAATTATCATGATTTTTTATCACGAGATCCTCAAAAAAATCATGAGATTGCTTATTCTTCATTGGGTCCTTAATAATTAATATTAACTTATAATTCAACACAAAAATTTTAAATAAAAAATACATATGAGATTTCATTTTATTAAGTTTTAAAATAACTTTTAGTTATTTAAAAAAAAAAAAAGATTCCACATCTATGAAAACACTGTTGTTGAAGTTGAATCTGTAATATATTTGCTTAGTACCTTCAACTAAGAAGGACAAACAACGGCATTAAAAGCCTTGAACAATTTGTTTGTCAATCGAAAAATTTTCCAATAAAAGCGCTACTTTTACGCCGTAATACATATAATGTTGGGCTTTTTGGATTGCATGCATTTGTTATGTTTAGTAAAAAACGGTAGCACAAAACTAAGAAAACATAAATACATATAATGAACAGTATCATTGAGCATATTTAAATAGTTTTACTTGACAGTAAGTTGTCATTGTCACATTTTGTTACGTCGTTAAAATATGCTTTTAAGGCATCATATTGCACAAGAAATAAATTAACTACTTCTAACCTCGAAAACCACCGTGTCTGTGCATAATGTAAAATTTTATTTGGCTTTATCTCCAAAATAGCTTGAAAAGTTTTAAATGCTGCAATTCTCTTAGGACTGTTCTGAATATAATTATAAACATCTCGACATAAGTCTTAAATACTTGAGGGCAAATTGAACATGCATATGAAGCGCAGAGATGAAAGGAGTGACAAATACACTTCATTATAAATAAGTTTGGGACATCAGCTTGTAAATAAGTGCGAACTGATGAGTTCACTTCACTCCCATCATCACTCCAGCGGCACCAAAACCCATTAAATTGGATTTATAATCAATTTCGTTTTTATTGAAACTAGTTACTAAAATATCATAAATTGTTTTAGCATCAGACTTATCCAGTGTAAATAAACTATAAAAGAAATCTTGAATATTAAAATTGTTAGACATTCTAACAACAACACATAAATATTTTGTGCAACTTTATGTCCGTAGAGGCTCATTTTCTAAATCTTTTAAAATTATAAAAAGAAAGTTGCATGTGCTGATTATAATGGCCGAATAGGAATGTTTTCTTATTCTTTTTCGAAGGAAGATTTGAAAAATCATGGGATTTTCCATAAATTCATGAGATCATGAGATGGGGGTGAAAAATCATGAGAACCATGATAAATCATGAGATTCGGCAACACTGATGTTGAAGCTCGTACTGTGCTGGAAGAAGACAATAATTTAATTTTCTTAACTTCTGGAAGAGAAAATTCCACGCGGTTCATACTGAAATTTTTGACAGATAGATCAACAAACAAATATGTTTGAAAAGAATAATAAAGAAATATGTACGGTATGTAGTATATATGTATGTATATTTTGATCCAAAGTTTACAATTTTGAATTTTCTAAACACAGTGAATTCCGCCTAAACATATAAGTAATGGCCTGCTTGTAACAGAATCCTGAGATTTTTAAAAAAGATTAAAAAATAAGGTCACATCTTACATCCGTAAAGTTTATCGTTCATTAAGAAAAATAACTCAACATCACTCTTGCTGTGACTTATTATTATTTTCAACAGCCTAGTTTAAGTTTTAGATTATAAGTATGTATTATATTTATAAGAATTCTTAACGTAAGTATGTAACGAATTTATAATAAATAATATTAGTCACATTAGATAAAATCTAAATTGATATCCAGTTTTAAACGTTTTATATCCAAATCGAGTGAAAAAATTGAGTTACGAGTATTTATAAAAATGATAATAAAATCTATTTTCAAGTACTTTCGAATACTTGGCATGGGCAGTAATACTGAATATTTTCTTGCTCATTGCGTATTATATTTAATTACCAGCGTCCCGTCCCGGCTTCACACGGGTAGACATACATAAATAGGTTTTAATGGGAATTTCTAAAGATTTATATATAGTAATCTAGTACTAAGTATAGCCTATGTTACTCAGTGGTAATGTAGCTTTCTAATGAAAAAAGAATTATTAAAATCGGACCAGTACTTTTTGAGTTTATTCGATACATACACAAATACAAATCTTTCCTCTTTATAATATTAAGTGTTGATGTTGATTATTGAAGCCCATTAAATAAAGCATCATATAGTAGTTTAAGTATTTTAAATTATTCTTCTTTTAAATTATTCTTCTATCATAGATCTTCAAAACCCAAAATGCTATAGTCTCAAAACTTTTTGTTATCGTATCCATAAATACTGTACATAAGAGCCCTTTCCTTTTTTGCTAAGATGATGGTGGAAAAAATTACTCTGCAAGTGGCAAAATTTTCTATTCCCAACACAAACCTTTCCCCCCCCCCAAACCTTTTCCACACCACTTCCATTTTTAAATTATTATGCATTATGCTATACAGTGTCTTTGACATTGTTGTGGTTAATACGAGCATGGAATTTTTTTTTTCCATTTTATTTAGTTCAAGAAAATGCACACACGACCACGAGACATAAGAGAAAATGGAAAAAATATCAAAAAGATTGTAATGGGAGGGGAAAAAATACTTAAAATTTTTTAAATATATAACCTTTATACCACACGTCAATGGTACTGACTTGGAATCAAGTCAGGAATTTCCTTGAAAATTAAACATTTAAGGAAAACGTGTGAAAAACATTTAATTATTTTAATAATGTTGAAATTTCAGAATTTTTAAATTTTCTTTGTAAGGAACTCCTTAAAAATCTTACTTTAATCCTCATAAAAAAGTAGACACATTCCTAATATTTTTCAAAAAACAACTCTTAACTTCGCTTTGACACTCATTTTTAAAATTTGAACGGCTTTTTCGGACTCCCTTTACAATTTATTAATTATCTTCGAACTGATTAATAATTTGTCTGCAATATTTTAACAATACGTATTTTGAAGTTTTGAACTTTTTGTCAAAATTGTGAATATTTCGAAATTTTGTTTGACAAACACGTTGTTCGCACGCGAAATACTCATTTTCACCGAATCTCAACTGACAGCTGTCAAATTTCCTTATTAAGGTCTTGTCCACACTACCGTACATTAAAGTCCGTCGTTAATTTGGGAAGATGTTTTTTAGTCAAGTGTAAATGCAAGTTCCTGAAATTCAGAGTGCACTTAGTGAAATAACCACCATCCACAAAACTTAGAGCATTTATTTGAAATTCTTTCCTGAGTTTCATCAATCAACTGTTCCAAGAATCAACAACCAAACCCAATAGCCCACCCTGCGATTCTATGAAAATTCCTCTTGCTTTACTTTTTATGTTTTATGCTCCATCAAAATTCTATAGATATTCATTTTCTATTAGTTAAGGCATATTATGAACGTGTGTTCACTTTTCTTCTTATGTATGTGTATGCAAAGGATTTGCAATCAATAGATTTATCGAAACGTGCGGGATTATCCATCAACGATGACTACGACAAGGACGATGACGATAAACGTCGTCGACGGGGAAAAAGAAACCAAACACGAAGACGCGACGCGACGCGACGGAAGATGTTTGAAGGTTGTGGCTGTGGTTGTAGGTATATAAAATATATGTATGTATGTATCAAAAGTGAAAAGAAATTAAAAAGATATAAAAGAAAAAACTTAGCGAAAATTGATAGAAGACATCAGGCGACATGAATGAATCCTTTGAAAATCCTTATGTCTGTGGATATGGCGATGACAATGAAAAGGACGACATCAGATGAAAAATTATTATCAGTCGTGATTGTAATTGTAGGAGAGTATACTTGATCTCCGTGACCTTATTTTTAATTGAAAAACCTAATAAATATGATTTTCTTTCATGATATTGTTAGGATAAAGTTTCAAGAGTCTTTAATATTTTGAAACAAGGCTGGATGGGTGACGTGAAATAACGCCAAATGAAATAAAGCCAAATCCAACAAATTTGGCATTATTTCGTTTTTGAAAACGAAATAAGGCCAAATTTTCAAATTGGGTTTATTTCGCTTTAGAAAACGAAATAATAGCAATTTGGCATTGTTTCGATTTAAAATTTTGCAGAATTAGGAAAAAACATAAATTAAAATTATCTTTTGTTTTCTCTCTATGCTAAAACAAGTTTTTTTGAATTGATAGCACGGCGTACTAACAGCTAGGTATGTAAGGGGGGGCATGCTGCCCCCCTGCAACCCCCCTGCTTGGGATCACTATAGGATTTGGGGTGGGTGCGGGTTTGGGTATATGCAAAGAACACGAATGCGTTGAGATTCTTTCATAACTGTGAGCCATACTTGCTTTTTTTTTTTTTGTTGGGAATTTCTTTGATTTTAGTGCTCAAATGCAAAAGTTTTTTGCATATACCCAAACTCGCACCCACCCCAAATCCTATAGTGATCCCAAGCAGGGGGGTTGCAGGGGGCAGCATGCCCCCCTTACGTACCTAGCTGTTAGTACGCCGCCGTGCTATCAATTCAAAAAAACTTTTTAGCAAAAGTAGCTATTCTAGACAATAAATCCACTATTTTTGAATTTTAAAATATTCGGCGTTGTTTCCATTATTTTTTTGGCCTTATTTCTTTTTATAAATCGAAATAAAGCCAAATTGGTTTTATTTCGTTTTGAACAACGAAATAAGGCCAAATTTGAAATGTGGTGTTATTTCATTTGGCACTATTTCACGCCACCGGCTGGATGTGGATAGTGTCTGAGGAAAACCGATGATGCTTGAGAGGAAGTGCTAAGTTTTCTTAGTGCAATTTTTACCATTAAAGGATGTTTTGTTAATCAATTGATTAAATTCAGATTAAAATGTTCATTGATCTCCATTTCGAAGTTTATTATAAATATGAATTTATTTATGTATTTATTTTAACGACAAATTCGAATCGTACAAGTTGTCCAAGGGTGGGACGGAGTGTAAATTGGAATTGAATTTATTGAATTATTTATTCATCTTTCCAATAAGAGGTTTTGTTTTGATATTTAAAAACCCAAAATATTGTTCAAGAGGAATTAATAAATGTTTATCACATTCTAAAAAATACGATATGTCATTAACAATGTAAAACAATTCAAGTAAAATGGTTACAACGGCTACGGTTATAGAACGATATACATTTCATTTAAGTTTCCATTACCAATTATCACACCTTTGTTTTCGATAATTTTAGGGATTCCATTTTTAATGTCTTGAATTACCTTATCTTTCATGTTATCTTAAAAAAGGTCTTACGTTGTTGATTTACAGAATCTGCATGTAATGTAATAACTTCTTCGAGAAATAACACACAGTCAGAAAACTTCTCTTGAAAAATTAAAATCCTTTTATTGCTTGTAGGATGTAGATTTTGGACATTTTGACATTTCTCGGCTTTTCAAGGTCTTTGAAATCTAAATCAAAGGTTTGTGTGTACGTGAAACCATTTTTCGTCTGTTATATCTAAAAATGATGTAAAGATGTCGAAACATAAACCAAGTTTTACAAATATTATAACATCCAATGATTTAGTAGGGGTTTTCAACAAAATCGAGTGGTTGATCTTATTAATATGACAATTTAAAAGAAACGAACATTTGTTAGAACCCAAATATTTTATGAGCTAATGCTGCTAGAGACTTTAGGTTTATTTTACTTTAATTTAATTTATTTTAATTTTACTTAAATTTTTGTGTCCATACTCCTTAAATTTCTTTAAACATAAGAAGTGTCGTATGCAAAGGGTGGTTAAATATTAAAGGCCGAAGTTGGGTGCAAGGGCGGATCCAGACTTATAATCAGGGGGGGTCACACACTTAAATGAGTTTTTACTCACAGCTTAAAAATGTTCTTTAATGTTTTTTAAAGGAGGCTAACAAAATTTAAATAACATAATGTGCATCTTAACCATACGTTAACACATTTGAAGGGCTTAAGTGACAACTTTAAATAAATTGGGTGGCGCAACAGTCCGTTGAGAACTAGGGCCTAGTGACTTACAACTCTCAACCATTCCTGTGTGCGAGTACTGTTGTCATGAATGGAGGGGACCTACAGTTTTAAGCCATGACAAGAATTAATCTTGGAGAATTTGTCAATTCCTCGCAAGAGGCAGTACCCGCGTGAAATAAACTTTAGATGGAATAGCCAAGGATTGAACCCAAGACCTCTTGCATGACAGTCCAACGCACTAACCATCATGCCACGGTTACCACAGTGACAATTTTAATTATCAAATTATTATAGAACACTGTTGTACAATGTACAGCAATTTATGATGACTCGCTACATATGAAAGCAATCCAAGATTCCAACTGTTTTCTAAATATGCCATATTTAAGAGCTAAATCATAATAGTTTAGAGGGTTTTTGGTGCATTTTACGCAGAAATGTAAGAAACTGTACGGAAAAGTAGCATTTTTCAAAAAATAAAATACACTTTTCGTGTTTCCATTTCTATTAATGCGAAGAACGCTACAAAACTTGAAAAATCCAGAAAATAAGAGAGGATCTGATATGAAGAATTGTCGGGCTTTTTTCTATTATTATTAATATTGTAAGTTCTTTTGTATTCAACAGAAAATTAATTTTGAAAGAAATAAAATGCACGACTGGGTCGTTAAAACTTGCTAATTCCTCCCAAAAAGTCGGTTTAAAAATATGTCCTATATTTTAAAATTTAAAAATGTACCTACAAAATAAGTTTTTCTTAAAAATTTAAATGCCATTTCATTTCTCAAAAACTCTAGATTAACTTATTTTTTTTTTTCGAAAATCATTTTAAATTTTGACTTAAAAATATTTTTTGTAAGCACTAAATAAAGTGCTTATAAATTAATATACATTTAAATTTCGTAAAAAATGGTGACCCCTTTCTAAAATATCGAGTTTTGTAAACAAAATTAATATTATTTTTTTTAAATTTAAAAAATGACATTTTTGATCATCAAAAATCATCATCAATTTGATCATTTGATCATCGACAAGAGCTTGAAGATAATTGCTATCGGTCCATTAGTTCTTGAGAAAACTTAAAAACAATATAAAGGTTATGAGGGGTACCCTTCTGGAGCAATACCAAAATATGTTTCTCTTGTAGAAAGAAGCCAAATTAAGAATACAAAATTTAGAGAAAGTTTTAAAAAATCACATATTTTAACAAACAAATTTGTATGGGAACTGCTGTTATTTTTCGTATTAAAAAAATGAAAAAAAAAACGCCTTACGCTAGTTGGCTGAAAACCTTAATTTCATTCAACACAATTGTTTTGACTGTAGGGGACAGGACAGATAGACAGACGGACCAAATCGGTGTACCCACGTTTTTCGATTTCTTTACCATCGTAATGTCATGTTTGATTAAAAGCTCTAGTTCGATTTTTTTAACTAATGCAAAACTTGCTACATATTTCCTACATATCGCAAGTAAAAATCACTTCACTGATCACTGTGACGGTGTGTCAAAAAATTTAATAATAAAATTAAAGGCTAGTTTTAGGAATTTAAAGGCAACTTAATATCAAATTGACGATCTCTTATTCAAGGTTTCTTCTTAAGAACCTGAATATTTGTTCGTTTTTTTAGAAACAAATTTTATGAAAAGAATGTAAAGCATGACTAAACTTTTTGTTCAAATTCTAAATTGAGTGAAAACAATTCTTTTAATTGTTTTTAACAGCAAACCACTTTTTGGTGAATGTCGTTAAATTACTAATAAATTTTGAGATGAAATCTGTACTTATACAACTTGACTGCATAAGCTTTATGGCTCATATAACCCCCCCTTGGATGGTCCATTGGTCAAAAGTTGATGAGTTTGTGCTGTGTTTTTGTAATAAGGCTGACTATCCGATTCGTGGTCCAGTCTTCAGTTAAAAGTAGTACTTTTAGCAACAAAGCTTAAGGAAGTAAAATACAAATTTTGTTTTCATATTCACAAAATATATAATTCAAAATATAATGAGGGTCATATCCATTAACGCAATACGATAAGTTTTGAATTGAAGGGAATTCCTACGAAAAAACAAACAAATTATCTCCCAGGGGGGCCATGACCCCTACGACCCACGCCAACCCCCTAGATCCACCATTGGTTGAGTGTGAACCACACCTTAACTTCAAGTTTTTTTTTTGAATTTAACTTGACATTTCTGAATTTCAGACTAACTCAGTCTGAACAATGGAAAGATACACAGTCGAGAAACGCATTAAAGTTATTCAAGCCTATTATGAAAATGAAAATATTGCTTCTTTCCCTCTAAACTCGTCGTCGTGCCCAACATTTGCACCTCTCACGCTCATCGTTGATGAACATTATGCAAAAAGACTTGAATTTACACGCTAACAAGGTGCAATTGACTGAATATCTTAAGCCTTTTGACCATTTCAAGAGTGCGTTGTCAATGGTCACAATGGGAGCAAGAAATAGCAACACTGATGAGGCACTTTTTCAACTCAGAAGCAGAACTGCCCGCATTTGGGCAAATGATATTCCAAGAGACCACAAAGAGTGACTGTTTGGTTTAAGGGCTGGCGGAATTATCGGGCCGTAATTTTTTTTAATGAGGCCGGTCAGGCAGTTACTGTGAATTGTATTCGATCTCGTGAAATGATTAAGATAGTTGATGGCGATATCAATTGGCAGCCAAGATCATGTGCTTTGACACCGTTGGACTTCTTTCTTTATGAGGTTATTTATAAGAAAACTTGTACGTCGATAAGCCATAACAAGTCAAGAGATAGAACCATCGGATGGAGGTGAGCCACCGAGATCGCGATATTTTGTTCCATACATAATTGAACTACACCAATATTATTGTAGTTAAAAGAAAGGACAATAATTTTCAAAATAAATTGTGTTTTATTCAATATCAACATCGGCCCATAAAATTTAACTACACTTTATTTGAATGTTAACGCCCCAAACACAAGAAAGTCGTAATGTGTACAAATGTTTAAAAGGAAAGATTAGCATTTTAAAGAATTGAAAGTAAATTTTATGCAAAAAAACACCATATAACATTTAAACGCAAATGTCTGCTGTGTAGATTTGGATATTTTATAAGACTTTTTTTGAAAAACATATTTTTGACTATTTTCAGACATAAATATTGTCAAAAAACTACATTTGTCCTTGGAACAAAGTTCTGGCAGTCTAAGATCTTCCCAAACAATAGCTTAATCACTTAGAAATATTTGTTTTCCGTCAGCTGATCGTTTCATAGGGTTTTTATTCTTACCATATTTAAAAGTTCTAGGTTTTGATAGTTCAATCCAACTTTATAAAGGTACCTACTAACCTCAAAGCCAGAAAATAAAATAGATTAAGAAACAAAATTTAAACAAGTCGAAAGATTTAATGTTTGGTGCATGACAACTTTAAACACTTACTGGTGTACGCAGCTTTAGCCAATAACTAAATAATCAATGTCAGATAATAACAGAAACTTCCAAAACAGCTAAATTTTCAACATAACGAAGCTCATAAATCTGCAACTTATCCTTATTTCAGTCCTTAAGTTACAAAAGAAAGTTCAAGTAACTTTATTTCAAGAAAGTTATATTTAAAGTTCCTCAAACAAAGAAAAAAAGAAGTTGTTTTGTAAATCTTTTATACATACATACATTCGTTATGCCAAATCATCTAATTAAGTTACCCCCTTTTTTGCTGACTATTAACCTTTCTAAAAATAATTCATCAACTTCTTTATACGAGTATGTATAAGAGAATTCATGTTACCTATACGAAGGTAGCATAATAAAAGAGATTGAAATTAAATGCCTAAAGGGAAAACAAATTAATTTGCCGCAGTTCTTTTATATCCTAAACACGCAATCACGCAATAACTATGCATACTTACATCCTGGTTATATGGCTGGCCTGGCTTGGCTTTTTCTCGTCACGCTATAGTTCCAATTAAAATTATTTATACCACTTTTCTTCTAACAACCATTTACAACTTTCTATAAAAATGTACATACAACAAACAAACCTTCATAATCCTTAATTAAAATACATTTATAAAAACTCGCTCAAAATCAATCTTCGTGCGGTGAATAAATGATATTTCAAAAATTATAGCACCAACTTTTCAAAATGTCCATATCCTTGGAGGAGTGAAGATGGAAATGAAGAGAGTAAAGAGAGAGAGAGAGAGAGAGAGTGCCAAAGAAAAACGTCTAACAAAATTATCATAATTTGTCTAATAAAAACAAAAAAGACTCAACCTCAAGATGTAACCACAATACCTATCATCAGTTTGAAAAGAACAGCTTTTTGCATACGATACGGACGACTTTAGACATCCACCCGCTGTTGTCCTACTGGCATAATCTCGAATTGCAAAAGATCTCTATGATGGAAGTTTCACTACAGAATACAGAATCATCATCCTCCTCCTTCTTCCAGCGGGCGCCATGCCAACGCACCGGTCTATCCGACATTTGAATCTTGACTGCAAAGGCAGCCCTATTTATGTGATGTGTTGTAACCCTTGCAGTTGCAGTTGGGAAAGCATTTAAATTCAAGCGCATTTATCAGGCTGGCTTACTTGTGAAACATCCACTTGAATTGCATTTCTGACCATTATAGCGCTTCACTGGAAAGGAGAATGCATCCATTTCCGTTTCGGCTCAACCCTAGCCATTTGCCGTTGCCGTCCCTCCTTGGGTTGGGAGAGTTTGGGACTTGGCTTGGCTTGGCTGTTGCCAGTAGGGCAGACGAGAAAAGAGGGGGTTGAAAGTGGCCAGTTGCCATCATACCCCATGTAAGAGAGACCCATTTTTCCGGATCCAGGATATCGTATAAAATTAAAATTATTTATGCACCGATGGTGAATGCATTGCAGTGCTTTAGTCCTTTTTTGCAATATTCCATCTCCTGACTCTGTGTGAGGAGTACGTATAGTATAGTCCTGTCCGGGCTCCTAGCTTCCAGATTTCTTCATGTTCGTTCACAAACGACTCTTCGTGCTCGTTGCTTCTGCTGCGGGTACTTCTCTTCCGCCTGCACATTTGCTGTGCTGCAATTTAATGAAGCGTAAGTTGTTGTATTGCTGAGGAATCCTGAATTTTATTCGAAGGAGCAACACTCTTCCATATACATATACCGTTACATGTACATATATTGTAGAAATGTACAAGAAGAAAGAGTGGGAGAGAAAAAAAATATAAAAGTTATCCCGCTTCCAAATGAATTTTATGCCAGGGCATATTAACGAAGAGAAATTCTTTTAGGTTTTTTTTTCTATCCTTTGTCCACATACATATATCAGGCTGCTGTTGCTGCAAGGACTATTAGGAGTGTTTTTTGGTCCTTGTTGGGAGGCCGAAGTAGAGGCATGCAATTGCATGTTTTATTCGGTTAATAGTGTGTAATTATAGAGTTGAGGCTAAAAATGATTTATTGTGCCAAAAAATCGTCCAATGTAATTTGTCCACAGTCCACAACCAACCACATGGCACCACTATACCGACCGCCAGTGCATCACTGCAGACTGCACTGAACTGGCTTGGCCTAGCCTGGCAGAAGTATCGAGGGTAAGAGATACGCCTTGGTATTAATGTGCAATTTGTAACGAAATACTGAAATTTAGTAAAGGGATTTAATGTTTTATATTAGGCACTATGAAATAAGTTACCTGCCTCCCTCTCTATCTGAATGAGCCCTACAATTAGTTGTTTTGTATACTCGTATCGTATTTAGAAAGAAATTTTGGTCGTCTACGTTCTGGGATACCAAAAACACATTTATTTGAATTTATTTATTTATGCATGTTAATTTATACATTGACCAGCATGTAGTTATATTATATGATCACAGCAAAATGAAATTTATTCATACCTTATGCATTTTAGTCTCATGCTTTAAAAAGCTTAACCTGAGATTGTAACCATTTAAAGCCGTTTTAAATCAAACATTAAAAAGAGGCTGGGATGCGACCCACACTGATAACTCCCCATCCCGTCTGTCGATTTGTCTTGCGTAAAAGTTTGTCTATATGTATCAATTTTTACCAAATTTCCGTACTATTTTTTGTAGATTTTATTGGTCGCATTCAAAAAGCTAGTGGCTATGTAGTCAAAATTCAACTAGCTTTGTGAATGCAAAACTACACTACAAAGCTAGTCAATCTGGAACTGTCATATTATTGACAATTGCAAATAGTATATAAAATAAGAAACATTTTTGATTTGATAACCTTAACTTATTTTTTGTGTTTTTAAATTCAATAAAATCAAATTTAAGACATCAATTTGAATGATTGATATTTGTATTTAAATATTGAACGATTTATTTCATTTTGAATTCGTGTTACTTTACCGAGCAGCTGAATGTGAAACGTCAAAATCATTCTCCACTAACTTTGTAGCCGGATTTTTTACACTACGTCGGAGGGGAAATTTCAACTACTTTTGTAGTTAGATTTAGCCAATCAGAATCTTTTTATTTTTATGAAAAAACGGACTGTTGGATTCTTATAAAAAAATTACTGAATATGAAAAAAAATATTTTCTGCGAAATAAAATAAGTTTGAAGCCAAAATTTTTAATTTTTGAAAAGCTAGTTAAGTCGAGAGTAAATTTTTACAAAGTTTTAGTATTGTTTTTTTTTTAGGTTTTTATTTTTTGTAAAAAAAACTGTGAGTTCGATTTTTCTCAAAATTGTATCGAATGTTGAAAACAATATTTCTTATAAGATAAAATTAGTTTTAAGCCAATTTTCAAAGTTTTGAAAAGATATTTAAGTCGAAAATCAATTTTTACCAACTTTTATTAATTTTTTTTTAGGTTTGTTTTTTTTTTTGTAAAAAAACTATCAATTCGATTTTTCTCAACATTTTATCAGATGTCAAAAACATTATTCTTCGTTGCACAAAATTGTTTTGGAGATGAAATCATATTTTAGTCGTAAAATTTTCGAGGTGACATAAAAAAAACCATTAATGGGATTTTTTCCAAAAATATACTTGTTTTGTATCACGTTATATTGTAATATAAAATGTACGTACGTGGTTACATTCTAAGGGCTGATGTTGATTTTGAATTAAACACATATTATTGAGGAAATTTTGAATTAAATATG
Organism: Eupeodes latifasciatus; assembly: GCA_920104205.1. Taxonomy (NCBI): domain Eukaryota; kingdom Metazoa; phylum Arthropoda; class Insecta; order Diptera; family Syrphidae; genus Eupeodes; species Eupeodes latifasciatus. The sequence continues at coordinate 19,994,703 of OV049925.1, forward strand.
GAACAATATACCATCCAAATGGAAGCCGCGACCTTCGCGGAAACTTCCACCCAATGGTCCACATTTTTGATGACGCTGAGGCATATTTTATTGAGGTTCTATGCCGTGATTGTACCAAATTATCTCATCCTTTAAGTCTTGAATTGTTGCTGGCTTAAAATCTTTTCTTTTAAATAACCCCAAAGAAAGAAGTACAAAGGTTCCAAATCACATGATCTTGGCGGCCAATTGACATCGCCACCACGTGAGATAACACATCCATTGAATTTGACGCACAAAAAAGCCATTGTCTTGTTAGCTGTGTGGCAAGGGGCACCGTCCTTTTGAAACCATCCATATGTTCAATTCAAGTTTTATGATTTGAACGTGCTGTTCAATCGTGTTACTTGAAATGATTATTTAGCATAAACAATGAATAATAAACAAAAGATTTGGCATATGTCATCAAAACAAAATGGCCAGAACGGGGCGCCAAAAATATCCTATATGTAGAACGTAGAAGCATTGGAAATCAAACAACTGTCACTCAGTTTCTTAAATAAAAGTTCAGGATTAGATATTCAATGCATAACATTCCGAAGAAGTTTATTTTAATGGATAGCTGCATTTATACGCCCTAAGTTGCGAGAAAGTCCTTTTCAAAAGGATTGAAGTGTGGTTTTTCCAAATTACTCGTCAAAGACCTTATGGTTTAGCCCATATGGTAAAAAAAAATTATAACAATACCGTTTTAAGGTACGTAAAGCTAGAATTACCACAATCGAAATTAGAAATTCTAATGATGCAGAAACTTAGTGCAAATTTTGTGTTAATTATTTGTTTTTGAACCTTCTTCGAAGCGCCATTTTTTTGCTCTTAAATTTTCGAAACTCAATATTCATTTCTCCAGCCCTTATCCCTAAAACTTATGTTTTAAATGAATCTGGCAATACCCCCAGTTCAATGGTAAAGTTTTCGAAAACTAAATATTTTATTTCCGACCACCTTAAGATAAATACTTTCTAATAAAAAAAAAAAAAACAAGTTTCTAAGAATGCGGGAAGGGAAATGTCAAAATATTGAAAAAATTATTTCTTTGTGTTTTATTTCTTTTAACAAAATTATATAAAATTTTTCTTCAAAATTATGTGAAATTTTTCTTCAAAATACGGGCTGAGAGCCTTAGCCTTTTTTTTCATTAGACAGATCGATTTAGTCGTTTTTGATTGTCATTTATCGCAGATTCCATCCAAGACCTCTGTTACGTGAAATTCCAGAAACATTTTTTACGCAATTTGTGTCCAAGTGTATTTTGGTCTTCTTTTAGTGTAAAAGTAAAACGAAATCTCAAGATCACAGAAATTATAAACATTTACCTACGTAAGCATCAATTGTTTCGCTTTCAGCTTACTCACCGCCAGACGCAGACGCTCCAAAAGTGAAAAATACCTTTTTTTAATTTAATCACAATCAAAACTTTCGTAATAAAATTTTCAAAATAGGTAATCAATTTATTTTATTAATAAAAGAATTCATATACATTCATTCATATATAAATGCAAGATTGAATTAAAAGTTAACATAAAATTAAAATACACCATCAAAGCTGCAAGAATGAAGTCATTACATCGCACTACCGAAGATCCATTACCAGCAATCAATTGTGAAACGTACAAAATAAACTGAAACAAAACAAAGCTCAATCATTAATTCATAGATAACTCTCGAAATATTTATGATTGATAAACTTACCAACAACAAAAGTAAAAGGATTCCAAATATCAGAAAGAACTTAAGAAAGTACATTTCAGTGGTAATAAGGTTTATGAGAACTTTTAAGGCTGTCACATAGAATATCAAACTTACAGCGATGACCATCATGATGCCTTGAGTCAAATTCATCTGTAAATGAAAAAGTTCAATTAAAATCATTTCTCTAACAAATCAAGAAAGTATCACTTAGAACTCAAAGTCATCAATCTTCCAATAAATGTAAATGTTACATTGATGACAATTGTTGCAATCAGACTTATGCTTAGATGGCTCATATCCGAGTCCAATGGGGCACTAAGTAATCCAAGTGTTTCAAGCTCAACAACTAAGAAACAAAAAATCCAATTGTACGGCTCAATGTACCGTATTTGGAAGAAAAGTCCAAATAGTGTTACAAGAAAGAGTGCTGTGAGTCCCGACATCAGTTGAATATAATATCTCTCCTCAAAGAATTCCGCAACGCTGGAACTTGAATAAAAAGAAATAAAAATAGTAAAGAACTGTACATCTCAAGACATTCCAAAAACTTAAAAATGCAAATATACTCACATTAGAACTAAAGGAATCCATTGAAAAAGTGTCCAAAGTATACAAGCTATTGCTAGAAGATATACTCTTGTGATGAAATATTGACGTTGTCTTCTGAAAAGCATAACACCTAAACCTCGTCGAATACTAGAAGTCCGCAAGTTTGATCGACGAGAAGAAAATCTTCGACAATTGTTGCCACTGGTGTTGATGGCCACAGAAGCTCGCATTGTCCTTCTCTCAACGTCCGGAACTGAAAATTGTACGCGGTTCATACTGAAATTTTATGACAGACTAAAAAAAAAACAATAAACAAATATGTTTGACAAGAATTTAATTTAATTTTAAAAACAAAAGAAGAAGTGATGAAATATTTTTTTTTAAGAACAAATAGAATGATTTTAAGACTATGTGATAAATATGTTTCCTATGATATTTTTAAATATTTTTCCGGGCATTGAATCAGTGATATGGATCAAAGTGTTTCAGTTTTGAATTTTCTATACACAGTGAATCCTACTGCCAATATTATTGAATTATTACTTATGGAAAATGAGGCTGGTGCAACTTACATATATGTACGGGGAATGGATTGCGCTACCGAAGATGTTGATGTACACGTTTATTTTTTTTTAACAAGATTGCAGAAATTCCTGCCTCACAAGTAAATGAACAATCGCGATTTTGTCAAACAAAATTTAATCACTTGTTATTTCTCAAAGAAGTTATCACAATAATTGGACATCAAAAACTTGTCATTTAACTCATTAAGGCTTTTACTTTGTGGTAAACTGAATAAAATGTTTTGAGACATTAAAGGTTGAAATCATAAAGTTATCGAGGGTGCACAGTGTCAAATATTCGTATTGTTAAGTATTAATTTTTAAACCTTTTATGTTTTGTTAACGAATTTTGGCTCCCAAGAAAGCTTCTTAAAGTTTACTTCAAAACTTTAAAAATAACACAATTTTGTTTAAGATTAAATTGACAGAAGCGCTTAACATTATGCTCAAATATGGAAAGTTCCCCGATCACTTCTTTGAACCCTTAATAATGCCAATCCACAAGAAGGGTGATGTAGAAGACCCCACAAATTATAGAGGAATATCGTTTTTAAATGACACCCGTGGCATGATAGTTAGTGCGTTGGACTGTCATGCAAGAGGTCTTGGGTTCGATCCCTGCCTATGCCATCTAAAGTTTTTTTTCACGGGTACTGCCTCTTGCGAGGAATTGACAAATTCTCCAAGAGTAATTCTTGTCATGAAAAGTGCTTTCTCAAATTTGCCGTTCGGATTCGGCTTAAAACTGTAGGTCCCTTCCATCCCTGACAACAGTACTCGCAGACAGGATTGGTTGAGAGTAGTAAGTCACTAGGCCCTAGTTCTCAAACGGACTGTTGCGCCACCCAATTTATTTATTTATCGTTTTTAAATGCAGCCTTAAAAATATTCACAATCATTCTTTACGAAAGACTGAACAGTTGGGTGCAAGATGAAAACAAGCTTAGCGAATTTCAAAGTGGTTTTCGTAAAGGATATTCCACAGTGGATAATATCTTTGTGCTTCGTTCACTTCCGCAGTGGAAACTCGACCAGAATAAAAAACTGTACGACTTTTTTGTCGATTTCAAAGCAGCTTTTGATTCTATCAATAGAAACGCTTTAATATACAAGCTATTTAACCTAGGAGTGTCAACTAATTTTGTCAACATTATTTAACAAAATGTACCAAAACACCATAGCATACATTTATAACGGAAAAGAAAAATCAAAGAGGATTGAAGTGAACTAAGGAGTGAGACAAGGCTGTAATCTAAGCCCCTTGTTATTTGCACTTTTTCTAGATGATTTGGTTGAGTATCTCAACTGTGGAGTGGAGTTTGCTAACATACGGATCAAAGTGATCATGTATGCCGATGACATTGTCATTCTTGCGGAGTCACCGAATGCTCTACAGTTGATGATCAATAAACTGAAAAAATATTGCCAAGTGTGGAATCTAGAAGTTAATCCGGAAAAATCAAAAGTCCTGGTTTTTAAGAATGGATCTGGCAGAAAGGCGAGAGACGAGCAATGGAAATATGGCGACAAAACTCTAGACGTAGTTAAGTCTTATATTTATTTAGGAACGGAGTTCACTTTCAATTTAAAATTAGAAAAACACCTCAAAAGGAAAAGCAAACAAAATAAGGCCAAATCGGCAATATGTGTAAATTGGAAAAGAATATATAATAACAAGCTAATAGCGACTGGCTTAAAATATAGAGTATTTAATGCTACTGCGGAAGCTATCCTGTTTTATGGTGCGCAGGTATGGGGAGTACAGAAGTATGAGCTAGTTGAAAGCCTATTAAGTTTTTTCTTAAGGAAAATATTCTTTCTGCCGATAAATACTACAAAATATATGTATTATTTGGAAACTAGTCTTCCGTCACCGTTTATTTCAACCGTCAAACTGAATGTTGACTACATTGTGAGAGTAGTAAATATGGAGGAGCATAGGCTACCGAGAAAGATAATAATAGAGTATGCGATTCAAACAAAAAAAACTGGTAGTAAAAGATTGGAACTTGTTAGCAGCGGACGGTGGCCTGACCCTGAATTGGAGTATGAATGTGGTTCAAATGAAGAAGATGCTTTACCAAGTAATATCCGTCACTGATGAGAATGAAAGGTATGGCATTTTGAAAAAGCTCGCTCATCAACGTAAAGACAATATTATTCAAAGTGCGTACTTAATCTCAACGACAGAAACTATTTCACCAGCGAATATAACAATTCTATCATTGGATCCATATTTAAGATAAGAGGCGAACTGATCTAACTAAACTTTAGGCCACATCGTAACGAGGTTATCGATCTTTGCACCCTCTGTAATCAGCATGAGAGAGAGGATGTATTACACTTCGTAGGCGCTTGTCCAATGCTGACAGAGATAAGGCTTGTTCACCGTTTACCGAATAAATTTTTGTTTTGATTTGACTAATCTAAAAGTCCTTTTAAAATGTTTCTAACTATATTGAAAATTCTCTCAAATTTTGTTCTAATTTCGATTAAATTCATTGGAATTCAATAAAATTACGTAAAATATTTTGATTTAACTAATCTAAAAGTCCTAAAAATTTGTTTTGACTTAACTAATCTAAATGTCCTTATTCCATTACAATTTGTTTCTTTTGAAATGAAAATTAAAAAAAAAAAATTAAAAATAATAATAATTATGTTTTTAATATGTAAAATTACTTAATTACAAAATGTAAATAATAATGCCCCTCAGGCAGACGACAGTCCATGTCATGTCTTAAACATTTATTCAGAAGTTATAACTATGTAAATCCCAAAATTGTAAACACAGAATAAAGAATATCTATCTATCTATCTATCTACTTCAAAACTGTATTTTTCACAGAGGAAGTTATTAGAGTCTCAAGAAATAACTGCCAAATGACTCTTTGTCCTAATTTTTAAATAAAATGAAAAATAAAAAAAGAGGCTGGGATGCGACCCACACTGAAAACTTACCATCCCGTCTGTCGATTTGTCTTGCTTCAAAGTTTGTAGGTTTTCGTGTTGGGTTAAAAAAGTTGTCAGTTGAATTATTCTTAAACATTTTAAAATTACCAACAATATTTTTCATATAAAGAAATAGTTTATTTTGAAAATCTAGTTTTGTTAAATAGATTTTTAGTGAAAAACAAATTTTTACCAATTTTAGTAGCATTTCTTAAATTTTTACTAATTAGATGAATTAAATTAATTTGAGAGATATCAAGAACCGAACATCAATTTTTACCAAATTTGCGTACTATTTCTTGTAGATTTTATTTTTTTATGAAAAAATTAACTGTTGGATTTTTATAAAAAACCATAGTACCCGTAGCGTGATGGTTAGTGCGTTGGACTGTCATGCAAAGGGTCTTGGGTTCAATCCCTGCCTGTGCCACCTAACTTTTTTCACGGGTACTGCCTCTTGCGAGGAATTGACACATCCTCCAAGAGTAATTCTTGTCATGAAAAGTGCTTTCTCAAATTAGCCGTTCGGATTCGGCATATAAATTGTAGGTCCCTTCCATCTCTGACAACATTACTCGCGCACAGGGATGGTTGAGAGTTGTAAGTCACTAGGCCCTGGTTCTTCATGGACTGTTGCGCCACCTAATTTATATTTATATTTTATTTTTTGTAAAAAAAAACTGTCAATTAGATTTTTATCAAAATTTTACTGAATGTTGAAAACAATTTTTCTTAAAAGATAAAAGCCAATATCTCAAAGTTTTGAAAAGATATTTGCGTCGAAAATCAATTTTTACCAACTTTTGTTAAATTTTCAAAATTATTTTTCAAAAGATAAAAGTAGTTAAAACCCAATATATCAAATTTTGATATTTGAGTCGAAAATCAATTTTTACCAACTTTTATTAATTTTTAACTTCCCATAGGAAGTTATTGTAATGGGTCCGATTTGACAAATTGAAAATTTTGACATTTCTCGACGTTTCAAGGTCCCTAGAGTCGAAATAAAAGATTTTTAGAAAGATGTCTGTGCGTGCGTGTGTACGTACGTCCGTACGTTCGCGACGTTTTTTTCGTCGTCCATAGCTCAAGAACCAGAAGAGATATCGACTTCAAATAAATTTTGTTATACAGATAATAAGGCAGAAAGATGCAGAAAGGGCTCTCAAGAAAATTGCGTGGGTGGTTTTTTTACCATAGCAGTTTAAAAAAAAGGTGAAAATTTTGGTTAACCCTAAATATCTCATGAACCAATGACGCTAGAGACTTGAATTAAATTTTGTATTATATATTGTAACGTGATACAAAACAATTATATTTTTGGAAAAAAATGCAATTAACGGTTTTTTTATAAATCAAAAAAACTGAAAAAAAAAAATTTGTCACTTCGAAAATTTTACGACTAAAATATGATTTCATCTCCAAAACAATTTTGTGCAACGAAGAATAATGTTTTTGACATCTGATAAAATTTTGAGAAAAATCGAATTGACAGTTTTTTTACAAAAAATAATAACCTAAAAAAAAATAAAAAAAAATTGGTAAAAATTGAGTTTTGACTCAAATATCTTTTCAAAACTTTGAGATATTGGCTTTAAACTACTTTTATCTTTCAAAAAATATTGGTTTCAACATTCAGTAAAATTTTGAAAAAAATAGAATTGACAGTTTTTTTACAAAAAATTAAAAACCGAAAAAAAAATTTAACAAAAGTTGGCAAAAATTGATTTTCGACTTAAATATCTTTTAAAAAATTTGAGATTATGGCTTCTAACTAACTTTAACTTATAAGAAATATTGTTTTCAACAGTATGAAAAATTTTGAGAAAAATCGAATTGACAGTTTTTTTTACAAAAAATAATAACCTAAAAAAAAAATAAAAAAAAAAGTTGGTAAAAATTGAGTTTTGACTCAAATATCTTTTCAAGACTCTGAGATATTGGCTTTAAACTACTTTTATCTTTCAAAAAATATTGTTTTCAACATTCAGTAATATTTTGAAAAAAATAGAATTGACAGTTTTTTTACAAAAAATTAAAAACCGAAAAAAAAATTTAACAAAAGTTGGTAAAAATTGATTTTCGACTTAAATATCTTTTCAAAAATTTGAGATAATGGCTTCTAACTAATTTTAACTTATAAGAAATATTGTTTTCAACATTAGGACAAATTTTGAGAAAAATCGAATTGACAATTTTTTAAAAAAAAATAAAAACCTAAACAAAAAAATTAATAAAAGTTGGTAAAAATTGATTTTCGGCTCAAAAAGCTTTTCAAAAATTAAAAATATTGGCTTCAAACTTATTTTATTTCACAGAAAATATTGTTTTTTATATTCAATAATTTTTTTATAAAAATCCAACAGTCCGTTTTTTCATAATTTATTTTTTTTTTTTATTTATTTACAAAAAATAGAACGCAAATTTGGTAAGAATTGATACATTTAGACAAAGTTTTAAGCAAGACAAATCGATAGACGGGATGGGAAGTTATCAGTGTGGGTCGCATCCCAGCCTCTTTTTTTGTTTAGGTTTTTATTTTTTGTAAAAAAACTGTCAATTCTATTTTTCTCAAAATTTTTCCGAATGTTGAAAACAATAATTCTTATAAGTTAAAATTCGTTGGAAGCCATAATCTCAAAATTTTTGAAAATATTTTTGAGTCGAAAATCAATTTTTACCAACTTTTGTTAAATTTTCTTTTAAAATTTTATTTTTTGTAAGAAAACTATCAATTCGATTTTTTTCAAAATTTTACTGAATGTTGACAACAATATTTTTTGAAAGATAAAAGTAGTTTTAAGCCAATATCTCAAAGTTTTGAAAAGATATTTGAGTCGAAATTCAATTTTTACCAACTTTGAGTAATGTTTTTTTTAGGTTTTTATTTTTTACAAAAAAACTATCAATTCGATTTTTCTCAAAATTTTACCAGATGTCAAAAACATTATTCTTCGTTGCACAAAATTGTTTTGGAGATAAAATCATTTTGTATTCGTAAAATTTTCGAGGTGACAAATTTTTTTTTTCAGTTTTTTTGATTTATAAAAAAAACTGTTAACTGGATTTTTTTCAAAAAATGTACTTGTTTGGTATCACGTTACAATATATTATATAAAATTTAATTCAAGTCTCTAGCATTTTTGGTTCGTAAGATATTAAGGGTTAACCAAAATTTTCACCTTTTTTTTAAACTGCTATGGTAAAAAAACCACCCACGCAATTTTCTTGAGAGCCCTTTCTGCATCTTTCTGCCTTATTATCTGTATAACAAAATTTATTTAAAGTCGATACCTCTTCTGGTTCTTGAGCTATGGACAACGAAAAAAACGTCGCGAACGTACGGACATACGGACGTACGTACACACGCACGCACAGACATCTTTCTAAAAATCTTTTATTTCGACTCTAGGGACCTTGAAACGTCGAGAAATGTCAAAATTTTCAATTTGACAAATCGGACCCATTACAATAACTTCCTATGGGAAGTTAATAATTACTGTCATATATTAAACAAATAGTTTGTTTGTAATTTCTTAATTAAAATCCTTTGTGTCATCAGTTATCGACTTGACAAGTTCTAATCATTTTAATTTCAGCTTCCTTCTACATATGTATATATAGTGTAGATAAATATGCAGATGCACAAGCCATGAAATTAAGTTAATGTACATAAATATACCAACTTGCTATTTATCTTTTCATCTACCAACTAATCTTATAGAAAGATCCTTTGATATAAACACTCTATGTCATGTACAATGTTCATATTATAATGTACATAGCATACACGTCTTGATGGTATGAAAATTTAATATGATCATCTTGATGATTGACTATCATCATCAATGATACAACTTCTCTATATACTACTTGCCCCATCACAATGTCCTTGACAAGCGTTATTATTACACAGACTGACTTGTTTAATAAGAAACATGTCACTAAAGGTATGTAATGTGGATATGGGATGACAATGACATGATGCTACGTATATAATGGCTTCAGATTATTTTCGAAATTAATCTAAGCCAAAGATTTATATCTAGATACATATCTTTCTATCTTATACGGAATAATTTATTGTCATCGATTTATTTGTTGTCTCTCTTTACACTGGCTGGCTGGCTGCTAACTATCACTATTCAAAATGGTGACGATAACGATTACCTAAGGACATCCGCCAACCGCAATGCAAAACCAAGGAAGGTATGTACATATAAGCGAATGGTGGTACATTATAATTGATTGTTTATTGTTGGGGGATATGTGAGCTATGCTGAACGCGCGGTGTTTGTTAAGGATCCTTAAGGCATTCTTGGCTTCACATCAAAGCAAATATCTAAATACGTATGATTGAATATTGCATTAATATCATTCTAACTTTGAAAATGGATACTAATACCCGTTGTCCTTTCACCTTTGTGAGATGTTATGGAATACTTACTCGTATACATACATTTTCGTCCCCTTGGAGGTATATTTCATGCTGCTGATTGCTGACAAATACATTCAATTAAAACCTGAAACTATTGAAGGAGCTATGTATATAATGGTTAGGTTATAATAGTTGCGGACGCGGAGTGGACAGTTGTTTGACACTTTTGGTGATTATTCCAAGACAGCGGAATAATTGGATGGGCATTAATTTAATGTTAATGTTGGACTGTGCTGAAGGCGAGGCTTTAATACTCTTAGGAGTTAATGCATTCATTTAAATGAGGTTCTTGTATGGTTGTAATCATATACATAGTGGTTTATAAAAAAATAAAAGAATAGAATTCAAGTAGGAATGTAATTTACAGCAGCTTCAAGAAGTCTTATGGCACTGAAACATGTCCTCGATAAATTCACTAAATCCATCTCTAGGGTCTTAAGTCGACTGTAACACATTAAAATTCGCATTAGCTTCAATGTAACTTAAACAAATAAATACTAAAGGCATTAAATCGGTGGCCAATTGCGATAACCTCTTCGAGAAATAACACAGTTGGGAAACTTTTCTTGCAAAATTGGGATTGTTCTGTTCCTTGTGTTGCACGTATCGTCTTATTAAAAATGCACATCCTCGTTCCAATAATTGTCTTACATTTCCATATATACAAAACCATAGCTTGGTAGCCGTAACAGTTGGACCAGCCTTATTTTTGATAAAGTATAATCACACAATAGACATCATCCCAAAAACTATGCCCAAAAGAGTGATACTTTTTGTTTGGAAAGTCTTTTCAACTATAATTCTTGGATTTCCCGAGTCTAAAATAAGACAATTCTATTTACTTACGTAGCCTCCGAGGTTTAAATGGACCCAATCAGCGAAAGTACAACGTTACTAGTGATCGTAGCATGACTTAAGTTCTTGTGTTAACTAAAATTAAGTTATCGAATGATTTAATCCCTTCAGGACGCGAATAGTAGGTACGTTTAAAAATCTTCTTTATTCTGTAACAGTTAGCGAGCTAAGGGGTACAGAGATTGAAGTATATACATCCATCAGACGAACGCCTCAAGGAAGTGCACTCTAACTACTTCTCCGGATTCTAGTCATGAACGAAATCCTTGCCAAATTCGAATGCAGTGGTGTCAAAGCAGTAACCCTGAAGATGTAGCTCTACTTGCGAAAGGGGAAATTCCCAGCCATTATAAATGAACAACTGAACCAAGCCGTAAGCAGAATTTATACTTGGACAAACAAACTGTGGCTTGACGATTTACCTTTATCCTTGGACCTATAGGAAAAGGGAACTGCTGCAAACAGCGACTTACGGCTAAGCCAGACCAGGTGCTGGAAAATCAGCCAAATCGGGCACGCGCATATTACACATGGATATACGAGTATAGGGAACAATGTAAGCACAGACTACATAACTCCATGCCTGAGTTTCAATTAACCCTTTTAATACTATATTCCCTGTTAGGAAGGAATGAGTGAACAATGTCCCACACATAAGTGAGTTGACAATATCCATAAATACTGACGACTCGAAAACAAATGCTGAAGTAGGTGCAGGTTTCTTTTCTGAAACACTCAATCTTGTTACGTCTTTCAGACTACCCAGCCAGAGCAGTGTCTTTCAAGCCAAGGCCTCAATCATAGAGCTATCACTATTATTGATAGCCAAACAGCAATACAATTGAGATCTGCCACAGCAATCAAATCGAAGCTTGTAAATTACTGTCACCAAGAACTTACGGTTCTTAGGTCACAGCATAACAATAAACTCTGCTAGATACGAGGTCACAGTGATGTGTCTGAAAACGAGGGAACTGATGAGCGGTTCGATCCCTGCCTGTGACACCTTACTTTTTCATGGGTACTGCCTCTAGCGAGGAATTAACAAATCTTCCAAGAGTAATTCTTGTCATGAAGAGTGCTTTTTCAAATTAGCCAGTCGGATTCGGCATATAAACTGTAGTTTCTCTCCATCTCTGACAACATTACTCGCACAAAGGAATGGTTTAGAGTTGTAAGCCATTAGGCCAGCTGGTTCTCTACGGACTGTTGCGACACCTAATTTATTTAAATTTATTTATAATCTGTTGGGTTACCATACAAAGAAAATAGCGCTTACCACCGATGACATGTGTAAAGGCTGCTGTAATGATGAGGAAGATCATTAAGATACAACCAACTTCTTATGCCACTGCCCAGCACTATGCCACACCAGAAACAACACCTTAAGCAAACATTTCTTGAATAATCCTTAAGAACTGGTAGGTATTTTAGGAAACCCCCTATTGGGCTTTATCAAATTTATCACAATAGATCTAAGTGTACCGATGAAGTCACCCATCGCTAGTCTATTTAACTAAACTAACCTAACAGTCGCGCACCAATAGGTTTTATAAACTATCAGCATTTTGGGAAGTTGAGATCAGTCATTAATATTTCAGCCTTCATTCTATTTCACGTCGTTATTGTTAAATAATTTTAGCCGCAATTTACATATATAGATTTTCTCAACCTGGGACTTAATTAAAAGAAATATATTAATAGTTTTATCTTGCATGAAATTGAAATGATTTCAACCACAGACCGCTCCTAAATATTGTGAAAATTTATTATGATAATTATTTTGTAGATAATTTGATTATGCGAGCATAATTTTATCTTCGTATTTTTCTTGGAAAATATTGTTGTTAGTTTTTCTTTTATTCTCTTCTCAATTTTCGATGACTGAAATGATAGATTTTTCGCCTTTTACTTCTTTTTTATAAAATGAAACTACACAAGAATATATAGTGGGATGTTTGGTATGATTTTAAAGAAATAATTCACATTTCATTTATTACAAATTATCATGATAAAAAAATGTTTTAAGATAACAACCAATAACAATCAGTTGTATTACAGAAAAAAGGTGGTTTTGAAAAAGCTGTTTTCAAAGAATTCAAATTGTGAAATTGGGTGTTTAAATTTAAAGGGTCGATTTTGACGTTGAATAAAACGCAAATTATTTAGAGACTTATTGTCATTTCTTTTTATTATGTTAATATTGGTATGGTTCAATTATGTATGGAACAAAATATCAGCCAAATGACCGCAGCGACCTCGGCGGCACACCTCCATTCGATGGTCTAAATTTTTGATGACGCTGAGGCATAATTGAGGTTCTATGCCTTAAATCTGCCAAATTATCTCATCTTTTAGTTTTTGACTTGTTGCTTGCTTATCGGCCATTGAATTCGTCGCGCAAAAGGGCCATTGTTTTCTTAGCTGTGTCTGAAGTGGTTCCGTCTCTGTTAAAACCACATATCGTCCACATCCATATCTTCCAATTCAGGCCAAAAACAGTTCATTATCATATCACGATAGGGAACACCATTCACAGTAACTACATTTGTACAAAAATACGACCCGATAATGCAGCCAGCTCTCTTTTTGGGTGCATTGGTTTTTCGATAATCACTCTTTTATTATCATTCGCTCAAATACGGCAATTCTGCTTATTGACGAATCCACTGAGGTAAAAATGAGCCTCATCACTGAATATGATTTTCTTCGAAACTTCATTATCAACGGTTGCCGTTTCTTTCCACCATTCTGACCATTGACGACGATCCACTTAGAATGGTCAAGAGATTTTAGTTCTTGAGTCAATTGTACCTTGTAAGCGTTTAAATGCAAGCCCTTATACATAATGTTTATCAACGAAGAGCGTGAGAAGTGCAATTGTTGGTCACATATTGACGTGGACGGCTCTTCAGCCTCACCATGGTGAACAGCAGCAATATTTTCTGCAGTACGAGCATGCACTGGTGTTTTCAAATCTCCTATAGACCCGGTCTGCTCAAATTTTTCATAAAATTTTCCAAATGATTTGAACGCCAATTTTTATAACAAAACTGAATAACTTTAACGCATTTTTCGATTGTGTATCTTTCCATGGTTCACATTAAATTAGTCTGAAATTGAGAAATGTCAAATGAAATGCAGAAAAAACTTGACGTTTAGGTGTGGTTAACATTCATCATCAGCCTTTAAAATTTAACTTCCCTTTATTAAAAACAAATTAAATATTTGTCTCTCAGGAAGTGTCAGAAATCTCTTATTATTTGTTCAAAATTTTGTATATATTTTAATTGAAAGTCAATGTAATTTATTATACATTTTGAAAATTCCCTACGTTTTAAGATCCTCAGAATCTAAATCGATGTTTTTAAGTGAGATGTGTCACTTACCGTTCGTGAATCTCAGAAAAGATATCGACTTCAACTGATTTTGTTTTAAAGCTAATAACATCAAACTGTAAACAAATAAATTTTTAAAGAATTTTTCTATAAATATTATTGTTTTTAAATACTTGTTAATTATTATTTTAGTTTTATTTTAAATAATTTTACCTTTAGAATAATTTTCAATCTAATAGTTGGCAGTTTCTCACAAAAAATTAAAAACCTAAAAAAAATTGAATTTCGACTCAAATTTCTTAAAAACAAAACAGGAAATTGACTTCAAATGCATTTTTTTCTTTCTATACGAAAAATTATTGTCGAAATTTTGTAAAAGAAAAAATCAATTGACTGTGCTTTTTGCAAGAATTTAAATATTACAAAAATACTGCTAAGTTGATAAAAGTCTCTAAAACTAATAAAATTTCAGTTTTTTTATTTGCATACTTTTCGAAGTTTTCTAAATGTTAATTTGGCTTTTACCAGTATAAAAATATTAAGTACAAATTTTAAGGCACCAATTTTTTCCAAATTCAGGTGTCTTTTGTTTCAATGTATAAAGAATTTAGAGAAAGATTTTAACTTAAAAGAACATTTTCGCGAAGTCATTAAAAAACAAGGATTAGACTGATATTTCTATAAATTTTCCAAAATAAAGAGGACTCCCTTTAAAAGTGTCAGAAAAAGTGTTTTGTTATTTTCCCAAGAATTTCTAGAGACCTACGTAAATTGCGCTTGCAATATACAAAGCTTCATTCAAGTTCATATTTGAAAAACAGTTTAAGTAGTTTGCATAACCATTATATAAATAAGCTTAAATATTGTTGTTTTTTTTTTTTTTTTGAAAAATATTATCGTAAAGTAAGTGAAATTTCAGAGACATTTATGCATATTTTGACCAAAGAGATAAATTTCTAGGAACTTTCAGGATATCAAAGAAATTCTCCATCACAATTCGCACAAAAAGAGGAGGAAGTGTATAAAGAGACAAAAAATAAATGTCCTTAACTTCGCAAATATCCTTAAATCCAATCCAATTCAGCATCCCATAACAACAGCATGTGGTTGATGTTTTGTTATGTTCTTGAAGAGTTTTATACTTGAAGTTAAGCTCTTTACCCTGTTTTCTTTTTGATGTTGTTGGTATTTCCTTACGATCACATCACGATGTCGCCTTAGTGATGTTATCCTTAATTTTATTTTTCTGTGGTGACTGGTGACCAATTGCAAGCAAAAAAAAAGGAGTAGAAGGACTAAAGTCTTCCAGGGAAAAAATAACTGCAAAATGAAAAGTAAACGGATCATCCACAAAAGTTCTTCTTTTCACGAGAAGTGTACCAACATTTTTCTTTTTGTGAAGCTGTTGTGTTGTTAGGTCGACATAAGAATCAGGAAAAAAAAATGAAACCACAGGACACTGATGCAGAACATTCAATTTTTGTTAGGGCTGTTTTTACGAGTATGGCGGGAGTTTTGAGTAGTTAACATGTGTATCTGCTTCTAAGTTGATCCTTTGGATAGTTTTACCTCGAATGTGAAGTCTGTAGATACATAACCTATGCATTAAGTTTGTACTTAATTTTCCTCCTTTTTGTATGTCCTTTATTTTAGCTTTTTCACTGAATCCAGTTGAGCTGAGTTAAGTATGAATCCGGTGTGTGTCTCTGGGAGAGGAGGAAATTAAATAAAACCCAAAAAAGGATGGAAACCCCCCTTTTGCTAATGTATCAAGAAAGTAACTTAATAGTTAAGTGGTCAGCCAGCATCATCACAGCATCGTTTTTTCTGATGGTACAAAGTTCTTTTCTATGTTACTGCAAATCTGTTTAAGTTAATGCTCTATGTCTGTAGATAGGTAGGAGTACTTGCTCGAATGGTTTTAGCGAAAAATAAAGATAGTGATACCTCTCTATATACACTTTCTAATACTATATGCATTAACTTGAACCTTTTTAATATCAAATTCCCTCTCTATCCCTGCGGCAAGGCAACGGATATACTTTACAACGTAACGTATACATATACATACATAAAGGATATGAAAGTATGAAGATTGAGATAAGGGATGTAGCTATATGGAAAAGGTAGTAGTTTTATTTTTTAATCTCGGTAAAGGAGAATGTTCTTTATTCCGGAAGTAAGCGTTAGTAACTGAATTTTGAAACTTTTTAAACTTGTATTAGTTTTTTTTTTAATGTATGTTCGTGGATGATTTACCGTTAGTTTTTCCATCAGACTAAACTTAAGTGAATTTTGTATGAAGTTATAACATGTATCATGAATCATGTAGTACATGATTTTACTTAAGGTTGCATATAGGGTAAGAGAGGGTTGGATTGTACCTGATATTTTATTTCTTTCTTTTCACCTGTTACAGAATTACACATGCTGGAGCTTTTGTTAGATATGGATATAAATACTTCTTACATAAATGTTGGGTACTATGGTTTGTACGGTTCCTATGGTTCCTTTGCGATGATGACATAGTTATCAAATCACTGAGATATTGGTTGGTTGAAAACAATATTTCTTATAAGATAAAATAAGTTTAAGGCCTTAATCTCAAGTTTTTGAAAAGATATTTGAGTCGAAATTCAATTTTTACAAACTTTAAGTAATTTTTTTTAGGTTTTTATTTTTTATAAAAAAAACTGTCAATTAGATTTTTCTCAAAATTTTATCAGATGTCAAAAACATTATTCTTCGTTGCACAAAATTGTTTTGGAGATGAAATCATATTTTATTCGTAAAATTTTTGAGGTGACAATTTTTTGTTTCAGTTTTTTTGATTAATAAAAAAAAAGTTAATATGATTTTTTTCCAAAAATATACTTGTTTGGTACCACGTTACAATATGTAATATAAAATATAATTCAAGCCTTTAGCGTTATTGGTTTATGAGATATTTAGGGTTAACCAAAATTTTCACTTTTTTTTTAAACTGCTATGGTAAAAAAACCACCCACGCAATTTTCTTGAGAGCCCTTTCTGCATCTTTCTCCCTTATTATATGTATAACAAAATTTATTTGAAGTCTATATCTCTTCTGGTTCTTGAGCTATGGACAACGAAAAATACGTCGCGAACGTATGGACGTACGTTCACACGCAAGCACAGACATCTTTCTAAAAATCTTTTATTTCGACTCTAGGAACCTTGAAACGTCGAGAAATGTCAAAATTTTCAATTCGACAAATCGGACCGATTACAATAACTTCCTATGGGAAGTTAAAAAATCCGGGAGATAATTATCTACAACTCATTACATTACCTCATTTCCTCTAAAAATTAGCACACAAAAAACCGTTAAATACCTACGACACGACGCGACGTGACATAGTTTTAAGTAAAACACAAACTTTTAGCTTGTGTATTATACCAAACAAAAAAAAGTCTATAGTGTTTAATGCTTTTTGGTATCATTTTTAAACCCCTTCCATTGTATGTCAGTCATAAATTTAAAGACCCACCAATAAATCAGAAAAACGACCTTCGCGTTGGTTTTGGTCGTTGCCTCGTTGCCTCGTTGCCGTTGGTCGTCGTCATCCTCGTCGTTTGCTCGGAAGAAGGCTGAGACTGGAGTTGAAGCTAAAGCTGATGGAAAGTGGAACTGGAACTTGATAAGGTTGATATTGTTGGTTAACGGAGCGTAAGAAATGTGACATTCTATGGACCCCATTGTCCGAAGGATTTATTTTTGTTTGTCTACCATATCAGTTGAAGGTTGAAGCTTGGAACTTGTTTTTAAAGGTAGCAGTATATAGCATTAGGTAGGTATCACTAAAAACCAAACAAGAAAAGAAGGTATAGACATACGAGTAGAGGTAGTTATTTTTACTGCTGATCCAGAAGGAAGAAAAATCCACAACAAAGTGCAGGTCTCCAGTCTTTAGTTTTCAGTGTTCATACAAAACGAACATTAATAGTTAACCACCTGAACAAACACATACATAATAGGACCTAGTGAGGATTCAAGATGAAGGTGGGTTGAAGGTGATTTATTTATGTGATTTTTTCTTTCACTGTCTCTGTCTCTGCTGAAAGTAAAAAGGAAGGAATTGTGGTAAAATGTCCTTTTGTGCACGATTTTATGTTGACAATGGCTTAGTTGTGGCGAAGATTTCTTAAGACTTTCACCTTGGTCACAAGGATTTGCTTCATTTGGAATCTAAAAAAGAGGCTGGGATGCGACCCACACTGATAACTTCCCATCCCGTCTATCGATTTGTCTTGCTTAAAAGTTTGTCTAAATGTATCAATTCTTACCAAATTTGCGTTCTATTTTTTGTAGATTTTATTTTTTTTTATGAAAAAAACGGACTGTTGGATTTTTATAAAAAAATTATTGAATATAAAAAACAATATTTTCTGTGAAATTAAATAAGTTTGAAGCCAATATTTTTAATTTTTGAAAAGCTATTTGAGCCGAAAATCAATTTTTACCAACTTTTATTAATTTTTTTGTTTAGGTTTATATTTTTGTTAAAAAACTGTCAATTCGATTTTTCTCAAAATTTGTCCTAATGTTGAAAACAATATTTCTTATAAGTTAAAATTAGTTAGAAGCCATAATCTCAAATTTTTGAAAAGATATTTAAGTCGAAAATCAATTTTTACCAACTTTTGTTAAATTTTTTTTTTCGGTTTTTAATTTTTTGTAAAAAAACTGTCAATTCTATTTTTTTCAAAATATTACTGAATGTTGAAAACAATATTTTTTGAAAGATAAAAGTAGTTTAAAGCCAATATCTCAAAGTCTTGAAAAGATATTTGAGTCAAAACTAATTTTTTACCAACTTTTTTTTTATTTTTTTTTAGGTTATTATTTTTTGTAAAAAAACTGTCAATTCGATTTTTCTCAAAATTTTTCCTACTGTTGAAAACAATATTTCTTATAAGTTAAAATTAGTTAGAAGCCATAATCTCAAATTTTTGAAAAGATATTTAAGTCGAAAATCAATTTTTACCAACTTTTGTTAATTTTTTTTTTTCGGTTTTTAATTTTTTGTAAAAAAACTGTCAATTCTATTTTTTTCAAAATTTTACTGAATGTTGAAACCAATATTTTTTGAAAGATAAAAGTAGTTTAAAGCCAATATCTCAAAGTTTTGAAAAGATATTTGAGTCAAAACTCAATTTTTACCAACTTTTTTTTATTTTTTTTTAGGTTATTATTTTTTGTAAAAAAAACTGTCAATTCGATTTTTCTCAAAATTTTATCAGATGTCAAAAACATTATTCTTCGTTGCACAAAATTGTTTTGGAGATGAAATCATATTTTAGTCGTAAAATTTTCGAAGTGACAAATTTTTTTTTTCAATTTTTTTGATTTATAAAAAAAACCGTTAATTGAATTTTTTTCCAAAAATATAATTGTTTTGTATCACGTTACAATATATAATATTAAATTTAATTCAAGTCTCTAGCGTCATTGGTTCATGAGATATTTAGGGTTAACCAAAATTTTCACCTTTTTTTTAAACTGCTATGGTAAAAAAACCACCCACGCAATTTTCTTGAGAGCCCTTTCTGTATCTTTCTGCCTTATTATCTGTATAACAAAATTTATTTGAAGTCGATATCTCTTCTGGTTCTTGAGCTATGGACGACGAAAAAAACGTCGCGAACGTACGGACGTACGGACGTACGGACGTACGTACACACGCACGCACAGACATCTTTCTAAAAATCTTTTATTTCGACTCTAGGGACCTTGAAACGTCGAGAAATGTCAAAATTTTCAATTTGTCAAATCGGACCCATTACAATAACTTCCTATGGGAAGTTAAAAATAGAGAGTCATTCAATTTTCGATTCCCATGAATTAAGCTAAATTAAACACTCATGATACATTGTTTATAAACATTTTATTGCATTATAAGGTTTGAACTTTGACATTTAGTGTGAAGAGCAAGACATTTTTAAAAGCAATTTTTAACCACTTTTGCATAAAAACTTCGGGCGAAATCTCAACCATAACTTGATCTAGAATTCGAGGATCATTCTCGCAAAGAAGGTATTTTGCAAAGCCCCACCAGAACACATCTAGCAGTGTCGAATAGCATTATGATGGTGTGAAATTGACGTCTAAAAATGTGAAATTACTTGGTGAAGAAACTTGAACCTTTCGACAATTCAAACGATTGTTAAGAGATCCATCCTTTAACTAATATGACACTTCAAATGACAGCTGAGTTTGACAGTTGTCATGTGTCAATTTGTTAACAACTTGCAACCATGAAATTAAATAAACTGAATGATGATATATAACAAAACACATTCACAATATTTTGTATTAAATAGCATATCCTGAGATGTGGATCATAAAAACACGTTTTTTATAAAAATGTTCATATTAAATGGTTTAACATAAAACATCCGTTATTTATGTTAACTGATTTCCGTATTGTCTAGCTAAATTTGATGAGGTAATTTAGGCTGGACTTTTATAGAATCGAACTGAAAAACTCGATTTCAATATTTTATTCTAATTTTTTGTTTTAAAAATATTTGTATTATGTATGTTTTTTTTGGAACTTTTAAATGACCTTTTTTTGAAGAAGCAATAAGTAGGCTGTACGTAGGACATAAAAGAAATTCGTCACCTTTTTTTTATTTAAGCTTTTACCCTAACGTGTTACCACAAAATCCTCTCATACATATTCATAAAGTTCAGTTACAGTTCAGGCCTATGTTTATGTAGGAGTCATAAGGTGGGTAAAAAGAGATGCTTTCGTATTGACTTAAACATTCGGGGATGTTAAAGCTAAGTAACTTCGGAAAACAATAAAATAAATAAAATAAATCAACTTTTCACACCAGTCCCCGCATAGCAGTCAGACGTACATACATTTAAGGCCTACCGCTTTTGTGTATATAATTAGATAAACGCAGAGCTCTGATACGGTTCGGTTATCAAGAATGTGGATTTTGTATTTTCAAGGCAATATTTATGTTCATCTTACAACGGTAGTCGCATTTATTTTGAGATTGGAATAGGAAATCATTTTTGTTTTATAAATAACTCTGCTTTCTCGGCGGGGTAGGGGAAGGGGGAACTGAGTTTATATATTCAGGTCTTGTTTACACCACTGGCAGTGTAATTAGTTAAAGGTTAACACTTTGTATCTATTGGGTTGGTAGAAGCACGTGTAACTGTCACGTTGACGTTTTGGCGAGAATACGAAGGACAATATTTATTTTAAATTTCAAATGCGGAATAGATTTGGAATTTTGATTGTTCATGACTTTGTATTTATTCTAAGGGAACGGAATGTGCAAACAATGAATGTATATTAAAGGTTTTCCAATAAGAGCTTTCATTTTGAATATTTTGAATAGCCTGCTTTTTGGACAGCTACTTACTTTTAAAGTTGCCATCTTTTGACCTTTGAGATTTAAGAACTATGTCGTTAGTAGAAATGAAAGAAAGCAAGTTTCAAAAACGAAAATAAATGTTTTAAACTCATTACAAAAATGGTAACATTTTGCATTTACAGTTCACAATTTTTCAAGAAAGGTTTCCCGATCGAATTTTCCTTTCGACTTTCTATTTGACGCCACGTGTAAGACAGGGCTTGTGCCAGATTTCAACAGTGATGGACTTTTTTTTGAAACTATTGAGAACACATATTTGCAAATTTAATATTTTATGAAAGGAATATATTGCTAGACATCAAAATGAAACCTCTTATTGGAAAATCTTATATGTTATGAAACTTTTTCACAATTGTTTTAAAATCTTTTCTCTAAATCATTGATTTAAAAAAAAGCAAATCATTATATGTTTTCAGTTCCATTATTATTGTTTTTTGAAAAACTCAATGGAAAATCAATATTCCAACCACTACTCTCTTGCCAAAAGAAAGAAAACAAATAAATTAACACAAAAATCACAAAAAAAGGATACCAAAAAGTGTTATTTCCTGAATTTTCTTACATCTGTTCTGTCTTGAAAATCCTCTTCGTTAATCCCTTAATGTTTGTGTTTTTTGTTCTTCATCAAACATGTTGTACATTATTTTATCGTATGTTGTTATTAAATTTAAAACTCAAATAAAAGATTAATTTGAAGCCAGAGCTACTATCCGTATACTCGTATAGCCCCCCGTGCTAGTGGATTCCCCCTTAAACAATATATAAACTCTTGAGGCAACACAAATTGTTTACAGAAGAACAAAATCTTCATCATCATCAGAAAGATCAGAATATTTGTAGGAAAACTTCATCTATAAGATGCGAACCATTAAAATTACGTATACGCCACAGTACCTTCTATGAGTGTTGTACATTTATAATTTTATATAGTCATCATTTGGTTATGTTGGATTCTATATGTATCATTACCGGAACTTGCATAAATCCTGTGCACAATTTCAATAAACATCTTCATGATGGCACGACTAGCGACGGGGGCGGGCGTCGGAACGCAGTGGCAGTCGGACGTCTATTCTGTAACAACTATATGAGTATACGTAACTCACTCATTCCACTTTCAATTATATTGCCTTCCTGTTAGCACTTTTCTTTTTCTTGTAAATATTTTAGTTGAAACTTTTCAGTTTTCACTCGTTGAAAACTGGGTGATGTTTTGTTGGTATAGAGAGACTTGCCCTTCTCTATGAAAAGCTGCCTTCATCTTCTTCTTGTTTGTTTGCTTGCTTGCTTGGTGCGGTTTTTCCTGCTAATAGAGTAGGTAATTAGATGCTCCGATGGTGCTGGAGCACTGGTGTGCTGATGCTGGTGATGGTTTTTCTATTGCTGTTGGTAGCTGCTGTTGATATCTATACATACATTAATATACCCCCCAAAAAAGCAACTTATGAACAAAACATAAGATAAGCAAAATAAAACAAAAAAACAACCCAGAAGTTCTAATTTAGCCAAGAAACTTTTCCCAACACACACAGATTGCATGCTTTTGCTTATAATAGGCGAAAAGGCTTTACTCTATAGGCAAGGCAAGCTATAAAAGACTGAAATAAAATGACTCAAGAATAAGAAGAAGAACATTAAATTCCAGATTCTACATAACCTGAAGAAACAACCAAAAAATAAACAATTTTCCTTGTCGACACCACCAAGAGTAAGGAAGACGACAACGTCTTTTTTTCCCTTGTTTCGAATGCATGTGTTTATAAGCATAAGAACGCTAAAGAATGTCGTGGAAAAAGTTTTTTAATATAAGTAAAGAAAATTCCCTTATGGAAAATGGAAAAGCAGCACAATGTAGGATGTGCAAAACGAATTGGTTAGAAGAAATTAACTCACGTTTCGTATACTTCAGATAGAAGGTATAGTTTTGGTGATAAATTGGATATGGAATGAAGTAGAAAATAGAGCATGGTGGTTTTTTAGTTCTTTAAGAAGAGCTGAAGGGAATATTGAGAAAAATTCTCTTACAAGGTATTTTTTTAATATTCAGGGAATTACTTTATTTATGCAAGACTTGGACTGGCACGTTCAGAGTGCCTGGTATGTCGACATTTTTTTCAATCCAGAAATCTAATCATAACTTTCTTAGATGGTACAATACAGTGGCATGGACCTTTCAGTACTTTCATTGTGTACCCTTGAGATTTCTTGAATAAATATATTTAGAAAAATGCAATATGGCCGCTAAGCCATGTTCGATCTGAGAGACGGTATAATCATGAACTGTTCACTGTCTACCTCGAATTATATATTAAGGCACAAATTAAGATTTATAGCACAATTTGTGCTTGACGACATTTTATAGCTTGACCTATTTTTATAAAGTTGCAATTTATTTCGCGATACACGTTGAACCAAATATTTTTACATGTCTGAATGCTTATTTACATATATTTCTGATCAAATCGAAAATTTTCAAAAATTTGATCAATAGAAGATTACAGAATTTGAAAGAAGAAGATTCAATTTACTGAAGCAAAAAAAGTGGTCACAAAACTTAACCTTGGGGAACTTTTATTGGATTAGGTTAAAATACAAACAAAACTTTGTTTCTCCCAGTTTCGTTGTTCGAATTTATAGCGGCACCTAGAGAGATAAAGTCCTTAACTACCTCAAAGTTGTAGCTGAACATGGTGACGTTTTCTTTAAGACGTCACGTTGTTGTTTAATTTCCTTTTTTGATGACAACAACTAGCTATTTCCCTCATTGACCACTAAACCCATCTTCTCTTTCACGCTCAAAAACTCTCCACTGACATCACGCTTTGATCTTCCAATTATGTCAATATCATCGGCGTATCCGAGTAAATGAATGGACCTTTGAAAGATTGTGCTTCTACACGGAGAAAAAAGACTTGCTAAAAACAAGTGGAATCTGTATTAAATTAAGTGGATTTCTGCATGGTTTTTTGCCAAGCGGACTTTCGGCTTAAAGTAATTGGACAAATCACCTTAATTTCGGTAAAGTTATATTTAAGGTGAATCCGTTTAGTTTTATAAGAAAATCATTCTCTTTTGAGTATTTTATCAAGTCGAAAACATCTTATTTTGAAATGCATTTGCATACAAATAATGTATCTTCCACGTTAAAACAAGCCGTTTTCCGATTGATTTTATTCTAATCACATTTTTTTAAGACTTTTTGAAAGTTGATATTAAGTGAAGCATATCTTAATTTTAAGTGCGTTCAATTAAAACTAAGATTTTTCGCACTTTGATATCGCACGTTTACGAATATATTTTACAAGAAAATCTGTTTCGTTTTAGACCTCTCCTAGGTAAAAATTAAATGAAGTTTTTCTTAATTTCAAGTTCATTCTTCTTAAAGTAAGATGTTCACCACTTAAAAATCATACGTTTACCAGTAGATTTTACAAAAATTAGTTTTTTTTTAATTTTAAAAAAGATTATTTAATTTTGCATTACCATAAAATAATATATACGGAACTGATCTTTGTGTGCCGAATATCTTATTTATAGGGCCATGAAATGTAAACATAATTTTTTTGTTTTCGTTTCAGTTTCCTTTTTCAACAAAAAATGAACAAGTCTTACCTTTTTAACCATTTAAAGTTTGGAGTTTAAATAAGCTTTTAAGCTTTTGTGAACTTAATAATCTTAAAATACAAACAAATCATTTGTAAATATATTGTTCATAAGCTGCAAAATTTCCAAAAATAAAAAGTAATTTTATAGTTTAAAGTGTTTATTTACTACATTACAGTTCTACAGAATATTTTACATTTTCTTAAAAATAAAGCTTAGGGCGAACAACTTTGAGCCCGTTATTTAAAAAATAAAAATGAATAGGTGGTCCATCCACATTTTTGATATTGATTGCACAATAATTTTCATCTAAATCCCCTACTTCAAAAGACAAATAATGATTGAAATATTTAATTAATTTCCACCTTTTACAAATTGAAAAAAGTTCTTCACTTTTTGGTAAGAGATTTTCAATTTCATAAACAAAATTTGATGACTTCAAGCATTTTGTTAAAATAAAACCAGGTTTATAAGTAATACCTTTGAAAACAACCTGATTTGATTGTTCCATTGGCAAATCTGATATGTCGCAATCGTAACAAATTAAATTTGAAAAATAGTTTTGATGATAAGGCCTAAGACAGAAATGTTAGAACAAGAAATGTTGGATTAGAAAACCAAAATCATTATTTATAAATCATTGTTATTGTGCACTAGTATACACAAGAAAAAAACAGAATATAAACATACCAACGAATATCCTAATTCATTGTTGTAACGCGGCCAATCCTTAAGCAATTCGCCTAATGATTTGTCATTATTCTTCAGAGATTTAATGCGAAGGTTGCTTGTCTTCTTCCAGATGTCAAGGACAGTTTCCCATGGAGCAACATGATTCGCTAACCAGACAATACATTGGTCTAACTCATCTATAAATAAATATGAAATTAAATAAGTATACATTACATTATAATAATTTAAAAAAAATACCGTCTTCATCACAATTGTCTTTATCGGAGTCGGAAGTATGGCCTTCTTTGTGGGATGTGGACGCAGTACTGCTGGGCTTAGTTCTCTTCACAAACTTAATGCGAATTTTACTATTCGCCCACTTGGAATGAAGTTTTCCAGTTGGATTTTTTGAGCCTTGCTTCCTTGGCATATAATATGTCTCCTAACAATTGTTTATTTAAATATCAATATGATTTTTTAAGATATTTAAAAAAAATAGGCATGACTGGATCGCTTTTATACGAATCCAAAACTTGTCCTCTAAAGTACGTTGTTTATCGCAAGTAAAAAATTATACATACCTTTTTCTCCGTTGGAAAAGGTCTAACAATACTTTCTGAAATTTGTTGCATTAATTTGTAATTTAAGACAACTTTCTTGTTTAGGCACTCGTTTTATATGCATTGGACCAAGTCCTTTTGACATTTATTATCCAAGATGTTATTTTTGTTGTAAAACTCAATTATGATCTGCCCCTTTATCGTGTTTTGTAACACACTTTCGATATTCAGTACATCTATGAGATTCAGTGTTTCAGAAAAAGAAGGTACGGGTGATGAAGACTGGTTTAAATTATCCAGCCAACTTGTAACAGATTTGGACATTGAGAGTGTGTCTCGATCAACTAAACTTGGTCCTGACAACGGTTTGCCCTTAAAACCAGATAAAAACAAAAATATTGTCAAAAATGAATAAAACCTTTCGAATAAAAAAATAAATATTTTTGTTAGATCGCACCACCACCCCCCTCAGAAAGTAAAGCTATTTTCATAAAAAAAGTATCGATAAAATGGAAACTTTTATTACTTACCTGTGAAATGCGCCAATTTAACAATCCGTCTTTAAACAAAATATATTCCCGAAAATCTAAATTCACCTTTGAAAAAAGTACTTCAATATCATGACGCTCCATTTTGCAGAGCATATTTTGATCGACTCCCTGCGCATGAAGCAGTGCAATCGAATTTTCACATAGACCCCATTCAGAAAGAAGGCCTTCGATTGCACTATCGCCAGTTGTATAAACAAATTGATATATTATATTTTCTTCATTATTTTCCGACATTTTTAGTCACTTAAGTTATTTTATAAGTTATTTAATAAGACTTCAACAAATTATAGCACGGTCGCAATCAACTAACTGTACCTACTGCACTGGAAATAGAATAAAAACACAATGCGTCTACCGAACGAGTATAAGATGCAACAAAACTAACAAAAACAATGAAATTGTCTTATAAAAAAAGGAGTCACAACTTAAATTAATGTGGACATCTGCTTAAAATAGAGAATCGCCACTTCATTTAATGAAAAATCCGTTAGTTTGTCTACCGCACCTACATAAACATGAACATGCACACTGTTGCAAAGACAAAACCAAAAGCAACAAAAAATTCTGTTTTAAGATGTTCACCTTAGTTTAAAATGATTCTCTTCTTAAATTCATAGGTAGATGGGTTGATTGGAATTGTTTTTTTTTTTTTGCAAAAATCCTCTTGCACGGTAGCATGGAACGTTTTTATCACTGCATGTATAAGTGGCGACTTTTGTTTAAGGATATGTTCAACTTAATTTAAAATGATGCACCTTTTCAAGAAAATTTTATTGAATCAATAAGTTAACACATAGAATTATTGAGAAGTCAGTTAATTTTAAGCGGAAAAAGTATGGTTTGTTTTAGCAGAAAATTCTCTTGAGAATGAAATGATGAACTTAATTGAATCTAACAGAGTTTAAACGGAATCCATTTGTTTTAATATGAAGTCCAGTTGTGTTAAGTAGATTGGTATTAAGATTACCATCACCTTATTTTAAAGTGGCTGATTTTTCTCCGTGTAGTACTGATAGTTGAGTTTTACATATTTCTCTACGATGATGTAAAAAGTCGATGTTAAAAGAGTCGCATCACAGTGTGTCGCCCTGTCTAAAACCTTTTTTGGCATCAAATGCATCGGGTAGATATTTTTCGAGCTTGATAGAGCAGTTTCCATTCACCATCGTCATTCTGCACAAACGGACAAGTTTGACAGGCATGCCAAAATTAGACATTGCTTTGTAAAGTTAAAGATGCTGTCATACGCGGCTTCTAAAGATCTGCCGTAATTTTAATATTTGGACAATGGTGGACTCTTCTGATCTGAAGCCACACTGATATGGACCTATCAGGTTGTTGATAAACGGCTTTAGACGTTCACATAATACGGTAGAAAGGATTTTATATAAGATGTTCAAGAGACTGATGTCTCTGTAATTGGCGCAATTTAGAGGGTGTCCTTTCTTGAGTATTGGCAAACTATGCTGAGATTCCATTAATCGGGCACGTTTTCTTCCGACCATTCAACCTAGTGCGTCGCCTAGGTTGTATGGTGCTGTCTCCATTGCAGTGGAATTCGATTCGTCATCGCCGTTATATAATTTGGAGAAGTGTTCTCTCCATATTCTCAGCATAGACTGCGGTTCTACTGCAAAGTTCCCTTGATCGTCTTTACAGGCTTCGATTCGTGGCTGGTACCCTTAGGAGTTTTTTTTTACCTTTTGGCAAAATTTACGAACCTCATTCCTTTTGTGACATCCCTTTGTCTCCTCGATCGTACGCTTCTCATGCTTCCCTTTTTTCCATCTAAGAAGCCGATGTTCCTCGCTCCTAGAGCTCACGTTCAGATCTGGTCCTTCTGTGCAGCGTCTCGCCGGTTTGTAACGATGTTGCTTTGCCGCGTGCGCTTGCCAGCAATCGTCGTCAAACCAGGAGTTTCGCTGTGGTGCCCCTGTGAAACTTGGCACTTCAGAGGCGGAATCTCTGATGACTGCAAGGCAATGTTGCCACAGGTAGGCAGGATATGACCTCTTAAGAGCTTTTTAGAGACTCGATCGGAAAAGACCATCTAACGTTGGATCTTGTCACAGTGCTTAATTGTTTTGGCTTGGATCGGGATATCCGTAGACGTTATTACCATTATATAGACACTTTAAACGACAGCTGAGTTTGACAGGTGTCAAATGCCTGCACAACCAATTTAAAACCAAAAAACAAAAAAGAAGCTGGGATGCGACCCACACTGATAACTTCCCATCCCGTCTGTCGATTTGTCTTGGTTAAAAGTTTGTAGGTTTTCGTGTTGTGTTAAAGAAGTTGTCAGTTGAATTTTTCTTACAAATTTCAGAATTACCAAAAATATTTGGCATATAATGAAATAGATTTATTTCAAAATCTAGTTTTGTTAACGAGATTTTTAGTCGAAAACCAATTTTTACCAATTTTAGTAGCATTTCTTAAAAATTTGTATTTCTTATATAAACAAATACAAATTGGAAGAATGAAATTAATTTGAAGTCAAAATCAATCGAGAACCGAACATCAATTTTTACCAATTTTGCGTACTATTTTTTGTAGATTTTAGATTTTGTTTTTATGAAAAAACGGACTGTTGGATTCTTATTAAAAAAAATTATAATAAATATGATTTAAAATCATGAAAATAAATATAAACTAGCATAAGTGTTCATATATGCGTTTCGCCCCCAGTGATGTAATGGTTGGGCTCATCAGAAGATGACCATTACACCTTGTCTTGACGTATATTTTCCCGAATAAATCGAGATTCCATATGCTGGTTATATTTTTGTTCATGATTTTAAATCATATTTATTAAAGTAAACGGTTGAAAACAAAAAACAGGAAAAAACAATTCGACTGTTAACAGTCGAATATTTCTTCTTAAAAAAATTATATAATATCGAGAACAATATTTTCTGTGAAAGTTTAAAGCCAATATTTTTAATTCTTGAAAAGCTATTTGAGTCGAAAGTAAATTTTTACCAAGTTTTAGTATTGTTTTTTAGGTTTTTATTTTTTGTAAAAAAAACTGTCAAATCGATTTTTCTCAAAAATTTTTCCGAAGTTTAAAAGCAATAGTTTTTTAAAAGATAAAATTAGTTTAAAGCCAATATCTCAAGGTTTTGAAAAGATATTTGAGTCGAAAATTAATTTTTACCAACTGTTATTAATTTTTTTTAGGTTTCTATTTTTTGTAAAGAAGAAGTCTCTAGCGTAGTATGGTTCTTGAGATGGTTAGGGTTAACCAAAATGCTCACCTTTTTTAAATTGGTATGGTAAAAAACACCCACGCAATTTTTTTCAGAGTCCTTTCTGCATCTTTCTGCATTATATTCTGCATTATGTATACTCTACTGGTTCTTGAGCTATGGACGACGAAAAAAACGTCGCGAACGTATGGACGTACGAACGCATGTACACACGCACGCACAGATATCTCTCTAAAAATCTTTTATTTCGACTCTAGGGACCTTGAAACGTCGAGAAATGTCAAAATTTTCAATTTGACAAATCGGACCCATTACAATAACTTCCTATGGGAAGTTAATAACCATTGCTTCCCACTACCATTTTCCGGAAATGTTATTTAGTAATTATTAGTTTCTAAAAAACATGAATCTTACTGTATTATGCTCAACTATGTGCTTCCGAAAGACTTAGACTTGAAAAAGAAAATGGTACCTATGGTTGTTGCATCTGCTTTCATTAATAAATATACACCAGAAATTCTGTTTTTCAGTAAATTAAAAGTTTTATTTTTGACCCATAAAAAGTTAAAATTCCTTAGTATTTCAAAGTTCCCCATCACGTAAGGTAAGGTATGTGTACCTTTAGCTAAAAACCATTTAAGTGCAATTCTTATGCTAACCAATTTTCTTATACCTAGAAGCTAGAAAATTGATCCACATCATAATTTACATGAAAAGAAAACCATTTAGCTAACTTTTTTTTCAAATTGGTCTATCCATATAAAAATAGAAGAAAAGATAAAATTAAATCCCTTTCCATTTACCTAGAATGTGTCTATACCAACTTTATAATCGAACAGATAAAATATGCACTTTTCATAAAACTTAAAGTTGCTTTTTAAACAAAACTTTTTTATTTCCTTAATAGGTACGTACCTTGTTTGCCTTCCATACCGGACTTCCTTAAAGACCGCCCCACAATTTCACACTGTTTCATTGCTCATAAAACAAACATTTTGTGTTGAAAGCAGAAAAAAACAAATCCCATATAAAGCTACTATATCCTTATTCAACATCAGCATCAAAAGCACACAACAAAAAAGAAATATCCTCCATTATCGTTCGTTACAATGTTTAGCGTGGCAACTTTCGAGGAGGCCGAACTTTTAATTGCATACCAATGTGCATACATTCTCCATTTAAAAACACCTCCATTAAAACTCTATTGCTTGCCTACCTAGGAATTTATGTAGAGGTACATCTATAGGTAGGTCTTACAATAAACGAGGTGTTTTTTTTATGTATATTTTGTGTGTTTTTTATTTTTTGAAAATTCAAAAGGATATAAAATTGGAACAAAAGCAATGAAAGCAAAAACAACAACAACAATACAAACAATAAACAGATCGAAGAACAAAGTACGTGCACGGAAGCTTTAAGGGATTTTCACACCCAAAAACCCTAAGAACCCCGGCGCGGAGTGGCAGTGCCGTTACCTATTATATTCGCAGATACCTATACACCTATATCCCTATAAGGTCCTTGGAAAAGAAGATATTGCCGTGCCGGTAGTCCTTAAATCTTCATCCTGTCGGCTATTAAGTACACTACTGCACTATGTAATATTGCGCAGTTTTCTGCGAGAAAAGACAGTTTGTGTTTTTCCCTGCAATCGCTGATGGTCAGACACTCTTAAGGAGGAACAAAATTCCTCCTCTAAGGATGTTGACTTTTCCGCAGGATTTTTTTTGTTGTTTTTTCGTTTTTGTTCGTTTTCTTTTTTGTTGTCTTCCTCTTCTGAATGAAAAGAACCAAATACTTTATCGTTTTTCAAATGCAACACCATCAACTTCCCTCGCGTATACACACCATTTCCGGTTCCGGTTCCCAGTTTTCAGATCCACCAGGGCAAGCGGCGAAAGACGAAATACGAATCCTTGCGAGCCGGTGTAATTGAAAAAGAATCACAGTGAAAAATGTAAGCAAAATAACTTGTGTGCGCTCAAGGGGAAACTGATAGCGCAAACGAGAGATTTCATCTTATAAAAATCACTGACGACGACGACGACGCTGCTGCCATTGCCTCTTTCTCCACTTTCGTCGTCATCGTCATAGTTCTTCCCGTCATTTGATATCCTTGATCCACTATACGAGTATATACTCAGGAGTCGTCAGGACACTGGGTTTCAACGACGACGATGAGAAGTGCGCCCTGACTTCACTGCACTATGCTTCTACCAAACGAAATGCAATTAAACATTCAAGAGAAAGGGATAACGAAGGACGAAAATACATAGATTTGGTGGGTGAGGCGAAGCTAAGCGAGACAAGGCGAAGTGAGACCAGGACAAAGGACAAAGAGGAGCAACGAAGCGCCACGGAATATTCAACGTGAAATCGCGAAATTTCCTGTTTTGTATGTTTGTTTCCTGTTTACTTTTTTTGTTCCTGTGTGTCTATTTATCCTGGCGCGCCCGGTCTCCCTTTTGATTCTCGTTTTGGGCTTCTTTTTTGTTTGTGTTCTTTTTTTGAGAGAGAGAGTTGGATGATGAATATTAAAGCTAAAAGCTGTAGTTATAAGCATAACAAAAAAAAAAAACAACAACAACAACACAAAATATACATGCTACTAGATGTAGGTTACGTAACACCAACTGGCATATCCTTTTTGTATCCTTTTTTTTTGTTGAGTTTTTTGAATTTTTATTTGTTGAGTTAAAATAGAAAGACAACAACTAAAAAAATACATTTCTGAAGCTGTATAATAAAATCGCAGCTTACTCCTATATCCTTCAGATGAGGGATAAGCAGACGAAGGGACGTAGATGATTTTGTTTTGTCAGAGAGGATAAAGGGATGTTTGATGATGATGATGATGGTGGTGGTGGTGTTGCAAGCAACCCCAGCAACAAGAGTCATCTGCAAAAAAAAAGTCCTTGCCAAAAAGAAAAACTAGAAAAAATTTCAAAGTGATGTTCAGTGTGTCCAACAAGGACGAAGTCAAATTGACATTTTGGCAGCAACATCTGAAAATTTAACGCATCGTTACACCTTAGCAATTTTAGATGAGAACAACGTTTATTTATTTTATTTTATTTTTCTACACGTATTTATACAGTTGATTATTGTATACCAATTTTTGACCGTACAAAATAGCTAAGATAGAAAATCGAAAATATAGCAATTCGGCTTAAATAACAAGACATACAAACAAAATCAATGAATTTGACATAATGACAAAAAGACAAACCAAAAGGAAAATAAAACATCAAAGAAGAGGGAATGTCATAAATGGTTTAATGATATAACAATGTTAAGAACAAAAGTGACGTGATATGAGGCTACACGAAACTCATATGTCCAATAAAAGTTACCATTTTGAATAGCTTGATTTTTGGACAGCTGTCACTTTTGAAGTTGTCATTTTTTGACATTTGACTATGTCATTACTAAAAACCGAACGATACTTCAACAACGCATTAAAATGATTAAAATTATCAAAAAGCTTTTGAAAATTTTGTGGAAGAGAGATAACAATTGACCTGTAAGGAGATCTTGTGATTTAACAACTTTCTACGTTTTTCTTTGAGGCTCCTTGAAGAATACGTTCTATGCCAATACTCTGCAGTCATTTCAAGATCCTAAAGATAGAATTTGTGCAATTTTCGAGAACACATATGCTTAAATGTGTGAATTTATCGAAACCTTGGGGACCATATTGCTACACATTGTTAACTCCCCATAGGAAGTTATTGTAATAGGCCCGAAATTAGAAATTTTAAGACGTTTCACGGTCCCTAGAATCTAAATAAAAGATTTTTAGAGCGATGCCAGTGTGTGCAGGAATTTAATTGAGTGTGTGGTTTATTTCACCATAGCAATTTAAAATAAAGTGACAATTTATTTTGGTTAACCCAAAATATCTCACGAATAAATAACGATAGGGACATGAAATACAGTATTCCCCGCTTATTTGCACTGGCCATTTTGTCAGATTTTTCGGTCAGTTATCCGGGTTTTTTCAATATACTAGATCCCGTTTAATTGAACAATCTGTTGAATTAAATTAAAACCGCTTAATTGCACAAGTTGGTGAATTAAAAGATAAAACATTCATCTCAAGTATTGCCACTGATAACGCAACGATCGAAATTGAAATTGCAAATGACAGAAAACAAATAACAATGAACTGCCATTTTGTTATAATATGATAAAAATTGATTTTCGATACAATTATCTTTTCAAAAACTGAAAATTTTGTCTTCGAACTTATTTCATTTTATAGAAAATATAATTTCCGACATTGCGTTAAATTTTTATAAAAATCCAACAGTTAGTTTTTTCATAAAAAATTAAAATCTACAAAAAAAGTAGTACGCAAAATTGGTAAAAATTGATATTTGATTCTCTATATGTTGTGAATAAATTAAGATATTGACTTTAAAATGATATCATTCTGTGCTAAATTTTATTAGAAAAATTCAATCTGTATTTTTTATATAAAAAACAAAAACTTTCAAGAAATGTTACTTAGATTGGTTAAAAATGAAACTTGAAAAAGTTGATCTTAGTGGCAATTAAGATTAGCAGAATTTTGATGCTGACATATAGAATATCAAACTGACAGCGATGACAATCACGATGCCTTGAGTGAAGTTCATTTAAATATAAAAAATTGAATTAAATGAAACAGTTTTTCTAACAAATTAATTATCGCTAAAAACTCACAGAAATTTTGCTTCCTTGGTAGTGACGTAGACTCCAGTGCAGATATGATTATTAGTATGATTCATCTGGGAATGGAAACCTTTATCCCAAATAGAGTTCGATTCGAGCTGCAAAGAGGTTTTCAAGAAGAAAGAGGTGAGCTTCCGGTGTTTTAAAGCCAACCTAAAAAAGGTTTAAGCAAGCCAGGACGACCTGCAACGCCCATATCCGAAGGAACAAATTTTTGCATGACCAAAAATTACAGCGAAAAATACTGCAATGTACCAAAGCCAGTAAGAACTGTTGGCCATTCGTAAAAAACATGAGGAATTCTTCATCGGTTTCTACTCTTGTTGTCAATGACACTCCTCTAGTTAGCTCTATTGATAAAGTTAACTTGTTTGCAAGGTAGTTCGCTGAAAATTCTACCTTACCAGATAGTTTCATGGCTCCCCCAGTTCTTGAACGCGTAAATCATTCTATGGAACCAATCTTTTTTCATACTCTAACTGTGGAGAGAGTTTTTTAAGATCTCAACATTTATAAATCCGCTGATCCAAATGGTATCCCCACTATTATTCTGAAGAGGTGTTCTTCCACGCTAGTAAAACTACTGTGTAAGCTTTTCCATCGGGCTCGTTCCGAGTATTTGTTCAGCCAATCCCAAAAAATTGTTCTAACGTCCCTTCTTTCTAAGATCATAAAAACACTGATTAATTATCAGCTTTCGAAATATCTTGAGGAACGGAAGCTTTATAATAACCGGCAATATGGCTTTCGTAGCAATAGGCCCACTGGTGATCTCATGGTTTATCTCACTAAACAATGGAACAAATCTTTACATCGTTTTGGAGAAAGTAAGATTATTGCACTTGATATTTCAAAGGCATATGATAAAGTCTGGCATCTTGCTCTCTTATCGAAAATGCGTGCTTTTGGTATTGGTTTGAATTAGAAACTTTCTTTCAAACCGTTCAATACAAGTTGTTTTGGACGGATTCAAGTCTGAAACCCATAAAATAAATGCTGGTGTGCCCCAGGTCTCCGACCCTTTTCCTCATTTTCATAAATGATCTCCTGTCTGCTACTTCTAATCCAATACATTGTTTATCTGACGATAGCACTCTTAGCTTTTCATATTCGTTTCCAGACTCACAAGTCACAACCCTCCTCTTCGGATGTGGAACTGCAACGGCAAAATATGATTAGCTCATTAAAATTCCGACCTACACAGCATTGTACAACCACATATCGTCCACATCTATTTCTTCCAATTCGGGCCATTAACAGTTCGTTATCATCTCATGATAATGAACACCATTGACAGTAACTGCCTGACCGGTCTCATTTTCGAAAAAGAAAAAAAATAAGGCCCTATGATGCCGCCAGCCCATAAAATACAGCAAACAATCACTCTTTGTGGGTACATTGGTTTTTCAAAAATCACTCTTGAATTATTATCATTCGTCAAAATGCGACAATTCTGCTTATTGGCAAATCCACTGAGTTGAAGATTTGCCTCATCACTGAAGATGATTTTCTTCAAAAATTGATCATCCACTGTTGTCATTTCTTGCTACCATTCTGACCATTGACGACGCGACTCTTGAAATGGTCAAGATGTTTTAGTTCTTGATCACGAAGTACACGATATGTATTTTGAGATGAACGCCCATCTCATAATAAGCCTGAATAACTTTAACGCCTTACTCGATTGTCTAATTGAGTTAGTCTGAAATTCAGATATGTCAAATGAAATGCAGAACAAAACTTGACGTTTAGGTATGGTGCACATTCAATATCGGCCCTTAAAATTAAACCACCCTTTATAGGTTGAATAATTGTCGTCTACAAAATTGAATCGCTAAGTATTCGAACAAAAGGTTAACAATATAAAAAATTCCTACAAAAGTGCTGGTTCTTTTTCTAGAGTTTTACTGTCAAGACAGACTGTTTTTGAAAATAAATTCAGAGTAATGGATTTTCGGCCTCATGTCATGTAATAATACTGCGTTTGCTCTTTGCAACAGTTGCGGATGGCGGAAATGTACACAAAAACTGTATTGAGGTACATATAGACATACAGTACAGAAAGAGAGTTTGCATGATGGTTTCAAACAAAAGGACCAGAGCAACACATCAAGCCTCCCCAAATGAAGAGCATCCAATTGCAATAGTTCCGGCATTTTTTTTTTCTTATTCAAGTTATGCTTTTGCTTTTATTTGTTTGTGTAAATGTAAAGCTTCTTTGTTCTTATCCCGTCGTTCGTTCTGATGGCTTCTATGTGAACATACGAGGAAAGGAGATATGTTCATCTATGCTCAGCGCATAACATTACATAGAATCCACCTTTTGCCTTTTCTATAACCTATTTTGCTATTCACTATTCATTTATGAATGAACCATCGTCGTTATGCTAGATGTACCTACTTCTATGTTTCTCTAGGAAACCGTATACACATTTTTCCCTTGATGATGAGAGAACGAGCGACTTTCCTGCTCCTTGTGAATCCTGGCAACAGGATTGAACATTTTATTCAAAAATGTTTTTAAAAAATGGTACTGCATGCATAGAAAAGTGAAAAACGATAAAATAAAAAGATGAGGGGGGTTGGGGGGGGGGTTAAAATTTGTATGAATCCTACGTGTAATATAATTTAAAAATTTATAAAAGTACTTCGCGTCGTCGTTCTGTGTAGTTGGTTATGTGTCGTGCACCACCAAGAGACAATCGCCACACCGACAACGCGATGGCAACCTTTAGAAAGATGAGAGACGTGAATCTAGTGGATTTGGTGTAAGTAAAAAAGGACGAACATCAAGCGCTTTTTTCTTTTTTGCTTTTACCTGTTAATAGAAAAGTCAAATGCGGAAAGTTATATACAGAATCATGGAAGCTCCGATGGTTGATTGGGGTCTAGTCTATGTATGTCAAAAAAAAGGGAAAAGAAAGAAGCTCCCTGTCAACTCCTCACAATCATGGAGCACGTTGTGGCATCGTACAGACGAACACCACCGACCGCCACCACGCGCGCCGCACGCCGGCCGCCCGCGTGCCACTGTCACGTTTGTCGTCCGTTGTTAAAAAGAGAACTGCAAAAGAACACACTTTATTCAATATGTGTGTTTAGGGAGTGATGCAAAACTATCCTGTCCTAACTATATGCATCACATACAACCAAGGCCAAAATAATAGGAACACATTTTAATTTTTAATATATATGTATGTCGTTAGCAATTGTGAAAGGCAACAAATTAAAAAATTTAAAATGGAATTTTAATGGTAAATATGTTGTTAATGTTTCTTAATTTAAAATTTTCAGAAAGTAGGTTTTAAATGATTTTGGAATCCATTTACTGCTGGTTTC
The DNA here is from genome assembly GCA_920104205.1 of Eupeodes latifasciatus. Taxonomy (NCBI): domain Eukaryota; kingdom Metazoa; phylum Arthropoda; class Insecta; order Diptera; family Syrphidae; genus Eupeodes; species Eupeodes latifasciatus. Next base: position 20,033,201 of record OV049925.1, read on the forward strand.
ATAGAAAGCTACGTTCAAAAACCGTTTCACATTCGTGAAGTGCGACTTAAAAGAAAATCTCTGTACTTTACAGTACATCCGAAATTGGAGTCAAGGGTAAACTGATAAGCATTCCAAAAATAACGGGTATTACGGTTGAATTGTTTGAGGGGAGGAATGCAACTGGCTTTGTCACTTAGAGCATTGTTTATGAAAATAGCGATAAGATAATGAAAGACATGAAACCTCACGACGGTGCTCTAGAGAAACAAAAGTTTCAGTTAAACAACGGTTACCTATCACTTTTAGAGTTCTCTTTTAAATTCTGTCCAAAAGACTCAAGTAGTTTATTGGAGCACCTGCCCAGATATGTGAATTGTACTCAAGTTTCCGACGAATATAGGATTAATAAATTGTAGTAAGATCAAAAGGGGTGCAAAACTTCTTGCGTCGACGGAGAAAACCTAAGCAATTAGAAGCGTTTTTAGCGACTTCATATATGTGATCACTCCTCGATGCAAGTACCACCCATGTATAGTGGCATTTGGGGAGAGTTACGTTTTTGAAACAGTAGACAGCATTAAACTCAATACGGTTTTTCATTCCCCATTGCACAAGATCTGTCAAGATCAGAATTTAATGAGCTAATCATAAGCTGCCGTTGATAGTCCACATCCGAAGGACAAGTATGGGAATCTTAGAACGAATATGAAAAGCTGAGGGCACAGTCATCAGCGAAGAAATTAAGTGGGTTAGAATTTTCAAACAAAACATCATTTATAAAAATAAGGAAGAGTGTTGGAGACAAAACTGAGCCCTGAGGCACACCCGCGTTTATTTTGTGGATAACAGATTTGAACCCGTCCAATACTACTTAAATTAAACGGTCCGAAAGGTAATTTCTAACTCAACTAAAAAGTGATTCATCAAATGCATGCATTTTCGATAAGACAGCTTGATGTCAAACTCTATCAAAGGCCTTTAAAATTTCAAGTGCAATAATCTTACTTCCTCCAAAACGATGTTTCCATAGCCTTGGAACGTAGGGACGTAAGTGCTATTGGAAGATAATTAGAGGGCTAAGGAGATTTGCCTTTCTTAGACACTGGCTGGACAAACTTTTTTCCATTCACTTGGGAAGAGACCAGGGGTTTTGTAAATGTCAAGATCTTTAAGTACTCTTGCAACTGTACAAGTTGCAAGGAGGCATGCCATTCAGGTGCATGATTAAATTAACAGCAAATTGTGCTGCAATTTAGTTTTATAATTCGAACTTGCAAAACGAGTGTCATTGGAAACGAGCGTCAGAACCTATAATGACATAGTGTTACGCACATTTCTTACATATTACCAGACATTTTTACTACCTTTGGGACACTCTAGTTGTTTTTGCTTTATTTCTAGTCATACACAAATTTAATGCGTTGAATATGTCTGTTACAGTTCTTTTTAGCTTGTTTGAACTTAGTCCGTTTTTTCTCAGTGGTGTTGGCTTTGTAATTCCGGAAACTTACATTTTTGACACTAATAACCTTTTTACCGCTTCAATCAAACCATGAATTTTCTTTTGTTTTAACAAAGGTTACACTATTCGGGATAAAACATATCATTCCACAAAAAAATAAAGTTTGTTATAATATCTACGCTGGAATCCACATCACTATCGAGGGAGTAATCAGTTAAAGTTCCCAATTGGCTTTCTCATATTGCCAAACGGTTCTCGTAGGGGTTTTTACTATTGGGGTTTTTTGGCATACAAAATTTACAGATATGATAATATCAATGGTCTGATGTGTCTAGAGGTGATAATACACTGACAGCATATTTATTAAGATCAGAGGTAAGAAACAAGTCTAGAGTGTTGGCGGAATCCAAGTTGGCTAACTGAGTGAGTGAGGCTTATCTCAGCCAAAATCTCGACCTTCCTTCCTTCGGGTGTTGCCTGGCCAGAAAAGCGTAGCTACTAAGAATTGTGTACATTGAAATCGCCCGTAACAACGATCTCACTGTGCGAAAAATGAGATACAATTCACTGGCTAGAGTTGGACAGCGCATCGGATCAATTAGAAGTCGAATAACCATCCAGACTTGAGCTGCGATAATTAAAATACACATGAATGATGCACCTTCGAACAGTAAATTTGAACCACATATGTATAATTAAAATTAATTATTAATATATTGGTCGTGCTGTGTTAGAAGCTAATACGCAACTTCATTACGCACGTAAACGGCTAGATCGTGGTGAGAAAAGTATAATGGTACTTAGTTATAAGGGTTAGGGTTTCATTTAGTGCCAGAACTACTGTTTATAACAGTAGGAACGTATACAGCACATACATTTTTCCTAGGCCCACGAATGTTGCTATATTTGACACAAAACTTTATCGAGTTCGAACTAAATCACTATAACGTCACAATGTATTTTTTGATTGTTTGCTAATTTTTTGTTGGCAGCACTGGTTTTGACAGCTCACGTGCATTTAATATTTTATGTCATTGTCATTGTCAAAAATCTTCTTCTTGCGATTGAACGTCTTTCGACTATTATTTGTGAGGCTATGTTAAGGATCATGTCTATTTATAGGGCTATGTTAAATAATATCATGCCAATCATCTCAATGTTTTTGAAAGTCCGTTTGAATTTTTTGATGTTATTATCTGGATCTGCAAACAAATTTTTGAAATAAATATCTCCACTGGCCAAATCAAAAAGACTTCAAGATATTTCGGAATAAATCAAAAATTAAAAATTCCACAAAAGTTTGACTTTTTTAAGCAAACAAGACTATTTTGATATGAGATTTTTCTGAAACTATTTCTATTATTTTTGCCATCTATAAGTTTTTAATTGTGTTAGCTTTGCTTAAGAAATATTACAATAATTTAAATCAAAAGTAGGAAATGATCCTATTATTTTGGTCATAACTGTTTATATGTATACTCTGCCATATCAAATAGAAAATCCCAGATGAGGATATGTGATGGTTTTATGCATTCGAAAAGTGTATAGGCTTTGAATGGAGCGTTAAATTGTATGCAAGTGCACGAATGAATCAGTGCGCGCAACGTTCCAATCGTCACCATCGTCATCGTCAAGCCCCTCGACAACGCAACGGTGATGATGAATTAAAAACGGACGACGACGACGGAACTTTTGCAAATGTTTAATTTGATTCAATTGAAGTTTGTTTTTGTTTTTTATTCTCATAAAAGCATACATTTCGCCGCCCAATGTAGCATCCGACATAATATGAACCATATGTGGCTCGGAGTGTGATGCTTTGCCATCAAAGTGAAAACTGAAGCCAGTATATACCTACATATATATGAGCAAAAGCGGTTAGCTTTTTGTCAAGCTTGAAAATACGATTAAACAAAATGTTATTTAGTTTGGCAACTGGCAGCACACCGACATATGAAACAGTTGATTTAATAAAAGGGATTTTACGGCCTGCCCATCACTATATACTATCATTAAGGTGCCTATATATGCACATAGGCAGGGTGTACTGCATAGGGCTTGGAATATGTGGGGGGCTGATGAAGAGTGAATTTTGCATTAAGTTTCATCAAGAGAGAGATTTTTTATTTGGCTTTATTTTTCTATTTTTGAGTGTCAAGCACAAACAGAATTTTGTATGGATTCCATTCCAGTTATTGTTATGTTTGCGCAAACCGACATACATGTAATGTCAGTAAACTGAAAGCATTTATACAAATTTTGATTTAATGAAGTAAATTTTATTAAAATGTATGTATGTACATTTCTCTACTGACCATTAAACGCTAATTTAAAGACAAACTAAAATGTAAAAAAAAAATTACGTATACGCCACAGAGCATCTCTGGTAAAATATAATTTTGATTTCTTTCTGTCGTATTATGTGAATGTCTGCAGCCGTTTGCCAACAGCCTAATAGCTTCAGACCAGGAAAGTGCACCATTGACCAAATATTTACGCTATGGCAAGTCTTGGAAAAAACTCAGGATCTTCAAATCGATTTCCAAGCATCTGTAAAGAAGTGCTTTAGAGAGCAATGTCTAGTTTTGGCATCCCTGTCAAACTTATCTATTTGTGCAGAATGACGATGGAGAATTCACGCTGCTCTATGAAGGTTGAAAAAGATCTTACCGATGCATTTAATGTCAAAAAAGGTTCTAGAAAAGGCGATGCACTGCACTGACATGCGACTTCTTCAACATCGTTCTGGAAAGAATTGTGCAAAACTCAACCGTCAAGATTAGAGGCGCAATCTTCCAAAGGTACATACATCCAATTACTTGGATACGCCGATCATATTGACATAGTTGGAAGATCAAAGCGTGATCTCAGTGGAGCGTTTTTGAGCATTGCGACGGAAGCGGAGAAGATGGGTTTGGTGGTCAATGAGGGCAAGACCAAGTACATGCTGTCATCAAAAAAGGACATTGAAAGACGACCGACGCGACGACGCACATCTTAAACAAAAAGTCACCATGGAGAGCTATATCTAACTTTCATGTAGTTAAGGACTCTACCTATGTAGGCAGCGTTATTTATGCAGACAATTACAACAGAGCTGGAATTAAACGAAGAATTACTCTTGCAAATCGATGTTTATTTGGACTTAAAAGGCAATTGAGTAGTAAAGTCCTCTCTCGAGCATCTAACATCACCATCTATAAGACACACATCATCCCGGTTCTCATTTATGGCTTTTAGATCTGAATCCATGTCAAAGAAAAATGAAAGCGTCTTAGAATACTTCGACAGAAAAATTCTTCGGGTGTTTTTTGGTCCCGTCTGCATAGATGGAAAGTGGAGGAGAAGATACAACGACGAACTTCACGGGCTGTACAGCGACACTGACCTGGTTAAAAAAAAATAAAAGTCCAACAACTTATATGGCTGGGTTATGTAGAGCGAATGGACATCAGCGCTCCAGCTCGGAAGATCTTCGAATCAAATCCCGAGAGACATGTTGGTTGAGGCACAGGTCCATCAGAGACTGCAGCGGCCGCCACCTTAAGTAAGTAAGTAAGTCATCTTTAAATATTTCACTGATGTTTGGACATGTTAGTGATGTGAAGAAACGAAACTTTGTGAATCACTTAAAAAATAATTTATTTTTTCGGTTGCCGGTGTGGTTTTGATTTTTCTTTGACAAAATATTCGGTTTTGTTTGACATATCAAAATAAAACCTCTTATTGGAAAACCCATTATGTTCATATAAATAATGAATAATGTGTGCATTAAAATTTATTAAAACAAAAAATAAGAAAAAAAAGAACGAATTCAAAAAAGAAAAATATAGAAAAAATATGGTGCCCTATGATAGTTCCTTATTTCCTTAGGGTCCTTATCTCTATTGAAACGAAGAGCTTTAGCAGCATTCAGCCGCTTGTTTAATTATATCTTCAACTCCAACTTCAAGTACGCCACACCGCACGACACCACATCCTCGCACGCAAACCACACATACAATATCTACTTAAGATAAAGTTTCTTTCACTTCATGTTTTCTTTCAATTTCTACTTGAATATTGTATAAGGACTCTCGCAACATTCGGATTTTCCCATTGTCTTCAATTTATCATACACACACTCCTCTCTCTCTCTCTCTTTCACTCACTCTCTGTTTTATGCGGTCTTGAATAATGCCTCTCTATAGAAGACATAAGCAATCACAAATGGGAAAATTAAATCCTCCAATACGAATTGGGTGATGGAGCTTGAGGCTAAACTTCCTTTGGTTAAAATGGGGTATACATATACTATATGTGGATATAGTCTTTTATATTTGGCATAGAGTCATCATCATCGCTAGGAGTCGGTAGTTGGAACATAGATAGAACAGCAATCCAATTCAACACATTGTGGAACAAGAGGAAAAATCTCATTTTAAAATTTAATTAATATCTATTTAAGTATCTAATCTCATAGTGCCTGAATGGAACTTCCTCTTCTATATCCTTCTTATATCCTTAATACACTTTATCCACCCACCTAAAGGAGGATATAAGGATACTACATCGTCTTTTGTCTGCCTACTATATAACACAGTGTTCGCATCATCGTTTTCGTTATCCTCGTCGTCGTTGTCGTTGATCGTCCTTGCTGTGTCCGGAATTCTGTCCTTGTTCTCAATTAAATCCGTTTTCCATTTTGCCTGCCGGTAGTATTCGTCGGTTGTTTGATGGCTTTTCTTCTTCTTATTTTTTCGTTTGCTTCTTGTGGAAATAGAAAGGTGGTTGTGTAAGAATGCGGCTCGCATTGTCCTCCTTCTATTTTATTGCTCACACCCAGTTGGAATTCAACAATGAAAATATGAGACAATTAAATAGAAGGTCCTTGAGAGAGGAACTTAATGATGCTGCAGTTGTTCTTGTTTGTTGCTGTCCATGTTACTCTCGGCTTTAAAATCATTGCTGCAAGCTGCAATTGCAACAACAAAATGCAACAGCTCACATCTCATCTGAGGACATAAAACGTTTAACAAGAATACTTACTGCATAGTATAGTGACAAAAATGCAACACAATATGGAAGAAAAGTAAAGAAAAGCTTTTTGTTAAAAGGAACGACGACGACGCGACGGTGGAGTATGTATTCAACTTTATTGTCCCTAAAAGTCTCTTTAATTTCATTAATAAGGAAAAATTGGGCAACACTAACAAACGAAATTGCAACAGCGCAATGTTCGAATTGTTTAAAACTCTGTTCTTGTCATGGGTAAAAATAAATTTCGGGGTGGTTAAATTTGAAGGGCCGATGTTGAATGGAAACAACACCTAAACGTCTAGTTTTTTTCTGCATTTTATTTGACATTTCTCAATTTACTTCATGGAAATATACACAATGACCTACGCGTTAAAGTTATTCAGGCTTATTGTGAAAATGGCGTTCAAATCAAAATTCATATCGTGAACTTCGTAATTTGTTCGGTTAATTTAATCCTTCAAATGTGAGCAAACTGGGTCTGTAGGAAATGTGTAAACATCAGTTCATGCTCATACTTCAGAAAATATTGCTGCTGCTCTCGATAAGGTGGCTGGAGAGCCGTCCCCTAAACTAAACAACATTTGCACCTCTCACGCTCGTCGTTGATGAGCATTATGCATAAAGACTTGCATTAATACTCTTGACTCAAGAACTAAAGACTCTTAACCATTTGAAGCTTCGTCAATAGTCAGAATGGTGGCAAGAAATGACAACAGTGGATGATCAATTTTCGAAGGAAATCATCTTCAGTGATGAGGCACAATTTTCACCTCAGTGAATTCTTCAATAAGCAGAATTGCACACACAAACTTTGACTGTTTGGTGCGGTTTATGCGACGTTGACATCATCGGACCTTATTTTTTTCCAAAATGAACGAACTTTTTATGGCCCGAATGGGAAGAAATGGATTTATACGATATGTACCGGACGGTTCCACTTGCCACACATTAATTAAGGCTATTTAGCACCGTTAGGCTTTTTTCTTTGGTGTTATTTTAAAGAAAAAGTGAACGTCAATAAGCTAGCAACAATTTAAGAGCTAAAAGAGGAGACAAGTTGGCACATTAAGTGCGTAGAGTTTCAATTATGCCTCAGCGTCATGGAAAATTTGGACCATCGGATGGAGGTGTGCCGCCAAAGTTTCGGTAGCTTTTTGGCCAATATTTTGTTCCACACATAATTGAACTATATCAATATTATGATAATAAAAAGAAATTACAATAATATCCCAAACAACTTGTGTTTTATTACATATCAACTTCGGCCCTTAAAATTTAACGAGGCTTATAGATTTGGTAAATCATTTCTTAGAACAAACTAAACCCAAGGAAGATTGTCAAAATCTGCGTTGTAAAGATTCAATTCTTGGAGTGAGAGTTCTGATAGGAAGACCAGACCAAAGATGGTGTTATAGGAATTAATATATATAGGGGTTCGAGAAGCCAAGGGATGAGTTTGCCTTTTTAATAACATAATCAAAACTGGCTCGAAAATTAAACTCAGTGTCGCAAGTAATGGTAATGTCGTGCATACTCTAAGTTTGGTAGGCAAGATGTGATCGCTTACGTGTGAATTTTATTTTTTAACATTTAGCAACACTGAGTTCAAAGAAATTATTGTTGCACCAAGTCTGAAATGTAATAAGACCAATTTGGGGGTGAGACAGAATCAGATGTAGTAGAATTAGAAATAACCTTTGTTATTTTCATGTCATCAGCGTAAATAGACACAGTTGAAATATCAATGACATTAATAACGTCGTTAGTAGTTAAGCAAATAATAAAGGACCAAGGTGGCTCTCTTGAGGGACTCCTGAGATTGCATAAATGGGATCGTAGATTGAAAACCTAATTGCAACTCTATAGCATCGGTTCTCAAAGTAGGATCTAAGGCAGGAAATAAAAAAAACGATTGGAATTCAAGGGCTTAAAGTTTAAGATAAATAATTTTGGTGACTGATTTTGTCAAAGGCTTTGCTATTAAGTCTATAGTGATATCCACTTCATTTTCTCTCTCTAATTCGTTTAGAGTTTTGAACACAAATTCAGTAAGATTGGTTGTAGTGGATCTTTATTAATTTACAAAGAGATGAAAATCTGCATTATAAATCTCATCTCACTCTAAGCATATTTTTAGATGGCAGTAGGTACATCTGCACCTAAATAATATTTATATGTACTGTATCGCACATAGTTCATCTTGAAGATAAAAACAATGGCGAAAAATGTTAAACAACCTATTTTTAAGGCCTTAGCACAATACTAGTTAACAAATTACTATATACATATTAATCTACTAACTTTTCGCTAATTTTAAACACTGTTTATTGTTTTGCTAACTAAAACATGAACACATCTAAATAATGACAGATTGTGGAGCAAACAAAACAAACATACCTTAATATCATACTAAAAATGATTTAACATCGTACTAAATCGTCTAAAATTTAACTTTAGTAAAATGTTAAGAAGATAGTACGATACTAAACTCGTTTAAAATTATCAAAATCCTTTTTTAACCTAGTATCATACTAAAAACGATTTAACATCGTACTAAATCGTCTAAAATTTTGCCCCAATGTCTTCAGTGTAATGTTTTGATTATAAATTAATTTTAAACATTCAAATCTTATCATTTATTTCAGTAACTAAAAACATTAGATAGCTACTTAAAAATACTGTAAATTTTCCTCTTTAAACTCTATGAAAGCTTATGTCATTATTTTTATTTTTTCTCAGCTGAACTCTATAGAAAAAAAACTAACAATAATACACAGCTTATCGCTTTCAAACACAAAGTACATACATACGAGTAGTTCTAAAAATAACCATAACCTAACTATGCCATGACAACTCAAAAGAATCCATTATGTTCCCGCATTGCACTTGAAAGACTTTGCAATGCATGCATATTACGTATGATTTAGCTGCCACTTTCTCTGTCATAGTTCTTTCATCAACATCTGACAGTTCTAAGATGTGTTCGTCTTCATGTGTCCAAGCTTTAAATAAATATCTACTTCGAGAATAAAATTGTTAACAAACTACAAAAATCAATATTTTGTTAAAAGTTCAAGTGAAATTTTTTTATTCTGAAATGATTGATCCAAAATATGCAAAACTTGTCGATGGAGATATAAATATGGTTTCTAAAAATTGATTTATTGAAATAATTTGTGAATATTTAACGAAATAATTAGTAATTTTTTTTTTTTTTTGATATTTGAATTTAGAAAAATTAAGGTAAGGTTTGATAACTTTTACACAAAACATTTTCTTAATAACAATATACTATAAATATGTATGTATATTAACTTTGAAACTGTAGTTTCAGGAGGTTTTCGAGTTTTACACAAATTTTTCCATAAAATTATTATTATTAAAAATATGTTTTAATTTTATTAACATCTAAATGAAATTTGTAATAAAGCTACAACTCAAAAATCCTTCAAAACTATAACGGTTATATTTTTGAAGTTCTTCTCATATTTCTGTTCTTCTCAAGTTTCTGAAAAACGTAAAAATATGAGAAGAACTTCAAAAATATAACCGTTATAGTTTTGAAGGATTTTTGAGTTGTAGCTTTATTACAAATTTCATTTAGATGTTAATAAAATTATTATTTTCAAAAACTATTTTGAGTGACAATTAAATACAAATTTTGAATACAAAACAAAAATCTCGAGAGATTTCTAAAACTAATTTTGTCATTAAACTTAAACTTAATAATATGGACGTTAGTGTTGCCTTAAATCTAGTTTTGATTAAACTCAAAACGGCCCTTTTTTTTAACAGAGAATATAAAAAGGTACATTCTATAAAAGTTTAAAAGAAAAAAAAATATTGTCACACTGCACAAAAACTAAATCAAGACCAAAAATATAAATGTTTCAGTTTTAAGCTGTAGTTTAGGAAAATAACATATTCTATATAAACCATCGACAGAGCTGATTTTTGGTGGAAGTTTATTTGGAGTGGAGCAAATATCGGGGAAAATATAGCTCAATTCCCAAAAAAATACTAAACAGCTTCCAATTTCCCCGCTTTAAAAGTTTGTTTACGCCCCCTAAATTTGAAATACTTTTTAAAAAGTGCAAGTGACGTAAAAATGAAACTGTCCATACAAATTCGGCTTTTTAAAAAGTATTTTTTCTAAACGAATTTTTACAAAAATGCAAAATCTTTTACGAACTTAAAGCACCAATTTAATATAGTGTTAATTTTGAGGTCTCAATTTAAACAGTCCGTTTTTAAGCAGCTGTCACTTTTGGAGCTGTCATCAATTGACATTTGGCAAATAAAAACTACGCCATATTATGAAATGGCACACACTTCAAAAACGCAATTAATTGTTTAAAGACAATATGAAACGACGATAACTCTGAAGTCACTTAGTTCGCCAGTTTGCAAGAAAGGTTTAAGCTTGAAAAACAAAGTCCAAGCCATTGCCTCATGCCCGATTCAAGAGCTTAAAATATATTTGTGAAGTCATCGAGGACATACAAAATTTTATAAACAGCATTAGGTGTTGCAACCTGGTTTGGGACTTAAGCTCTGAGCTGTTGTGTACCAACGAACGCACAAATTGTATGTGATTTGAAGAAGCCATAATAGCGACCGACATATTGTCAAAACTTGTTTTAATATTGTGAAATATTGAACTGGAATCAACCAAATCCAGAGTGCGTGAAGTTAGCCCCCCTTTTTTCGATTTTCCAATTTTGGAAAGTTGTTCCAGGTTGTTCCCGGTTTGTTCCGCATTGTTCCAAAGTTTTTTTTGAAAAATACCCAAAAATGGGGGTTTTAGACCCCAAAAACTGTTTTTGACCTAGCCCCCCCTTTTTCGAAAATCGATTTTTTGAAAATTGTTCCAGGTTGTTCTAGTTGTTCTGAACATTGTTCCAAATTTTTGGACCTCTATGATCAAAATTTTAAAAGATATGGGCAAAATTTGAAAAAATTCTAGCCCCCCCTTTTTTGAAATTTCAACTTTTTATATTTTTTTTAGATTCTAAAAAGTGTTCTAACCATTGTTCCAAAAAATAAGAGTCGTGAAATGTATATCTTAAAAGATATTGCCCCCGATTTTTTTTTTCAAAAATGCAAAATACGTCTCCCCATTTTTTTTTGTTTTTTTTTTTAAGCCTAAATTTTAATAAAACGTGATTCAACAAATGTACAGCAACCAAAACTTTGCTTATAAGCTATTATTTACGCTGAAGATCGATTTTTAAAAAAAAATCTCGATGTTTTTTAATTTTGTACAAATTATTTTAGCCCCCCCTTTTCAAAAATCAAAAATTCAAAAAGTGTTCCAAGTCTAACCATACTTCCCCCAGTTCGTGTCCAAATTTCATCCAAAACCATAAGCAAATATAGCTAAAGGCGCATATAAACGAAAAAAATAATATTTCCCCTCCCAAGTGCTCCCCCTTGAAAAAATTAAAAATTTTAAGCCAAAGTTGTATTCTTTCAGCAAAGACCAAAAGGTCTTTAAGATTACGACTCTATGAAATTAACAATGATTATGCCTAAATTCAAAAAAACATCCCCAACCCCCCCTTTACAAACACCCACATTAAAAAAATAGTTTTATATACATAATCACTCAGATCAAATTGTTCCAAAGTTTCATTCAAATATGTTCAAAAATAAAGATATTACGTCCAAATAAAAGTTAACAGCGTACCATTCTGTTAACCATATTCTGGCCCCCCTTTTCCGAAATTCAAAATTCCAAAAGTTGTTCCCAATTGTTCCGGGGCTCTTCTAAATTGTTCCAGAGATTCGTTTCTTAAAATTGATTTTTAGTAGGAAAAATTTACAGAAAAGGCTCCCCCGCCCCCCTTTGCCAAAATCGAAAATCTAAAACTTGTTCCCTATCCAAAATCACTCAAATCAAATTGTTCCAAAGATTCATTCGAAAATATTCAAAAATGAAGATTTTAAGCCAAAAAAACACTTTAAGTCGAAAAATCATGTTATCCTTGTTCTGGCCCCCCTTTTCCGAAATTCAAAATTCCAAAACTTCTTCCCAATTGTTCCGGGGCTCTTCTAAATTGTTCCAGAGATTCGTTTCTTAAAATTGATTTTTAGTAGGAAAAATTTACAGAAAAGGCTCCCCCGCCCCCCTTTGCCAAAATCGAAAATCTAAAACTTGTTCCCTATCCAAAATCACTCAAATCAAATTGTTCCAAAGATTCATTCGAAAATATTCAAAAATGAAGATTTTAAGCCAAAAAAACACTTTAAGTCGAAAAATCATGTTATCCTTGTTCTGGCCCCCCTTTTCCGAAATTCAAAATTCCAAAACTTCTTCCCAATTGTTCCGGGGCTCTTCTAAATTGTTCCAGAGATTCGTTTCTTAAAATTGATTTCTAGTAGGAAAAATTTACAGAAAAGGCTCCCCCGCCCCCCTTTGCCAAAATCGAAAATCTAAAACTTGTTCCCTATCCAAAATCACTCAAATCAAATTGTTCCAAAGATTCATTCGAAAATATTCAAAAATGAAGATTTTAAGCCAAAAAAACACTTTAAGTCGAAAAATCATGTTATCCTTGTTCTGGCCCCCCTTTTCCGAAATTCAAAATTCCAAAACTTCTTCCCAATTGTTCCGGGGCTCTTCTAAATTGTTCCAGAGATTCGTTTCTTAAAATTGATTTTTAGTAGGAAAAATTTACAGAAAAGGCTCCCCCGCCCCCCCTTTGCCAAAATCGAAAATCTAAAACTTGTTCCCTATCCAAAATCACTCAAATCAAATTGTTCCAAAGATTCATTCGAAAATATTCAAAAATGAAGATTTTAAGCCAAAAAAACACTTTAAGTCGAAAAATCATGTTATCCTTGTTCTGGCCCCCCTTTTCCGAAATTCAAAATTCCAAAACTTCTTCCCAATTGTTCCGGGGCTCTTCTAAATTGTTCCAGAGATTCGTTTCTTAAAATTGATTTCTAGTAGGAAAAATTTACAGAAAAGGCTCCCCCGCCCCCCCTTTGCCAAAATCGAAAATCTAAAACTTGTTCCCTATCCAAAATCACTCAAATCAAATTGTTCCAAAGATTCATTCGAAAATATTCAAAAATGAAGATTTTAAGCCAAAAAAACACTTTAAGTCGAAAAATCATGTTATCCTTGTTCTGGCCCCCCTTTTCCGAAATTCAAAATTCCAAAACTTGTTCCCAATTGTTCCGGGGCTCTTCTAAATTGTTCCAGAGATTCGTTTCTTAAAATTGATTTTTAGTAGGAAAAATTTACAGAAAAGGCTCCCCCGCCCCCCCTTTGCCAAAATCGAAAATCTAAAACTTGTTCCCTATCCAAAATCACTCAAATCAAATTGTTCCAAAGATTCATTCGAAAATATTCAAAAATGAAGATTTTAAGCCAAAAAAACACTTTAAGTCGAAAAATCATGTTATCCTTGTTCTGGCCCCCCTTTTCCGAAATTCAAAATTCCAAAACTTGTTCCCAATTGTTCCGGGGCTCTTCTAAATTGTTCCAGAGATTCGTTTCTTAAAATTGATTTTTAGTAGGAAAAATTTACAGAAAAGGCTCCCCCGCCCCCCCTTTGCCAAAATCGAAAATCTAAAACTTGTTCCCTATCCAAAATCACTCAAATCAAATTGTTCCAAAGATTCATTCGAAAATATTCAAAAATGAAGATTTTAAGCCAAAAAAACACTTTAAGTCGAAAAATCATGTTATCCTTGTTCTGGCCCCCCTTTTCCGAAATTCAAAATTCCAAAACTTGTTCCCAATTGTTCCGGGGCTCTTCTAAATTGTTCCAGAGATTCGTTTCTTAAAATTGATTTTTAGTAGGAAAAATTTACAGAAAAGGCTCCCCCGCCCCCCCTTTGCCAAAATCGAAAATCTAAAACTTGTTCCCTATCCAAAATCACTCAAATCAAATTGTTCCAAAGATTCATTCGAAAATATTCAAAAATGAAGATTTTAAGCCAAAAAAACACTTTAAGTCGAAAAATCATGTTATCCTTGTTCTGGCCCCCCTTTTCCGAAATTCAAAATTCCAAAACTTGTTCCCAATTGTTCCGGGGCTCTTCTAAATTGTTCCAGAGATTCGTTTCTTAAAATTGATTTTTAGTAGGAAAAATTTACAGAAAAGGCTCCCCCGCCCCCCCTTTGCCAAAATCGAAAATCTAAAACTTGTTCCCTATCCAAAATCACTCAAATCAAATTGTTCCAAAGATTCATTCGAAAATATTCAAAAATGAAGATTTTAAGCCAAAAAAACACTTTAAGTCGAAAAATCATGTTATCCTTGTTCTGGCCCCCCTTTTCCGAAATTCAAAATTCCAAAACTTGTTCCCAATTGTTCCGGGGCTCTTCTAAATTGTTCCAGAGATTCGTTTCTTAAAATTGATTTTTCGTAGGAAAAATTTACAAAAAATGCTCCCCCGCCCCCCATTTGCCAAAAAACGAAAATCTAAAACTTTTTCCCCATCCGAGATCATTCAAATCAAATTGGTCAAAAGGTTCTTTCAAAAATGAAGATTTTAAGCTGAACATGTGTTAACAGAAAAATCTTGTTACTTGCTTTGATATTTCATTAACTTCCCATAGGTAGTTATTGTAATCGGTCCGGTTTGTCGAATTGAAAATTTTGACATTTCTCGACGTTTCAAGGTCCCTAGAGTCAAAATAAAAGATTTTTAGAGAGATGTCTGTGCGTGCATGTGTACGTACGTTTGTACGTCCGTACGTTCGTACGTCCGTACGTTCGTGAAGTTTTTTCGTCGTCCATAGCTCAAAAAACAGCAGACATATCGACTTCAAATAAATTTTGTTATACAGATAATAATGCAGAAAGATGCAGAAAGGGTTCTCAAAAAAATTGCGTGGGTGTTTTTTTTACCATAGCAATTTAAAAAAAAAAGGTGAACATTTTGGTTTACCCAAAATATCTCACGAACCGATAACGCTAGTAAGTTGAATTAAATTTTATATCATATATTATGACGTGATACCAAACTAGTATATTTTTGGAAACAATTCCAACTAAAGTTTTTTTATAAATCAAAAAAAAACTAGAAAAAATATTTGTCACCTCGAATATTTTACGCACAAAAAATGATTTTATCTCCAAAATAATTTTGTGCAACGAAGAATAACAATTTTGACATCTGGTAAGATTTTGAGCAAAATTGAATTGACAGCTTTTTTTTATAAAAAAATAAAAACCTAAAAAAGAAAAAACATTTCTAAAAGTTGGTAACAATTGATTTTCGACTCATATATCGTTTCAATAATTTGATATTTTGGCTTCAAACTAATTTTGTATTACAATTTATTTGAACATCTTTTCTCCCATTTGTGCTGCAGATTTCTCGATTTTATTTATATTTTTTGACATTTAAAGCAGGGTTGGCCAAAGAACATTTTGCTCTATGATTTTTTTTGTTCCTTTTTTTTGGGAAAATAATACCCATAAATTATGTCAAATATACATTTGTTTGGACTTAATTATTTTAATTTCACCAATTAATATCTAGTTTTGTTAAAATATTAAATTATTTCATGGATTATATACCAAATAAATAAATATAAAGCTTCTCGCTTTCTATTTAAAAAAATATTTTATTTCAGTCAAATGGAAATGTTTATATGGCAATACAGGTTTTATTTAATTTGTTTGCAATGATACCAACATTTACATGTGAAATTACAATGATAAAGCGCTCCTTGTTGTGAAAAAAAGAATTAAATGTTGGATCTCAAATTGAGATCCAAACACAAAGCAGGATCTTGTGTTGTTGTTCGTAAAATATTCGAGGTGACAAATATTTTTCTAGTTGTTTTTTAATTTATAAAAAACAGTTAGTTGGAATTTTTTCCAAAAATATACTAGTTTGGTATCACGTCATAATATATGATATAAAATTTAATTCAACTTACTAGCGTTATCGGTTCGTGAGATATTTTGGGTAAACCAAAATGTTCACCTTTTTTTTTTAAATTGCTATGGTAAAAAAAACACCCACGCAATTTTTTTGAGAACCCTTTCTGCATCTTTCTGCATTATTATCTGTATAACAAAATTTATTTGAAGTCGATATGTCTGCTGTTTTTTGAGCTATGGACGACGAAAAAACTTCACGAACGTACGGACGTACGAACGTACGGACGTACAAACGTACGTACACATGCACGCACAGACATCTCTCTAAAAATCTTTTATTTTGACTCTAGGGACCTTGAAACGTCGAGAAATGTCAAAATTTTCAATTCGACAAACCGGACCGATTACAATAACTACCTATGGGAAGTTAATGAAATATCAAAGCAAGTAACAAGATTTTTCTGTTAACACATGTTCAGCTTAAAATCTTCATTTTTGAAAGAACCTTTTGACCAATTTGATTTGAATGATCTCGGATGGGGAAAAAGTTTTAGATTTTCGTTTTTTGGCAAATGGGGGGCGGGGGAGCATTTTTTGTAAATTTTTCCTACGAAAAATCAATTTTAAGAAACGAATCTCTGGAACAATTTAGAAGAGCCCCGGAACAATTGGGAACAAGTTTTGGAATTTTGAATTTCGGAAAAGGGGGGCCAGAACAAGGATAACATGATTTTTCGACTTAAAGTGTTTTTTTGGCTTAAAATCTTCATTTTTGAATATTTTCGAATGAATCTTTGGAACAATTTGATTTGAGTGATTTTGGATAGGGAACAAGTTTTAGATTTTCGATTTTGGCAAAGGGGGGGCGGGGGAGCCTTTTCTGTAAATTTTTCCTACTAAAAATCAATTTTAAGAAACGAATCTCTGGAACAATTTAGAAGAGCCCCGGAACAATTGGGAACAAGTTTTGGAATTTTGAATTTCGGAAAAGGGGGGCCAGAACAAGGATAACATGATTTTTCGACTTAAAGTGTTTTTTTGGCTTAAAATCTTCATTTTTGAATATTTTCGAATGAATCTTTGGAACAATTTGATTTGAGTGATTTTGGATAGGGAACAAGTTTTAGATTTTCGATTTTGGCAAAGGGGGGCGGGGGAGCCTTTTCTGTAAATTTTTCCTACTAAAAATCAATTTTAAGAAACGAATCTCTGGAACAATTTAGAAGAGCCCCGGAACAATTGGGAAGAAGTTTTGGAATTTTGAATTTCGGAAAAGGGGGGCCAGAACAAGGATAACATGATTGTTCGACTTAAAGTGTTTTTTTGGCTTAAAATCTTCATTTTTGAATATTTTCGAATGAATCTTTGGAACAATTTGATTTGAGTGATTTTGGATAGGGAACAAGTTTTAGATTTTCGATTTTGGCAAAGGGGGGCGGGGGAGCCTTTTCTGTAAATTTTTCCTACTAAAAATCAATTTTAAGAAACGAATCTGTGGAACAATTTAGAAGAGCCCCGGAACAATTGGGCACAACTTTTGGAATTTTGAATTTCGGAAAAGGGGGGCCAGAATATGGTTAACAGAATGGTACGCTGTTAACTTTTATTTGGACGTAATATCTTTATTTTTGAACATATTTGAATGAAACTTTGGAACAATTTGATCTGAGTGATTATGTATATAAAACTATTTTTTAATGTGGGTGTTTGTAAAGGGGGGGTTGGGGATGTTTTTTTGAATTTAGGCATAATCATTGTTAATTTCATAGAGTCGTAATCTTAAAGACCTTTTGGTCTTTGCTGAAAGAATACAACTTTGGCTTAAAATTTTTAATTTTTTCAAGGGGGAGCACTTGGGAGGGGAAATATTATTTTTTTCGTTTATATGCGCCTTTAGCTATATTTGCTTATGGTTTTGGATGAAATTTGGACACGAACTGGGGGAAGTATGGTTAGACTTGGAACACTTTTTGAATTTTTGATTTTTGAAAAGGGGGGGCTAAAATAATTTGTACAAAATTAAAAAACATCGAGATTTTTTTTTAAAAATCGATCTTCAGCGTAAATAATAGCTTATAAGCAAAGTTTTGGTTGCTGTACATTTGTTGAATCACGTTTTATTAAAATTTAGGCTTAAAAAAAAAACAAAAAAAATGGGGAGACGTATTTTGCATTTTTGAAAAAAAAAATCGGGGGCAATATCTTTTAAGATATACATTTCACGACTCTTATTTTTTGGAACAATGGTTAGAACACTTTTTAGAATCTAAAAAAAATATAAAAAGTTGAAATTTCAAAAAAGGGGGGGCTAGAATTTTTTCAAATTTTGCCCATATCTTTTAAAATTTTGATCATAGAGGTCCAAAAATTTGGAACAATGTTCAGAACAACTAGAACAACCTGGAACAATTTTCAAAAAATCGATTTTCGAAAAAGGGGGGGCTAGGTCAAAAACAGTTTTTGGGGTCTAAAACCCCCATTTTTGGGTATTTTTCAAAAAAACTTTGGAACAATGCGGAACAAACCGGGAACAACCTGGAACAACTTTCCAAAATTGGAAAATCGAAAAAAGGGGGGCTAACTTCACGCACTCCCAAATCCAATGTTTCTCCAACATAGAGGACTCAATTATATAAACACGTCTATTAATTATTATCATCATTTTCTGTACACCAAAGAAAATAAATTCTCGCCTATGATTTAGTTCAAAAACACTCTAGTATATACATACGTACATATATACATATAGTGTTTTTGATTTAGTTAAAAACGAATGTCGTGAATATGGACACAAATAAAACCCAAACGCGTTTCAAAGGAATTATTGAATGCGATAAATATTTAACAAATTATTTCGTTTCTTCATTTAATAATATTCGATGGTTCAGAAGATACTTTTGGATTCTCGAGGTATCCCTCAAAATAACCACATTGTTTGCCGGCTTGCAAATATTAAACTGGATAATAAATAGTTCCACCAATAATTCGTTTCATCAATTTCAAATCAATTTGATTTTGGGTTTATTAATTGATATTGTTTTCGTTGCAGTCGCTAATGGCGTAACAAAACGTCGCAAACCTAAATCCACAGATGGTTCCTATGTTATTGGACGAAATGCCGAGCTATATAGTTTCCCATGCAACCATTCTTCCAGAGCATCCTTTTTGGCTGGATTTTTCACATTCCAATATCCAATGGGTTCTTCGATAAGCACAGTTTTTCAATTATTCGCTTGTTTTGTGTCAATATCTCGTTTGGTTATGCAGCGCCATCATATTCTTGATGTTGTTGGTGGAATAGTTTTGGGATTATTTGATAATCTATTGCTTTATGTAATTTGGATAGGACCAGAATTGTCCAAGTCATTTTTAAGTGAAGGCTACGACGACTTACAATATAATGAATATGCTGATATTTGGATTGTTTTGTGTAAACTTATCAGTAATTTCTCTGTTGTAATAATTCTTATTGTATATAAATATGTATTGCTCTACAAGCCATATTTATTTGCTATATGTATTCACTATTAAGGTTTTATTCTCAATTTGTTCAAGTCTAGTTAATCTTATAAGAACGATTATGAGAGTAAACAACAAACAAAACAGAAAATTTAATTTCAAGTAATTTACCTTTTGACATATTTTTGCCTTTGAACATTATTGTACCTTGCATGTTATA
Source organism: Eupeodes latifasciatus (assembly GCA_920104205.1). NCBI lineage: Eukaryota > Metazoa > Arthropoda > Insecta > Diptera > Syrphidae > Eupeodes > Eupeodes latifasciatus. The sequence continues at coordinate 20,053,194 of OV049925.1, forward strand.
TAAGTTTTAAGACACTTTTTTTGTAGGTATGTACTTTTTATAAAAAAAAAATAAAAATTAAGTAACAAGTCGGTTCTTAAAGTTTTTGTAAAGACGCCCCCTGGTAGCTATTTTGTTTTGGTGACTCTGTCAAATCAAGTTACACGATTGAACAGCACGTTCAAATGATAAAACTTTATTATCAAAATGAGTGTTCGTTAACGCAGACGTTGCGCGCATTGCGCCAAGTTCAAGGAACGCAAAATCGGCCGAGAACATCGCCGCGGTCCATGAAAGTGTACAGCAGAACCGAAGGCAGTCTATTCCTCGCCGTGCACAAGAACTCTGCCTTTCGCAGGCTTCAACTTGACGAATTTTGCGTCGGGACTTGGGCCTGCAGCCGTACAAGATCCTCCTGAACCAGGAGCTCAAAGTTCATGACCATAGACAACGCCGCCGTTTGTTCGCTGACTGGGTTTCGAGTCGTTTGGAAGAGGAGCCCAATTTTGGCCGAAAAATCATCTTTAGTGACGAGGCGCATTTTTGGATGAATGGCTGTGTTAACAAGCAAAATTGCCCTATATGGAAAGACACCAACTTAAGCAAGGTTCACCAGCTGATAATGTATCCTCAAAAAGTTACCGTTTGGTGTGGATTTTGAGCCGGCGTGGCGGCGGCGGCGGCGTAATTGGTCTGTACTTTTTTGAAAACGACGTATGTAAGTGATGTCATCGTCAACAGCGAGCGCTACATAACGATGATAACTTATTTCTTATGGCCCAAATTGAACCCTATAGACCTAGACGACATGTGGTTCTAGCAGGAAGGTGGCGTGCGCGCGCTACGTGCCACACAGCAAACGCTATTCCATTCCATTTCAACATCTACCCGCCCTTATTGAAAAACCCTACATAAGGTTTTCTAATAAGAGAATTGATTTCGAAATATCGGGTGATTTTTTAAGAGCTTGAGAACTTTTTTTAAAAAAAACGCATAAAATTTGCAAAATCTCATCGATTCTTTATTTGAAACGTTAGATTGGTCCATGACATTTACTTTTTGAAGATAATTTCATTTAAATGTTGACCGCGGCTGCGTCTTAGGTGGTCCATTCGGAAAGTCCAATTTTGGGTAACTTTGCATTCACAAAGCTAGTTGAATTTTGACTACGTAGCCACTAGCTTTGTGAATGCAACCACTGTAAATGATTCATTTCATTTTGAATTCTTGTGTCCTTACCGAGCAGCTGATTGTGGAACGTCAAAACCAGTGTGCACTAACTTTGTAGCCGAAAATTTTACACTACGTCGGAGGGGAAATTTCAACTACTTTTGTAGTTGGATTTAGCCAATCAAAATCCCTTGACTACGTAGCCACTAGCTTTCTGAATGCGACCAGTCTTATTTAAAAACGCTGTATAGAGCCTACATAAAGTTATGTAATCCCTATAATGCCTCTAAACGCAAAAATGCTATTTATAAAACTTATACAAGGTTGCATAGTCCCATAATAAGCTAAACGCGTTTTGAGGTTGAATAGAGCCTACATAAGGAAATTATTGTTATTATTATTTCGTAAATGTCATTTTGATTTCTCTCCTCTCTTTTTGAAATTAAAATAAAAACAATAATGCCTCTCCAGTTTAGCTCGTAAGCCGAAGAAACGAAGAATTTAAAAAAAATATAGATTTTCGAAAGAGAATATCATACAAATAATTGGAATTATTTTGTTATATTTTAGTTGTTATGACAACAAGCTGATTTTATAGACATTTTGGTACTTTTTTGATATTAGCATTGTATAACTAAAATTTATAGCAGAATTTTTTATAAATAGGAATTTTCGCAACGTTACATAGAGCCTACATAAATCCTTATTCACTGTATAACTATTCATCTGTTTAGCGAATTCTATTAAATAAGACTGTAAGTATTTAAATACAAATAAAAATTACTCATATTAGGTCCGTTCGAGTACTTTCTGCACTAAAATTCGTAAAAAGAAATATTTTAAAGAGTGGGGGTAAAATTCTCTCACCAAAAAAAAAACTACAAAAAAGTAAGCGAACGGGAAAACAAAAAAATTTTCACACAATTACTGAACAGGATTTGGTTAAATTTCGTATTTTTTTAGTAAAATTGTACTGTTTTAGGAGGGTACGCGAACGGACTATTATATCTTATATTCGGTTTTATTGAATTTAAAAACAAAACAAACTATTTCAAGTACTGAAAACACAAATCTTTCCTGCATTATATATTTGCATTTGTCATTGATATGACAGTTCCGGATTGACTAGCTTTGTAGTGAAGTTTTGCATTCACAAATGTAGTTGAATTTTGACTACGTAGTCACTAGCTTTATGAATTCGCCCAATGAAACCTCTTACTTTAAATACTGACTTGCACAAAGTTACCACAGAAATAACGGCACGAGTACGATAACTTTGGCGCCAAGATATAATAACGGTTTTTGGTAGAGGGTCTTAATACAAGCATTTTTTACTATGGGAGGGGGGTCTATCTCCCCCCGTTTAGGCGGGAGGGGCAATTTAAAAAAGTCATTATTTAAAATGTAAAAAACTAATTAAAAAATAACGGTGATACTTATAATTAAGTTGTATACATTTTTTTAAAGCCAACACTCTGTTCTATTAGCCAGTTTTTAGATCAAGTGAAAACTATGCGTAGTTTTTGAAAAATTTAATTTTAAACTCAAAATTTGAGTAAAAAAAGTTAAAAAAAGGTTTAAAGTGTAACTTTTTCAATACTTCAAGATTATCTACCATTGTTTTTATTTCAGAACTTATTGCTCTTATTTGTTTTTGATCAAAAACTGAAAACTAGATGATTTTATGTCTTTTTAGTTTTTGAGAAAATTGAAAATAAAAATTTTATTTTAAACTCAAAATTTGAGTAAAAAAAGTTAAAAAAAGGTTTAAAGTGTAACTTTTTCAATACTTCAAGATTATCTACCATTGTTTTTATTTCAGAACTTATTGCTTTTATTTGTTTTTGATCAAAAACTGAAAACTAGATGATTTTATGTCTTTTAGTTTTTGAGAAAAGTGAAAATAAAAATTTAATTTTAAACTCAAAATTTGAGTAAAAAAAGTTAAAAAAAGGTTTAAAGTGTAACTTTTTCAATACTTCAAGATTATCTACCATTGTTTTTATTTCAGAACTTATTGCTCTTATTTGTTTTTGATCAAAAACTGAAAACTAGATGATTTTATGTCTTTTAGTTTTTGAGAAAATTGAAAATAAAAATTTAATTTTAAACTCAAAATTTGAGTAAAAAAAGGTTTAAAGTGCAACTTTTTCAATACTTCAAGATTATCTACCATTGTTTTTATTTCAGAATTTATTGCTCTTATTTGTTTTTGATCAAAAACTGAAAACTAGATGATTGTATGTCTTTTAGTTTTTGAGAAAATTGAAAATAACCACAACTACTATTTTAATTTAATTCTTTTTTTTTTGCTTGAGTGGTCTTATTTTGATAGTAATAATGGTATTTGCGTATGCGTAATGCGTGTTTGGGTGTATGCAACAGTTAGGTGTGCGCGAGTGTGGGTGTATGCAACAGTGGCATCTATAACCCAACCCCCCTGCTTGGGCACACTATAGGATTTGGGGTGGGTGCAAGTTGGGGTGTGTGCAAGGTGGGGAGGGTGCAAGGTGCGGTGGGTGCAAGATGGGGTGCATGCAAAGTTTCTTTTGCATTTAAATAAGCTGGATTTAAGAAAAATTAATTTACCCTAGGTGTATCTTTATCCATATTCGATTATTACTATCAAAATAAGACTACGTTAGCAAGGTAAAAGTAATTTAATTAAAATATTTTTTTTGGTAACTTTCAATTTTCTCAAGAACTAGAAGACATAAAGTCATCTAGTTTTCAGTTTTCGATCAAAAATAAATAAGAGCAATGTATTCTAAAAAAAAATTGTAGATAATCTAAAAGTTTTGAAATATTACACTCTAAACCATATTTTTAACTTTTTTTTGACCAAATTTTAAGTTTAAAACAGTTTTTTTCGAAAACTATGCATAGTTTTGACTTGATTTAAAAACAAGCTACTAGACACAAGTGTTGGCTTTAAAAAAAGGTATAATACTTAATTGTAAGTATTACCGTTATTTTTTAATTATTTTTTTTCCATTTAAAGTACATGTTTTTTTAAATTGCCCCTACCGCCTAAACGGGGGGAGATAGACCCCCCCCTCCATAGTCAAAAATGCTTGTATTAAGCCCCTCTACCAAAAACCGTTATTATATCTCGGCGCCAAAGTTATCGTACTCTCCCCGAAATAACCAACGCCGCCGCCGCCGCGCCGATCTTATTTTTCAAAAAAAAAAAAATAGAAAAGTAGAATCAAATATTTTAAAACTGGGGGACCTACAACTTTATGTCAAATAGATATGAAAGGGTATACTCTTTTCTAGAATAAAATGAAAGTCTTCAAAATTGAAAACCCTGATACTAAAAAAAAAAACCTAAAAATAAATTAGGAAAGAAAAAGGTATTGTCATAAAAACTCACATTTAGTTCCTTGAAAGATGCTAACCATGGCCATGGTCACTGTGCACTCTTCCATACACTAAATTAATACTATTCACAATGTTTTATTATTATTTAGCGCATTGCAAGCGAAATAAATTAGGTGACAAAGCGTGAGAATTTCAGGGACATTCTACATACAATCTGGACAAAATAGAGGTCACCCATATCGCCCGCCATTATGTTCTTCTATTGTAAGTCCCGGTCTTCGCCTGGTGCCCCGGTATATGTAGGTATACCTTTTTTTTCTAAAGTTTTTATCTTCTAGCCCATTCAGGATTCACTTTACATTGTTTTTTTTTCTGTTCAGTCCTGTCCTGTCCTATTCTATGTACATATGTCCTGTCTGTACACAATAACAATTTTTTCAAACATACAAAAAGAGTGGTTATGTTAAGAGCCTTTGAAAGTTCTCATGAAGAACATAACCTATACGTACATTCATATGTACATTTTAGAAAGGACGTAAACGTAAAAATAAAGAATGTAGGCTAGTGTATTGTTGACCCCTACTTGGGTCGCCAAGTGGGGAAGCTATTCTAATTGGAAACATTAAACAAAAAGGAAAAAAACAATCTTTGAAAGGACACGACATTAAAAATAAAGTGAAAAAGGCAAATTTTATGTAGATATCTTTATATGCATTCAAGAGTAGCTCTGGCTGCTGCTGCGATGTAGGTATAGAACAATAACCACCAACATAACCTCATGAACCACTTTAGATCCTCTTGTCCTGTATTCTATTGTTGTAAAAAGTCGATAGGGGCCAAGTGGATGGAAGGTTCATATGTATATACATATTTATTATACAAGACAGTTTTTAAACTGAATATGTGCTTAGCTTATAGCTCGTTGTTCGTCGTCGTCACTCGCTGCCTTCATGCCACGCCACCACCATTCCATAGGTATATGTATTATAGACACCACCAAAACGCTTTTGTGTAGCTTTGTAAATCTTTTTTAATTTGTTGCTTTCAAAAAAGGATATTTTGACAGAATAGTAGGAGCGGAACGAGTAGCAGCTAACACCATACAAGGACTCGTTGTTTTAAGAGAAACGTTTAAAAAAAAGTATCCTGCTTCTCCTACACAGGGGTTGGCTAACCAGCAGTTTAAGTTAATTATAAAGGGTTGTTAAGGATTCTTTTTACCATGTCCATATGTATATAATCTTTTTTTTATTTGCCATGAAATTTATCTTTGTAAAATTGAACCTTATTTGAGCTGAAGTAAACCTTTGAGGGAAGATGATTTTAAATTAAAGGTTATCTATTAAATGCTTTTCAAGGCCTACCTACCTACATACCTACCCTACATAAATATAACTCATGAGGAGGTAAGGAGAGATAAAAGACTAATATCTTGGTCTCCCATATGTGATAAGACATGGCCTGGTCACATATTGTGAACACATTATTCTTGATAGTCTTTAAGTTTATTAACGCATTCTATAAAATCACATTACTTTGATCCCTTTTTTCTACGAATGTTTCATACGTACATATGTTAGACTTAGAGGGTTGATGTCCCTTTTAAATCTTTTTTGGGCAAGACAGGCACACAATTTCATAGTCTTCAGTTATTGCATCATTGAAATTAACTTACCTTTTGACCTTTCTATATTTACGAGAATTTGTAAGTGAATATTTTTTTTGTTTTTATGCTAAGGATTTTCTTTTGTTTGAATTATCTTATTTTCGTCCTTTTTTGTGGTTATTTCAAAAAAGAGATTGTACAATGTACCAATGAACATACTCGTACATACCCTTTACAGATAGGTGTAATAAAATAAATACAAAACAAGTATAGTAAGTAGCCGTATTATGAGGGTGGATTCATTTTAAGCTGTCATCTGGTTAAGGGTTTTATTCTTCCCATCAAGATAAAACGACATAAAACAAACAAAATTGACACAAGGGATAAAGAAGATACAACCCTTGATAAACTAGGGCAAATTTAATTAGAGATTTCCTATAACTTAGTTACTGTAAGCTGGAAGGTATAGAAGAAACAACTAAGTTGAATGTGTCTTGTGTATTCACAGGTTTTTGTTCAATTTTATATGTATAAGATATTAAGTTAAATATGAACCTATAGACCTATAGAAAATGAAATTGATGACCTTTTGTAAGAAAATTATGGTCTTAAATTATATTGTGTTCTTGAATTTTCCTATTTTCATGTTAAGATAGATACGTTATGTACCTTCATTCATAGTTTTATCGTAGATACATATATGTAGGTATCCACTTAGGTATTCTGATGATGCTTAAAAATTAAAAAAAAAAATAAGAAGGGTTGCTAAAAGCTTCTTAAGAAAAATAAACCAGCCTCTTAAATAAGACTTTAATGTTCCTAAACACAATAGTGTAGGAAAACATTGTACATTACATCCAATATCAATTGTTTTCTATGGTAAAAGAACACTTCCAAAGTGGCGATAATCGATCTTTTAAATATACTAAAGCTCCAGATATGTGGAGGTTAAACTAGCTGCTATAATTCAGCACACAAATATGGCAGACCGTGGGCTTTAGGTTTAATCTTCTTCAAAACTACTTTATGACGCCAAATTTTTGAGATATTTCTTTTAAAATGTCAATGGAAAGTTATTGTAATCGATTTGATTTGTCGAAATGAAAATGTTGACATTTTTCGTAATTTCAAGGAGCCTAAAATCGAAATCAAAGGTCTTTAGAAAGATATATGTATGTACATACATATGTTCGTACGTTCGGCATACCACTTTTTTCGTCAGTTATGTCTCAAGAACCAGCAGAAATGTGAACTTTAAACATTTTGTTTTCAAGATGGTAACACCGAAAAATGCAGTAAGGACTTTTTAACCAATTTAGTAGTCAACTGATGCGTTTTGTTCATCTAGATGATGCATTCAGTATTTGGGAAGTTTTCTTTAAAAAGTATGAGAGGTCAACTTTTGGAAGTTGCCTCTGCTTAAGAAGAAAATTATATGGCATTCACTATACTGGAAGTAAGATGAGTGACCATTATATGTAGATGTCATTCTTCGAGTTGTTGGTTTGCTGATAACTTCTGAATAACTTTTAGATCGATTTAACACTGGTAAGATGTTAGACGAATACCAAAGACGTTTTGAAAGCAATACAAATGAAAATGAAGATAAAGTTGCTATGTGGTCTAAACATAGAAGAAATTCGAAGCTTTCAAAACCGAAGAAGACGCATGTCAAAGAAGCGAGGATGTGTTTTTACCACAACAAAGCGGATTGCTTTAAATACAAATCAACTTCACAAAAAGGAAAACATGCAGTCATCTGTAGCATCAGCAATCAAGATCTTCTCTCTTCTCTCGTTTGAAATTTGTGATGTAGTAAGAGCTAAGTGTGGTGGCTGGTACATGGACATTGGAGCTGCAATCCATAATGACCAATGATAAAAATTTCTTTGAGTCAATCCGAAATGATAACAGAAAAATATATCTTGCCAATGGTTCATCAGTGATGTCTTTAACAATCGGATTTGGTTGGTTAAATTGCATTGTACCTAATGGCGATAACCAGAAGATACTTCTGAAAGAAGTGTTATATGATCCTCAGCTGCATAGATGATTGCTTTCGAATAGCAAATGAAGGACATATATGTATGTAGTTGTTTTTAAACAAAATGTTTGCCAAATCAATCTACACTGGTTACCGAGTTAGTGGTCAAGCCAAGCGAAATTACAGTCTTCACAAGTTGTAAACTGGAAAATCTATTAAACTTTCTTGTGAAACTAACAATTGATTGTGCATTCATCAGTGGCATTGTCGACTTGGTCATAGATATCCAGTAGCTTGTGAAAGAAGATCTTACAACTGGCATTTATTTGAGGAAGTTCTCTGAGAAGATCATTTGTGAACATTACATAAAAGGCAAGTTGGCAAAGTCCAAGTTCCCTGTGAGGCAAAATGGAGAAAAGCAACTTTTACAATTAATTAATTCTAAACTCTGCGGTCCTACGCAGACATCAACGCCAAGAGGTAATGGATATTTCTTTACATTAATTGACGATTTTTTTTAGTAACACAGTGGGGGCATTTGGTGAAATCGGAAGATAAAGTAGCTAATGCTATAAAAGGCTATGTCGCAGCTTTGTTCAATAAATTTGCAAGAAAAGAAAGAAATGTATGTCTAAGGACTTGTAACAATTATTTAAGAGAGAAGGCATTCATCATCAGTACACGTTTCCATACACACCACAGCAAAACGATGTAGCAGAACGCAAGAACCGAACCCTAACTAAAACAGCGAAGTGTATGTTACTAAAGAAGTAGCCTATTTGCAAAATAGGTTACCCAGTAACAGTCTTGAGAAGATACCAGTCCAGTTCAGTTGTTCACAGGAGAAAAACCTGATCTGAACCACATTAGAGTGTTTGGATCAAAATTATTTAACTTAGTTCCAAAACATAAAACAAAGAAATGGGACGACAAAGCTAAAAAGGTATTCTTGTTGGACAAGATATCAACTCAAAAGGTTGTCGTATACTTGATCAAAAATCCAATAAAGTTTGGATATTAAGTTCTTTGAAAATTATCGAAAATGAACCTAAGAATCCAAAGCTTCCCACAAATATCGAAGAATATAGAACTATAAACAATTATGAAAAGGAAGATACTTCTCTCAAAAAGGAAATTCAGAACACGTTTCAGTAAGACTGGGAACATTTAAGCCGCTTGTCATAGAAGAAGAGCAAGCATTACAAGAAGATGAGCCCCTTGCTATATAAGAACAGTCAGTAGCTCAAGGCGATGAAGACATTGAAAATCAGACTGAAAATCAAGAACATCGAAAGTCAAACCGTTTAAATAAAGGCATTTCTGTTGTACAAAACCCTGGTTAATGTTGCGATAGAACTAGAATCCTGGGAATAAGTATTGCGTTTACCACTTGTGGTGAAGCGCTAATTGACTGAAGCTACACAAGAGAAAATCATGACAATGAAGTTCAAATCAGCATTTAAAATTAACTACCAAACGTATTTTTCAAAAACATAAAACCATTAAATTTGAGTTTTTTCAAAACTTTATAAGTAGTCAAATAAAGACTCACAATAATTAATGAAACTGAAATGATTTAAATAAAATCTAGAAGACAAGGATGTGTACTTTAAAAAATCATCATAAAAACTATTGTTGTGTTTTACTTTAGTCTTAAGAACACCGTTTTTGGCTATCTTTAATATTTTTTATAAAGACGAATATTTTAAAAACCTGAGATTCGCACTGAGGACACATTGTTTGTGGGACAGAAAAAAAGACTTAATTTTGAAGAACGGGTGTTATATACATAAATATTTTCCGGATATTGACATCTAAATTAAAGTTGTGAAAAGCTTAAAACTCAAAAACCCTTTTAAACTAGTTTTTTGTTGTCAAACCAATTTTGAAGAAACTACAATATGGTTGTAAGAAAATATACGAATAAGGTTCAGTTCAATAGAAACATGAATTTTAAGAACATTTTAGGGATCATACAAAAATTTTAGCAATATTTTTTTTAATTTAAGAAAATAGTTTTATATTTTTACAGATAAATTATTTATTTGAATTTAAATTACTTTTTTTTTGTTTAAATAGAATACACGAAGTGCATTACGTACATATTTATAAATATACATACGTATTATTTATATTATGGTTATAAAAATAATAATTAATGATTAAATTTAATTTCAAACAATCTACGAAAATAAAAACGCCTTTAAATAAGAAGTTTTACTTTTATAAGCAATAATAATCAATCATAATACAACAATGACAGAAACAAAAAAGAAAAGAATATTAAAATTATTACAAAATTTGAAATGCAAAATTATATTTAGGTTAGTTAAGAAAAAATTAATATAAATTTTTAAATGAAATACATCTACATGAATTAAAGTGTACAAAATAATGTTTTTTTTTTAACTGAAAATCAAGTTAAACTTTTATGTTTTGGTTCAGATTTTTTAAAAAAAAGGCAACAACCAAATTTTAAGACACTTTTTCGTCAGGTTTTTTTTAGCATTATAACATTTTTAAATATTTCAATTCTTTCGTTTATTTGTTTAGATTTTTATTTTCACATACATACATTATGCATTTTATTTAATAAGGATAAGAAAATATAGATTTGTTTTATAATGATTTTTTGTTTTTATTTTTGTATTATATTTGTATTGGGAACAACAAAGTTAAATATATATTTTTTTTGTTTTTTAATATAATTTCAGAATTTAATTCTTATCCACTGGTGCATCACTGCTAGAGGGAAGTAATGAAACTGTAAGTAAAAAGTAAAAATATTGTTATTTCAAATTTATTAATCAAATAGTTTTGAAAATGTTGAAAATGTATATAAGTTAGAATAAGAAAAACCTTCGCTTCGATCAGAGAAATTTGTTCAAAGGCTCAAAATTGTAAATTGGCCTACCAAGAGCACCAATAAACAACTTTTTTTTTTGAAAAATAATGCATCAAAATATTAAACCATAACCATCGATGATATCAGTAAGAAAGATACAAAAATAGAAAAATGTAAGAATTTTTGAAAGTTAGAATGTTAAGATTGGGTTATTTTTATTTTTTTTTAATGATTCAAAACTATGTGTTTTTTATTATACAGTGTGCTTGATATTTGTTTTTGGAATTAAGACGACGTGCTTGAAGATTTTACTCACATTTCTAAATGTTAACTCGTTCTTAACTGAATAGAGAGGCTAGAATAAAAATTAAAATTATTTTTCGTTGGTCTTAAAAACTGAAAAATTTCGAAAGAGAATTTTAAAGTGTGCTGTGTTTGTTTTTTAAAGTGCAAATGACGGTTTAAGATTTAATAGAAATTTAAACTAAAATTCTGGTCTTGATCGAAATTTGTTTAAAACGAAGTAAAAAAAAAACTGGGTTACTCGAAATTTGTCAATTTCCTAAAGTTTGAAACAGTATTGATCTCAAAAAAAAAAAAAAAATTTAAATAAGTAGGAGGTAGGTACCTCGAAAGTACTCGTAATTTTGTTTCAAATTTGTTATTGTTTTAAGAAATTTCAAATTTTATTGACCTTTATCTACACTAATATTATAAAGAGTGTAAAGGCTTCTTTATTTAAATAATAATTAAGTAACAATGTCTGTTCAAATTCAGCTCAAGAATAATAATCATAATTGAAAACATCAAAACAATAATTTATATAAAAAGGTGTTCTAAGGTTTTTTAGATTACAAACAAGTAAAAAAGTAAAGTACTTATAACTCGGACAATCCTGACATTTGATCGCCCCGATCATTAACTACTTATAACAATTCAAATAATACATAATTTTACGTGAGCGGAATTCATATCACGTAATTGAGAATAACGGTAAGATAACTGTTTTAATTCATCAATATTGCAAGCAGGATATAAAACAGCTATGTTATTTGAACGATCGCGAAAACCATCAATTACAAAATTGAATTGTTTGACGCTAATCGATATTCGCACGGAAAGCCAGCTCTTGCATCTTCAAAATATATCCCATGATGGATGATTTTGAAGAGTTGAACGTTGTTTTCCGCATTTTGTTAATTACATCGGAAATTGAATAATTATGACCAAAATTTGTGAGAAATTTGGCACGGAATTTTTCAAAAGTCTTGAAGTTATCGATACGAACGAATAATTTTACAGCGGAACCTTGTTTCATAAGACAACGGATACATTTTAATTGGATAGAATCTCCATGAAATGATTCACAAGTTCGTTCAAGAACATCCAACCACATTTTGGCATCATATGAGTCATCCCCATAATATTCTGAAATAGAATATTTTATATCTTTGAAAGAAAGTTGTGAAATGTTGCCATTATTTGATGAACTAGCTTCTTCTAACAATCTTAATTCGTTGCGTAATGTTAGTATTTTTTTCGTTTTTCTAATAAACGAATTTTCTTCTCAACACAAGCTTCTTTGTCATACAATTGCGAAGTGTTACTCGGAGTCAATATATTAGGCTGAACGCCTTGTTGCTCGGAATGTCCAGAAATTTCACTATTTTCTGTCCTTTCATCCTGTTTGGAAGTTGTTAACAGTTCAGGAACCACGGAATTTTCGGAATTTATCCCATCACGTTTTGTAAGCTCAGTATAAAGGTCTCGCAGCTGATCTATGATTGCACTTAACGGAACTTCCACATTGTTGGCTTCACACCATGCTAGATACTGTACTGGACCGATTTTAATAATTCTTTTTTCATTAGAAAGCTACATTATCAATGAATAACATAGGCTATATTTAGTAATAGATTACTATAGAAATCTTAAAGAATTCCTATTAAAACCAACCGAAGGTGTAAACAAATTAGCCATAAAATGCCTTTCATCGCATACGCTGCGAAGAGTATTAATGATAGGACAAAAAAATGTTTAATTTAGTTATTCATGGTCGTTTTAATTAGCATGCCTATAACTTAAATATCTATTTATGTCTATCTATTTATGTCTACCCGTGCGAAGCCGGGACAGGCCGCTAGTCTTTCATAAATTTTGATTGAGGGCATCACTTTTTTTTTCAATTTTGTTGGTATACAAAGGCAAGTTTAAGATTTGTAGACAAATGTCGAAGCATTTGGATCCCATTGAACCGACGACGTAATGGTTATTTAAATATAAACGTTATTATGAAAATTATGGTTTCCAATGTGCTAATTATTAAGAAAGGTTACTGCCGAAGCGAAGACATTTTTTTGATACGTGTTTTAGATAAAAACGAAATTTTTAACCAACTTATTTTTTTTTTTTGAATAGCCTGCTATTTGTCACCTCTGAAGCTAAAAAAATTTAAGCTGTTGGTACAAATTATGATGAAGAATCAAAACTGTCTGTTGGCGAAAAAGGCTTTTATTTTTCGAGTAAAAAAGATGGCCTGAGTTTTCGAAGCATTTAACTTAATCTTCCAATCGTCAAAATATTGTTGAATTAATAACTGTATAGAGTATTGGGCCAATAACATATCCTTGAGGCACGCCTGCAGTACACACAAACATTTCGGAAAGATTTTTCGTTAACAGAAACAACTCCAATTCTTGATGACAGAAAGGACTTCACAATTTTTAATATATGTATACACAATAGAAAAGTTCAGCATCAAAAGTTTGTTTAAGAGCCTATCATGCTAGACAGAATCAAATGCTTTTTCAACGTCAAGTAAAACCATACCGGTACCTTTAAAGTTGGTAAAACTTGTTTTATTGATTTTGGTCATTCAATCGATTTGGTGGAATGTACTATAGTACGCTCGAAATCCAAATTGTTTAGGATGCAAAATATTATTTTAATTACTATTTCAAAGCACTTAGTTAGAGAACTTAGTAGGCTTATACTACGATAACTTACAGGATGGCTAACTTTTTTTTCGGGTTTTGGAATAATTTTAGCCTTTTTCTATTCTATTGAAAAGTAACTTGACTTGATTCAAGAATTAAACAAATTTAAAAGAAATTTTATTCCTGGCCTTGGAAGTTTAAAAAAATTAAGATTTTGTTAGTTATCTAAGCCAGCTGGCTTTCGAGTTTTCAAACCAAGGAGAGCGTGAATAACTTCAATAATTGTAACAAACTCATCCTGATCATTTGAAATGCGTGGAGTTGATCAAATGCAATGATTGCAAAATTACAAATTTTACTTTGCTATTTAATGTAAAGTTATTGGCTAGTGTATGTCTATCGTTAAATATTTTGCCCAAAGCGTTTGCCTTTTCAGAACAAGACAAGATTATAGCCTATCTAGTTTATATACATAAGTTATTTAAGTTAGGCTTCTTAATAAATATATCAACATTCCAGAAAAGTTTACCACCTTTCTCTTATTTGTTGGTTCTATTCCTAACTTCAAAAGCTTGCAATACCTTCTTGAAACAAATTTGTAAGAATTTTCATTTCAGTTAAGTAATAATATTATTATCCCTCGTTTTGTATCCATCTTCTTCTGAGACTGTTTCTGATTTTAATGAGCTCAACTATATTAACCTCATTTGTTTCAAGGAAACAATTTTTTCAACACTTTTTATAACACTATTAGAAACCAATGAAACATGTTGATTAATTTCTGAAGTGGAAGAATGCTACCCAAGTATTGGCTCTGAGACATCCGCAATTTCTCTCTTTGCAATTATGTAAAATCGCCTTCGATTAGAAAATTATCGTTAATATTTAGGACATTAAACAATATTTTTCATACAAACTTAGAACTTATAGCTTTTAATTTAACATGAAAACTCAAGTTAGTCGGTCATTAACATGTTTGTATATTCACTGATTGGGTCCTTGAAATGCATCAAAATGACTAAATTTCTTCCTCGAAAAATAATTTTCATTAATAAGACCCATTTTTACTTCGGAAACTACGTTAACAAGAAAGATTGCGAAATTTGGGGTTGGGAAAATCCAAGAATTATTGTTGAAAAAAACCTCTCCATTCTCAAGATGCCACTGTTTCGTGCGGTTTTTAGCTATTTGTGTTATTGAAACTTACTAAATCGAATATGAGGCTGGTGCAACTGTTATCGTTATTGGATTGAGCAACTGAGCTACGTGATTTGTCATAAACGGGATTGGAAGATATCAACGTGGACGACGGACTGTGGTTCAAACTGACTTTCCTCGATGCAAAAATCACACCTTAAATGGAATTTTTAAGGCTAAACAAATAGTGATTTTTCAGAAATTGTTTTGCATGGTGTTTCTATGTAATTAACTAAAATCAGATCTTTTTTATAAAGAATTTAAAACGAAATAGACAGTGACTGTCTAATTTTCACTGATAACTTCCCATTCCCGTCTGTCGATTTGTCTTGCTTAAAAGTTTGTCTATATGTATCAATTTTTACCAAATTTGCGTACTATTTTTTGTAGATTTTATTTTTTTTATGAAAAAAAACGGACTGTTGTTTTTTTATAAAAAAATAACTGAATAAAACAATATTTTCTGTGAAATAAAATAAGTTTGAAGCCAATATTTGTAATTTTTGAAAAGCTATTTGAGTCGAAAGTAAATGTTTACACGTTTTAGTATTGTTTTTTTAGGTTTTTATTTTTTGTAAAAAAACTGTCAATTCGATTTTTCTCAAAACTTTTTATAATTTTGAAAACAATATTTCTTAAAAGATAAAATTAGTTTGAAGCCAATGTCTCAAAGTTTTGAAATGATATTTACGTCGAAAAACAATTTTTACAAACTTTTATAAATTTTGTTTAGGTTTTTATTTTTTGTAAAAAAAACTGTCAATTCGATTTTTCTCAAAATGCTTCCTATTGTTGAAAACAATATTTCTTTTGAGTTAAAGTTAGTTAGAAGCCAATATCTCAAATTTTTGATATTGATATCAAAGATATTTGAGTAAAAAATCAATTTTTAAAATTTTTTGTTAATTTTTTTTGTCGGTTTTTAATTTTTTGTAAAAAAAACTGTCAATTCGATATTTTTCAAAATTTTACTAATTGTTGACAACAATATTTTTTGAAAGATTGAAGTAGTTTAAAGCCAATATCTCAATGTTTTGAAAAGATATTTGAGTTGAAAATCAAATTTTACCAACTTTAAAAATTTTTTTTATTTTTAGTAATAAACCTGTCAATTTGATTTTTCTCAACATTTTTCAGAATGTTAAAAACAATATTTCTTATAAGATAAAATAAGTTTGAAGCCATAATCTCAAGTTTTTGAAAAGATATTTGAGTCGAAATTCAATTTTTACCAACTTTGAGTAATGTATTTTTTAGGTTTTTATTTTTTATAAAAAAACTGTCTATAAGATTTTTCTCAAAATTTTATCAGATGTAAAAAACATTATTCTTCGTTGTACAAAATTATTTTGGAGATGAAATCATATTTTAGTCGTAAAATTTTCGAGGTGACAAATTTTTTTTTTCAGTTTTTTTGATTTATAAAAAAAAACCGTTAATTGGATTTTTTTCCAAAAATATACTTGTTTTGTATCACGTTACAATATATTATATAAAATTTAATTCAAGTCTCTAGCCTTATTGGTTGAGATATTTAGGGTTAACCAAAATTTTCACCTTTTTTTTTTAAACACCCTCGCAATTTTCTTGAGAGCCCTTTCTGCGTCTTTCTGCACTATAATCTGTATAACAAAATTTATTTGAAGTCGATATCTTTCTGGTTCTTGAGCTATGGACGACGAGAAAAACTACGCGAACGTACGTTCACACGCACGCACAGACATCTTTCCAAAAGTCTTTTATTTCGACTCTAAGGACGTCGAGGTATGTCAAAATTTTCAATTCGACAAATCGGACCCATTACAATAACTTCCTATGGGAAGTTAAAAAAAACAGAGTTGCAAAAAAGTTAACGGACCAAAAATAGTTTTTTTTGTTTTTATTTTTTTAAATTATTTAATTCAGAGAATAAAAATCATTAGAATCATTTTAAAAAATCATTGTTAAAAAAAGTGTTTTTTGTTTAATTTATAAAAAAATATTTAACATAACATTTTTATATTTACAAACAAAACTATCAGCTTGTGCTGTTTTTATCAGAAATTAGAAACAAAATAATAAAAAAAAACTTCGGATTTTGAATTTTTGATACGAGTTTTGGCTTTTTGGAGCACAGTGCAACGTAGCAGTTTGTCAAGAAAGTTTTTTTGACCGTGTTATTTCTTGAAGAGGTAATTACAATTGGCCACTGATATGTTGTGATGATGCTCTTTAAGACTTTTAGCAAGATAATCAATGCAATTGCTTCACAATCGATTCAAGACCTTAAATATAAATACAAAAAATCCTGAACTTATCAAAGACATTGCTGAAAATATGCGGAGAGGGTACTGCAACCTTCCTTCTTCTTTGAAAAATACTAGTTTTTTTTTTTACTCAAAATGAAACATCTTTTCGAAAACTCCAATATATTTCCATTATTTACTTTCAGTAAACTAATTTCAGTAAGTTTTTTTTTAGCAGAAAATACAAATTCGAAATATCGAAGTCCGATTTAGAACAATTTTCTTAGTGTTAAGATTTTTTTAAACGACTTCGCCTTAATTTCGATTGAACATTTCTTTTGAATTATGAATAAAGCTTTTTTTTATCTTTTTGAAAATAACGCAAAGTATATTTTTGAATACTATTTATATCTTAAAAACGAATGGATTTTGAAGGAAAGTTTTTCAACTTAATGTTTTGAAATTTTAAAATTTATCCTCAGTCTAAGTTCAAAATGTTTAGTTTTTTATAAAAATTAAAATCAGTGTATTTTAATACAATAACTTCAATGTTACATTAAGGTTAAGTTAAGTTTTTAGTAACCATTAATAAAGTATCCCTTGATATAGCATTATTTCATGTGTTTAACTTTGAGAAATTAATAAAACGAAACATTGGGAATAAATCTTTGAAACAACACAGTTTGGAAATTCACCAAACTTGCTGATAAGATAATTCTGAGTTCGTTTTTATAGCAAAACTGTCAGTCTTAAGTGAGATTGTCACATGACAGATTCTTTTTGAATGCATTAAGTTTGATTTTAATCCAAGAACTTCTCAACTTTCCACAAGGAATTTTAAGAACACTCTGATGACAAATGCTGTTTTTATCTTTGGACTTCAGAGAAGTTTTTCTTTCAGGGTGATTTAAACGAGAACAAGAATTCATAAAATACCACCACACAGAGAATAGGAAAATTTCAAACACATTTTTCCCTCCCCCATACCCATTGAAACCTATATCATTTGAAATATCAAAAAGTTTGACTTTGACTTTGTCTATATATTACACGACAAAGCCACATTAATGACCTCACAAAGAGATTTATAATATGATGGTAGGGGATTATACATACATACTTCGAAGATAAATTCTTAACAAATAGTTTTTCCATCTTTTATACATAAATTTCAATTCAGTGAAAGATTTCCATACACGAATCTACTCATTTGTCAAAACGAAAAATTCCTTTTCTATTGAAATCTATTCAATGGAATAAGAAAAAATAAAACCCTTGACCATCATCAGGACCCATATAATAAGACAAACTATTTTCAACAACTTTTCATAACTATTTTTTGGTGTACTTAAAAATAAATAAAACTTCGTCCTTGTCGTCGACGCGACGTTGAATTTTTCCTTTGATTTTCATTGGAATGGTAATGGTACAACATACCAACTTTAGGGGGGTCATGTAAAATGAGGAAAAATCTGTCATATCCGGGTAGTATCAGTTTGCTATTTCATAAATTAACTTCCATTTTTGTTCATCGTCCATTTATATCAATTCTCAGTTGACCGACAAAAGGATTTCGATGCTTCCATAGGAGGAGAAGGGTGGAACTTACACACGAGTTGGAATCCTTAAACACACACACTCACAAAAAAAAACAACTTATTAGATCCAGAGAAAACTTTTAATTAAAATTAACAAGAAGAGAAAACACCCTAGCGAACTAAGGGAATGCCGAGAAGTCGGTAGTATTCCAGAAGGAGGGAGGTGATTCTGGGTCGAAATTGTACATGGCATGCGGCAACCTCCACTTGTATCAAAGTCGACTTTTTGTGTTTATTTTTTGTTTCTTAACAAATGAATCTCTTCCATTGACTTTGGCCAAAACACCCAATACAAAAGTCCATACCACAAAAACGGCCACCAAATAAAGCACCAAACACATCTCACATCACCACTGTGGTCCCTCTTTCTCGTTATAATTTTTTGGGAATGGAAAAACTCAATAAGAAAGAAAGACTCATCGTCGTCGTCATCATCATCGTTTCAACCAAAACTACATCGAGACAGAGGGAAGTTTTTTGGTTTGCTTTATTTTTTAGAATATTTTTTTTTTTTTTTTTGGAAACTTCTCCTAAAGGAAAAAGTATTGTAATCGTGAAATGTTACGAATTGATGATTTCAATTAAATAAACGATCTAAAGATGTTCTTATTATGAAATCAATTATGACGTAATAAAAATAGGAAGTTGTTGGACAAACAAAATTTCCTAAAGCCTAGTACGCAGCTGAAGTGAAACGAATTTTTTCGGCGGTCTCCAAGTGCAGAGCGAAATGAAAACGAAAACCACAGCGGAAAAATATTTGTGGAGAGTTCTGTTTGGAAGTTGAATTTCACTGCTTGTCTTCATCACTTCTTGCACATCACCAATAACATCCTGAGTTTCCGAATCAGAAATGCAATTTTGGAACACATTACACAAATCCATTTTATTTAAAATTTTAAATCAAATATAAATCAAAGTCAAAACACCGAAAGTCACGAGTAAACAATTTTTTTTTCAATAAAAAAATTAAACGTCAAAATTTCGCAACCAATTAATATGCTGGACAATTAAATTGAGAACGAAAAGAGTGGAGACTTGTACTAAGAAATCTAGTACAGCTATCCACTAAAATGACACATTTCGTCGTTCAGCAGCGTTTATGATTTCGTCATGTCATTTTTGTATGGGAATTTTCGTTTCGCATCAGCAGCGTACTAGGCTTAAATAATTGATTCTGAGCGGAGAGCGTCAACTGTAATTTAAACCATAGTACAATCTTTATTAATTCGAATTCGTACTTTCGAAGGTTTATTTAGGCAAAAACGGCTTTGATGATTTTTTGGGATTCTTTTTTTATTTTTTGACTGATTCTTTGTTTTAAGGGATTTTGTCTTAAATTAAATATTCTAAAAAATATTATTTTTTCAAATTTAGAAAAGAAAGACATTTTCAAATTGAACTATTACATTTCTTGACATTTCAAAATCTCTTTAATCAAAATCAATGCTTCGTAGAAAAATGTATGTATCGGGTTTTTCAATAAGAGCGCTACAAAAGTTCTTTTTTTTTTAAATAAAATAAATAACGTTTTGGATATTGTTGTATACGCATTTTGGCAACTCTGTTACCTCCCTAAAATTACATTTTAAAAAGTACATAGAGTAATAATTAAGGTTACTTGGTGAACAAAATAACAGGTGTTGATCATTCGATTGATATCCAGTTGTTCATTTTTAAAACCTAGAATATTATTTGCCAGATTGTTAACTTAAGACTAAAATTAAAAAGAGGCTGGGATGCGACCCACACTGATGACTTCCCATCCCGTCTGTCGATTTGTCTTGCTTAAAAGTTTGTCTATACATATGTATCAATTTGTACCAAATTTGCGTAATATTTTTTGTAGATTTTATTTTTTTATGAAAAAACAGACTGTTGGATTTTTATAAAAAAATTACTCAATAAAACAATATTTTCTGTGAAATAAAATAAGTTTGAATCCAATATTTTTAATTTTTGAAAAGCTATTTGGGTCGAAAGTACATTTTTACCAAATTTTAGTATTGTTTTTTGTTTAGGTTTTTATTTTTTGTAAAAAAAACTGTCAATTCGATTTTTCTCAAAATTTCTCCTAATGTTGAAAACAATATTTTGTATAAGTTAAAATTAGTAAGAAGCCAATATCTCAAATTTTTGAAAAGATATTTGAGTCGAAAATCAATTTTTACCAACTTTTGTTATATTTTTTTCGGTTTTTAATTTTTTGTAAAAAAAAGTGTCAATTCGATTTTTTTCAAAATTCTACTAAATGTTGACAACAATATTTTTTGAAAGATAAAAGTAGTTTAAAGCCAACATTTTAAAGTTTTGAAAAGATTTTTGAGCCGAAAATCAATGTTTCATCTTTTATAATATTTTTTTTTTAGGTTTTTATTTTTTGTAAAAAAAACTGTCAATTCGATTTTTTTCAACATTTTTCAGAATGTTGAAAACAATATTTCTTATAACATAAAATAAGTTTGAAGCCCATAATCTCAATTTTTTGAAAACATATTTGAGTCGAAATTCATTTTTTACCAACTTTGAGTAATGTTTTTTTTAGGTTTTTATTTTTTATAAAAAAACTGTCATTAGATTTTTCTCAAAATTTTATCAGATGTCAAAAACATTATTCTTCGTTGCACAAAATTGTTTTGGAGATGAAATCATATTTTGGTCGTAAAATTTTCGAGGTGACAAATTTTTTTTAGTTTTTTTTTGATTTATAAAAAAAACCGTTAATTGGATTTTTTTCCAAAATTATACTTGTTTTGTATCACGTTAAAATATATAATATAAAATTTAATTCAAGTCTCTAGTGTCATTGGTTCATGAGATATTTAGGGTTAACCAAAACTTCCACCGTTTTTTAAACTGCTATGGTAAAAAAAACCACCCACGCAATTTTCTTGAGAGCCCTTTCTGCATCTTTCTGCCTTATTATCTGTATAACAAAATTTATTTGAAGTCGATATCTCTTTTGGTTCTTGAGCTATGGACGACGAAAAAAACGTAGCGAACGTACGTACACATGCACGCACAGACATATTTCTAAAAATATTTTATTTCGACATTAGGGACCTTGAAACGTCGAGAAATGTCAAAATTTTCAATTTAACAAATCGGACCCATTACAATAACTTCCTATGGGAAGTTAAAAACAAAAATAAAGGCTAAAAATTGCATAAAGCATGGTTCGCAACTCAAGCTACAACTTTCACACAAAATTGTCTCCAAAACTTAGTCAAGCTTAAATTTAGCAAATCATTACAGCAGAGTGATACGCAGCTCTTACTAAAATATCAAATTTTCGTTTCATAGTGTACATAGATGAGCTGTCAAAATTTAGCGGGCTCGTTAATTGCGCGGTACATTTATTACGATCTAAATTTTGACGGATTATTGGAAGTTCTGGCTAAAAAGGAAAATGGTCGGGGTTGAATCTCTTGAGAAAATATGTTTTCACAGAAGAAAGTGATAATTCGAATACATTGCTAAAAGAAATTAAAAAATGTTTTAAATTGTATTTTTTTAACAAAAATATTCTCGAACGGAAATTTTCTGTAGCGACGTGTTCAATTGATGTGGAGAACAAGACTGTATTTTCTTTTCTGAAAGAGTTCTGCCATGAAACATATTTTGTGTTTTTATTTTGTGTCGTGCTTAAGTAAAATGGATATTGAGGAGTTATTTCTTGAAAAAAGCCTTTCATAGCCGAAAAAAAGAAATCGCGAAAGACGAAAAATATAAATTGAGAATAAGACGAGAATCAACCTCACTCAATTTGAGGCTAGCTTCCATAAAATCAATTGCATTTTCTACACAACGTCCTTCTATCAAACTTTGGCTCAGATTTTAGCAGAATTTCGGAGAAAAAACGTGAACTAAATTTTAGCTCGAGATGCGTACTTTTTTCACTTTTTCGACGGATAACAAGCCACACAAGAGGACCAATTTCTATCGCTTGATAATTTTACGTTTTGAAGATATCAATTGGTCACCAAAATCATACGATTTGACACTATTGTATTTTGTGTTGTGTGTCTACGAAAAAACCGTGCCTACACGAATAATTTCCGAACTGTAGACGAATTAAACATAAAATGCACGACTGAGTTGCACGAAGTCTGTTTAAAAAACATTTCCTCTATTTTAAGATTTAAAAATGTACCTGATAAAAAGTTTGTTTTCAAAAATGTAAATGCCATTCGATTTCTCGAAAAACCTTAATTTTTCAAAATTTTTATTTGAAAATCGTAAGAGCATTTTTATTTTAAATTGATTTTTTATATATAAAATTTCTCAATTTTAGTTAAAAAATATTTTTATGTATGCAGTTACACCCAGCGACAAAAAAACCCTCGCAGTAGATCTTCTGAATAAAACATCGTCTATTTTCAGTATTCCTTACATATATTTCATATTTTTTTATTTATTTCCTTAATCCATATATTTTCAATAAAAGTTATGGTTCTTTTCTTTTTAATTTGTATTTGTCTTTTAAATAACAAGAAAAAAACGAAAATTAGTCATATTTCAAAGTTTTAAAAAAATCATTTTTGCCTGTTTACACAACGTTTTAGTGCCAAAAAAAACAGTTTTCTTAAAAAAATGTACGGTTTATTTGTTATATTGGTTAGAGGTTAAATAAATATTTACAAAAATCAAGAAAAAAAAAACTAATACTTAGTCGTTCCGCCCCTTTTTTTCATAACTTGATGAATTCGGTTTGGCATCGAATTAAACAGCTTTTTCAAATAATTTTCGTCTATTTCCTTATACCAAACTTCCTCAATTACCAATTTCATTTCCTGTATTGTTTTTGGGCGTTCTTCTCTAATTTTTTTACCCATTTGCTGCCAACAGTTCTCAATCGGATTCAGGTCCGGACTGTTTCCCGGCCATGGAAGTGAGGAAATCCCAAGAGAATCTTTGTGATTTTTAACCTGAATATGCAAAACTCATAAATGTTTCTAAACATGTCCAAATTAAGTCATTAATTTAAGTTTTAACGTACCGTTTTGGCTCGATGGCATGGGGCTGAGTCATCTTGGAAAATTAAATTTTCAGTATGCTCGGAAAGTTGCTCCAATGTTGGCAAAACACCTTCATTGATGATTTCAATGTATTTTGCAGCATTGACCGTACCTTCCAGCATAATAATAGCCCCAACACCAAACATTGTAATGGCTCCCCATACCATAACGTAAGGAGAATGTTTCACAGTAGGTAAAACACATTGATCAGAATACCTTTCTCCTTTTTTGCGGCGGACTATCGCATTACCGTCGGGTCCGAACAAATTAAATTTGGATTCATCCGAAAAAATAACTTGTCCCCAATCATTTCCAGTCCAACTTTTGTGTGACTTAGCCCATTCCAACCTTTGCTTCTTCATTCTGCCAGTAAGCAAAGGCTTTTTTGCGGGTCGCCGTGCATTAAGTCCCATATTATTCAGGCGTCTTTGTATGGTTCTGTCACTTAATTGTTTTCCAGTTTGAGACTGAAAACTTCTGTTTATGTCCCCAGCATGGTTAAATCGATTACTGATTGATAGGCGGTGAATAAGACGATCTTCTCTTTTATTAGTTGATTTAGGTCTACCACTTCCAATTTTTCGCGAAATGGAACCATTCGACTGGTAGTTTTTAAGGACATTACGCACACTTCATTCATTAGTACCGACCCGACGTGCTATTTCCCTTTTGGAAAGATTTTCCTTATGTAAGGCTACAATATGAGCCTTCTTCACTAAAGATATAACCATAGTCAAATAAAGGAAACAGACAAAATTACGATTTTTTATGTTAAAGCTTGTTTTTACTTGCGCACTTCACTCTGTTGACTGCTCATTTGTCAAAACAAATGACATAATAGTAAAAAAAAGAAAAAAAAATGGAATAAACAGTAAAATTTTATCGTTAAAACTCATACATTTGAAAATATAGCAGTGCGAAGGTTTTTTTGTCGGTGGGTGTATTTATAGCCTAATAACATATGTTTTAAATTTCAATTTCGTAAAAAAAAGATGACCCGTTATCGAGACATCGAAAACTAAATTTTTAATATTTTTTTAAAAATCACTTTCAACTCCAACGTAATATTCAATGATACAGAATTAAATTAATACTTTAAAGATGAAGAACTCTGCATCAGATCTATGAGATTCGTTTTCCTGTGCACACTTAACAGGCTTAATTGTAAAAGATTGCAGTCTTTTGTGAATGCAGTCTTTAAAAATCATTTATTGAATTCAATTAGAAGATCATTTCACTTTGAAACTTAAGACTTCAAATTGTGCAGTCAACTTTCACTTGTAGCAAAAAGACTGCAATCAGTTTTTCAATCCACTCATTTTACAGCTATCAATTGAATGCAATCTTTGAGAATTAATTCATTCTATGCATTCTCTGAAAAAAAAAATGAAAAAAGTTTAAAAAAATCAAAGTTGAAATCATCAATCCATTCAAATCACAACTTAAACAAATTGTTGCATATATGCAAAGAATCTTTTTGTAATCCATGGTTCATCATGCAATACGTCAAAAAGATTTGCAGGTTTCATGAAAGCTGCGGAGCTTCTATACAACTCTTTCGAGGAAGACAGTTTAAGAACCGAGATTGTAATGGTCGAATAATGATAAAAAAAAAATAGATTATCAGCCCAACCTTAGAATTTAATTGAATTTAATTTTCTAGTTCAATCAATTTTTCCTCAAAAATGATTAAGTCTCTTTAATTATTTATAACAAACAACTAAAGTATGTCTATTTTCAATTGAAACAAACATACATACCTACTCGTAAAAGCAATTTTCTACGACTACTCCTTGATACCAATTTGTGTATTTTCGAAGTTCCCCTTAAATGAAACCACAAAACACTCAGAAAGGACATCATCATTCTATAAAGGAGATGTGAGAGGCGGTAGTGTTATAGGGCATACGAACAAACTCACCATTCACCAATCGTAATCGAAATGAAGACCAAACTTCGATAAGGAATTAGAGAAGCAAAGAATAAAATCGATAACACAACACACATTCAAAAAAAAAAAAAAATAAATAAACAAAACAAGAAAAGAAAGATATTTTCCAAACAAAACTGACAGAAGCATCCTTGTTGTTGATTTTTTAGGATTTCTTTTTTAAGTTGCACGCCTGGCCTGTTAGTCGAGTTCGAGTCGAAATATTTTTCAGGATATTTTTTTTTTTTTTGAATCGTCCTTCCTCACAAAGCTCTCACTCACTTTAAGTCGAAAAGCTGCTTCAAGACGATAGAAGGAGAGTGGCGTTTTTCTTTTTATGTTTTGTTTTTGGTTTGTTTAAAAGAAGAATAATTTGTTTTGGGAGTTTTTGCAGGAGGCGTAGCACCAGAGCTGTTTCTGGTGAAAATTGGTAGCCAAATTCATTCCATGAACAAGATGCAACTCCAGGGACAACTTATTTCTAATCTGATAGTGGACTCTGACTATGTATAGTTTTTTTCTTCCTTGGACAAAAATAGAAATAAGGACGAGAAAAAATACAACGCAAAAGAGATTTATTTCTAGAAGATGAACTAAAATGAAATTGAAAATGGTCCCTCTAGCCGTCTTCTGTCCCACATCCGATGTCCAAACATAGATCATTGGTTTTGTTCGTTGTTATAAATGTATGTTTTTCTGTTGGATTTTTGTTTTTGAATTGGGAAACTTTTCGAGAGTTGAGTTTATTTAAACAGTGTTTCCGACTTGACAGACTACAAACAGGCATATAAAACTTATACCCCCAAGAGAGAATCAGGAAAGATATATCGAAAAAAAAGAAAGATACAAAAACTATCGAAAAGTGTATGTTTCAAATCGATATATCAAAACGACGAGAATGATAACCCTTTCAACTGTCTCAAAACTCTTGTCTCAGAAGAGATTTTGCTAAGCTTTCAATGCACTGTGTTGTAAGAGTTCATATTAATCCACATTGGTTTTTATCTCTTTTTGGATATTCTAAGATTTACATATACCATTGATAAAAGGGACTAATGGGGTAAGATTTGCATTATGGTTAAAATAAATAACCAAAGTGATGACAAATGATATTCTGTTTGTAGGGGATCATAGGGCAAAGTGGGGTTATATTTAAGATTGAACATTTATTCGAAAAGAGAGAAAGATGAGATGAAGCCAGATAGCAGATGTAGATTTTTCTAATGTTATGTTTATGCAACTGTCAAAGTTACGATGGTGGCAATCGGGCTATGAAATTATAAACCAATGTTGGACATTTCATCAAGCATCGTTTCACGCTTCACAGTTCGAATCTCTGTCTAAGTTTTTTGTTTTTCGTACGGAACTTTTAGGCTGAGGTACATAAGTCGCCCAGCATCACGACGGCAATTAGTGGCATTATGGAAAAGTTTAAGAGTGTGTTCATTCATGGTGTCAAAAAGAATAACCACAACTTTCAGATCGAAGTCGCGAAAGAGTCAAAGTCTAATTTAAAAAAAAGACTGTTCTGAATCAAAATCTTAAGTCGAAACTTTTGTTTATAACATGCAAAGGTTTTCTTAATCTTTTACATGTCGGAGTCACAATGTGAACATTAAGAAAAAGAAAGAAGTTAAAAAGTTGGTGTCGGTATAAATTGGTTTTGTGTACTTGAAAATTGCAATGACGGGGAATGGCATAGCGTTATAAGTCATGCCACATTCGCGTAGTACCGCTAAAGAACAAATCTCTGTACTCCGCAGTACGGCTGAAGTTGGGCATTTCTTAGAAGGCGAGTTTTAAGGTTAAATTGTTTTAGGGGAAGAATGCAACTGGGTGGGGCAGACAAAGATTCGTGTCTTTTTTTATTTTTGTATGGTCAAAAATTCTTTAATGTATTTCTTAACGTGGCTTTTTTCAATATCAGAACATATATTTTTCAATTATTATTTCCCAAGGAACCCCGTTGTTTGTATTTCTAAATAATATTTTATGATCAGAAATGTCTCGTTTTTTTGTGTTTTTAAACAATATTAAAATTTTAAAAATTAGTACCCCTGGTGTGATGGTGATAGTGCTTAGAACTGCCATGCAAGATGTCTTGGGTTTAATCTCTGCCTATGCCACACAGAACGAAAAAAGTCATCCTATTGACTATTTTGGTAGTCAAATTACTATTTGGTTGTCAATTTTCAGCCGACAACAGCGATAGTTATAAGGACAATTTTCGGTTTTCAATTTTGTGATTAAAAATTTTTGTACAAGTTGGTAGTCAATATGACAACTTAAGTAGTCAATATGATAACTTTTGTTGAAGGAAATTGAAACTACGGTGATCATATTGACTGATGTACATATATATTGACAATTTGGTTGTCATATTGACTACCAAAATTATTTATCGAGAATTGTTATATTGACTATCCGGTAGTCAAATTAGATTTCGGTTTTCAAAAAAAAAATGCCTATATTGTCTACCACAGTTGTCCTATTGAATACTTTTGTTGTCATATTGACTACCTGAAATTGACAATCGAAAATTGATTTATTGACTATCCAGTAGTTGATATTTTAAAATAAGGTTGTCATATCGACTATTTTGGTAGGCAATGCGACAGTTTGGCCTTATTTTAAGTTGACTATCGACAATTGTTAATATGACAACTTTATTTTTCAAGGGTACTGCCCTTACTAGGAATTGACAAATCCTCTAATAGTGATTCTTGTCATAAAAAGTGCATTCTTATAATAGCCGTTCGGATTCGGTTTTAAATTGTAGGTCTCCTTCATCAGGGAAAACTTTTCGAGAGTTGAGTTTATTTAAACAGTGTTCCCGAATTGACAGACTACCAACAGGCATATTAAACTTATACCCCCAAGAGGGAATCAGGAAAGATATATCGGAAAAAAATAAATATACAAAAACTATCGAAAAGTTTAATCGGATTTAAATTGTAGGTCCCCTTTATCAGGGAAAATATTACTCGCAATCAGGAATGGTTGATAGTTGTAAGTCACTAGGCCCCTCAATTACCAAAGTGAAAATACCAAAAAATAAAGTCAACATGAAATTTGTATCATAGTATCAGGCGATAATACTACCTTTATTATGTAGACACAGTGTGAGCACTAGGAAAGGGAGAGAGGGGTTGAAAGGAGGAGTCGGTGCACATTGGTTTTGAATTCCTGAATATTGCAATGGCTGGGAAAGACAGAGTGTGGCAAGGCATTCCACATTCGCATAGTACGGCTAAAGAACGAATCTCTGTACTTGACAGTACGACCAAAGTTGGGCTCGAGGGTATATTGATGAGCATTCCTAGAAGCGCGAGTATTACGGTTGAACTGTTTAAGGGGAGGAATACAACTGGCTATTTCTTTAGAGCATAAACCATTAGATTAACGGTAAAAGAGGGTGAGACAAGAAACATTTCGACGATGTTCAAGCGAAGTAAATGATCTTATGATGGTAATATCACCAATCAATCTAAATGCTCTACGTTCAATACTGTCCAAGAGGCTTAAGTAAATTACAGGAGCACCAGCCCAGATATGGGAGTTATACTCAAGCTTTGGACGTATATAAGTCTTGTAGATAACAGCCAGATCAGAGGGGGAGAAAAACTTCTTGCATCGTCTTAGAAAACCCAATCATCTTCCGTCATTTTTGGCTACATTGCGTATGTGATCGTTCCACAAAAGGTGGTTGGTGATACACATACCGAGAATATCGAGATGTTCAGTCTCCTCGATGCAAGTGCCATCTATGGATAATGGCAAGGGGGGTATATCTCGCTTTAACGCTACAAGACAGCATTGCGTTTTCGAAGCATTAAATTCCACGCGGTTTTTTAATCCCCATTGTAGAATGCTGCTTAGGTCGGAATTTAATGAACTTATCATATTTTGTCGTTGCAGTTCCACATCCGAAGAAGAGGGATGTGAGTCTGAAAACGAATATGAAAAGCTAAGAGTACTATCGTCAGCGAAACAATGTATTGGATTAGTAGTTGCAGACAGGAGATCATTAATAAAAATGAGAAAGAGTGTTGGAGATAGAACAGAGCCCTGGG
Organism: Eupeodes latifasciatus; assembly: GCA_920104205.1. Classification (NCBI taxonomy): domain Eukaryota; kingdom Metazoa; phylum Arthropoda; class Insecta; order Diptera; family Syrphidae; genus Eupeodes; species Eupeodes latifasciatus. The sequence goes on from OV049925.1 coordinate 20,083,079, forward strand.
GCACACCAGCATTTATTTTGTGGTTTTCAGACTTGAATCCATCCAATACAACTTGTATTGAAGGATTCGTAAGGTAATAACTAATCCAATGAACGAGGGATTCATGAAAACCGAAAGCACGCATTTTCGATAAGAGAGCCTGATGCCAAACCCTATCAAATGCTTTTGAAATATCAAGTGCAATAATCTTACTTTCTCCAAAACGATGTAAAGATTTGTTCCATTGTTCGGTGAGATGAACCATGAGATCAGCAGTGGACCTATTGCTACGAAAGCCGTATTGTCGGTCATTAAGAAGCTTTCGATCTTCGAGATATTTCTTGAGCTGATAATTAATCAGCGTTTCCATGACCTTGGAAAGAAGGGACGTAAGAGCAATCGGTCGGTAATTAGACGGTGAGGAAGATTCGTCTTTTTTGGGAATAGGCTGGACAAATGCGGTTTTCCATCCGCTCGGAACGAGACCTGAGGAGTAGGACAGATGAAAAAGCTTACGCAGTGGTTTTGCCAGCGTTGAAGAACACCTCTTCAGAACAATAGCGGGGATACCATCCGGACCAGCGGATTTATGTGTGTTAAGATCTTTTAGGACTCTCGCAACAGTACGAGTGCGAAAAAAGATTTGCCCCATAGAATCACTAACTCGCTCAAGTACAGGCGGAGTGAATTGGCGGCGAACTGACTAGCAAAGAGATTAGCTTTCTCTAAAGAGCTAACAAAGAATGAGTCAATGATGAGTTACAAGTGACATGTTGCAAGGTTATTTTTTAGAGGATTTCCATTTTATTGATTTGTTAAAAAGGTTGAGCTTTTGTAACTTATCTTTTAGCATTACCTCTCAGACTATCAACTTCTATCTTTATCCTTAAACGTTTACACATGCCCCTGTGGTTATTATCCAATACCATTCTTCTGACTCAATCATCTGTCTTTTTTAGTATTATCCTTGCGGTGCTTAACAGTAGAAAATTCATAAAAAAAATATATACATACATACATAAAGCACTTCACATTTGATAAATCTTTGCAATAAAGGCAATTTTAGATCGTTGTTGGAAGGTTAGGTTAGATATATCTACCTACCTAACCTATACCTACTTACTTACCTACCTCTCATATTGTAGCTTAAAATAAATAGCATTTAAAAAAAGCAATATAAAATTCCAAGAAAAGAAACAACAACTCATGCGGCTGTTTTTAATCATTTATGTATAAATATGTAGACTTTTAGCCTCTAACCACCTTTTGATTCCGCATACCACCTATAGCCAAGCCAAAAAACACACAAAGGTGGAACCCCTAAAAATTATTATCTATATATGTATGTATATAAAAGCAGAGATACTTTATACAAAAGGAGCCCATTTACACTCCATAAAAGTACATTTTCAAATGAATTAACATAATCGCGTCTTATTTCATGATGATGGGCGATGCTAACGTCGCCGTTCATTGTCATCGTTGCCTTATAGTCGTAATCGTAGCCGTAGCCATCGTCGTTGTCGTCGTAGTCGTCGTCTTCAGCTTCGGCTTCGTTTTCATTGAGCTTGGTGTGAAAATGTTATAAATTTACCATCACCTCCTTCCTCCTACCGCCTCTACACCGTGTCGACACCATCCTTCGTGGTTGTCTTATGTTGGTACATACGAATATACATTTTTATATGAAATGTGATGGCAGAGTCTTAAGATCTTCACCTACTTTTCATTTTTGCACACTGCAAGCACAACGACTACGAAACGACCATGAAACACTTTTTTGCGCTTCAAGAAAGGAAAGCGCAAGGATATGTACAGCAGGAACAGGATTTCCACAAAAGAGCATACATAACAAAACAAAGAAGGACGAAATAAGTGAAAATGAGAGAGTAAAAAGTATAATAGATTACTCGTATATCTTGTGAAAAAACGTTCAAGGAATAAAAATTACATACATACATATGGATGGGGTGGGGTGTATCTAAGTATGTACTCTGTACGTCCACCGCCTTCCACCCTCGACCCCTTTCTTAAACAACTTCGTCACATATTTTGTCCTTAAAGAACCATATAGAGGATAGGGTGACGTTCCTTCTTTTCTTGATGTGCGGTCGCGGGAATCAAATTTTAAGTGAAGACTCGACGAAGCTTTTGGTAAATTTTCATTTTGGGTTGTTCTTTTATTCTGCACCATTTAACAGCATATATCTTATACCCTCTTGTATTGTATGAGTTGTGTAATAATAAGGATATCTTATTGTGATCCTTAAGGTTTGTTTGGTTTGTGTTCTGCTAAACTAATGAATAGCCTGAGGGTGGTGGTAATAATAATAATAATCAGCCCAGCCTGAGCCTTTATATAATATATGTATGTATTGTATGTACATTCGTGGAGACGTAAAGAGCGACGACGACGAACGGCAACGTCAGACAATAATAAGATATATCATTATGTTAAGTAAATATCGTTTATAGTGGATTTGGATGATTGTTATTATTTAAAAGCCTTCCGATTGTTTCGACTGTTTTGAAAAGGGGGGAATGTTTGGCATGTGAAAATAGAGTTTCTTTCTGTATTTATTTATCGGCTTTAATATTTGATTAAATTTCTTTACTTTGACTATATAGGCGAACGAATTTTACATTTGAAGCCAAGTACAGAAATAAATCCTCAGGTAGAACCCAGTAGCTTTTTGTATGCAGAGCCATATATTTGTAATGGTTTCTTGGATCGAGAGATATCAATGATCGAATTGCAAACTGCTTTATTCAAAGCAGCAAATAATAAGGCACCAGGCCCTGATAGAATTCCAAACGAATTTTATAAAAATGCTCCTCATGAATTTCAATCGAAAATGTTGGAGATATTCAATTATATCTACAATTCGGGAGATGTACCTCAAAGCTTCAGGGATTCCATTGTCTATCCTATTTTCAAAAAAGGTGATGCAAACTTGTCTTGTAATTACAGAGGCATATCTTTATGAATTTGGTAGTTAAAATTTTCACGTCTATTTTGTTAGAACGCATAAATGCAAAAGATATACTTAGTGAGTTCCAATCTGGTTTTCGGAAAGGATACTCAACCATAGACAATATTTTTACACTAACGTCAATTTCACAATACTTCTTGAGACAAAAAAGAAAATTGTACATATTTTTCGTTGATTTCAAGGCAGCTTTCGATTCGATAGATCGTAATGCATTGTTTTACAAGCTGTCTCAAAAAGGTTTGTCAACTAAGCTTATTCGAATTTTAAGAAATATGTACAAAAATACGCGTCAATGTGTGTGGAATGGAAAGAGTACGTTCGATTAGTTCGAGACAAAATCTCGAGTTAAACAAGGATGTCTGTTAAGCGCAGTATTGTTCGCAATCTTCATAGATGATATTTCTATGCAACTACCAGCTGGAGTGCAAATAGATGACCTAGTCATACAAATTTCTGCTTTATGCTGACGACATACTCCTGCTATAGCAGAATCCCCTCAAAGCTTACAACTCATGATTAACAGACTCTCAAAATTTTTTTGAGACATGGAATTTAACTGTTAACCTCGGAAAATCAAAAATAATGATCGTGAAAAACAGGCAAACGAAGCTTGAAAAAACTGAAAAATGGCATTTTGATGGTCAAACAATCGAAATAGTTACTGAATATAAATATCTTGGTATTCTTTTTCACTTTAACATGAATATGTCATCACATCTAGAGAAAAAATTGGTATCAGCAAAAACAATGATCAACGTTTCTTGGAAAAAAGTTATAAACCTACCGTGCTGAAATCCCAACATCAGCTAAATATAAAGTATTCGAAGCTATTTTGCGCTCAGTCATGTGCTACAGCTATCAGACATGGGGGTATATTGCATACGAAGAAGTTGAAAAACTGCAACGCTTTTTTCTAAGAAAACTATTTTATCTGCCGTCAAACACACCAAACTACGTCCTTACCCTTGAAACTGGGCTTCCAACTCTTTTCATGCATACACTAAAACTTAATTTTGACTACATCTTAAAAATTCTCACTTACACACCTAAAATAATACAAAAGAGTGGATAAAGGAATGGCATACTTGGGCGCAAGTATGTGGTGTAGAGCTTACAATTCAATGTTATAATCTTGAGCTATTAAAAAGTCAACTTTATAGATTGTTAGAAGAGATAGACATATTTCAACGTAATGATAGTATACAAAAATCAATATCATCAACCAATAAAATACTGTACTCAGAACTTACCCATGACTTCGTAGAAAATTATTTCAATGACAAATATAGCGTGCGTGCGAATTTAAATGGATCACCTTACAGAAATTCCTCAAATACACGGTGTACTCTATGTAACCTTAATTCAAAAGAAGATTGCTTTCACTTTTTACCAATTTGCCCTGTCTATAAAGAAATTAGAATCCGATGTCTTGGAAAAACAACTTTGTCATTGGAACAAACAAAAAAAATACTAAACGGTGAAAACTGGCTTAACCTATACCATTACCTAGAAGCAGCATCAGAATATAGAAACCTGATAATGTCGGAATACATTTAAATTTAAAAATTAGTAAATTATTACAATAGTATGTCATGTTTCAAAGTTATGATTTATCACACTTATGAAAATGTTTTCTTTTTTGTTTTAGCTAAATTAAAAGCCAACAAGTATAACTGTACTCTCTCAAATGAGATTTTAAATTTTTAAATTCTATTAACATGTATAATAATACCTATATAAATAAATCGGGTGGCGCAACAGTCCGTTGAGAACTAGGGCCTAGTGACTTACAACTCTCAACCATTCCTGTGTGCGAGTACTGTTGTCAGGAATGGAGGGGACCTACAGTTTTAAGCCGAATCCGAACGGCCAATTTGAGAAAGCACTTTTCATGACAAGAATTAATCTTGGAGAATTTGTCAATTCCTCGCAAGAGGCAGTACCCGTGAAAAAACTTTATTTTATTTTTTTTTTTTTATTTTATTTTTTTATTTATTCAGCTTAATACAAGCTATAACTTAACTTAACACTATATTTTTTTTTTTTTTTTTTTGTTCTTGTTCTTGTTATCAGTTTTCAACATTAATTCATGTGGGCCCTAAGGCCCACATAAAAGCTCTTTAATGTACAAGAACTAACAATTTTGATTTTATTAGACTTAAAATTAAAAGGGACGAGGAATTCGGACTCAAAATGGGAAAAAGTAAAGGGTATCTCTCAGATGGGATTTGGAAATGTTAAAGTCGAAGACTAGCATAGCAGCGTTGCAGTGACGAAGAATTCTGGACATTGGTTCAAAGTGCCCGTAATTAGTGCGGTGATGAGGGATATAGAAAAGGGAGACAGATCGCAGATTTCGAGGGTTGGTGTTAAGATGAATATTACTCAGGAGTGCCGGGGAATCTATATTGCCCATTAACAATTGGTGAGCAAATAATATATCAGCGTTTTTGCGTCTAATATATAAGGGTTGCAAACCTATCAGTTTTAGTCGATCGGCATAAGGAGGCAAGTTGGATGTATCATCCCAGGGGAGGCCACGTAAGGCAAATCGAACGAAACGTCTTTGAACATTTTCAATTCTGAGGGAATGGTTTTCATAAAAGGGAGACCATACTTGGCATGCATATTCAAGATGAGGACGGACTAGGGAAATGTAAAGCGCTTTAGTTACATAGGGGTTGGAAAATTCTTTTGACCATCTCTTAATAAAACCGAGAGATCTATTAGCTTTATTAATAATTTGGTCAAAATGGGAATGGAAATTGAGGTGTTTGTCACACATAATACCAAGATCTCTAATAGAATCGACTTCGTTGACGGCGTCATTAAGGAAGAAGTATACTCTATGAGATGGGATTTGTTTGCGCGAAAAGGTCATTTGTTTACATTTACCTACATTTAACTCTAGGAAATTATGCATGCACCAAACAAAAAAGATATTAAGATCATTTTGTAAAAGTAAGGAATCAGATGGAGTTGAGATAATCTTAAAAATTTTTTTATCATCCGCAAACATTAGGATATCTGAGTTTTTTAATTTAAGACAGACATCGTTAACAGATAAGACGAAGAGAAGGGGGCCAAGGTGACTACCTTGTGGGACGCCAGAAGTTGCATGTATGGGACTGGAAACTGAGTTACGGAAGAGGACTCTATAAGTTCTATTGGCAAGGTAGGAGCCTATCCAGTTTATAAACATAGATGGAAAGCCTAGGGCTCTAAGTTTGAGATAAATTATTTTATGGGATATTTTATCAAAGGCTTTACTGTAATCAGTGTATACAACATCAACTTCATTACCATTCTCAAGGGCTGACAAAACTTTTGATATAAACTCAATTAAGTTAGTCGTAGTGGATCTACATTTAAGAAAACCATGTTGAGCGGGGGAGAATAAGGGCTTGCAATGGAAATAAACGGAATCATAAACTAGGCTTTCAAAAAGTTTTGGGATGCATGAAAGTTTCGCAATAGGTCTATAATTGTTAATTTCAGTTTTATTGCCTTGTTTATGAATGGGAAATATAAATGAATCTTTCCATATATGAGGAAACACACCTTGGGAAAGAGAAAGTTCAAAGAGTGCAGTTAGAGGCTTTGACAAAGAATGCATACATTTTTTTAGAACAACTGATGGGACGCCGTCGGGACCAGGGCTAAAGTTTTCTTTGAGGCTTACGATTTTGGCAAGTACCATTTCTTCAGTTATTGTAAAAGATGAAAGAGAGGTTTGAGTGCAGCCATCTAAATAACTAAAGTAGTGTGGATCAGGATCATGAAGATGTTCCTGTTAGATGGCATAGGCAGGGATCGAACCCAAGACCTCTTGCATGACAGTTCAACGCACTAACCATCATGCCACGGGTACTACAAGAATACCTATGTATATATGTATCTTAATTTTGTTTTGACTAAACTAAAAGTCCTACTTATTTTCTATAATTACTCTTACTCCGTTTTCGCTAAATTCAAAGCCCATGTACACTTAATAATACGTATGTATCTTATCTTTGTTTTGACTAAACTAAAAGTCCTATTAATTTTATATACCTTAATTTCTTTTTCGCTTAACTCAAAGGTTAAATTATCTTTAAACATTAATTAAAATTGGTCGGAAGAAAGCATGCCCGATGAATGGAACTTCAGTATTGTTTGCCCGATCCTGAAAAAAGGAGACCCTCTAAACTGCACCAATTATAGAGGAATCAGTCTACTTAACATCGCCTACAAAATCTTCTCTGCCGTAATATGTGAACGTCTAAAGCCCATCGTCAACAACCTGATAGGTCATTATCAGTGTGGTTTAAGACCAGGAAAGTCCACAGTCGATCAAATATTCACACTACGGCAGATCCTGGAAAAAACCCAAGAACACCAAATCGCCACCCACCATCTTTTCATCGATTTCAAGGCCGCATATGACAGTATCTACAGGGACGATCTGTATAGAACCATGTCTAGTTTTGGCATCTCTGCTCAATTCGTCCGTTTGTGCAGGAGAATGGAATGGATAATTCACGCTGCTCCATAAAGGTTGGAAACAACTTTACAGAACGCTGAATAAAAGAGCGCGACTGACTTAACTTTTGTTTCGTGTGGGATGAAAGAGAGAGATGCTAAAATCTTACAGTTCTGTTCTTCAGTTTGCTTCATAAAAAAATCGAAGAGGTCTGATACAACTCTGTTCAGAGAGTTCTCGATTTCTTCAGGCTCTCTGAGTTCTGAGCTTAAAAAGAAAAATGCCTATTACACAAATATTATCCAACAATGGAAACACGTGCAAGTCCCCATTATTGCTTAACTTAAACTGTGGAACTACCTTAACAAATCGCAGCAGCAAATTCAAGCTTGCACTGCCTCTTTGACATTTGATGCCAGTTCTACAGGGTGTCTGGCGACAGATTTATATTTTCAAAATTAAATTAAAAAAAATCTATTTGATATATTGTTTTATTTGAAATACTAAACTACCGACTAATAATGCAAAGCGAATTTCAATTTTTGAGCATTATGTCATCCAAATGTCTTCCGTCGAATTGCACGCACTGTTCAGAACAAAGCCTCGTGTAACGCGGTATTCAATTGCGCTGATTTCTCGACGAATGTTATCTCTTAGGTTCACTAGAATTCGGGGATTGTTGCTATAAATTCTCTCTTTGAGGTAGTCGGGGGACCCCCAAAGCAACCGATAATTTTTTTAGAGAAAGCTTCCCGAAGCAAATTCATCGAATCTCTAGCCAAGTGTGCGGTCGCACCATTCTGTTGGAACCACGTTTGCGATTGCAATGAAAATTATGGATGAGCTTGCAGATTCCGTCATCATACGTCAATAATTGTCACTACTGAGATTTGTCGCCTGGCCGCGTGAATTCTCGAAAAAAAAATTATCCCATGTGTGGATAGTTACCCTGGGGCAATGCAATGGCTTTTGATGTTTCAGTCGAAGGTTATGGATTCTTGGAGCCCAATAACGGCAGCGTTGTTTATTAACGTGTCCAATTAAATGAAAATGAGCCTCGTCGCTCTAAAAACTAGGATTCACAGTACGAAAACTCTTCAACATCGTCTCACAAACATTTTTGCGAGAAACAAAATAACTTTCTTTGAGTTCTTGAACGATTTGAATTGAATTTTGAATTGATGGAACTTTAAATCCTTTTTTAAAATTTCATGAATAATCGCTGCTGGAAGTCCCAGTGAGGATGCCCTGTTCCGGAACCTCTGTACCCACAAACGAATTAAATTCACACTCGGCCCATCATTTATTCGTCGTATACGGAAGTGTAAGCAAGACTGTCGATGCGCAGTTACGTAAAAATCGTTACTCTTGAACGATGGCTAACGCGCAATGCTCACTTGACCAGTGAGATATCGTGACTGAGAAATTCGCGCGATCACTGATTCCAATCACACCATTGCTCCCCCGCACCGTTTATTATACCTTTTGAAATAATCGTATTTAAAAACATAAATCTGCCACTAGACATCCTGTACTTTAACATTTGATAACAATTCAATATACTTTCGAAATTTGATGTCTCAAGTTTTGAAAGGAGAGAATTGATTTTGATGTTGCTTATATAATAAGCTTCCGTAAAAGGATATGACTATATTTTAATTTTAAAAAACGACTTTCAGATCAATAAAAGTCACATTTTCAAATTTGTCAACCCTTACTCACTGTAGACGCTTCATTTTATGAATTAACAAAATTCAAAATACTTGTCAACAACACGACATAATGTATGAAGCGGGTTTTTCAATATGAGCGCTACAATTTTTTTTTTAAATAAAACAATAACGGTTTTGGATATCAATGAAATTCTTTATTCCTGTGAAAGTAGATTCGATGCCATTATGCATGGAACTCGATTTCTTTTGCATGTTCACCACGGCCACCCTTGCAGAAGTCCAGACGCTGAACCCAATTTTCGACGATTTTCAAGTATAAATCGGCTGATACTGCTGCAATTTCACGTTCGATATTCGTACAAAGTTCATCAATCGTCGCTGGTTTGTTGGCACCCGAATTATTTTCAAGTTGTTGCTCAGCCCAATTCAAGAAACATACGACGCTTCTGGTGGTCAAGAGGCTTCAGTTCTTGCGTCAATTTAATCTTGTAAGGATGTAGGCCAAAATCTTTTCGCAAAATTCGCCACAACGACGTCACAGAGATGCCCAACCTTGAGAACGACGCGGACGTGTGAGAGACACATTTGGGCTTTCTGCAACTGAAGCCTATATTCTCGACACTATGGGCACTTTTTTGTCTCACTGGCACGGGAACATTTTGTACTGTGCCTGTGGATTCAAATGTTCCCACTAGACGATCAATTGTTGATCTTCTAAGACGATTATGACGACCATACATTGGACGTAGCGCTCTTAACGTTGAGACCACTGACTCCGAATTTCGGTAGTAAATTTTAATAATTTCAACTCGTTGGTGGCTCGTACATATATCTTTCCATCATGAAATGGCAAACCTTACTGAAGAGAAATGTCAGAAGATTGGGAAGAAATATGGCGTCGCGTTTGCTGTCCCTGTCGCTCTACTTTTGTAGCGTCCCTGTTGAAAAACCCTGCATATCGCTATGCTCCTAAGGTATTGTTTTCGAAGCAATACGTCGCGTTGATCACATAAAGCTACAATCTTTTATTTTACTTTTTTAGCCAGACAAAATTCTACACATAACAAAACTGCTTAATTGACTCAAAAAATCTAATATCCTTTCAACTAAGTTGATCGGTTTAATCCTCTAAACTCGAATAACAAGTTTTTTTGAAAATAATCCCCCATCAAAAGCCCGCTTTTGTCTAACCTCTGGTTGATAATAATTATTTTACCCCATTAATGCAAAGTCCTTTTTTGTTATATAAAAAATATTAAACCAATTGTATGTTTTTTTTTTATAAATTCTTTGCTTAAAAATACACAACAACTACAGCAACAAAAATCAACTAAGGCTCTCAAAAACAGCAAAACATCCTTGCTGATGCTATAAGCTTTTCCTTTTTTTTCTATTTTTTGAATGCATTTTACTTGGTGTTGAAAATATCGGAACATGCAAATATAATCAGATTTTGCCACCCATGGGGCTTGAGAATTGAGCTCGTTTGTGGAATCCGAGGCAAAAGAAATTTATGCGAATAACGGAATGAAATGAAATGCATGTATATGCAAAAACGAACCGTTCTATATTAGCACAGCTCAGCCAAGTCATATTTTGTTGTTGCTTGTATCGTCCTTGTTGCTTGCCATTGTACCATTTGGCAATGGCAGCAGCACTGTTGGATTTGCTTGTTCGAACGGCAGCTTCGTCCGTTGGAAAATCCTCTTTCGCAAACGAAAGTAGTTGTTGGTTATTTTACATACATACCATACATACATATATATTTTGTACGTTGTTATATTTATTTTGTGGAAAATAATTTTCAAAAACGCACTTACCAATTATAATAATTAACACGACGACTCCGATTACACCCATGATTATCATCATCTTAACATTGGCCCACCATTGCTTCCGTTTAAGTTTGCCAGCCTGTTGCTCGAATTGGGATGCACCATGTTCGAGGGCGTCCGCCCTCTCGCCCAATTCAGATAATTTCTGGTCGCGTTCCAGGACTTTTTCAACATTCACTCGCATAATGTCAACAACCTCATCGACTTTAGCTTGGGTTTGTTGCAGGTGCTTTTGGGCCAGATTTGTTTGTTGACTGCTTGATGTTGGTGGAGGAGGAAGTATAGGAAAACTGTTTTAATTATATATTTAAAAAACTTAATACAAAAAGTACATATATGTATATAAATGTAGTAGGTAGGATAAAGCAACATTAACAATATTAGGTACGGTTTAGGGAAGGGGGTTGGGTTTTAATTTTGGAAACTTATGAATTTGGAGAATTGTTTAAGAGATTTGAGAATAACAAAAGTCTCTTGGCAGAATTTTATTAACAGTAAAGTGATGGATGAATGATTTAAATATTATGAAGACATCGACATTGACTTAAAACCAAATCTAATTTTTACGAAGTGAATGAAACGAGTTGAAAGCCAGTACTATAACCAAAAATGTTGATAAGGAATTGTTTATGCTTTTAAAATTATAAAAATTTGAAGTTTTGAAAACCTTACTTAATTATACTTATCTCATGTAAACAAAAAATGATTGGCCTATTTTAACGCTGTATGTAAACATATTAAATATCGGGTGATTTTTTAAGAGCTTGAGAACTTTAAAAAAAAAAAAAAAACGCATAAAATTTGCAAAATCTCATCGATTCTTTATTTGAAACGTTAGATTGGTCCATGACATTTACTTTTTGAAGATAATTTCATTTAAATGTTGACCGCGGCTGCGTCTTAGGTGGTCCATTCGGAAAGTCCAATTTTGGGTAACTTTTTCGAGCATTTCGGCCGGAATAGCCCGAATTTCTTCGGAAATGTTGTCATCCAAAGCTGGAATAGTTGCTGGCTTATTTGTGTAGACTTTAGACTTGACGTAGCCCCACAAAAAATAGTCTAAAGGCGTCAAATCGCATGATCTTGGTGGCCAACTTACCGGTCCATTCCTTGAGATGAATTGTTCTCCGAAGTTTTCCCTCAAAATGGCCATAGAATCGCGAGCTGTGTGGCATGTAGCGCCATCTTGTTGAAACCACATGTCAACCAAGTTCAGTTCTTCCATTTTTGGCAACAAAAAGTTTGTTAGCATTGAACGATAGCGATCGCCATTCACCGTAACGTTGCGTCCAACAGCATCTTTGAAAAAATACGGTCCAATGATTCCACCAGCGTACAAACCACACCAAACAGTGCATTTTTCGGGATGCATGGGCAGTTCTTGAACGGCTTCTGGTTGCTCTTCACTCCAAATGCGGCAATTTTGCTTATTTACGTAGCCATTCAACCAGAAATGAGCCTCATCGCTGAACAAAATTTGTCGATAAAAAACATTTCGAACCGAACACTGATTTTGGTAATAAAATTCAATGATTTGCAAGCGTTGCTCGTTAGTAAGTCTATTCATGATGAAATGTCAAAGCATACTGAGCATCTTTCTCTTTGACACCATGTCTGAAATCCCGCGTGATCTGTCAAATACTAATGCATGAAAATCCTAACCTCAAAAAAATCACCCATTAAAATGTTTGTAAAAATTCATAATTCATCGTCGTCCCTACAACCGATTGAGTTCAAACTTGGAAATTAAGGTTTAAAGCAGATTCGCGTTTTTAAAAGCAAAAATAGGTCCGTTCGCGTACCCTCCTAAAACAGTCCAATTTTACGAAAAAATACGAAATTTAACCAAATCCTGTTCGCGTACTCAAAAATTTCGAAGTTTTCCGTAAAAGAGAGCGCTCACGAGAGAGTAAAATATTTCCCCAACCTACGAATTTTAACCCAAGAAATTTCTTTGGGCTGATTTGTGAAAATTTCAAATTTGATAGAAATTCAAATAAATTGCTCGCTTTTGCTGTCAGTTATAAAATTTAAAAACAAATTTTCAAAGAACAGCAACAAGACAATAATATTGTGTGAAAAATTTGTTGTTTTCCCGTTCGCTTACTTTTTTGTAGTTTTTTTTTTGTGGGAGAATTTTACCCCCACTCTTTAAAATATCTCTTTTTACGAATTTTGGTGCAGAAAGTACGCGAACGGACCTAATATCAGTTAGGATTATTTTTATTAAAAATTCCAAATTAAAATAGGCTTTATAACGGATGTTTTTTTTAGACTTTTAGTTTTCAATCTGGCAATACTTTTTTCGGGGCTGGTCTTTTTGACAGCTGTCACTTCACTTAAGCTCAGTTTGATTGGCTTTTCGTGTTTTGTTTCTTAAAAATTTAAAAATTACCAACAATATTTTGCATATAATGAAATAGTGTGATTTCAAAATCAGTTTTTGTTAACGAGTTTTTAGTCGAAAACCAATTTTTACCAATTTTAGTAGCATTTCTTAAAAATGTTTATTTCTTAAATAAATAAATACAAATGGATGAAAATGAAATGAATTTAAGGTCAATACCTTCCGAACATAATTTTTTACCAAATTTACTATTTTTTGTAATTTTTTTTTTATGAAAAAAAACTGACTGTTTGATTATAATACAAATTTTACTGAATGTCGAAAATTATATTTTCTGTGAGTAAAATTAGTTTGAAGCCAATATTTTTAATTTAAATAAAAAGATATTTGAATCGAAAATCAATTTGTACGAACTTTTAGTAATGCTTTTTTTTAAGGTATTCAGTAACATTTTTCTCAAAATGTTACTGAATGTTGAAAACAATATTTTTTTAAAAAAATAATATTAGTTTAAGGCCAATGTCTCAAATTTTTGAAAAGTTATTTCAGTCGAAAATCAATTTTTACTAACTTTAATTCATTTTTTTGTTTTAGGTATTTATTTTTTGTAAAAAAAAAACTGTCAATTCGATTTTTCTCAAAATTTTACCGAATGTTGAAAACAATATTTCTTATAAGACAAAATAAGTTGGAAGCCATAATCTAAAATTTTCGAAAAGATATTTAAGTCTAAATTCAATTTTTACAAACTTTGAGTATTGTTTTTTTTTATGTTTTTATTTTTTATAAAAAAAAACTATCAACTCGATTTTTCTTAAAATTTTACAAGATGTTGAAAACGTTATTCTTCGTTGCACAAAATTGTTTTGGAGATAAAATCATTTTTTGTTCGTAAAATTTTCGAGGTGACAAATATTTTTTTTTCAGTTTTTTTTTATTTATAAAAAAAACCGTTAAATGGATTTGTTTCCAAATAAAAATATACTTGTTTGGTATCACGTTACAATATATAATATAAAGTTTAATTAAAGTCTCTAGCGTTATTGGTTCGTGAGATATTAAGGGTTAACTAAAATTTTCATATTTTTTTTAAACTGCTATGGTTAAAAAACCACCTTTCTGCATTATTATCTGTATAACAAAATTTATTTGAAGTCGATATCTCTTCTGGTTCTTGAGCTATGGCCGACGAAAAAAATGTCGCGAATGTATGGACGTACGAACGTGCGGACATACGAACGTACGTACACAAACACACGTACGCATAGACATCTTTCTAAAAATCTTTTATTTCGACTCTAGGGGCCTTGAATCGTCGAGAAATGACAAAGTTTTCAATTTGACAAATCGGACCAATAACTGTAACTTCCTATGGGAAGTTAATAAAAGAAACAAAGCCTGGGTAAAATATAACAGGACAAAAGCTGATGAAAATCAATGTCTGAACAACAATTTTCGTAAATTAGATCTCATCGTATTTAAAAAATAGAATTTATAGTTTCATAATGAGTATACGGATCAATATGTTGCAAATTTTGGCGTCCCTCAGGGAAGCCATTTATTTATAATTGACTTTATTTCCTACCAAATTCGTCTCTCCAAATCCCAAGTTAACTTTTAATGAACATTTAAACTACAATGTTAAGAAAACTAATGGGATCCTAGGATTTATAGAGAGATCCGATTGCTATTTCCGTGACCCTTACGTTCTTAAGATTCTCTTTGTTAAATTTGTAAAACCTATACTTGAATATAGTTGTTTAGTGTGTTAACCTTACTTTTACATTCATATAACAAGACTTGAAGTAGTTCATAGAAGATTTATACTTTTTTGCTCTCGTGGTCACATGAACATAAACATGCCCTTTACTCCTAAAAGTTCGCTTTAATAAACCTTCCAACACTCACCAGTCATAGAAAGTTTTTGCAATTTTGTTTAATGGTAGGAATTATTAATGGGTCAATATCATCTTCCAGCTTAAAATATCTAATTTAGATTATAAGTATTATGTATAAGTTTAGAAACATCACCCTAGTCAAAAACAATGTTTAAAGAAAGTCAAGATCTGGAACTCAAACAAAACTTTGATTAGTCACAACTTGAAGTAAGGATCTTAATAAGTTTTAAGTTTATTTCCTAAAATTTCAAAACCATCAATTCTCCCTTTGTGCTAATGATTAAAAAGTAACTTCTTATTTCTGCGCAGAAGTTCCACATACGCGCCACAGGTGCTGTTTTAAGATTTTGAATTTAATCCAAAAATAGACATCAATTAGAAATAAGATCTTTACTGAAATATTACTTTTAATACAAAATAAACTTCGAAAGATTTGTGATCAACTAACGGTCAATTTATTGATAACATTTTATCATTTATTCTAAATTTTTCAAATTAATTCTTTCATAAAATGTTTGAATATTTGTCCTCTTTTTACAATTATTCGAATCTTAAATTCAATATTTCAGTTTTCCAAAATTTTAACAATAAGATTTTTAAACATTTTCAAATTTGGTTCTTTTACACCTTTTTATGAGAGTTATTAAGACTAGTTACAGCACCAATTTAGGCTCTTACTTACTTACTTAAGGTGGCGCTACAGTCCTGTGTGAACTAGGGCCTCACCCAACAAACTTCTCCATCTAGCTCGGTCCCTAGCTAGATGTCTCCAGTTTCGCGCTCCAAGTTGGGTGAGGTCACTTTCCACTTGTGCGCGCCACCTGATCCGCGGTCTTCCTCTACTGCGTTGTCATGTGGGTGTGGATTCAAAGACTTTACGGGCCGGAGCATTGGTTTTCATGCGCTCTACGTGACCCAGCCATCTTAGTCGTTGGACTTTTACCCTTCTTCTCCTCCACTCCCCTTCGATGCATACGGGACCGTAGATCACACGAAGAACTTTTCTCTCAAAACGACCCAAGGTGCTTTCATTCGCTTTTGTCATAGTCCATGCTTCTGCACCGTATAGCAGGACGGGGATGATAAGGGTCTTATATAGCGACACTTTGGTCCTTAGAGAGAGGACTTTTCCACTCAAATGCTTTCTTAGCCCAAAGAAACAGCGGTTAGCAAGAGTTATTCTTCGTTTGATATCAGCGCTGGTGTTGTTTTCTGCGTTTACAGCGGAGCCTAGGTAGACGAAGTCCTTGACTACCTCAAAGTTACGTCTGTCGATGGTGACGTTTTGACTAAGACGTCGCGCGTCGGTGTTGTAGGTCCTTTATTGACGACAGCATGTACTTTGTTTTGCCTCATTAACCGTTAAACCCATTTTTGCCACCTCTGCCTCAATACTCACAAAAGCCCCATTGACATCACGCTGAGTTCTTCCGATTATGTCAATGTCATCAATCAGCATTATGCTAGTAATTGGACAGACTTTTGAAAGACAGTGCCTCTGGTGTTGACGTGTGAGCTCTATAGGCTCTTACTAACTCAAAAAAATAGTTGAATCAAATTAAAAGACATTTAGGTGTAAAACAAGTTTTTATGGTTAGCTGAATCAAGTCGAACATTTAACGTCTATTTAATATTCTTTCAATATTTTATACCTTCCCCAGTCTCAACTTTATTGACTAGAACAAATTTGACAAGTTAGGTCATCATTTCCTAAATAAACATTCATTAAATTTAATTGAACATTTTAATAAGTATGTATAAGAAATTCCTAAGGTCCTTCCAATTCTACTTATAAGTATTTTGCTAGCTTTGCTCAAACTCAATCAAACACATTTGACGAAAACTAGAAAATAACCCTTATTTATGAATATACATTGAAATATGTACGTACAATATTATATTAAATCACTTTCAGAAATACACGTAATCAAATTAATACAATAAATTTATACGAGCATCAATTTGGAAATATTTTACCAAAACACGAATAGAATTCATTATTCACATAAAAACAACCTAAACATAACATAAATAACGTATGTCCTTTACATGTCAAATATAATGTGCAAACAGTTATCAAGCATATCACTCACTGTGTGTGTGTGTGTTTAGTTTATGTGAGTGTTTGTGTTAAAAGGATATGTAAACAAACATTTCATATATTCTGACATTTTGATAAGTTTATACCAATCAGGATTGTGACCTAAAAGGATATTTTGTTGATGCCGATAAGTGACATCTGCAAGTGAAACACTTTTGCAGGCAATCAAACTCAATTACACACAAGTTTCGAGCTCAGCAAAAAAGCGTTCATACAAGGACTCGAACATATGGATATGGAACAGAAGCTATTTTTTTTTATAAAGGTCTTCGGTGCTGATTTTCAAGAAAGGACATAGAAACTTCAAGAGGTGGTGAGATGGGATTCTTTCATAGAAACAGAATAGAAAAGGTAAAAGAAAACACAGTAATAAAAACCACACAAAAAAATCAGACAGTTCCTTGATGTTCCATTAACAAAAAAACTAAACTTAACCTCATCTTCAACGATATAAACAATAAAATGAAGTTAAACTACTGGTTTTTTGGTTTTATATGGAGAACGAGTATAAAAAGATACAATATCTTTGTTTTGTATCTGCAAACAAAAAAGACAAAAACACACGAAGAACTTAACCAAGAGAAAGAGAAAAAAAGATATAACAGAGCATATCAAAAGTAATTAAGTGCATTCAAGGGGATAAGCAATTTTCTTTGGTTAGATAGGTAAATACATGAGTATCTGCAACGAGCTGTGGAAAGAACAAAATTGTCAAAGATATTTTCGAAAAGTTTTTCGCCTCAGTTAATTTCTAAATGAAAGGTACAAAAAAAAAACATCACAGATGCCAAAAACATATATCCCAGCTTATATACATAAGTATTTTAATGCACAATATCATCATACTCGTATAAAAGAAAATATATACCAACAGAAGAACCAGAAACCATCAACTTTAGCAATAAAGGAATTAAGTTTAATGCATCAGATAATTAGAATTTTGTTGATAATTTAATTCCTACCAGGATAAATTTTGAGGAATATTTTGTTTAACGAATTCAAAAGCTAAATAATTTTGTTGGAAGAAATTACATTTTTAGTGATTTTGAGAATTAACACTGTGAAAACTGCAAGAGCTTCCATTCGGTGTTTTTTGTTTGAAAAAATAAATTAAGTATTTCGAGTGCTTGAATCTTTCTTTTGTCTATAGGGATATTCAAATGACTCACAGACAACAAATGAGACAAAATTTGTATGTTCAGGCAACATAAGGGACTTTATCTGCAGTCAACTGTATTCTTTGAACTTACATTTTGACCAAGGCAACAAGTTAGTTTTTCAAGTGTCATAAATTTCAAACTCGGAACTTTACTTCACAAACCTCTATCTTCTGCTGATCGTGGAAAAACATTAGCGTCTACAAAACACACCGTAAGCAAGCTTTCAACTCCATCACGACTTGTATTTTGTATTGTAAAGAAATATTACTTATTCCTTCTCAAATCTGACAAGGAATCTCCTTTTACACAAAAAATTAAATGGAATTGTGCAGAAAATAAATAAATTACACAGTAATAAAGTTCAGCTTTCAGTTAAATTGAAAAGCGTGATCAGCTGTCATTTTGACATAAGTATAGTTGATTTGATAGTAAGGGAGATTTTTCTTGACTTTTCAGTAAACTTTCCAATAAAATTGCCTTAATTGGAAGGCAATTTTTTGGCAGCTGGCCAATCAGATACTAAAAACTTGCCTTAACTTCAAATCTCTTATGTCGCCTGAACCTTCCCAAACACAAGCCAACAAAAATCAAAAATAAAAAAGAGGCTGGGATGCGACCCACACTGATAACTTCCCATCCCGTCTGTTGATTTGTCTTGCTTAAAAGTTTGTCTATACATATGTATCAATTTGTACCAAATTTGCGTAATATTGTTTGTAGATTTTATTTTTTTATGAAAAAACACTGTTGAATTTTTATAAAAAAACAAGCAAAACGTTTTGTATAAAAAAGCATTTTTTTAATGAAGCATGAAGTTTTATTATTATTTTCGACACATCATGTTGCTTACTTAAAAAAAAAACAGAGTTTTCCTGATATACTGGCTATTTATAAGGTTTAAATTTTTATTAACAGACACACACTGTTATGATACAGTTTGTTAATCAATTTAAAGCTTTCTCATAAACTATATTTTTTGTTTTGTTTTGTGGTGCGTAAATAAACAAAGAAGACGGTTTTCCGACATGCGAACACGCGACGTTTAATTGTCCATGCGCGAAACAGGAAACTCCAAGTTGATTCCGCAAAATTCTAAAGACTGTCCTTGCGATTTATTTATTGTCATCGCAAAGGCCAGACGTACTGGAAATTGTAAGCGTTTAAAATCGAATGGTAAATCCGTTGGAATCATCGGTATTCGCGGAATCAAGACATCTTCTTCTTTGTATTTTCCTTTTATGATTGTTGCCTCAATGACGTTATTCATCAGCTTTTTCACAGCCAGTCTTGTTCTATTGCATAGTCGAGGTTGATTAATGTTACGCAGCATGATGACAACTGATCCTACTTTTAACTGCAAATTGTGAGGTGGTAATCCAGGCAATTCCAGTGAATTTAAAAACTGCGTGGGATAGTTGACTACGTCATCCTGGTTCATAACGGTGTCGACTGATTTGAAGGAAATCAACCGTCCTGGACGAAAATTCTGAATGGTCGCATTGAGATTCTCGACATCTTTATTTTTTGATGCCAATATTGCTCGTTCACCCAGCCAATTATGGTTATTGAACTTTTGCGCTGTATCTGGGAAAACACGCTGAATAAGCTCCTCCTTTGAATCTGTGATGTGACAGAAATCTGTGGGTAATGTGATGAATCCGGTAAAGGTGTCCATTGCAACTTTATTATTTCCAATATCTAACAACTGCTTCGCAAACACATTTGCAGTTTCATCATGTTGCAAAAATACTCGCATGTTAGTTGTTAATTGGAGTGTCTTTACGTACTGCCACAAATTCGATGATTTTAGGTATATGCATTTAGTTCATCAGCAACAGTTGATCGGGTAATAACTGGAAGAGTCTGACGAAAATCACCTGACAACAGAATCATGGCCCCACCAAAAATATTTAGGTTGTCACGAAGATCTTTCAATGTTCTGTCCAGCGCCTCCAGTGACCTCTTATGGGCCATTGTGCATTCATCCCAAACAATTAATTTGCATACCTGTAGGATCTTGGACATTGCGCTATTTTTTGGCGATGTTGCAAATTGGTGTTTCGGTGATGACAAAAATTATGGTTGTGTTCAGAAACTTAATTTGTGACAAAACTTAAGATTTATTAAACTTAAAAAAATAATTTGATACAGTTACAACTGAAGTTAGCTAAAATTAATTTTCGCGAAGCCGACCAAATTATTTGGAAATCAGTACTACTTATAGTTTATTACATTTTTTGTCGCGTTCGCGATTCACTTTTGTTTATTTAAGAACGCGACATTAGATCCTCCAAAGCGCACGCGAAGACTATTTTCATAGATATGATTGAATTTGAACAATTATGCAGCGGTAATAAATTGCAAATTGACTCTTTGACGTTAGGAACACACTTAAATTGCTTAGACAACAGTGATGGATTATAATTTAATATGAACTTTATTGAATAGCAATAAAGTTCAAATTGACTCTAGAAAACGTTTGTATGTGAAATAGAAAAGAACTGTTTTTAGGGTTTTCTCGGAAATTATTCGATTTGTTCTCGCCTTTTAAACCTTCCCTAGACTTTCACGATCATTTCAAGACTAAGATAAGATAAATCCGTTCAGCCGTTCTCGAGTTTTAGTGAGACTAACGAACAGCAATTCATTTTTATATACATATATAGATTACTGAATATCGAAAACAATATTTTCTGTGAAATTAAATAAGTTTCAATCCAATATTTTTAATTTTTGAAAAGCTATTTGAGTCGAAAGTTACCAAGTACCAAGTTTTAGTTTTGTTTTTTTTTTTAAGGTTTTTATTTTTTTTAAGAAAACTGTCAATTCGATTTTTCCCAAAATTTTATCGAATGTTGAACACAATATTTCTTATAAAATAAAATTAGTTTGAAGCCAATATCTCAAAGTTTTGAAAAGATATTTACGTCGAAAAACAATTTTTACCAACTTTTATAATTTTTATTTTTTAGGTTTTTATTTTTTGTAAAAAAACTATCAATTCAATTTTTCTCACAATGTTTCCTAATGTTGAAAACAATATTTCTTATAAGTTAAAATTAGTTAAAAGCCATTATCTAAAAGTTTTGAAAAGATATTTGAGTCGAAAATCAATTTTTACCAACTTTTATGCATTTTTTTAGGTTTTTATTTTTTTATAAAAAAAAAAACTGTCAATTCGATTTTTCTCAAAATTTTATCAGATGTCAAAAACATAATTCTTCGTTGCACAAAATTGTTTTGGAGATGGAATCATATTTTAGTCGTAAAACTTTCGAGGAGAAACATTTTTTTTCAGTTTTTTTTATTTAAAAAAAAACCGTTAATTGGATTTTTTTCCAAAAATATACTTGTTTTATATCACATTGCAATATATAATAAGTCTCTAGCGTTATTGGTTCATGAGATATTTAGGGTTAACCAAAATTTTCACCTATTTTTTAAACTGCTATGGTAAAAAAAACACCCACGCAATTTTCTTGAGAGCCCTTTCTGCATCTTTCTGCTTATTATCTGTATAACAAAATTTATTTGAAGTCGATATCTCTTATGATTCTTGAGCTATGGACGACGAACGTACAGACGCATGGACGTACGAACGTACGTACACACGCACGCACAGACATCTTTCTAAAAATCTTTTATTTCGACTAGGGACCTTGAAACGTCGAGAAATGTCAAAATTTTCAATTCGACAAATCGGACCCATTACATTAACTTCCTTTGGGAAGTTAATAAAATCCACCCGTCAAATCCGTTGATGTAAGATGCTTTTCACGTTATTTAATAGAACTTGAAAATGATTCTTTTATCTTAGATTCTTTTATCTTAGGACAACTTCTAAATATTCCAAAGACAACATCATAATGTGTCAAGAGCACCGGAAAAAGAACCAAACCCAACGAAAGTATTTTGTACGTCAGATCCGTTGACGTTAAATTTCCAAAGCAATTCCAAATTTCATTTGTTTTAAATATTTGTATTGTCCTTTCATTTAGCGTTGCTTGTAATTCTTTGGCAGCGGTCAAACACTTATCCATCGAATCCGTCAAATTTAACGAACTCGTTATTTTAAAGAACATGAAATGAACTTGTATTTCATTTTTGTTAAACGTTAAAAGAAACGTACAAAATGCATAAATAAGTTATTCTAATACTAATATCCATAACATGCGCCGTATTTGACACGCCTACTTTTTTTATGAAACGATGAAAGGGCCTTTTTATGCACGTCCACTTTATTTAAAACGAACAAAATTTAAAACCAGAAAATTTGTGATTTTAATTTATTCGATCACTATCTTTCCTTGTAAAGGGTGGTTAAATTTTAAGAGCTCTTTTTATTATGATAATATTGGTATGGTTCAATTATGTATGGAACAAAATATCAGCCAAATGGCCTTCGCGACTTCGGCAGCACACCTCCATCCGAATGGTCCAAATTTTCGATGACTGTGAGGTCCTTTAGCTCTTGAATTGTTGCTGGTTTATCGACGAACCAAATAACCCCTAACAAAGAAGTCCAACGGTGCCAAATCAAATGATCTTGGCGGCTAATTAACATCGTCACAACGTGAGATAACACAGTCATGGAGTTTGTCACGCAAAAGAGCCATTGTTTCGTTAGCTGTGTGGCAAGTGGCACCGTCCTGTTAAAACCACATATCATATGTACATATCCATATCTTCCAATTCGGGCCATACAAAGTTCGTTATCACCATAATTCAAAGTTACTGCCTTACCGACCCCACTTTGGAAAAAATACGGCCCATAAACCGCACCAAACAGTCACTCTTTGTGGGTTCGTGGTTTTTTCGACAATCGCTTTTGGATTATCATTTCCACAAATGCGGTAATTCTGCTTATTGACGAATCCACTGAGGTGAAAATGTGCCTCATCACTAAAGATGATTTTCTTCGAAAATTGATCATCCGCACTGTTGCCATTTCTTGCCACCATTCTGACCATTAACGACGAACGCTTGAAATGGTCAAGAAGTTTTAGTTATTGAGTGAATTGCACCTTGTAAGCGTGTAAATGCAACTCTTTATGCATAATGTTAACACATTTGAAATATTAAATTGACCAAAAAAACCACGAAGTGCGCCATATGCATTTTGATTTGAATGCCCATTTTCATAATAAGCCCGAATAACTTTAAAGCTTCGCTTAATTGCGTATCTTTCTATGGTTCAAATTGAATTAATCTGAAATTGAGAAATGTCAAATGAAATGCAGAAAAAAGCTTGACGTCACGGTGGGGTTTACATTCAACATAAGACCTTAAAATTTAACTACCCTTTACATACAAAATAAAAAGCATTAATTCAATCTGTCAAAAAAATGAGCTGATTTTTTTGTCTCATCCTCCAATTGGTAATTTTCCCGCAATAAATTGATCGAATTTGTATGCGTTCCATAATTTCCTGTCATTTCTTTTTTCTAAAATGTCATTAAAAAGAAAAAACTGTTGATTAATTATCATAAACTTTAAATACAGGACATGTTCTTCCCACTGCCACGCCCACTTTTTCTTAATTCAATTGTTTCTTATATCTAACTTATCCTTATTATTATAATTATGGAACGGAATAAGTAACGCAATATTATACCTATACAAAAGTTACAATTTTCTTTAAATGTGCAGCACTTATCATAATTAAGAGTTGCCAGAGTTTTTTTTGTCAAACAATTTTTTCCATTATTTTAAAATACGTCCTGAAATAGAAAATGCATATCCCTTTTTTAAGAATAACCCTAATTAACATTCCACATGAATGGCAAAATGGCAACCAATCCAACTGGAACATACCAAGCAGTAGTACATCCACATACATAGAATAAACATCATTTGACTTTCTCATTACACGCACATATCATTCTTGACAGGAGAGCTTCGGGAAATACTAAAATACATATAGATGAACTCCTGTAGAGAATATATGTACAGTACATACAACAAAAACATTCTTCTACTTGTATTTTATTTGTTTGTATATTAAATCTCTCGCACGTAGCACGACACGTTCACATATAGAGATGTCAAGTAGAATGACAGATTGACATTAAGGAATACCGACATGTCACATTGCACATTGCACAAAAATGTTAGACATGAGAGAGCAGCTTAACTGAACCATAGCATTGCATTGGATGATGCGAGCCGAGTGTATATCTACCTTTAATATTGTTCGTTATGTGAACCATCAAGAACAGTACAAACTTTTACACTTTGTCAGTTTCCTAAATATAATCGAATGGTCTTATGAAAATTCAGACAAGACAGACTCTCTCTCTGTGTTTTAAGCTTAAGAATAAGAATATACAACAAGAATTGTGTTTGCAGTTTAAACATACACAAAAATATGTATAGTTGTTAAATCTTTTGTGTTTGCAACCAAAAGAGAAGACTCTACATATTCGTATATCTCTGTTGCAATTGCAATTAACAAAGATGTCAGGATTTTATCCTGATGATAGATGAAATTTTGTGGAATATTGTGTTCTTATCATTATTATATAAAAATATATATTTATATACCTAGAAAAAAGAAGATATATGCTTGTATGTTGTAAATCCTAAGTGATTAGGATTGTTTATTGTATTATCAAAAATTTAAGAAAGCCAATGAAAATAGTTTTCATCATATTGAAAATGGGTTTTCATTAAGATTATTGTTTTCTTCATTTATAGAAAACATAATATCCTTACGTTTGAAATCTCTATATCTTAAGGGTAAATTCAGAAGCGTTATGAGACTTATTTAAAGTGACTTTGAAATAATAAAATATCGATAAAGACAAGATTTGCCTTTAGTCACTTTGAAGACGTCGTCGTCATAGAGTTTTATTATTATTATTATTGTTATCTTTATTTTTTCTTCACAAAAATACAGGCTCAATTACATTTTAAAGATTTACAAGCATGGCTATTAAGCCGTCTGCCGGTTATATCTAAATTTTAAACATTGAGAGAGAAGTTATTTTTAGCTGTTATATAATAAAAATTAACAATTTACAAAATAAATTAAGATTAAGATACTGATTATGATTAAGTATGCCAGATTGAACGATTTAATTGATTTAATAATAACAAATGTTACAGGCTTTTAGTTTAGCGAAAACAAAAACTACTAACATATATAATCTTGAAATAAATATTAGTTTGGTATAGTTGAGCTTATTGGTAACTTTTTAGGTTTTAATCATTGATATTTAGATACATCAAAAAGTGAAGAGCAGTAAAAGACTTTCAATATCAACAGTGAAACGGGCTTTTAGTTTAGCTAAAACAAAATTATATTAGACTGAACATTACATTAGAGGTCCACGAATGAATTTCTATACGCAACAGCTTCAGAGAAAAAACAGATAAGAAGTTTCCAACCACCCTCACCATTCAAAACTGCAAGACAGTCCTCAAACGAAAGGAAGCTCTTATTGAAATATATAGAAACGCCGGATCTCTTGTAAGATCGGACATAACGCTAGGAAGTGGAAAACATTTTCCATTTGATTGAGGTTACATAATGTACAGTTAGGGTTTATATCATTTCTGTGAGGTCTATAGTTAAGCTCAAGCATCTCCGTGCGAACCTTAAATATCAGACTTATCTCAACAAAAGTGAACTCGGTTCGAAAATAATTTGCTTCCCCCAAAGAGAAATTAAGTTTACTGTATAATGATTTAGATCGGGACTCCCTTGCCCGATTGAGAAATGTCTGAAAAATGTTGTCATCTATAACAAAAATACAATCGTAAAGTTCATTCCTCCACGAATCTAGATTATCCAAACAAAACGTCAAAGGAAAGTTATGTTCTGAGGCCAACTCACTCCAATCTTTAAAAGGTGTGCATCTGCAGCGTAACGCTGTTAGGAGAATCCTTTTCTGCAAATTGTTGTTAGATCTTTGCATGACTTTGATTATATAGTCTGCATTCGCTTTTAGATTCTTTAAAAAAATTGGTGGTAGTTCCGACTCAACGTGTATGGCATAATTGGGGGTATTAGATGGGAATCTAAAGATTCGCTTGAAGAAATATCTTTGGATAGTTTCTATTTCGTCTAATTGCATGTAGCCATAAACTTCATTTCCATTCAAAGGCAGCTTTTAACGGTTGCATCAAACACTTTAATTTTCGAAGCCGGATCTATATTTTTGTTATTGAAAAAGTTTGACCACATACAGTTAATAGCTGCTTTTGCTGCGGTCAATTTATCTCTTATATGTCTTCGAAAGTTCAGATTGTGTGTTATTGTGAAACCTAGATATTTGAATTCCTTCACTACTTCTATATTTGAACCGCTCAAGTTCCAAGAACGGTCATTACGTGCACTGCGATTATGGTGTCTGAATATAATTATCTTAGACTTCGCAGTATTTATTTGAAGGTCCCACAAATCACAATATTGTTTTAACTTGTTAATTTGGAGTTGAAGCGTCACCGGATTATCAGTTAAAATAACAAGGTCATCCGCATAAAGGATCACCTTGATAACTAGATCACCAAAAACAACACCACCTGGTATATTATCTTCAATGTCATTTATAAAAAGCGCGAAAACCAAAGGACTCAAAATGCAACCCTGTGGGACACCTGTTTCTGACCTAAATTGTTTCGACGTGTTCATGCCATTTTTAACCACAGCAGTCGTATTTGAGAGAAGTTGCTCATAAATTTTTATAAATTTTGTTGATAAACCGATACATGAAAGTTTAAATAATAATGAGCTTCGGTTGATGGTATCGAAGGCTGCTTTAAAATCAACGAAAAGATTTCAACATAAAGATTTGTTTTCTTCTCTATAAAGCGTCTAGCAACACTAGTGAGAGTAAAGATTTGGTCAACTGTGGAGAGATTAGCACGAAACCCAGCTTGGAAACAGCTTATTTTATTATTTCTTTCAGCCCAACTAGCAAGTCTTAGGTAAAGAATTTGAGTGAATAGCTTCCGCAGTGAACTAAGGACAGAAATTCCCCTGTAGTTTTCAGGAAGTTTTGGGTCACCCTTTTTAAAAATTGCAGAGATGGATGAAGACCGGAAAGAATTTGGGATATCTTCCTTGTCAAAAATTCTGTTAAACAAAACTAAAATATGTTTAAGAAATTGTGAGCTGGCATTTTTGTAAAACTCAGCCGGAATGCCATCTAAACCCGGAGCTTTGCTGTCTTTCATTTTATTTAATGCAATAAGCAGTTCATGCATGGAGAATGGAGCATCTAACTCTTCAATAGCAAAGCTTATAGATATTTGATTTGGATCCGCCAGTAGAAGTGTTTCGAAATACGATGCCATTTGATCGGCACTAATGCAAATAACAGGCGACTTATTGCGCCCACTTAGAATACGTACATTATTCCAAAACACTCTAGGATCTCTGCTCTGTACAAGATTTAATGCAGAGTTGTTGAGAAAAAGTTGTTTTTTACGGCTGCATAGATTTTTAAACGCTTTATTTGACTGCAAATACAAGGATTTGAAAGCCAAATTATTCGTTTTCCTAAAAAGTTTCAAAAACTTGAAAGATTTTTCTCTACTTCTCCTACATTCCTCGTCATACCAACTAGATTTAAAAACGCTTCCTCTATTATTTGAAATCTGTTGCTTCGTCAATTGTGTTTATAGCCTGATTTGTGATATTAATTGAATGCTGGTTTAAGTTTCTCTTATAAACATCCGATTTATTTCTAATCCAACGTAGTTTGTTGCAACCATTTACATTTCGACGTCGGATATTGCATTCTTGGGTTTTGAACTCACACGACACACAAATGGGGAGGTGAGTTGAATAATTAGCCGGTAAAACCTCGAAATCTTTCACAATGTCAAGCCAATCCCCTTTGACTAAGCAGTAATCGATTACAGAGCAACCTTGATTGGAAATAAACGTAAAATTGCCAGCACTATCACTTATGGAGGTCCCATTCAAGATAAAAAACCCAAAATCCTCAATCAAATCCATCAGGCATTTTCCATTTAAATTTGTACATTCATCTAAAGATCCCCTTTTGAATGAAAACTTGTCCACGTTTATAAAAGGAGAGTTTTGGAAATCCCTATCCGACTGTTTAAATCTCCAATTATTAAAATGTTGTCATTATTTTGGTTTAGTAGAAAGTCTTGCAAATTTTCAAAGTCACTTTTCCAATTACTGAAATTCAGGTACAAAGGAACTATTAGATAATGTTTCGCGTCAATGACACATTCTATTATAATTAGGTTTTCGCTAATTTTGAAATTGATATTTTTTGTTAAAAAGTTGTTTTTTATACCGCATAGAATACCACCGCTAGCTCTACCAAGTCTATTATTTCTAATAGCTGGCAACCATCGAAGATCGAAACCTTCAAAATACTTAAGATAACTCTTTACCCTCTTCCACAAATGTTTCCAATAATATAAATATGTCATAACTTAAAACTAATTTAAAAAAATCTGGCATTAATAATTTGTTTTTAAGTCCAGTAACATTATAGCAAAAAATATTTAAATTAAACAAATTAAAATTAGTTTCATGGCAGACGGCAACTCTATCCTACGTTGAATGATGATGTTGGCTCAACCTCGGACCCGAACCATGTTCATTGTTCATAAAGTGGCTCACAGATGGCTGTTGCAACGCAATGGAGTTATTTTTATGAACTCTGACGTTTATGTTGTCAAAAAAACACATTGAGTCCTCACCAAAAGTTGTTTTAATAAATGACAGTTCATCACTTGTTGCTATTTTCAACCCTCGTAACGAATCATGGGAAAACGAATAATCTGCTATTCTTAATTTCGATCCTCTGATTAGAATTTTTACATTCGAGTTCCTTTCCAAAAGTTTTGTTTTCAAATCGAAAAGTGCTCTCCTTTTTTTCCGATAAAGAAAAGATTGCTCTCGATGTACCACAACGCCAGTACCTTTAAGCTTCGGTGCAGATTTTACAATTTTCTTCGCAGTGATCTTGTCAGTGAAGTTCAGCACCATGGTGGTTTTGTTGTTGTGTCGATTTACAAGCTCTTGCGTTTTTTCATAAGACAGTTCTGCATTTGCATCTAGATCGAGAAGGCTAAGACAAGTTTGTTTTGCTAGATAATCCTTGTCTGTTTTCTCGTTTGGCGGCAAATGCAATACAACAGTATTTTCGTTAGATTTTTCGTGTAGAATTTCCAGCTGTCTCTCGAGTGCTTCGCAATAGTTCTCAACAACGGCCAAACGTCCCGTAAGCTGCTCCTTTTGGGACCGCAACAGCTGTATTTCAGCGGAGATGGCAGAAATGTCGGACTTAGTGGCAATATTTTTTAGATGCTCAACCAGGCAACCATCGACAATGGATTTTAAGTCATTCGCTTGCATGTTGGTTTTATTATGCAGTAAAAAGTGTTTATGCAGTGTAGATTTTTTGCTTGATGGGGACTTAGATGGAGATATTTCCCCCAACTTTCTCTTCGATTGCATAAAGTTAGACACATACACACAAAATATGGCTACCTTTTGTGTAAAGTTTAAGATTTGATTAAATCGTACCTTTTGGGTGACTCTATAATTAGGGTTCCACTTTTGCGGGCGAAGTTTAACTTAAAATTTTTTTAAATTATTTTTTTAAGTGTTAATATTAATTTGTATTACTCAAAATTCAAAATTTTAAAATAAATAAACTAGAGCACTTAAAAAGCTTGACTTTCACTTCTCTCTCTCTCTCCTTTCAAATTTTTATTCCAAAGAACTTTCCTCAAATTGAATTTTAGTTCTCCAAAACTAATAATCGTCTCAAGACAATTCGTAATACCTTTTCTTTAAACGTCAAACAAACACTTCTCAATTAAAATCACTTGAAAAAGTGGTCAGAAGCGTTTTTGTCCGATTACCTTACAGCAGATTCGCAGTGTCATATCAAATATCGCTTCACTATACGCAAGTGGATAGGATTACGGGTGATTATACAAAAGTTGGGTAACTTTTGAGGATATTTTGTTTACGATAGTTTTTGAATCAAACTTCTATAAATTCGGGTGTATATGATAGCTAATCTAATTAATATATTGTTCCCAATCGGGCCATTCACTTTATTGAGTACATTGTAAGATATTTAAAAATTAAAATAAAATTAAAAAAATTAAAATAATTTTTAATATGTAATACTAGGAGAAAATACTATATCAGTTTTCAAAACAGACTTTCGTCATTTAACGTAACGCTATTCACTTATCTTTTACTACTTTTACATAGTTTTACTTAATATTTCCAAGTAATCAATCAAAAAATATAAACAAAATCTAACAATATTCATCTTAAAAGTACTAATTATCATAAAATGAAGAACAATAACAATTTACATGACACAGGACTGACGCCATAGGACTGACGAAAAAGACGAAATTTGAGATTATAATCTGGACTAATGTTTTTTTTTGTAATTTCAAATATCAACAAACTACATTTTAACAAATCAAAGTCTAATACTAATAAATAAAAATAAACTTTAGATTAACAAAAAAATAACGACTCACCATAAAACTGACGTGTTGACTGGCTTAGCACGTGTACAGACAACACACATAACCCAAACTCTCTTACAGATATGACGTGCAACCCGCAACTAACTTCATTACCAACATTAAAATTCAAAGTGGGATTTGACAGTGAGTCGGCGATATTTCGCACGAATTTCAAATTTAAATAACACACAAGGGACTGACGAATGAAACTGAACACAAAATTTCTTATTTTTTTAAATAAAGTGGAGAACACTGCATTATGAAAGTTGTAGTATATATTAAACTATATACATCGCAGATTGTGTTAAATTAATAAGTTTTCTCAAATCAATGATAATGTTTAATAGACAGTCACTTACTGGTTGGTTTTCAGGGTTGTGACATGCCAGAGGACTGACTTTTTAAGAACTAATTGTGTTTTTTTTAATAACTTGTATTCAAAATAAAGAACTGAAATTGGGTGACTAAATAAAGGTCTTTCCATTGTTTTAAAATAAATTGTAATCTCAATAAAATATAATAAGACTTTGTATAGATATGTATATTGGTTGATGACATCGAGTTACCCAACTTTTGTATAATCACCCATATGTAAACATGTTTCTATAGCATTCAAACGTTTCTCGTACCGCATCATTAACGTTTTTTATATGGGGCTTTGGAAATGCCGTGTTTACGTGAATTATCCTCAAATTCTAGGCATTAAAACTTAATATTACTCAAGTCATGGCCTAGATACGATAAATGTTCAAAATAGTGGTTCAAGAGACTTTAAGTTCTTTTTTTTTTCACATTCTAAATTTTTAATGAAATCAATTCCTCATCAAAAAGGTATCGCTGCATGTTTTATTAAGCTTTACTTTCAAGACCGAAACATGAATGAACTTCAATAACCTACAACAATTCTCCATGAACACAATTTTTAACTTCAGCAAAAATATCATTAAATTATGTATTTTTTTTTTTTTAATTTGTAAAATTTGTTGCAGTACAATATTCTGGTACTTAAAAGAAATTTCCCAACAAAATAAAATAAAAAAGAGGCTGGGATGCGACACACACTTATAACTTCCCATCCCACCTGTCCATTTGTCTTGCTTAAAACGTTTGTAGGTTTTCGTGTTTTATTTAAAAAGTTGTTATATCGAGAACCGAACATCAATTATTACCAAATTTGAGTGCTATTTTTTGTAGATTTTATTTTTTTTTTTAAACGGACTGTTGGATTTTTATACAAAAAGATTGCTGGATGTCGAAAACAATATTTTCTGTGAAATAAAATAAGTTTGAAGCCAATATGTTTAATTTTTGAAAAGATATTTAGTCGAAAGTAAATTTTTACAAAGTTTTAGTACTGTTTTTTAGGTTTTTATTTTTTGTAAAAAAAAAACTGTCCATTCGATTTTTTTCAAAATTTTACTGATTGTCGAAAACAATATTTTTTATAAAATAAAATTAGTTTAAAGCCAATACCTCACTTTTCTGAAAAGATATTTGAGTCGAAAGTCAATTTTATACCAATTTTGAGTAATGTTTTTGTTAGGTTTTTATTTTTTATAAAAAAAACTGTCAATTTGATTTTCCTCAAAATTTTACCGTTATTTTTGTTGCATAAAATTATTTTGGAGATAAAAAATCATTTTTTGTCCGTAAAATTTTTGAGGTGAAAAATATTTTTTTTTCAGTTTTTTTTTTTGATTTATAAAAAACCCTTAATTGGATTTTTTGCCAAAAATATATTTGTTTGGTATCACGTTAAAATATATAATGTAAAATTTAATTCAAGTCTCTAGTGTTATTGGTTCGTGAGATATTTAGGTTTAACCAAAATTGGCGCACTTTTTTTTAAATTGATATGGTAAAAAAACCACCCACTCAATTTTTTTTTGAGAATCCTTTTTGCATCTTTCTGCATTATTATCTGTATAACAAAATTTATTTGGAGTCGATATCTCTACTGGTTATTGAGCTATGGATGACGAAAAAAACCCGCGAACGTACAGACGTACGAACGTACTTATACACACGCACGCACAGACATTTCTCTAAAACGTCGAGTAATGTAAAAATTAATTCCACAAACCAGATCGATTACAATAACTTCCTATGGGAAGTTAATAAACTAGGTGGCGCCACAGTCCGCAGAGAATCCTGACCTAGTGACTTACAACTCTCAACCATTTCTGTGCACGAGTGATGTTCTCAGGGATGAAGGGGACATACAGTTTTAAGCCGAATCCGAACTGTTTATTTGAGAAAGCCCTTTTCATGACAAGAATTACTCTTTGATGATTTGTCAATTCCTCGAAAGAGGCAGGACCCGTGAAAACAACTTAGATGGCACAGGCAGGGGTCGTTGAACCCCGCACTAACCATCACGCCACGTTACAAAAAAAATCTAATAGATAATAATCACGGAACGCTTAAACTTATTCATTAATTTAAACATATACAAAAGTTGGTTGAAATTTGTTTCACTTATCCAGAGGGGTTTATTTTAAGCGGGTTTCACTGTAAATCTTCAGTTCCGAAATTTTTTCGTGTAAAATTTTTTATAAAAAAGTTAATCTATTTTGTGTCATAAAATTCAGTTGAAATTATTTAGAAGATTTGTTGTAGGTATACACATAAAACCACACTTGATGGCGCTGATATTAAACATAAAACTCAAAACAAAATAACTTTAAAAACTTTACGTTCCAATAAACAACACAAAATCAACGTTTCAAATACATAATTCAACTTTTATTTAATACAAAGTTCAAGTAAAAAATCATTTGTAGATAAAAACAGCTTAATTTAGATCCCCCTTTCCCTTTTTTCCATTTAGCAACTTAAATTAAATATAAGGAAACTTAAACTGAGCTTCAGTACTTGGCAGTGAATTTCCAAGCATCTTTTTCTGGTCCTCTATTATCAGCTCCCGCACAATTCTCAACTGTTCATAATATGACCACAATTTCCGATTCGTGGAAAAGCCAACATAATTTATAACAGCATCAATTCCGTCCCTCGCATCACTGGCAGCATCAAAAGCAGAATTATTCTTTCTAAAACTGAAAGTGGTTTCACTATCACCATCACCCTCTCCAGCACCAACAGCGCCACCTGCTTGGCTTTCTTGATTTCCTTCACTTGGAACATAATCCCATTCCGAAGTGTCTCTTACTTCTTCTTTAATTAGAAATTCTAAAGGGAGCATTGAAGGCGACACTCGAGTCGCCGCCGTCACCATGGACTCCACCGCTGCTGGCGCTGGCGCTGCTGCGTCATTTTGCCCTTCTCTTTCATCCGATTCTTCGTACTCATTTACAGAAATCGAATAATCCGATTTGAGTGGTTTCTGCTCCTCCATCTCCATCGTAGTCGTCTCATTTTCATTCTCATTAACTATCCCAACATCACTGTCTTTGATATTGTAACGATATCTAAAGTGAGTCAACCAATTCGATTTACAATTCGAATCAATTATTCCAATTTGCTTTTTAAGATTCTCGGCAGCTGCAATTAAATCCGATATTTGAACATTCACATCATTTCTACGCTGTCTGATGTACCAGGTGTAGAGAGCAGTTTCCAAACGTTCATCTTTTGATCTTTTTAACGTCATTCTTTTCGAGAATGAACTTTTGTCATTGGTGACGTCAAATTGTGAGGCATACGCTTTAATTGCTGGTGTATGTTTCTTTATATCCGAAACTGTTTGTCTGGATATTCCGAACATTTGTGAGATCAATTTACCCGAAACGCCTTTTTCTAATTTTTCAATTACTTTTAATTTATTACTTATGGTAAGGGTTACATGTTTTCTTTTGGATCCGGTTTTGTGTTCTTTGTGTGTTTGTTGTTCGGATGATGATGCATCCATATTTGTATACTACGGATACAGAGAGAGAACAAGAAGTACACCACAAACGATAAGCCGGAGGTACGTCTGACCGGTTCGGCAAAGAAATCAATACTAAAATGCGTCGCGTCGCGTCACGTTCGTTTTTAATTTCATTGAATAACTTAAGCGCGCAAGTACAGTCTCTCTTGGTTCTCGGAACGTCGGACTCGGAACTTCTTGAATACAAACCGAAATAACTGGATTTCATATTCGTGTAGTTGTTGTGTTAGTCCGGATGATAATATAAGTATAGTAGAATAATCAACTACATCCGGATTAGATAGAGAATATTTTGTTTGTTTGTGCTTGGGTTCGGATTTCAAGGTGTTAATTTTATTTTTGGAATAAGAAATTGTCATTAATAGTTCTCTGGAGTTTTACATTTTTAAGTAGTAAAGTCAAAAAATTAACAACTAAAAAGTTCTCAAGTTCTAACGTTAGTTTGTTAACGAATTCAATAAATAAATAAATAAATTTTAATTGTCATGAACTTAAATACATTCCTTTCCATGAAATTTATTTAATTTGTAATATTTGGGACAAAGATGGTGAAGTTCATGTACAATATTAATTGACAAAAAATGGGTTTAACAATATCGGAAAAAACTAACATTTTTACTAATTATGTACGAACATTATTTAAAATAATACTTTATTTTTTAATGTCTTTGGCATCACTAAATACTAATAAAAGTTGATCTTGTATCCCATTTTAATATTATAGTACTTCTTATCCTTCTACTCTTAATATGAGATATTGGGAATCCGTTTAGTAAGGATCCAAAAAAGAGTGAAGACAGGAACTTTAAAATTTTCAAGAGTAGTCTACTTAACCTAGGACATATTTTTGATAAATTAGGAAAATCTCATCAAGTCTACTTAAGATCGTTTTTTTTTTTTTTTTTTGGAAGTGACTCAGCGTTTCGACGAAAATTCTTAAGAAGTCACATTTATAAGCTTTTTTTGACATCACCATCTTGTACCCTAATTTAAGATTCTAATACTTTTTATCTTTCTACATTATGAGATATTGGGAATCCGTTTTTCAAAGATCCAAGAAGGAACTAAAAAACAAAACAAGTTTCAAAATTGTTTCCATACAATCGGCACTAATACACTTTTAAAAAGTTCAATTTTTTCTAAAAAATAAATAATTTATTAACTTCCCATAAGAAGTTATTGTAATGGGTCCGATTTGTTAAATTGAAAATTTTGACATTTCTCGACGTTTCAAGGTCCCTAGAGTCGAAATAAAAGATTTTTAGAAAGATGTCTGTGCGTGCGTGTGTACGTACATACGTTCTACGTCCATAACGTTCGTACGTCCGTCGTCCGTACGTCTGTACGTTCGCGACGTTTTTTTCGTCGTCCATAGCTCAAGAACCAGAAGAGATATTGACTTAAAATAAATTTTGTTATACAGATAATAATGCAGAAAGTTGCAGAAAGGGCTCTCAAGAAAATTGCGTGGGTGGTTTTTTTTACCATAGCAGTTTAAAAAAAAGGGGAACATTTTGGTTAACCCTAAATATCTCATGAACCAATGACTAGAGACTTGAATTAAATTTTATATTATATATTGTAACGTGATACAAAAGAAGTATATCTATATTTTGAAAAAAAAAAAATCGAATTGACAGTTTTTTTACAAAAAATAAAAACCCAAAAAAAAATGTTTAAAAGTTGGTAAAAATTGATTTTCGACTCAAATATCTATTCAAAACTTTGAGATATTGGCTTTAAACTACATACATACAAACTAAAATATTGTTGTCAACATTCAGTAAAATTTTGAAAAAAAAAATCGAATTGACAGTTTTTTTTACAAAAAATTAAAAACCGAAAAAAAAACAATTTAACAAAAATTGTTAAAAAATGATTTTTGACTAAAAAATTTGAGATAATGGCTTCTAACTAATTTTAACTTATAAGAAATATTGTTTTCAACAATAGGAACAATTTTGAGAAAAATCGAATTGACAGTTTTTTACAAAATATAAAAACCTAAACATAAATTTATAAAAGTTGGTAAAAATTGTTTTTCGACGTAAATATCTTTTCAAAAATTTGAGACATTGCCATCAAACTAATTTTATCTTTTAATAAATATTGTTTTCAACATTCTATAAAATTTTGAGAAAAATCGAACTGAAAAAAAAAACAATACTAAAACTTGTAAACTTTCGACTCAAATAGCTTTTCAAAAATTACAAATATTGGCTTCAAACTTATTTTATTTCACAGAAAATATTGTTTTCAGTGATTTTTTATAAAAATCCTACAGTCCGATTTTTCATAAAAAAAAATAAAATCTACAAAAAATAGTACGCAAGTTTGGTAAAAATTAATACATATAGACAAACTTTTAAGCAAGACAAATCGACAGACGGGATGGGAAGTTATCAGTGTGGGTCGCATCCCAGCCTTTTTTTTTTAAAGAAGCTACATATCTTAATTTTAAAGATAGTGTTTTATTCATGTTGTGCACTATTTTTCCAAATTTATTTTCCTGACCAACTTCAAGATAACATTGTAAGCGACCCATCATTTTTTTTTAGTCCCATACGTAAGAAAATGATTAGACGCCAAAAAAGAGATGCTCAAAAGAGTTCAGTGTAAACAGCGCGCGCCTTAAAACGCAGATTAATGAAATATTTCAAAATATTTAACTCTCAAACATATTTTCAATTTATTAATGTTGTAGGACTCTTCTAAATTTATTTTTCTATAATAATCCTAAACTGAACGCTCTTAAACAGTTCTAAACACAAACCTTTTCTGACATTTAAAAATGACACATGGTTGTTCCAGTTAAGTATCAGAACTAAAAAATTAAATCCACTTAACTTTAACTTGAACGTTTTTTAACAAAGTCATAATCATAAAACAGATAATTAGGTATCTCTAAACAGAGCAGCAAATACAATTTTGAGGTTTTTCTATTTTATTTTACAAACATATCAAAATTTTCAATTAAAATTTTTAAAAGCTAGTTTAGCTGTGAGGGGTCAGAGACTCGGATTTGTATTATTTTTTCATTCGAAATCTGTCATGGATGTGTTCAAAACCCGAAACCCGTCTGAACAGACATTTTTAAATGCTAAACAAAGGCATTTGACAGGTATACATTTTGACAACTCAATGTTTAGGTGTATTTGAAAATAATTCAAAACGCTCAAAACAGAACACGTTTAGTTCAGAAGAGGACTTTCAGAGCTCATTTCTGAACTATAACTAAGTTTGGAAGATTTTTCAATATTGACAGATTTTTCGCTAAACATTTTGAACAATTTTCTATCAAACATATAAACACTTAATTTTATCTGCCAAAAGTGACAGAAAAATATTAGCAGTCAATCGTCGGCAAATTTTCTAACAAAAAATTGGCCGGGTTCTTGCAATCGTTGTAGTAACCGTGGCGTGGTGGTAAGTGTGTAGAGCTGTCACGCCAGAGGTCTTGGGTTCAATCCCTGCCTGTGCCACCTTAATTAAAAAAAAAAAAAGTTTTCACGGGTAATGCCTTTTGCGAGGAATTGACAAATCCTTCAAGAGTAATATTCTTGTCATGAAAAGTGTTTTCTCAAATTAGAAGTTCGGATTCGGCTTAAAACTCTAGGTCCCCTCCATCCTTGACAACTTTACTTGCACACAGGAATGGTTGAGAATTGTAAGTCACAAGCCTCTATTTCTTAATGGACTGTTGCACCTTATTATATATTTATTCTTGCAATCGTTTGTACTCATCTAAACACCCAGTTTTTTGTATTTTCAAATAGTTGGACGATTGTTCACTAATTGAATATTGGATGATATTCCTTCCAAACAACATCATCCAATTTTATAATTGGCAGAGAGTGTTTGAGCAGGAAACAACAACAAAAGTTACAGGATTTTGAAATGATTAGAAAACTAACGAAAATCGAAAGAAAAAATAAGAAGCCCCAGTTTCGAAAAATAACGAAAAAGAAGTTATTTAAAAAAAAAAAGATTGAAAAGAATTGGACGCATGCATACATTTTACAAGATAGTCGTTAGCCATTATTATTTTGACTTCTAAAATAAATTTTAATATTTTCTGGCATCTGTCAATAAAAATGTGTTCCACTGAGTTTACCAATTTAATTGTTTTTTTAAGTATTTCAACCGTGTAAACATACAATTATTAATTGCAAGACAAACAATTTTAAGCAATTGTCAGGCGATTTTCTATTAAAAAATTATCTTCTATTTACATAAAATCGACGTACAATTTTCAATTTATATAGAAAATTTTCAATTGTCGCACAATTGGATGCTAATGAAAGAATTTTTAACAGTTAAGTCAGTATTAGAAGATCTTCTAATCGTGTATACTTAGATTTTTCAGGTTTATATTTAGACAAAGTTCACATTGATTTCTTCTGAAACGATTTGCTTTGACACATTTAATTTTGCACAATTCCACAATTCTTCCAATTTCTTCCTAACTTCCGTTAATATCTCAAGCTTTCAAGTGGAAACGAAATTAATGAGATGTCAAAATGTGTCGCCCACAAAGTTAAATGTGAACAGCGACTTATAGAACTTAACTGTCATATCATTTGTGAAAAATAAGGCGCGTTCGAATTGATCGATTATTTAATTGTGAAGTTCTAAACAGTTTAACAACTTATTTCATTGATGATTTTGTATTTAAAAACAGTGTATTTTTGATTTCAAATAGTATTTTATTTTTTTTCTAATGGCGCTGTTCATAATACGGTTTTTTAAAATAACTCATTCTGAAGTCTCATCAATGTAACTTGTTCCCGTTTTGTAATAATTAAGAAAAGGATACAATATTTCTTTTTTAACAAGTGGGAGCGAGATGAAATGATGATAAGTCCAATGTAAACATCTCTGTTAAATATGTACAAGTAAGACAAAGTCTTTGATTTCAGTTCTTCAATAAGTTTTGAGTTCATCCATTTCGAGTGCTGAAGTGCAAACTAGCCCAATTCCGAAAGGCTAGTTTGTGTTACTGAAATTATGTGCCTATATGAGGATCATTACAAGGTTCGTAAATATTTCTTTTTGAATGGAAGTCTATGAGATTTGAAAACATTATTAAACCACGGTAAAAAACACAGTAATAGACAATTCTTTAAAATAACATGAAAAGGCTAACGTAAAATGTCTAATCTTCTAAGAATCTTGATTAAAAAAAAAAAGGAAACGAAAAACAAAATTCCCCATTTACCTAAAAAATGAATCACTTCTGCTCAGTTAAGTTTTATTTAGTTAATTTATTAAGGCACTGGTGTAGTTTTAATTAACACTATCGTTCAAAAAACAGCAAATCTCTTTTTCTTGTTTTTTGTTTTGTTTTTATAAGAATATTTAATTGAACACGCAAAGCACGCTGCTGCCGACCTTCATTTAATTAGTGTTGTTTTTGTTTTGCTATGTTGCTCTGATGTTTTAAGGAAACGTACCTTTACCTTACATTACCAACTTAAGGGTTTGTTTGCGGAAGAACTTTAATAGCAAGGGGAGACAAGGGCAGCTATAGACTGTGCTAATAGAATTTGATTATACAAACACACCAGTTGAGTATTAAGAGATTTAGTCGTGGATTAGTTTAAGCTCTAGAGTATAGGATATAAACCAAGGAAAATGCAGGAAATTATATTCTTAAATGCGAGGGGGAAAGAAACTTGTAGGAAATCGAAATGATGGGCAAAATTAAATAGTTAAGCAACCTGGTTAGATAGGATTAAGATGGCCAAAGGTTTTTTTCTTGTATCTAAATAGAAATTTTCAAGTGAAATTAAAAGAGGATTTAAATTTAATGGCATATTTTAATGGAAGATTTTAGTTTTAATTTTAGTTAAGGAGTGACAGCGATAGTAGAGACTTAACAGATACCGTAGTACCCCTGACATGATGGTTAGTTCGTTGGACTGTCATGCCAGAGGTGTTAGGTTCTATCCCTGTCTGTGCCATCTAAAGTTTTCATGGGTACTGCCTCTTGCATTGAAAAATCTTCCAAAAGCAATGTTTGTCATGAAAAGTGCTTTGTCAAATTAGCCATAACAATACTCGCACACAGGAAACGTTAAGAGTTGTAAGTCATTAGACCATAGTTCTCAAGGGACTGAAGCGCCACCTAATTATTATTATTATATTTTTTAGTAAATATAGTCGAATGATTTTTTTTCAACTAATTTAATACGTGACAGCGACTTGGAGTCTTTCCGAAGCTGTCACTATTGTCTCTGATATTAGAGAGTTTAATTTTTGAAAGCTTTTGATATCTTTCAAAATGACAGCTCATTTGACAGATTTGTGTTTTAAATAAAGTTCAACGCATTTAATACGTGACAGCGACAATGGAGTCTTTTCGCAACTGTCACTTTTGTGTTCGATATCGATTAAAGGGGGATATGCACTAACTAGAAAAGAAAATTGAAATTATGGGAAAAATTATATACTTATGTATATAGATAAGTCACGTGGTTAGAAAGTATCAACATGTTCCTGAGCTGTCACTTTCATCTCTGAAATTAAATAATTTAATTTTCGAGAACTATCTCTTTCAATGTGACAGCTCGTTTGACAGATCATATTTGTTTTTTTTAGTTACCTACTGTTCTTGTGTTTAATTTTAAGAAAAGTTTTTTTCTTAAAATTCCTTTTGTTAAGAACAAGAGCAACATTTTAACTCAATAAGGTGTAACAGCTACAGTGCAGGCTTTGCAGATTTGTCACTTTTGGTTTCGATATCGATAAAAATAAATTTAAAACTTTCGAAGTCAGAATGCACATTTATCGAAAAAAGTTTTAAAATTAAGACAATATAACAGTGAAAACATTCATTATTATTGACATTCTAATGAATAGCCAATTCGTTAGAATATATCTATTCATTAGAATGAAATTTCTGTATTTTGACATTCTAACGAATAATGTTCATTGTTGAATGAATATATTAAATGAACCGGAATGAACTCGAATTCGAAGTCAACTTTTTGAAGTTTCGATCTTATTTAGTGTGACCAAAGTAACAAAATTTAAAATTGTTCCACAAACTTTCAATTTCATTGAAACAACAGATTTGTATTTTGACATTCTAACGAATAATGTTCATTGTTGAATGAATATATTAAATGAACCGGAATGAACTCGAATTCGAAGTCAACTTTTTGAAGTTTCGATCTTATTTAGTGTGACCAAAGTAACAAAATTTAAAATTGTTCCACAAACTTTCAATTTCATTGAAACAACAGATGGAATACAAACTTAAGAAAAATTAAATTAATAAAGTTCTAAGTGCTAGTGATGTTAATTATTTAAAAAACCATCAATGAAACTTTGAATATGGGAACATAAATTTAAGTTTATTCATATGAAAAGTAAAAAAATATATATTAACAAATTTTGTACAGCTAACTCAGCACCTTTAAATCTAATACAATAATTAATGTACTTATAATTCGATTTGCTTTTGTCCCACATGTATTACCAAAAAAAATTAACTTTAAAGTCTCTTTATTTGAATCACACCTGGTCACACTTTACAATTGTCAACGAGAATCAAAAAGTAACACAGTCGATAAAATCGTTTAAATTGTCTTCCAAAAATTCAGATTGTTTTATTTATGAAAAATCAAAGCAGCATAAATAGAAGAAGAATTATGAATACATCAAATCGATTGGGTATTCGATTTTTAAGAAAACCTCTCGCGATTTTAGGGTTTTCTTCCATTAATTTTATAAGAACTTCCTTTTGTTCTATAGTTGTCCAATTTGAGTGTGACTGTGACCTTTAATAAAACCATCAATGGATTTTCATAAAAATATATTCCATTTTTTTTTATTTTTCGGAAAAAAAAACAGAACTTACATGTTTTTCTTTTAATTCTCTCAACAAGATGTGAACGCTTAATAAATTACGTTTATTTCGAATGATTAGAAAGTCAAAGTTTGCTTTAGTTTCGAATTAAAATGAACTTTCGAATCGTTAGAAAATGAAAATACGTATCATACGAATTCGAATAACTTTCGAACGAAAGAGAATGTCAAAATAAGGCTGATTTATAGTGACAAACATTGATTTCAATGGATTTTTGACGTTTAGTCTGAAGTAAAATTTGCTATCACTGAAAATTCCGATATTTTGAAGCTGGGATTTTGACAGTTTCAGTGCGTTATTGAAGAGTGTATCGTTCCAATTTTATCATAATGTCATAATTTTTACTTGTCGGACATCAAAATAGGACAACTTCAAAAATATAACATTAGCAGCTATCACTTTTGAAGCTGTCAAAATGAAATCTCTTATTCACTTTGTTAAACATACACAATTAAAATGTGAGCTAATACAACACGAGGATTCCCTCCAGAGTGGCTTTATATATAAACGTCAAAAACAAAGCTCATATATAAATAAATACAAATTGCTAATTGGACTATACCCTGACTTAAGTATTTGTTTTGATATTAAGTGTGACAAAAGTAGTTTTATTTAAGAAACAATATAAATTCTCTTCTCGAGACTTAATGAGCACGATTTCATTTCCAGAAACATTAGAAACATTTTTCTTTTTTTTTTTCTTAGAAAACAACATAATAAACTCTTACGAAATCAAAACCAGGCCAAGGGTATCATATCTAAGTTTTTAAGTTCTGGTTCAAACAAGACAACCAAAAACTCACATAAAGCCTACAAAATATCGGAGGGAAAATAAAATTAAAGAACTTTTTTTGAGAATTTCTTTTTTTTTTTTTTAAGTGGGCAGAGGGAGAAAGCAATTAGTTTAGAGGTTTCTTTGAATTGCTTGAGGTTTACTTTTATTTTCTCGCTATGGGGTTGTTTCTGGTGGGCTGATGGGAGGGCGATGAGGGTGTACATCTACACATTTTGAGGCTGAACGAACAAGCCCCATCATCAACACCATCTCCATTCACCAGAGCCAGATGCACACGAAGATGAAACAAGTAGCAACCTAGAGAGAAAGATATTCCGCACAAACTATACGATGATGAGAGGGCATGGGAATTGGAGACTTGGGATGGAGATGCAGAATGAAGAATCTCATGAAGTGCATTTGAAGAAAGACAGAATGCTCCAAGTGGTGGTAATTTTATTGCACGAATGCAATTAGAAATTCAGAAAAGTAGAATGAAGCTAGGAATACGAGTACACTGCAGCAGAAGCAGAAGCAGCAGCAACAGCAGAGGCCATGCCTGATGAGTTGCTTCTTGCTTTCGACTTTAGAGTTCCTTGGGTTCCTTCGTGTTATGCGAGAAGAAGCAGAAGATAATTAGGTCAATTGGTCTTTTTTGGCGTATACTAGATGTATATCGTGAGCGCGAGGCAAATAGCAACACTTCTAGATCTCCAGAAAGAAAAGGGGGATTTGAAAGTGTTACTTATTTCTTGGAAGAGAGATAGGATAATGAAATAATTTCAGGAATTGAAATTAAGATCATGAGGAATGTTATCATCGTCGTTGTTGTTATCGTTGTTGTTGTTGAAGAAGATTTCTCAAGAACCATACGCATCCCAAAATGATGAACACGAGTTGCAATTGCAGGTAAAGAGAGAGGTTTCTATGGCAAGAGTTTTTGTAAAGTCGTTGGCGTTTAAAACTTCATCTATCATCAAAGTTTTACCTTTTCATTTCATTTTATTTTTCTCAGATAAAAGTCAGAATGTAAGATTTTAGATTTTAAGAATTTATAACACCGTTAAATCTTCATATATCTAGATCTGTGTATTTGTATGAATCTACCTGAGATTTATGTGGGTTGTATAGAAATTTCTCATAATTATGGGTTTATAATTTCAGGTGAGATTAATGTACTCTTGGGTTTAAGATGAGTAATAAAGTAGGTAAGTAAGATGTTTGTTTTAATTAGTCATGCAGACGTAAAATTTTCTGAATAAGGGCAGGAGATGGAGAAAGATCTGAAGCGAATTAGGTAATTTAAATTAAAGGGAAAACTGTAGGAATAGTTAAAGGAAAAAGAATATTTTTGTCAAAGACTATTTAAGTAGGTTTAAGACACATTTTCATTAAA
Source organism: Eupeodes latifasciatus (assembly GCA_920104205.1). Classification (NCBI taxonomy): domain Eukaryota; kingdom Metazoa; phylum Arthropoda; class Insecta; order Diptera; family Syrphidae; genus Eupeodes; species Eupeodes latifasciatus. The sequence continues at coordinate 20,127,949 of OV049925.1, forward strand.
TATTTAACTTAAGTTTTATCTTATCCTAGTCGCAGAATAAACTGTTGTATAAGCAGATTTTTGTTATCAATATGCAGTATTGGAATTGGCATCATTGCAAAATTATCGATTTAACTGTCATAAATTATCGATATCTTTTAATCTGACAACTCTTTTCACATATTGGCTGAGTTTAATCTCAAACAAATGGGATACCCGGATAATTGTGTGTTTATGTTTTACGTGTAAAAAAAACAGCTGATCCAAAACAGCTTGGCTACCAAAAACAAAATCCAAAGTTATACAATTTGAAGGAACTTGATAATTGTTCAAAGTTCAAATTTATCAAATAAAGTTAAATGCTTTGTAAACAAGAAAAAATATTGAGTGAGTTCCTAGATCTTATAATTGTAGGGTCAGATGGGAGGAAGACCATAGGTCTTTCAACGAGAGGCTTCATTTTGAATAGAACGCCATTTTGGGAACTGTCACTTTTGTAGCTGTCATCTTTTGACATTTGACAGGTAAAAACTGCGCTTTTATCAAAAATGGAATGATACACACTTCAAAGACGCAATAAAATTCACTACAAAAGTGTTGAAATTACAGCCACAGTTCGAAAAAGTCAAGCACTTTGGGATCGTTGTGAAACACATTCTCGGTCAACAATAGTGAAACAGGTTCGAAAATTTGATCGGTTGGGAATATTACTGATGTAGCCTGTAGTTTTGAAGAAACCCCCAGAATAATTGATTTCCGTCGATGTTTGGAATTATGCATGCATTAGTTGAACGAAATTACATTAGGTCCTTGAAAAGCATGAACATGATGAGGCCTATTTACACTCCAAGAGCCTTGTATACCTTTAAAATGCCAGAGGCAGTGTAAGCTTTATGTAAATTTGTTTTGAATTCTTGAACATTGCAATGTCAGGGAAAGCTGGAAAGTGGTAAGACCTTCCACATTCGCCAAGTACGGCTAAAGAATGAATCTGTGTACTTAATAACACGGCCGAGATTGGGTTCAAGGGTAAGATGATGGGCATTCCTAGAAGAGCGAGTATAACTGTTACAATATTTAAGGGGAGCATAGTCCGTTTAAATAATGGGTGAAACGAGAAACTTTACGAAAGCACGCATTTCCGATAAGAGAGCTTACCCAGGGGTCTTGTTAGAATATGGAAGAATAACTCTTATACGGTATACATTCCCAAAAGAATCATACTAATTGTCACATCGTACTGAAGTCTAAGTCATTACCGAGGAAGGATAGTCGCCAGTTAAAGGTCCTGAAGAAAAAATTATTGAGACCGTCTCAGTTGGCTTTCTCGTATTGTCAAACTGTTCACTAAGGTGCTCTTTCTCTAACTGGATTTGTTTGACACGAGAAATAAGCAGATATAGCAATATGGTCAGATGTTTCTAGAGGTTTCAATACACTGATTGTGTATTTATCAAGGTCCAGAAATGAAAAATAAGTTAAGATTGCTTTCTACTAAAATTGTCAGAATTGGGGACCTGGAAAATCCAGGAATTATTGATAAAAATCTTTTCACCTCATCTTAGGATGTAACTATTTGGTGCGGTTTTTGTGCATTTTTTATGATGACTTGCTTGCTCCATCGAGCTATGATTAATGGCTTGAAAGGCCGGAATTGAAAGGTATTGATAAGGAAGAAGTTTCTTTTCAACAAGAGGGCATTACTCGTCTAACAAGCCTTAAAGATGGATTTTTTAAAGTTATTGAGAACCAGCCGCAAATGTGCGAATTGGTCGTAGGAAATTTCATAAAAATATTATGAGGCCATAAAGGCTATTTGGCTGATATGGTTTTTCTTTTTTTCAATGAAATATACATCCATTGACATCTCTTAAAAATATTTGTTCTTTTAAGTACCTATACCAAAATAAAACCTCTTACGTAATTAAGTTGATAAAAAATACTTGGATCATTAATATCACGTTATTCATATTTTGAAAACTGCCCTTGATTGGATCAAAAAAAAAACATAAAGTCCTCGAAACAATCACAAAAATGACAGAAGCATCCATTCAATAAAGTAATGGAAACAAATTGTATGTCCAATCTGCCAATGCTGTGTACGTACATATGTATGTAGATAAGTTAATAATGTAGCTATACTAAAAATATATATATATATATAAAGGGTGTCCCAAAATTAACGCAAGATTTGAATTAAATAGAAAACGCCGTTTTTAGTCTTTTGATAGTTATATTTTTATTGACTCGTAAAGTACATAGGATAGGGTTATGTATGGAATAACACATCGGACAAATGGCCTCCACGGCTTTGCATGCACATGCGCACTCTTTTGTTGAAATTTTCCATGACCATTCTGCATAAATGTGGCTGAATTTCGTTGATGCAGCGTTGAATCTCCTCCTTTAATGCACGGGTGGTTGTGGGCTTGTTGACATAGACTTGTGATTTCAAATAACCCCATAAAAAGAAGTCTAATGGTGTTAAATCACACGATCTAGGAGGCCAATTTTGATCACCGAAACGAGAGAGTACACGACCTGGAAATGTCTCATGCAGTAATTGAATTGTTTCACGGGCTGTATGACATGTGGCATCGTCTTGTTGAAACCACATATTGGACACATCAATATCATCCAATTTTGGCAGAAAGAACTGTGTAATCATGTCGCGATATCGAGCACCAGTAACAGTCACTGCTTGACCAGCATCATTTTCAAAAAAATATGGCCCAATTATGCCTCCAGCCCAAAATCCACACCATACAGTCACGCGTTGTGGATGCATTTGTTTTTCGACAATCACATGTGGGTTCTCCGAACCCCAAATGCGGCAATTTTGGCGATTGACAAAGCCATCAAGATGAAAATGTGCTTCATCGCTTAGGATGATTTTGCTCGAAAAATCAGCCGCCAAGCTTTCACTATTTTTGAAATATTCTTTAATAATGAAGACACGTTGTTCTATCGTGTAACGCTCCATTTTTAATAACCCTATACTGTTAGCTGTCAAATTGCTTTTTTTCAGGGTTGCCAACACTTCACTGCACAAATGGCGGCAAATTCAAATCTTGCGTTAATTTTGGGACACCCTTTATGTATATGTATCCCCATCTCAATCCCTACCTATACTACATATTCACTTTATAAAGGGTTTTTCAATTGGCGCGGGTAGATTATGGCGCCAAGTGGCGGCCATTTTGTTTTGGTGACATCTGTCAAATCTTTTGTTTATTATTCAGTTGTTTATGCCAAATCATCATGGCAAGTTATATGATTGAACAGCACGTTCAAATGATAAAACATTATTATCAGAATGAGTGTTCGTTAACGCAAGATCGGCCGAGAACATCGCCGCGGTCTGTGAATGTGTACAGCGGAACCCAAGGCAGTCTATTCCTCGGCGTGCACAAGAACTCGGCGAATTTACACCCGTACAAGATCCAACTGACCCAGGAGCTCAACGTTCATGACCATGGACAACGCCGTTTGTTCGCTGACTGGGCTTCGAATCGTTTCGAAGAGGACCCCAATTTTGGCCGAAAAATCATCTTTAGTGACGAGGCGCATTTTTGGATGAATGGCTGTGTTAAGAGCAAAATTGCAGACACCAACTTAATTAAGGTTGACCAGGTAATAATGCATCCTCAAAAAGCTACCATTTGGTTTTGATTTTTGGCCGGGGCGGCGTAATTGGTCCGAAGTTGTTTGAAATCGACGTTATTAATGCGGTCACCGCAACAGCGAGCGCTACTTAACGTGGATAACTTATTTCTTATGGCCCAAATTGAACTATATGGACCTAGACGACATGTGGTTCCAGCAGGACGGCGCGGCGGCGGCGCTACGTGCCACACAGCAAACGCCACGATTGACATTTCGCATGAACGATTTGAGGGTAAGGTTACCTCTCGCAGGGGTGATGTGAATTGGCCACTAAGGTCATGCGATTTGACCCCGCTAGACTTTTTCCTGTGAGGTTTCTTGAAGTCACAGGTCTATGCAAATAAACCACAATCGACCGATGCCCTAAAGGTGAACATAACACAGGCCATCGCTCAAATTCAGCCGGATCTATGCGGAAGAGTCATTGAAAATTGGACCACTCGGATCCGTGCCAGCGTGAAAATCCGAGGCGGGCATTTGAATCATGTCATATTCCAAACTTGTTGGCATACAAGCGCCGTTCAAAAAAAAAAAAAAAATTTTGTTTATACCTCACACACAGCTTGTGTTATTCCATTTTAACATCTACCCGCCCTTATTGAATAACCCTTTATATGAATGAATCAAAAATGAAACAAATAAATTCAAATATGAATTTTCTATAAAAACAATTTATAACTACTTCCACTGCTGCTGCTGTTGCTGTTACTGTTGCGTTGCGTTAATAAATTGCTGCAATATAAAATCCATCAGTACGATGCAAATCAATACCAATTACAGCATTCAATTTCAAACCACATTGACATAAAGTAAAATCCTTGCCATATTTCATCATCATTGATGATCATGATGATGATGACGACTACAACTACGACGACGATGGGATGAATGGAACGAACTCTGATTCAGGGAGAAGCACCTAAGGGTTAACCTAACCAGAGGCAGGGAGTAGGTACATATGTACATATTACCTACCACCCTTCTCTTTTTGTGAATTAGAATTTTCCAATTTATCCCAGATTGTTCTGGATAAGTGGATATGAATGTGAAGTGAATATGGCGAAGGTAGAGAAATCTGGGGAAGGAGGAGGGGTGCTTTGGGGTGGAAATGTGGAAGGGTGGAAGAGTGTTAGCTCCATCTATGTACATATATGTGCGAAATCAACTAAATGTGATTCGACATTCGATGATAAATATATGTACATAGGTCCTATATGTAACTCCAATCAAATGTAATTTTGTTCCTATACCTATACTCTTTTCAATATCTACACTTTCTGAGGATGAGGACTGCCGATGCTGACTCCGAGCAATTTAGTTTAAAGTATGCGCACGTTCGTTAGATTTTTTGAAAACAATTTTTCCTTTTTTTTTGTGTTTATTTTATTTGCATGTAATTCCAAAATCAAAAGAATTTACATTAGTTTTTCTTTGGTAAAATGAATTTCTGGCTTAAACTGATAAATGTAAAATATCTGACACAAATTAGATTGAAATTTGTATTTTTCAATAAGAGATGCTTCGTCATTCAAAAGGGAAAAAAAGGAAAAGTTAAATAAAGAAGAAGAGGAAGTAGAAGAAAATAAATTGAAAACATAAATAGCTTTCACACTCAATTTTTCAAAATCAGAATAAAAAAAAAAAAAACAACAAGAAAAAAGAAGTAAAATACATAAATCGTTTTTGTAATTTATTCGAATGATTGTGCAGTTTGTCTTTTCTTTTCTTTTTTTCATTTATGCACAGCAAAGAAAGAAAAATAAAACCGAAAATAGGGAAGCGTCAGTCATTTGTTGTTCAAGGGATAATTTACATTTGTTTGCTTCTGATGATTCCCAAATAATTGAAGTTGATATTAATTTTTCTTTTAATGAATAATGCAATCTTCATTTATTTGTTGGTTTTAATTTTAAAAAGGAATTGGAAATAAAATGCGGGACTATGTTGCACGAACTTGTTCCTGTTATCAAAAAATTCTGTTTTTTAATGAAAGTCAACTAACTTTAAACAGAAGTACATACACAACAATGGGTGTATTTTTAGAGGTATATATACGAAAAAAGTAGACCCTCTTAACTGCACCATCTTCTCTGCCGTAATATGTGAACGTCTAAAGCCCATCGTCAACAACCTGATATGTCCTTATCAGTGTGGTTTTAGACCAGGAAAGTCCACAGCCGATCAAATATTCACATTACGGCAGATCCTGAAAAAACCCCAAGAACACCAAATCGACATCCACCATCTTTTCATCGATTTCAAGGCCGCCTATGACAGCATCTACAGAGATGATCTGTATAGAACCATGTCTAGTTTTGGCATCCCTGCTCAATTCGTCCGTTTGGGCAGGATGACCAAGGAGAATTCACGCTGCTCCATAAAGGTTGGAAACAACTTAACAGAACCTTTCGATGTCAAAAAAGATTTTAGACAAGGTGATGCGCTGTCATGCGATTTTTTTTTTAAATCGTACTTGAAAGAATAGTGCAGGGCTCACACGTCAACACTAGAGGCATTATCTTAAAAAAGCCTGTCCAATTACTAGCATATGCTGATGACATTGACATAATCGGAAGAACTCAGCGTGATGTCAATGGGGCTTTTGTGAGTATTGAGGAAGAGGCGGCAAAAATGGGTTTAACGGTTAATGTGGGCAAAACAAAGTACATGCTGTCGTCAAGAAAGGACTTACAATACCGACGTCGCGACATCTCGGTCAAAACGTCACCTTCGACAGACGTAACTTTGAGGTACTTTAGGACTTCGTCTACCTAGGTTCCGCTTTGAACGCAGAAAACAACATTAGCGATAAGATCAAACGAAGAATAACTCTTGCTAACCGTTCTTTCTTTGCCTAAGAAAGCAATTGAATACCAAAGCCCTCTCTCGAGGAACCAAAGTTTCGCTATATAAAACCCTCATTATCCCCGTTCTGCTATACGGTGCAGAAGCATGTACTATGACAAAAGCGGATAAAAGGACCTTGGGTCGTTTCGAGAGAAAAGTCCTTCGTGTGATCTACGGTCCAGTATGATTAGAAGGGGAGTGGAGGAGGAGATGGAACAACTAGCTGTTCGGGCTGTACAACGACGTAGACTTAGCCAGAAGAGTAAAAGTCCAACGACCCGGCCCTGCAAGTCTTCGAATCCACACCCACAGGACATCGCAGTAGAGGAAGACCGCGGATCAGGTGGCGCCACAAGTGGAAAGTGACCTCACCAACTTGGAGCGCGAAACTGGAGACATCTAGCTAGGAATCGAGCTAGATGGAGAAGTTTGTTGGGCGAGGCCCTAGTTCACACAGGACTGTAGCGCCACCTTAAGTACGAGTAAGTAAGTATTATTATATGAAGTTCATTGAAAAGTTTCCGACCTAACGACGATAACTCTTGGAACTCTAAACACTTCTCTCAGGGACGTTCCCATCTCTCTAATCCGTCTCTAAATGGTACCCAGAGTTTTTCTCTGCAAAATAATTCTTCACGAAGGTGATTGCTACTTCATTTGACGAAAAACTTTGCACCTGAGATCAATTTTTAGATGGGGTAACAAAAAAGAAGTCATCTGAACTCTGAAGTAAGGCTTTCTCATGCACCAATCTTGATATAAAATGTGACAAACGCGTTCTTCGGGCATTTTCATAACCTCTGATATCTCTCTCACTTTAATTCGACGGTCGTGTAACGCCATTTGATGAACTTTTTCAATATTATAGTCGGTAATTACAAGATCGGAAAAGATCTCACCGATGCGTTTGGTGTCAGAAAAGGTTTTAGACAAGGGGACGCACTGTCATGAGACTTCTTCAAGATCGTTCTGGAAAGAATTTTGCAAAACTCAACCGTCAACAATACAGACACAAATTTCCAAAATTCCATTCAATTACTCGGATACGCCGATGAAATTGACATAATTGGATGTCAATATTATCTCTTAGGATGCTTCGAGAAAAAAATTCTTCGGTTGATTTTTGGTCCCGTCTGCATAAATTGAGAGTGGAGGAGAAGATACAACGACAAACTGTACGGGGTGGACAGCGACACTGACCTGGTTAAAAGAATAAAAGTCCAACAACTTAGATGGCTGGGTCATGTAGAGCGAATGGACGCTTCAGCCCGAAGGTCATAAATTCCTTGAAACTCTACAATTTTCAAGAACGGACCGTCTGCTATTTGTACGATTTAAATGAAAATTTGGTGGAATTTTTAATTAACCTGCTCTATTGGCCTGTATATCATTGATACCATATGGCGCGGACTGAGCTTCGATCCGTTTTTGGACAATTTGTCTGCCTTTTCGTTACAGTGTTGGCTTCGCTGAGTAAACGAAGCTCCCTACGGCATAGCTGTACCATTCTTGATTTTGTGACAATGGCAGATAAGGCCTTGATTGCTGCTTGACGTCGATAAATTTGTGTATGCTCTAGTCATCTAAATTGTGGGAAGAAAGATCTATAGCGGCTTCAAAAACCGCTAGTACTTCAGCTTGAAAGACACTGCAGTAATCTGAAAGCTTTTTTAATATTACCAGGGCAGGATTACATGAAAAGATGTAAGACCCTACCCCCTACCCCCTCCCCCGTTTTTGAATCATCCGTAAAGACAGATACATGATTTATTTGCATGACGGTGTTTTCTATCCAGTCCTTCCTTGTGGGAATCTATGTTTGTGCTCCTGGGTTAAAAGCTGAGTGTCAATGTCTATGTCAATTCTGCTCCTTATGTTCTGTTACCAAAGGAAGCCCTTTTCCAGTTATTAAACTGTATTAGACATAATGCGCTTCTGGCCCCAGTTACTTCATATGGCCAGAGCGGCCAATGCCTCCAGGGCTGCAGTTGGGGAAGTCCTAATGGCACTTGTAGTACTTATACATGCAATTCTTTGAATTTTTGTCATATTTTTAAGATAGGTAACCTTTTCAAGGGCGTATGTTAATATTGGCCTTACAGCTATGTCATATTTGATTAAAATCCCGAGTTCGATTTTTTTTACGAATGCAATACTTGCCATATAGTTCCTATAAGTCGCAAGTAAAAACACAAACAACATCTCCAATGACTGATTCAACACCGATATGTATTATTTAACAAAAAATCAATTTTAATTAAAATCATCCACACAACAATAACAACAACAAAAACAAAAACAACAACAAGGATTTTAATTCCCTTTTCCTATCTAGAGACAGTATACTCTCTGTAAACGGTTTTTTTTTTGTATTTTGCTATATAAGACGATTTTAAAAATTGAGAATTCATTCAACACGAAGAACGACCCCGATTTCCAGAGGAAAGAGCAAATGAACAGAGTTTTGCGATCAATAATTAAATGTAAGCCTTTAAGGCTCTTTTGTTCGAAATCATCAGGAAATATCTCTTCATCCATATACAGTTGACTATATATGCAATGCATGCACTTGTTACCGCACGGGACCGCATGCATTCATAGTCCTGTTGTTGTGTTGGGAGTGTTGGATTTCATAATATTGAATTCTCCTTTATTTAGTCAAAATCAATATAATCGGCATCATGGGGTCAAAGGAAGGATTCTCTTCTATACATGCATATCACAAACGAAAGGACTCTACAGCACATACAAAGTTGAAAACGAACGAGAAAAGGTTTCTTCTCTTCGATTAAGAGGAAACCCGGATAGGTTTGTTTAAATTATTAAACCACATTAAAGTTGTATACTATACTACTATATAAAGTTTGGGTTACCAGAGAAATTTGGTTAACCATTCAGGATGCCGTTAAAGTTCCCACTCAGCTAGCATGAAATTACCTGGAGCTGCAGGTGAACGAGCATACACTTCACTTTTTGAATTTGAGCGAATACTTTCTATACTGAACATCCCAACCTATGAAGAAACCAAAGAAGTTGGTGGAAGTGGTCGGTTGGACAAAACAAAGGCAAAATTTAAGATGAAAGGATGCAAATTTCTATTTTGGTCCTGGTCTTTCTATTCAGTGAATTTAACAATAAAGAAGACGATGAAGACGAGGACAACGATGAAGCCCACTATGACGATGAGGACGACGCACGACTACAATAAAGGTGAAGACTTGCGCTGCAGGCGCACCAACTCTTTCTTTCCCTCTATTGTGTCGTTTTATCGTCTTTTTATTTGAAAACCATTCGTCTTTGGTCTTATAAAGGTTTCCTTGGGAAACCACTATGAAATTCTATTCTAATAGTATAAGTTCTCAATCTTTGTCTTGGGATGTTTTTGCTGCTTTTACCAACAAATTAACAAATTATTGTCGTTTTTCAGGTTGTTGTGGAAAATTTTAAACTGCAAGGAGTTTAACTCATTAAAATCTGCTCTTTGGGGTACTTTAAGGATTTAAAGGAAGTCACTTTATGTTATTTTTTGGTCTTGGTCGAAAGTTAAATTATCAACAAAATATAAACAGGCACATAATTTGAGGGAATATCATTTGCTTAAGCTTGGTTTGGATATTTTGTTTTGTTTTTAAATATGGACATCGAATCCAATCACATCACCATCAATAGGCTAAAAACCACACCAAACATTGACTTGTTGATGATAGAGAGGCTTTTCAACAATTATTCTTGGCTTATTTACGTAGTCTCCGATGTGAAAATGGGCCTCATCACTGAGAATTATTTTTCTATGAAAATCCAGATCATTTTAATACATTTCAAAATGTTCTTGATTCTTGAACGATTGTTAACATCATCAACTTGTCCCAACATCTCACATTTTTACACAAGTTTCACTATTGCCGAGTAGGTGCTTCACGACGACCCAAAAATGCTTTAATCTTAGGAACTAATGGCGTAATTTGTACTTGTCAAAAAGATAGATAGATAAATAGAAATAGAAATTTAAACCTAGCGTTAGTATTTAACGTAATTGAATAAATAAATAAATCTTTATTCATTAAAAACGATACATAATAATTTACAATAGAAAAAAAAGAGGCTGGGATGCGACCCACACTGATAATTTCCCGTCTGTCTTAAAAGTTTGTCTATATGTATTAATTTTTACCAAATTTGCATACTATTTTTGGTAGATTTTATTTTTTTATGAAAAAACGGACTGTTGGATTTTTATAAAAAAAATTACTGAATATCGAAAACAATATTTTCTGTGAAATAAAATAAGTTTGAAGCCAATATTTTTAATTTTTGAAAAGCTATTTGCGTCGAAAGTAAATTTTTACAAGTTTTAGTATTGTTTTTTTTTAGGTTTTTATTTTTTGTAAAAAAAAACAGTCCATTCAATTTTTCTCAAAATTTTATCGAATGTTGAAAACAATATTTCTTAAAAGATAAAATTAGTTTGAAGCCAATGTCTCAAATTTTTGAAAAGATATTTGAGTCGAAAATCAATTTTTACCAACTTTTATTAATTTTTTTTGGGTTTTTTTTTGTAAAAAATTGTCAATTCGATTTCTCTGAACATTTTTCAGAATGTTGAAAACAATATTTCTTATAACATAAAATAAGTTTGAAACCTTAATCTCAAGTTCTTAAAAAGATATTTGAGTCGAAATTCAATTTTTACCATCTTTGAGTAATTTTTTTTTTAGGTTTTTATTTTTTATAAAAAAAACTGTCAATTAGATTTTTCTCAAAATTTTATCAGATGTCAAAAACATTATTTTTCGTTGCACAAAATTGGAGATGAAATCATATTTTAGTCGTAAAATTTTCGAGGTGACAAATTTTTTTTTTCAGCTTTTTTTTATTTATAAAAAAAACCGTTAATTTTGTTTCCAAAAATATACTTCTTTTGTATCACGTTACAATATATATAATAGAGCGTTATTGGTTCATGCGATATTTAGGGTTAACCAAAATGTTCACCTTTTTTTTAAACTGCTATGGTAAAAAAACCACCCACGCAATTTTTTTGAGAGCCCTTTCTGCATCTTTCTGCCTTATTATCTGTATAACAAAATTTATTTGAAGTCGATATATCTTCTGGGTCTTGAGCTATGGACGACAAAAAAAACGTCGTGAACGTACGGACATACGGTAGTACGGACGTACGGACGTACGTACGTACACACGCACGCACAGACATCTTTCTAAAAACCTTTTATTTCGACTCTAGGGACCTTGAAACGTCGAGAAATGTCAAAATTTTCAATTTGACAAATCGGACCCATTACAATAACTTCCTATGGGAAGTTAAAAAACTTACAAGCATGGCATTAGAGCCGTCTGCCGAATATTATCAAGACATTTATATTGAGAAAAAAGAGTATACAATTATGGAATATAAAATAAAGAACATATATAAATAATATTACAAAATCGTGATCAAATTTTTAGATGTTGTTTTGTTAAAGTGGCAAAGTAATTTAAAGAAGAAAAAGAATAGTTTACGATAAATATGTGTTACTATGAAAAAAGAAAACAATTATGAATTAGGCACTTTAAATGATTGTTCAAAATATTTAAGTTTAATTTTTTTTTTTAATATAACTAAAACACCGAAGATGGCAAAGAAGTGGAAAGGTTTCGGAGAATATGGACTTTTAGTTTAGTTAAAACGAAAAGAGGCGAACTTTTAGAGTTTTAAGTTATGGAATATTGCGGCTTTTAGTTTAGCTAAAACAAAACTTGTTTTCTTTTTTTATTTAAGTAGATATGTATGTACTTCAAAACAGACTCAAATAAGAATTTCTGTAATTATTTGCATGGGAGACATAGAGTACCTGTATCCAACGCGAGCGTACAAGTTTAACACCTCTACAGCTAGCAACCGCCAGCTAAACCTACACTTCAACATTCTATATTCTTATTATGTATTATACGAAAGAGCATACAAAAGAACATGCATTCTTCGTTCTTAGAGAAAATATATTTAGTCTTGATTCAGCTCTGTAAATGGCCAGTTGGCAAGTAGAAAAGTGTTCACGCTAGTGTTTAAATAAATTGGGTTTTTTGCAAATGCAAATAAAAATAAGCATCGGTTCGGCGTTGAGGTTTTTCGCATTACCATGCGAGGTTTTAACTTCGGTTTAAACAGTACCAGCAATTTCCAACCATACTCCCCGCTCAAAACACGTAAACATTCTTCCGACGAAAAGAAGCTTTTATCAAAATGAAGTCTACGGATTTCTTGTAAAATAGGACAAGTTGCTAAAAAATGGTAAACATCTTCGTTTTGGTTTGAGTTGCAGAGTGAACAAATTGCATCTTCTTATGTCAGTTCTATGTGGCCTGTAGTTGAGCTCAAGAGTTTCAGTCCGTATTTTGAATATCAAACTTTCACTATGTATATCAAAACATTGTTCGTACAGGTGATTCTTCAAAATAATAGCTAAGGTATTTAAAGAAAAACAGATTTTCAACCATTCTTTTTTCAATTTTGGTATTGTTTATTATATGAGGATTAAAAACAAAACAAAATAAATTAGTACAAACTTCATGAAGACAAAAAAAATGCAACAAATTAGGCAAAGTAGGAAATCAAAGGTCAAAAAATTGCACGTGCAGTGATAAAAAACTTAATTATATATGTATAAGTTTTAGTAGCGAGTGTGATAACCTTTCGCTTTTATAACATTCTGAAGGCGATTCTTCATAGAGAGAACTAGTTTTGAAGTTACTTCCGACGAAATGTTGTTCCATTCTTCCAATATAACGGCTTTTAGCTGGTTTTTATTACTTATTTTTGATTCTCGGACCTTTCTTCCTAAATAATCCCAAAGATGCGCAATGGGATTAAAGTCTGGGGATTGGGGAGGATGAGGCAATTGCGATTTAACATTATAGAGAAGCCACTCCTTTACTATCCTTGATGAATGTTTAGGATCGTTATCTTGCACAAGTAAAAAGTGAGAATATTAAAGCCCTGGCTTTCAAATTTTCTTTTAAAATTTGTAAATATTTGTTTGTATCCGTTGTTGTTTCTATAAAAACTAAATTTCCCACACCATTGGACTCCATAGCTCCCCAGACCATAACATTTCCGCCTCCATGTTTCACCGTTGATTGCAAATTCTTCACATCTAATGCTGTGTTTGGTTTCCTCCACACAAATCTGCGACCGTCCAACCCAAAGATATTAAACTTGTTCTCGTCAAGTAATAACACATTCTTCCAAAAATCATCTGGTTTCGAAACGTATGCATTCGCATAGTTCAAGCGTTTTGAAACGTTTGCTTTTGAAATATACGGTTTTTTTGTACCGTGCGACCATTTGAATGCAGAAAGTTCCGAACAGTTTGAGCGTTAAGCGATATTCCATCATTTGCTTGAATGTCAACAGCTATTTTAGGAGCACTTAACTTGGGATTAGCCTTTACCATTCTTTCAATTTTTCGTTCCATATGAGCGTCTAGTATTTTTTTTCGACCTCTTCCTGGGGCCACTTCAAAGCTTTTATTTTTTCTAATAATGTTTTAGTACATATTGAACTATAGACCGTGGTCTACCATTAGTTGGCGATATCTCAGCATAACTTTTTCCGTCGTTTCTTAGTTTAAAAATCAGTTTTCTTACTTCAAGAGGTACTTTTTTATGAGACGCCTTCATTTTCAAAATAAACTTCGCAAAATTATAAAAAAAAAAACAATTGAAAAGATCAATACACCACGGTATACTGAGCCTAGATCTCTCAATATCATTACAGTACACAATTTACATTTCAAAAAGAACTGTTATTTCCATTTTGTTAGAGAAGAGAGCAGTGTACGAACATTTGTTTGATGTACGAGCAATTTTTTGACATTCCTGGCAAAATTCTACTAACGGTAAAAAAAACCATGAGGCAAAGATCGAACATTTTGTTGCAGTTTTGTTGCATTTCCTATTATACATTATAATTTTATCAAATAAAGTCAATAAGCTCAGATTTGTGTTAGGAAGTTCATAGTGTCAGAGAAACCCATTTATATTTTCAATTGCTGTACGTGCAATTTTTTGATGTAGTGTATATCAGAAGCAGAAATGTCCTCACAGAAATAATTATAATCACCCAAAGTTAAATTAAAACGGCTATAGGTTGCTCTAGAAAGTGATTCAATAGCCCTTTCGAGATTAATTTTGTACATTTCCCCATCAACCATCGAAATGCAGTTGTAAAAAGTATTTCTCAATTCTTCTTTGTTGTTTGCATTTAGATTCATTGCTAGATTATGTGCTGTGACAAGAGCATGCCCATTTCTAAAAGGGAATATCCACAATGGAGTGATATAAGCAGGATTTTCTTGTGCAGATTACTATTAGGTCTATGCATAACTTTAATAAGATAGTCTGCGTTGGCCTTTAAATTTCTAACATCTATTTGCGGAAGCCCGGACTCAACATACAATGGCGTAATTAGGCGTGCTACGCGGCAGCCGGAAGATTCTTTTCAAAAAGTATCTTTGAATAACTTCCATATCCTCTAGAAATTGGTATCCATACACTTGATTCCCATAACAAAAGCAACTGTTCACGGTAGCCTCAAAAACCTTAAATTTCGATGTAGGGTCCACAAAGCTTCTTGAAAAAAAATGTGTCGACATCGAGTTTACAGGTGATTTGGCTAGTACCAGTTTCTCTTTAATATGATTTTTGATGTTCAAATTATGAGTGATAAAACCAAGATGTTTATACTCGCTAACAACTTCTATAATGGTAACATCTAATGTCCAATTTCGTACATTATTATCTGAACGGTTTTGAGGTTTAAAAATCATAATTTTAGATTTAGAAATGTTGATTTTGAGATCCCACGCATGGCAATATTGTTTAAGTTTATTTATCTGAACCTACAATGTCAGAGAACACCACCAGGTCATCAGCATAGAGCAAAATCTTCAAAGATAAATCGACATAGTTGTCGCCTCCCGGTAATTTATTTTCAATATCATTGATAAAAAAAAAAACGAACATCAGCGGACTCAATATACAGCCTTGTGGAACACCTGTTTCGGTTTTAAAGGATTTTGACATAGATATACAATTACAAACCATTGCAGACGTGTTTAATAAAAGTTGTTCATAAATCCGAATAAATTTGGTTGAAAGACCAATAACTGCTAGCTTATATAAAAGTGATCTTCTGTTGATGCTATCAAAAGCAGCTTTAAAGTCGACGAAAAAAGTGTATAGGAGCTTCTTTTTGTCGATAAAACGCCTGGCAAAGCTCGTAAGAGCAAAAATTTGATCAATCGTTGAAAGGCCCGCCCGGAAACCAGCCTGATATCGACTTATCAATTTATTTCTTTCAATCCAATCAGAACTGAAATGCCTCTATAATTTTCTGGTGAACTCGGATTACCCTTTTTAAATATAGGAAATATTGTAGCCAAACGAAAGTAGCTCGGAAATTTCTCTTCTGTATATTCAGGAGTTGAATTCTTATAGAATTCGATAGGAATGCCATCCAAATCCGCTGCTTTGTTATTTTTCATTCTGCTTAGAGATGCCAACATCTCAACCATGGTAAAAGGAGAGTCTAGCTCATCGATTGAAACATTTTGCAGGGCAAAACTGATGGAATTCTGGTCAGGATCTGGCAGTAGTAAACCTTCAAAGTATGTGGCCAGGTCGTCAACACTAATACTTAAAGACGATGACTTGCTGCGCCCTCCCAAAATCCGTACATTGTACCAGAATTACTTTGAGTCCTTACAGTCTATATGTCAAATGTCAAAAGATAACAGCTTTCCAAACAAACCTATATTCAAAATGAAACTTCTTATTGGAAAACTGTATATGTTCACGTTGAGAAATGTTGAGTTTTGTCAACCCTTCAGCATAGTGTGTCCCTTTTCGAACATCCTTCAAGTCATTAAGGCCCCTCAAAAAAGGAATCAATTAAAAACCTAAAACGTAATAGAAACTTTATCTGACAATTATTATTATTATCTCACATAATTATTTATTAAAACAAAAGAACAACATCAAATAAACCCTCGATGACCGGAAGCAATTCAACCCACAAACAAAAACAAACCCCCAAACTAACTTCCTTTTCATTCATTGGGGAGATCATTCTCTCTCTAGAATTTTATGTATTTTAATTTAATTATGTGAAGTGTGTAGGTTGTGTGTTTGTACTATATCGCACTCTATATATATGTACTGTACATATATATATGTGAAGTACTTCTAACAAACATACAAACCAAAGAGGCATTAGATTCAAGTGCACTTAAAAACACACTGATACATGATACAAATGGCATCCTTGTGGGAAACCTTTAAAAGTGATGAGGCAATGAACTCTCACTCGACTCGCACCCTCACACTTGCCTTCATACTCTCTGTAACGTAATGTAACTTTCTTTTTTGGTCCTATTTCTAGAATTATTATTATTAAAGCTTTAGCAGAGTATATGGTAGTGGAGTGTAGAACATATAAGGACGAAGGAGTACTCATCCTGTGTATGTTTATTTACATAATAAAAACATATTCATTGCGTGCAGAACAGAGTAGAGCAGAACTGAGCTGAGCTGAGATGAGGAACAGGAACAAGATACAGGACACAAAGAGTCGAATGGAACGAACCAACGCAAAGAACAACGAAGGAACAAAAGGAGGTTAAAGGAAACTGAATGCGCATGAAAATGAGATGTTAATGAATGCCAATGAGTATGGGTGTAGGGTGTAGGGTGTAATGTGGAAGGAAGAACAACCATCCTTCCTTCAGAATAATAAAAAAAAGAATTCAAAAACAAGCTTTCTTCTTCTTTTATAAAAGATCCAGCAGTTTACTTATAGTGTAAGTAGATGTTTTTCAATTACATACTTGAACTCGAAACGTGAGTAAGGATAAAACTAATGCAATTATATTGTTGGTTAGATCCAGAGACTGAGAGACACAGAGTGTTCCTCTTCGGTGTCGGTATCGTTGTTATTGTTTGGTTTTGGCGGCAATGGCGCTGGCGGGCGGACGGTAGCGATGTCTGTCACTACTTGTGGGCTTAAACTAAGGCAACATAATAAACTTTGAAAAGGTTTTTATATGCAAATAATTGAACATCATAAACATTTGAAAAAGACTATCATAATAATGAAAGGTTAGTCTTGCTTGTTTGTTCATTTTTTGAAAAAAAAAGTTCTTTTAAAGTTTAGTTTTAATGAGAAAGTTGGTCGTTTAAAAGTAGATTTCTGCCAGAGGCTGGTTTAAGTAGAATTTGAATTATTTGCTTCCTTGTTGATGGAAAAAGGGGGTGGGAAGTAATATTATTCTTTTGCAAAGAAAAAGAATAATGAGACTTTTTTTTCTTTCAATGTACAATTTACTATAACTTTTTATGATAACGATTATTATAATCTCTTGCGTCTAGCTACTTGTTTTTATTTATCTAGTTTATCACAAAAGAAAGCCTTAGGACGAGGGTCCCATTATCTATTCTATTCAATTTTTGGCTATTCTGTTTCTATAACTATGACAAATCATAATTTTGTTTTTATTTTATCTGATTTGGGGAGTTTTAAAGTTATCATTGGAGCTTTTCTATGCGACCCTACTATGTAACTCGATTCTACAATGAAATTGCTCGAATTCGAAAAATTGGTACTATGTATGTATCTATTTGACTACTTTCGAACAAACGAGAATCGAATAGTTCTAGTAGTGCCAACTATATTCTTATGAACTTTCGAATAAACGAGGAACTACGTAACTCGAAAGTAGAATTCAAAACAAGACAAAATCGAAAATAATCACTCTACATCAAATGTGTGCGATGCAATTTGAATTTTTTTTCATTCAACTTTTTGTGTTTTATTATTTTACCACCACAATTACACCGGGAATTCGTGATTTTTGCCAAAAATACTCGTAGCGTTGGACTTTCGTTTCTCTTCCTCATTCATTTCAAAATTCATCATCAGCGGGCACATGACTCTTTCGATTGAAGTCAAAAATTCGGCAAATATTTTTGACATGGTTTGATGTGCACGTCCAGCTTTCTTGTCACAACCGATTTGGTTTTGGTAACCTCTTGGTGCCAAAAACTTCAATGCTGCTAATAACTTAATGATAATAGGAAGAGCATTTTGTCTTCTGCGAGTAGTCATGTCGGATGATACATGGTGTTAAGTAAGAACATAAATTCGTCTTTAGAAACACGATAGTTCTTAACAAAATTAAAACTAAAGTATATATTTTTCATTAAGAATGCGTTCAAACATTCTACCGTATATATTATGTATAAAGGGTCCGCCAAATAACTTCTTTTTTTTTGAAAATGCTGTAAAAACAACGAGTGTAGCTTCGGCTGTGTGGCACGTAGCGCCGTCATGTTTAAACCAAATTTTGCCTATATCCTCCTCCTTTTGTGAACAAAAAATCGTTCAACATGGCCCGATAACGATCGCCATTGACTGTAACGGTCACTCCTTCCTCATTTTCGAAGAAAAATGGCCCAATTATGCTTCTGGACCAAAATCCGCACCAAACAGTGACTCGTTTTGGGTGTATCGGCTATTCAATGTATGCGTACGGGTTTTCTGTTTTTTTTTTTTTCAAATTCATTTTTATTACTTCAATCTTAAACTTATCTTAAAGCTAGACAAAAATTCATAAAACTAGCCTAATTATCTATAACTTACAACTATATTACTGATCCCATACGGACACTCTAAGTTAAACAATAATACTTAATTCTAATGCCTTTCGGTCCTAAGATCTGTTTAACTTCAATTCCATTTTATTTATTTTTTTATTCATTGGAATATTTCAAAAAAAGTAATATCAATATCCTTTTTTTATTTTTACTTAAAAACTACTTAAAATAAGGTCCTTAAAATAAAACTTAAACTAACTTAAACTACCTATTCTACCTATAAACTACTTAAAACAAGAACAACCACAGCAGCAAATCTTACTATCTTAAGTTTTTTGTTTTTCATATTTTCTTGTCTTTTTTTTTATTTTTGTATTTATTGTTTTTTTTTTGTATTTTTTTTTTGTTTTTGTATTTTTTGTTTGTGACACCATGCCTATTCTACTTCTAACTGGTTCTCCTGCCTCACCCTATCAGTTCGGTCCCGTTCGGACACAGCCCTACTAAACCGAAGGAGCTCTGCTCCGCCTTGTGCCATGACGTCCCGATTGTACAGGAGTCGCCTATCTACGGTTCGTCGTCTGACGTGGTAGATTAGCGGAACTGCCAATCTATCCTGTATCAGACCGCATCTATCTAAAAAGAGGAATGCCTCTGGTGGAATGAAGCCGCTCAAGCGTGCACTTTCAAAATACTCGTCGTTCGGATAGAACGCCCCGAAAATTAAATTGTTGGTCGAAGACATAGCTCTTGCAATGTGACCTCGAACGAGTTTTATCACGAAATTGTCAATTCTTTTGATTCGAGCCCCGTTGTATAGGACCTCGTTGGAATAGTAATGCACGAAAGAAGATTCGGCTGTTCGATATAAGCCGGTACAGCGTCGTAAACACTGCCGCTCGAACACCCGAAACCTCTCCATTTGGGAAGGGGCCACGTTGAACCACACAGGACAACCATAAACGATCATCGGCCGTATGAGGGCCATGTAGCAAATTACCTTCACTCTGGGGTCAAGCCGACTGCTAAAAAACAGCCGTTTCGTCAGAGCGAAGGCTCCTCTGGCCCTGGTCAGAGCAGCATTTATATGTCTGTCGAAATATAAATACTGATCTAACCAGATACCAAGGTACTTCACTACACTTTTGCTCGCTAATGGCTGCCCGTGAAGATCAACGATGACCATCTTGCGCCAATTCTTGCACGTATCCATCGTGGCCCTAGCCAACGGAGTCCGGAACAGAATTGTCTCCGACTTCTGGACATTTATTTTCAGTTTCCAGTCGTCGCAATATCGCTGAATCTTGTCGAAATCACGCTGCAAGAGAATTCTAATAACCTCAACCTTTCGAGCCGTTCTGTAGGCAATTAGATGGTCGGGGTACGCAATTGCATTTGTAAGACTACCTATCTGATCGCTGGTGTAAATGCTGAAGAGAATCGTCGAATTCACCGCTCCCTGTTGAAGACCATTTTTAATTAAGAATGTTGTGGTAGAAGTTACATTGCCACTTTTGACAACAAACTTTCTACCGTTAAGCATATCATAAAGTATATACAATAATGGCTTGCTTATGCCAAACCTGCTCAGTTTTAGGTAAAGACCCTCTAACCATACGGTGTCAAAGGCCTTTTCCAAATCAACCAGAACAGCACCTGTGCATTGTTGTTTCGATGTATTCCATTGGATATCAGAAACGAGTTTAGACGCAGCATGAATTGTGTCATGACCCACCTTGAACCCGAACTGTTTATCCGGAAATATTTTGTTGTCCGCAGCCCTTTTAGTTAGAGTCCTATTGATGATCTTTTCGAAAACTTTGCTGATGATCGGAAGAAGGTACGGGTTTTTTGTGCCCATTATTCTGTGGCAATTTGCTCGTACCGTTCTTCATTTCCTTGCAAATTAAACTAAATTCCAACGGTGTCCATTTTTGTTATAATTATTCTTGTCCAAAAATTTGATGTTTTATTTTGTTGTTTTTTGTTTTTAAAACTGTCAAACAACACTATACTCGTTCGAAAGTAGACATTTTTTTAAAAACAAGTTGGTATAACCGGCATTCGATTCTACTATCATACGTAGTACGATTTGAAAGTATGTAGAATCGGAAATGAGTTTCGAATAGAATCAAAAGTAGAATCGAGTTACATAGTAGGGCTCCAGGCTTCCACTTTGATAATATCGTTTCATTTTTGTTTCAAACCTTTTTTCCACATTCTTATTTTGATCACGAATTTTTACTTCTAATTTTTCTTAAGAAATTCCACTAAGAAAAATTACTTGCCCCCTTTGATTGAATAGGACAATTCTTGTTTTAGTTACTCGCATGTTTTTTTTTTTAAGATAGAAACTTAGTGACTCTAGGTGATTTGAAGTACAACATCGAAACCTCCCTTCGTTGTACAACGAATACATGAAACAATTTATGGAGATAAACGATCAACCCATAGAAATAAGTCCTGCTTAGGGAGAAGATGAAATTGAAATAGAGATAACATGATAAATGGAGTAATACTTTAGAGTGCTAGAAAGCTTAAGCTTAAGGAACAAGAATGTTAACTTATAGAGACCGGTAAAGATGATCAAAATTAACAACGAATTAAAAAAGCATTCGATGTTAAAAATAGAAAAAAAAAACATTGTTCAATGAATACAACGACGACGGTGGTGAGGAATGATAAATATCCTTTCACTATTGAACCTAGAAATTATCTGTTCACTACCATGACGTAAAAAGGAGTAATTATGCAATAGCTTATCAAACAGATTATGGCCGGAATTGACAAATCCACCAAGAGTAATTCTTGCCATGAAAAGTGCCTTCTCAAACATGCCGTTCGGATTCGGCTTTAAACTGTTGCTCCCCTTCATTCCTGACAGCATTAAGCACACAGGAATGGTTGAGAGTTGTAAGTCACTAGGCCTTAGTTTTCAACGGACTGTTGCGCCAACTAATTTATTTTAAGTAACGCAGCGATTAATCCCTAAGAAACACTGAAGGACTTGAAAACCATTTCAGTACATTTTTACCGATTTCAACTCATTATTTGAAAAGCATCTCTTAAGATTAAGAATATACGGGGTCACTAATTTTTCGGTTTCGAAAGTACAGCTAAATAAAATCTACAAAGCTTTACATTTGTGATGAAGTTTTTAGTCATTATAAATTTTGGACTTTGCCATTAAGTGTGAAAGACAATTGAACTAGGTTGGCAGTATGCGAGTCTTTTAAGGTAATGCTATGAATATCGGGAAATCAATAAAATTGGATTGTCAGCAACCCTAGCAGCATTAAGATAATGTTCAGTAACGGATTTTATTATCATCATCGTTGGACAACCCTGGTTCATTCCAACCATACTTTATTCAAGTACCTCTACCTAGGTGCCTACCCCAATTTATAAGGCATCTTGATCCTCAAATATCTCTTCAAAGCAAGCACAATATTAAAGGACAATACGAGCCATTTCTTCTTTGCTCAGTGGCGTGACGAGGTTTCTTAATTGTCTTCGGAATCGTCTTTTTTACATACGGGACCAAAAATTCTACGTAAGAGTTTTCTCTCGAACAAGACAAAGAGATCAGAGTGCCTTTTACTAAGCACCCAAAACGCAAATGTGTGTGTCCCTTATAGCAGCAGCTTAGAATTAATGATTAGTTTTCTGGATTTAACAAACTTTGACAGGGGATAGAAGCCTTTTTTAGCAGCTATTTTTAGCCCAAGGTGCTAATTCGAGATCGTAGCCTTTTAAAGTTTCATGGCCTAAGAGAAGCTATAACTGTGCTACGTTTGAAAAACGTGCACTTTATTGTAGAGAAAGCAATGCATCCACAGAGATGTACGGATTGTAGACACGTGGCACCATTGTACCATTTTACTTCGAAAACGAAGCTGCGAACAAAGTTTCGGCCATCAGGAGGGCGTCACGGAGTCATGTTAACTGATTTGAAATTGAAGACATGAATTTGGACAACCTCTGGTACATGCAGGATTCAGCGTCATGCCACACAGTTCATGTTACAATCGATCTTTTGAGCAACAAATTCCCAAATCGTCTTATTAGCCATCCAGGCGATGTCAATTTACTGCCTCGAGGCTACGATTCGACCTCTTGGACTTTTTTTTGGATGACACTGTGAACGACCGATGTTATGCGATTAATCCATTCGAATACCATAGCCCATCATCAACGAGTTCTTGAAAAATTTGATCAAAAGAATTCGCTACTGGGAAGCTAGCCGAGACAGCCGCTTGAACGATGACGTTCTGTTTCATAATTACTAATACAGCAATAATACATGAAAAACGATTGTTTTGTTAATATATGGGTCACCCTTTAGTCATAATTTTTAATGAATCATTTAAATTGTAGTGTTGACGTAATACAAAGTTATTGTAATTTTAGAACTAATGTAAAAATGTAAGTACTTCAAATTAAAAATGATTCTTTCAAGCACCTGCACCTTTTAAAAAAAAAGTAAGTCATAAGCTTGGGTTTGCATTTTACTTTTACTCGAAATGAATAGTAAAAAACATACGACGCGACCAATTAAGACCAATGAAAGATTCTATTGACTTAACTTGAACAATTTAGATTATTTTTTATATGGTTAACAAATTTCATTTCTAGAACTTATAAAAATAAATAAATTAGATGGCGCACAAGATCGTTCAGAACTAGGGCCTTGTGACTTAAAACTCTCAACCGAACGGCTAGTTTGAGAAAGTACTTTTCATGACAAGAATTACTCTTGGAAGATTTGTTAATTCCTCACAAGCGGCAGAATTCTTGACTAAAACTTTTGGTGGCACAGCGAGAAAGCCAAGACATCTAGCATGACAGTCCTACGAACTAACTATCACGCCACGGGTACTGCATTGCTAGAATCTTAAATCAATACAATATTAATTTTTTTCCCAAAAGCCTAAAAAAATGAACTGAATCAGTTCGATGCTCATAAT
This sequence comes from Eupeodes latifasciatus, assembly GCA_920104205.1. Lineage (NCBI taxonomy): Eukaryota > Metazoa > Arthropoda > Insecta > Diptera > Syrphidae > Eupeodes > Eupeodes latifasciatus. The sequence goes on from OV049925.1 coordinate 20,152,053, forward strand.
AAAAACTATTCCGAGGGTCTAAAACGCTTTTGGATTTGTTAATAGAAGTCACCATGAGACGTTGTTATAGGTACTTCAAAATAAAAAAATGATAAAAACTAATCTAATAAGTTTGTTGATTTCAATATTTTTGAGAAGTTTCAACGCTATCAATCTTCATAACATCAATTCTGTGGTTTTTATTTTAACTTGAATTCTCTTGTAATTAATACGAAATCTATAAACTATGATTAACAATAATTATAAATAAACAATAATGATTCAGTATCAGAATAAATTATTCTCCCAGCAATTTTATTATTTTTTCATAAACAATTTTCTATAATACCCCTAAGTTCACGACTGATGACTCAAACCTGACAAAATAAAATAAAATACAATCAAAAAAACTTGATGATAAATTAACTTTGATAAGAACAAAATTTTGCAAAGCCTTTTATACTTTTTGTTGTTGTAAAAGACAAATAAATTTATTAAAGATAACACCAAGCTAACAATAGGATCATCAACAACACAGAAAGAAGGAGAACAAGAACAAGAAAGAACTTTTTCTTTGTCATCCTACTTTGGTTGTTCGTTTTAAGTTGACACTTCTTTGAGTGCATTTATACTCCAAAGTAAACTTGTATGAAAATTGTATAAATTTGTGGGAATTTTTGAGGAAGGTGAAGGAATGACTAGGAAATTTTAAACACAAACTTGTATGCAAATAAAATGAAACTTACTCAGAAGTAGATGAGGAGGGTGTGAAAGCCCATGGTCCATCATTTTGTTTATTCTCCATTTTCAACTGAAATAATAACAAAAAGAAATGACAAAATAACATAAAGAAAACAACAACAGAATTGTTATGAAATTCCCAATCATTTATGAACTTTAATAGAAAACTCATGTGTGAATGATGATTAGAGATTGACCCGCAACAAAATTGGTCAATTAACCTCGTAAGCAGAGTCAGGGCCGTCGCCTGTAAGCTAGTTAATGTAGCTTTAATCTTTAAAAACTTCTGACAGTCGCAATCACAATCACATCGCCCACTGACATATTCCACAGTTCCGATAAGGTTCGTTGTCGTCATCGCCGCCGCGCCGTCGTTGTATTATTTGAAGAAACATGAAAATTCCAACTAGAATTGCAAAAATCTACGTACGTCATCATCTCCCAAGTGGAACTCACAGAACCCAAGAAGCGGGAAGCTATTTGAGACGGAAGTGCAGGACTACCCCACAAAAGCAAATAAGAAAACGACCAACGTAGGTAGGTAGCTCCAATGAATTTAAATTGATAATAAATAAATGGAATGGAAATTTATTGAAAAACGCGCAGTTTATTTATAGAAAAAAAAGAAAAAATTAAACAAATTAACTAATTGGCTATCCATATGGAGAATTCCACTCACTCTGGATTTTCATTTTCATGTTTTTCCTCCGAGAGAGTTCTGTGTTTGCTCTACGACGATGATGATGATGACATTTGCGAGTTTGGGCATTTTGATTGGAATGATTCATGATCTCTAAACAATACGACGACGGCGGCGACTACGACCAAATCCAACAACGAAACTAAGCAAGCAACCCTGCCTCTGCCTGTTGAGTACTACAACACTAGGTCGAAGTCAAGAGGAAAGAAAGAAAAAACGAAAACGAACGACTTGTTGCTTGGAATCATTTTTATTATTACGATTTATTTGGTCGTTTTACACTTTTATAACATGAAATTTATGATTTCAATGAGATATTTGATAAATACTTACATTTTTCACAATTAATTAACACACAAAATGATAAGGAAATTAGGAAAACAAAAAATAATGGCAAATTATTGTTGAGATTAAAATAATTTTAAGTGCAAAATTGAACGACGACGTTTTCACTGAATTAAATTGGAGAACAAAAAACTTGGAATTTTTTCGATCATACGAGTGGCAAATGTCAAATAGTTTCGTTAGGTTCGTTCAGTTGTATGACATTTGATTTGGGGTGTGTTCGAAGAGTGACGTAAGAACATAATGTACTAGATGAAGTAAATGTATTTTATTGTGTAATTGACACATGATCATTTTCTACTTTTATTATTTTAAATATTAATTTATTTAAATTTTAAATGTATTTTTCTTATTTATTTCATTTCAGAAAATGAGACAACTTAATAAAGTATGATGACTACAAAATTTGAAAGAGAAAAATGAAATATGCTTCGAATGGCTGGATCAAAGCTGCTGGCAAAGTTACTGATTTTAATTTGTTCTGTAACAATCATATCATTATTGGCATTGACGAAATGTGGCTTTGGCGGTTTGACTGCTGATGGTGGATATGACAGTGATGATGATGGTAAGAACAATAAAATATTTAAATAATTTTGATATTTTTGTTGGCATTTTATTAAAGAATATTAAATTTTTACTGAGAAGTTTATGTTTTTAAGTTAAACGAAGCTATTAGGTTTATAAGGCTTAAACTGCGTTTTAATTAATGCAAAAATAAGATATAAAGAAAACATGACAAAAAAAGCATCAAAGTGCACTTCACTGTTGTAAAATTCAAAAAAAAAAATTATTTTGCACGTTTGAAATGAATTCCAGCGCTATTTGCTTATGAGTGGCCGTGTTTGTTATTAAAATAAAGGAACAATTAATGGCTTAAGAGTGTTAAAAACTTGTTGTACTGTTTCAAATAAATTCATGAAAGAATTTACTAGCAAATTTATAACAAATTGACGACAAAAATGGATATTTGCAGTCTAGGCATCTAATTAGTTTTTCAAGTTTCATAAACTTTAAACTCGGAGTCTCTTCACTAACCTTTATCTTCAGTTTATCGTGTAAAAAACTACCAAAAACATAATTTTTTTTAACAAAACACTCTTCAGACAAGCTACAATCCCATCTCGACCTGTATTTTTATTTAAAAAAAAATATTACTTATTAATTTTCTAATTTGATAAGAAACCCTTTTACATAAAACATCAAATATAAGTTTGCAGAAAATAAATAAATCATAGAGAAATAAAGTTAAGCTTTCAGTTGAATGAAAAATAATGATTAGGTGCCATTTTAACATAAGCGGAATTGCGTTGATAGTTAGGGAGATATTCCTTGATTTTTCTTGCCTTTTTTCAAGTCCCTTATGTCGTGTAAACCATTAACTTCATTTGACAGATTAATTTTCATTCTGAATTAAATGATGTTTAATTTCGAATAGCCCGCTATTTGAACAGATGTCACTCTTAGAGCTGTCGTTTTTTGACATTTGACAAGTAATAACTACGAAATTACTAAAACTGGAGCAATACACGCTCTTAAAATTTGAATTTTAATATTGAAATTGTTAAAATTAACTTCAATGGATTGGAAATCTTAAAGTTATAATTGTTGAAGTTATAGATTATATAAAACGGCTATGGAAAATTTCATTAAAAGGTATGTTACTGCAACCTTAGCCTTGGCGGCCAGTTGGATGTTCTCATTTGTCGTTGTCAATGGCTTCTTTTAAAACCCTTTCAAGAAGTACTTGTTTTTTAAATGTAAAATTAAATTTCTAAAAACCCAGCACAATCAGGTAATTCATTCTTACATCTCACAGAAATTAAAAATAAAACATTGGGAGATTATGTTTCAACTTAAATTAAAAAGGATTGAGATAAAAGATGGGACTTAAAAGTCGCCCAAAACTTTTTTAATGTGAATAGGCATCTCAGAAGGATTTAATGATGTCTAACTATACAGTATATGTACATAGGTGAGTTTCCTACAATTAATTTCTGCACTATGTAGTTCAAAATCCTGTAAAGAATTTATAACAAAAATAAAATTGGCAGAACTTAATACTAAGGCGGTGTCCAAATCGGACACTTTTGAGACAAATCATTTTGATATTTATTTTTATTCCTTCCTTTTTCTGATTATCAAGTGCGAAAGAGGGGGATGTGAACACTGTTTAAAAATCACAAATATAGTGAATAAGGGAATGTGTTAGTTCAGATTTCCTCCAAAAATTGATTAATTTTCATGGAACACGATTGGAATTGTTTTTTATTTGTCATTGTTATACTATTTCTTCTTGTACGTGTTAACGAGTGCGGTAAAGCTGTCGAATTTCCACCTAAACATTTTTCAAAAATTGATTTAGTATTGATGCAAAGACGTGTTAAATCTGTCGAATAATTCAGAATCAGATCTGCATAATTAATCTTAAATCAAAAATAAATCAATTTATTTTCCCCCATGGAATGAAAAAGCAGGGAAATTTCTATTTTGACAGATCTAGATCAAGAATAAATTGATTTATTTTACCCATAAAAAAGACCATTACTCAATTTCATGACATTTCGTTGAAGTCATTATTTGTCTTCAAAAAGTTATATATTTATTTTAGTCTGACGAAAACTCATATTAATTCAGTGATGTTTCCATTTTTGACAGCTCAATTCTCCGTTCTGAGTATTCAAAGAAAAACACGTATAAGATAATATCCAAAAAAACCTTAAACAAAAGTAGGTCTTTACATTTCTATAGGAAACTAATGTGTCAACGGGTTGTGCTGTCATATTTAAACGTCAAAAGCTCATATCTACTTTTCCGTTGCATCCATTGCATACTATTTGCTTATTTGAAGCACTTAATTCCATTTATTTTTGCTTTAAAAGTAGAGAATTATCCGAATCTTTAATTCCTTTAATTCCCAGCCTTTTCCACGTTGAGTGTCCTATCTCTAGAATTTAAGTTGAAAGTTTTTAAATTTATCATAGAAATACCACTCACACAATAACGTCCAGCCAGATAAAATGCATAGCTCTTTTTCCCGCCTTAAGGAAGTTCTGCTTTTATAACTTCATCAAAGTTAAAATATTAAGTTGAGTTTCTAATTAAAATTCCTATATTCTAATTAAAACTCCCAATTATTTCAAATCAAACCCAGTATCCATTCTCACATCCTTTATCTACTATCGTAGCTCTGTGTAAAGAACAAAATGAATTGCTTTGTATGCGAAATAGAATAAAAGCTTCCTACACCTTATATCCTCATTCTCAGGAATATTGTTGATTCTTCAATAGGAATACGGTATAGAATAGACTGAACCCAAAGGAAATTGCAGTCGATATACATTTCTTCTTTATACGAGTAAACCTCTAGCATCTATCAGTATCTCAGTATACCCATACGTATCTATTCCTTTAACATCTGAATCCTTTTGTCCTTTTTCGCACATCTTTATAGAGTTCAACAAAATTCCAGTGATATCCGCTGTAGCCCAACACCATCAACAGCATTCGGTGCCAGCCCCAGCAAACCAGCACAAGTTACGAAATATCAACGCCGAAAAAACTGCAGCTGATCAAAAGGAGTACATCGACTTGCTGCGTCAAAAGGAAGAGGAGTACCGACAGGAAATCACTAGACTGACATCCGAAATAAAATCTCTGAAGCTGCAACTTATCCAACTTCGAGGTAAGAGGAGTGTGTTCATAAAAGTTCCAACATGGCTTCCACTATACAACTTTACTGTGTTTTGTTATTTCTTTTGCTTGGATATATCAAGGGTACCTCATAACATCCGTACTTCCTTTTCTCATTTCGCAGGTAATCAGCCATTTAACTTCACCAACTCGGTGGCACTTGGTCCACAGTTAGAACTCCTGCAACAGCTTCCATCGCCAAACGCAACAACCACAGCAGGGCACCACCAGACGGGAGCAGCATCAGCCGGCTCCTCCATCTATGATTGCAGCAGTTATATACGGAAACAGGTCGGAGCTGCAGAGATCCTGCGGGGGCTTCCTTTGAACAACGAGTACGAGTTGATTCCATTCAATCATTTCACATTCAGCCGAGTGTATCCCATCGAATTGGGACTGGGCAAACGGGTGGTAGAAAAGCCAATTGGCTACAAACGCAAAGATCTCCTGGATGCCCTCGGTAAGGCCATCGAGAGTCTGAATAGAAATGTTAGTAGTGCTGCCAAGACAAATATGGGCAATGGCATCAAGTACACCCTGGATGATTTCACAGAGGGGATATACCGTAATGAACCCACAACAGGAACACAGTATGAATTGTACTTCAGGACAAAGGAGCTAGCACATAATCCAACCAACAACCATCAATTGGGTGGTGGGCAAGGAGCAGGAGGAAGTGGAGTTGGTGGCAATAATGGTGGTGGAGCCAGTAACTCTGGAACAAGCAACTCTGGCAGTGGTACAACAAAGGTTGTTGTTATGAGACCCTTCGCACCATTGCAAACGATACAAATGATTGGCTTTCCAAAAGTTCACGATAAAGAGTTGATTCATATAATATTGCCATTGTCAGGTCGAACAGCGACTTTTCAAAGTTTCATGGATAAGTTTGTGAAGATTGCTTTAAAGAATGACCGGAGGGTTCATTTGACGGTTGTGTATTTTGGTGAAGATGGTTTATCGGAAGCGAGATCTATTATGAGTCGAGTGCTAGCGATGAAGAATAGCGGTGGAAACTCATCGAATTTGAAGTTACTCGCACTTAACGAAACTTTTTCAAGAGGTAAGTTTTTCGTTGTTTTTATTATTTTTGTATTAAGTTTTTCTTTTGATTTGTTTTTATTTTACGAAGATAGTTGAGTAATCTTTTTCGAAAAGGGTTCTCACTTCGAATTATAAGTAACGGAAGGGCTATCACAACAAGTGAACCTGTTTTTAGGGCGGTTTTAGATGTGAACTTTAATAAAATAATAAAATAATATCATCCAGTTGGATAAATAAAGGGTGGTTAAATTTTAAAGGCTGATGTTCATTTTGAGTAAAACACATATTATTTAGGAAATTATTGTTATTTATTTTCATTATGATAATATTGGTATGGTTCAATTATGTATGGAACAAAATATTGGGCAAAAGCCGCCACAACAATGGCGGCACACCTCCATCCGATGGTTCAAATTTTCGATAACAATGAGGCATAATTGTGGTTCTATGGCATTAATGTGCAGAACTAAATCATCATTTAGCTCTTGAATTGTTGCTGGATTATTGACGTTCACCTTTTTCCAACGGTGTCAAACCACATGATTTTGGCGGCCAATTGACAAGATTCGTTAGCTATGTGGCAAGTGGCACCGTTCCGTTAAACCAATCAACAAATCCACTGAAGTGAAAATGTTCCTTATCACTGAAGATGATTTTCTTCGGATATTGATCATTTCCTGTTGCTATTTCTTACCACCATTCTGACACTTGATGACGCCGTCGCTTGAAATGGTTAAGAAACTTTAGTTCTTGAGTCATTTGCACCTTGTAAGCGTGTAAATGCAAGTTTGTATGTCTAATGTTCATCAACGACGAGCGTAAGAGATGCGATTGTTGGGCACGACAACTAATGGAGGTAGACAGCTCTTCAGTCACACTACCGCGAACAGAAGCAATATTTTCTGCGATACAAGTTGTACGAGAATGCACTGGTATTTTCACATCTCCTTCTGATGCGGTTTCCTCAAATTTGTGCATTATGCGTACATTTGGAAGATTAAATTTACCGGAAAAACCAAGACAAAGCAATATTCACTTGGATTTGAACGCCCATTTTCATAATAAGCCTAAATTACTTGAACGCGTTGCCAAATTGTGTATTATGTATATATATAGTTCAAATTGAATGTCAAATAAAATACAAAATAAAAATTGACGTTTAGGTTTGGTTTATATTCAACATCGGCCCTTAAAATTTAACCACCCTTTATACACCCTTTTGTAAATAGAGATTTTGATCTAGGGTGGGATTAGTTAAGGTGGTTTTTGAGAAATGACAGTTAAATTCGACAAATTTCATCTGTGATATCAAAAATGTGATAGCCATCTTCCAAAGAATATGACATTTGGATCTTAATTATGTAAAAAGCAACCAGGAGCTTATAAAAACGACTTCAACATTTGCTCGTTTATCTTTGTATTGCCTGCAGATTTATATATGTATATGGCATTTCCATTTGCAAACTTTAATGGTTGCAGGCAACTTAATTGTTTAGTGGGTGCAAGCCTTTATGTTTTGCTGACAACTGCAAACTTCTGAAGTGCGTTCTTTTTACTCACGTGGCCAACAATTATTTATTCATAAAAATGTTGACTTTTGTCGTTTCTAATATTCAAGATTCGTAAGTATCATAAAAATATGACGTTACCAAGTTCTTTCTAATGGTTATTGTTAAAGTATCAAATAGTTACAATTTCTAATAATACACAACTCACCTCTTAATGAGAATGAACTGTCAAAGTGTTTTTTACAAAAAATCTGTCATGGTCCATTTCAAAAGTGAAGAAAAGAAAATGTATGTAAATGTCAGATTTTCCCATTGTAGGTGAAAAATGAAAAACAACAATAAGTTGAAACCAAATTCTCTTTAAAAATAATGCAAATGGTAATATTTTCCATAACTAGATGCAAATGTATAATTGTTGATACTGTTTGTCTGTCAAATCGTATTTGTGATTGTTAAACGATTCTAAAAACTCTTTGTGAAATTTTGTTTGACATAACAACAATAGTTAACCATACAACCAAAGACAACTAGAATAAAGTGACAAAATCAGCCACCTTTCGGAATTCATGTATCGTGAGCATGAACATGAACATGCCATTTTAAGGATTAGCTATGACCTTCATGAACTTTTCGACTGACAGCAGATGAATAGAATGGCAGTTCTTGTTCTAAAAGTTAAAAAAGGTTTTTAGAATTTTAAAGCATTCACAATCACACGTAATGCTATTTCAGATTACCAATCGAAAAGGCAACATTTGATTTTATTTTGTTTTGTTATCATTATCACATTTCATGAATGTTAAAATATATTACAAAATGGGAAATTTAAAAAGAATACCAGGCTTCATAAAAGAGAGGAGATAGGTAAAGGTGGGTATTTGTCATTTAACCCTCATGTTATGGAGGAAACATTTTCCAATCCAATTGGATTTTTATCTGATATGTTTCTCTTAGGAAATCACAATCATAAAAATAAAAGATTAAAAGTGAGGTTATTTTTTGAATTTTATTTAAAATTTCATACAACCCAGCGCCTACTTATGTATGTATGAACCAATAATAAAATAACGTCGAATAGAAACATTAAAAAGGAAATTTAATTATTTAAAAACAACATTTAATATTCGAATGCGTGACAGTAATTTCATATTCCTTTAGGGCGATAATTTCCCATATACTCGTATTTAATCGATATATCATAAAATTTCCCTTTTCATGAATGCAAAAGTACCAACACACCATCCGGGCATTCCTGTTGTGTGTCCTTTTCGTTGCGTTGAATTCGTACGTTGCGTTCGTCAGGCGAAGTCGGTTTTGTCCGCAATGCACGATTAAGGATATGACACCCAGGAAAAATGTGATCCTACAGTTCATTTGCAATTTTAATTAACCTTAACCAATTAATTATTTTTATTTTTTGATGGGTTTGTGGAAGGGCAGGGTATATAATACCCCAAGTATCATCATTTTATCCTTTTCCTCGATTATGCCTTGGGATCCAATTTGATTTTAAAGCTTTATGGATTTTATGTTTGTTTGTCATTTGCACAGCTAAAGGACTACGCGTGGGTGCAGAACGTGTTTGGGACAAGGACGACAAGAGCAAAGATGTCCTTTTGTTTATGTGCGACGTTGATGTTGTGTTCAGTGCCAAATTTCTCGACCGATGCCGTTGGAATGCAAAGGCTGGCAAAAAGGTAAGCGCATTTGCGTAATTTATTTAATTGCTTTTCAGGATTGAAGCACCCATCAGGCTGCTATTTATATATAAATTGTATGTGTACGTTACTCACGTTAGTGATGATGGCGTTGGATACTCGGGTTCGGGCGAAAGTAAGAATACTTGGATAACGGTGTAGCGATGTCAGTTTGTGTGATGCCGCGACGACACGACGACAAACTTCGACTTTTCTACTTGCAAGTTTAGCAGAATGTGTGCGTTCTTTTTTTTTTGTCGTGTTACGTTACTTCAACGTTTAAGTTCTTTTCCGAACGAAATACAAAAAAAAGAGACGTCTGGTGAACAAAAAATGAGGTACCTCAACCTTATATCGGGTGATTTTTTAAGAGCTTGAGAACTTTTTTTTTTTAAAAAACGCATAAAATTTGCAAAATCTCATCGATTCTTTATTTGAAACGTTAGATTGGTCCATGACATTTACTTTTTGAAGATAATTTCATTTAAATGTTGACCGCGGCTGCGTCTTAGGTGGTCCATTCGGAAAGTCCAATTTTGGGTAGCTTTTTCGAGCATTTCGGCCGGAATAGCCCGAATTTCTTCGGAAATGTTGTCTTCCAAAGCTGGAATAGTTGCTGGCTTATTTGTGTAGACTTTAGACTTGACGTAGCCCCACAAAAAATAGTCTAAAGGCGTCTTGGTGGCCAACTTACCGGTCCATTCCTTGAGATGAATTGTTCTCCGAAGTTTTCCCTCAAAATGGCCATAGAATCGCGAGCTGTGTGGCATGTAGCGCCATCTTGTTGAAACCACATGTCAACCAAGTTCAGTTCTTCCATTTTTGGCAACAAAAAGTTTGTTAGCATTGAACGATAGCGATCGCCATTCACCGTAACGTTGCGTCCAACAGCATCTTTGAAAAAATACGGTCCAATGATTCCACCAGCGTACAAACCACACCAAACAGTGCATTTTTCGGGATGCATGGGCAGTTCTTGAACGGCTTCTGGTTGCTCTTCACTCCAAATGCGGCAATTTTGCTTATTTACGTAGCCATTCAACCAGAAATGAGCCTCATCGCTCATCGGACGTAAAGCGCGAAACACATTTCGAACCGAACACTGATTTTGGTAATAAAATTCAATGATTTGCAAGCGTTGCTCGTTAGTAAGTCTATTCATGATGAAATGTCAAAGCATACTGAGCATCTTTCTCTTTGACACCATGTCTGAAATCCCGCGTGATCTGTCAAATACTAATGCATGAACATCCTAACCTCAAAAAAATCACCCATTAGTAGTACACATAAATAATACCACAAAGAAAGCTATTAAGTGGGTGGGAATTTGTAATTTGCTTCGGGTGATGAATAAATACAGTGCCTTATTATATTTCCTGCTGCTCCTGAGTCGTCCTCAGTCAGAATTATACCTCTTGCCACAGCCTGTGCATTACCCGCTTCCGAAGTTGATGGCGCTCATGTAGCTGCTGCTGCCACCACCACCAAACGATGACAGCGACAACGACGGCATTCATGCGTTTTCGCCAAGTTCTTTGTGAAGATTTACAATTGTTATAAATGTACGAGTACGTATGCCCTTTTGGGTCTATTATATCCCACCCCTCTCTCATATACATACATATACATAGGTTTATAACGGGCGTACGTGGAGGATTCTTTAGGGATGAAGCTCGTATAGGAACTATACTAAATTGGTTACCCAGATAATCGCATTAATTGTAATGAAGTGCTGAAAGCTGAACTCTGGTGGTGTATACTCGTACTACGTACTCATATGTATGTTGAAAACGTGCGTTATTTCAGCTTAATTCTTGTATTTTATATATGTACATTTTTATACATACATATGAATATATAGATAGGCAGACAATATTAAATGGAATATACTATACACCCTCGACACAATTCTCTCAACCTTTTTTTGTAGCTATCGTAAATAATTGTTTTTGATGGTGTGATGATGCCATTAAAACAATTAACTCTTGGTTAAATTGAATGCAACTTTACGAGTAGAGGATAGGTAGAGAAGAAATGGGCAATTGTTGGTGGGATAAAATTTCATCTTCTTATTTGAAGCGGTTTATAATTCTTCAAAGGACCACATCAGAGAGAAGTTTGCAAGACAACAAAATATAATCCCTTACAGAAAGAATTATATTCAATTGAATTTGTTAATGACCTTCTCTATACACGAAAGATTAATGACTTCTTAAATAGGAATATGGGTGGAAAAGTACGTCTTATAATGTCGCAAGATTAAATTAGCCACGTGCTTGAAATACAAAAAAAAAATAATCCAGAATGTCTGGTTTCGATCAGAAACCATATCTACTTAAAGGAAGTAATAACAGAGGCAATATTTTTTCATGGTGTCATTATTGTCGTAGTTCAATATTTAACACGTCGGTGGTGTAGTTCAGTAATTGTAATTCACTTTTTTTTGGTACCCTGGTGGTAAAAGTTGTCACGAAAAGCTATACAAAAACAAACATCCAAACTTTTACAGTTAATATAGCAACTATATAGCTGAAGCTCGATCTTTCAAATTGCATTTCATTTTGTACATATTTCCAAATTAACATGAATGGATAAAGCATACATTTTAATGGGCAGGTTCAGACCACATTAAGGACTTCATTTGCAGTCAACTTTGAACTTAAATATTGTCCTAGGCAACTAGTTAGTTTTTCAAGTGTCATAAACTTTAAACTCGGAACTTTACTTCACTAACCTCTACTTTCAGTTGGTGATGTAAAAACTTCCAAGAACATAATTTCTCATTATGATTAGCTGTCATTTTGACGTAAGTAGAGTTGATTTGATAGTTAGGGAGTTCTTTCTTGACTAACTTTACAGTCAACTTCCCAATAAAGTTGCCTTGATTGGAACGTAATTTGTTGGCAGTTGGCCAATCAGATGCTGAAAACTTGCATTACTTTCAAGTAACTTATGACGTACGGACCTAGCCAATGGTAGAATTGTTTTTTTCGAAATATTTGTTGCGTTTAGCAACTTTATACGCGTAATGCCAATTACGAGTATTACAGTGGCTATATTTGACCTACAGAAAGTACTATTCGCAGCGTGGTGGATCAATTTGTGTCCACTGGTTTAGTAATCAAATCAATCAAGACCCTTACTCCAGCGAAACTCAACATCTGACTAGAACATTTTCGCTGTCATCGAGCGTGGAAGAGGCAAATTAATTTCATGCCGCTTTAAAGAATTTGCCCTTTCCTATACAAAAAAAATAATAATTTTGAGTCGGGAATTGGTATAGCACCCTTATAAAATTCAACTGAATGAGGACCGGGATAGTCTTGAAATTTTAAGAAAGGTTAAGAACCACACCAATATTACGTTGTCACGTTCGTTAACTTTAAGGTATGTTTTTAAATTTTGAGGGAAACTTGAAAATTCCATAGAAGGTCATTAAATTTCAAGGGAGATTTTAGTTGAAAAGGAAGGTCTTGAAATTTAAAGAGAAATTTTAAAGTTTTAGGGGAGGCCTGAAGGTCTGAAGATTCCAAGGAAGTCTTGAAATATCAAGGGAGATCTTGAAATGTCAAGGGAGGTCTGGAGATTCCAAATATTATATCATTTCGATATATTATTTTAACTATTTGAAATTTTCAACATGTCAACAATTATTTTGACGATTTTTTTTATATTTTAGGGGGGTAGACAAGAAATCGAAAACAGACCTGGGGTGGAATCGCCTAAGGTGATTGTTGATAGATGACAGTCAAAATAATGGAATTTGATCCATTGGTGGAATCGGCTAAGGTGATTGTTGATTGCTGACAGTCAAAATAGTCGAATTTCATCTGTGCAAGGTGATACTCAAATTGATACCTTAAAAGCTGTCACTAGAAAAATTTGATAGTGATTTTCCTACAAATACGTCATTTCTGAATAGAGCTACCAGACGCTTAAAAAAAACGAATGGACATTTTTTTCAGTTACTCTTTTTAGGTACATAAACACATTCTTTTGACCGACAAAGTTTACGTAATTCGAAAAACACAAGAAAAGTTAGAACGTTATTTAAACACAGCCAATTTGAGACTTTTATTTCGATATTTTATAGAAATCATTTTAAAATTTCACCATAGCAACAATGAATTGTATTCTGAAATTGTTTAATCGAATTGAATTGAATTGAGCCAGCTTACACAGACGGAAAAGTCGGTAATAGTCACTTTGACAAAAATCAAAAATTTGATATTCAACTATCACCTTAGCCGATTCCACCCCATGTACATATGTAAGGTGAATGTGATAGTTATTTTCCTTTAAATATGTCGTTTCTGAATAGAGCTACCAGACGCTTACAAAAAACGAATGGAAAATTTGTTCAGTTACCTTTTTTAGGTACAAAAACACATTCTTGTGACGGACAAAGCTTACGAAATTCGAAAAAACACAAGAAAAGTAAGAATGTTACTAAAACATATCCAATTTAATACTTTTGTTTAGATATTTTATAGAAATAATTTTAAAATTTCACCATAGCAACAATGAATTGTGACAATTACAATCTGAAATTGTTCAATCGAATTGAATTAAATTGAATCATCTAACACAGACGGAATGAAAGTGATAGTCAATCTGACTATCAAAAATATGATAGTCAATTATCATCATCTTAGCCAATTCTACCCCTGGAATTCAAATCTCTGAAAAATGTGTAGTTAAAATGATATCAACATAGGTCACACCCGAACTCACTTGTTACAGTAATATGATAGGATTAAATGCAACGGCCGACGGCGGCGGCGGTACTAAGGCTGTCGGTTGGTTTTTAATTATTGTTGCGTTTAGTTGTTTAATCTAGACTTAGAGAAGTTTTTGTTACCGACAGTTATATGTCTCAAAAGAAATTAAAATATGGCATTTCGGTTTGCCAATTTAAATTGCTTGCAACTTAGCTGCTTAGTTGGTGTCTGCCTTTAAGTTTTGCTGCCAGTTTCAAAGTCCTGAATTACTTTCTTTTTCTTACTTTAGTCAACAATTTATTATTACTAGCCTGGGGTCTCCATTGGACATTTCCGATGACAGGACTATCGGCCTGTCATCAGATAATCCAATAGAGACCAACAATCCAACATCCAGTCCATGATTCGGTCATCGCAGTTTGGATTTTTCGAGCGGATAAAAATCCTGTCATCAAATTTGACGTTTGTGTTGTATGTAGTGGTGAGCGTCCATTTTCCAGTCTTTTTGAAATTAAAATTTCATTTTGTTTCAATTGTCGTCGAGTGCGGTCATACCTACATATTTTTTATACCTATTAAGTTATTAAAAGTAAACAACAGATTAACCGTTGTTGTCAAATGTGACATTTGAGGTTGCTCATGGCAAGACATAATATGCCCAGTCAAAAAAACACTGGATTTCGGATGAGATTGCGGAAGAGAAGTTGGATAGGATTTTACTCTCTACCTGGAGTCTCAGGGTATGAGTTGACTTTTGTCAGTAGGTTTTGAAATTTCAAGGGAGGTTTTGAAATTTAAAGGGTGGAATGTCCATACAAGAAGTGTTGAAATTTCAATAGAGGTTTTGAAATTCCAATGGAGGATGCAAAATTTCAAGAGAGGGGTAGATATTAAAAGGGAGATCTTGAAATACCAAGGGAGGTTTTGAAATATCATTACACATATCGTTCAAGTTGTGATCTTTAATTGGTGACCAAGAAATTCAGCACAATACTCTTAAAACTGCAGTGAATCAATTACGATGATGCCCAATCGTTGCCACATTAGCAACTCTTCCTAAAGCCTAGTACGCTGCTGATGCGAAACGAAATTTTTCGGCAGTCTCCAAGTGCAGAGCGAAATTAAAACGAAAACCACAGCGGAAAAATATTTGTGGAGAGTTCTGTCTGGAAGTTGAAGTTCAATTTTAAGCCTAGTACGCTGCTGATGCGAAACGAAAATTCCCATACAAAAATGACATGACGAAATCATAAACGAAAATATTCGAAACATTTTTCAATAAATAAATAAAACGTCAAAATTTCGCAAGCAATTAATATACCGGGCAATTAAATTGAAAACGAAAAAAATGGAGAATTGTACTACGAAATCTAGTACAGCTATCCACTAAAATGACACATTTCGTCGTTCAGCAGCGTACTGAAAAACGAAACGCACAGCGAAATTTTTCGTTTACGATTTCGTCATGTCATTTTTGTATGGGAAATTTCGTTTCGCATCAGCAGCGTACTAGGCTTAACTTTTCAAATTTCTTAACAAAATTAATAATGCTCTAAAATTTTCTAAAATTGAATAAATGTTTGATTGGCAAGAGATCTCTTATCGTAATATCACTTTTAACACTTCAAATGACTGCTACGTTTGACAGGTGTCAAATGTATTTGGTTCATGTAAATTTTGTGTTCAACTTAACCTCTGTGCTTACTTGTTAATAATTCAATTTGTAAAAATTTGTGTTTCTAATTTTATTAAGTTCTTCTATATATTCATCACAAACAGTTGTGTATTTGCTTTAATTACAGTGTGTCAAGGTAATATTGTACTTGAACTCTGGTCACAATTAAGTCCTTACATCAATCAACAGCCAATAGTACATAAAACGTGTGTTGTAGAGCTATATAACATATAGGCATATTGTTAAATAGGTTTATCATCAACAAATCTATATCAGAGCTAATATAAGCTTCATTAAACTTTATACCTTCCATTGAATCCCACCTATAGTTTTCTCCACAATTCATCGAATATCAACATATTAGCATTATGGGTGAGAAGCTTATATACGCAAGCTTGGATATAAATCCTGTTACATTTTGTATACCTACATTACATATATATATATATATATACTTTCCTACAATATAAATCTCAGCGTGCATCTGTTCTGTTGGCACTTCTGCGAAAATCCATAGCCTATGATTATACCCGCTCTTTGTACATATACTCACGATTTAAAATAACTTACCAACCATCAGCTCACTCATCAATGCCAAACACATCCTTTATGCAATAAACTGGAAGCAAATATCTATAACGTCTACAAGTCTAGAGATATAGGCAAAAACCTATAAGGCTTACAACTCTCATGAGGAAAATAGGATCGCTAGGAAAATGCACTTCCCGCACAAGACCATTTCCAAACAGAGTAGAGTAGGTTCTAGGTACACATGTGTATACAAAAAGGCGATAATGCCTCACAGTGGAATACACAATTTAATTGCACAACATCCCCACACTTGGTCCTTCAAACTGGGATGTGAGAAGCCCGATCAACTAACCGACACACATACAATGTACATGTACACTGTACAAGAAGGGCCAAGCGTTGTATCCTATATATTCTCTCCATTGTGTATTATAAGCTCCTAGACAGGGCCAAAGCAATCAATTGAAGGCTCTGACGGTGGCGTCATTAGGAAATTTATCTATAGCTACTTATTAAAAGCTAAACAAAACCTACATCACCTTTTATCAATGTCCTATACGATATGCATGAGGAGCAGGGCTGTCGTTTCACTTTTTGATCCTGCAGTACGTTCAGAAAAATATAGCAGTACGGGGCAGTACAGCAAATAAAACAGGAAATTTGTATACATTTTTTGTATTAAATAATAAAAGATTAAAAAAGGTAACAAGAATTCAGTTTTTTGGTTAAATTAAGTACATTATGTTTCAATTTTAAAACAAATACCTTATGTATAAAGCTTACAATTTAAAATTAAATAAAAGGAACAAGTTTTGACAAGGCTTTTAAAATGTTTTACATTTTTTTAAAAACATATATATTAATATTATTTTTAAAAACATATATATTTTTGATTAGGTACATACTAGCGCATTTATTAGGATTTTTGTATTCTTTGAAAAAATAAATAAAATTGTACTGCAAAACTCACTAAATTACTATATTTTTTTATTTCATTAAGTTTTCGAATATTTTTTTAATAAATTTGGTGAAGGTTGCCATTGATGTGTGCTATAGTCACCTAACAAGTACTTTGCTGAAAGAATTCCACATACGGTGGAAACATTGAGGCAATTTCGGGTTTTTGTTTTTATTAAATTAACACTTGAAAATATCCGCTCGCAGGTTGCAATGCTGTGTGGTAGAGCAAGTAAATTTCCAACAAAAACCTTTAAGTTTGGAAAACGGAGTTCTCCCAAGCCATTTTTTGCCAAAAATACATCGTGACAAAACTTTTTCAAATCATGTTCTTTTGACATCTCATTGCAGTTTAAAATAGCCCTCCATTCAGAGTCCAAATCTTCTACTTCTAGATCTCTAGCAATGTTTGGAAATAAGGCTATTAAGTCAACTAGACTTTCACCTAAATTTTTAAGTAGTATTCACATGAGCGCGACCAACGAACGACGAATGAATTACAAAATGTGAGTTTATATACGTTTGAAGACATATTTCCACACAAATTCTTAACAAAACGATAGCAATATAGTTTCTATTTGATTTATGATGCATACTTTTACTTTTCAATATCATATATTAATAAATTTAAGAAAACAAATTTATTCGTCGCGAAAAAAATTTTAGTTGATACGAACTGTCAAACTTTATTCGCGTTCCACATTATCCACACTCGCAACGAATAAAATAATCGGGCGTACTTAACCTAAACAAATCATTCTTGTTTTGGTTTCGGTGGTGAATGGTGTTCGGCTGTCAAACTTTATTCGCGACGAATTAAAAACTCTCATGTGAAAGAAATGTCAAAATCGACGAATATTCGTTCATTCGTTGGTCGTGCTCATGTGAATATTAATTTAGGGTTAAGTTTTTGCACTTCATTAAGCACTGTGTCATCAAAATCAAATCGTTTCTTAATAGCTTTTAAAGCCTTATATAATAATTCAAACAATTAGATTTCTAATCTAAGAATTTTCAATGAAATGTATCAAATAATATATAAAATACAACGAAACTTACTTGTCCATGATATTTTTATTTTAAATAGATATAGGTCTAAGTAATTATATATAAGTTTTTTTTCGAAAAATTTGCAAAACGATACAAACAATATGCAATTAACTTGAAATTGAAAATGATAATGAAGTTTGTGTATTTAAGTTTACCGTTGCAGAAAATCCCAAAACAACAAGGAGATAGAACGGAATGACGATAGCTGATAGGTATGAATAGTGATCGGACTTCTCTTTTTACTTAAAATGTGGGATTTTTTTGAGCGTTCCGGGTTGAAAGAAGAAAATTCTGGGAATTTAAGATGGATGAGTTCAGCAATCAAAGCAATTTGGTGAATTTAAAAAAAGCAGTACTTTTGGCATGTGAGCAGTACGGCAGTACGCAGAAACAAATTGCAGTACAAATACTGCTATTGCAGTACTTCGACAGCCCTGATGAGGAGTATCGGTTTAAAGAAGGAGGATGAGTGATTTGCTGCCTCTTATATAAAAGGTCCTTTTTCTGTTACACCCAGAGCAGAGCCGTCGTTGTCATCATAACGACATTCGCGGCAGGGAGTTGTTTCACAAAGATACTCGTACATTGTGTCTTGTGCAGAGTGTAATTCACTGCTCCAACCTAAAAATGAACCCATCACCAACGAAGGGACCGGCCAGCAGAGCCACTCTAGGAGGTATGGGTTCCTTTCTAATAATGGGATTAAAACTTTTGTTCGGGCATCATTTGGGCTTTTGCCAAAAAGGTTAGAGTGTACTACAACTTACAGGCAATTCACAAGTGTCCTTCGACCAGCTAGCCAACCATATTCTAACATATAAACAAACATTTCAATCTATAGATAGGTATATATGTAGGTCCTCATAAAGAGGGAAAGAAATGTAAAAGCCTGGAAATTAGGAAAACACTAGAGACTCAGAAATGTAAGTACCTTCTATAAACTCTCACTCGCAGACAGAAAAATGAGCAAACAATGCTGCAAAAAAACTCATCTGGATCTGGTATAAGGAGGACCTCATCTGCAGTGTGTGTCTTCTATGTATGTAATGTTTTGTGTATCTTGTATTCCGTATCTATAAGAAGCTATAGGAATAGGCTAAGCAAGGGCATAGGCAAGGTAATTTCCTTCTCTTTCAATACTTCTCGTATCGTATACCTACCTACTTTTGAACCTATCTATATTTTTAGTAACAAAAACACTGCACATATTCGTATAGAAAGATTCCTATATCTATATACTTTTGCTATAGGACCTCTTCAATGCCATCTCATCACACAGTCGTCGTCGTCGTTGTAGTCATTACCACAAGAGTTCAGAAAAAGATTGAAAAGGATGCTCTGTTGCCTTTTATCTTAGAGGTAGGTGATGACTATACTGATGTTGTGTTGTGTAATGGTAGCAATGGCCTTAACGTTATACTTGTACTTATACCTAGGATAGGGAATTGCAAAACTTTACTTAAGAGCAGTTACACAAGAGGCTCTATGTTGTCAATTTAGCTTTTAAGCTTTTTTTTTACTATTTTGTTTGTTA
Source organism: Eupeodes latifasciatus (assembly GCA_920104205.1). NCBI lineage: Eukaryota > Metazoa > Arthropoda > Insecta > Diptera > Syrphidae > Eupeodes > Eupeodes latifasciatus. The sequence goes on from OV049925.1 coordinate 20,172,228, forward strand.
TTGACTGATGAATAGTGTTGCCAGGTGCATAAGTTTTCAAAAGTTAGCACTTTTTCAAAAAGTCAAAAAAGGTGAAAGATGATTTTATAAATTATTGGGAAAACATAAGTTTTGTGATCTTAGGCCTACCACTCACTAGGCAACTTCAAGTTGCTGACGCTTTTCTTCATCTACTAAGAAATTTTAGTTGCGGGCAAGATTATCGATAAAAAAAACAAGAACGAAAAAATATGTCATTCGGTTGACATGTCTAATTAAAACGTCAAAATGACTTTTCTACCTTTTTTACGTCAAAATGTCAGTTTTATTTTTCTTCGTTAGGAATATTAAAGTTATAAACTGTAGGGAACGAAACTGTATAAAGGCTGTTTGTTTAAAGTTACATTGCTTCTTAATAAACTTCAGAAAGTTTTTTTTAAAGGTTATATTAAGTTGGATCAAATCATTTTGAGATAAACAATGAATTTTATGCAACTAAGTAAGATACATAAGAGGCACTATCAGTAGCATCAAACGTGATATGACAGATTACAATTTTTATTTTTAATTGTAAGATAAGAATCTATTGCATTTTATTAAGTTTAGCTCAGTGCATTCAGAGCTTCAAATATGTATTTTTTTCGTGATGAGTGTGTTCGAAATGCATTTTAATACATCATATCAGAACGAAATAACTTAGCTAGCTACTAAGGTAAATGTCAAAATAATAGTAGTTCCATTCCGTTTCGTACTGCAATATCTGTAGTTCATCAAATCTGAAACGTCCAACCTAAATTATAGGCTTCGGAACATAGAAAGAACTCGTGTTAACGGAGCTTTAAGATTATTTGAACGCAACATTCCTAATCGCAACTCTCTAAAGAACGTCAATAATGTGGAAAATGTGAACATTGATTAAAATCTAAAAAAAGAGGCTGGGATGCGACCCACACTGATAACTTCCCATCCCGTCTATCGATTTGTCTTGCTTAAAAGTTTGTCTAAATGTATCAATTCTTACCAAATTTGCGTTCTATTTTTTGTAGATTTTATTTTTTTTATGAAAAAACGGACTGTTGGATTTTTATAAAAAAATTATTGAATATAAAAAACAATATTTTCTGTGAAATAAAATAAGTTTGAAGCTAATATTTTTAATTTTTGAAAAGCTATTTGAGCCGAAAATCAATTTTTACCAACTTTTATTAATTTTTTGTTTAGGTTTTTATTTTTTGTAAAAAATATGTCAATTCGATTTTTCTCAAAATTTGTCCTAATGTTGAAAATAATATTTCTTATAAGTTAAAATTAGTTGGAAGCCATAATCTCAAATTTTTGAAAAGATATTTAAGTCGAAAATCAATTTTTACCAACTTTTGTTAAATTTTTTTTTCGGTTTTTAATTTTTTGTAAAAAAACTGTCAATTCTATTTTTTTCAAAATTTTACTGAATGTTGAAAACAATATTTTTTGAAAGATAAAAGTAGTTTAAAGCCAATATCTCAAAGTCTTGAAAAGATATTTGAGTCAAAATTCAACTTTTACCAACTTTTTTTTAATTTTTTTTTAGGTTATTATTTTTTGTAAAAAAACTGTCAATTCGATTTTTCTCAAAATTTTATCAGATGTCAAAAACATTATTCTTCGTTGCACAAAATTGTTTTGGAGATGAAATCATATTTTAGTCGTAAAATTTTCGAAGTGACAAATTTTTTTTTCCAGTTTTTTTGATTTATAAAAAAACCGTTAATTGATTTTTTTTCCAAAAATATAATTGTTTTGTATCACGTTACAATATATAACATAAAATTTAATTCAAGTCTCTAGCGTCATTGGTTCATGAGATATTTAGGGTTAACCAAAATTTTCACCTTTTTTTTAAACTGCTATGGTAAAAAAACCACCCACGCAATTTTCTTGAAAGCCCTTTCTGCATCTTTCTGTTTTATTATCTGTATAACAAAATTTATTTGAAGTCGATATCTCTTCTGGTTCTTGAGCTATGGACGACGAAAAAAACGTCACGAACGTACAGACATACGAACGTACGTACACACGCACGCACAGACCTAAAAACCTTTTATTTCGACTCTAGGGACCTTGAAACGTCGAAAAATGTCAAAATTTTCAATTTGACAAATCGGACCCATTACAATAACTACAAAATGTCAAAGCATTTGGCATTAAGTTATTGGTTATTTTTGAGACATTCTATAATTTTTGGATTTTAATTTTCATAGTACCCGTGGCATGATGGTTAGTGCGTTGGACTGTCATGCGAAAGGTCTTGGGTTCGATCCCTGCCTGTGTCACCTAAAGTTTATTTCACGGGTACTGCTTCTTGGGAGGAATTGACAAATTCTCCAAGAGTAATTCTTGTCATGAAAAGTGCTTTCTCAAATTGGCCGTTCGGATTCGGCATATAAACTGTAGGTCCCCTCCATCCCTGCAATTACTCGCACACAGGAATGGTTGAGAGTTGTAAGTCGCTAGGCCCTGGTTCTCTACGGACTGTTGCGCCACCTAATTTATTTATTTATTTATTTAATTTTCATATTATCAGAATCTATTTTGTTTAAAACTATTCGTGTCAGAACTGAAATTGTATATTTTTCGAGCATTTCGAACGTTTGAGAGCAGAAAAATAAATCTGCTCAGTCTTGTTAAGCTTCGTTAATCTTCACAAAATTAAATTAAACGTCAAACGTCACATTTAAAATCAATTTTAACTGGCCACGATGCACATTTGTGTTGTTGTCTTTTTCCAAATAAAATCTTCCAACAATCATTTAAAAAAAAAATAAATTCTACCTCACTTATCTGACTGCTTTTAACTTTTAAGAAAGACAATAAAATTGACCAATTTTAAAGAGTCCAAATTAAAAAAACCTTTTTTTAGTAAGAAAAACCATCGCCATGGAATTTACTTTGATAATTGACATTAGTTTGAGTTTTAACGAAGGAATAATTATTATTACTATTTGTTTATCGATATGTTTGCGTTCAGTTTTGACATTTGGTTTAAGTTTGGTTAAACCATGAGCAAATAAAAGCAATTTTGGGAGGTGATCAGCATAAATTAATAGGTTTATCCACTTCCGAATTGTGGGCTTAAATTTATTGTGGAGTATGACAGTTTATCGAAGTCATAAAGCGGGGTACACATTATAGTTTCGGAGCAACATAATTTGAAAATTAATTTTGTTACACTAAAAAATTGAACTGAACTGAATGCGGCAATACTTAATGTGTCAAACTTTTATTGATGGTTTGAGTACTTTCAGTTGATGTAAATGTCATAGAAAAGTGTGTACCTTGCATAGAGACTTTTCAAAAGCTTAAGGCTCTATTTCAATAATAAAATGATAGAGAGTCTGTGACGGAGCCCAAACTCTAAAACTAATGTAAAATCAAGTTGATTAGGTACTCTTTTCTTTCAATACTTTTTTTTTATAATTCCTGTGACTCAGAAGTTGGTTCATGTATTTTAAGAGACGCCCTTTTTAACCAACAAAAATGTTCCTTTGACTCCTTTTGATGAAAAAATCTTAGTAAACTTTAAAAAATTACATAAATCCACGGCGTTAGTTTTTTGTCAAAAATGTCATGGCGCCCAAAATAATTTTATTTACATTTTGTTGTTGTACGATTAGGGCAGTATTGCTAAACCTTTATGCATTGAAACTTTTTTGGATTTTATTACATTCCAAATAAAAAGAAGAGTTCGGTCTTATTGTCCAATAAAATAACGCCAAGATATTGAAGGTGTCATATAGCCAAAAAATGGCTCTAGCGCCCAAAACTTTTTCAGAAGAAAATGCAAGAAATCCCAATCAATGTCATATTGCCCAAATTAATTTTAAAAACGCCCAAATTTTTAATTTACATACCACTCAAAAGATCTCATTCGTTTCAACATTTGGGATTTTGACAAATTATTTGTTTATTTTGGGCACAACGTCAATTTGTGTTTAAAATTCTATCGCCCAAACTCAAACATTAAACGAAAAAATGTCAGATCGCCTAAAAACTCGGAACGTCAAAAAAAGCGTAACAAATATGTTTGGCTTTATTTCGTTTTAAGAAAGTGAAGTAAGGTCAATTATCAAACATCCAACTTTACACCTACTCCAAATTTTATGGTGAGCCCAATCAGGGGGGCTGCAGAGCCAGGGGGTCAGAATGCGCCCATACATACCTTACTGTTTATAAAAGTCTCAGAGCCCGTAATAAAACAAAAATTTGATCATTATAACATTTATAAACTTGGCGTTACGACATTGAAAGTTGGTTTGGATGATATGACATTTTATTGGGGTTTTTTGACGTTTTCTTAGTGACATATGCTACGAAAGTTCTCTTTTTAGGCTTTATGTAATTTAATTGGCGATTTTTTATAAAGTTTTTGGGCATTGTGACCAATTTTAGGTTTTATGATATTTTAGCATTTGGTAGTTATGGTTTTAGTCGAAAAGACCTGACGTCTAAATCAACTCATTTGGCAACAACCGAAAAATAGAATACAAACTAAGTACCAACCTCCCTCGCTTTCTCATAAATAAAGTTGGTGCTAAAAATTAAAAAATAAGGAATGAAAAGAAAAAACAAGTAAATAAAACTAAGGAAGGAAACGAAAAAGATAACAACTCTTCTCGAAAGTACAAACTATTGGAATATATGTAAGAGTATATCTTAGCACTTTATACTCCCTCTGTCTATTGAAATAACAGGCAAGCAGGCTGCCAGAAAGGCATCAGCAGAGCCTCTAATCGATATTATACTAGAATACTCGTATGTTATGGGAGTTCTCAGGCCCGTATTAGAATAGAATCGAAAAAGTAAAAAGGCGCACACTTTCGAAAGGGCACTCATATAATTTCTTTCTTTTTCTCTGCAGAGTTTGATTTACAGCAATTTGTTCAATTAATTTTGTTTTTTAAGTCAAAATATTGAAATATAACATTAAGAAATGCACAATTTTGTGTTGTTTTCAAACTTTTGAAAGTTTTCAACTTTGTTTTTGAATAATTTTGTGTTGTTTTCAAGCTTTTGAAAGTTTTCAACTTATATTCTTAAACATTTTCAGTTCGCCTTTATTACTTCTTTTTTTTTAAATTACAACTTTGATTGAGTTCCCATTTTGCTTAAGGCGACCCTTAACGATCAAATCCAGCAATGAAAACTTTCAATATTTCTTTAGTTTTTCGCTCCAATAATGTTTTTGACGGTAGACTTTTTATTTTCTATTCAACCTTTTTTCAATTTGATTTTTTCCAAAGTCTTATAATCGATATTATAGACAAAACTTTCAACTTCAAATTCGACAACTTTAACCAAAGATGGTAGATGGGGTGAAAAATTTTAGAGAAAGACAAAAACAAAAACTCAATGTTCAAATATATATGAACATCCGCCAAGTAACCGAAGTGAAAAAGTTTTTGAAATTTTTTTTCTGACTTGTGATATTAAGGAGCTACCATCACGAGGGATGTCTGTCTACTTCGAGTAGCACCATCACCATCACCATCAGCCAACGTGCCAACTCTTCCAAAAACAACATCGCGATGAGACTACCCGAGGAAGCAAGTTTTTACATAGCTATAGGAGCTTGAGCTCGAGAGCACGAGGATAGAATAGAGTGCATTTTTGTTAGGAAAGCCAAGAACTTTTATTTATACTGACGATGGCTGTCAATGGGTTACCTATTCATGAATGTTTGCGCGTTTCTATATCGAAGGAAAAACTTTTTGATCATCCATTCAGTCATCGTGTTGCTGAAAATAGATTTTCCTTATTTAATTGAATGGTTTGTTGTCATTCTTAGATGATGTGGAGGATAGGGAAGGGAATGGGGATAGATATGAAAGATAGAGGACTATAAAGGTTGAGTGGGGGGATTTAAATGATTGGTACTATGATTCAGATTGGGGATGAGGATAGGATGGGATTTAGTGCCTTTTGTTGATTTGTTTTTTTATTTTGCTTTATTTTATTTTGCAGATATTTTTCTATTATTTGTTTCGGAAGTGAAAGTGCCAGATGGTGAAAAGAAGAAAAGTGCTTTCATATTCCATCCACGTGGGGGATATTAAATTGGTGTTGACAAATTTTGAATTTTTTTTTTGTATTTATTTGTTTATGTTTTTGTTCCTGGTCTTTTTTGATTTTTCAGAATTGAAGAAAAGAAAGTTAATTGGTTGGTAAATTTAAAATTCTTTTTGATTTCTGGATATGTTTTTTTGGGGGTTGTTTGGAGATGAATTTTATTTAACATTTGTAAAAATATTTTATTCTTTAAAGAATTAACTTTTAAGGAATTAAGTATCGATTTTTTTTAAACAAAACTGACACATATTGACTAAGGTTTGGTCCATGAATATAACTCCATTTTCGTTTTTCTAGATAGAGAAAGTACTCTTAAGAATTTCCTTAGAGCTCCTATAAGCTCGATTAGTGTGACTTTGAAAATAATGGCATCGTTATATTTTATTTGTGAATTCTATGCAAATCATTTTGTAAAACTATATGATACAATATTAACGACGGTAGGTCTTTTTGTCCAAATTAATTTACATTTTGTTGTTGTACGATTTGGCACATACTACCGAACTTTTTGGATTTTATGACATTCCAAATAGAAAGAAGCGTTCGGTCTAATTTCCCAATAAAATAACGCCAAAATATTAAAAATGTAATATCGCCCAAAAACTTTTTCAGAAGAAAAAGACACAAATCCCCAAATCAATGTCATATTGCCCAAATCAATTTGAAAATACCATAACGCCCAAATTACTCATTGACGTATCGCCATAAAGATGCCATGTGTTTCAACATTTGGGCATTCTGACAAAACATTTTATTTTGGGCACTGTGAGATTTTGAGTTTTAAACTTAATCACCAAACGCAAACATTATAGGAAAAAAATGTCAGATCGCTCAAAAAATTGTAATTTCAAGAAAGCGTAACAAATATCTTTGGCTTTATTTCACTTTAAGGAATTGAAATAGGACCAATTTTTAAAGTGAAAAAAGAGGCTGGGATGCGACCCACACTGATAACTTCCCATCCCGTCTGTCGATTTGTCTTGCTTTAATGTTTGTAGGTTTTCGTGTTGGGTTAAGAAAGTTGTCAGTTGAATTATTCTTAAAAAATTTAAAATTACCAACACTATTTTCATATAAAGAAATAGTTTAGTTTGAAAATCTAGTTTTGTTAAATAGATTTTTAGTCGAAAACAAATTTTTACCAATGGTCAATGAAATTAATTTGAGAGATATCAAGAACCGAACATCAATTTTTATCAAATTTGCGTACTATTTCTTGTAGATTTTATTTTTTTATGAAAAAAAAAACGGACTGTTGGATTTTTATAAGAAAAAACTACTGAATATCGAAAACAATATTTTCTATGAAATACAAAAAAAAATTGAAGACAATATTTTTAATTTTTGAAAAGCTTTATGATTCGAAAGTAAATCTTTACCGAGTTTTAGTATTGTTTTTTTTTAGGTTTTTATTTTTTGTAAAAAAACTGTCACTTTTTCTCAAAATTTTACTAAATGTTAACAACAATATTTTTTTAAAGATAAAAGTAGTTTAAAGCTAATATTTCAAAGTTTTGAAAAGATATTTGAGTCCAATATCAATTTTTACCAACTTTTATTATTTTTTTTAGGTTTTTATTGTTTGTAAAAAAAACTTTCAATTCGATTTTTTTCAAAATTTTTTAGAACTTTGAAAACAATATTTATTATGAGTGAAAATAAGTTGCAAGCCTTAATCTCAAATTTTTAAAAAGATATTTTAGTCGAAAATCAATTTTTACCAACTTTTGTTAATTTTTTCTTATGTTTTTATTTGTTGTAAAAAAAAACTTCAATTTGATTTTCCTCAAAATTTTTCAGAATGTTGAAAACAATATTTCTTATAAGATAAAATAAGTTTGAAGTCTTAATCTCAAGTTTTTGAAAGATATTTGAGTCGAAATTCAGTTTTTACCAACCAAAAAAACTGTCAATTAGATCAGATGTCAAAAACATTATTCTTCGTTGCACAAACTTGTTTTGGAGATAAAATCATATTTTAGTCGTAAAATTTCCGAGGTGACAATTTTTTTTTCAGTTTTTTTGATTTATAAAAAAAAACGTTAAATGGATTTTTTTCCAAAAATACACTTGCTTTGTACCACGTTACAATATATAATATAAAATTAAATTCAAGTCTCTAGCGTCATTGGTTCATGAGATATTTAGGTTTAACCCAAATGTTCACCTTTTTTTTAAACTGCTATGGTAAAAAAAAACTACCCACGCAATTTTCTTGAGAGCCCTTTCTGCCTTATTATCTGTATAACAAAATTTATTTGAAAAAAACGTCGCTTACGTGCAGACGTACGGACGTACGAACGTACGTACACACGCACGCACAGACATCTTAATCTTTTATTTCGACTCTAGGGACCTTGAAACGTCAAGAAATGTCAAAATTTTCAATTTGACAAATCGGACCCATTACAATAACTTCCTATGGGAAGTTAATAAAGCGAAATGTAGGGGGGCATATTGCCCCTATAGTGCGCCGAAGTAGGTGGTCAGCCGGGGACAAAATTCACTTTCATACCATACCGTTTATAAGCCAACCAACATGACATTTAAAAATTTGGGAGTTACGACATTGAAAATTGGTTTTGGTGATATGAAACTTTATTTGGGCTTTGTGACGTTTTCTTAGTGATATATTTTACGGCTTTTCTCTTTTTGGGCTTTATGTCATTTTCTGATTTGGGTAATATATCGTTGGGTGATAAGACACAAAAAACGATATAAATAATAAAAGTCGTAATGTCAAAAAGCCCAACAAGTTAAAGTAGTCCAGTAAAAATAGGCTATTCACTTCAAAATCATTTGCATATCAATTTCAATGGTATAGAAACTGATCAAGTTATTATTAACAAGTTACAAAAAAGTTCTGGATAATACCATGTGAGCAAGGTTATAATTTTTGAACGGATACATTTTTTTGTGTATAGACGGTTTCAAATAAACTGTCATACAAAACTATAACTTCCAATCCATACCCATTTGTCGATTTGTCTAAAAGTTTAACAAAATATTAATAACAACATTTTGTGCAAGATACAAAAGTTTGGAGTCAACATCTTTCTTTGTTCTCATAACTCTTAAGTCAAAAACCATTTCTTCTTTTAAGTATTTTGTTGTTTTTGTAGATTTTCGGGCTTTGTAAAAAAAAGTTGTCATTTGAAATTTTCTTAAAAAAACACATAAAAGTAAGCAACAATACTTTGCATATAATAAAAAAAAGTTCGATTTCAATACGTATTTCTGTTCCCTACATTTTTAGTCGAAAACGATTTTTTATCAATTTAAGTACCATATTTTAAAAGTTTTTATTTCTTATAAAAAAATACTGAATTGATTTTTCTAAGAACATTATCTTACGTTAACAGCACAATTTTTAACACCAGTTTTTACTTATTTTGTGCAGCATTTTTTGGAGATTATTATTTTTTGTAAAGAAAAACTTACTGTTGGATTTTTCTAAGAATTTTAATGTTAATTTTAAAATTTTAAAGACAATATTATTCAAGTGATAAAATTAATTCGAAGGCAATGTCTTTAATTGTTGCCAAAATATTCGAGTCGAAAATTAATTTTTTACCAAACTTTTTGTTGAGTATATTTAGGTTTAATTTTTTTTTGTAAAAAGCGTTTACTAAGAATTTTCTCAAATTCCACCAGATGTCAAAAACGGTTTTCTTTTTTTATTATTTTGAATAAAATATCATTTTTTGTCCGCAAACTATTCATTCAATTTTATTTTAGTTTTTCGATTTGTACAAGAAAAAACGTTAATTATTTTGTTGAGTTTATATCAATTTGGTATCACGTCATAATGCATAATATAACATTTTTATTGAAGTCGCTATCGATACTCGTTATTCAAGAGATATTTGGGGCCAACGAAAATTTTAAATTTTTGTTTAAATTGATGTAAAAAAAACATCAAATCAAATAAAAAAAATGTCAGTACATCTTGATATGGAAGTACGGACTTACACACGCTTGCTAGGGACCTTCAAACGTCGAGGAAATGTAAAAAAAATAAATACAACAAATCGAACCGATTACAATATCTTCCTATGGGAAGTTAAAAACATTTTTCAATTCTTAAGGGCAATTATCAGTGTGGTTTGCATTCCAGCCTCATTTTTAACTTTCATAGGAAGTTATTGGAATGGGTCCGATTTGTCAAATTGAAAATTTTGACATTTCTCGTCGTTTCAAGGTCCCTAGAGTCGAAATAAAAGATTTTTAAAAAGATGTCTGTGCGTGCGTGTGTATGTGTACGTACGTTTGTACGTTCGTACGTTCGCGACGTTTTTTTCGTTGTCCATAGCTCAAGAACCAGAAGAGATATCGACTTCAAATAAATGTTGTTATACAGATAATAAGGCAGAAAGATGCAGAAAGGGCTCTCAAGAAAATTGCGTGGGTGGTTTTTTTTACCATAGCAGTTAAAAAAAAGGTGAACATTTTGGTTACTCCTAAGTATCTCATGAAGCGTCATTGGTTCAGAGACTTGAATTAAATTTTATATTATATATAGTAACGTGATACAAAACAAGTAAATTTTTGGAAAAAAATCCAATGAACGTTTTTTTTATAAATCAAAAAAACTGAAAAAAAATTTGTCACCTCGAAAATTTTACGACTAATATTATTTCATCTCCATAACAATTTTTTGCAACGAAGAATGATGTTTTTGTCATCTGATACAATTTTGAAAAAAATCTATGTGACAGTTTTTTTTATAAAAAATAAAAACCTAAAAAAACATTACTCAAAGTTGGTAAAAACTGAATTTCGACACAAATATCTTTTCAAAAACTTGAGATTATGGCTTCAAACTTATTTTATCTTATAAAAAATATTATTTTCAACATTCGGAAACATTTTGAGAAAAATCGAGTTGACAGTTTTCTTACAAAAAATAAAAACCTAAACAAAATTAATAAAACTTAGTAAAAATTGAATTTCGACTCAAATAGCTTTTCAAAACTTTACGATATTGGCTTTAAACTACTTTTATCTTTCAAAAAATATTGTTGTCAACATTCAGTAAAATTTTGAAAAAAAAATCGATTTGACAGTTTTTTTTTACAAAATATTAAAAACCTGAAAAAACAACAATACTAAAACTTGGTAAAAATTTACTTTCGATTCAAATAGCTTTTCAAAAATTAAAAATATTGGCTTCAAACTTATTTTATTTTACAGAAAATATTATTTTCGATATTCAATAAAATAAAATCTACAAAAAATAGTATGCAAATTTGGTTATAATTGATACATATACACAAACTTTTAAGCAAGACAAATCGACAGACGGGATGGGAAGTTATCAGTGTTGGTGACATCCCAGCCTCTTTTTTATTCTGATGTAGATTTAAAAAAAATAATAAAAAAAATGTTAAGTATACGCAGCATTGCACCAAATGAGTGTATTTTGTTTTTTCTTACAAATGATGGTACGGTCTGTCTTTTCACTTATTTGTTTCATTATGGATGTAAACAGTTGTATTAACAAATGTGTTAATATTTTGGAAATAATAAATTAATTAAATATTAAATAATAAATACATTGGCTGGCGCAACAGTCCGTTGAGAACTAGGACCTAGTGACTTACAACTCTCAACCATTCCTGTGTGCGACTACGAAACCGAACGGCTAATTTGAGAAAGCACTTTCCATGACAAGAATTACTCTTGGAGATTTTGTCAATTCCTCGCAAGAGGCATTACCCGTGAAAAAAAGCTTTAGATGGCATAGGCAGGGATCGAACCCAAGACCTCTGGCATGACAGTTCAACACACTAACCATCATGCCACGGGTACTACAATTAAATATTAACGCACTTAATAATTAATATATTTTCGCATCAAAAATTCACTCAAAAATTTAATAAAATAAAACTTAAACCTTCGATACAGTTTCTATCCAAAAGAAAAAAAGCACGTTTTTGTAATCTCAAAGCTACACTTATGTAACTTTATATTATTTACTTAGTTAAAAGACAAAAGAAGAATTGATAAAGTAATTTAAAAATATTATTTCTTGTCCTGAACAATCTTTGTCTGCAATATTTTAAGTTACATGTTCAAACTGTTAACAAAATTAAAAATTATATAGTTGTGAATTGAAGAATTTAAAGATTGGAACTCTTAAATTATAACATCCTTAATTAAAACAACTCCTCATTATTTTTGTATCGAAATCCTTCTAATTATTCTCATTGCTGGAAGATTACTTTGTTTTTAACTATCTACAAAAGGAAACATTTAATATTTTATTTAATTATCCCTCCATGAAAAAGAAATAAATCATTACTAATTTATTCCATAAAAATCCCCTATATGAGAGTTTTCTTCACACCCTCTTACTTGTATGTGAAGTATCAAAAACTATATAATACAACTGACTTTCTTGTGATTCAACATACCCATCTTTTCTCTGATACATCCTTTTAGTCCTTATACCTGCCTATTAGACAGCTACTCTTACATACAACCAACATACAAACCTACATAAAGGAAGAACATTTATTTTTGGAATTTTGTTATACTGGAAGCAATTGCATCAGTGATTTTCATTTTGATTAGGCATACACCTTACAAACATATGTATACGTACATATATTTACATCGCATCCTTGATGGGTGTATCAGGATAATGGAGGATGTTTATATTTATATGCTCGTATATTTTATATATCCGAATGTAGTTGGTATATCATAAAATATTAATATATGAAATTCTATAAGACTTTTATATCCTTCTATCAGGTATACTTATATTGTATAATATTGCTCATTTGCAGGTCTTCTATCCAGTCGTGTTCAGTTTATACAATCCACATGTTGTGTATACGCTTCAAGGCAAAGAGGTGCCACCTGAAACGGATCAACTATTGATTTCTCGTGATACTGGCTTCTGGCGTGACTTTGGATATGGAATGACCTGTCAGTACCGGTAAGTTTAAGTGATTCCATAAATCCTTCATGATGCCAGCATATGTTACAATAATACATACACACATATCCTTTCCTGTGTGTCCTTCTTTTTCTTCTTTCCTTTACTTTTACTTCCTAACATTTTATCCTTATATATTGTAATATCCTTTCTCTCTTTATATGTAACTATCGTCTTAGTCGTCTCGCCTTCGTCCTCGTCGTTGTGTATATTTCAACAAAATGTGCATAGCACAATCCTTCTTTCCGGATAAAAGTTCACCAATCTTCTATCATCGCATTGGATAAGCATTATACGTGTATACATGTATGTTAATTTACAGTATGTTAAACAGGAAATGATATTGCAGTGCAACTCCTTATAGTCAAGGAATCAACGAGTCTTTATAGGCTTGTGGTGCAACAGCTTCTAGAGAATCGAAGTAAAGTGAAGTGAATTATAACTCTTAACAAAAAACAAACTTTGGAAGGGGGAGGGGGTGGTAGAGTTTTATTCTCAGTCGTGATATTAAACTTTTACACAGTCTATGATGCTAAATTGGCTACAGAGTAAGAAATAATTCAATTAAATAAAAAGCATTGGCCAAATACAACAGCCTTGAGGTACTTCATTTATAATTTCAAAATGAAATAAAACGGTTATAAATTTTTGGAGTCAATCGATTTGTAGACAAAATAACATATATTTTTTTTGAGTAAATTTTAATTGAAACAATACACGGTGTCCCACAGTCTTCGCTAAAGAAGAAAACCATGAGTTTCTATGGTCATTTTAAGCTTAAAAACGTATGAACCTAAACGTCAACATTTCAAATACTTAAGTTCTTGATCGTTATTAATGACATATGACTCAGTTTAAAGGTTGTTTAGTGCTCTTCAAAAACAATTGTACTTGATCTCTTTTCATCCCCTTCTTAAAATGATTCCTTTGACCTTAAATAAGAGGTCTTTTTAGGGAGTGTTTAGGACTTCAATTGTATCAAAATTCAGCTCTTTCAGAATTTTTTCGAAGTGAATATCTCACTTTTCTGGACAAATTTTTATAACGCATCAAACTATATTTAAAATTTTCATTATCCGGATATTCGGATGCGGTTTACCTGCTTTACTTATACTATTCACAAATTGATTTAAACTTAACATCGGATCTCGATCTATATCCGACATTATCCGTATTATTTGGATATCCTATAATTGATACAGATACATAAAGCACTACTAAAAAGCGTGCAAATCAATATATTTTCGCTGTAAGGACTTTTTGTTCCACATACTGTAAAAAATCTCCATCTTCAATCTTTTCCTATCACAAATTCAATATTTTCTCTTTAACTCATGAAGTTTTTCTCTTTTACTTACATTTTTCTCTATTTATCGAAGAACTTGCATAACATAACAGTTTTTTCTTTCATATTTCTTTTCATTTTTTTTCTTCTACGATTTATTTGAGAATTCAGGTCAGATTTTCTAAAGATACGTGGCTTCGATGAGGAAATTGTCGGCTGGGGCGGTGAGGATGTAATGCTCTATCGGAAGTACGTTCGTTCGAATATTAAAATCATCCGTGCCACCGATCCTGGAATCTTCCACATATGGCATCCGAAGGTAAGCCAACACAAAATAACCACAATAGTCCTATTGCAATTGTTTCTATGCTCGTTTCAAAAATTCCTTGCTTCGAAGTCAAGTTCCAAAATTCAGTATTGGAGGTACTCGTACCATATATAATTTTTCCACCTACTGAATTTTGGGTCTTGATGAGCGGGCGAGTAACAAAAATCCTATTATGGTTCATATCTGCTACCATTTTCTGACTCTGACTCTGACTCTGATGGTTTCCTTTCATCATCATCATGCATAGTGTGTAATTTTGTTTTTCGTTATTGTTCACTGCTATCATGTCAGTGTCGTAGCTCAAGCTCATAGAATATCTATAGTGCTTGTACAAGGATGCATTCTGTGCATGATGGCACTCCTGCGTCCTGGCCATAGTCTCATGGTCGATGGTGGTGCTGATGATGATGATGAGTACCACATGTCACGTTTGAGTCTAGCATCGATGCTGGTGATTTACTAATAAGCTATTTCTCTTCTTTCCTCGTCTCTTTTCCGTATACTCTACATTCATACATACATACCTACATAGGTCTGTACCGGAGTGAGCAGTGGTCAACGTTTAACTGCCGATCAATATCGAGCTTGCATCAGGTCAAGGGCTCTTAACGAAGCCTCACATGCCCAACTAGGATTTTTGGCTTTTCGGGATGATATTGCTGCCCATTATCATGACAATAATACTCACATTCAAACAAATAGCATCCTGATGTCATCGGGCAAAGGTCTAGGTATGGGACATCATTCGGCCACACTTTTTGACCAGGCACAATCAATGCCTGTTGTGGCAGCTAAGAACAATAGTGCCATTGCAGCTGCCTTACCAGTGGCCAAAAATATCAAGGACAATAACATCAATCCCGCAAAGACTGGTAGTATTGGTAGAAAAAATCGTTCGAGTGAAAATCGACGAAAAACATCGGTGGGGAATACTTGATTGACAAATTGGGAGCATCAGGAGAGCATTTGGAAAGTAGAATTTTGAAAAAAAAAGAAAGAAAATAAAAAATGATAATAATTGACAATTATGGATTTATTTTTTAAGTTTAGAGTTTATTTTGATAAAATATTGTGTTTAAAAATTGAAATTGTTCTAAGAACTTCTTTCTTCTTCTTTTATACATATTTTGGTTCGGTTTACTTTAAAATATTGTCAAATGACAATGGCAACACTCAAACAGAAAACTAACTTGCGCATCGTTTACTTCGTGTATTAAAGATTAAATAAATCAAGACCTTTGTTTTATTAAAAACAAATCGTGTTTTACTTGATCTCTTTTGCCATCCATCACTTTTACATTATGTTCTAACATTTATGAGGAAGCTGATATCTATTCTACTTAAATCATCATTGGTGCCTTCACAGCAAGTTCTTAAAAAAACTTAAGTTCTTTAACATCAAGAAAACTAAAAACTAATAAATATTTCTTGGTCGTTTGTTTCTTTGGCAAATTTTCACAAATATTAAAATCTTTAACTTGGAAATCCTAGAAGGTATGGAAATGCACACTGCAAATGTAAATACACTAAAAAGTTTAATATTCGAAATTGTTTTGAATGGTTTTAATAACTGATTCGATTAGTTTTGGGTAAAAGTTTCAAGTATGATAACATGAACTGATTAAACTGTCAAGCCGTCTCTTACGTTGAGGATTGCAAAATTTGTGTTTGGAAAAAAACGAGAATCAAATACATACTTTATCACGAGGCATGTAAGGAAGATTACATAACAAATTCGATTATGACGTCATACAAAAACATAGACTTATTCACAATACTGAAAATATGTCCGCTTAAATGTTTTACGGACAAAAAATTTAAGAATATTATTTTACCATAAAGATTTAAGTTTTTGATAAGTGGTAAAATTTCAAAAAATCCAATTAACAGTTTAATTAGCTTAAACTTCAATTTTTGAAAATACAAAGTACTTCGAATTACTAATTAACTGCCTAAAATAAAATAATTTGAAGGCACCAATATGGGAAGTTATCAGCCTCTTATTTTTGAATATTTGATTTCGTACACTGAGGCGTATACTTACTTTTTTTCTTCTAATTTATTTTTATTTGACTATAAGAACTAAAGGTACTTCAATATAATTTCAAGTTTTGTATAGCATTATGTATTTGAAGAAGTTTTTAGGTAATTTTTGATAACTTTTTTATGTATTTTTTTGAAATTGAATATTTTGAAAGTAAAAATTAATTATATTAATTTCTATTTTTGTCCAAAGCGATGAAATAGATTGACTAAAATGTGTCAACTTTTATTGTTTTATGTCTTTGTAAGAATTACATTTTAAAAATGCAGTTTTTTCAAAGAGGTGCTTACATTTTTTTTATTTTTTTTAGAAATTTAAGAGTACATATTTATTATTTAAGTAAACATGATACATATGTAGAACGTTTTCCACTCATTTATTAATGTAATTTTGTGTTTCAATTTCATGTCCAAATTTGTGATCCCAAAAACTCCCTTTTTGATATTGTGTATTGTATAAAATCATATTCTCAAAATATTTTAAGAACTTATTATTAAATTATTTTATTTGTGTACATTTATCTTTTTCTTAAAATTTAAAAGTAAATAAAAACAAAATGTTCTAGAAATTTGCAATAGATTTTTATTTATTTTATTGTTCGTAGTTTATTTAGATTTTTGCTTTAATTTTTTGTTGAATATTTCTAACAAAATTTTAGAAAAAGGAACTAGTTATTAAAAATTAAAATGTGAACTTTTAATTATATGTAGTTGAAAAAAAAACGTAGTTAAAAATAATAAAATTAATATTAAGCTGGAGTTAAATTTAAGCTAATGTATCATAATAAAACAAAGTGATTAAATGTTTTCTTTTTATTTTTAAATTAAAAGCTGATTATCAATCAGCTATATCCTACGGATATTTATATGCACAAAAGAAATTATAATTAAGTAGATAAATAATATAATTTAAAGTGGTGCAACTGAAAGTGAATAATAATATAAAATTAATTTTAATCTAGACAAAAAAGGTTTATATTCAATGAAAATTTGTATAAGTAATAATAAATTAAAAAAAAATATTAAGGTATCATTTAAGTTTTTCTAGAAAATTGTAAATATATATAAATTTGTTTGTGTACATATTATAAGAAATTAAACAAAAATTATAATAAAAATTCCTACTAAATATTTAATATTGATTGCAGAATAAAGCTATTAAAATTTAATTTTACTTAAGTAAGAAGAATAATTTGAAAGAAAAGAAATAACAAAAAACTGGTCATTGAAAATGTAATCATGGCTTCCTTATATACCATGTAAATGGGGTTGCTAACTAGAAATTTAATAAAATAAATATTACATACAAATTAATAATACAAACAAAAAAACAAGAAATATATACACAATAAACGAAATATTATTTAAATTAAAAGAATTTTGTTTTTATTTGAAAAAATAAACAAAGTGAAGATTTAAAAATCAAAAAGGTAATTAAAGGGTGGTTAAATTTTAAGGGCCGATGTTGAATGTGAACCACATCTTAATGTCAAGTTTTTTTTCTAAATTTCATTTGACATTCTCAATTTCAGACTAATTCAATTTGAACCATGCAAATACATAAAATCGAACAACGCGTTAAAATTATTCAGGCTTATTATGAAAATGGGAATTCAAATCAAAATGCATATCGTGCACTGCCTGATTTTTTCGGTCGATTTAATCGTCCAAATGTCCGTATAATCAGAAAAATCGTGCAAAAATTTGACCACCGGAACCGGGTCTGTTGGAGATGTGCTTGCTCGTGCAGCCCGTACTGCAGAAAATGTTGTTGCTGTTCGCGATAGTGTAGCTGAAGAGCCGTCCACCTCAACTTGTTGTCGTGCTCAGCAATTGAACCTCTCACGCTCGTTATTGATGAACATTATGCATAAAGATTTGCATTTACACGCTTATAAGCTGCAATTAACTCAAGAACTAGAGCTTCTTGACCATTTCAAGCGTCGCGTCTTCAATGGTCAGAATAGTGGCAAGAAATGGCAACACTAGATAATAAATTTTCAAAGAAAATCATCTTCAGTGATGAGGCATATTTTCACCTCAGTGGGTTCGTCAATAAGTTTATGTAAGGTTAGGTTAAAGTGGCTGTCCGCGATGGAGTAGGACACACTTCAGCCAGTTTAATGGCCCATTGTGATACCACATGAATCTTGAAGCTTTCTTTTAAGTTAAATTAAACCAGTTTGAGTCCCTTACGAAACGAGAAAGGCCTTTGTATATGAAAACCATGGTTTTACGACCAAAATATGATTTCATCTCCAAAACAATTTTTCTCAACTAAGAATAATGTTTTTGACATCTGATAAAATGTTGAGAAAAATCTAATTGACAGTTTTTTTTATAAAAAATAAAAACCTTAAAAAAAACATTACTCAAAGTTGGTAAAAATTTAAATTTCGACTCAAATATCTTTTTAAGAACTTGAGATTAAGACTTCAAACTTATTTTATCTTATAAGAAATATTGTTTTCAACATTCTGAAAAATGTTGAGAAAAATCGAATTGACAGTTTTTTTACAAAAAATAAAAACCAAAAAAAAAAAATTAATAAAAGTTGGTAAAAATTGATTTTCGACTCAAATATCTTTCCAAAACTTTGAGATATTGACTTTAAACTACTTTTATCTTTCAAAAAATATTGTTGTCAACATTCAGTAAAATTTTGAAAAAATCCAATTGACAGTTTTTTTACAAAAAAATAAAAACCGAACAAAAAATTTAACAAAAATTGGTAAAAATTGTTTTTCGACGCAAATATCTTTTCAAAAATTTGAAATATTGGTTTCTTACTACTTTAAACTTATAAGAAATATTGTTTTCAACAATAGGAAACATTTTCAGAAAAAATCGAATTGGCAGTTTTTTTTACAAAAAATAAAAACCTAAAAAAAAAAACAATACTAAAACTTGTAAAAATTTACTTTAGGCTCAAATAACTTTTCAAAAATTACAAATATTGGCTTTAAACTTATTTTATTTCACAGAAAATATTGTTTTTGATATTCAGTAATTTTTTTATAAAAATCCAACAGAAGTTATCAGTGTGGGTCGCATCCCAGCCTCTTTTATTGTTTTCAGGAACCTATGAACCGATTTAAATAAGTTAGTTTTTTCGGAAAAAAGGTTTTATTTTTTCAAAATCTCGAAATCTCAAAAACAGGACAATATTTATAACGATATTCAAATGCTAAACATATTTTTATAAGTACATACCAAAAATATACCAAAAAAAACTCGAAAAATTGTATGTACATAGGTATACAAAATTTATTTAAAATAGTACGCATACAAAATTAATCAAATTAAAACCTCTTATTGGAAAAAACTACTTTTCCATTACGGTTTTGGTAAGTGTATATGCGACGAACTTCAAAATCACTAAACCAGTCTGTCGCTTGTTCCAATTAATCACCATGACATAAAAGAAAGAAGGCCTAAAATAATAAGATCGTGCCTTGAACCCAATTATCTATTTACCATTTACCATAATAAAATGTATCAACATAATCATAGAAAATTCTCTAATGGCTTCCTGGTTTAAGAATATTTTTAACAAAAAGTGTCAACAAACATAAACAAAAACAAAAATTGTGACCATAATTGAGATTATTTTCAGGTTCAGTACTTCCTCATATAAGTACATTATACATAATTTAAAGAGTGCGGGTGTTACTGACCTTTGTTAAAATTCAAAGAAAATCTAATTCAGATCTTTGTTAATATTTTAGATCAAAACATTTCGCGTATCTGCTTCTCATCATTGTCAGCGATGCGTTAAAAGTTCGTCAACAAAACCAAAAATTTAAAAAGATTGCATTAAAAACAAAACAACAATATTAGCCATGAAATTTATGAGTTCATTCCAATTTAAAGAAAAACTTCTTCCACATTAAGACACACAAAGTCAAGACCATACAAAATGGTACAATTGACTGCAGACGAACCCTATTCCAAGGTCATTGGTCTCCAAAAATCAGCACGAGCTTGAGATTTTTAACTGATGATTCCATTTAAAATAGTGATGGCACTGAAGTAGGTATAGGTATAGACTATAGGTACTGCCCTGATGCTATGGTTCGATGAGGAGTTAACTTTGAAAATTTTGTAACTAGCCATAGCCTTGAGAATTTTTGTTTTGATGTTAGTTTTTGACATAAGCTTTATTAACTATTTTTGCTATATGTACATTGGAAATGGTCTGAAAAAAATATGAAGAATTATGAAATGTAAGGATTGAAGGTAGAGGTATGGGATGGGGACAAATTTCATGTTGTTCGGTTGGGTGATTCTCGTAGATGGCTCGCTTTATGGTTGATCCATTATAATACCACATATATTGCTGATGGTAAATCGACGGCGACAAAGTTTATGATTTGCGACGAAACATTGATGATCGTGATGATGATTATGCGTAATAAAAATACACACACGCTGCTTATGGACAGAGGACAAAAAATATATAAATGTGTAGCATCAGGTGATGAAATTGAACGATTTTTGTCTAATTAAATTTAAATAAAGCAGAAATCTATGTCGCAAGTAGTTGCTCACTTAAAATAAATTTCATTTTGTGATTAACTTTAGCAAAAAAATTAAAATTAAATTATAATTGATTGAAACATTGATGCTTTAACTGCTAACAATCATGATAATAACCACTTTATTATTATAAGGCTCTAGAATAGTCGTTTTATATTAAACGATATTTGATATATTAAACGAAATATTTTGTTGTATTTCAATTTCAAGCTAACAGGCTTTTTGAAACAATGTGCAAAAATCAATTTAATTCAGTACAGATTCTACTTGTTACCTTGTTCTAAATTTTAATTAATTCATTGATTTATTGACGTTACTTTAGATATCAGTATTTAAAAACAATCAAAATTAGAGTGTCCATCTGAAACATTTAAGAAAACGGAATTTTTCGATACAAAAGACACACAAAAGTAAAACCCAAAACAGACTATTTTAAAAATAAGAACTCACTCTATAACAAAAAAAAAGGAATCTTACAAAATAAATTCATATGGGCAAAGGTGAACAGCTTTAAGTTGCATGCAATTTAATTGAGTAGTAATCGCTTTTAAGTTGAGAACGTCTTAGCAATTTTAAGTTGCTTCGTGTGCAAAAGGCTTAAATGAAGTGATTTTTTTACTGGAAAATTAAAAAAAAACCTATTATAAAAAATAAACCCAATAAGAA
Organism: Eupeodes latifasciatus; assembly: GCA_920104205.1. Taxonomy (NCBI): domain Eukaryota; kingdom Metazoa; phylum Arthropoda; class Insecta; order Diptera; family Syrphidae; genus Eupeodes; species Eupeodes latifasciatus. The sequence goes on from OV049925.1 coordinate 20,194,119, forward strand.
AAGAGTAAAAAAAAACAATGGTTGCCTGTAAAGTCGGTTTTACGGGCGAAGATTTTACGTGACAACGTCTTTTTCTCGGTAGAATATTTATTGATATGAATATAATTAAATTGCAGAATAGGTACAAGGAATTGAATGAAAATAAGAATTGCACACATTTTTTAAACTAATAATTTACTTAACACTATCAACATTTATCAATAGTATGACATAACCTATAAACTCAGTTTCTCAACTTTTGTGTCAATCTAACAATTAATCAATCAATCATAGTTTACGATAATGAAATATCAGTGTACAATTATTTACCTTTATTGTTGTAGTTGTTGTAAATGACGAATCTAAGCACTCCACATTTTCACTACAGACACAGCTGACGATACTTTAACCACACGTGTGAACTTGTATTATGACGCTTTCTTGTTTTTCCAACGCCAAGAACGTTCGAGAAAGACAAAGACAGAGACACAAGCATGCGCCGATTCAATGCGCCTAATTCTCTAGTGCTGCGCGTGCGGCAGACCGATCATAGTTGAGTGGGAGAGAGACGCAAGGCATTCGGCTGGCCTCTCTCTCGTTCGGTGACTCATCGTAACGTTACCGGGCGTTACACTTTTTCATAAGTGACTCCCAGCCGCAACCTAATTTAAGACGTTGTCACGTCAAAAAAATATATAAGAAAGAAAAAGAGATAATGATACCCTAGGCTTAAAATATAATAGAAATTTGAGAAGTAGAATCAATTTTTAGATTTTCTGAAATCTGAGACATTGAGATTTTCTTTGAAAATAACTATAAAAAAGAGGCTGGGCTGCGATCCACACTGATAACTGTTTTTTTTTACTCGTTTGAAATAAAGACAATGAATTTACAATTCACATAAACTATTTATTTAATTTACAAGTAATAAACTCTTACGTGCTAACCTTATGCATTCAGTGGTTAGTGCACCCAACTTTGAAATATAAAATGAATTAATACATACAGTGATCTATTTGAATTCCATACTTAATTCTACAACAAAATCGTTTATATACAATAATAACTTCCCATCCCGTCTGTTGATTTGTTTTGCTTAAAAGGATTGTAGGTTATCGAATTTTGTTAAAAAAGTCATTAGTTGAATTATTCTAAAGAAATTAAAAATTACAAACAATATTTTGCATATGATAAAATAGTTTGATTTCAAAATTTATTTTTGTTAACAAGATTTTTAGTGGAAAACCAATTTTTACCAATTTTTGTAGCATTTCTTAAAAGTTTTTATTTCTTATATCAACAATAACAAATTTGATGAATGTACATAGTTATTAATTTTCTACTATTCACGAGATATCGAGAACCAAACATCATTTTTTAACAAATTTGCAAACTATTTTTTTTATGAAAAAACGGACTGTTGGATTTATATAAAAAAAATTACTGAATGTCGAAAACAATATTTTCTGTGAAATAAAATTAGTTTGAAGCCAATATTTTTAATTTTTGAAAAAAAGATAATTGAGTCGAAAGTAAATTTTTACCAACTTCTAGTAATATTTTTTTTAAGAAAATTTTCAATTTGAATCCTCTCAACATTTTACCAGATGTCAAATACGTTATTCTTCGTTGCATAAAATTATTTTGGAGATATGGTAAAAAACCACCCACGCAATTTTTTGAGAGTTCTCTCTGCAACTTTTTGCATCATTATCTGTATAACAAAATTTATTTGGAGTCGGTATCTTTACTAGTTCTTGAGATATAGGCATTTGCACAGAATCTTTCATTTTCAACAATTGAACAATTTTTTTTATTTTGAGGCACATCTATACACAAACATTTTCTTGATTTCTTATCATCTAAATAACAAGAAAATACTTGCGTGATTCATTTTGAAACATTGTTAATATCCGTCACGTAATATCCGGTACGTTAGATCAATGAAAAGCATTCAATGAAAAACCCTCATTTCATAATAAATTTTGATTTTGTACTGTCGTACAAACTTTGAAATTTCAAAATTTAGATCAACAGCTTTTTTTTACTATTGATTATTCATAAAATTATCATTCACAATCGTTTATTTAGCTGTAAGATCTTATCGATAGGTGTGCCGCTAAAAAAATCACCTATTTTATACCAATCACGTTTTCAATTTTAAACTTTAAAATGGCATTATTTATTTTTAAATAGAGGCAAATGATCCAATTAAATTTTAATTGATTTATTGATTAATAGAAAATAATTTAAGCCTATAAAATACTACCAGAATCGATCGTTGAGAAAGTTATATAGAGAAAAAGATCAGATTTTAATATTTGTAAAAACGGAGGTACTCTAATTTAATTGCTTTGTACTATTTTTTAAATGGTAGCACACCTTTCTTTCGAGGTTTTTCTAACAGTGTATATTATAAATAATTATAAATTAATGATGTTAAGTTGTTTCAAAGGCCGTTGAAATGTTTTTTGTTTATAAAACTTAATAAATTTGCATCTGGTACGCTTGAAATTTGCCTATTTTTTAATTAATTTTAATTAAAAATTTTAATCCAATCAAGTCACAAGTAGGTTACATAATTGAAATAAGTCATAATACGAAAATCTATCCACTTAGAAAGTGCCAATTTCCTTTCTAAGGCTTAATATACTGTGGTAACATGAAAGTTAAAAATACTGTGGAAATGCCCATATATGACCAACGAAAAAAGCTTCCCGAACTTACGAACAACGTAAGTACACACGCAGGCACAGACATATCTTGAAAAATCTTTTATTTAGACTCTAGAGACCTTGAAACGTCGAGAAATGTCAAAATTTTCAATTTGACAAATCAGACCAATTGCAATTACTTCCTATAGGAAGTTAATAATTTAATTTTTAACATAAGTAGGAAAATATCTGAAAAAGATACTGTAAAGAAGAACGCAGAAAAAAGATGTTCTTGAATAAAAAGATACCAAAGGCACCCTAGTCTCCAATTGCTACATTGACAGTAATAGTTTTTCAATTAGCAAAAACAATTAATTTTTTTTAGAGGAAATCAATTTCGCAGATATGAATTTTTTGATGTACTACTCCCTTTTAATATAACACTTACGATATAGTAATTGACAGCTGTCAGTTTGAGAATAAAAATTAATTTTAAAATAGAAATCTGAACATTTACTTTGAAAAGTAGTTCTACTAAAATAATGGTTTATGTTATTTGCACTTATTCTGGGCTATGTTTAGTATTTCATGGAAGTTTTTTTTTCACATTGGAAATTATTTAAAATCAGTGCGATTTGTCGAATTGAAAATGTTTACTTTTCCTACATTTCTAGGTCCCAAAGATCTAAATCCATAGTTTTAGGAGAGATGTCTATGTGTGCATATACAGATGCGTTGATAGGTTTTTTTTTTTTAATTGAGTCATATTCAATCAGTTTCCAGTTACAATAATATTCAGTTTTGCTCGACTTAAGATATGTCTTATAACGGTTTCTTAATCTAGAAATATATTGCTCTAATTTTAGTTGCTTGCTCCCGACAACTATAGCTGCTTTGCTCTTTACTTTCTGATAATAACTTACAGACTACGACTAAAACTAAGCTTACAACTAAATAAAACTAAACCGTAATAGATTAAGGTACAGGCAAAAAACACAGAATAATCTTATGATTATTCCGAGTTCAGCAGTTGACTGAACCTTGACCCACTTCCGGTTAAGAATAAGACTAGTCTCATTGCTATCTATTACATTATTATAGAATACTCTGACAATTAAAATTTAAGGTTTTATGTTAATAACATTTGTGCATTAAACTTTTTTAAATCAACCTCTATAATTCAAAGGAGATGCCTTTTCATAGAACGGAATTCGGCCCGAGTTTGTATCTGGTCTTAAAAGAGCGATTGACCCCTCGTTGAGACAATTGAACGGTGAAAGGTAAAAGTTGTCATTAACACTGTCAGTGGTGTTCGATTTTATTAAGGATCCTATTAGTGGGTTTGAATGAGAGATTTTGCGCTCTATCTTTTTCAAAAATAGATCTGTTTGGTACTACATGATGGGTGTTACTTGTGTGGAATCGTAGATTGTTTTGTTGGAATACCATTTTTTATTTGGTTTTCTATAAAGTCCGCAGCATCTTTGGCAACTGTTGGTGATATGGTAAACCAAGTGCAGAATCCGTACGTAAGAATGGGTCTTATTAATGTCTTATACTATTTCGAGTTAAATAGTATTTTCAATGGACCAGCTGCCTTTTTTATAATCATCCTACCATGTTTATTAATGTTTATTAAAGAGGAATCGGTTTTGAAAATTTACGCCAAGATACTTTGAAATACGTAATGGTATTTGAAAATTATTTATTTTGAGGTTAAGGGATTTACTCTCTTTAACTGCAAGGTAATGTCCTTTTCCGCTTGCATTTCTAAAGCAAGTCAATCCACATTTTCTTGGGTTAATTTTTAGTCTCAATTTCTTAAAATAATTTTCCACAAGTGGTAGTCTTTGCTTTATTTTGTTAAGGGCTAAGGTTGGTCGAATATCACTTGCGAATACAATTGAGTCATCAGCATAGTCAATAGAACCCTGTTCATCCGATATGTGGGATATGAAAAAGGGGAAATCATGCAAAACGGGTGCTGGCTAATCCCTTAAACACGTTCTGTGAAGATGAAAACATCATACCAAGAAACCAATTTAGTTTTAAAAATGGCAACTCCTCTGAATATGCACTGCTTCTTTTTCAAGATAAAGTAGTTCACAATCTTAGGTGTGCTTGGATATTGACCTTGAAAAAGCGTTCGATTCGCATTGGCACTTTGGTCTTATTTTTAAACTCCTCCAACTGAATTTTCTGAATTGGCTCATTAAGTTGATATTAAACTTTTTCACTAACAGTACATCTGCAATATATGTATATAGGTTCTGAACACACCCCTTTTTTCTTTCTTTCAAAAAATACGATGTTGTTTTTTTCTATAAAAATTTATAAAAATAGCGAAAGCTTAATTATCTTATCAACAAAAAACGATATTCCTTTTCAATAATTTTATCCTACTAAGAATGATGTCATTGAAATCTTTTAGAAAAATCCAATCAAAAAAAATCCAATATAAGTGGGTTAAAATTAAATTTTGACTCAATTATAATGAGCAAAAAAGTTTTGTTTATTATTGGAAATAAAGAAGCTTTTCTTAATTCAGGAATCTACTATTTTTAAATTCCCATAGGAAGTTATTATAATCGGTTCGATTTTTCGAATTGAAAATTTTGACATTTCTCGACGTTTCAAAGCCTCTAGAGTCTAAATAAAAGATTTTTAGAGAGATGTCGTCCATAGCTCAAGAACCAGTAGAAATATCGACTTCAAATAAATTTTGTTATACAGAAAATAATTCAGAAAAACGCAGAAAGGACTCTAAACAAATAGAGTTCTTTTACTTTAGCAATTTAAAAAAAGTTGAACATTTTGGCGCTAACCCAAAATTAAATTTTAAATTAAATATTTTTGGAAAAAAATCCAAGGAAGGGTTTTTTTTTATAAATCAAAAAAAACTGAAAAAAAAAATATTTGTGACCTCGAATATTTTACGAACAAAAAATGATTTTATCTCCAAAATAATTTTGTGCAACGAAGAATAACGTTTTTGATATCTGGCAATTTAAAAAAAAAAAATCGAATCGACAGTTTCTTTTATAAAAAATAAAAAAAAAAAAACATTACTAAAAGTTCGTAAAAATTGATTTTCGACTCATATGTCTTTTCAAAAATCTTAGATTATGGCTTCAAATTAATTTTGTCTTATAAGAAATACTGTTTTCAACATTCGGTTAAATTTTGAGAACAATCGAATGGACAGTTTTTTTTATAAAAACCTAAAAAAAAATAATACTAAAACTTAGTAAAATTATACTTCCGACTCAAATATCTTTTCAAAAATGGAAAACATTGCCTTCAAACTAGTTTTATCTCACGGAAAATATAAAAATCCGACAGTTCGTTTTTTCAAATACAAAATTAAAATCTACTTATTTTTTACAAATTCACAACTAACCCTTTAGAATTTTTATCGCGAATAAATAATAAACAAAAAAATATGTATGCAAATAAGTTGATGACCCTGGCACAAATGCCCAAGCGGCCAGCAGCGCTGGACTTGCGAGGTATTTCTCGTCTGCATAGACTTAATTTGCTCAAAATAATGCTATATGCTTTACATTTAGATTGAGACATATTAAAGCTCATTGATTTGATCTATCATATATTTATTTATATACCTAGGTTTTGGAACAGCAATAACTAACCTAATGATGTGTTCTACATAACACAATTTAATTAATGGCTCAATGATATATGAATGCTCTGAGATCAGGATTCAAAGAGTATACCATTTTTTTTGCTTTTATTATACTTTACTTTGATTTATTGCCTAAGTACCACCTTGAGAAATTTATGGCTGGATGAGTTTTTCTTTTGTTCTTGAATTTCAAGACAATCGAAAAATATAGTAAACGAAAATACGATTGAAATAAGTTAGTGAAGAAAATCATCTCCGGGAAATTAATTTATTTACCAACCAAATGTTATATGTTGTGGAACTTAGTGTGAATTTGTTGTTAAAAAAAATGTGACAGCTCTAGTTGGTCAAAATAAAAATAATAAAATAATAATAATAATAATAGATAATATGTCAGCATTTTCATGTTCAGAGCATGACGAAGATGAAGAGACCATTTATCTTAGTTAAGTATAAGAAAAAGAAGTTTAATCGTAGTTTTTACATCTCATTCAAATTATTGCTGTTTACTGAAATTATCATTATATTATTATGAATCAGAGATTAATTTTAAATTAAATAAATAAATTTTCGTGTGTCAGCAAATTATGTAGATTCTTGTTAACGTTTCTTAATGTGGAAATTGGTTTATGTTTTTTTTTTGTTTTTTCTCAAAAATGGTGAAGTAAGAGATTTTTTTAAAAATTTATTTAAGAGTACAATTTTCTAAGAAATTATTTGTATTCCTTTTTGATTAAGAGATTTTAGTAGAAATTATGTGGCATTTTTCAGCCATTTTTATTTAGATGATTGAAAACTTGTCAATTATTTGTTAACTTGTTTCTCCCTGTAGAGCCAGATTCCCATATTTGCAGCTCTCGACAAATTTCATTGGAAACAATAACTGAGTATTTTAAAATAAATAAGCTTCAATCAAACCACCAGAGCAAAAATTGCCCCAAATTGTCACTTTGAGGATGAAGAAGCTATTTAAACAATCATTCTAGGATGTCTCGAGCTCCAAAATCGACAATGCGGCTTAAATACATAACTTCTGAGGTGAAAGTAGACCTCATCACGGTAAGATGATTTTTTTATGGGACATAATCAGCGGAGATATTACTGGCTTGAGTTTGTGTGGTATAAACTGATATAAACCTTAAAATTCCCAAAACCTAAGTCTTTATGTTAAATACGCCAAAATGTGGTTTATAAAATGTCCCAAAGGCTGAAATTTGGCCTTTTGTTTTCATATTGAATGCCGAGAAGGTGTTATTTACATGTAAGTATTGTTAAAGTGCGTATCTTTTCACTTTTAGTAAACGCTTAGAGATTACTTTCCAAATGTCAAAAGGTGATACCTTCAAATAGCGAGTTATTTAAAAGCCTTGATAGTATCTCACTATTCTTCTGAAGCTTTTCCATTTTTCCTATTCTACAGAGGCCTCTTTCTGAGTAAAAACATCGATTTCTTCTTCCCCTCTAACTATGGTCCAATTTCACTTACATCCCTTCTTTCCAAGGTCATGGAAACGCTGATCAATTTTCAGCTTTTGAAATATCTTAAAGAACGAAAGCTTCTTAATGACCGGCAGTATGGTTTTCGTAGCAATACCTATGTCTACTGGTGATCTCATGGTTTATCTCACCGAACAGTGGAACAAAGCATTACATCGTTTTTGAGAAAGTAAGATTATTGCACTTGACATTTAAAAGGCATTTGATAGAGTTTGAGATCAAGCACTCTTATTGAAAATGCGTGCTTTGTGTTTTGATGAACCACTTCTTTGTTGGGTTCGACTTTCAGACTGTTCAATTCAAGTAGTTTTGAACGAGTTAAAATCTATTATCCACAAAACGCTGGTGTGCCCCAGGGCTCCGTTTTGTCTCCGAAACTTTTCCTTATTTTTATAAATGATCTTTTGTCTGAAACTTCTAACCCACTAAATTGTTTCGATGATAACAGTATCCTAAGCTTTTCATATTTGTTTTAAGATTCTCATCCTTCCAAACCACCTCTTGTGGAGTGATCCAATATTTGAAGTCACCAAAAATGCTGATAAGTGTTTAGTTTTTTAAGTCTTTTAACCCTTCTGATTTGGCTATAATTTATGTTTCGTCCAAAACTCGAGTTTAACTCTTATATTTGGGATAGTGTTCCAGTAACCTATTTGAGTCTTTTGGATATAATGGAAAAAAGAGCTTTGAAAATGATAGTCGATCGTTCTATTACTGATAAAATTGTTTATTTGAACACTGTCGAAAGGTTTTATGGCTATCATTGTTTAATCGATATTTTCATAAACAATACACTAAAGAAATAGCCAGTGGTATACCTCCCCTCAAACAATTAAACCGTAATACCCGTACTTCTATGAATGCTCATCAGTTTACCCTTGAAGAAGTACTTTCGGAAGTACTGTTAAGTATAGGGATTCTTTCTCAAGCCGTACTACATGAATATGAAATGCTTTACCAGGATCAATATTTCCCACTCATTACAAAGTACAGACATTCAAAACTAATTTGCATCGGTATCTCCTTTCTAATCCTGTCCTCCCTTCCTAATTGCTCGTACAGTGTTTAATCAATATAAGGGTATTCAAAATGAAACCTCTTCTTAGAAAATTTTTTATATCAAGAGACTTAACACATAAAATTGTAAATCCGTGAAGCCGTAATAATATGTTTAATAAAGCAGGTCTAGGTCAAAGACCTCATTGTAGGTTTTGGTCCACCCAAGATTAAATGTGCTTAAACACTATTTAAGTTTTTACTTCTAACACCTAAAATTGGCCAACAAAACTGCACATTCCTTATTATATAATTTAATTTAAAAAAGTTTTATGTAAAAACACTTTAATTTCATGCATAAGACCCAAAATACTTTACCTATAAATTAAAAAGTTTATAACATAAAACAAAAATGAAATTAATTCATTCTATAGCAGTTAAGAAAACTCTCACATACAAACAAATCTATCCAACTTCAACCGCTAATATTATACAAAGTGAACTATTTTGCCAACAACTGTTGAAGAGAATCCAACCATTATTTTGCCACATTTAACTTCGTTTGCCAACGAAAAATAAAAACTAACTTCCTCCAAACAAATTCAATTTATTTTCTCCAAAAAAAAAAAAAAAAACGAAAAAACAAAAGTTCAAAGCTGCCAAATCGATTTAAACACAACTCTCCCGGATCTGCATAATGCCGCATATAATTTATGATGCCTTCCCGCAAGTTATTTTTTCGTTTGTCTGAAACAAAGAACCAAAAAAAAAAGATCCTGAAGTATTCTTTCCTTGTACGAGTAAAAGTATCTGTGGCGCTGTATGTGCTTGTAGCATGCTCCGCTCCTGCTTTGTCTGCGCGATTACTATCAACTCAATCAACATAACTAACGCAGTTAACCTTTGGCTCATAAAATGCAAAACAATTCCCAGCCATCATACACACCCCATACACACCCCATACACACCCCATACAAACCCCATACATACCCCAAACACACCCCATACATTCCTCCATACACAGCGAGTGTATGAACTTGTATTTCCCATTTAGTCGCCCAGCCCATCTCTATCTCGGTGCAGTGTTTGTTCGTTTAGCAGTTGCTGCAGATACAATATCAAATGAAGATTCTCAAGTGAAAACTGCAGATACATAGTATTTACGAGTATGGGTTGTAGTTTCTTAGATTTTTCAGAATCCTTTTTTCTGGCACTATTATTGGCAAGTTTTCTTTATACTTCACATTCACATAGTGATATGGCATCATCCACTGTTCCGCATCCTCACTCCTCCTAAAAGAATTCACATTCCCTAAAACTATGTATTTATAACCTGCGTGTATGTAAGTGGAGTCAAAATTGGAGTCGTAGTCGAAGTCGAAGACATTGAAGTAAAAGGCTGAGCACTTAGCATTCAAGAGCCAAATGGAAATTAAATTGATAGCTGAGCATATTGGCGCACTTCTAATGCGCATTCATCCTATTTCTGTCTGTCCGTAGGTAATTCTCGAATACACCCCAACATTTCGCTGCTTCTAGTCCTCAGAAGGTTAGGTTGGTAAGGTACTGATACTGAAACTAAATATTTCTTTTTCTTCGTTCTGCATCGGTTCTGCATCTATGTAGACTCAGCATCGCGTTCCTTACCCTGCAGCGCACTGCAACTGCAAAGCTATATTAATTCTTAACTTATACTTTTCCTATTCCTTCTTTGGCACAGGAAGCTTAAGTGAATGCTAAAGATTGCAACAGTGGAATGCTGAAACAAAGAAAATGTTTTTAGTTATTCTTTATTTTTTTCTTTTTGCTTTTGCTTTAAATTTTAATTTTTCTTCACTTTATCTGGGAGTTTTATGGATTCAAAAAAGAAACAAAGATCTTTAACACAGATCCTTTCGTAATTACTTCAGTTTTTTTCTTCATCTTCTTCTTCTGTTTTTTAAGTACGAGTATTTTTCTGCGTTTCTTTTCGCAGAGACAAAGAATTCAAATTACATTTTTAGTAGATGCAGAAAAGATTTTTGCAGTTTGCCAGGATTAACAGAGAGATAAGAGTTGATGCTATTCTGTGTGTTTGTATGTGGTGAGTTGTGTGGGAGTTGAAATTGTTTTACGAGTTCTTCTTCTCTTTTCTGTTTTTGAATTTTCTTAAAAGCACTAATGGGAAGAAGAAATCCAGTTAAAACCACAAAATCAATAAAATTAAATTTAAAAAAAAAATTTCCTTCAAAGAAATGCTTTTTTTCTGAATTCACAACGTTGGGCGCCATTTAAGACAAGTTATTACACAAAAAATGGTAATAGGGCTGATGTTTTGAATTATTAACCTTATGGCGATCTATACAATAAGGTTTAACGTAACTTCCATGTACCTATAAATTGAAGATTCATGATATATCTGTTGCATTTAAAATTATTAATTATTTATTTATTAATTTATTTGTTTATTTGTTTATTTATTGATTTATTGATTTATTTATTTATTTATTTATTTATTTATTTATTTATTTATTTATTTATTTATTTATTTATTTATTTATTTATTCATTTATTCATTTATTTATTTACTTCTATGAAAATATAAAGACTGATTTAACTATTAATAAAGAGATATACAATTGTAAGCATTTATTTTTATTTATTTAATTTATTTATTTTGTTATTTAATTTGTTACACAAACTGTAACATAAATGTATCTTGCAAATAATTTGTTTAGAAAAACTATCATCTCTACTCTCGTTCCCACCTTAGTTTAAGCATATTCACTATGCAATATTTGATGAAGGTTTTTACCATTAGCTTTTCCTTCTAATTATATTTGATCATATTCTTTCAATTTTTTTTCAAACATATTATTTACATCAGTAATGTATCGAAACCATATCTATGTAAATTGTGCAATTACCATTTTGTAAGAAAAGATAAATTAACGCAAATAATGAAATAATAAAAAAAAAAATAATTAAATTATTAATTTATATTTAATAATCGTCAGATGGAAAATAGGGAACCTTTTTCTATTTTATTGGTTCAAATTCTATTCAAAGCACTAATGTGAAGAAAACAACCAAACAAAACCACCATAAAAAGAAAAAAAAATTCACCATTTATCATTTTGAAAAGTTGGGCGCCAGTTAAGAAAAATAATTAAATAATAGTAAAGCAGCCATGTTTTAAGTTATTAGCCTTACAAGTTCCTTAAAAACAAGCTTTAACGTCACTTCCGCATAACTATAGCTTCAAAATGTATGAAAACTCTAAAAATATTGTATACCTGCCTGGTTTCCAACCCTTTTTTTGGATTTTCTCCCAATTTAGTTCAACACACATTAGATGGAGAAAGGAATTTGTATCTTGGGTTTTCTTAAATAGGAAAAAAATCAATAAAATTGATGAAATGCACTTTTTCTGAATTTGAACGTCGTTGGGCGCCATTTAAGAAAAGTTAATAAGAAAAGAAGAAAAATGGTGATAGAGGTCATATTTTTAATAATTAGCGTTATTATACAACAGGGTTTATTGGAACTTCTATATGCCTACACATAGCTTGACTAAATGTATAGACAGCACTGAAATAGTGTTCCTGCCTAGCTTTCTGGATTCCAATCCTCTTCACTTTTCTTACATCTTACATCATGAGATGTAGAATTTAGAATTCTTTATAATGGTTAAAATCACAAAATTAATAAAATTAAGTTCGAAAATAAAAGTTCTTTCAAAGAAATGCACCGATTCTAAAAACGGAAAGTTGGGTGCCATTTAAGAAAAGTGATTATTATTATTATGCAACATGATTCAACGTAACTTTCATTCACCTAGATATAGATAGATCGATACTCGTAGCTTAAACATTCGTGACAAGAAATCTGACTGGTTAAAAACACTTTTCGCTGGTCTTACACTTTACTTTAATAATCATCAGATGGAGACATTTTTTCTTGTATTTTATTTCATGCGGAAACAAAAGAACCAATTTAAACCGCATAATAAATTGAATTTGAAAATAAGAGTTCCCTCAAAGAGAGTCACCATTTCTGAATTTGAAATGTTGGGCGAAGAAACCCAGCTAAAACCGCAAAATAAATCAACTTCAATTCAAAAATAACAGTTAATTCAACGAAATGCACTAATTCTAAAAACGAAGCGTTGGGAGCTATTTTAGAAAAGTTATTAAACAAAAAATGCTAATAGGGCTGATGTTTTGAATTATTAGCCTTATGGGGATCCATACAACAGGCTTTAACATCACTTCCATGTACCTATATTTACCATATCTTTTCTAAAGTCTGAACGTTGGGCGCCATTTAAGGAAAATAATTAAAAAATATATAGTAACGGGCCATATTTAAAATAACTAGCCTTACAGGTTCCTTAACAACAGGCTTTAACGTCACTTCCGTACAACTATAGCTTAAAAATGATTGACAACACTGAAATAGTGTACTTGCTTAATTTCAAACACTCCTTAGATGGAGAAAATTAATTTTTTTCTTGAGTTTTCATAAATAAGAAAAAGAAATCCAGTTAAAACCACAGAAACAATAAAATAAAATTCGAAAGTAAAAATATTTTCAAAAAACTTCACAATTTCTGAATTCGGAATTTCTGGTGCGTTGGGCGCCATTTAAGAAAAGTTAGAAAAAAAGCAAAACGGTAATAGAACCGATGTGTTGAATTTTTAGTCTCACAGAGTCCTTTACAAAAACTTGAAAATTCATGACAATACTGAAATAACGTACCTGCTTGGTCTAGTTTAAAAAACATCAGGTGGAGAAAAGGCAGTTTTGTTCACTTTTCCTTGGATTTTTATTTACGGAAAGAAGAAACCTAGTTAAAACCACAAAATAAATCAAATTCAATCGAAAATAAAAGTTCTTTCAAAGAAATGCACTAATTGTGAAAACGAAGCGTTGGGCGCCATTTAAGAAGAGTAAGACAAAAAAAGCAAAACGTTTCGGTAACAGAACCGATGTTTTGAATTATTAGCCTTACAGATAGGGCTTAACGTCACTTCCATCTACCTATAGCTTGAAACTATTCATGACACCACTGTAACCGTTGTATCTGGAATAGTGTAGGTAACTGCCTTATTTCAAACACTGCAACCCTCTTCCCTGTTCGCACAATTTAATTTATTCATCGTGAAACAGGGCAAAGTGTTGTCGTTGTCATCGTTTTCGGTTACGTTAGGTACATGGTCCACTGGACACCAGCTCTGTTCAAAATTCAAATACCCATTTGCACCCTATATTTGAACATTATCATATCGTTTCCTCTGTTTTGCTCTCTCTATCTCTTTGAAGCTATACTCCAAATTGTAACGCTAAAGTGTCTGGCTCTGCGCGTTCAACAAAAGGACAAGGAATTTAAAATTTTAATTAGAATTACGCCTTTCAAGTGAAGGGAACAAGTGAATGATATCTTATGCCTTAGTTTTTTAGTAGGTTTAGGTACATGGTATGTGGGATACAATCTAACTGCAGTTGGAAGAGTGTAGGGGAGAGGTATTCGTGTTTCCCTCTATAACTGAGTGAGCATTCATACGAATTGCTGCCTCTCTATATGCGCCTAATGCTTCTCCTGAGGGTTAGATACGAGTATACCAAATACCTACCTATCTTATCGTTGTTTCAACATTTAACTTTGTGTGTTTCAAACCGGAAGTCTGGAAAACAGATAGAAACCGTTAGATAGATGTTTTGTTTAAAAACGAAATAAAAAAAAAAAAACAAAAATCAACGGAAAATGCAGAAAGCAAATAAAACGCTTGAATGTGCATTGCGCGCTGCACTCTAGGCACCATTTAATGAAACTGTTTGCATATTCATATCTAGTCTTATATATCAACCAGGATTCAGTGAGTGGGAAATAGTATCTTCAATACAGAGATTGCACCCACTACTATCATCATAAGCTCAACGTTAGAGCAGCATATAGCAATTTCATCTCAGAAATGAAACTTCTAATGTCCTTTGCTTTATGAATATATGACTCTGGATGATGGTAAAAGATTTGAAAATTTGAAAATCTGTGTACTTTGTGCGTTGCTTTCGGTTGATGAAATGCATATTCCCTGTGTAACGATTTTCGTTCTAGAGCTCTGATGGTATGTAGTGTATATAGGCTCAAGCTGGATGAATCTGATGTATATTTTAAAAAGTTCAAATTCAAAATTAAAATAATAAATGGTTTAGTTTTAGGTTGATATTGAAAGCTTGGTTGGTTTTCAAACACAAACACATTCATGTTAATTTGATATGAAATTTTGCAATGAAGTCTTCTAATATTTTATGAAGTGCTACCCTAAGTTCAGAATAAGGGTTAATCCACAAGATTAAAATAGTGTGAAAGTTTGTTTATAAGAAATTTAAATAAACTTAAACAGAACTTTTAGAAAACCTCACATATTCTGTCAAAACAGAAGACCGTATATATTTTAGATTAAAATTCATCATTTTTATTGTTATTTATAGGAAATCATATAAGACTATTCCACCACCTTAGACCTAGGAATTTTTGACATGACTGCTTTTTTAACTTCCCATAGGAAGTTATTGTAATGGGTCCGAGTTGTCAAATTGAAATTTTTGACATTTCTCGACGTTTCAAGGTCCCTAGAGTCGCAATAAAAGATTTTTAGAATAATGTCTGTGCGTGCGTGTGTACGTACGTTCGTACGTCTGTATGTCCGTACGTCCGTAGGTTCGCGACGTTTTTTTTGTCGTCCATAGCTCAAGAACCAGAAAAGATATCGACTTAAAATAAATTTTGTTATGCAGATAATAAGGCAGAAAGATGCAGAAAGGGCTCTCAAGTAAATTGCGTGGGTGTTTTTTTACCATAGCCGTTTTAAAAAAAGGTGAACATTTTCGTTAACCCTAATTATATCATGAACCAATGAAGCTAGAGAAATGAATTAAATTTTATGTTGTATATTGTAACGTGATACAAAAGAAGTATATTTTTGGAAAAAATCCAATTAACGGTTTTTTTATAAATCAAAAAAAATGAAAAAAAAAAAATTTTTTCACTTCGAAAATTTTACGACTAAAATATGATTTCATCTCCAACACAATTTTGTGCAACGAAGAATAATGTTTTTGACATCTGATAAAATTTTGAGATAAATCAAATTGACAGTTTTTTTACAAAAAATAAAAACATAAACAAAAATTAATAAAAGTTGGTAAAAATTGATTTTTGACTCAAATATCTTTTCAAGACTTTGAGGTATTGGCTTTAAACTTTATCTTTCAAAAAATATTGTTTTCAAAATTCAGTAAAATTTTGAAAAAAAAAAATCGAATTGACAGTTTTTTTACAAAAAATTAAAAACCGAAAAAAAAAAATTAACAAAAGTTGGTAAAAATCGATTTTCGACTCAAATATCTTTTCAAAAATTTGAGATTATGGCTTCTAACTTTCAACATTAGGAAAAAATATTAAGAAAAATCGAATTGACAGTTTTTTTACAAAAATTAAAAACCTAAAAAAAAAACAATACTAAAAATTGGTAAAAATTGATTTTCGGCTCAAATAGCTTTTCAAAAATTAAAAATATTGGCTTCAAACTTATTTTATTTCACAGAAAATATTGTTTTTGATATTCAGTAATTTTTTTTATAAAAATTCAACAGTCCGTTTTTTCATAAAAAATAAAATCTACAAAAAATAGAACGCAAATTTGGTAAGAATTGATACATTTAGACAAACTTTTAAGCAAGACAAGTCGATAGACGGGATGGGAAGTTATCAGTGTGGGTCGCATCCCAGCCTCTTTTTCTGTAGCTGTTTTTGGTGTCACTCGGGGAATTTAAGGAAAGTTAAATAAGACAAATTTGTATGCATATTTAAAATAAAATAGTGTGACCTAGCAACACAATTTAAGAAATAATTAGTTTAAGTAGGGTTGTTATGAGATCATCGCATTTAAATAGAAAACTAAAGTCTGGCAATCCTTTATTTTTGATTTTGGTGTGAAGGTATAGCGAAAAGTGTGGAATGCTCAATAAATTGAAAGAAACGCCAGATCATAGCTTAGGTAAGCTGCTAAAGTAGGAAACATATTCAAAAGTTTAGTTATCAAAAACACTCAATTAATTCACTACATTAAAACAAGAAATTGGAATTAGATTACACCGTCATAACTTCTAGAATAAAGTCATTCCATTGTATCCGCAATCAGTTGTGAAACTCTGAAAAAAGTAAAACTTAAATATTTAAGAATACATTGCACATTTATTCTATAACGAGTGTCAACTATAAATTAATATGTAGTTGACAAATGTCAAACCAGACGATTAGAAAGAGTTTTGTTAGTTTAATAAGCAATTGTTGACATTGGCAAAAAAAAGTGGTAAATAAACTTATGACCAAACAAAGATAAAGTATTTCAATTATCAGAAGGAACTTGAGAAAGTACATGTCCATGGCAAAGTTGATATATTAGAATGATTAATGCTGTCACATAGAATAAATAAATAAATTAGGTGTCGCAACAGTCCTTTGAGAACTAGGGTCTAGTAACTTACAACTCTCAACCATTCCTGTGTGCCATTGTCAGGAATGGAGGGGACCTACAGTTTCAAGCCGATTCCGAACGGCTAATTTGAGTAAGCACTTTTTATGCCAAGAATTACTCTTGGAGGATTTGTCAATTACTCGCAAGAGGCAGTACCCGTGAAAAAAACTTTAGATGGCACAGGCAGGGTTTGAACCCAATACCTCTGGCATGACAGTCCAAGGCACTAACCATCACGCCACGGGTACTACTCTTTATCAACATTGGACACAGCTAAATTCATCAATATGTAAAGGGTGTCCCAAAATTAACGCAAAATTTGAATTAAATAGAAAACGCAGTTTTTAGTCTTTTGATAGTTATATTTTTATTGACTCGTAAAGAACATAGGATAGGGTTATGTATGGAATAACACATCGGACAAATGGCCTCCACGGCTTTGCATGCACATGCGCACTCTTTTGTTGAAATTTTCCATGACCATTCTGCATAAATGTGGATGAATTTCGTTGATGCAGTATTGAATCTCCTCCTTTGCTTGTTGACATAGACTTGTGATTTCAAATAACCCCATAAAAAGAAGTCTAATGGTGTTAAATCACACGATCTAGGAGGCCAATTTTGATCACCGAAACGGGAGAGTACACGACCTGGAAATGTCTCATGCAGTAATTGAATTGTTTCACGGGCTGTATGACATGTGGCACCGTCTTGTTCAAACCACATATTGGACACATCAATATCATCCAATTTTGGCAGAAAGAACTGTGTAATCATGTCGCGATATCGAGCACCAGTACATTTTCAAAAATCATCATTTTCAAAAAAATATGAAATTTGCAATTCTTGTCCACGACGTCGAATTGAGGTTCCTGGATTGTCAGCAACACTCTCACGCACTGCTTCGACATTCACATTTGAACGGCTTGTTTTTGGACGACCAGTGTGTTTGGCGTCTCCAACGGATCCAGTCTCCATGAATTTTTCAATTAATCTCTTCACAGTTGACGAAGTTAAAACACTATTCCGACCATATTTTGTATGAAATTTTCGAACTGCAGCCGCCAAGCTTTCACTATTTTTGAAATATTCTTTAATAATGAAGACACGTTGTTCTATCGTGTAACGCTCTATTTTTAATAACCCAATACTGTTAGCTGTCAAATTGCTTTTTTTCAGGGTTGCCAACACTTCACTGCACAAATGGCGGCAAATTCAAATCTTGCGTTAATTTTGGGACACCCTATACATAACATACATATGTATATATCGGGGTTTTCAGTAAGAGCGCTACAAAAGTTTTTTTTTAAATACCTAAAACAAAAACTGTTTTGGATATCAATGAAATTCTTTTTTTCTGTGAAAGTACGTTCGATGCTTTTATGTATGGAATTTGATTTCTTTTGCATGGTCACCGCGGGCACGCTTGCAGAAGTCCAGTCGCTGAACCTAATTTTCAACGGTTTTCAAGCATAAATCGGCCGATACTGCTGCAATTTCGAGTTCGATATTCGTACGAAGTTCATCAGTCGTCGCTGAGTTGTTGGCATAGACCATAGACTTGACGTAGCCCCACAGGAAATAATCTAACGGCCGGTGTCAAATCGCACGACCGAGGCTTTTAAGCGACTAGACGATTTCGTGAGATAACACGTTCTCCAAACTTGGTTTCCAATAAATTGATTGTGACATTCGCTGTGTGTCTTGTCCAAGTCCATATCGTCCAATTGGGACCAAAAATATTTGGTTATCATTAAACGTTAGCGATCACAGTAATGTGCCGGTCTTGATCATCACGGAAGAAGTACGGCCCAATGACGCCGTAGGCCCATAAGCCACATAAAACCGTAATTTTTTCGGGATGCATTGATGACTTATGGAGCACGTGTGGATTTC
Source organism: Eupeodes latifasciatus (assembly GCA_920104205.1). NCBI lineage: Eukaryota > Metazoa > Arthropoda > Insecta > Diptera > Syrphidae > Eupeodes > Eupeodes latifasciatus. Next base: position 20,213,306 of record OV049925.1, read on the forward strand.
TGGCTGACAAATACCACATTTTGTGTTTATTGACAAAGCCATTTAGCCAGAAATGAGCCTCATCGCTGAAGATGATTTTTCGATGAAAATCCGAATCATTTTCAAGTTGTTGCTCAGACCAATTCACGCTTAATCTTGTAAGGATGTAAGCCAAGATCCCTTCGCAAAATTCGCGACAACGACGTCACAGAGATTCCCAACGCTTGAGAACGTCGTTTGAGATACACATTTGAGCTTTCTGCAACTGAAGCCTCAGCGGCAGCAATATTCTTTACTTCTTTGTTTCACTGGCTCGGGAACATTTTGTACTGTGCCTGTGGATTCAAATTTTTCCACTAGACGCTCAATTGTTGATCTGCTAGGACGATTATGACGAGCATAAATTAGACTTAGCGCTCTTAACGTTGAGGCCACACACTCTGAATTTCGGTAGTTAATTTTAATTATTTCAACCCGTTGTTGGCTCGTTTATCTATCCATTTCCATCATGAAATGGCAAACCTTACTGAAGATAAATGTCAAAAGAGCGGCAAGAAATATGGCGTCGTTTGCTTTCCCTGTCGCTCTACTTTTATAGCGTGCCTGTTAAAAAAGTCTGTATGGAGTTTGAATATTGTATTGTCTTTTGAACATAATGGTTTTAATCAGAATAAAATGCCTAGTTAGATTATATCCGATTTCAATGAGGCACTAAGTAAACCAATTGCTTAAAGTGCAACAATTAGTACAATTTAATTGCTCATTGTTACGTACATATTTGAAAAAAAAAACGTCAAAAAAATGTAACAAGCAAGAGTGCGGTGAGTCCTAATAACACAGTTCCAAAGTGTTTGAACTTAAATAAAAACAAAAAAACACAATTTGTGCTTGGAAACCTCCTAAAGTCCTGAATTCAAACATACTCACCTTCATAGAACTAAAGGAATTCATTGAAGAATTGTCCATATTATGATGCGATGAAATATTGACGTCGTCTTCTAAAAGCATTACTCCTAAATTTCGTTAACGTTTAGAATCGACGAGAAGAAAGACACCGACGACAATTGTTGTCAATCATGTTGATGGCCCATACTGTGTTGAAACTAGTGGAACTGGAAATTACAAGCGCTTCATACTGATATTTTTGACAGACTTAACACTTAAGCCTAGTACGCTGCTGATGCGAAACGAAATTTCCCATACAAAAATGACATGACGAAATCATAAACGAAAAATTTCGCTGTGCTTTTCGTTTTTCAGTACGCTGCTGAACGACGAAATGTGTCATTTTAGTGGATAGCTGTACTAGATTTCGTAGTACAATTCTCCACTCTTTTCGTTCTCAATTTAATTGCCCGGTATATTAATTGCTTGCGAAATTTTGACGTTTTATTTATTTATTGAAAAATTTTTCGAATATTTTCGTTTATGATTTCGTCATGTCATTTTTGTATGGGAATTTTCGTTTCGCATCAGCAGCGTACTAGGCTTGAAATTGAACTTCAACTTCCAGACAGAACTCTCCACAAATATTTTTCCGCTGTGGTTTTCGTTTTAAATTTCGCTCTGCACTTGGAGACTGCCCAAAAATTTCGTTTCGCATCAGCAGCGTACTAGGCTTTAAGAAATAAATATTTTTGACAAAAAATAATTTTGTTTATAATAATGATTTGTATTCTTTTGATTTTAAAACTTATATATATTGCATTACCTACAATGATATTATCAATTTTTTGGTACACAGGAACACGGATCAAAGTGATTGTATTTTGAAGTTTCGAGACACTGTGAATCCCTCTGAAATTAATATACTTATGTAGGTTCTCATCAAATAATTTCACATTTGAGAAGACTACACCATTAAAGGAACGAAACACGTTTCAAAAAATTAATTGAAATTGTTTAAATCGACAGCAAAAATTGTGACATTTGCCGATCACAAGACTAAAGCACTTTTTCGACTGGGAATAGTATAATTGGTGGACAACCTTGAGATATTGGAATAAGTTTGTTATTTGAAGAATTGAAACCGTCTGCATTACTCAAGAATTACTAAAAACATTGCTGCCGTAGTAGTGACAAAAATCCGGGTTTGTTGATCTTTGAACAAAACACATTACATAATATGTATATAGGTTTTAAAACATTTTTCAACTTATTTAAATTGAATAACATCAAAATTATACGGATTTTAATCGAGAAGTCATCAGTAAAGAGTCCTATTTTCAGCTCGGAGGCTACGTTAATGAGCAGAATTGGCGTATTTGAAGCTGTAGAAATCTTAGAAAGATTGTTGAAAAGTCTCTTCGTCCTTAATGTGTCACTTTTTGGTTTGATTTTTATGCTATATTGATATATGGTTGATTTTTATTTTCAACAAGACGAAAGCAACAAAACAATCGCAATATTGTAAAAAAAAGTTTCCTGGACGCGTTATTTCTGGCCACAAAGTTTATTTTTTGATGCCACATGCACCATTTCACTCGATCTAGGACCTTAAAGATTGGATTCGAAGTTTTTCGACGTTTCAAGGTCCCTAAAGTCTAAATCCATGGTTTTTAGAGAGATGTCTGTGCATGTGCACGTACAAAATTTAAACTCGAAATTTAAGTCAAATATGACATTACGATGGTAGAGAAGTAAAAAAAAATGGGTCCCCTGATTCCGCCTGTCCTCGCCCCTACATCCCAAATCATTCCAATGAGTTCAAACTTGGAAATAGAGGTTTTAAGCAGGTTCGCGTTAGGCGTTTTTTTTTTCATTTTTTTGTAAGATTAAAAATAATAGTAGTCCAGATACAATTTTTTTGTTCAAAAACCGAAAATTCAAAATTTTCTCAAAAACTAACCGATAGGTTCTTATGAAATTGTCTCTAAAAAAATGTCTTAACTTGACTTCTTTCAATAAAAAATATATTTCTGTATTGCTCCAAAAGGCTACCCCTAATAGAATCGTTTTTTTGTTTTTAAAATTTCTCAGGAATAAATGAACTGATTTCAACAATTTTTTTCTGCACAAGCTCTTATACTGTCTTAATAATATTTCAGGATCAAAACATTTATTTTTTTTTTAGATTTTTTTCAGAGTTCGATTTTTCGAAAATGAGTCACCAGTTTCGTACGAAAATCAAATATAAAACGTTTATTAATAAGTTCAAAATAACTGCATACTAAACATATTTTCAAACTAAAATTGAAAAATTGTATATCTAAAAATTAATTAAACTGCTTTAACGATTTTCGAAAAAAAAATCAATAAATCAAAGTTATTTTGAAAAATTAAATTGCATTGGAATTCAAAAAAAAAACTTATTTTTTAGGTAGATACATTTTTAAATTTCAAAATATGAGTACAATTTGAAAAACAGAATCTTTGGATACAAAATCAAGGTCATGCGACCCAGTCATGCATTGGATATACTTTGGAAAAAATTATGTTACGGTTTTTTTTTATAAATCAGAAAACTGAAAATAATTAACTACCACGTCGAATATTTAACGAACAAAAAAGGATACTACCTTAAAAATAATTGTATACATTGAAGACTAACATTTTCGATATCCAGTGAAATTTAAAAACAAATCGAATTGACGTTTTTTTTGGAACAAAATACAAAATAAACAAAAATTAGTAAAAACTGATTTTCGAATCAAGTATCTTAAGAACAGACATTAACAAATTTCTGGACCAATTTTTGCATCATATTCTCCACTGTCAAAATGCAAAAAAAAAAAAACAAATAAAATACAAAGAAAACACTGACCTCATTTTATTTAGAAAGATTTTATCCTTTGATAATTTTTATTCTTCAAAAATTGAACGAAGAAATCCCAAACGAAAATTTAATCACCCACCCAAAATTTGTGTAGTAGTCAAATTAGGGAGTCCATTTATAGCAGAAGCAACTATAGTCTGCCAAGTGCCTGTCGACCCTTTCATCAGCAGAGCAGAACGAAATCTCGTCACTCAAAAAACAATTTTTAAAATACAAAAAAGAATTCTATACCTGTTGGACATTGCTGTGTTGAATCACCGAAGCAGATAAAAATTAACTCATTCAATCATTATGGCGCGGCAGTGGCCGGTGACTATGATGGTGACTATAGTGACTATCATTCTCGATATTTAATTGCGCCATTTTCTGATTAAGAAAGACCAACTCTAACCACAGACGACACATGGAATGGAGATCACCCACCTCTCGTGAGTCGTGAGTTGTGAGTGACTCTCTTAATGGTTTCAAATGAAAGTGAAGTTTTTAATAACCTATAGTAGATAATACTATAGGAGTACCATAGAAAGAACTTTTTTGGCAGCAGGCAGACAACCCATCGCACCATAGTGAGGTGTAGATACAATAAATACATCCATCAGATACAAACTTTTCGTCACTCGTAGTTTTCTCTCGGAACCAAGCAGCAACAAGTGGTCATGGTGGTTCCGTAAATAAAAATGTTCGATATTAAAAAATAAAAATTAAACAAGAAAAATACTTACGAATATATGTATATCAAAATTCCCGGCTTAAAGATCAATTAAATTGCTCTCTCCTGTTCTTCAATTGACCGGATTTTAAAAAAGGACCTTCCCTCGTTTTCGTTTTGTTTTATTTTGAGACGAAATATTAAAAAAGAAAAGTCCAAACGAAATAACGGTCTCATGTGGCGGTAGAATTTTTATGGAACATAAATAACCAAAGGGAATTAATAGAACGGGTGTGAGGAAATCAGCGAATTGGGGGGTTTTTGGCGATTTGTTCTTCATTTTATTTTCTGAATTTATGTTCACAGTGCTTTAATGTTCTTTTGTGGAAAATATATAACACTCACAATAAATCACACCAGGATTGTTGTTAAATAAGATTGAAATACACGCGCCGCGTTCGCTCGGCAAAAAGGATATTCAATATTATTTATTCATATATTCGAATATATTTTAATATTATTCCCAATTTTATACTCGTACTCGGCTTTTCCTAGAGTTGAGTTTTTTTGTTTTTGTTTTTGGGAAAATTGTGACAATAATTCAGTGCGTATATAAAACGAGCGTATACCTACATACATATTGAGATTCAGTGTTGATAGAATAAAATAAATATTTATTAAATTATTGGCAATCGAAAAATGGCGTCATTCAAATTGGTAAGTAAAAGTACATACATATGTATATACATTTGTGTTATCGTTACTTATATTTTTATTTTGCTATTTATCACGTTAAAATGTGTGTTTATAAAAATAAAGATATGTATTTAAATTTTTTTAGTTGTTTTTGAATTATTAAATTAAGCTGGAGAAAATAATATTTTAAATTAATTTGTGCTATTTTTAATTTTGTTTTTGTTTTTAAACAAGTTTTATTTTAAGTACAATAGGTATAGGTATTATTTTTTTAATGGATAAATTACTTGAAACTTGATTTGTATTTATTTGTTTTTATTCAATTTTAATTGTGAAGTATTTTTGGATATGTTTAATTAAATATAATTAGAGTTGAATTTATATACGGGGTGATTAAAATTAAATCTTTTTACAAGGCAAAATACTGAACATTCTCAAAATCAAATATTATTAAGTTCTCATATGAAGTTATTGTAATGGGTCCGATTTGTCAAATTGAAAATTTTGACATTTCTCGACGTTTCAAGGTCCCTAGAGTCGAAATAAAAGATTTTAAGTAAAATGTCTCTGCGTGCGTGTGTACGTGTACGTACGTCCGTACGTTCGCTACGTTTTTTCGTCGTCCATAGCTCAAGAACCAGAAGAGATATCAACTTCAAATAAATGTTGTTATACAGATAATAAGGCAGAAAGATGCAGAAAGGGCTCTCAAGAAAGTTGCGTGGGTGTTTTTGTACCATAGCAGTTTAAAAAAAGGTGAACATTTTGGTTAAACCTAAATATCTCATGAACCAATGACGCTAGGGACTTGAACTAAATTTTATATTATATATTGTAACGTGATACAAAACAACTATATTTTTGGAAAAAAATCCAATTAACGGTTTTTTTATAATTCAAAAAAACTGAAAAAAAATTGTCACCTCGAAAATTTTACGACTAAAATATGATTTCATCTCCAGAACAATTTTGTGCAACGAAGAATAATGTTTTTGACATCTGATAAAATTTTGAGAAAAAACTAATTGACAGTTTTTTTATAAAAAATAAAAACGTAAAGAAAACATTACTCAATGTTGGTAAAAATTGAATTTCGACTCAAATATCTTTTCAAAAATTTGAGATTAAGGCTTTAAACTTTTTTATCTTATATATAAAAAAAAAATATTGTCTTCAACATTCTGAAAAATGTTGAGAAAAATCGAATTCACAGTTTTTGTACAAAAAATAAAAACCTAAAAAAAAATTTATAAAAGTTGGTAAAAATTGATTTTCGACTCAAATATCTTTTCAAAACTTTGAGATATTGGCTTTAAACTACTTTTATATTTCAAAAAATATTGTTGTCAACAGTCATTCAAATTTTGAAAAAAATCCAATTGACAGTTTTTTTACAAAAAGTTAAAAACCGAAAAAAAATATAACAAAAGTTGGTAAAAATTGATTTTCGACTTAAATATCTTTTTAAAAATTTGAGATAATGGCTTCTAACTAATTTTAACAATTTTAACTTATACAAAATATTGTTGTCAACATTAGAACAAATTTTAAGAAAATCGAATTGGCAGTTTTTTTACAAAAAATAAAAACCTAAACAAAAATGTATAAAAGTTGGTAAAAATTGATTTTCGAATCAAACATCTTTTCAAAACTTTGAGATATTGGCTCCAAGCTACTTTTATCTTTCAAAAAATATTGTTGTCAACATTCAGTAAAATTTAAAAAAAAATCTAATTGATAGTTTTTTTACAAAAAAATAAAAACCGAAAAAAAATTAACAAAAGTTGGTAAAGATTGATTTTCGACTCAAATATCTTTTCAATAATTTGAGATAATGGCTTCTAACTAATTTAAGCTTATAAAAAATATTGTTTTCAACATTTGATTAAATTTTGAGAAAAATCTAATTGACCGTTTTTTTACAAAAAATAAAAGCCTAAAAGAAAAATTTATAAAAGTTGTTAAAAATGGATTTTCGACTTAAACGTCTTTTCAAAACTTTGAGATATTGGCTTTAAACTAATTTTTTGTTATAAACATTATTGTTTTTTAATATTTAGTACAATTTTGAAAAAAAAATAGAATTGACAGTTTTCTTACAAAAAAATAAAAACCTAAGAAAACAATACTAAAACTTAGTAAAAATTTACTTTCGACTCAAATATCTTTTCAAAAATTAAAAATATTGGCTTCAAACTTATTTTATCTCACAGAAAATATAATATTTTTTTTCGACGTTCAGTAGATTTTTATAAAAATCCAACAGTCAGTTTTTTCATAAAAAATTAAAATCTACAAAAAATAGTAAAATTGGTAAAAATTGATGTTCGGTTTTCCATATCTCGTGAACAATAGAAGATATTGACGTCAAATTAATTTCATTCATCCAATTTGTATTTGTTTATATCAGAAATAATTTTTTTTTAAGAAATGCTACTAAAATTGGCAAAAATTGGTTTTCGACTAAAAATCTCGTTAACAAAAAAATAATTTCAAAATCAAACTATTTTATTATAATATGCAAAATGTTATTGGTGGTTTTTAAATTTTTAAAAATAATTTAACTGAGAACTTTTTTAACAAAACACGAAAACCTACAAACTTTTAAGCAATACAAACCGACAGACAAGATGGGAAGTTATCAGTGTGGGTCGCATCCCAGTCTCTATTTTAATTTGAATTTTAACGAGATGAATATTGGTTTTCAAAATTTGAATGTAATATTTCAATTGTGTGCTCAGGGAATTAAAACGACGAGATTAAATTGAATTTTTACGTTTTGGGATCTAAGGAGATATCGTATTTCAGTTTCCTTGAGATATAGTCGTTATATTTTTCATCTCATGGATTGAGATTGATAGGTGATTCTTTTGAAGGTTCTTTTATTATTGCTTATTTAATTACGGTTTTCTTAAGTTTTTGTATCTTAAAAGTGGGTTTTTATATGATTCTGGATTTCAAGTTTAAATGCATACAATTTTCATATCATAATTCATTTTAAAATTTATACAAAATTATTTGAAAAAAAAAAACAAATCAAAAGACTTTTCAAGTTTTGTTTTTGTACATTTGTGTCTTGCGACATATAGAAACTACATACTTATGTATTTATACGGCAAGTTTTGCATTCGTAAAAAATGTCGAACTCGAGATTTTAATCAAACATGACATTGACGATGGTAGAGAAGTCGAAAAAAGTTAGTCTCCCGATTCCGTCCGTATGTCTATATGTCTGTTCTCGCTACTGCAGTTCAAAAAATTCGGTCGATCAAACTTGAAATTTTGAATTCAAGGCTAAGGGCAGATTCGCTTTGGGAGTTTTTTTTCATAATAAAAGTAGTCCCCACAGAATTTTGTTGGTCAAAAATCGTATATTTGAATGTTCTGAAAAGCTAACCGATAGATTTGTTCTAAAATGTTCGTTACATTTTTTTTCTTAACTTGACTTCTTTCAGTAAGAAGATAATATTTGTTTATTTCTACAGAAGGGTACCCCCAAAAAGAACCGTTATTTTGTTTTAAAGTTTTCTCAAGAACTTATAAACTGATTTCAATATTTTTTTTCCACACAAGCTCTTATATTGTCAAAATAATATTTGGTGATCAAAAATGTCATTGTTTTTTTTTTATTTTTAAAAAAATATCAAACATTTTTTTCCGAAATTTGATATCTTGAAAATGGGTCATCATTTTTTTATGAAATTGAAATGTAAAACGTATATCAATAGCTCTAAAAAACTGCATACCAAAAATATTTTGAAACTTAAATTAAAAAAATTTATATGTAATTTAAAAAAAACGCGTTAACGATTTTCAAATAAAAATTTTAAAAAGTTAAGTTTTTTTTTTGAAATCAAATGGCGTTTAAATGTTTGAAAACAAACATTTTTTGCAGGGATGTTTTTAAATCTTAAAATACAGAAAGTTTTTTTTTTTTAAATAGACTTTTTGTATGCATGAGGAAGTTTGACTTAAGACGTTTTAAGATTATGATGCCGTTCAATTAATGTACTTAAATCTATTTTGTAAATATTTTTGAGTGTTAAGTCTTTTAAAAATTTTAAGAAATTATTCGCAATTTTTAAGAACGTAAAATCTGGAGTAACATTTTTTAAAATGAAAAAAAAAAAAAAAATACTTAAACAAATTTGACCTAAAACGTTTTTTAAATACATATGTAGAACAATTAATTGTGTCATGATTTAACTATATGTTTTTTTAAATTAAATTTATTCAATTATTAATTATTTGTGGTTTTAAGTCTAGCTTTATAAAATATATTGCTTTTTCTTGATTTGTTAATAAAATAAGTCAATGATAATTACAATTTTTGAAATCAGTTCTTTAGCTAATTGGATGCTTAAAAGTTTTCCAAAAAAGCATACAAAATTTGGTTATTATTTTCAAAATTGATTGACTTTTTTGACTTTTAATTATGATTTTAAAAAATCAGATGGTATAGGTATTTGTATTATGTAAATGAAGAACGCTGACTCTGAATTCCTTTTTCTTCTGAAGCTGGAAACATGAAAAATTATCAATGATATCGAAACATTTTTCAAAAAAACCGTCCGTCACGTTTTAACATTTGTGTCCCGTCAAATTTGTTGTTGGTAAATGATAAGTTTTTAAACTTTAATAGCCAAATTAATAAAAAAGCTAAGTCCACCTTTATCCCGCGAGTTTACTTAACCCAGGCAATAAGAGTTAAGCTAAGGGTTAAAATGTTCCATGAATATAACCAATTCGTGAAAAAGTAAAGTGACGTTTACAAAAAATCCCCAAAGAAAATCAACTACAATAAATGCAATTCCTGTTTAGTACCTTGAAATTTGCAATAAGTTCCGCAGACTTATGATTTTTTCGTATGGGTTTTGACAGCAAATTGTGATAATTTGTAAACACACCTAGAAATTCTCTTGTTTATATTTGTTTCTGTTAAAATTATTATCATTTTTCAATTGTTTGTATTGTGTCTGTTTTCTGTCCACCTCTTGTATCCCCATTTATATTTCTTCCCAAAATCCTCCTCGCTAAGTACTTGCGCTGGCTGGAGGCTGGATCATATTTGGTTTTGAATATTTTTCTTTTTCTGTTGGTTGATAACTGATTGCTCAATAATTGGAACTGGTTTAAAAACTCAATAAATCTAACACACATTATTATAATAAAATTAAATTAGCAATATTTTTTATTGCAGAATAAATATGATACACATTTGGATCTTATTTCTTTGCTAAACGACCTTCTTCAGTGTTTTAAATTAGTAATCCTCAGTTAGAAGGAATTTTGTTTTATTGATAACATTTTGAACTTACTCTATGGAATTAGACCGAACCCTTCGTTATTCGACGTTTAATAATTTGGCTGTAAGAATTCAATATGTTCTCTATACTTTTCGAGTTCTCCAAGTCTGAAAGAAGAAAAACTCAATGATCCCTAGCTTAAATTTTTTGTTCACAAGTTTAGTTTAGCTTAAACAATTTCGTAAGATAACACACAAATTAAGCTTAAATTGGAAAAGTTTTTATCTTGTATACAAAAAAAAAACACTGTTTTGTCTGCGTTCGATAATATTTCATCAAATAACATTTGCAGAAAACATTTCGGAATTCGGATTCGAAATCATGATTGAAATTCCTATAGCAATTTTTAACATTTTTATCTTTTGTTGTCGTTTTGATTTGTCAATGAATATTGAAAATGTTTGAAGACCCTAGAATCTAAGTCCATGAATCTTAGAGAGATGTCATTATGAACCTTTTCCCGTACTTCAAGAATCAGCATGGACTTTGTAGGTAGGTAGAAATGGCTGTCCTGCTTCGCGCAGGACACAATTAGCGCTGAGTGCGCCGTTTTGATAGCATACCTCGTGAGATTCTGAATGGATTTGAAAATGGGCTATGGATGGTGCACGTTCCGCACGTGCAGTCCTATGTAAAATATAAAATGTAATTTTATTCATCTACCCTACGGCCTATTAGAGTTGTGAAGGGCTGATCCTTGCCTAGCTAGCTCATCTGCCTTCTCATTACCCTCATAGCCCCTATAGCCCGGTATCCAGATAAGAGTGACGCTCATATCCAGTTCCTTTAGGGCCTCTTTACATTGCTGGACCAGTTTAGAGGATGATAAAGCTGAATCAATGGTTTTAATAGCTGCCTGACTGTCTGTTAGTATAGCTACATTTTGGTTCTGACGGATATTTTTAAGGGCTGTACAAGCTTCCCTTATCGCCAACAATTCTGCCTGGAACACGCTGGCAAAATCGGGAAGTCTATAGGTTTTTGAAATCTCAAGAGATTCACAGAAGACACCTGCACCAACACCGCATTCCATCTTCGAACCATCCGTGAAGATAATTGTGTCGAAGTCTTCCGTCACAACGCCTTCCTCCCAGTCGGTTCTTGACGGGAGCAAGACTCTAGACTTCTTTGAGGTGTCTAGGGTAGGGATGCAGTAATCGGTAGTTGTGGATAGGATGTCTGATGGTATCAGGCTTGTTTGGTTGCAGTGCCCGTAAGGTCTAGGTTTCCAGCAGCCTATTTCTTTGAGTCTAAAAGAAATAGGCTGCTGAAAACCTAGACCTTACTTTGTAAGGACTTTGTACTCAAAAGCATTTTTTTTAACAGATATTAACATCCAAATGTGTAGAGGGCTTGAACAAAAATGCATTGTGTGTTTTTTAATATTGACTTTAAAATTAATTCTTCATATGAAAGTCAGCACCATTTTTTCCATAAATTGACATAAGTTGTTTTGAAAATTTAAAAAAAAAAATAAAAAAATGAATAAAAATAATATCTGGCTGTGATTTGTTTGGGAAGAAAATAACCAACAGTTTTAGAATAACCATTTTCTGACATAAGCATTAAAATTAAAAACTTTCAAAATTGAAATCTCTTCAAAACTAAAAAAAAGAACTCAATAAAAAATATCAAAATAAATACAAGGCAATAGAATTATTATTAAAAGAACATCTTTATATCTGTTAGTAAAATATCTGTTACCTACACTATTTAAATATCTAATATACAAAATATCCAAACAAAACCTTAAAAAATATAATTTTCAACACCACATAAAAGTAAAACAAAAACCATGTGCAGCTCAATATGTACGAGTACAAAAAAATAATTAAATCTTAATACCAATATTAAAATCAATTTCCCAAACAAAAATAAATTCCCTTCGAATATACATAGATTAATAATTCTTTTCGATTTATTTTCCATAAATATCAAAAAAATCCAATCCATTATCAAAAACCTTCTTTATTCTCATCTCTTTGCCGCCTTCCAATTCTCCTTCCCAACAATCCACCATCAAAATCCTGATACTGTGATACGTGCCAATTCAAGCTGACACATTTTTAAATTCTCAATTCTCAAATATCGCTTTCAACTCAAAATCCAATAAATTTATCAATTTCTCTTACATCCTTTTTGTTTTGCTTTGAGTCCTTTTTCTTTAATCCGAATTCCGAACCATTTAGTGTCGGTCGTCAGAATATCAGCGGCAGCGCCAGTGTCACAATCACCAGCTTGTGCCATTAATATAAAATTAAATTTTCTCGCGATTAACCACATCGTGTTATTTTTATATTTGTATATTATTAAAAAACATGCACATAAATTCTTTGCTCAATATGCTCTCGGCCATGTCATCAATATGCTTAAAATAATAAATATATAAAAATGGAAGGATAATTATGTGGGAAATAAAAAATAAATTTTATCGAAAGGACAAAAATAAATTACAGACAACAACAAAAATAAAAAAAGAAGAAAATTCAAGCGAAAAGGAGAAAACCATCAACAAAAGGCAACCAGAACTATGCCCTTCCAGACCATGTGGTGGTCCATCCCGCGGAGTATCGAGATTAACATTTTTACTTTCGATATTGAAGCCATTTTAAGGAGGTTTGTGGATTTGCAAAAAAAAGGGGATTTTCAACAAATATATTACCAGAACTTCAAGAAATGAGGGTTTGGATTTTCGTTTATCTGGTTTGAAGGACCAAAAAAGGATCCTGTCATGTATAATTTTTCAGCATTTTTTTAAAAATAAACTTGTATTACAAAGTTCTTAAAACTTTTTGGAAATCTTGAAGGAATTTTTAATCATTTTAACTTCAATTTAATTTAAAATCTGTAAATACACTTCGTGTCACATGGATAGATACAAGATCTAAATTTACCTTTAAGACCCTTTAAAGTAAAGAAAATAACAAAAAATCTTATGGTTTAGGTAAATACTGGTTTTATTGAATGGATTAAAATAGGTTTTAGTAATGTGTACTGCCAAGTGATTTCTGAATTAATTCAAGTAACCTGTAGTGTATGAATTCATAGAGTGCTGTCAGATAATTGAGCGAAATTTGGGCCCAGGACTGTTTTATGGCTTCAATAACCTCCTTCGTAGATTTTTCTTAAAAGCCTTCAAACACGTTTTCTATGATGCTCAGATCAGGAAAAAATGGGGATCATGGTAATAGGTTCACATTTTGCCCCTGAATCCATACTTTTGTTGTCCGTTTGGTATGTATTGGTGCATTATCTTGTTGGAAAGCCCATTGTTGTCCACTAAATAATTCAGAAAAATGAGGAACAGCTTGTTCCAGAATCGATTTGTAAGTGATTATCGTCATTTTGAAATTCCAGATTTGAAATTCCAGCTCCACGTTCCTGTAATAACGGCACCGCCTTCTTTGCTGTGCCGTTTTTCAAGATAGATTTCTTTCTTTCTTAAATCATGAAAATCCGTCCAAATTAATTTTTTTTTTCATCGTAAAAGACGACGGTATGCCAAGCTGGATTCCACCTGATGTGATTTGTTTTTCAAAATTAAGGCGTTGGCTCTTGCGTGCATCATTCTATGGTGGTTTTTTCTTCATTTTGTTGTGTCCTATATGGTCTGCCTTCCAGAGCAACAGTATAAGATAATCGCTCGCAACAACAACACCTGGCGATTAGCCCTTATTTGTTGGCAAGCTTTTAAACTTGCTGCCCCTTGCATTGCTTTGTCGCTTAGTTTTTGAAATTCGCTAAAAGTATTTTATAAGAGTCATCCTCTCTCTTAATCAAAATATGCTTCGAGTGAGTTCCTCTTTCTAAGCTACCAAGATTGAACAAACACTCCAATTTGTTAACCTTTGGTCTTGGTTTTGTTTATCCAAATATTGATTTATCTAGGGTGTGAAGAAACCAATACCCTATGCATATAGGATAAACCACAGCCACCACGATACTCTCACAAGGAGGCCATCCCATATATGTTCATGGCGTTATATGTTCCCATATTATGTTCATGTTCATGACCCTAGAAGTGGTCACCCGATTTCATCTGGGACTCAATCCACCGAGCATAATCTACATTGACATCATTCTTTTATTATAAAATGATTTTTACTTCCACTCCAGACTTTTTAAACTAATATGAGATACCGACTCAATTGTCGATTTGTATACATATTTACTGATTTGTTTGCATTTTTTATAATTTTTATCAGTAAGTCTAGCTCGAACCCAGGAGGCAGGACGACGACGGTCCCTCGTTACCGTCGATCTTAAGATTTTTCAATCTTAGGAAGGAAGATACTCGTAACTATAACTTCTTGCGTTCGTTCACAAGTAGAATTTTCTCAGTGCAATTCTCAGACGTGCCTTTTTCAATTATAATTAATTGAGCAGTATCAGTCATCAACGATATACACTGGCTTCTCAAACTTGTGTCCAGGAGCCACCGCAAGGAGGTTCAGGTAAGAGCTTCTTCTACTAACATTTACTCCAGCTTCTGCTTTTAATTTACTAATGATGAACCTTAAATTTGAAGCAGCTCTCACTATCGTCCGCCTTTCTTGACTCTTCTTTTTTGTTTTTTTCATACCTCTCTGAGTCCTTGAGGTAGTTGTATACAACATTTGAACTTCTTCCAACTTTGCTGGCTATAAAACGGATGGTTTTACGAAGATCCCGGTAAGCTCGAATTTGGCCTATTTCCTCCTTGGTTAGATCTTTACCTTTACCCATACTTCTTGATTATATCAAATGAATACTCGTACTAAACTTCCAAACAATCAGAGTAAATCCTTTTATCTGATTTAAAACACGCTAATAGGTACATTACGATCTTGTCCCTATTCATGTGGCACAAAAAAATAGGTACTTTTTATGACCTTCTTCGGAAAAACCGCCAAAAAACTTGTATTTATTAATTTCATCCAAAATTCAATACAAACTTAATATATAGCTACTGCATTTATACCACATTTGGGTTTTTCAAAAAAAAACTAAGAGTTTGGAAAAATATTGTAAAATAAAAAACGAACAAATCTTCTCCCTATTCATGTGACATGAAGTGTATGTAAGGATCTTAAAACTTTTTGCTAATCTTGAAGACAATTTTCCTTATCTTAGTTTTTTTTTTTAAGAGAACACTTTCAAAGTAAATGGTGACACTTAGTTTCCAAAAATCGTAGAATGTGATCCTTCATAAAAGCAAGGACGTTCAACTTAGTTGTCCACTGTATTAAAATTATCGTCCTCGATGACGTGTCATTCTTTTCATCCTGGTGTTGAAATTTTCCTTAAATATATACAAAAAACCACTGCCAAAACGAAGTGCTTAATGAAAACAAACTGCGCTAAAGTGCTCACAGGGGGTGCCACTTTAACCATGTCCTTTTCCTCGTTCCTCACTTTCACGTTTTATTTTTTTTTATTTATGTAGTTAAATTCGAGGAAAATCGTTGGTTGTTGTTTGTTTTTTATTATTATTTTTATTCATCGATTTCAATAACTTTTCATAACATTCGTATATTCAATCATTTATTATTATTATTTTCAGTTTTAAACTTTGTTTTGTTTTTTTTTTAATGTTCTGTCGACGACGACGTAAACACATGTATGTATGTATGTACGAATATTTTATGTAGATTTTGTTTTATGTTGTCAAATTGTTTGATTCACTTCTGTCGGATTGAACAAGCAAAATAAAATAATAATAAAAGCAAAATATATAAATGATTGTCAACGACAATAATGTGGGGGACCGACTTGACGACGGCAACGCTTCTGGTATCGTTATTCACATATTTATAGAGATGAGTAAATCAATTTGCAAATCAATTCATAGTTTTTGGAAATAAAAATAAAAATTGAAAAAAACAAAAAAGTATTTTTGAACTTTTTTAAATTTATCGGAAGTTTATTGAATGGGAGTAATTATAAGTTATGAATAAAAGGATGCTTCAGGATATCCTTGTTTAACAATAGGGCAGATAAATGTATTGTCTATGAAATAGTCAATCAGAATTAAAGGAAATATTTTTAAAGTTGAAAATTTGGTTAAAATAATATTTTATTACAATTTATTCATTTTTAATAAAAATATTTCATTTTTTTAAATTAAGTAAATTTGTGAAGATTAAGGTGAAGAAGATTCGTCCAAGTTTTTCATACTATGGTTGAAAAGTATAATTCAAATATAATTAAAAATGAGTTTTTAAAACTATGAATTAGACTGACTGATTTGAAAACACATACAAAAATGTTTAAAAAGTAAAAATATGTGAAGAAATTTAAAAAAAATTGCCTCCTCAGAAAAGTGCATTTATTATTTTATTTATTTATTTGTTTATTTTTTATTTTCTCAATGTTATTTCATTTTTTATTGTTTAACTTTCAATTGGGAGTTAATGGAATCGGTTTAATTTGTCAAAGTGAAAATTTTGATATTTCCCGGGCGGGCGTTTAAAGGTTCCTGGAATCTAAACCCATGGTTCTTATAGTGATGTCTGTGAGCGTGTGTGTGTGTGCACACGTTAGTACGTCCGTACGGCTAGTATACCATTTTTAGTCGGCCATATTTTAGAAACTGCCAAAGGTGGACTTTAAATATCTTTGTTTTATAAATAATAACATCAAGTTACCTGACAAATAAGTTCATCTTCAAAAATTAAATCATTTTTTAATTTCTTAAAAAAAAAAACGAAATTTATAGTTTAAGAAGTTTTTTTTAAAATACATTTTTATTAAAAGTTTTCGATATTTTTAAGAAACATTTTTGCTATGTAGGTAGTTAGTATTTGTAAATATACGTTTTGGGATTGCATTTTGAAGTGCATTAAAAATAATGACCCATTCTTGAGAAAACAAATTTTGAAAAATATAACATTATCTATTAAAAATTGAAAAAAAGACAATATTGTCCAGAAAAAAATTCTTAAATCTTTATATTATTACAATTATTTACAAATTACAAAAATCATGATTGGTTGAGAGAACGCGCCATTTTAGCACCGAAGAACATTCATATCAAAAAATATTGTTTATCCAACTGTTTTAGACTAACCTCTATACTCGTAGACCCACCATAGTAAGAGTACCTAATCCTATTTATTTTTTAGTTTTTACTCTTTGCTGATAAATATACCATAAACAATATATCATTTGGGTTATTTGGACTTTAAAATAGCTAGCAATTTAAAATATTTTTTTTGTTTGAATAAATGAACTTAATAATCATTTTTTTTATTAATATGCCTTATACATACGTAGCGAAGCACGTACCGGGCCGCTAGTTTCGCATACAAATTATGACCCATTTTCGATATATCGAATTTCGAAAAAAATATCTTCCATATTTTTTAAAAATCCAAAATAAAAACAATGACATTTTTGAGTTCTTGAGAAAACTGGAACTCTGGAACAATGCAAAAAAAATGTTCTGATTGAAAGAAGCCAAGTTAAAGAAAAAAATTAAAAAAAAAGTTAATAAAAATATATCGGTTTGTTTTTGAGAAAATTTGAATTTTTAATTTAAGGCCAAACAACTTGTATCGGGACTACTGTTATTTTTAGGTTTTAAAACAAATGCCTAACGACTTAAAACCTTATTTTCCAAATTTGTACCCAATCGACCCAATGGTTGATGCTGTAGAGGCGTCGAATCGGGGACCCACTTTTTTCGTCTGCTCTATATCATCGTAATGTCATGTTTGGTTAAAATCCCGAGTTCGACATTTTTTACGAAGGCAAAACTTGCCATATAGTTCCTGGTCGCAAGTAAAAACTTACATATGACTAGAATATGATTTGATATAAGAATAAATTAAAACATTGACTTTAAACTTGTTTTACCTTATTCAAAATAAAATTCCAAACAACCTATTGTTAAGGGTTTAACAATTTACTAGTTTGCAATTTCCTGTTAAATATTTAGCAATTCACTAAGGGGCTCCAAAATTTTAAA
The DNA here is from genome assembly GCA_920104205.1 of Eupeodes latifasciatus. Classification (NCBI taxonomy): domain Eukaryota; kingdom Metazoa; phylum Arthropoda; class Insecta; order Diptera; family Syrphidae; genus Eupeodes; species Eupeodes latifasciatus. The sequence goes on from OV049925.1 coordinate 20,231,659, forward strand.
CCTTTTTTTTTCGTTTTGCTAACTAGTAAATTGCCAATTGCCTTTTATCAAAAAACGAGCACCCAAACATGTCTAAGAAGTGACAGTTTGTGAAAATAAACAGAGCAAATACGCTTAAACGGACCTATATGTTGGAATTTCCAACTGTCCACTGCTCTTATAAGAATAATTGTACAGATGTCATATGGATTTTGCAAATTGCTAAAAGTTAAAGAAGCCATTCCGTAATTTTAACTTTAGCTAATTTTTAAAAAATAGTAAGATGTTAAAATTGTTTAAAATTACATAAATCATTTTTAAGCTTAATAAAATATCAAAAATAACTTTAACATTTTACTTAATCGTTAAAAATGTTGCGCCGTTGTTGTTAATATTTGGTAGGATTTTTTTAGAAATCCAATGGACAGTTTTCTTACAAAAATAAAACCTTTAACAAAAATTTAAATCCCGCCAAAAACAACACATTCAACGTCCCAAACATTTATTATTTTATTATTTATTTATTATTAATAAACTGTTTTATTTATTTGCTTGTTTTAATATTTTGGATTGTTCAATTTTATTTACTTAATTATTTCTTTATTAACTTCTCCTAGGAAGTTATTGTAATGGATCCGATTTGTCAAATTGAAAATTTTGACATTTCTCGACTTTTCAAGGTCCCTAGAGTCGAAATAAAAGATTTTTAGAAAGATGTCTGTACGTTCGCGACGTTTTTTTCGTCGTCCATAGCTCAAGAACCAGAAGAGATATCGACTTCACATAAATTTTGTTATACAGATAATAAGGCAAAAAGATGCAGAAAGGGCTCTCAAGAAAGTTGCGTGGGTGTTTTTTTACCATAGCAGTTTAAAAAAAAGGTGAACATTTTGGTTAAACCAAAATATCTCATGAACCAATGACGCTAGAGACTTGAATTAAATTTTATATTATATATTGTAACGTGCTACAAAACAACTATATTTTTGGAAAACATTCGAATTAACGAATTTATAAATAAAAAAAAAACTGAAAAAAAAACTTGTCACCTCGAAAATTTTACGACTAAAATATGATTTCATCTCCAAAACAATTTTGTGCAACGAAGAATAATGTTTTTGACATCTGATAAAATTTTGAGAAAAATCTAATTGACAGTTGTTTTTATAAAAAATAAAAACCTAAAAACATTACTCAAAGTTGGTAAAAATTGAATTTCGACTCAAATATCTTTTCAAAAGCTTGAGATATAGGCTTCTAACTTATTTTATCTTATAAGAAATATTGTTTTCAACATTCTGAAAAATGTTGAGAAAAATCGAATTGACAGTTTTTTTTACAAAAAATACAAACCTAAAACAAATTAATAAAAGTTGGTACAAATTGATTTTCGACTTAAATATCTTTTCAAAACTTTGAGATATTGGCTTTAAACTACTTTTATCTTTCAAAAAATATTGTTGTCAACATTTAGTAAAATTTTGAAAAAAATCGAATTGACAGTTTTTGTAGATACATAAAATTAAAAACCTAAAATAACTTTAAGAAAAGTTGGTAAAAATTGCTTTTCGACGTAAATATCTTTTCAAAACTTTGAGGCATTGGCTTCAAACTAATTTTATCTTATAAGAAATATTGTTTTTAACATTCGATTAAATTTTGATAAAAATCGAATTGACATTTTTTTTTACAAAAATTAAAAACCTAAAAAAAAAACAATAGGTACTAAAAATTCGTACTTGGTAACTTTTGACGCAAATAGCTTTTCAAAAAATAAAAATATTGGCTTCAAACTTATTTAATTTCACAGAAAATATTGTTTTCGATATTCAGTAATTTTTTTTATAAAAATCCAACAGTCTGTTTTTTCATAAAAAAATAAAATCTACAAAAAGTATTACGCAAATTTGGTAAAAATTGATACATATAGACAAACTTTTAAGCAAGACAAATCGACAGACGGGATGGGAAGTTATCAGTGTGGGTCGCATCCCAGCCTTTGTTTTTTAAAGGTCCTTATTAATTTTTGGTGATGCGCCTTTATTTACTCTAACAATTTTCGAACTATTTCATCATCAAATTTGAAAATTGTCTTTAACTCTTTAAATTCCTATTTAATCGTTCAATGCTTCCGTTCCTTATTTTCATGAACATATTTAACAAAATTATTAAAAAAAAAATATAAATCCTGCACCTCATGTCAACTGTCTGTTGAAACATTGTAAATAGTTATATAAATTCTAACTTGCTATCAGAGTTTACAAATTTGGCCAAACGTCATATTTAACTTGCCATACTTAGTACCTTCTTCATCACTCTAAGCTTAACAACAACTTTTTCTAAATTTATCAAATAACATTCAATTACTCCCCTTTTAAAAACCCAACAAAATTCTCAAGTTCTTTTATAACACGTCATACAAATCTTTATTTCCTCCAATTTCATCGAAGTCCATAATTCCATTTATTGACATCATAACCAACCAAAAAAAAGAATAAAAATTGTTATCACCTCTATGACTGTTCCAGTAACTTTACTTGTCACAGTTTTCAAAACTGCTGCATTATTGTCATCAACATCGACATCATATGGATTTGGTCATTTCATTTTTACAGTCCCTCACTCACCTGTAGAAGTTAGGTTATAGGTAGTAGTATAAAATTGAGTTAATATTCCTCACTGTGACTATGTCGATGATGGGCCAAAACATAATCATCATCGCACCACTATTTTTCATCGTGCAATTCTCCACGCTTTGTTAACCAAGCAAACCACTTCCGGCGGCGTGTTTTACATGGACCACAAAATACTCACTCTTGTTGGCCGCAGCGCAGACTTTTTAGTATGGTTATAGTTGTATGCCATATACCATCTACAAAATAGATTTTATGCCCTTCTACATAAATTTACACTACAAATCAATTGATTTAAGCTTTGTTTATTTTATTGGAACACATTTTAAATTTAATTGATTTAAAAGCGTACTCAAAAAAAATCGTTAACGCACACAAAATTGGCACTGATTTAGATTTTTTCATAATTATTTTCAAGAAAAGTTTTCAGGAGTTTGGAGTAGCTTCAAATAGATAGATTTTCAGGAGTTTGCATTAGCTTAAAATAGATCACTTTAAGGTTCGTTCGTCAGAAGACACTTATAGGAACCACTTAACCAAACATTTTAAAATTATTAAAAATTGAGGATTTTATCAAATGACATGGAGTGTATTTTGGTCACCTATGTTATGTTCCGTTCGTTTACAATCGAACAAGAATAATTAACTCTTTTTGCTCACTTCCAAGAATGAATTTCTGAATTTGTGTGTCGCAGCTGGGACAATCATTACACTCCTTAGCGTTCTAGAACAATTAAAAGTAATCATTCATTGGTTTTTGGTTGAAATATCGAAATATTCGTTAAAGAATTTACTTGGAGTACACAGTGAAAGCAGTTTTGGTCTTAAAAATATCATCTTTTATGTACAAATTTTCAAATGTCTCAAAAGAGTTGTCGAAATAAAGTTGTTATCAATACTTTCTTACTTTAATCAAACAGAAATAACTCATTTTGAGGCATTTAGTTTTGATTAAAATAAAAATTCGATCTCGTCCACCACGACGTATGAGTAACAAAAAATATACAATTTTGCTTTAAAAATGTTTTACCAATAATTCGAGCTCAACACAGCTACCTTGGAATTCATTACCTATTCGGACTTTAAATGTCTTCTTTTATCCTTTTTTGAAGCTTACTAACAAATCTCAAAACTTGTAGATTATAATTTCTCTATTTTCTCTAAAGATTAAGCGTTGGCAAGTGTACAAGTTTTTAGCTACGATGAATTTTTCCATATTGCAATATGCAGTTGTGCCCAAATCCCGAAAGTACTTTGACCAAAAAATTTCTAAAGGCTTTTCATTCATCAAGTTCTGTTTTGTTTCTCTTTTTTTTTTTAAGAGACGGAGAGAGAGATAGAGTAAGAAAGAAAATATGGAAATTTATTTATTCGGAAAGCCGGAAGTTCGTCATTAGAACGTTTGGCGTTGAATTTGAATCATTTCATTTCTCCCGAGGGGGAATTCCCTTTTTCTTAGTTTTCTGGTTATGAAAAAAAGAGCTTTGCTTGACCACACTAAATTTTAAATCTGGGATTAAGAAAAGAACCAACAAAAAATGAAATCTGTAGGAACCCAACCTATATCCATGAGTACCTAAAAATTTTAAGAATCTTAGGACGTGATGGTTCAATGCATGATGGTGGCGTTTTATGACATGGACATATCACCATACTTATAGGTTGCTATACTCGCTTTGGCTTTGGCTGATGCAATGTCAAATAAAAGAACAAAATCGTCATTAAATCAGAGACGAAATATTTTCCATTCCGAAAAAATATGACTGTGAGATGGACTTTTTCCCTTTTGCCCTTTTTTGGTGCAATCTTTGGTGGTATTAAAAAAATTGGTGTATACGAATATGGCACTATGAAATATAGTATGCAAAAGGACTTCGTTTTTTATTTTTGATGTCATGATGATGGTGACTGACCACAATTTGGTAGCGAAAAAGCAGCAAGGATATTGCTACACTGTTTGCAATTTGTTTCAAAGCTTCAATTTGGTTTGTGGTTTTTTACAATTTGTTTTTTTATTATTATTTGATGTGGTGTCCGATATGACTTATGAGTTTAATTTATGATACTCACATGAATTTTGTTTTTTTTTTTCAAAAATTTAATTAAGATTCTAGAAGGTGGAAGGTGACACATATGTAAGTCATAAATTTGATTATTGATTGCATTAGTTTACCACAGAACTTTGTACGCTTTTTGTAAAATTATTTTACAAGGCAGCTGATTTTGTCTTCTTTATTGGTTTTCTTGTTAACTTTTTATATCAAACACAATAAATGCAATATTTTAAAAATGGTTTTAAAAATATTAATCGGCTCTTGACTGCTATAACTTATATAAAAAAAATTATCAAACAAGGAACTCCGATTGATTAATAAGGACAATCTAAACTAATAATAGAAATATTAGATCTTTTAAAAGGGAATACAAAAATAAAATTAAATTCGTCAGTTTTGAAAATCTTGTAAGCATAATTTAAAAAAAAAAGATATTAAATATTCAAAAAATAAAAAAAATGTTTAACATTTATCCATTAATTTATTCTGTACAAAAAGGGTGGTTCAATTTTAAGGGTCTATGTTGAAAATAAACTACACCTAAGCGTCAAGTTTTTTACTGCATTTTATTTGAAATTTCAGACTTATTCAAATTGAACCATAGAAAGATGCACAGTTGAGCACTTCATTAAGGTTGTTCAGACTTATTATTAAAAAGGGCGTTTAAGTCAAAATGCATTTTGAACACTTCATGATTTTGTCGGTCAATTTAATAGTCTCCTGACCATTTCAAGCATCTTCAATGGTCAGAATGGTGGCAAGAAATGGCAACGGGGGATGGCCAATTTTCGACGAAAATCATCTTCAGCGATGAAGCCTCAGACCTCAGTGGATTCGTCAATAAGCAGAATTGCCGCATTTTGGCGAATGATAATCCAAGAGTGATTGAAAAAATAGTAAATTGGCGGTTTTCTTAGTGTTTTTTCACTTAGTTTGCACCGTGATTGCTATATAAATAACAGCATTTCGAAGACCAAATAAAGTTATTCACATGGGTCAAAGATTACTCATGCAGGTAAGCACTTGTTTATTTGTGTGCGAAAGCATTGTTTTTAGAGGTTAATTTGTTCATTTATTTGGACATGAGAGGGCAAGAAAGGCTATGGGGTATCCCATGTAGCCCGAACTAAAATAGTTGTTATATCAGTAAAAGACTAATTGCAACTACGATGACTGGAACTCCAACATCTAATATTGGATTAGCAGCACCGTTGCATTTAATTCCCAGATTTTAGCTGCAACTGTCACAGGAGCACAGCCAAATATTGACAGGGAACCAAACTGTCATGAAGTCATTCCTCTTGCAACCTCCACTACAATAATATCATCCCCTAAGCCTGGTTATTCTAGTTGGTTTGATGACACTGAAATAAACAAAACACCAAGTACTCCACAAAAATCAACATTTACCATAACCAATCCTCAGCAACACGCAAAACTTCTCGCGTTGTTAGAAAACGAGGAAAAACCGCAATTATAACTTCATCGCCATGTGAAAATGAATTAGAAGAGACTAATAAAAAAAGAAGTTGGCAGAAAAACTTACGAAAACCAAAAAAAAAAATATGCGGCTAAAAAAAAAAAGTGGCCAAAAAGAAAACAGGATCTAAATATGCCCCATCAACAGAGAACAGTGATAGTGAAGTTGAAAATACACCATGTTTGTTTTGTAATAATTGTTATTTGGAGTCGAATAAAACCTGGGCTGCCTGCTCTGCGTGCGGCTAACTGTAGCTGTGCTGGTATAAATGATGAAGATGATGATTTGCGAATTTTGTCAGCAAAAATAAATTGGATTTTTTTCAACCCCATCTTGCCCCTCAGGGTACCCCATCTTACCCCACGGAGGGGGCAAGATGGGGAGATCTGATCTTGTCTACTTTTTGTCAATTTTCTATTTAATCATTTATCATATGTTCCTAATTAGAATTAGTTATGAAAGACTGATTACCAAAGATGATTACTGAAATAAAACAAAAATTAAGACACGAAAATGTTAGTTTTATTGAGATTAAAACGTTAAGTACCCCATCTTACCCCCCTCTCCCCTATGTATGTATTTTATTTCTACTAAGTGAGACAATTATTGGAAATATTTTCTCACTTCTTCATCATTTAAACAACAATCGGAAGCGAATAAAAATGTATGCATAGTATAAATAAATAACTACGGACCAAAGTATCTGCCCTGAGGTACTCCATAATTTTTAATTGTTTTTTACTCTTAAAGTATTAAAAAAAGTCATATTTCGGAATTTCACTTTTTTACTAACTTCGTCAACCTGGTCGAAGACTTCAACAACATGCTTTTACATCTTACTTGGTAGTTGACCTGGTCCGGGGCCCCCCTTTTCTCCGCTGACTTTTTCCAAAAAATTGTGCTACAAAAGAATTTCTAAGGGGTTTTTCTCCGCATTGCATAACATTTCAGATAGTCCCAAAATTCAGCAAATATTTTAAGAAAAGTTTTGAAAATATTGAAATGGAGCTTTCTACTTTTTTAAATTTTTTCTTTTGTTTCACAAAATATAAAGTATGCAGTAATCATACGCATTATTTGGCAAAAACGAATGAAAAACAGCAGAATTTTGAACTGAAGCATCGTTTTTGTTACCAGAAATACAAGCAAAAACACAGTCCAATTGAATCACGTGGACTGAGTTAATTGTAAAGTTTTTAATGTAACTTTATGTTTCAACACATAAAATATACATATATAATTTTTTTTTTTAATTTTATATTCAAAATTTTCATTTTTGCAAGATTTTTCTTTAGAAATTTTGTTTTTAGGCTGTTTTTGAAAGCAGCGATAAGAAACAGTATAAATTAAGACATAGACATTTTTTGGAAAATACCAATTGCATGTTGGAAGTTAAATAGAACCTTCGCATTTACTGAAACTTAATGTTGTACTCAATTTTTTTTTAAGTTAGGTAATTTTAATTTTTCGAAACAATCAATTTTGATTGAAAATCTTATTTTTATTTCATAGTTAAGTCTTCAAATTCGACTAAGTTTGCAAGGCAGATGTTGCAATATACCAACATCACTGAAAATATTGAATATTTAGGCCCCTATTTTCAAAAATTTCGAACCAAATGTAATAGAACTAAGAGTTTTTTTAAATGTAATTCAGTAATACGAGTAAATAAACCAAATTAAATACCTAATAAAATACTCCATGATTTATTTAATAGCCTTTAATCTGGCCAAACAAGAAATGATGACATATTAAACTGGGCTTTTTAAAACATTATTTAAAATACATCTTCACCCTCCCACTATACATAACCTTCATCTAACTAAAAAAAAAAGAATTTTGTACCTACATAAAAAGAGTAGATTTAAAATAATAGATATCCACTTTTATGGTCATTTAAATCTATAAACATCTAAAACCATCATTGCAAACGAACTTCATAATACGAATATATGTACATACTTTAAACACAATGAGGTCAATGTTCGAAATCCTCTGATGTAATCTTTTTTGGTTAGGGATTTTACATTAAATTTGCGTGTGTTTTGTACTTTGGATACCAAAACACACCATTCAGCTATCAGTACGCGCTCTCTCTATCTAGTAAGTGATTTTATTTTTTAAATTTTTACTGTACAATAAAAGCTTAAAAAAAAATAATAATCGATGTTAAATTGAAAGAATACGCTCGCTCTGTTCAATATAAATAAATCCTCTTTTGTGTCGATTATTTTAATTTTTCTTTTTTATGATATGGTGGTGAAAAATTGTAATAAGTTTAATATAGGAAAAAATAAAAATTATAATAGGTTGACCAATTACAGCAATTCAGCAATGGCACAAATAGATAAACAACAAACAAAACAAAAAACGGTACCCATGTAGGTAGTTATAAATTAAATTGTACAATTGATTTGCTCTATTTGAATTTAAAAATTAAATTAATTGCTTAAGTATTTTCAGCTTTTTTTGTTGTCTTATATTAAATTAAACTCGTATGGATAAAATCATCATTTTGAATTATTACAACATGCAAAATTGGTGCGAGTTTTAAGTATGTGAACATTATAGCGTTAGTGTTGTTCGACATGGTTGTGTTGGTTAAATTATAACAGTAAATGGATATAATATTGTTGAATTTAATGAAAATCATAAAGTAGAACAAACGATAATGAGCATGAGAATGTCTATAATATTGGCTATAATACCAATACCAACTTTTTCTGTTACATGATTCAACACTCGTAACTCAGAGTAGTTTAGCAACAATTAAACGTAAATGGGGTCATAGATATAACGCGAACATTCAATTAAAATGTTCCTTAATGAAACCATAAAATGAACACAAATGGTTCTATTAAAACTTTTAATAAGAACATCAATATTTTGCGGTTTGCTTTAAGAATGAAGAATTATAACTTTAAAATGATTGCAATAATAAAACCTTAAATGGAAGAAGCAAGAGATATCGACTTCAAATAAATGTTGTTATACAGATAATAATGCAGAAAGGACTCTCAAAAAAATTTAGTGAGTGGTTTTTTTACCAATAGCAATTTAAAAAAAGCTGAACATTTTGGTTAATTCAAATTATCTCACGAATTTCAAATTATGTATTGTAACGTGATACCAAAAAAAATATATTTTTAATAAATCAAAAAATCTGAAAAAAAAAATAATTGTAACCTCGAATATATTACGAAAAAAAAAAGATTTTATCTCCAAAATAATTGTACGCAATGAAAAATAACGTTCTTGACAGCTGCTGGCAAAATTTTGAGAAAAATCGAATCGAAAAGAAATAAAAAATAAAAAGTTGGTAAAAATTGATTTTTGACTCAAATATCTTTTCAAAAATTTAAGATATTGGCTTTAAGTTATTTTATTTGATAAAAAATATTGTTTTCATCATCCGGTAATATTTTGAGAAAAATCGAATTGACAGTTTTCTTACAAAAAATAAAAACCTAAAAAAAAAACAATAAAAACTTGGTAAAAATTTACTTTCGACTCAAATATCTTTTCAAAAATTAAAAATATTGGCTTCTTACTAATTTTACCTCTCAGAAAATATTGTTTTCGACATTCAGTCAGTTTTTTCATAAAAAATAAAATCTAAAAAAAATAGTACGCAAATTGGGTAAAAATTGATGTTCGGTTCTCGATATCTCGTGAACAATAGAAGATATACACTTCAAATTAATTTCTCATCCAATTTGTATTTATTTATAAATATAAGAAATAAAAACTTTTAAGAAATGCTACTAAAATTGGTAAAAATTGGTTTTCGACTAAAAGTATCGTTAACAAAAACAGATTTTGAAATCAAACTAATATTCATTATAATGCAAAATATTGTTGGTAATTTTAAAATTTTTAAGAATAATTCAACTGACAACTTTTTAAACATAGCACGGAAATCTACAAACTTTTAAGCAAGACAAATCGACAGAGGGGATGGGAAGTTATCAGTGTGGGTCGCATCCCAGCCTCAATTTTAATTTTGTTTTTATTATGACAACAATGGTATGTTCAATTAAGTATGGAACAAAAAAATCGGTCAAATGGCCGACGACGCGACCTCGACGGCCGGCGCACCTCTACAAACCGCACCAAACAGTCAGTCTTTGTGGGTGCATTGGCTTTTCGACAAAATGGGAAATTCTGCTTATTGACGAATCACTGAGGTAAAATGAGTGAAGATGGTTTTCTTGGAAAATTGACCATCTACTGATGCCATTTTTTGCAACCATTATGAGCGAGTTGAAGTGGATGGCTCTTCAGCCACACTATCGCGAACAGCAGCTGTACGAACATGCACTGGTGTTTTCACATCTTCTACAGACCTAGTTGTCTAAAAATGTTGCTATTCCAAAAATTGATTTCTATGTTTTAAAAACCGTGCATCTAAATTGTCCTTAGCACTACATTGACAGTTTGTGAAAAGAAATTTAAGCGAAAAACGTTAATTTGAGAAATGTGAGGTTTCATTTTGGTATTAAATAAAAGAGTATCTTTTAAGAGCAATCAATTGATACTTGTTTCATAGTATAACAACATATGCAATGCATGTCCAATGCTTTGATAACTTCGTAAATTATATTTTCAAAGTCTTTAGACGATTAAATTCAGATCTTTTTCATACACGTTATCTCTCATGTGGCTTCAAAGAAAACAGTCTAGAAATATTTAATCACAATATCTTGGTGCCGCACTTTTGAACTTCTTTGAGAAACACGTCAGCAAACTTTTCTTCCAAAATTGTGTTTGCAAAATTCTTATTTTTGGAGTGAATTGTTTATGATTTTAATGAGCTATTCACATACATATCAGTCATTTTATTTTTAGTAATGACGTCAAAACTTTTTAAATGCAAAAAGAGGATAATTTCAAATACAAAAAAGAGGTTGGGATGCGACCCACACTGATAACTTCCCATTCCGTCTGTCGATTTGTCTATATGTATCAATTTTTACCAAATGTGAGTACTATTTTTTGTAGAAAAAAAATTACTAAATATCAAAAACAATATTTTCTGTGAAATAAAATAAGTTTAAAGCCAATATTTTTAATTTTTGAAAAGCTATTTGAGTCGAAAGTAAATTTTTACCAAGTTTTAGTATTGTTTTTTTTTTTGGTTTTTATTTTTTGTAAAAAAACTGTCGATTCGATTTTTCTCAAAATTGTATCGAATGTTAAAAGCAATATTTCTTCTAAGTTAAAATTAGTTAGAAGCCGTTATCTCACATTTTTGAAAAGATATTTGAGTCGAAAATCAATTTTTACCAACTTTTTTTAAATTTTTTCGGTTTTTAATTTTTGTAAATTGTAAATGACAGTCATTTCGATTTTTTTTTTAAATTTAACCAAATGTTGACAGCAATATTTTTTGAAAGATAAAAGTGAATTAAAGTCAATGTCTCAAAGTTTTGAAGAGATATTTGAGTCGAAAATCAATTTTTACCAACTTTTTTAAATTTTTTTTTTAGGTTTTTTTGTAAAAAAACTGTCAATTCGATTTTTTTCAAAATTTAAGTAAATGTTGACAGAAATATTTTTTGAAAAATAAAAGTGAATTAAAGCCAATATCTCAAAGTTTTGAAAAGATATTTGAGTCGAAAATCAATTTTTACCAACTTTTATACATTTTTTTTAGGTTTTTATTTTTTGTAAAAAAAACTGTCCATTCGATTTTGCTCAAAATTTTTGCTAATGTTGAAAACAATATATTTTATAAGATAAAATTAGTTAGAAGCCATTGTCTCAATTTTTTGAAAAGATATTTACGTCGAATATCAATTTTTACCAACTTTTGTTAATTTTATTTTCGGTTTTTAATTTTTTGTTAAAAAAATGTCAATTCGATTTTTTTCAAAATTTTACTAAGTGTTGACAACAATATTTTTTGAAATATAAAAGTAGTTTAAAGCCAATATCTCAATGTTTTGAAAAGATATTTGAGTCGAAATTCAATTTTTACCAACTTTGAGTAATGTTTTTTTTAGGTTTTTATTTTTTATAAAAAAATATCAATTAGATTTTTTTCAAAATTTTATCAGATATCAAAAACATTATTCTTCGGTGCACAAAATTGTTTTAGAGATGAAATCATATTTTAGTCGTAAAATTTTTGAGGTGACACATTTTTTTTTCAGTTTTTTTGATTAATAAATTGGATTTTTTTCCAAAAATATACTTGTTTTGTATCACGTTACAATATATAATATAAAATTTAATTGAAGTCTCTAGCGTCAATGATTCATGGGTTAACCAAAATTTTCATCTTTTTTTTAAACTGCTATGGTAAAAAAAAAACATCCACGCAATTTTCTTGAGAGTCCTTTCTGCATCTTTCTGCCTTATTATCTGTATAACAAAATTTATTTGAAGTCGATATCTCTTCTGGTTCTTGAGCTATGGACGACGAAAAAAACGTCGCAAACGTACGTACGGAGGTACGAACGTACGTACACAAGCAGGCACAGACATCTTTCTAAAAATCTTTTATTTCGACTCTAGGGACAAATGTCAAAATTTTCAATTTGACAAATCGGACCAATTACAATAACTTCCTATGGTAAGCTAATAATAGCTGTCCAAATCGGGGGTGTTCAAAATAAATCCTTCGATTGGAAAAGCCTTTATAAAAAAAGAGAGCTTACCCGAAGTAAGGTCAAAATCATCTTATAATAATATATAACAATAATGTGAAAGCTTAATATAATTTGTCCTTACAATACTCGATTTGATTGAACTTTCATAAAGGGCTAAGACCTATTTCTTATTTCTCAAATTTAATATGATTTTGAACTTAAATCATCTAAAAATTACAGCAATTAAGTTACAGATAAAATTAACAGATCCGATTTAATCTATCAATAGGTATAGATACAGAAAGTAAAAGCAAAAACGGCTTTATTCCAATTTTTGCAAATTAAAATATTGATGGTAATTAGTAGTGGTAGTACCCGTGGCGTGATGGTCAGTGCGTAGAACTGTCATGTCAGAGGTATTGGGTTCAATCCCTGCCTGTGCCATCTAAAGATTTTTTTCACGGTACTGACTCTTGCAAGTATTTGACAAATTTTCTAAGAATAGTTCTTGTCATGAAAAGTGTTTTCTCAAATCAGGCGTTCGAATTCGGTTGAAAGCTGTAGGTTCCCTCTATCCCTCACAACATTACTCGCACACAGAAATGGTTGAGAGTTGTAATTTACACTTGACCCTAGCTCTCAACGAATTATTGTGGCATCATATTTTATATATGTACATATATAAGGAACTGATTATTGAAATGTTTCAAACCCTAGAAGAATAACAGTTTCTTGTTTTAAATGTCAATATTTGATTGGCATTTGAACAAAGTTAGTAACTTCCAGCTTAACAATTGGCATTAAGTTTAAGCAAAAGGCCTCAGATGACGAAAACACACTTATTGAAAAGAAGTCTCATAGGAATAAAACACTTTTAAAAGAAATTTATATTAATACTAGCTGACCCGGCAGACTTCGTACTGCCTCAATCGATAAATAAAAGATCAAACTTTTGTATAAATTAATTCCAAAACAAACAAAACGTATTGAATAAAAAAGCATTTTTTGAATGAAGCATGAAGTTTTATTATTATTTTCAACACATCATGTTGCTTACTTTAAACAACAGAGTTTTCCTGAAATACTGGCTATTTATAAGGTTTAAATTTTTATTAACAGACACACACTGTTATGAAAGACAAAATAAGTATTTTGGTTGACTTTCGATCTATGTTCTTTGGGGAAAGTTAACCAATATATACAGCGTGTAACGGAAGAGGGGTATCAACCCTGAAGGAGGTGAATGTGGTCATGATACTCAACAACTTTCCCCAAAGAACATAGGTCGAAATATGAAAACAAAATTTGGCCCTCCCTTACAAAACTGACTACCAGCTGATTGATTTACTATGGGAGGGCCAAATTTTTTTTTCATACTTCGACCTATATTCTTTGGGGAAAGTTTTTGAGTTTCATAAGCACATTCACCTCCATCAGGGTTGATACACAAAAGTAAAGAAAGTTCTCGCGCACTTAGCGGTAATCGTCACTTACAAAGATAGAAGGATGCACTCATAGAATATCGTAACCATGATCGTAACACAATATCGTCAATCGTAATACTTTTTTCCGTGTTCTGAATTTTTTATTTATTTTTTTGGAGTTTAAATTGACACTAGAAAACGTTTGTATGGGAAATAGAAAAAGGCTGTTTTTAGGGGTTTCCCGGAAATTATTCGATTTTTTCTCGCCTTTTAAACCTTCCCTAACCCTTCACGAACATTTCAAGACTAAGATAAGATAAATCCGTTCAGCCGTTCTCGAGTTTTAGTTAGACTAACGAACAGCAATTTATTTTTATATATACATATATAGATATTTCACTTCTTCGAATCGTCAATATTCTTATTTCTTTTCTAGTTGTTTCTTAAATAAAATAAACAAAACAAGCAACAAAATAAGCGTCAAAAGCCTTTATTTGTTTTGGGAATCAATTAAGTTAACGAACATGATTGTAAAATTAAAATTATTAGTTTCAGTTTCCATTTTCTAGTAGAATTATGTTTAAATAATTTGCGTTGACATTATTAAGCTCTAGTTTAAAGTCAATTAATTATGGAGTGCCTGAAGGAAGTCACTTAGGACCATTAATATTTTGTTTATTATATTCTTTAAGTAATTCAATTCTGATTTTTTTGTTTAAATGTCAAAGACTTGTGAGAATGGTTTAACGGTTGTTGAAAGTATTATACAAAATAGGTATAATTGATATCCTAAAATTGTGCTACTCTACATATATGTATATATCTTTTATAATCATCAGTAGAATATAAAAGGGATAGAAAGAGGATATCACGTTATATTTCCTATGTATGTTTAAAAAAAGTGTTGCCAAAATCTATATGTATTTTACTAATATTATAAAAACTTTTCTTTTAAAAATTTGTTATAAAGGTAGAACCTTAATTCTTCTGAATTTTTAGTGTAAATTTCAGCAAATTAATATTTTTTAAATGGATTTGACAGAACTTAAATATTAAAAATACAGAAAATCCCTGAAAATCAGAGTGAGGAAACATACTATAGCAATTTTATAAAGGTCAAAATTACTGTATAATGAGAATCATCTGCAAGTAAAACTGTCTAACTTCAATTAAAGAAGCTCACTGTTTCATGAATTAATTAAAGGTTTAATCAGCCCTTTTGCTCTCTTCTATTCTAACATCCAATTTAATATTATTTTGTTTTACCCAAATTTTGATTAAAAAAGGAATAGCAACGTGAGGGTAATCCAATTATTTTGACTCAGTGAATTCAAGGTTAAAGGCCAAACATCTCATAAACGCATATACATATGTATCTACCTATAAATTATATTTTTATCTGTCAGCTTCACACCTGATGTGCTATAATGTATGTGCCTCAAAATTGAGTAAGCAAATATGAGCTCATATTCCTATTAATTAAATTGAATCTCCAGCTGACCGTAACCTTAATAATAAATTTGTCAAGTAATTTGTATATTTCATTAATTAACCTTTTGTTTTTCCCACTGTTCTATCTTCTCTACTCTTTATTGTGCACATCAGCTTATAACCCTCCTGCTTTTGGCGTGTCCTACAAATTGGGCACTCTCCATGACATCATCAGATTCACTATTGGTGTCATCCAAGTCACCTTTGTCCAGCTCAAATACAAAAGATTCTGCGCCAGCACTAGCGTCAGCGCCAGCATCATCATCAACAGCAGCAGCAACCTTGGGTGATTTATATCGTAAAAGCAGGCAATCCAGATGTGTACGATGCTATGATGACAGGTAAAAGAAGTTCAAGGATTAATTCCAACCCAACCACTGTTATATCTTTATCTAGTATATTGTATAATATATATCTTTTATTAACTTTGGATCTGACGGCTTTATTTTTTTTGGAGATATGGAGATGACTATGAGAGAAGCCGTTATAATAGTGGACCACCAGGAGGAGCTGGAAGCATCAGGGGTCCGGGACCTATACCTCCTAGTGGTGGATATTCTAGCTATCCTAGCAGGACGTACGATGAAAGGCCCGGTAATTGGTATTATCCCAGAGAAACAAATGATAGGTATGATGAGAGTAGGGTGGGATATAGCGGCGGTAGTGCTGGCGGAGGAGGCTCTGGAAGAGAAAACGACAGGTATTATTACCCATCATACAACGGTTATTATTTCGAAAGGTATGCATAAGTTTATAATTTATGTTTTTTGTTTGATTTAAAATAATGGATTTTTTGGTAGATTATCCTAAGTTTATTTTTCTAACCTAGCAAAAATCACTGTTTTGTTTATGAATCATCACAAAAATTATAGACTCAAAGCACCACTGTGTGACCCTTTAAGCACAAAAGCTTGCCTCTTTGATGAACTTGATTCTTTATACATATTTCGAAATTCTAAGAACTTAGATTGATTTGTTTGTTTTCAAATGTCAAATGAAATTTTTCAGTTTGGAAATACAAATTTTTTGAACAACAAAAATTTACTTAAATTAGTCTTTTTATTTGAGCACAAAATTTAAAGTCATGTTTGAAAAGAATTGGTAAATATTTCTACTACTCATTTTCCAAACTGAAAAATGTTCATTTCAATATCAAAACAAAAATCAAAATCGGTGAATTATAGGACTTAAAGACAATTGCATTTTTTCAGGAATGAAGATCGTTACAACACAAGAACCTACGATCGTTACGAACGTGATCGTTATGATAGTCGTTATTCTCATGAACGTTCTCCAAGTGAAACTAGAGCCTATGGACATGGATATGAAAGTCGAGATCGTTACTATCCTAGTGATCGTTCAAATGACTACTATCGTGGAGGTATTTTAATGTTTCTTTAAAATATCAGTTTTTTTCGAATTGTATAACTCTAATTCTCAACAGATCGTTATTCCGAACGCAATCGTGGTAGCAGCGGTGGTGGCGGTAGTATTTACGATCGTTACGGACAAGATGACCGATATTTGTCAAGATATGACTATCGCAATTATCGTCCTTGGGATGAGACTTACAGGTAATGTGTAGATGAAATTACATTTATATTAGACTTTTAAACAATTTAAATATGTATTTTAGAAGACACAAAAACATTTGGTAAAAGAATTTAAAGAGATTTACATAAAATTAAGCAAATGGTTATGACAAGTTAAGAATTTGAAATATTTTTGAACTAGAGCGAAAATCGTTGATGGAAGAATTCTATTTCGGTACACCTTCAAAAATAGATTAAGACATATTTAACCAATTGACTGCAAAAACTACATCAGTGTGAATTTAAATTGAAATAGTTTTGAGCTTTCACTGCAAAAACGCCCCTAAACCAATGAAAAAACTGTCAATGTCAAAACATTCGGCTTATACGAAGTTCTCATCATGTTGAAAGTTCTCGACCGAATGACTTAACAAATGACAGGATTCTCATTGGATTTCTTAAAGGTGACGCACTTTGAAGTCTTATCGCTTTGACTTCTTGCACTTATTTAAAAATAAACATGCCAGATCAAGTGAAAGCTGACAGCGTGGAGCTCTTTAATATGGAGCCTATGGAGTCCTATGCCAGAGATGTTAAAATAAATTTTTTCAAAAGGCAAAAAAAATTGTTTTTTAATTGAAAAAAAATAAATTTTAATCCAAAATAAAATATTTTTACAAAAAAATTAAAAGTTTTTGACCATCAAAACAATTTTGATTGTTTTGATTTGATTTAAAAACTTCAATAAATATTTTGAATTTAAAAAGAAAATAAATCTAAACAAGTTTATTATATTTAATAATGATTAATAATAACCATTAAAAGCCTAAATATCTAAAAGCCAGAATTTCGAACTTCTCAAATTGAATATCCGAAAAATGATTCAGGCTTTTATTATAAAAAAATTTGAGAAATCCAAAATAAGGGCCTTAAAATGTGATTTTGAATTTTCATAATATTGGTTCTTACAAATTTTGAATTTGACGATCATGCCTCTAACAAAATTTGAGAAAATTACTTACATTTGAAAAAATAAACGAAATGCATTTTACTTACATTTTGAACAAATTTTCAAATTTTAAAAATTTCGTCGTTTCGTTAAATTTTTATTTTAATCAATTTTTTTTAATTAAAAAAGGACTTAAAATAATTTTGTTTAATTTAATAAATTTTAAAATTTACATTAAAATTCTGTGCACATATTTTGTATTTTATTTAAATATGTATTTCGTAATGTTCTATTCATTACGAAATATTTAAATAAAATAAAAAAATTCTTTAGGCTTAAAAAGTTTAGACTTTCTTTTGCATTAGAAATATAACATCCCTGTCCTTTACTTACTAGTGTTATTTAGTGGTTTAGAATTTTCGTTCTGCACCAATATCTGTCAAAAAAGGAAGGATTCCTTTTTAGTTGTCAAATGCCAATGTTAAAGTTTGCCATCGAAGACATTCTAGAAACATCAACATTTTACGACAGGATTTCACTACTTAAAATGACCAAAAAAGTCCTCTTAAACTAAAGTTTTCGATATAAAAATTGCCAAATGATACTTTCGTAACTTTTAAATTTCTTACAGAGGTTCCAAGAATGTCAAGGAAAATTTTCCTTACCATTCCCCCATATTGAAATACATCAATACATAAAAGGCATTATTTAGAATAGCCCACTATTTACTTAGCTGTCACATTTGACGCTGTCATCTTTTTACGTTGACCAAGTAAAAACTACACCATTTCCAGAAATTTAACAATACACGCTTAACGACTCATTTAAGTCCTTAAAATCTTCTATACAAAAATTGTGTCAATGTTCCAATGAAATTTTGGGATTTTGTTTGATTTATTTGACTTAAAGTTTAAAAAATCAAATCTATTTACCAACAAACAACATTTTTTGAAACAATATCCTTTGTTTGATGAAAATCAAATAACTTCTTGAATCCATTGTATTACTTAAGAAGCTTAAAAAAGCTCAAACTCGTATTATGGAAAAAAAATATATAAAACCAAAAATCTTCCTTGAAAAGATTTAAAACAAAGTTTTATCCAAAAGACGTGATATTCAACCCGATCCCGTATCCGTGTCCGTGCCCGTATATTTTTCAAACTATAATCCCCAGTTTCAGTAAAGATTCTTCCAACACAATTCTTGCATTACATTCGTTGTCTTCGTTGTCGTCCGCTTTAACGCCAGTGACGACCCGACGCATGCGACGACGCGACGGTCGGTTTTTTCGTTTGTTCATTCTGGTTGTTTGGTTGGTTAGTTCTGCTTTCCGTTGCATGATGCTTATTTCCCATATGTATGGTACGACTTATTGTATAAGCGGGAAGAAGGGAAAAAAACTAAAATTCAAATTCGAAAAACCGCCAACACAAAACTTTGCATTCGAAACACCCGCACATCAAACACTTCACATATCCCGAAGAATCCTTCCTTATTTCTATTCTACGCAAAGCTGATGGTGTTGAGCTCCTTTTTTTCCTGCTGCTTTCTATTTGTCCATTCTTTACTCGTATTTCTTCTTCTTCTTCTTTGTTAATCCCATTTCCTACAGCAACACCAATATAGGTATAGAGTAGGGTTAGAGAATTGTTCTCTAGGTTTTAGCTTTTCTTGCGGTATTTCCATTCAAAGTCCCTGGTCGAATATAAGGTACTTTCTCTACTCAGGTAGTCTTGGTTTTAAGAACCAAGGCATTTTGAATATTCTACCTTCACAGGACTACATCAAAAACAAAAAGATACAACTTCACAAAAAACGAAGCGAAATGGAATCACTGGAGCAGCACTATACCTGCTCCACTTTTTAATACACAAAACACACAGGACGACAGGAACGGAGAACGAAAAAATGAAGAAAAAAGAATTCAGTCTTTCGGGAAGCTTTAAGTGCCATTACGGACGGGAGTAATGAAAACTTTGCAAAATGTTTGCGAATCGAACCAGCAACCGGATCGGCTTTGGAGTGAAGTGAAATGGGTATGAGAGAGCCTTGTGAATTAACAACAGTACTGTGTAATTAAATAAACAGCTTGCATCTGAAGGACTACTTGACAAAATGAGATACAAAAAATATGGTTCTTTAGGCCCTACAAATCAATGCCTAAAAGCATTGAATTGATTTGGACTAATTCACATTATATTGCGGTTCTAAATCCCCACCCAGAAAAATTCCGAAACAAAAACGAATAATCTTCATTTTTATTCGGTGATAGTTGATTGTCAAATTTTTTGATAGTCTTCCCAAATAATGCTCTCTCTAAATTTCTTTATTAAAATGATAGAGGCAGCTATCATTAAAAAGGCTATCACTTTATCAAACGAAAGTTTTTGTTTAACGCAATAAGGACACAATACTATAAATGTCAAAACATTCGGCTCGAACAACATTTTCATTACGAACGAAGAGTCTTACTAATGGATGGCGGTGTCCGCATTTTACTCATTTCGATGTTTTGTCAATTGATCCACTGTCACACATATTTAAACAAAAAATGATGCCACATCTAAAGGAAACGACATTGTCCAAAAAACTTTAATTTTTTCTTAAACATAAACATGATATATCAAAATTTAGAACAGCTTTTATATACAAGAACTTGCCATTTAGTTGTTAGGAAGTCTCTCAAAATTTAACAATTTGCAAGCAATTCTGAAATTTTAATCCTATAATAACAGGTTAATACGAAAAGCGATGCATATGAACACTGCCACAAACAGTGACAGATCCTTTAAAAAGAACACAGCAAACAAACCTAAATCCACGGAACAGATCTTTTAATATGAAATGTCAGAAACCCAGATTAAGCAAAGCAGCCATTTAGTGATTCTAAATTCATTTAAATACCAACTTTGACTGATTTAATTTTGAACAATGTCCGAAATCTAAAGCTAATTATACAGACGATTGTTAGTTCTTGGAATGTTGCTAATAATGATCTGACATATAGCCAAATATCTCACATTTGTCAGATCTTGTTCTAAGGTCTTACATATACATTATTTGTTATTGAACGTAAGGCAAGTCACTAGTATCTGAGTTGCTAGCTGCCAAAAAATTGATTTCCAATTGAGGTTAATTTATTGGAAAGTTGACTGGAAAGTCTAAATAAATAAAAGTCAACTTATGTCAAAATGACAATTGACCATGGTTTTTCATTCAACTGAATGCTGAACTCTATGATTTATTTTATTCCTTCACAATTGGAAAAATATGGGGTCCATAAAAACATCTTAAAATCGCGTAGTTATGTCGTTTTTTAAAATGCCTTATGTTAAAAATATCGATGAGAAATCGACAACCGATTATAGTATTTCGTTTATACCCAAATGTCAAAAGAAGACAGCTTTAAAAAGTGACAGTTACTCAAGTAGCGCGCCGTTAAAAATTAAATTAAATTAAAACCCTCGATATAATAGCAACTGTCAGATTTCTGAACCCAAAGAAATCTGACAATTTAAGACTTCGTTTCATTGAAATTGTCAAAAAAAATTGTAAGTTCTAACGACTGTAAGATGGCGTTATGTCTTTTCGCCTAAAACCACATCACCCAAATTGAAAATGTCATAGCGCCCAAAAGATTTGTATTAACATTTTGTTGTTGTTCGCGTTGGACAATATTACGGAACCATTGGGTGTTAAATTTTGTTTGGGTTTTATGACATTTAAGCATTTTGACAATAATTTTTTTTTATTTTGAACACTACAACATTTTGAGTTCTCAATTTGATCACCCAAACACAAACATTAAACGAAAAAAAAAAAAATGTCAGATCGCCCAAAAACTGGGAACATCAAAAAAGCATAACAAATCTGTTTGGCTTTATTTCACTTTAATAAAGTTTATAAACGTCTCAAAGCCCGCAACCACCCAACATGGTTTCTAAATACAAAATGTTGGGCGTTATGACATTTCTTAATTTGGACCGTACGACATTAAAATTTGGACCTTATTTTTCTTTTCTCTTTAAGGTGGCGCTACAGTCCTGTGTGAACTAGGGCCTCACCCAACAAACTTCTCCATCTAGCTCGGTCCCTAGCTAGATGTCTCCAGTTTCGCGCTCCGAGTTGGGTGAGGTCACCTTCCACTTGTGCGCGCCACCTGATTCGCGGTCTTCCTCTACTGCGCTGTCCTGAGGGTGTGGATTCGAAGACTTTCCGGGCCGGAGCATTGGTTTCCATGCGCTCTACGTGACCTAGCCATCTTAGTCGTTGGACTTTTACCCTTCTAGCTAAGTCTACGTCGCTGTACAGCCCGTACAGCTCGTCGTTCCATCTTCTCCTCCACTCCCCTTCGATGCATACGGGACCGTAGATCTCACGAAGAATCTTTCTCTAGAAACGACCCAAGGTGCTTTCATCCGCTTAAAATTTGGACCGTACGACATTAAAAGTTCGTTTGGGTGGTATTTTATTTGGGCCTTGTGACGTTTTCTTAGTGATATTTTGTACGACGTTTTTCTTTTTGGGATTTATGTCATGTTATGCTTTTGGTTATTTGTCGTTGGGTGATAAAACATAAGAAACAATAGAAACTAACTCACATGCTTTAAACAAATGTCACAAAAACCCAACCCATTTTGTTCCCCAAAACAATTTAGGCGTTCTTTTATTTAAAATTGGGCATAACAACATTCGGTTTGAGCTTTTTTGGGGAACTTTTTGGAACTGTGAAACCATTTGTTGGCCTTATGACATTTTAGGGTGTTGTAATTATGGTTTTGGGCGAAAAGACCTAACGCCTTGTAAGACATTTGGAACAATTTTTTTTTTTCTGACAGATCTGACAATATTAGCACTGTACTGGGTTCTACAAGTTGAGGTCTACTAACAGTTTTTTACCATAGTTTGTGTAGCTAACGCAGAGTAACGTTTTTTTTTCACTACTGAACGATGTCTTTCATACATTTTGAAACTTTTAATTATTATTGGATACACTTTCTTTTGCTTTTTCAAATTTCATATTTCCATAAATCATACAAACGTTTCTTTAAAAAAATATCATATTCTGTATTACTATAGATTTGTGTCTTAGCCTCGTATTCAAGATGCCAAGCCGTAAGACTTTTCCACAGTACTATAAAATTTGTAGTACATACCGCTAGGACACCAAACATACTTCTTGTACACATTATTAGCCTGTTTTCCTCATTTGGATGTTAGAAATGTTGTGTTTGGTTTATTTTTGTGTCCTATACCTTCATCTAGATACCTTACCTATGCGAACTCCCAAGGATTATGCTTTATATGTCCTGGGGATTAGCAGGTGTAGGTTGAGAGTGTATAAAACAGCCTTTCTGGTGTTTTTGGCTTGGTGGGATCGTCGCTCATCCTCGACGCCGACGTCGACGTCGTTGTTGGTCGTCGGGATTGCTATTGGGATTGGTATGTGGAAAGTTGGAATAAGGATCTAATGCTGGCTGGTGCGTCTCTGTGGAGGCAGACAACATATCACCTGGATTATGTAGATGAATGCGAAATGATTTGTTGTGAAAACGTGGATTCATACCGTGTATGGTGTATATGTGAAGCAGGGGTACACAGGATACACATATGTTTCGTTTCAAAAATGTGGGTCTGTCTGTTTTGTTTTTGTTTTTGTTTATAGTTTTTGTTTGTGTCAATCCTTTGAAGTGGATATCTCATTTGGGAAATTCAAACATGTTGTTGTTGTTGTTTTATTTGTGATGTAATTTCCTTATTTTTATTTGTATGTGTTACGTATGATGGTGACAATTCATGCTCTTATACACATTTGGGTTAAGCGCGAAATGAAATAAATGTCGACGATCACGAGATGAGGCTACGATGATGATGGTGATAGTGATGGTGATGATGATGATGACAGCGATGCTACTGAGGCCACAAAACCACACAATGTACGAGCATGAGCCCCACCTACCTACATCAGAAGTGGGATGCTATGTTCTAAAATATATGGGAAACGTATAAGACATATCCTAGTTGTGTGTACTTTCTCACGTCTTTGGTGGTAAGAAAAAAAGTTGTGTCTTGTGTGTCTCCTTTCTACTTTGATTGTGCCAAATTTTAATGTTTACTTCACTTTGACGCGGTAAAGACGAGACGTTGATAACGATAACAACGACGTCGACGTGCTAAAGTGAATAAAATGAGTTCTTATTTTGCACAAAGATTTAATAGCAAAGAGTTACATACATTTGTATGATATGTTTGACTTGGTTTTCTTTACAACAAAAAGGGATTAACATGATTATTTGCTTTGACACAGAGCTTATAGAGTTTGTTTATAGTTCAAGTCATCAAGTGTTGAATAAATATATATGTATATTTGATTTTAATAATTTATTGTATATTTGGAAACATTCTTGATAGTTTTGTATTAAGGACACAAATTTACAAAACAAATCATTAAGCCCGAAGTCCAGACTTAACCAATTTCATACTAATAATATGTGTACCTAAACACACTGGAGACCGATTAAAGCTAATCGACTGCAAATAAGATAAGTTTTGTAGGTTAAGATTAGTATATATTGCACCAAGGAGACTCTGTATATATTTCTATGTAGATATTTTTAAGGTATAATATTTTCCCCAACATCCTTAAGCTAGAAAAGACACGTGTGTCCTATTATCACATATTATGTTCTGTTCATAGTTATAACATACAAGAGAACCATTAGGTCTAACTTAAGGCAAAAATATTTTTTCCAAAAAAAAGAAAGAATAAACCACTTTATGATTATTAAACTAGAATAAAACCTATGGTTTTCTATATCCTTTCGGGTGAGTAGAAGCAGTTAACCACAAATGTATATAAAGAAAAAAGGTTTGCATAGTTATTTTACTATGTATAATTTTCCAATAAACAGTAACCCAGCCTGAAGGTAACCTTTTATTAAGAATTAACTTTAGCCAAATAGCTATATGCATCATGAAATCATCATTGGGATTTATTCGAATACTATAGTATTAGATATAATGGAATGTTTAGAGAAAATTTAAAATTAAATCTATCAAAAAATAAAACCTGAATCCAATTTTCTCGAGTTCTTTTGTTTTTGAGTGCCCTCATTCTGTTTTCAGGTAGCACTTAACCCTATTTTTAACACCCTCTCTTATATCAGTTCTGTACCATCATAATTGATTTAGGAACATCAAATATGCAAAATTGTATTATTCGAACACAGGAACTGACTAATTTTCATATTTATTTGGAATGTATGTTTCTTGATTTCTTGAGATTATGGGCCACGACAATTCAATTAAATTTTGTCTGTCTTTCACTCTGATATAATAAGAGAAAAATACACAACTTCAAATACGAATACCGTCAAATATAAAGCTTTTTACTAAGGGGTTTCATTTTAAATGGGCTGCTTTTTTGGTAGCTGTCTCTTTTGAAGCATCCATATTTTGACTTTTGACAAGTTAAACCTATGCCATTATTAAGAATGGAACGATAAATGTCCAAAATCGCATTTAAATTGTTAAAGTTGAGTTCAAAATTTGTAAACATTGGTTACAGTTTGCAATTTTTTCAAGAAATGATGTCAGACCGTGATATTTCTCAAAGAGGTGATCACAATATTGGCCATGTTTGTTATCAAGTGATACTCGATAATTTTTCAAGACTTAAAAGGTTTCTTTAAAGTTACTCTCGTGTTTTTGCAATATCAAAATTAACTTTCTTATTTAAAATAACTATATTTTGATTTTCACAATGTGAGCGTGCTATCCGCCCACTTTTCTGAATAGCATGTTTTTTTGTTTTTGGTCCAACATTTTGTGTGTGTTTAGAAAAAATGTTTGGAGAAGTTATAATAAGGGAAAAGTTTTGTATTGGCTGAATTATGGTAATATCTAAAAATATATAATTTACATACGGTGTCGATGCAGTCCTGGATGGACCCCTAGACGGGACCAAAAATCACTGGAAGAATTTTTCTCTCAAAGCATCCTAAGGCGTTTTAATAATTTTTTGACAGGATCAAAGCCTCAGAGCTATTATTGAAAACAGGGATGATAAGTGTATTATATATGGTGAATTTTAATGCTCCAGAAAGGACTTTACTACTCAATTGCCTTCTATGTTCAAAGAAACAGCGATTTGCAAGAGTTATTCTTCATTTGATTTCAGTTCTAGTGTCGCTGCCTGAATTTATAGCTGTGCCTAGGTAGACAAAGTCCTGAACTACCTCAACGTCATAGCTGTTCATGGTGACGTTTTGTCCAAGACGTCTCCATTCTATGTCCTTATTTCTTGCCGCCCTCATAAACCACTAAAACCATCTTCTCTGCTTCCGTCACAATGCTCAAAAACGCACTACTAACATCACGCCGTATCCGGGTAATTGAATGAAATTTTGAAAGAATGTGCCTCTAGTGTTGACTTGTCTGAAATCTTTTTGACATTAAACGCATCGCTGAGATCTTTTCCGACCTTAATAGAGCAGTTTGCATTTTCCATCCTCATTCTACACAAACGGACAACTTTGGCAGGGATTTTAAAACTTGACATTGTTCTGTAAAGATCTTCCCTACAAACTGTCATACGCGGATTTGAAATCGATAAAAAGATGGTGAGTATGGATTTAAAGTTCATGGGTTTTTTTCAGGATCTGTCGTAAAGTGAATCAATGGTGGACTTTCCTTTCCTGAAGCCACAATGATATGATACCCATCAGGTTGTTGACGAACGGCTTCAGACGTTCACATAATACGGCAGAATGGATCATATATGCGATGCTCAGGAGACTGATGCATCTGTAGTTGGCGCAATTCAGAGCGTTTCATTTCTTGAGTATTGGGCAAATAACTATTGAATTTATGTGGTCATTATAGGTTCTAGAGTTCTTTTAAATATTACACCTAGATTTTTAGAGGTACATATTTACGTATTTTCACGAGGTATGAGAAAAGTAGAATAAGTTATGTAGTTTTTTTGAGATCACTAGATCACTACATACATTTATTTGGATTAAGAGATAGATAGTTATCTTTTGACCAATTGAAAATGCTCTTGATTAATACTGAAACTCAGTAATAATAAAACGGAATAACTTTTATATATTTGAATGTCATCTGCATATAAGTGATTTAATGAATTGCAGATAATACACAAGATCTCATTGACAAGAAAGAAGAAACAAGCAGTCAGTGGGGCTAAAATTGATCCCTGAGAAACACCTTAGAATACGGGAAGACATTTTGAAAATTTGTTTTCTACAGCTAGAAAAGTTACATTGTTAAAATTAACTTCAACCCTTACGTCTTCTATAACCTTTAAAAACTTCTGTGTTGGGGGCAAATACCAGATTGAATTTAAATAAAGAAATTATTATCAGAAATATACTTATTAAGTTGCTTATGCATGATACGTTCGAAAACCTTTGAAAAGAATGGAACAATAGAGATTTGTCGAAACTCATTGCAAAGCGAGTTTTTTGAATCGGTATTATCTTAGCTACCTTCCGCTGTTGAGGGAATGTGTTCCTGTTATGAGAATAGTACTGAAAGCATGGGATAAGAAGGGCAGTAACAGGGGCAGAATGGATTTTAAGAAAACAGAGCTACATTTGTCAACACCAATAGCATCTGATTTTATAGAGATAAAACCACTTCCATGCAGGTTACATTTGAAATACTTAAAAAAAAACAACAATTGATGGTGTTTGTGGACCGCTAGAGTCCCGAAATCTATAGAGGACATAACTTGTGTAAAACCTTCAATACGATAGCGAGTCCATATTTGATAGGTTCCATCTCGTTGATTCATAAGCTCTTTTATGGGACTCGTAAACAACGATTTGGAAGTGCGATGCGGTTTTTTGGTTTTTAACGGAATGTCAGAATGGAAGAATCAAACAAGGATTGTATATTATCAATTAAAAACTTAACTTGTTCATCTATTGAGGTCATTCCATAAAGATTATTCGTATTGGAGTGAAGACATCTTGACATTTTTAAAATCTCTATACTAAAAGGTTGATTTTATTAAGCTTTGCTTTGTAGTAAAGTCGTCGTATCTAGAGAAAGCTGGGACTGCAATTTGATTTTAAAAAAGTAGTAAGTTAATCTTAATGAGGAAGAAAAGGTCTAAGGTCTTGAAGTTCAGGACAAGAAAAGTTGATTTAGATAAATTAACACAGTTTAGATCATAAGACCACATATTTTTAAAAAGACTTTTGTCAATAAAAAAAAACAAATGATAATATTCGATTAAATTACTGTAAGTTCTTCAATAAGTTGCTAAAATAACATAAGATCAACATTTATATTTGGTCTGTAAACAGTACCTTGAAGGAAATTGCGTACATTACCTTCTAAATCTTAAAATAAATATTCGAAAGAAGATCCATGTGGCGAAAAACACATCAATTTAAGACGAAGTAATGCCATTTCATATCTATTCTTTGAATTGGAATAGTTCAACTTTTTAGAAAATATTGACATACGATATATTAATTAAAAAAATCATTTCATACAAAGTATTAAAACCTTTTTTACAAATACAACAAACATGTTAAGTTGATCAAAACGTAAGTCAAAATTTTGATTTGAGATTACAAATCTTAAAACACTAAAAAGTAAATCTTTTCGTGTCGAAAAGACTCTATTTTGTTTCGTTCACATAATTTAACTATTTAAAAATGTTTTCTTCGGTTTTAATATTCGTCAAAAATAAAATCTACTCTTTTTGTATTATATTTTCATATCTTTCAACACAATAAAATGGGAACACAACACCATCTGATGGGCCAACAACAATACTGAAACACACAACAAAAATATTAAAATAAATAAACACAAAAACTACACTGCACAAAATACATAAACTCTTTTGGAATTTCGACCAAAACATATACTTCGCACGATAACATCAAAAACAACCAAAACTACGAAATATCATCACGAAATAATCACAACTCCAATTCAACACAATAATCATATCTCCATATCTCTCTGAACTCCAAACATTCAACACAACTTATGTCCTTAATCCATAACCCGGTCTTCTGACTTGGGTAATGTTAAATGAGCAGGGGACAATCGGGTTTCGATAATTCTGGTCGTGGCTATTATTTCGCCAACGAAAGACCAAATGATTACTACGAACCACCACCACCGCCGCCGCCACCTCAATATGGTCCTTATTCCCGCCCGCTAGGTCCATCAGGAATAGGACCATCGACACCAGGTCCTACTTACTTGCCAAGGGATCCACACGAACAATCTCGTCCATCAAACTCCCATCATGGTTATCCGGATGATAGGCCAGGATCGTCGTCATCACCATCGTCATCGTCGTCGTCGTCGTCGTCCTCGGGTTCCTCTTCATCTGGGCCTGATTATGGCAACCGACCGAGAGATGACGTTCACGGACATGGATCTGGATCCGATGGTGGAGGTAATGGTGGTGGAAACAGTGGCAGTGGCGGTGATAATAAGAACGGATATAGTGGCGGTAGCTGGAGTTATGTTAATGACAGGGAAAAGGATGCCAGCTATAAAGGAGGCATTAGGGATAAGGATAATCAGAGGTAAGCTGCATAGGAAATTTTACGACGACGGATGGAGGTTTTTATGTTCTTCTATATACCTCTCTCTCATATAATGTTCTGAAGAAGGAGCAAATCGCCGCCGCTCCACGGTGGCAGTGGCGGTGATGTGGTAGACTGCCTTACCGAGTGCCAGAGCTTTGAGCTCCTACTTTTCTATAGATTTTTTCTTGTTTGAGTTTTTCTTTCAAGAACTCTATCTCTATAAGTTTCTCCACTGTATAGGGTAAATCTTCTATTTAAAACACTAAAAAACATTAAGTAAAACATAGCAGAATATAATAAACTTGATTTGGAAACAAAATGAGGAAGACTTTAATGAAAGGTTATATGTAATTTAAACATTTCTTATATCTATTTTTTTACAAATTTGTATTTTGAATGATTTAATTTTTGAAATTCTGTAAATTTGTTCCAATTCCTTCAGAATTTTTGTAGTTTTTCCTTATGTTTTTTTTTGTATCAATGTTTTTGTTCCTTAACCAAAGTTTTCAAAGGAGGATAGTGCATTTTAAAGTCAGCAATATACATAGTTACCTATAATGGTTTCATAGGAAAAAAAGGTCTACCAAGGTAGAAGAAGTATTTAACAACTTATTGTAGGAAAAACTCTTTTCTTCGCTGCCTATGTTTATCCCTAATCGACACAAGCTTTATAATTGTGATTTATCTTCTTAATATGTTTTCCAACATTTATGAACAAATTTTTCAATAATCTTTTATTTTCTTATTTTTTTGTAACTTTATGAATTATTTCAACATTAAAAAAAGGTTTTTTCTTTTATCGCCTTTAATAGCTCTCCGTACGGTGGCGGACGTGGTAGACCATCATTAAGTGGAAGTTATTTACTCGATCGAGAAAATAATAATATTCCTGAAACATCATTGGCAATTAATCCAGATAAGCAATCTAATGCAGGTGATAGTCATCCTCATCAGCAAATAAGTGATTCGCCGACGGCATCAAAATTAACATTACCATCATCATCATCAACATCGAAATTAGCAACAAATGAAGATCGTGTGATTGAGTCAAAGGATTCCAATTGATAAAATGGACCAGGAATAGAAACATTCTAAAAAAAGGACCTTTCACATTAATTAATTAAATTTATGACGAGGTGAAGAAAAAAAGGAATTGGAAAATTAAGGGTCCTTATTTTCCTATAGTAATTTAAGTTTAGCTTGCATTTAGTACGAGTTACATTACTGTTTAAAATTTCGACAGAAAATTTAATTTATATTTATTAATAATAATATCTCTGTGAAATGTATTTTTCAGCATTTATTTAAAATTTAAGGAAATTCAGTAATAAATAAAAATAAATTTACCACATAATCTTACAAAATTATTTACAACTTTCACGGGGTAAGGATTTTGTCTGGTCTCAAAAAAGAAAATGAGCATTTCAGACTTAAGACTTAACAATAATAACAAATTAGATTTTTAAGTATTTTATAGTTTTTGTTGCTCGAATCAATACTTTCTTATGTAAAAGTGAAGAAAGTTAATTCATAATGATAACACATGTCAAAAGATATTCCCTAACTAAAGAAGAAATACCGTATAAGTCCAATGTTGCCGCTTTACTAGAACATGTTTTAATGGAATAGAAACCAAAACATTTCACTACTTAAAAACTTTCGTTTGATAGTTTAATTGACTTTTTGAAACAACCTTTTTTTCATGCACTTGAGCGTGCAATTTAAATTATTTTTAACTTCCCATAGGATGTTATTGTAATCGGTCCGATTTGTCGAATTGAAAATTTTTTTTCAAGGCCCCTAGAGTCGAAATAAAAGATTTTTAGAAAGATGTCTGTGCGTGCGTATGACGTACGTACATTCGCGACGTTTTTTTCATCGTCCATAGCTCAAGAACCAGAAGAGATATCGACTTCAAATAAATGTTGTTATACAGATAATAAGGCAGGAAGATGCAGAGAGGGCTCTCAAGAAAAATGCGTGGGTGGTTTTTTTACCATAGCAGTTTAAAAAAAGTGAACATTTTGGTTAACGCTAAATATCTAACGAACTAATGACGCTAGGACCTGAATTAAATTTTATATTATGAACTGTAACGTGATACCAAAGAAATATATTTTTGGAAAAAAAATCCAATTAACGGTTTTTTTTTATAAATCAAAAATACTGAACAAAAATTTGGCACCTTGACAACTTTACGAATAAAAAATGATTTCATCTCCAAAACAATTTCGTGCAACGAAAAATTACGTTTTCAACATCTGGTAAAACTCTAAGAAAAATCGAATTGACAGTTTTTTATAAAAAATAAAAGCCTAAAAAAACATTACTCAAAGTTGGTAAAAATTGAATTTCCACTTAAAAATATCTTTTAAAAAATTTGAGATTATGGCTTCCAACTTATTTTAAAATCAAAAAATCAAAAATCAAATTAACAATTTTCTTACAAAAAATAAAAACCGTAAAAAAATAATAAAAGTTGGTAAAAATAGATTTTTGACTCAATTATCTTTTTTTAAATTAAAAATATTAGCTTGAAACTATTTTTATCTTATAGGAAATATTGTTTTGAACATTCGATAAAATTTTGAGAAAAATCAAAGTGACAGTTTTTTAACAAAAAATAAATAGGTATCTACCTTAAAAAGCATTACTAAAAGTTCGTAAAAATTGATTTTCGACTTAAATATCTTTTATATAATTTTCGACATTCAGTTAATTTTTAATTAAAATCCAAAATTCAGTTTTTCCATAAAAAAAATAAAATCTACAAAAAATAGTACGCAAATTTGGTAGAAAATGATGTTCGGAAAAAATGTATAGCAGTGGATTGGCAATCCTGAAATTTTACCTAATTCATGGTTACATATTGAATAGTCCGCTATTGGGGCAGCTGCTAATTCGTAAGAGTGCCGAGAAATAAATATATGTAAGTGAAATAAGGCAAAATTTTAAGAATTTTTTTCTAGTGTAATAAAGCCAATTTCCACCAGTTGGTCTTATTGCACTAAAACAAACTGCAATATGGCCATTTGGTTTTATTTTAATTTTGACACTTTCGATTGTCAAAAATGCAAAGAAACTTAGAATACACTCAACCTCGCATCTACCCCAACAGTCCCCCTTATATTCCTCACCGTAAAAATTGGCCAACTGCTGAAAATTGGCCTTATTTCGGTTTTGCAAAGTGCAATAAGGCCCTTATTTTACGGCACCATTTATAAGCTTTTATCTTTTGACATTTGTTTCAGATTTTATTGTCAAGGTATCAAAAATTGTGAAATGCCCAACAATCTTCCAGCTCATAGAGATATGCCTGTGACAGATGTAGCGATTTTAGTTTTTTCACCGCCAAGCGACCCTAAAGTGGACAACATCCTTTTTTATATCTGATGTACATATGTATGTACATATAATAAAAGGTTAGGACTTTGACATATCAGGATAATCAATTTATTTCATTAGTAGGATAAATGAAATATTGAAAGCTGCCAAAATAAATTCAAACATAAAGGGTCGCAAATTTTTATTGCTGTTTTTGTTTTGAAAAAAAAAAAACACAAATTATTTAAGAAATTATTGTCATTTCTTTTTATTGTGATAATGGGTAAGTTCATTAATGTAAAAATGCAGCAGTAATGCAAGATTTGCGTTCATAAATGTAAATACACTGCATTAGGTACTGCAGTCGGTTACTGTGTTCAAAAAAACAGTTTGACAGCTGAAATGCGATCAAACCTGCAGTCATTTTATTTCTGTTGCCGTTCTGCAGGAAAATGTCAGAACAGGATGAGTAAGTTAAATAATTGAATATTTATTAAATTTTTGGCAAAAATAAAATGTTTTTTATATTAATAAGTTAAAATATAATATTTATACTTCATAGGAATGAATGTGACAAAAAATTCAGGGCAGATGCAGACATCAAGCTGCTCATCACAATTCGTTTGTCGATGCAGTCTGAATTTGTTGCTGGCCGCAAAAAAAAATCAGTGCTGTGGGGAAAATGTTTAATGGAAATTAAATTCGTTTCGCCCTTTTTTGCCCATACTAAAGAAGATAAGATAAAGAAGATGAAGTTCCAAAATTTGAAGACAACATACGTAAGGATTAAAAAAAGAAATCAACAAAGCGGCAGAGATGTGACATTGTGGGATTACTTCCAACACTTCGACGAAATATATGGAACTCGTCATAGTGTTAAACTTCCAGATAAGTTGGTATTGGTAGCCGAGGTGTTTGGAAGTAATGACGAAAGCGAGAAGGAAGAATTTGAGTCTCCTGTTAAAAAAAAGAGATTACAAAAAGTGCCTCGACATCATCCTATAACAAAGTTTTGGAATTCCTTGAAAAAGAGGCAGAAGAAAAAGAACGACGACACAAGGAGGTTCTTCAAGTGGAGCGTGAAAAAATTCTTGTTGAAAAAGAAAGAATAGAAGTTCTGAAGTCATTACAGCAAACTCTAAACAAAATGACCTAATCAATTGTTGCTACTCTTAACCAATTTGTTGTGAATTATTGTGATTACTTTTTTTCTTTCATAATTAGACAAAACAAACCATTTGTTGTTCAATGCGCTATGAATAAAGCATTTTTATTTTAATAAATTAAAACAAGCGGTTACGTATCGTTTAAAAAATGGTATCATTCTTTTTATATAATGTAGGTATGTACTTCAAGTTCTTTTTACATGAGTATAATATTAAAAACTTATGAAGAAAATAGCATCGCAATCAAGTTTCTCTTGGTTTTGGCCTCATCATTTGTAGCACTAGTTGTTAATTGATGTTCCTCTGAAATACCTGAGTCTTCGGAATGGGTATATAAATAAGCTTGGAGTTCCTTTTCCTGTTCTATAATTATGTTGTGGAAAACAACACAAGCAAATACAATGTATTTGGCGTACTCCAAGTTTTTAATGTCGATAAATTTTTAAATTCGAAACATAGACTTCAGTCTTCCAAAAGCTTGTTCCACACATACTCAAGTTGAACTATGAATATAATTGAATGTTCTTTGTGCAGAATTAAGATGTCCCTTGTCCCGATACGGCACCATAAGATAAAAATTTAAAGGGTAAGCAGAATCGCCCAAAATATGACCATCTTGGATTATTCTCTTGGAACCAGTCTTTTCAATGCCTTCCCAATTGAGCTGCGCTCCCAAACAGAAGCGTCGTGACAACTGCCGGTATAGCCAAAACACACATCTATAAACTTTTGGCTATGATCACATACGCCCTGAAAAAATCATAAAAGAAATATGTATGTAAGTTTCGTAAAATTCTTCGATTTCCAACATAAAGATTTGTAATGAATATATTCGTAGTGAATAAAAACTAACAAACCTGCATATTAATTGAATATGTACCCTTTCGATTGAAGTAACTCGTAGGATCCTCCTTGGGTGCTGTTATGGGAATTTGACTACCGTCTACACATCCGAGAACATTTGGGAAGGGATTATTCGTTAAACTTGAAAATTTGTCCATTATTAGTTTTTGTTCTTCGATAGAATCTGGCCATTTTATATATTTCTTTCTTAGCTTGAATAATAGTTTTGTAACTTCAATGAAGTACTTAAAAGCCAGTCCTTTTGTTTGAGACGTCAAATAAATTACTTATTTCCCTAAAGGAGCAGTTATTAGCGAGTTTCCAAATTGTCAGAAAAAGTGCTATTCTCAAACCCTTTTTAGGTCGACCAAGGTTAATTTTTTTCCAAAGTGGGCAAAGCTCAATCTCTACAAACTGTTAGGAAAATGTTAACAACTTAAAAACACAACAATGAATAAGTACATAATATGTATGTACATACATATATATACGAACCTGAAACGTAGATTTCTTCATTCATAAATGATTTCTAAAAACATCATCTGGAAATTCTCCTATTATTTTTATGAAATTCTTGGTTTTTGGGATACTCCTTGATTTTGTTTTATTTTTAAGCAGAAGAATCATTCTTTTTCGCTTGCTTTTATTCCTTTTTCTTAAATGTAAATTCTCTTGAACACTTCCAAAATGTGTTCCATTCAAAACATTTAAAATAAGTCCTAATAAAGCATGTTTTTTGGACATTTTGAAAGAATTTTGCTAAGACACTAAAAAAACCCGAGTAATTCAAGAAAAAACTTAAATATTTATGTATGTCGTTCTTTTTTTATAGAAGTCTACTTTGTTGAAATTTATGAACTGGTTTTTGATATTGTAAATCTGCCGCATTCATGCAATAGTTTTTCTGCTCACAAATGCATTGCATGAATTTTTTCGGCATGGCTTGTGCAGTTAGCTGCATTTTTGAACTCAACCAATATTGGTATGGTTCACTTATATATCGGGTGATTTTTTAAGAGCTTGAGAACTTTTTAAAAAAAAAAACGCATAAAATTTGCAAAATCTCATCGATTCTTTATTTGAAACGTTAGATTGGTCCATGACATTTACTTTTTGAAGATAATTTCATTTAAATGTTGACCGCGGCTGCGTCTTAGGTGGTCCATTCGGAAAGTCCAATTTTGGGTAACTTTTTCGAGCATTTCGGCCGGAATGGCCCGAATTTCTTCGGAAATGTTGTCTTCCAAAGCTGGAATAGTTGCTGGCTTATTTGTGTAGACTTTAGACTTGACGTAGCCCCACAAAAAATAGTCTAAAGGCGTCAAATCGCATGATCTTGGTGGCCAACTTACCGGTCCATTCCTTGAGATGAATTGTTCTCCGAAGTTTTCCCTCAAAATGGCCATAGAATCGCGAGCTGTGTGGCATGTAGCGCCATCTTGTTGAAACCACGTGTCAACCAAGTTCAGTTCTTCCATTTTTGGCAACAAAAAGTTTGTTAGCATTGAACGATAGCGATCGCCATTCACCTTAACGTTGCGTCCAACAGCATCTTTGAAAAAATACGGTCCAATGATTCCACCAGCGTACAAACCACACCAAACAGTGCATTTTCCGGGATGCATGGGCAGTTCTTGAACGGCTTCTGGTTGCTCTTCACTCCAAATGCGGCAATTTTGCTTATTTACGTAGCCATTCAACCAGAAATGAGCCTCATCGCTGAACAAAATTTGTCGATAAAAAAGCGCGAAACACATTTCGAACCGAACACTGATTTTGGTAATAAAATTCAATGATTTGCAAGCGTTGCTCGTTAGTAAGTCTATTCATGATGAAATGTCAAAGCATACTGAGCATCTTTCTCTTTGACACCATGTCTGAAATCCCGCGTGATCTGTCAAATACTAATGCATGAAAATCCTAACCTCAAAAAAATCACCCATTATAAAACAAAATATTGGCCAAATGGAAGCCGCGACATCCGATGGTCCAGATTTTCGATGACGCTAGGGCATAATTGAGGTTCTATGCAGTTAATAAGCCGAATTATCTCATCCTTTAGCTCTTGCTAATTCCAAAGAAAGAAGTCCAATAGTGCCAAATCACATGATCTTGGCGGTCAATTTGTTTTGACAAAATTAGTTTCCCTTCTAGAAGATCTCGTCAATTGATTCATCCTCGATATACACGTTTAACATCTGAACGTCAATTTCTACACCATTCATAGTAACTGCCTGCCCGTTCTGATTTTGGAAAAAATACGGGCCGATGATACCGCCATCCAGTCCATAAACCGCAACAAACAATCACTCTTTGTGGGTGCACGTGCATTGGGTTTTCGCCAATCAATCTTGAATTTTTCATTCGACGGATACGGAAATTCTGCTTATTGACGAATCTACTGATGTAAAAATGTGTCTCATCACTGAAGATGATTTTCTCCAAAATTGAGCATCCACTGTTGCCATTACTTTGCCACCATTCTGACCATTGACGGCGACGCTTCAAGAGGCTTTAGTTCTTCAGTCGATTGCACTTTGTCTGTATGTCTTTATCTCCTATAAACCCGGTATGCTTAAATCTTAGCACGACTTTTCCGATTGAACGTATGTACATATACATTTTACGATTAATTTGACTGAAAAAACAGGATCAGTGCACGATATGCATTTTGATTTGAACTGCCATTTTCATAATAATTCTGAACAACCTTAACGCGTTTCTGGATTGTGTATCTTTAAATTGGTCCAATTGAATTAATCTGAAATTGAGAAATGTCAAATGAAATGCAGAAAAAAATTGACTTTTAGGTGTGGTACACATTTGCCATCGGTCTAAGAAATCTAACCACCCTTTGAATAACAAATTGAACAAAATTTTAAATTATTACATTTACATTTTACATTTATTTTGTCTATAGAGTCAACTATTTATTGACAGTTGATATAAATAAAAAACCAGCCAATTGGTTAAAGTTTTGATAATTGGAAATGTTCAAGACTGTTGTGAATAACAAAAAAAAATATGTTATTACCAATTCAATATTGCTTAATTTCAAGTTTTAACAGGCTGAATTTTAGTTTTTTCAACTATCAAGTGATATTTGACACACGCAATAAACGTGATTGATTAACTAACTTACTACCAAAGAAAAAGTTGAATTAAAGAAATTCCAAAGCTGTCTAATATTTGAATCCAAGAAGAGCACTCCAATTGTATACGGCTCAATGTAACGTATTCGGAAGGAACGTTCAAAAAGTGTAAAAGGCAAGAGTGCTGTAAGTCATCATATGCCATCAGTTGGATTTAGTATCTTTCCTTAAAGAATTCCACAACAATTGAACTAAAATAAAAACAAAGACAATAGTAACGTATTTTGTTTTTCAAAGCCTCAAATCACAAATGCAAATATACTGCAGGAATCCATTGAAGAACTGTCCATATTATACAAACTATTGCCAAGACATAGACTCTTGAGATAAAATATTGACGTAGTCTTCTAAAAATCTTCAATCCCAAATTTCGTCGTAGTCTAGAATGCCGCAAGTTTCTTCGACGATTATTGCCAATCACGACTCGTACTATGCTGGAAGATGATGCTTTATCTCTTTCAACTTCTGGAACTGCAAATTGAACGAGAAACTTACTCAAGAAACAAATATTTTTGACAAAAATGTTACCTATTTTATTTCGAAAAAATTATATTAAAATATATAAAAAAAAAGAAGTACAAATAAGAACAATTGTTCATAGGCTGCTCAAAAGATGTAATAAATTTATTTCTTCTGATTTGACAACTCAGGTATTGCATTACATAATATGATATTTTTCAATTTTTTGGCGCACAGTGACACGGATCAAAGTGTTTAAATTTTGAATTTGCAAGGCACTCTAAGTAGGTATTGCTGGAACTAATAGGCCTGGGCATTCATTAAAAATTCTTTTGAAATTTGACAAGACTAGGATAAAGTTTTCAAAATAAACGAATATTTTGCAGACACCAGTTCGCAAAACTTAAGGTTTTTGACCGGCAATAGTTAAACTTGTGGATAAATTTGAGATGGTGGGACGGGTTAGTGAGTGAAGAAACTAAACCATATGCGTCATAAATGAACAAATGCGAACAACGTTGATTGTAAATTCATTAATAGTCGGTTTTTTTTTTATAAAAATGATAATGAAAGTCTAAGTTACAGTTACGATTACTTACCACTTTATCGAACGAACGTTTTTGTTTTACGCGATATGAGCCCGAAATTAACCGAATTTGCCTTATATTTTTCATATTTCAGGACATATTTTTGTCAAACATTTTGCAAAATTATTCTACTGTCGAAGTAGTTATTAAGATAAGCTGACTATAAATAAAGAAATAAATTATATCTAAACCATTCCTGTGTGCGAGAAATGTTGTCAGTAATGGAAGGGACCTACAATTTTAAGCCGAATCCGATCGTATAATTTGAAAAGTGCCTTTCATGACAAGAATTACTCGTGGAAGATTTTCCAATTCCTCGCAAAGGCAGTAGGTACTTGTGAAAAAAACTTTTTTATTTTTAGGTGGCACAAGCAGGGATTGAACCCAAGACCTCTATCGTAACAGTCCTACGCACTAGCCATCACGCCACGTGTTACCCTTTTAAAATATAATGCATAATAAGGGTTGAGAGAAGAATTGTAATAATGCAAATAGGGTTGCCACACTCCTAGAAACCGTATTCTACTAAAACAAATACAAAAAATATACATTTTGGTATCAGATATATTTTTTAGTTAGAATGCGAAGGTATTTAAACTAAAGGAAGTTGTAAACAAATAATTATGTCAACTACTATTAATTGATATTCAGAAATTTAACGCTTTCTGAGTTAAGGCACTGGAATAACTCAATTTTTTAAGCACCCTTATGCGTAAAAATTTCAAGTGAATTATTTGACTACCCATTGACCAAACAAAAGTCTTGAGAGCATCATCATACACATAAACTTTATTCCTATCCCTCCCATCACTAAATTAAACACTGAGTACCTTTTCCAAGCAACTTGAAATCTTTAGCTTACTAAAGATAGATATAATATATTTTCTTTTCTTCATCATTAGGAAGGACCATTATAACGAAACCATC
Organism: Eupeodes latifasciatus; assembly: GCA_920104205.1. Taxonomy (NCBI): domain Eukaryota; kingdom Metazoa; phylum Arthropoda; class Insecta; order Diptera; family Syrphidae; genus Eupeodes; species Eupeodes latifasciatus. The sequence goes on from OV049925.1 coordinate 20,271,837, forward strand.
CAACTGTATATCGATTAACTTTTACTACCACTTAATAATTCTTCAACTTGACCAAAGTCAGTTGACCACTTCGTTTCCTAAAAGTAAAGTATTCTATAGTTTTAAGCGATTAGGAAAGACTATATGCAATGCTCCAGACAGACCTGAAGTCCCATTAAGCATAACTCTGAGGAGAACCACAAAAACGGACATTACATCTCTGTCTCTCCAACTTTATTTTTACATGAAAGTTAAATTCATAAATTATTCGTCACTATCAAACTAACATTAATGGATTCTATGGCAACTTCACGCCTTGCGTCATGCTCTGCTCTGGTCGATGATGGAACTTGGCTGTGTGCTAGAGTATTGGACATAGGAGACACACAGGACATAGGACACAGGCTCGGGAAGTCTGTCCATTTGCTAGTGTCATGTTCACATCCGTTGATGCAAAATGCCGTCGTCGTTGCTCATCCTTCCCGTCGTCTGTCGCTCGGCGCTCATCGCCATCATTTGCAATTCCCTCTTTTGCTGTTTGCTGATGATGATGGGGTTTTTCCTCTTAAACACGGAAGAAATTGTGTTGGAAATAAAATAAAAAACAAGGATTTCCCATCGTTCCCATATTATCATGCTCTCACCATCATCATCCATGTGCTTGTCCATGTTCATGTCCACCCGCAGCCGAAGCCGCAGCCGCCGCCGTCTGCTGTCGCACTGAAATGCCGCCGCAGGCGAATGACCGCGTAGTGTATTCCTCTCCTGATGTCACACTGATTTATGAACATTAAATGAGAATGAGAAATGTATTCCCGTAAATGTCGTCGCAGCAGGACGAAAGTTGGCCAACATAACCACCACACTATCATCACGCTTGCCTCTCTCCTCCTCCTAGGGATGCCAATGGATGTCTCCATCATTTTACCCATCTATGGAGCAACTGCTAACTACCGCACCGTCTTGCCTTAACCATCGACTTGGATATGGTGTGATGCATAGTAATGCGATAACATCTTTGTCGTCAAGGCAAAAATTACTATGTCCCTAGAGCATCCGGTTTGAGATGCTTTCTACCAGGAGACACTGGCATCACCAGGAACTCCCCAGAGGAATGAAAATTGGAGTGGGAGTATAGAAGTGGTGGGAAAACTGCCCGGATACCGTGGCATTTAGACATAAATATGTTAAGAGTTTGACTACACGCCAGGACCTCCTTCCAAAATCCCTTTCTCTCTTTCCCCCATTATAGAAATCAGAGTGAACAAAAAGGATGTTGGTAATAGCTTGGGCTTGGGTGTAAAATTCACCGCCCTTTTAAAAGTTCCATAATACTGCGGCATAGAAAAGTGCGGGACACGTGTTTTCAATTTAAGTTTCATACTCTCTGTCTCTATCTGTATCCTTTTGACTTGTAAGTTTCCCATCAAAGCTAGTAAATTACGTGTGTGTTGAAAAAAGGGAGGGCGAGAGTTAAAAACGTGATTGGTAAAAGTTCGATGAAATTTCTTTCGGTCTAAAGGATTCACAGGAATCGTGGAATGTGATTTAACTTCCGAACATTGAATTATCTTAGTTTTTGAATATATGACGTAAGGAAAATTTGAAATATTGAATGAATAACGTGTTGGGTGTTCGTCGCTTCATTTGTGGCTTGGAGCGGGTGATAGTTAACGAAGAAATGGAGAAAAAGTTGGTTGAACTACATGGTGGCTTTTGGAATTTAATTAACTTTTGTAAGAAAGAAATTGGCTAACGTTGGATTTTCGAACACATAACTCCGTAAACGAAAAGGTGTTTTTTTCTTGCAAAAGGAGGAATAAGTTTGGAGACAATATACTCCTTATTTTTTCCTCTGGGGTAACCTCTTCTTTCTTTTAGTTTTAGCATCGTGAAAAAAATTGCACTTTAAAATTTGTCTATGAAAATGGAAATTTCAATAATCAAACGAGTGTCAATTATTATTAATTGATAGTTGATAAACATCAAAGTTTAACAATCAACTAATCAATTTGAAAGAGTTTTGATAATCGAAAAGTTCAAAAAGACGTGTTTCAATAGGTGACAATTATTCGTTATCAACTATTAACTATAAGATATCGAGTGTCAAGTATCAATTATCAACTATCAACTATCAAGTATCAACTATCAACTACATTTCAAAATAATCTCATAGCATTTCTTGACACTAAGTTTGTATAAAGTTCCAATTCCAATAGACTGAGTTCAAGCTCATACGAAATAGTGTTCTCCATTGGAAACATTTAGACGGAAATTTAATTCAAGATAGCTTCAAATGGGTGAGATAAACTTCAATCTTTTTTTCGAACCTTATATTAACCTAGTTTTGTTGGCATTTTTGTCGAAAATCAGTACAGCTGTATTATGAACATTCGAAATATTGGACTTTCGAGCTATTTTTTTTTACAAATTAAGATGAGCTGCAGTTCTAGAACCAATTACTAACTTTGTTAAGTAAATAATTAAACAATGTTTGGTACATCATAAAATATATTAAAAGCTAATTTTTGTCTTTCAAAACTCCCAAAATAAATCTGATTTAGTGAGTGCTTCTGAATCCCATTACTCTTCAATTCTTAATTTATATTCTTCTGCTCTAAGTGCCAATTCACGAATATTTCGAAGACATCCAGCTGATGCAAGTTGCAAATCGGTATCAGTTGAAGAAAGTGTTTCTAGCAAAAATGGAACAACTCCGCTCTGAAATATCCAAGAATCTTAAATGTAACGTTTTAGAAATAATATTGTTTTTTATACCTGATGCATTGTTATGCAATTTCTTGGATCTGAAGAAAGTTTCTCCAATGCCATGGCACAAGTTCGATGTACTTTTGGATTATTGCTTATCATGTAGCCGACAATTGGTGTAACAGCTCGCATTCGACCTAATTCTTGAGTATTATTGCCATATCCAGCACAATTAGCTATGGCAGCAGCTAAATTCTCCCTTAGAAGATCATCAGATGTGTTCACTTGGAAAAGAAGAAAATAAAATATTAACGTTAAGGAAGTCTAAAATAGTGACCTACCTAATTCAGCAAGTTTAGTAATAACCTTCAAATCAGTCAAAATAGCCAAATTGGTTGAATCTTTTGCGATGGTAGCAATAGCAGCACAAACTGCTGATAGAACAAGAATATCTTTGGAAGCTAGAAGTCCCACTACTAATTCCATTGCACCAACTAAACTTCTAACTAGCTCACCAGAATTCTGTTAAACAAAACAAAAATACTCAAAAAGTGCTTTTTTGCTTTATCAGAGTCTTAAATTACTGTAGCATTTTGAACACAAGGACATATAGCATACGCAGCATAAGCTTGTACTCGACTATCAGTGTTCTTCAACAAAGACCATATCAATCGAACAGCATCGAGTTCTTCTAGAACTTGCATGCAATCTCGATCCTCAGCACATTCTTTGAGAGCCTTCGCCAAATTCTCTAATAACGGAGCATGTGATGAATTCAATAGGGCCACAAGACTTGGAAGACCACCAGCGATGCGAAGAGCATTTCTGTTACTTTTGAATCGAACACATTCAGCAATTCCTCCAATGACATTCGTGAGGACTTCATCAGACTCATCGTTCAGCAACTGAGCAAGAACGTTGATTGTTCGGAGAGTGTCGAGTTTTTGAACGTTTGCATCAGTTGCAGCACACTTCCAGATAGCTCCTGTGGCACCTGACAAAAGAGCTTTGTTATCCCGGTTAGCTTTGTCCTTTATGATCATGACCAGAGGCTCAAGACCTCCAGCTTCCCGAACCAAATCCCTAGTTGTTGGGTCTCGTGCACATCTGTACAATGCTATGCTGCATTGCATCTTAAGATCGATATTAGTTGAGTGTAAATGAGATACGATATCAGCAATCATACCCTCTGTTGTGATGGCCAATTGGAACTTAGCCTACAAAAGACCACTTTGTCCTCAAGATAAACAACTCAAAAGAAATTATTACGTACCTGCGATGAGCACTTTTGTATTGTGCCCATAATTGGAATTACAACTTCAATATGAATCGATTTCAACAGCCTCGCCATCAATGGAACTATTCCAGTCTTCCTCATCACTTCAATATTGTGCTTCGAATCGGCCAAGGACCATAAAGCTTTCGCTCCCGCACTAGCCATATCCACACTCTCCTTCTCGTCTAGACTCAGTTCTTCCATTGGAGTTTTAAGGACACTTAATTAAAAATCAAAACTTCATTAGATACCTTTTACTATATACCTTCGTACTCACCCCAATTTGACATCCATCAAATCAACCAACTTCGGTATGCCTCCACTCTGCCTTACATATTTCCTAGCCAAACGAACTTTTGAAATATTAGCCAATGTCTCAGCTGCCATTGTTTTCAAATCCTTTGCCGAACTATTCAATATGTCAACTATCAATGGCACTCCGCCCAAATCCACAATGGTCTTTCTTATATCAATATTTGATGAAATCTCAGCCAGTATCATCAAGGATCCCAAACGACACTTCATATCGTTGCACTCAAGCAAATTCACCAGCACTTCAATGCCACCGATATCTTGAATTGCAAATTGATGAATTTGCACTTGTAAGTCGTAGTCCTTGAGGCAGCATAGTGAAACAATTGTTGCCGTTTGATTGCCACCCTTAATATATTTGACGAGCTTTTGAATGTGATAATATTCAGCTGGAATTTCAGCGGTACGGGCGGCATCTTTCCAGCGTTCTTCTTCGTCTGTGGACGAGAGTACTTCGGTGGATTCGGAATCGTAGTTTGGTTCGGATTTTCTTCTTTGATGATTTCGGTCGGGACAAGTTCCGCATGAGAAATCGTTGTTGTTATTTTTCTGACGATTACGTCTAAACTCATTAGATCCACCAGTTACGGACATTTTTGAGTTGAGTTTTGGGATATGCTGATGAATGTGATTCTGATTCTGTGTTGTTGATTATTATGACTGAAGTAAGGATTTCAAAACGGAGAAAACATATGTATGTACGTCGTTGTCGTCGTTCGTTGTGGGGGGAGTTTGTTTATTTTGATTCGATTTACAGAGCATATTTGAATGTTGCTAGGGAGTAGAGGTTATACAGTCGCAGTGTGAATGTAGGATTAATGGAATACTTCTAGACTATGTGGGCTGCGAGTCATGCGGTTGTATTAAGGAGCAATACCAATATTTGTTGATACAGGATCAAACAAACAGATGAATGTCAAACAGAATTATAAGGATTTTATGTAAGACGGGGAATTAACCAGTGTTAGAATTTATTTTGTAAAAATGCAGACTGTTTAAATAGCTAATAAGAAATACAATTTAAATTTACATGCATAGAAAACAATCACATATTAAAGCCTTCATATATTTGTAAATGTTTTCAATATTACAACAGGCAGTTACATGAGTAATTACTCCATCTTTCAAACTAAATAACTTCACATGGGAAAATAACTGCTCTTAGAATGCGAACTTATACTCAAAAGAAATAACTTCACATGGAAAAATGTTCAAAGCTCTAACTATCTTTGATTGTTAACTTTCTTGTAAGGGAAATAACTTCACATTGAAAAATGATTTTATTTCTTTTTGGGAAATAATTACATTTTACAATTGTGAAGTAAGGTTACTGTGTTAGACAGTAAGAGGAATTATTGTATGTATTAAAAATCCACGTTAGTGTAATCTAAATTGAATTGAATATAAAAATATTGGATAAGCCTATTTTGAGTGGTACACACATCACTGTTTTCAAGTTTTTTAAGAACAGTAGTATAAGAATCTTAATCAGCATGAACATAAAAGGTTTTTCAATAAGAGGTTTTTTTTTTTCAAGTAACTAGCTATTTTGTCATTTCTCACTTTTAAAGCTTTCATATTTTGACGTTTGAAATGAAATAACTACGCCTTTAATTAAACTTGAACAACAAAAGTTCCAATAACGTATTGAACTTATTAAACTTATGAAAATTTTGTCTTTGTTTCAAAATAAAGTATTTTACGAAATTAGGTCTTGAGGCTTTAAAGGTGCAATCAACTCAAAAACCCAAGTCAGTCGATCACCAGCAACTTCACCGTATCTTCGCTGATAAGGTCCCTAAAATGTTGTTTGGTCTTTTCACCGACCAAAATCATATCGCCGAAAATAAAAATGTAATAGCGTCTAAAACAGTTTCATTAATATTTTAAATTATTACTTATACGATCCATTATTGAAACCATCATGTCATCTAGTATATCACTTTCTCCCTTTTGTGCAAGAACACCTTGTCATAGCACCCAAAAATGGCTCTATCGCCCAAAAACCTATTGAGAAGAAAATTCCACAAATCCCAAAATCAATTTCATACTGCCCAAATCTATTTTAAAATATCATAACGCCCAAATTGCTAATTGACATATCTTCCAAAAGACGTCATGTGTTTCAAAATTAAAAAAAATGTTTGCTTACTTTGGGCACTACGACGTTTTTAATTTTGAATTTTATCGCTTAAACGCAAACATTAAACGAACAAAATTTCAAATCCCCCAAAAACTCGGAACGTCAAAAGAGCGGGACAAACATTTCTAAATTTGGGCGTTACCACATTGAAAGTTGGTTTGGATGAAATGACATTTTATTTTTGATTTGTAACGTTTTCTTAGTGATATTTTTTACGGCGTTTCTCTTATTGGGCTTTAAATCATTTTACAATTTTGATTATTATGTCGTCGCCATGCCTAAACCAAAATAAATGTCACTGAGCCCAACCACTTTGTCATAACACCCAAATCAAAAATTATTTTGGGCAAAATGACAACCAACAATTTGGGCGTTCTTTTATTTAAAATGTATTTGGGCGTTACGATATGCGTTTTGGGTTTTCTGGCGATTTTACTTTTTGTGAACAATTTTGGGCTTTATGACATTTTAGGACTTGTGCGTTATGGTTTTGGGCGAAAATACCTAAATATTGAATCATTCATTGGAAATCATCATGGTCTTCATGGAATTTCCTTTAGAAGTCTTGGTTGCCAAAAATCAAAATTTGGCTTCTTTCAATATTAGAACATGTTTTTGTATTTGTTAAGAAGAACAAAACCATAAAACCGCTATTTTTGAATTTTGTGGTAAACAAGGTTTCAATATTTTTTCTTATGTTGTCTAAGTAGTATTTGATGACCAAAATGTCTAATTTTGTTGGGATTTTTAAAAACTTTTTTTCAAAATTTGATATCTCAAAAACGGATCGGGGCCATTTGGCCATTTATATTTTTCTACTGTTTATGCTTTCCTCCTTAATATAACGTAAGCATCCATTGATTTCTCTTATTTTTTTTAAACTCGATTTCTAAACTACTAATTTGAAAATATAGTGTTTAATACTGAAAATAATATATCCAAGAAATTCAAAGATTGTGTAGAGCATTGTTTGAAAAGTTTAATCAAATCATTTAAATCAAGTAATTATTATGTGGAGTGGTTCAATGAAGAGCTAAATATTCTGAAACAGAGAAAAATCGATTCATATATTAGGTATAGTGTTTTAAGAACTAATGAAAGTTGGGAAAGGTACAGAAGAGATCGAAATATATTCAAAAATAGTTGTACAAAAACTAAAAATAGTTACATTGAAAAGAAAATCGAAGAAAAAGCGGGAAACCAAAAAGAAATGTGGAAAACTATTAAAAAATATGTGTTAAATAAAGACAATCAAGATCTTTGTGAAATTGAAGTTAACAACATTAAATTCAATAACAAAAAAGATATAGTTAACAAATTAAATGAATTCTTTGTCAATAGTGTGATTGAGATTAATGAAAGCATACCTTATTTTCAATATAGTGATGGCATTCCAGAATCTTCGCGTTCATTTCAATTTAGACAAATAAATGAAATAGAATTAGAACAAATAATAAAAAATTTAAACAATAAAAGCGATTTCAACGGTTTTAATACTAAAATTATATTAGACTGTAAAAATGAAATGTTCCCAGTTCTCTTAAACATCATAAACACTTCTTTGGTTGAGGGAGTATTTCCAATTTCATGGAAAGAATCGATTGTTGTACCTGTAGAAAAGGAGAAAAACGCCACCAAGTTGGAACTATTCCGTCCCATAAATATGATGCCAATCTACGAAAAAATATTGGAGAAAGTTGTGAGCATTCAATTAGAAAGTTACCTCACTCAATATGGAGTTCTTTGCGAGGAGCAATCTGGATTTCGCAAAGGCCATTCTACAGAAACTGCATTAGCTTGGGTTTTAAATGAGTGGAAAAGAGATATGGATTCGGGAAATTTTGTGATGGCATTGTTCCTTGATTTGAAGCGAGCTTTTGAAACCGTCGACAGGAGTATTCTTCTAAAGAAGCTGTGCAAATATGGAATTAGACAAACTGAACTTAAGTGGTTTGATTCCTTCCTTTCTTCAAGGACACAAAAAGTAGAATTAGGTGAAGAGCATTCTTCTACAATAGGCGTTGAATTGGGCGTTCCTCAAGGAACAATTCTTGGAGTCATCCTTTTCCTTCTTTATGTGAATGATATTAAGGACTGTTTGAAGTTTTCGAAAGTTTCATTATTTGCGGACGATACTCTTGTATATATTGTTGGAAAAGATTTAAAAGAATGTGAAAGTAATTTAAATTCTGATACTGATTCATTATTTCAATGGTTGTGTAAAAACAAATTAAAATTAAATGTGTCAAAAACGAAAAGTATGTATATAGGCAATACAAATTATCATATTAACATAAAAATAGAAAATTCAAATATTGAGTGTGTTAAAAAAATAAAATATTTAGGTGTCTTAATTGACTCTAAATTAAATTTTAATGATCATGCCGACTTTATTAGTTCAAAAATGTCTAAAAAAAATAAATTTTTTATATAGAATAAGAAAAAAATTATCAAAAAAATGTGCAATCAGTATTTATAACTCTATTATATTACCTCACTTAGATTATTGCTCTGCTATCTTGAGTTTATGTAACAATGGAAAAATTGATAGTCTTCAAATTTTACAAAATAGAGCTATGAGATGTGTCCTACAATGTGGCAGAAGAACTCATATATCTGATATGTTGAATGAGTTAAAATGGATGAGTGTTAGCCAGAGACTTAAATTTAATTTATTAATATTTATATTTAAACTTAAAAATGGACTGTATCCGATGTACCTCCAAAGAAATTTGCAATATGTTGGTAACTATTACAACCTAAGAAATGTAGGTGATTTTAGACTACCTTTGTATAGGAGAACTAGTTCTCAAAACAATATTTTGTATAAAGGAACACAAATGTTTAATAATTTAGATGTAAATACTAAAATGGAAACTAATATTAATTTATTTAAAAAAAAATTGCGCAGAATATTATAAATGTATATATTTATTAGAAATAAATTGTTCGAAAAAGTTTTTTAAAACTAATAAAGAATTAAAACTAAAACTAAAACTAAAACATTGATATAATATGTGTGTTACTAGAAAACATGGATATGTGAAAAATACTATTTGTAATTTGCCCCATCATCGTCTTGATATCAACGACTTGAATTCAAAAATTAAAAATAATTTCCCATTAGTGATGAAAGTAATATAACTTACTCTCAAATTTCATTGCAGTTAAATTTTATTTTAACAACTAAAAATCCAGACCTTATTAACTGAACCGAGGTGTAGGATTGTTTAAGTTTTTACTTGTTTAGCTTTAAACATTTTCTTGCTTACAGTTTTACCCTTCTATTAAATAAAATTACATTTTACCATTAACTATAAAAATGTAAATGAACCTAATCGTTGTAACTGGAGTGTAAGGTTAATGTTTATACTTCAATTTACTTCTTTTCTTAAATTAATAGAAATTCTTCTAAAAGAAAGGAATTATTAATCAAAGACATTTGCAAATCTTGGACAGCAAATATGAACCAAATTCAAAAAATATCGTTCGTCTACAATTCTGTTACTATGGAACACCTTACCATGAAAGTGGGTTTAAAACAAAAATTATTAGAAAAACAAGTTAGTCAAGTTCTAGTAGAAAATGTTTTCATGTTTATTGTTTTTTTAACAAATCTAAAGAACCAATTTTTAACCAATAAATTCAAAAATAAAAAGAAATTTTTGATTTTTTTGAAATATTTTTATATATATTTTTTATTTTTTGTACACACTCTTGTAATTAATTAAAAGTATTACAAATTATTTATATTCTTAAATATTAAATCGCCTTTTAAATGTAGATATCTATTTTGGAATAAAAAAAGTTACATTTGTTTTTTAATTTTACAAAATTTACTTTGATATATTCAAAAAAAATCTGGAATGTTTAAAGTATTGAAACATTTTACATTTAAAACTTTCTTGTACATTAAAATTATTATTATTTTGTTTTTATATAATAAAGATGACACAATTTAAATGTTTACACTTAGTTGGTAAAAGTGTTTTTATTTAAAAATTTAAATAATGACATATTTCATATTCATATTCTTCTCTTTCTCAGTTCTCAGTTTAACAAATTTTTCTCAATTTTTCGACAGCAGCAGTTTATTGATTTGTTTTTTCTTTCTATAACTGTAAGATTTTATATTATTATAATTCTGTTTTATTGTAATAATGTATAATATGTAGCTGATGATGATTATGTTTTTGTATGAATCAGTTTTGTTTTATTTTGTACTGTAATGGATGAATTTAAAAAAAATTAATGAAAATAACAAATAACAACTTTGTAAGTGAACAATTAACAAAAACAAGTAATTATTTGTAATCAACTGAATGGGAACAAAAATTATACCAAACGAAATTAAACAATATTTTTTTAAATTTAAATTTTTTTCTTTCTAAATAACCAAAATGATGATAATAAAATCATATAAATGAATCAAACAAAAATTGAACGAAAAACATTATTAAACGAAAACTTAACGCGAATGAATATAATTAAATTAATTAATAACCAAAGAGTGAAAACAAAAAATAAAATAACACATTCAGTTGTTTTTGTTTTTTTTTTTTGAACTTACAAACTTAGCAACAAATAAAAATTAACAAAAATGTACAAACTTAACACTTAAAAAATAATTAACAAAAATTGTATAACAATCAAATAATAATAACAAATGTTTAACAAAAACAATAACAAACTTAACAATAATCGAAAAACTTAACAAAGAAATAACAAATAATTATAATCAATGAATCTATGTTCAACATAGACTGGCAGTGAATGAATTAATAGAATAATAATTAATGCATTTTGCATGTTTATTTTTTAATGAGTATACTTGATGATTTTTATGTTTTTTTTTTATTTTATAACAACATGATTTTTATTATTTGTTTTTATTTATATTTTTATTACCTGCTGAGAACATACCCTGAACTTATGAAACTTTTTAGTTTTTTTTTTCTGTGTCATCATTTTTTGGATGATTTTGTGTTTTGTTTTTTGTTGATGTCATATTTTTATTTAAATATTTTTGTTTGGCGATATAATATACTTACTTTCCTATTTTTATTTTTCCTAACCCTAGTAATGTTTTTGAAGTGGAAAAACTAACCTAACTTAGCAAAACAAACTCAATATATTTATAGTTTTATGTTTTAATATTATTTAAAAAAGGCTGTAATTATATTGTTTTGAGTGTTGAATGAAGAACAATTTTGAACCAACAACAAAAAACTATTTTTTAGCAGCTGATTTTTTAATTATTAATTATTTTGTTGCAGTAGACTTTTTGTATCAAATAATTTTGAAAAATAAAGTTTGAGGATTTATAACATTGGCTACAGGCTTTATTTTAATATTGATTCGATGTAATGAATGAATATAAAAATTGTAATAATAATAATAATAATAATAATAATAATTTCAACTGTGAAGCAACATATATGGCAAGATATTATTTGCTTTGATGTTCAACCAGTCATTTTTTAAAATTGGCTTTTAAAATAATAAGCTAATTCCTAAAAATTTTGATTTAGGTTTACAGAACTGATGCCTTAAAAATTTTGTATTTTAGTTTTTAGATTTAAGGTTTTTAGTTCGTTTTAGAGAATTATTTTTTAAACAATTTATTGTTTTAATTTGTTTATTTATTTAGTTGAATTATTTTACTAATTTTGTATTGTTTAATTATTATATTTTAGGTTATATCTTTATTTTGTCAACTTTCCAAAAAATGTTTAAATTAGAAATTGGCGTTTGGTATTGAAGTTCTTCAAGAAATGAAAACAGAATTTAGATATTGGTTCAAGTAAAATGATAATAATTATAGTTTGACCATTTTAAATTTAAATGAAATAAGATAAAATTAAGGAATGTTTTACGAAATATTTGGAGTTTGTTCGAATGGAACAAAAATAAAATTAAGTTCAAAATCAAAATAAGAAAATATAAGAAATCAAATGAAAACGAAAATAATATTTTATTAAAAAAAAAAAAACAGTAAACAGTAAACATGAAAATATTTTTATTGAAAAGGAATTTTTGTCAAACGAAGAAATCAAATAAAAGAGTGAAACAAAAATTAAATTGAAAACAAAATGTGAAAATCAAAAAATTAAATAAAATGTTTTAAAACTGAAATGCAAACAAACTTGCACAAAATATTCATATTGAACTATTTTTTAATTGAAAAATGAAATTTAGACTGAACTGAACATTTTAAAAACAGAATAAAACTGTATAAAATAAAAAAAATAATATCAGGAAAATTAAACGAAAATGAACCGAAAAACAACAAAAAATGAAATGAAATCATAATATCGAAGAAAAATATGAAACGGAAATTGAAAACAAATAAAAATAAACAAACGGAAACAAAAGAAAGCGTACAATTTTGAAACAGAAAAGAATAAACCAAAATTTGAAAACAAATTAAATCAAAAACAAATGAAATGGAAGAAATGAAAACTTCAAAAAAAAATTTAGAAAAAGAAATAAAATTTTGAAAAAAGAGAATTTAAAAATAAAACCCAAAAAATCAAAAAATTTAAACTCAAAAACAAATAAATCAAATAAAAATAATACAAATTCGGAACAAAAGAAATGATGTCAAAATAATAACTAACGAGAAACAATTAAATAAAAAAACAGCAGATACAAAATTGAAAAAAAAATAGAAAATGAAAACGGAAACAAAATTTAATAAAAAATACCGGAATAAAAACCAAACATTTTAAGGAAAAATTTGAAAAAAAATCGCAGAAAATAAAATAAAAGAATTAGTAAGAAATGAATTTAACAAAAACAAAAGCAAAGATTTTAAGAACCGAAAACGAAAATAAAAAAAAAATAAATGAAATTGGTAAGAATTAAATAGAAAGAACTCAAAATCCATAAATTTCAGAACCGAAAATTTAAATATGAAAAAAAAATAAGAAATAATTTCGCGGAGAAAATAAAATATTAAGCTTTGGAAACGAAATCAAAACAAATATCGAAATCAAACGGATAAATAAAAAATAAAGCACACAAATTAAACGGAAAAATCAAAATGGAAAAATTACAAAGAAACGAAGAACACAAAATAAATAATAAAAATAAGAACAAATAAAATTAAAAAAAAATATAAAAAAACGAACTGATTGGCAATTTGTAAAACAAAATAAAATTTGAACAGAAATATTTTTTAACTCTAAAAATGTAAAATGAAGAAAAGTAATCGAATGAAGACAAACTCAAAACGAAATAATATGGACTGAAATACAAAAATTATTAAAACCAAAAAACGAATTTCAGAATCGAACAGAAACAAAAAATTTATTTAACGAAACAGAAAAATTAAGTAAAATTTTGTGTGATGAAACAAAAAAAGTTGTAAATAATTGAAACTAACAAAATTAAATCATATTAAAATAAAGAAAGTTAAAATAAAAATTAAATCGGAAAAAGGAAAATATAAAAATGACTTCGAAATATTATTTGACAAAAAAACAAAATGAACCGAAAAAATTATTGAAATGAAAATTATAAACGAAATAAAATTAAAAAAATCAAAACATGCACAAGCGAAAAACTTAAGAGAAAAAATTAAATTTTAAAACCAATAAAAACACAGAATAAAATGAATGCACAAAAGAACCGGAATTAAGTTTTAGAATAACGTGAAAGAAAATTAGTAAAACTTATTTAAGTGAAAAAACTTTGGGTTTTGGTTTGAAAATAAAACATATTTTGTAGAAATAAGTTCAAATCATATTGAAGGACAACATAAATGAAAATTTTGAACATTTTTTTAAACAAAACAAAAATAACTTTGGAAAAATCAAAAGAAGATATATGTAAGCTAAAGAAACTAAACAAAAATTAGATGAATTGGAAATGATTTAAAATAAGAATTTGTAATTGCATCAAAATTATAAAAAAATTCCAAGCTTGGCATAAAATAATAAATATCTGTGCAAAACAAAAATAAATAAAACATAACTTAATAAACCGTAATAAAAATAAAACAAATAAAAAAGAAAAATGTCCATTATCGTTTGAAACAAAATTATTATCTTATTTTATAAAAGTAAAGTTCTTACAACAATTAACAATAGAATCTTTAAATTAAATAAGATAATAACTTTAATTTTAAGAAAATAACAAAAACCACTGTCCGGAGAAAACAACAATTAACAAACAAAAAGGCACAGTTTGGTCGTAATAAATTAAAAAACTAAATAACAATAAAATCCAAATTATTTTTTAATAATTGTTAAAAATCTCTTTATGCAAAGAAAAATGTTCGAAAAAACAAAGAATTTCATTTACTGACCAGAATTAAAAGAACGGAAAATTTAAAAGAAAATAAATTAAAAATACATATATTTTTGTTAGTTAACAAAAAAAGTAATTAAATCAAAATAAATGAAACAGAAATGAAAAACAAAAACAAGGGATGTAAATAATAAATTGTATGTAAAGAAATTCTTTAATTTTGTTCGTTAATTTTCTTAACAAAAGAGACAAAGTAAACAATTATTGAATATAATTTGTTAACGAAAACAACAAAAGAAAGTAAAAAATAAACAAAAAAAGAACAAAAACTCAACAATCCACGAAGGATAGTATTAAAAAAAATCATTCTATTTAAACAAGTTAATGTTTTTTTAATTAGAACAAGATTTTTTAATGAAAAACAATAACAATAACAACAAATTAAAACAAAAACTCAACGGATAACAAAGAAAAAAATATGTAAAAATTGAAAAATAAATCATTTTTCAATTTTTAACATATTTTTTTTTATAATTTAACGAATGAAATCAAAGTCGACTTTTGGACATTTTTCGTAGAAATAAAATAAAAAAATACAAATTAACTAAAAATTTAAAAAAACATAAAAATACGAGAATCGAAATAAAATTGAACTAAAAAATTATAAAAAAAACCGAAATGAACGGAAAAATGAAAAAAAATAATAAACTAAAAATTTAAAACTTAAAATTAAACTAAAAAATCAACAAAATAAAAAGAACCGAAACATTAAATAAGACATAACTAAAAAAATAATAAACTAAAAATAAAAACATAAAAAAAAAACAAATAAATTAAAAAACAAAAAAAAATTAAACTAAAAAAATAATTTTAAACAAAATGAAATGAACGAAAACATGAAAAAAAAACTAAAAATTTAAAACATAAAAATTAATAAAACGTAATAAAATTGAACTAAAAAATCAACAAAATAAAAAGAACCGAAACATTAAATAAGACATAACTAAAAAGATAATAAACTAAAAATAAAAAAAAACAAATAAATAAAAAAAAATTAAATTAAACTAAAATCAAACTAAAAAAATAAGTTTAAACAAAATGAAATGAACCGAAACATAAAAAACAATAATAAACTAACAATTTAAAACATAAAAAATTAATAAAACGTAATAAAATTGAACTAAAAAATCAACAAAATAAAAAGAACCGAAACATTAAATAAGACATAACTAAAAAGATAATAAACTAAAAATAAAAAAAAACAAATAAATAAAAAAAAATTAAATTAAACTAAAATCAAACTAAAAAAATAAGTTTAAACAAAATGAAATGAACCGAAACATAAAAAAAAATAATAAACTAAAAATAAAAACATAAAAAAAAAAACAAATAAATTAAAAAAAAAAAATAAAATTAAACTAAAAAAAAATAATTTAAACAAAATGAAGTGAACCGAAACATGAATAAAAAATAACTAAAACAAAAAAAACAATAGAAAATTTAAACTAAATTTTTTAATAAAAATAAAACAAAATAAAATGAAATAAAAATAAAATAAAACAAAATTTTGACTAATAAAAAAAAAATAAAATAAAATAAAAAAAATATAAAAATAAAACGAAACAAAATAAATTAAAACGAAATCAAAAAGAACTAAAATTTGGAATAATAAAAATAAAATAAAATAAAATAAAATAAAAATAAATAAAATAAAATAAAAATAAATAAAATTAAGTTAAATAAAACAAAATTAAATAAAATAAAAGAAACATAAACAGAAACTTAAACATTTTTTGAAATTTTTTCTTGGATTTTATGATAAACAAATAACAATTCACAGATATTCAATTTTATGCTACACTCAGAATATTGTAGTTTTTGTTTTATGTAAAATTGAATAAGATTTTATTATTTTCTTTTTTTAATTTTTGAAGTCGATGGTTTGTCGTAATTGGTATTTTTTTAAATCAGATTTTTATTTTAACGGATTTCTGTTTGCTTGCAAATAACTTTATTGATTTATTTATTATTGAAAATAAAACATAACTAAAAAAATAAAGTTTAAATTTAAAAAAAAGATGTTAATGAAACGAATAACAGAAAGTTGGAATTTTGAAAAATGAATTTTTAAAATATGATGAAATAAAAATTAATAGGTATGAGAATTTTGGTAAATGCGATTGAAACAAAAATTTAAATAATTTTAAAATAAAAAGAAGAAACAAAAATGAAGATACCAAACGCCATTTTTAAATTATTTTAAGTGTACTATTTTTTGTATAAACATATTTAAGAAGTTTTGACTTTATTTAGTTTTATTTGTTCGATTTGAATTTGATTATCCAGGTTAGCTTGAGATTTTTGTCCTTTTACAAACATACATAAATGAGAACTTTTAAAGTTTGTCCTTTAAAACTTGTAAATGTGAATACAATTGCGAGCAGTTTATAGTAAGGATAATTTTTAATGTGTTTTTATTTTCAATGCTATAAAATTTTCTGCTATTAAAAATTCTCTGTCACAAATAAGGGTAGTGAATGTGGAAAGGACTAAAAGGAATTCAGTTGTTGCGTAAATTTATCCTCTTTTCTGATAGAAGCTATATTTTTATTTTATTTTTGGTTAAAGATTTATTTCTGTTAAACATTTATTTTTTTGTATTTTTATTTAAGGGTTTAGTTTTGTTTTCAATGCATACGAAATTTGTTTGCATTTATTTTTCTTAGCCTTTGATCTTGTTTTTGTAGCCAATGGAAAACTATAATTTTAATAATTATACGAAACTTAATGTAAAGAAAAATTAAGAAATGATAAACCTACTGATTTGAAATAAAAAACAATAAATTTAAATAAACAATAAGAAATTAAAAAAATTATTTAAACAAAAATTTAACTCAAACTAATTTTTTTTTGAAATAAGTAACTGAAGAAAATTATAAAAAAAACTAAAAATCTTTAAGATACCCTGCAAATCTGTTAACATGAAAATGTTTCAATACTTTGTTTTGCTATATTATTTTTGTTATAAGATGAATCAAGATTATTTTTTTAAATAATTGAGTTTGTTTTACCTTCCTAACCTAATAATTTGAAAATGTGTAATTGATTGTTATTATTAATAATGGAAAACTCGAGTTTTTATAATTGAAAAAAATTGAAAATTTAACAAAACTTGAAACACAATAAATTTTGAAATATGATAAAAAATCTTTTATAAGAAACAAAATTTAACACACAAATTTAAGAAAAAAAGTATTTTTTTAACATTTTTTTTTGTGTAACCAAAGCTAAATATGAAAATATTTTATTTTAGATACAAAACGAAAATTCTAATGATTTCCTCAAAAATAATATTTGTATCTTTTTTATTCAAATAATTCTCATCTAACTTTTTTTAATAATTTTTAATTTTTTAATTTTTTTTAACAAAATTGTAATTTTTTTTCTATTTCTGTGATTACCAATATCTTTACATTATTTTAACGGTAGCATGAACTTACTTTAAAAAAATTTAATACCTTTCCTCTCTTTATCTGTGTCCATGATGGTGAAGCTCTTGATATTATTTTCCCTCCATGTTGATTGTTTGTATGATTTTTGTGAATTTAAAAATTTCGTTGAAAGCTTCCAAAAAGTTAAAATATGGATCCAATTTCGCAGTGCTAAGCTGATGTGAAGGCAGCGTTCCATAACCTTGCATCTACTTTCTCGTACTGCGTGGGAAATTCCAAATTTCAAAATTGTATTTTTGTTTATGCGATGTTGATGTTGAAATAATTCCAAAAAAAGTTTATAATGTTTGGTTTTATCGTCATCCTCATATTTATGTAGATGAATAATTTTTGTCGCATTTCTAATTATATCAACATTGTATTTGCAAAAGTAAAATAAATTCCATAAAAGTATTTAAATTTTTGTTTTGTTTTGTTTTGTTGTTGTTTTGGGAAGCGATTATGATGAGAAGTATATCTGATGGATATTTTGTTGTTGTCTATGGATTGTTAAGTGATGTTTATGTTTAATTTGTGATGTGTAACGAATAACGATGCTGATGATTTAAGGATAATTTTTCAACTGTTGATGTTCTTCTATTTTGTTGTTGTTTTATTCTGATTATTGCATTATATTTTAATGTTTTTATTTTTTGGTTTTATAAATTGTTTATTATATGAGACTTTGTTATGGTATATGTTGCTATTTCTTGTTGAATATTTGATGATAAAAATTATTTCCTTCTTCTCTCATTTTGTTTTTTCTTCTTTATTTTATGGAACAAAATTAATATTGAATTTTGATCCAGAATTTGTGTTGAATAAAAACAAAAAATCAAGGACCAACAAAAAATTTAGCTTCCCTTTATTCGTCGACCATCATGCATTGCAATTTTTATTACAATAATCGCTTGGAGCAAAATTACTATGGTGTTTGAAAATGAATAATAAATTATCTTTTTATATTATATGAGAAAAATTCTTGCGGAGGAAGCAAATGAAATAGCTTAAGGGGGTTATTTTCCTTATGGTTTTTCAGCTGTGGTGGGATGATCTGTAATTAAAGGAATAAAAGAATAAAATAAAAAATATAATACAAAAAAAAAAAAATATTGTAAGAGGAAAATTAAATAAAAAATTTAAAAAAGAAAATGGTGTCAGCTTAGCAAGTATGGTAAGGAATGCAGTGAAAACGTTTTTTTTTTCTTTTATTGAAGACATGACTGGAATAAGTCGGGTAAAGACAGAAATATTTTTTGAAAGTTAAAGAAACTTGAGGTTAAACATTTTTATATTTTGTAAGCAGTAAATTTAGATTATATTCTTATTTAAACAACTAGATTAAAATTAGTTACAATTTCGACAAGAACCATTTTAAAATTGTATATCAGTACATAATGTTAGTAATTATTTACTACCTTACCTACTTAATTATAAAATTATATCAAAATATGGTTTTGAAGAAAATAACACAAACTTTTATGTTTCATCAAGGAAAAATATTATTTAAAATTACTTAAAATTCGACTTCAATCCACTCCTGAATAAAACACAGAAAATAATTCAATGAATAACCCATAGCTAAAAGCTATTCTCAATTTTCACAAACTTAAAATATTTTCGTTCATGGTGATTTAACTATATGTACTACAGTTACATTGAATTATCTTTTATATTTTATCTTCATTTTTAATTAAATAAAAAGAATGTAACCTTAAATATTTGTTTGTATTCATGAATTTTAAATTGAGCGGATTGAAAAAAATTAGTAAAATTTTTGTAATATTAAAATTATTTTTATAATTTGAGATTTTGTATCTTTTTTTTATATCTTCACAATGTTTCTAATAATAGTATCTTTAATAAACAAAAATTAAGAACAAACTTCAATTTTGTATCAAGTGCCAAAGTAAAGAGGACAAACAAAAATTCGCTTTATGAATGAATTTCTTAAACTAATTGATTCAATTGAATTCCATTTCTGATCCATCCGTCCTTTTGTGTCATTGAATCTATTCAATCTTTATTGATTGTTGATGTGAATAAAAACATCAACAAAATAAAAATAAAATAGCAATCAGGAATATTTTCTATCAATTAGCTACGTACTCGTAGATGTTGATTTTTTTTCCTTTTTCAATATTGATTTGCCACTTCTCGTTCTCAAAAACGAAAACAAAAACAAAAACAAAAACATGATAAAATAATTTCAATCAAAGCATAAAATTTACTTTTTGAAAGTGAAATCAATAAAATTTTTAATTTATCAAAAAAAGAGGTCTTCGAATTTTTAAGAGTTTTTAACAAATGGAGTTCTGTTTCTATTTCATTAGTTTTGTTTTACCTTTGGGTAGAATTAATATGGGTTTGCATTTGAGAGTTTATTTGCTTTTTGTTTTATCACATTCGAAGTGCTGGACGGATTTTAATGACATTTTATATAGAAGTTAAAATTACAAACTGTATTGGATTAGGATGTTAGAGCAAAACAGTTTTTAAAAACATATGAACATCATTTTAATTTAACATATAGGAATTTTTTTTTCTTTAATAATTTTTTAATTTTGTAGTCAATGAAATATTTAAATTTCTAATTTTAATAATCTAAATAAATTTTAAAAAAATGCTTTAAAAAATATTTGATTTTGAGAACGAATTTGAGAAAAAATATTCAAAGAAGAAAAAAAAACGAACTTTGAACATAGAATTTGAAGAAAAATGTATCTATTTGGAATTAAGTAATCAAATAAAAATATTTATACAAACAAATTAAATAAAATTTTAAAATTAATTTTTTTTTAATAATTTTAAAATAGTGAGTGTTAATTTATCTCTGAAACATGGACCATATTTGAAAGAATTATAAAAAATTGAAACACAATTGTTTCTTAAAACAAAAGTTAAAATAAATAATGTACTATTAACATTTGTAAAACTATTTTTGTTTATTGTTTTTAATTATATTTTTTTATTTTTTGATCTTTTCTGTAACTAATTAAATATTTACCCTTTTAATTTTAAATAAATTAAAAAAGGCTGCTTTAAAACATATGTAATGTTGCGATTTGAGAACAAATATTTAAATACAAATAAAAAGAAATTAAAATTTGAATACAAATAAATCTTTTTCTAATTAAGTAATAAACATTTTTAAAATACAAAATTTAAATTAAATCAAAATATTAATTGTTTTTCTAATAATTTAAAAATGATAATTTGAAATTGAAAAACATAAACTTTTTTAATTGAAAAAACTAAAGAAACACACAATTTTAAAAACAATATGTGTGCTATATTTTATTTTTTAACCAGTTATTTACGAGAAAATTTCTTAAATTGAATTCATAATGCATTGTTTTTATTTATAATATTATTTTTGTTTTTGTTTGTTTTCTTAAAAATATTTTTTCAATTATTTTCATTAGTCTTTGGTCTTGTTTTTGTAACCTAAGAAATATTTACCCTTTTAATTTTAAATAAATAAAAAAAAAACCTTTTTTTAAAATTTTTGAAATGTTAAGTTATAGACTAAAAAAAACTTTTAAATAAAAAGGAAATCTAAAAAGACAACAAACAATAAATCATAATTTGAATGCATATTTTTTTTTTAATTAAATAATTATATACAAATATAAAAATAAAATACACAAATATTGAAGATTATGTTGCAAATCTGTTACTTTTATAAATTTTATTGCTTTTTAAATAATTCTAGATTAATTATTTCCAAATGTTATTAACAATTTAAAATAAAAATAAATTTTGAAATATGATCATACATTTAATGCGAAACAAAATTTGTTCGTGTAACCAAAGTTAAATTTTAGATTATTTTCGAATTTAATTCATATTTTTGAAAATAATAATATATTTGAAATAATGAATTTTTGTTAGATTCCGTTTTAAATTTACACTTAATATGACGTTTATCCATACCTGATGCATGCAATGAATAAATTAAGTAATTTACAAATAAAATGTGTGAAACTTGCATCGAAAGATACAATATCTTTAGGTATCTAATAACATCTCAATTCTAAGCTAAATGCATTCAACCTGCTATAAAAAACATGCATTTTGAAAAACAAAACACCTGTTTGATTATTACATGATTAAAAATAAGGGATTTTGTTTTGTTTAAAAATTCACGGTTGAAGTAATCTAGAGAGGGTTACTTTTTTTAAAAGTGAATAGCTTTTTGGATTATATGTCAGTATATATTAAAGTATATTTCCCACAAAAAGATTTTCAAAAAACACGCACAGTGGATTTATGTAGATTTTTTATAAATGTACGTTTATTTTTTGGGGGGAACAATTCAATGAAACGATTTTATTGTTTATTTTTTGTTGTTGTTTTCTTAAAACGACTGAACTCTATTAAATAAAATCAACTTTATACGTGTACAAAGCAACAAGTCCAAAAAAGAAGGAAGTCAATATAAAAATAGGGTGCATTATAGTATTGGTACAGTACCTATATTGTATATTGTATAATATTTTTAAACTAAGGGAAATCCATATTGTACATATATACGAAATCTACGTTCGTTATTATATATGCAACAAAAGACTACAAATATTTATTCCGATTGTATTGGAATTTTTATTGAGGTTTCGTTTACATATACTGTGAACACCGTATAGTACACATTTTTGAGGGTTATTGCTTTAGATAGGTTTTCATCTTATAAAGGTTTCTTTATTTTGTGTTTTTTTTTTAAAGATTTGATGTAAAAAGCAATAATACTTATACTTATGTGAAATCAATGAACTCATTGTGGATAAAACTCTCATGCAAATTATTTTGAAATTAAATAAAAACTTTGATTTTGGGTTTAAATTACAGTAACAACCAATAAGTAGATACTTTAGAGGAACAAATGATGGTTGAACAATAAATTATGGTTTAATGTAAAATAAAACAAACAAATTCGACGAAATTAAAATTTTGTTTTAAATATGCTGAAACTGACTTTAAAAAACATACATTTTTAACTTTCCAAAAACTAAAATTTATAGTTTCAAAATTTTTGTAAAATTAATTACACTTTTTTTTTTGAAGGAAATTGGTTTTTAATGAAATCGTAAAAACAAAAAAATACAAATAAAAACAGTTATAAAAGAATAGAAATTTTGTTGAAATTAATTAATTAATTAATTTCAATATTGTTACAAACGTTATGTAATATAGTTGCTAATATTTATTTTAGTAAATCTATAAAATTTTATTCTTTAAAAAAAATGCATGCTATAAAATACGAAAAAATATGAAGTAAACTGCGTTGATGTGAACTAAAGCCTAAAAGTTTATGAAAACTATGTTATAAAATGTTCGTAAATATTTCTAATAAAACTTTTAAAACTTATTTTACAAATACTTTTAAACTTAGCAATACAACAATTTAATTTGTATTCCTTCAAATTTAAAGATAATTTTATAAAAGTAATCATATTTCCTTTTAAAAATGTGAAAATTCTATTCATTGAATTCTTATATTTTTTGAGTTTTGAAATTCCTTTAATTTAAGTAATTCTATGAAAAATGTAGAAAGATTGATTTTTATAATTTATTCACTAAACATATGTGATTTTCAAAACTTTGATTTACTAAATTTGTATATACATATTTGGAGTTTTAAAATTCTTATTACATTTTAAATAATTATAAATAATACAAACAAACCTATGGAAAAATTGAATGTGTAGTACATAAAATTTCGCATAAACTCTTTTAAGATTTTTTTCATAAATGTTTATAATTTTTCGTTGAAACATAAAAAGAATTATATTTTTAAATTAAAATTTGTCTGTTGATGAACTATTGAAATATATAGAACATACGTTTTGATTGAAATTATGTATCAAAATTAGAACTCGAGAACTATATTTAATTACCTAAACAAAAATTGTTATTTTAATTTTTAGAATTTTTGAAATGTTTGTATGTGTATTTCCTACCTAAACTTTGTTTTACTTCCAAATTTTAATATTTCATCTTTAAACTACTTCAAAATCTTGATTTGTTTTAATTTCGAGTTAACTTACAAAATGGATAAATTTGATTTTAAAAGTTTTGAAATTCTTATTAAATTTTAAATATACAAAAATAATGATTTGTTCAAAAATTAAAAGAATTTGTATTTGTTTACTATTTCTTTTATTAAACTATTATTATAATAAAAAAACATACATTTTTACAATATTTTGTTTTGATAAACAATCGAAATATATAAAATTTACATATTGGAAATTCTTTTTAAATAAAAAAAATATTTTCTTAATTTTTTTTATAATGTTTATCCTGGCAATTCTCTCTTTCTTCAACATTTTAATATTTTTTGGTCTTTAAAAGGTTTGAATTTGTTTAAATTTGCATTTATTTTAAGTTAGTTAAAAATTAAACAAAGTAATAAATTCTTATATTTGTATAGTTTTGAAAAATCTTTTAATAAACTATTGAAATCTATAAAACATAAATTCTTTCAACTTTTTGTTTTAATAAGCAACTAAAATATGTAAAACTAACATTTTGTCACTTTCTTTATCTACAAACAAATATTTTCTTAATCTTTTATAATGTATATCCTGGCAACTTTTTTTTCCTCAAAATTTTAAAATAATCTGTTTTTAAAAGTCTTGAGTTTGAATCTTTGTTGTTTTTTTAAACTTCAAGTTAACTAAAAATTAAACAAATTAAAACATTTTTAGAAATTCTTTTTTTTTTGTCGTTAAACTAATGGATAAGTTTTGACAGTATTTTCAATCACTTTGGCAACCCTATTTATCTTCAACAAATAAATAAATAAAATATCAACTTGTCATTGTATAATTGATATCTCTTTTCATTCTTCTGTTTAATCACCATAACACATGAAAATATTTATTTAAGAAAAAAAAATTTGTGATTGCAGTCACGATTAATGTGTAGCCTGTCATCAGTTTACTCAAAAAAAAACTTCAATCTTATGAATTTAATCAAAAAATAAGCAAATTAATGAAACAACTTTATGTATCGTCAAGAAAGAAAAAAAAAACTGAAACTGATTTGAACTTTGGACTTGTCTTAAAGAAGTATTATGAAGTTTGAACTTCAAACCAAAATGAAAAAGAAGAAAATATTTGATTTTATACGATTTTTAATTGACAATTAAATTGATTGCAATAGATACATAATACAAAATTGAGTAATATTGAATTGGCTGATGGCGCCAATAACATACATAAATAGGCATACGAAATTTTATACCACAAAAACTCAATAGAAATCGATAGATATCTACTTAATTTATACGAAATCAAGCCAAGGCTTTCTGCAAGTTATAAAAGATTCAAAATGTATAATGTATCTATTTTGTATCTAAAGAACTCATCGGTTTGGCTTCAATTAATAAATTAATGGGCAGTAAATTGCATATCTAAGTTGGTTGAAAGATATTCATTCATCAGAAGAATGGTAAAATCACATCTATATAAGTTGATAAAGTAATGTATTTCAAGTCTTCTGTACTTATCATCGAAATTTGGGTCAATTGTAAACACCTCATTTCAATCCAGAACAAGTCTGGAATAATCAACTCAACATCAATATCTAAAAAAGAAGAACTGGTATCTTACTTTTATCCCTTTTGAATACACAAAATCTGCAGTGAAGTTCCATCCATATCTTTAAAGATACCCATAAAACCTGTCACTTTCACCGAAACTCGTGTACATATAGGTATGTCTCAAGCGAAATTCCATCGCACTTCCAATCCCAGACTCTATAAGCTATGTTATATAAATTCCCCCCCCCCCCAAAAAAAAAAGATTCTCAAACTTTCACGCAAATTATAGTCAGAAAAGTATCTAGATACATTTTTATAGGTATAAGAATTGAATTAAACTTTAAACAAAAACAAGATATAAGTACTTACAGTGGGTTCGTTACATCGGTTAATCCATCAAATTAAGTAAAACACTGTAAGGTATAGATATAGAAAATCCCTTGCAACGGCGGCAGCGAGACACGGTTTGTGCTATGCTTTGCTGTTCGGTTGGATGACTACGTTACTAAGTTTCATTTTCCACGGAAGAATATTTTCAAGATAATAAATAATTTGAATTTATCATAATCATTATACACCTTGCTGCACTGCATCCATCATCCATTGAGAGAGGGATAATAAAAAAATATCTGTATCTATTGCTTTATCGTACTTATATATATAGGAAGTTAGATATGTCGTTGTTGGTGATGATCATAATAATTATTATGTTTTATTTTGATTTTACTTTTTTAGATTGTCTTTTAA
Organism: Eupeodes latifasciatus; assembly: GCA_920104205.1. Lineage (NCBI taxonomy): Eukaryota > Metazoa > Arthropoda > Insecta > Diptera > Syrphidae > Eupeodes > Eupeodes latifasciatus. The sequence continues at coordinate 20,298,293 of OV049925.1, forward strand.
CTTTCTCTTTCGTTGAATGTCATCGTCGTCGTTGCTGTTGTCACTTTCAACAACACAAAGATACACACAATCAGATAGATAGATACTTTTGATTTTGTTTTTTTTTTTTTTTAGTTCTCAGATACACTTTGCACTTCACTTTGATTCGAGATTGGAAATTCTGGATAAAGTTTCTCTTTTTATTTAATTAATTCACTTTGTTTTTGTACAGTTGTTGGAGTTCTTATGATCAAGTTTCACTTATGCACACAGATAGATTTTTTGTTCTTTATTTTTTTTTTAAATGAATTCCAAGTTTGGGCCCAATTTGAGAACCAGCCTCAGAAAGGGCCACACACCAGAGAGGGACCACTCTCAAGTTTTAAACTCAATCGTAGTCGTTGTTGGTTGTGTCGACTTCGAGTTGCAAACAAGAAATGCGATGATCATTGGAAATGCTGATCGTATTTATACTTGGCCGTCATTTTCATATCGACAAATTTCAACCACCAAAATTTGTAGTGTGTTTCTATAAAGTTAAGTATATAAAATACGTACAACGATGCACCCTATAATAGAAAGAACATACAAAAATATGTACGAGTATGTTGTGAAATTTTTAATTGAATTTATATACATGAACAAAATATAAACCACCACCACGGCTATACAATATACAATCTTATAGATACATTATCTAATCGTTATATTTTGGTTAAGGATTTCGATGGTAAGGAAATGAAATGAAGGGATCGGTTGGATCAGTGGGAATTTTTCTTAAAATTTTGTTTGCCTTTTGCCGATTGTACATAAGAAAAATAAGTAAGCATGAGTAGGAAGGAAGGTACCTTTACTCGATTGTATAGAAGCAACAACGTTCCCCTAAGATTTCTGAATAGTTTTGTTTTTTTTTTCTCCCCGGGCTTCTTAAGGGAATTATATCTAATATGGCACAGAAAGAATAATAAATTCTATTGTTCAAAGCTTAAGGTTCTGTGAAGATATTTTTTGTGATTTTCACATGAGGCAGAAATTCTTGGATGAGGATTGACTTTTTGGAGGAACTTAAAGGGTGATATTTTATTTTTTGTTATTTCGATGTGAAATCTAACTCTTAGAAATTTAAGATTCAAAAATCATCTAAGGGTGAGGTACCTATCACCTATAATTTGGTGTAGATAGTTTTTTTTTTGTTTAGATATTTTCCCATGAAGATCTTCTTTACACTTCTTTTTTGCAGTAGTTTTTTGGTTTGTGAATCTGGTTATGGAAGATACTTGTAAGTAGGTAAGGTATATGAAGAAAATTAAGCTTGAAACCAGCTTTAAATATGTTGTTAGTGTTATAAACTTGTTCTTCGATCGTTTAATGGCATTTTTGTGTACCTATATGTATGTAAGAAATTGAAAACAATTACCTTATGTGTTCAATAAAATGTAGATAAATACTTATATGTATCTATGGTGTTTAAAATGTCATCAATAAAGCTTGCCAACAATTTCTAGATGTTTTTTTTTTTTAAAGTTGTTTGTTAGATTTGGCTTTAGGTTAGGTACGAGTAGGTTCATTAAAACAAAGTTGTTTGTTGTTTGCTATTTTACGTGCCATTTTTTTTTTTTAATTTTGTTGATAAGACTATCATGTATCTTTAAGATATCTTGAATTTATGTTTAAAACATAATACCTTAAAGTTTGTACATTGTTTAGGTATACGAAGATATGGTGTCATGATTCAACTGATTAATATTCATTTCATATTTAGGTACATATGTAATAATGTATTTGAACAAACAATCAATTTTGTACTTCGTTTTTTGAAACAACATTATTCAGAATGGGTATTCAATGGATGATGACTAAGAAAATGAGTTGGTTTTCTAGAAATTTGACCTCATTATTTTTTGTTTTATATTTTTATGATATAGAAAACAATTTGAACTCTTTGTTTTAGGGTAGGTATTTATGTATTTAGTCACTGGTATAATGAACTCATTGTTCATTATTATTATTTTTAGTTATCAGAGTTATCTCTGATTGTAATTAGGTATGTTTATTTTCTTGTGATAATTTAGAAAAACTAATATTTGAAAAAATAGTGTTTATTCTACGCTTCACCTAATTTGGGTCAGCGATTTTGTTTCTTTTATAAGATACAAGACTTAAAAAACTTTTTGAAAAATTCAAAATTTTGAGAAAAACTAGTTTTAACATACAAACTAAATGTTTAAATTGGCAAATTACTGATTTGGAAAAAATAAATCCAAAAATGTTGATTAAACTCTATTATAGGTATATGAAGAAAAGATTTTCATACAGTTATATTTATAATTAATGCACATCATAAAAATGTTTTTTATAATATGTATTTCATTTTAAATTTTTGAAAACAAACAATTATTTTTCTTTAGAAATTCAATTAAAATATTTCAAAAATAGCTGCTCTAAGAATATATGATCTAGTTTTGAAACAAAATCGAACAATTACTTAAAAAATAAAATATGAATAATAAATAAATATTAGTGTACATATTTGTTTCGAAAGAAGTCAGATATTTGTTTTAGATTAGTTTTAAATTTCTTATTTGGTCTTTTGTTAAAATTTTGTTTTCAAAATTCATTTTTTCAAAATGCTTCCTACGAAATGTTGCTATTTAAAATGTTGTTTTTCAAATCTTCAAAATTTGTGCTTTTATTTAGAAAATCGATAAATAGTTTTGTATTTGAAAATTAAAAGTACTCTTTAAACAGGGTTTAATTTTTATTGATTTGCTTTTTATTTTAAAAATTTGTCAATTAAAAGCTACGACATTACTGAAAATGGAACGATACACGCTTAAACAACGCACTGAAATTGGTCAAATTCACTATAAAATTGGTGAAAATCTTGCAGTCATAGGTCAGAGTATCGCAATTTTAACAAGGACTGATTAAAATAAAATGTACAATGTACGACTGAGTCGCAAATACTTACTCATGTATATAAAGAGTTTGTTTAAAAATGTCTGTATTTTAAGATTTGAACTAGTACCTGCAAAAAAGGTTTGTTTTCAAAAATTTAAATGCCATTTGGTTTATTAAAAAAACTTAATTTTTTAAAATTTGTGTTTGAAAATTGTTGCAGCGTTTTTTTAAATTCATTTTTTATATATAACATTTTTCAATTTGAGTTCAAAAATATTTTTAGTAGACAATTGCTCAGAACTTATTAATATACCTTTTACATTTGATTTTCGTGAAAGAATAATGAAAGATTTTCAAAATATCGAATTACGAAAAAAAAAATTCATATAAAAGCTTGTGCAGAAAAATATATTAAAATCGGTTGATGAGTTCTTGAGAAACTTGAAAACAAAATAACGAATCTATGGTTCCATTTTTGTATGTAAAAATTTCGAGTTAGAAATTTTAACGAATGCAAAACTTACCATATCGTTCATATCCGTAGCAAGTAAAAAATTTGATATTCATATTTCTTCCGAAAGAAGTGAAAAATGTATTTCGGATTAGTTTTGGAATTATAAGCTGTCTAAAGTTCTTCTGTTAAAATTCTGTAATACAGTTTCTTCTTTACAAATTGCTTCTTACAAAATGTTACCTTTTAAAATGTCTCAAAACTTTGTGTCATTATCTACAGAATCCGTAAATTGTTTTGAATTCGAAAATTAAAAACACTCATCATTTCAAATGACCCTCTATTAAGGCAGTTGGTACTTTTAAAGCAGTAATATTTTGAAAATTTATCAAGTAAAAGCTACGTTTTTACTGAAAATTAAAAGATGAAAGCTTGAAATATGCAATAAAATTGTTAAAATTTAAATTCACTATAAAAATGGTGGAAATATTGCAGCCGCGGTTCAGATTCTAACAAGTTTAAAAAAAGAATTTTGAGAATGTTTTCGGTAGGATAAGAAATATATTTTGGAAAATTTATTGCATTCAGCTTGTTTCTCGTTTGAGGAAAAACTTCTTGTGTAAGGATTTAATGTTGTTTCTGAATTAGAAATGTTTCTGTAAAATATTATTGAAAATAAACAATAAGATAATAATACCTATGTAAATAAAATTTAAATTTCTAGCTTGTAAGAAACTAGAAAATATAAATTTTTTATTTGCTTTTTTGGCAGAGAATTTTCAAAAATATATTTTATAAAAATTTCAAGGCCGCATTTGTAATAGTCCAAGAATGGCAGCTTTCTTAAACACCACTGCGGTTAACACGGATGAAATGCTTCATCTGCTTGAATGAATTACTTACAAGGACATTTCTCGAAATGAGATGTTTCAATTTGGTTGACTTTGTAACTCAAAGATCAAATATTCAATAGATTTTAAGTATTTGGACTGAAATTCCTAAAATTAACGGATTATCCATTTATCTGTCAAACTAAGTTGTTAAACCATTTATTTTTTCAGTTTAAAGTCTGACATTTACGAAAATGGATCTCTTAATTAAAGCACAACCACGGTTGCCACTTGAAAAAAAATTGCATGACCAAAGCTGAAAATAAAAAAGACCAATCGTACCAAAAAAGGACCAAAATAATTTGTGTCCGCAATGGCTTTTAACTTCCCATAGAAAGTTATTGTAATCAGTCCGATTTCTAGAATTGGAAATTTTGACATTTCTCGACGTTTCAAGGTTCCTAGAGTCTAAATAAAAGATTTTTAGATAGTTGACTGTGCGTGCGTGTGTACGTACGTTCGGGAAGAATAACGTTTTTGACATCTGGTAAAATTTTGAGAAAATCGAATTGACATTTTTTTAGAAAAAATAAAAACCTTAAAAAAACAATAGTAAAACTTGGTAAACATTTACTTTCGACTCAAGTATCTCTTCAAAAATTAAAAAAATACCTATTGGCTTTAAGCTTTCATAAAAAATTAAAACCTACAAAAATAATACGCAAATGCTACGAACATTTAGTAAAAATTGGTTTTCGACTAAAAATCTCGTTAACAAGAACAGATATTGAAATCAAACTATTTCATCATACTCAAAATATTGTTGGTAATTTTTAATTTTTTTTACAATAATCAACTAACAACTAGCAAATCACGAAAGCCTACAAACCTTTTAAGCAAGACAAATCGGCAGACGGGATGTAAAGTTATCAGTGTGGGACGCACCCAGACTCATTTTTTTTTAAGATCACAATATGTTAACATTATGTCAGGAGATCGAATATGTCAGGAGATCGAATACTATCGCTAAACAATAACTTCCTATGTGAAGTTAATAAAATTCGCATAAAATTAATTCAAAAAAATGTTTTTACAGACCAAACGCTATGGTTATTTTTGTCACCTTGATGCTCTTTGGCCAGCATTACATTATTAATGGTACCCAAATTAAGTCTGCCTTTCGTTTTTATAAAAGTTAATTCAAAAAAAATTCCTCTGAGCAGCAGCTGACCTGTGAGGAAGTAACATCAAGTTATAAACGAACTAACTTAAATTTTGAAAACAATATTCATTTTAAGCGTTTTTATGATAATTGAATTTTTCTCAAAATTCTTTAGGTATGTATTTTATTTTTGAGATTATAAAAGCAATAGAGTCGAGTTATTTTTTTCAATTTCTTAAAAAAGGGACCAAATGGAATAAAAATGACCATGCGACCAAGTGAGAAAATAATGACCAAATTTGGTCGTAAAAGACCAAGCTGGCAACCGTAAGCACAACGCATACAAATTGTTAAATGGGAAAATGTTATGGTGATTGTGCCACAGCCACGTACGCTTAGTCCAAAAAGTCTCCGTACAGCAGTCTAAATTTAGTGTTTTTTTTTTTTTTTAAGTACTAGGAATAAATATAAAGACTAAAGTGGTAACATTGAATAAAATTTATTTTCCACCTTCACCTTTTTACCAAATTTTAAAAAATTGTGACTGTGATTTTCAAAATTCTTGTTTTTAATATATTGTTATAGTAAATACTTATCTCAGAATCAACAAAAAGAAAGCTGCTGTACGGATACTTTTTGGACTATGTGTAACGTGTTTTAAGAGGAGATTATGATTTACATTATTGTCCAACTACGAAAGCAATTGACAAAATTGTGAAGAAATTTGAAGAGACTGAATTCGTTATATATTGTATTGATATATATATATATATATATATATTGTATGGATATATACATATATATATTGTATTGATATATATATATCGGGTGATTTTTTAAGAGCTTGAGAACTTCTTTTTTAAAAAAAACGCATAAAATTTGCACAATCTCATCGATTCTTTATTTGAAACGTTAGATTGGTCCATGACATTTACTTTTTGAAGATAATTTCATTTAAATGTTGACCGCGGCTGCGTCTTAGGTGGTCCATTCGGAAAGTCCAATTTTGGGTAACTTTTTCGAGCATTTCGGCCGGAATAGCCCGAATTTCTTCGGAAATGTTGTCTTCCAAAGCTGGAATAGTTGCTGGCTTATTTGTGTAGACTTTAGACTTGACGTAGCCCCACAAAAAATAGTCTAAAGGCTTCAAATCGCATGATCTTGGTGGCCAACTTACCGGTCCATTCCTTGAGATGAATTGTTTCTCCGAAGTTTTCCCTCAAAATGGCCATAGAATCGCGAGCTGTGTGGCATGTAGCGCCATCTTGTTGAAACCACATGTCAACCAAGTTCAGTTCTTCCATTTTTGGCAACAAAAAGTTTGTTAGCATTGAACGATAGCGATCGCCATTCACCGTAACGTTGCGTCCAACAGCATCTTTGAAAAAATACGGTCCAATGATTCCACCAGCGTACAAACCACACCAAACAGTGCATTTTTCGGGATGCATGGGCAGTTCTTGAACGGCTTCCGGTTGCTCTTCACTCCAAATGCGGCAATTTTGCTTATTTACGTAGCCATTCAACCAGAAATGAGCCTCATCGCTGAACAAAATTTGTCGATAAACACATTTCGAACCGAACACTGATTTTGGTAATAAAATTCAATGATTTGCAAGCGTTGCTCGTTAGTAAGTCTATTCATGATGAAATGTCAAAGCATACTGAGCATCTTTCTTTTTGACACCATGTCTGAAATCCCGCGTGATCTGTCAAATACTAATGCATGAAAATCCTAACCTCAAAAAAATCACCCATATTGATATTCTAAGGCATAATCACTTTGCAAGCTTTATAAAGTAAAATATATTCTTTAATTGTCAAAAAATATCTTTGAGTACTTATTTTCCGAAAAAAAAATCTGAAAACCTGCAAAACTTTCAGAGTTTACTCTATAGTATCTGAAGTCTATAATTACAATATATAAAACCATTAATTGTATGTTCCAAAACTACCCTATAAGAAATATGCCGCTTGAAAAAGTAAAAGTAAGTTTTTAGCTCAAATCAAAGTACGCAAAGCATAAATTTACGATCGAACAATATGACGAATGAAATTCAATCTCTTTCCAAATTGTTAATCATGAAAATCTTAATTTTAATTAAAACATTTTATCTTTCTGATTTATTGTTTGAAATCCATTTAAGACTAGTTCATTCATTGAATCTTAAAGCCTCTGATGAAAAACTCAATAAAACCCTCAGTTTGTATCTGTTGTTATCTTCTTTTCTTTTTTTTTGATCGATGAAAACTTGAAGCAATTTATTAATAAGTATTCATTTATAGCCTTAAAAGTCTTAAATCTTATAAAGTACTCTTTGTCCCTATAACAGAGCTATGTATATATATCTTCATGTATTTTATGATACATAATTTTGCTTCTTAAGCAGCTATTACACATAGGTATACAGTTTTATTTTCCTTCTAAAATATAAACAAAATAGGAATTTAATATCTATCTAAATGTGTGCCGTTTGTTTCTTCAATTGAAAATCTAACACCCACTTTAAAAATATGAACATAATCATAAACATGCGTGCAAAAGATGTATGTAACCCGCATTTTTGTTGGACACAAATCCACAGCATCACCATCAGAATTGTGATGTGTTTTCTTTATAAGATAATCAAATTTTTATATAAGACCAAAACAATATTATTTAAGATGTATGTTTGAGTATTGTTGAATTTATCCATTAAGACCATCATATAGAATTTTTTGTTTTTTGTTTTTATTCTCGAATCATAAATAATTCTGAAATGGGCGTACTTTATTGCTCATGGATATTAAAAAAAAAATACAAATTTTATCATTTTATATATGTACATACTCCGATGTATGTATCTATGTTTGCTTAAATGATATCTGTGTACATAACAGTTAATTATCTTTTCTATGAATATGTAGCGCTCTTATTCATTGAAGTATTTTTTTTATTTATAACAATTTTGTTGTTGTTATTTTGTTTTCCAAGATAAGTACCATTTAATGTCTTTTGAATTTCGAGTGCGGGCGGCAGCAGATACATTTGTAGATATGACAGTTTTCTTCAGATAAGAAATCCAAAATCATTTAATACAAAATGCTTACACGCTTATATGAGTATTTATGTACAATATACTATGTTAGTTATATTGTTTTTAAATTAAATACAAATTTTGTAAGATATCTATGAACATATGTATATTATTGTTGATTTAAGATAAGCAAATTTTGAAGCTAATTTGTATGAGTCATTTATAGCCAAAGAGATGAAGTTGAAATATTTAAATCTTACACACGGTTGTTGAAAATTCTAAACAACCAGATATCATTTAAACGTTATATTTAAACATTTAGTGACTTACTCTATTGATTAACAGCATCTCTAACTAATAAAGGTAAAAGTGTTATACCTAGGAAAAAAGGATTTTTAAAAGGCCAGTCACATTCGTTTTGTTCGTATTGTTTTTGTATGCCTTAAACAAAAAAGTGGGTCTTAAGAAATATTGTAAGGAAAATCAATTATATTAACAATATACTCATAAGGGAAATATTCTAGAGGTCCTCATGGTTACTCTTTTCAAAAGATTTCTGAAAAATGTATATTTATATTTTATTTTTACTAGAATTAATGAAATTCTAAGCCTGCTAACGCTTTCCACATTCGTGTAGTGCAGCTAAGAAAAGATTTTCTATACTTAAAATCAGGTTCGAAATAGGCACAGGAGTAAAATGAAGAGCATTCTTAGAAGCATGTATGTTAATTACCCTTGAATTTTTTAAAATTTTTGCTACTTATTTTAAGAATTCGCATTTAACCCACTCCGAAAAATTTTATGTTTATGAATGTTGGTTAAAACTAAAAGGAGTCCCCATATATAATTAAGGTTAAAAGGTGATATACCTTTTAAATGCTGAGATCAAAGTTATGTTTGCGTAAGATAGACGATAACTTTTTTTGCGGTAGCTACTAAGAGTTAAATGCTTCATGGATCCTAAAAATGTATGAACTAATTATTTTGACCCTAGACCCTATCTTTCTGATCCTATAAGGCATGCAAGATTCAGTCACTAATTCATTATTTTTCAGAAAGCGCAGAAGACTGTAGCTACATGAATTCAGAAACACAATATACAATACTTAATTCACTTAATTAGAGGTCTTTTTAAAATAAAAATCAAGCTTTAAGCTGCTAAAATCAAACAGATACCTTTTTGATCCAACTATTTACATAATTGTTATATTTACTTAAGGTGGCGTAACAGTTATGTGTGAACTAGGGCCTCACCCAAACAAAATTCTATATCAAGCTCGGTCCCTACCTATATGTCTCCAGTTGCGCACTTCAAGTTGTGTGAGGTCACTTTCCACTTGTGCGTGTCACCTGATCCGCGGACTTTTCGGGCCGGGACATTGGTTTCAATGCGGTATACGTAACCCAGCCATCTTAGTCGTTGGGCTTTTATCTTCTGGCCAAATCTATGTATGTAGCTGTACAGCCCGTATAGCTCGTCGTTCTTTCTTTTCCTCCACTCACTTTTTATTCATACGAAACCGTAGATCACACGAAGAACTTTTCTCTCGAACGACCCAAGGTGCTTTCATCCGCTTTTGTCATAGTCCATGCTTCTGCACCGTATAACGACACTTTGGTCCGACGAGAGAGGGCTTTACTACTTAATTAGTTTCTTAGGCCAAAGAAACAGCGGTAAGCAAGAGTAATTCTTCGTTTGATCTCAGAGCTGGTGTTGTTTTTTTAGGTTCAAGCTAAGCCTAGGTAGACAAAGTCCTTAACTACCTTAAAGTTACGTCTGTCGTTGGTGACGCTTTGACCGAGACGTTGGTATCGTAAGTCCTTTCTTGATCACAGCATATACTTTGTTTTGCCCTCATTGACCGTTAAACCTATTTTATCGGCCTTTGCTTCAATACTCAAAAAAGCCCCTTTGACATCACGCTGAGTTCTTCCGGTTATGTCAATGTCATCAGCATAGTGTCTCAAGTGTTGACGTAGTTTTTTTTTTGAAAGGTTCCGTTAAGTTGTTTCCAACCTTTATGGAGCAGCGTGAATTCTCCATGGTCATCCTGCACAAACGGACAAATTTAGCAGGAATGCCAAAACTAGACATGGTTCTATACAGTTCGGCCTGTAGATGCTGTCATATGCGGCCTTAAAATCGATGAAAAGATGGTTGGTGTCGATTTGATGTTCTTCGGTTTTTTCCATTCCGTAATGTGAATATTTGATCGATTGTTGATTTTCTTGGTCTACAACCACATTGATAAGGACCTATCAGGTTGTTGCCGATAAGCTTTAGACATTTACACATTACGGCAGGGAAGATTTTGTAAGTGATGTTAAGAAGACTGATGCCTCTATAGTTGATGAAGTTTAGAGAATAGAGATTTTGGCGGAGAGCGTCCCTAAAACTAAACATTAAAACAAAATTGTGTGCGGTGAGGGGTGAAGTGCAGTTGAATCCAAAGTATTCGAAATCTAGAGAGTTTAGATATGCATTACTATGACAGGTAGTTTAACAGATTTTAGTTTTGACAATTCCGATACGTCATTAATAATCAGTACTACTGATCAACAATTTATTTTTCAGTATTGTATCAAAATCTAGTTGGCTTGTTTTGGATTTCAACATATTTCACGAGCTTAAGATATAAGTTTTGGGTCTACGTAGGTAGTTAAATTATCGTCTTTATGGTCCTCTTTAATATGAGAAAAATTAAATCAATTCCGCCTCTAAAGCCTTTATTATCCACACAAGTAATTTGATCCATGTTTTGAAATAAGTTTAATTAAAATTCACCAGACGATTTGAATGACTTAAAAAACCTTATTATTATACATAATTCCTTATTTCCTATAATGCTATGAAATTTCACAACATGAAAGCTGCAATTATATTCCTAACAATAAGCCTTAAAATACTGCATAAATTCATATTGCACATCTCATAAATCCCTTACGCCAAACCAAATTAAAACTCAAAACATATAATTTTTTCAAGCATCCATCAACATATATGTATGTACGTAGACGATCACGATATGGAAAAACCACCCAAGTGAAATCAGATGCGTATTATACGAGTAAGTCTTATATTTTAAGATCTTATTACGGCGGCGTCAACCCTTAAAAGAAAAAGAAGAAGAAGAAGAAAAAATAAAACACCAATTACATTTTTTCAACCTTATTTCTACGCAAAAAAGTGTAGACATAAAAACAACCTCCTTGATGTGTTGGAAGCACCTGGTCCTTATCATCCAAACAAACTCAAACTCATATATACTTGTATAGTATAGAGCATGATTGGATATATTCTCTTCACCATGGGGTGTAAGATCATAAATCGAGTACACACCATGTACCTCCTAGAAGAAGGACGCAATTCAATAGATTTCCTTCCTTCTCCTTAAGCATTATTATAAAATGATGGTGATTTCCAAAAACATCCTTATAGTACCTACTTTCTTCACGTAGTAAATTTTGCACTAACGAGCAAAAGTTCCTCTCTTTTAGTCCTTGTTCCTTATATATTTATATCGTCTTCTTCTTCTATTTTGCAGTCAGTGGGATGGGAAGAAAGATAAGTTGTAGGTAAGGTAGATCTAAAGATATTCAAATGCAAATTAGGGAAAGGACCAACAGTAAAATATAAGTACACTCAAAGGATCCTGAGACAGAGTCTTAAGAAAATCATTTTCAAAAACACAAACACCACCGAACCGATTATGTGCATATAATGTTACGGGTAAATTGGGTTCTGTTGTTGTAATTATAATACTCAGCACAAAACACAGCCATCAAAAATGAAAACAAGGTTATCGAGGGACAAAGTCTCTCCTCAGAAATCCCGATATGACGATTATGTCGAAACGGAACCATCCAGAGGGGGGGGGGAAGGGGGTATTTGTGCTGTGCAAGGATTTTCTATGTTCCTTTCTCCATCTTTGTGTGTGAATTTTACCTTATAGCGAAGAAATAAAACATTTCTGCGCAATAAAGGTTTCTCTGTGCGTTCAACAAAAATATTCTTTAAAGGATTCTAAAGAATAATAACACAAACAAAATCTTTCATTTCCTTCCGATTCCAATTTTACAACGAACACAAAACCAGTCAAGTCAGTCAGTCAAAAATAAGGGATACTTCTTAGGAAAAGGGGGAACGAAAATTCCCATGGATCAGGAGACGACGATGACGACGAATACGAAGAATATGCATTGGGACTTGAAATTGCGACGTTAGAATAAATTTATCAGTCACCCTATATAATTTATACCTACGTATTGTTTAAAAAAAGGAAGCAGGAAATCTAGTTTAAAGAAATCCTTCAGACCAAGGATTTATTGCGTTTTGTCATGGCTCAGGGAAAAACTAAACTTTCCCAGAGAAAACAAAGAAGGAAAATGTCGTTTTTCTGCTGGTCGCCTTCATGTTATTATTAACTTCATTACAATACCGTTTTATAGGTACTTTCTCGTAATAGTAACGAATTTTCAATTTGAATAAAAATTTGTCCGTTAAACGTTCGCTTTGGCTTTCCGCAATAAATTTTATTCCCCTTTTGGTCTCGAGTGACGCGACGTTTGCCGTAGTCGGCGTTTGCATTTGATAAGAGCGCAAGTAGCAAGTATCCTTAATTATTAGTAAATTGATGACGATGAGTGGATAACGAATGTAACCGACAAAAACGTTTTCGAAAACTCTAACATGCGGGTATCCTATATTTTGATCGCATTTCAAAGTCACATTTACGACACGAGAGCTATAGGTATAGGTTGTGTTTTATTGAGTTTAGTGGTTGGTGGGATTCTTTTCTGGATCTGGTCTGGGGTGTGAGACTACATTGACGAAATTGTGCGGGTACCACGAGACTACCAGCAGGAGTAGCAATATTATAGCGAGTGCTCCTGTGCTTCTGGATGAACGTATAATAAATTGAAAGCAATTCCAGGATTGGGAGTACCTAAAGGTATTGTGGAAAAATTTTATATTCCCACGTGCCATCTTTCAACACTGCCACTGCCACTGCATCATCATCATCATCATGCTATCGGGGCTTCAAATCGGCTTGTGTGTGTTTTTGGTCTGGTTGTCAATATAGACAGGTGGGCTCGTGCTGGAGGATGTTCGAGCGCCCAAAGTACGACCGACCGACCGACCGACCGACGACGCGACGACGACGAGTAGATTACATACCTCCATTTATGTATTTTTTATTTGTGTGTTCTTTTATTAGGAAAATGGGATGTTTGGTTCAGTACGGTTAGGTTCGGTCATTGGCTGCAGTTTTTCATTTTTGTAACGATTTTTCATTAATTTGATATGAGGCAAGGACTATAGGATAGGACTTTATAACTACACTATAGGAATAGGATACCCGCATTAGATGTCAATAAAGTTGAGTATCGCGTGTGTGGAATTTTCAATTTTCCCATGTTTTATTTTTATATATTCCAAAAACACAGAGAGAGAAAAATATCGGAGGATATAGAGGTAAATATTTTATTTTGATGAAAATATATTTATAAATGAAGTTTACAAAAGTAAAATAAGTTTGAATTTCTTTTTTGTACCTACAACAGCCGTTACGAAATTCATTTTTTTACAAAAATGATGATATGGTTTATTTTGTGACAACATCAGGTATGGACAAAATTTCATGACAAAAAATAATACTGACAATGTTCCATAGATGGAATGCAGAATTGTGCATCAAAGGTATTTACTTTATAGGAAACGAGTGCATAGGAGTATATTTTATAACACTTTCAAAATTAAAGTTGCACAACTTTTATTTGGAAAAATTTAAAAGGATTCTAACATAAAGTAACCAACAAAAGTCTCGTCCCGTAAAAGTTCGAGTGGGATTGAATTATTTCCTAGAATGTAATATGTCCTCTTTTATTTTGAGATAAGAACCATGTAAGTTTGAGTTTATAGAGGTATACTTAAGCTAAGCCTGGTATTCTTACGACTACAAGAGTCATGAAAACGGGTTTATTATTATTTCAAAAATGTTCATGTTTTAAAAAGAAGTAACGAGAAATTGTACGTGAAGAATAAGAAAGTAAAACTGCTTGATATCAGAAATAACTACAGACATTTTTTAACGAAATGCAGGAGGCAAGTATCTCCTTTTTTCCCTTCACTAGTAAATATCTTCTTTGAAGATATAATAAGTTTTAGGATGATATAAGGTCCACAATTCTTCTGGGCTTTAAGTGTAGACAAACGGATATGAGCTTCATGGAATTAGTGTCCTGTTCGTAATGTTTATAGACTTAAAGCCTTTTACAAAAAGATTAAACTACAAAAATGGCAAAATTCAACGAAAATTATGACCTTTTGAAGTCGTTATAATGTCTATGAATTTATGCTTCTTAAAATCATAAACCGTCATAAAAAGTACTGAAATATCGAAGTTAATGCTGATGTTTCTGTGATCATGTGCAGGATAAAAGATCAGTTATTATTTAAAAAAAAAATATTATTAAGCTCTCAAAACTTCTTTATGACATCGTTAAATAAATAAAAAGAGGCTGGGATGCGACCCACACTGGGTAAATTCCCATCCCGTCTGACGATTTGTCTTGCTTAAAACTTTAACGAAATATTCATAAAAATATTTTGTGTGAGAAAAATAATTTGAAGTCAATATCTTTCTTTGTTCTTCGAATACTTGAATAGAAAACCATTTCTTATCAGGTTTTGTGTTGATTTTGTAGGTTTATGTGTTTTGTTAAAAAAGTTGTCAGATGAATTTTTCTAAAACTAAAAATTGCCAAGAATCATATGATGATTCTATTTTTGTTAGCGAAATTTTTAAACCAATTTTTACCAATTTTAGTAACATTTTTTGGAAGATTTTTTTTCTTATATACAAAAATACAGATTGGATTTTTCTAATAGAAAATTTATCACAGAAAGAAATCAGTTTGAAGTCAATGTGTTAATTTATTCACGAGATATCGATAATCGAACAAAACGTTTTATCAATTTTGTGTACTATTTTTTGTAAATTTTAATTTGTATGAAAAAAGTAATTGACCATCGGATTTTTATAAAAAAATGTAATAAATGTTGGGAAAAATATTTTCTATTAAATGAAATTAGTTTGAAGCCAATATTTTTGATTTTCGAAAAGGTATTTGGTAGAAAAAATAATTATCAAGTTTTAGTAATGTTTTTTAGGTTTTTATTTTTTTTAAACTGTCAATTCGATTTTTCTCAAAATTTTGCTGAATGTTGAAAACAATATTTTTTGTAGGGTCAAATTAGTTTGAAGCGAATATCCTCTATTTTTAAAAAGATATTTAATTAAAGTCAAACATGATTTTTATCAACTTTTTGTAATGTTTTGTTATAGATTTTGCCAATTCGTTTTTTTGTAAATTTTTACCAAAAAAAAATTATTCTTTGTTGCATTAAATTATTTTGAAGATAAAATCATTTTTTGTTCGTAAAATATTTGAGATGAAAGTTATTTTTTTTTTTTTGATTTATAAAGTAAACCATTATTTGAATTTGTTTTAAAAATTGTATAGTTTGGTATCACTGCACAGTATATAATATAAAATTTAATTAAAGTCAATAGCGTTATTGGTTCGTGAGATATTTGAAGTTATCCAAAATGTTTAAATTACTATGGTAAAAAAACACCCTTTCAATTTTGTTGACAGTCCTTTCTGTATCTTTTTGCATTATTATGTGTATAATGAAATTTTTTTGAAGTCGATATTTTTACTGGTTCTTGAGATAAGGACGACAAAAAAGCTTCCCGACCTTACGGACGTACAGAACTCCGAACGTACGAAAATCTTTAATTTAGACTCTATGAACATTAAAACGTCTAGAAATGCCAAAATTTTAAGTTCGACAAATCGGACCGACTACAATAACTTCCTATAGGAAGTTAATAAAATTGAAACATTTCATATTTAAAAAAGAGGCTGGGATGCGACCCACACTGATAACTTCCCATCCCGTCTGTCGATTTGTCTTGCTTAAAAGTTTGTCTATATATATCAATTTTTACCAAATTTGCGTACTATTTTTTGTAGATTTTATTTTTTTATGAAAAAACGGACTGTTGGATTTTTATATCGAATGATATATGAATATCGAAAACAATATTTTCTGTGAAATAAAATAAGTTTGAAGCCAATATTTGTAATTTTTGAAAAGCTATTTGAGTCGAAAGTAAATTTTTACCAAGTTTTAGTATTGTTTTTTTTTAGGTTTTTATTTTTTGTAAAAAAAACTGTCAATTCGATTTTTCACAAAATTTTATCGAATGTTGAAAACAATATTTCTTATAAGTTAAAATTAGTTAGAAGCCATTATATCAAATTTTTGAAAAGATGTTTGAGTCGAAAATCAATTTTTACCAACTTTTATTATTTTTTTTTGAAGGTTTTTTTTTTTTTTTTTAACTTTCAATTCGATTTTTCTCAACATTTTTCAGAATGTTGAAAGCAATATTTCTTATAAGATAAAAAAAAGTTTGAAGCCTTAATCGCAAGTTTTTGAAAAGATATTTGAGTCGAAATTCAAGTTTTACCAACTATGAGTAAAGTTTTTTTAGGACTTTATTTTTTATAAAGAAACTGCCCATTAGATTTTTCTCAAAATTTTATCAGATGTCGAAAACATTATTCTTCGTTGCACAAAATTGTTTTGGAGATGAAAACATATTTTGGTCGTAAAATTTTCGAGGTGACAAATTTTTTTTTTCAGTTTTTTTGATTATAAAAAAAACCGTTGATTGGATTTTTTCCAAAAATATAATTGTTTTGTATCACGTTACAATATATATTATAAAATTTAATTCAAGTCTCTGGCGTCATTATTTCATGAGATATTTAGGTTTAACCAAAATGTTCACCTTTTTTTTAAACTGCTATGGTAAAAAAACCACCCACGCAATTTTCTTGAGAGCCCTTTCTGCATCTTTCTGCCTTATTATCTGTACAAAAAAATTTATTTGAAGTGGATATCTCTTCTGGTTCTTGAGCTATGGAGGACAAAAAAAACGTCGCAAACGTACAGACGTACAGACGTACGGACGTACGAACGTACGTACACACGCACAGACATCTTTCTAAAAATCTTTTATTTCGACTCTAGGGACCTTGACAATAACTTCCTATGGAAAGTAAGAAATTAATAAAAAAAAAAACGCTCTTACGATTTTTAAATACAAAATTTTAAAAATTAAGGTATATGCTGTTTTAATTTTTGAAAAGAAATCTTTCTTGGAGGTTTATTTTTTAATTGTAATGACTCTTTGAATACATGAGCAAATTCGTAAAACCCAGTCGTGCGTTTTATTTTGTATTTAAGTCGTATTAATTTAAAAATCTGAAAAACAAATGTTTATAATATGTTGATGTTTCAGAAAAAAAAAATTGTAAACTGTTTTAATTCCGATCAAATAAAGTATTTAAGTGATTAAAATTTGTACCTTCCCATTGGAAGTCTTATCAAATTGAAGACTTTGAATTTTTTTCTCACAGAGGTATTGACTTTAAAATTTGGTTTTACAGATAATAACACACAAATATACTGCAAGGACGTACACACAAATTTAGAGAGCAATGAAATAAAAGTAACAAATTTGATTGAGAACAAATGTAGCATGAACTAATATTGCTACGACTTGAATTAAGTTTAATTTTACAAATTGTGCCACCATATAAAAATAATATGAACTTAAACAAATAAAATAACAGATTTTTTATAAAAAAAAAACTGCTAACATTTTTATAAAAATCGAACTGGAACTAGTAAAATTTTAAGAAAAATTCAATGAGTTTTTTGACAACAAATTAAATGCTTACTGAATTAAAATGTGAGCAAATGACCTGGCCCATCTCTAGAACATTAAAATTGTTTAAAAAGTTTAACAACAACTTGATTGTGCTACCACAAGCCTGCAATTTCCTAATATTTAACGGGTGCTAACATATCATTGGATTCCTATATTTGTGTTACTTAGTAGCATCGGTTCCGTAAGCTACTTGGTACAAATCTTTTTAATCTTAATCACAATAAATTTGTTTACCGTACCGATTATCAGTTTAAACTTCCATTATTTATGGCATACCTTTCCTAGGTTTTTAAAAAACAATTTGGCTTGCGAAAATATACTGTTAAATGGGAAGTGGGAAGTTATTAGTGTGGGTCGTAGAATCAGTAAAGCTCTTGAACACAGCCTTAAATCTGGTGTAGGGCCCGAATTTGTATGCCATATATGAAATACAAAAGTAAGGCCACAAATATGGACTTAAAATATGTCATATGAAATATGTCATTAAAACTCCAAAACATTTAAATAAATATTGTTTTTTTTACGACTGTAAAGTTAACACTACATTTTTCGAAATTTAAAAAAACTGAATATGCAGTTAATTGTAGCTTTTTTGTTGTAAATAAGTTGTGGAAACAAAAATTTGTAGCTCGACGATTTTAAAAAAAAAGTGGTATGTAATGCTATAGGTTGATATCAAGTTAGCACTCCACTTTTTGATTTTGTTAAAACTAAGTACGCAATTAGTTGACAATTATTTGTTGTAAATTAGTTGTTGAAAGAAAAAACTTCCAAAAATTTAGTTTACTTTCATTTTTTTAAAAAAGGGGGTATGTAGTGGTAACTTGACACCGTGAGTCCAGGCATAAAACAAGGATATTCAAAAAATGTAACGGTGCAATTAATTGTAGCTTTTTTGATTATATTTAGTTGTGGAAAAAAAAATTCAATTCTTTTTTACTTTCATTTTTTCTTGAAAGGGGGTATGTAGTGAGTGCGTGAAGTTAACCCCCCTTTTTGAATTTTCTTATTTCCGGTTTGTTCCGCATTGTTCCAAAGTTTTTTTTTTTGAAAAACACCCAAAAAGGGGGTCCTTGACCCGAAAAACTGTTTTTGACCTAGCCCCCCCTTTTTCGAAAATCGATTTTTTAAAAATTGTTCCAGGTTGTTCTGGACATTCCAAAAATGGTCAAAGTTAAATTTCCCCCAGTTCGTGTCCAAATTTCGTCCAAAACCATAAGCAAATATAGCTTAACTCGAACAAAAACGAAAAAAAATAATGTTTTCCCTCCCTAGTGCTCCCCCTTGAAAGAATTTAAAATCTTAAGCCAAAGCTGTATTCTTTCAGCAAAAACAAAAGTTCTTTTAGATTCCGACTCTATGAAATAAATAACGATTATGCCTAGGCATAGGACAAAATTTGGACACGAACTGGGGGAAATTTAACTTGGACCATTTTTGGAATTTTTGATTTCTTAAAAAGGGGAGCTAAAAAAATGTTAACAAAATTAAAAGACATCGAGATTATTTTTGAAAATTAGATCATCAGCGTAAATAATAGTTTATAAGCCAAGTTTTGGTTCCTGTACATGTGCTTATTCATGTTTAATTAAAATGTAGGCCTTAAAAAATAAATGAAGAGACGTATGTATTTTGCATTTTTGAAAAAAAAAAATCGGGCAATATCTATTAAAATATACATTTCAAGACTCTTAGTTTTTGGAATAATGGTAAGAACACTTTTTAGAATCTAAAAAAAAAAAAATATAAAAAGTTAGAATTTCGAAAAAAGGTGGGCTTGAATTTTTTCAAATTTTGCCTTTATCTTTTAAAAATTTGATCATAGAGGTCCAAAAATTTGGAAAAATGTTCAGAACAACCTGGAACAATTTTTAAAAAAATCGATTTTCGAAAAAGGGGGGGGGGGGGGCTAGGTCAAAAACAGGTTTTCGGGTCACGGATCCCCTTTTTGGGTGTTTTTCAAAAAAAAAAAAACTTTGGAACAGTGCGGAACAAACCGGAAATAGGAAAATCGAAAAAGGGGGGCTAACTTAACGCACTCACTACATACCCCTTTTTTTAAAAAATCAAAGTAAAAAAAGTGTTTGGAATTTTTTTCTTTCCACAACTAATTTTAAACAAAAAAGCTACAATTAATTGCATCGTTACATTTTGGAATATCCTTGTTTTATGCCTGGACTCACGGTGCGGTGTCAAGTTAGCACTACATACCCCCTTTTTTTTAAAAAATCAAAGTAAAAAAAAGTGTTTGGAATTTTTTTCTTTCCACAACTAATTTTAAACAAAAAAGCTACAATTAATTGCATCGTTACATTTTGGAATATCCTTGTTTTATGCCTGGACTCATGGTGCGGTGTCAAGTTAGCACTACATATCCCCTTTTTTAAAAAACTAAAAGTAAACAAAATTTTTGGATTTTTTTTCTTTCGACAACTAATTTACAACAAATAATTGTCAACTAATTGCGTACTTAGTTTTAACAAAATCAAAAAGTGTAATGCTAACTTGATATCAACCTAGCACTGCATACCAATTTTTTTTTTAAATCGTCGAGCTACAACTTTTTTTTCCACAACTAATTAACAACAAAAAAGCTACAATTAACTGCATACTCAGTTTTTAAAATTTTTAAAAATGTTGTGCTAACGTGACAGTCGGGTTTTTAATAAACTTTCTTTAAACACATAAACTGAATACACCTCAAACAATTCGTAATTCAACCATTTCTGACATATATTCATGTTAGAGTGTCAAATGGTTTTCGTATGATACTAAAAACTATAAAGAAATAATTTGTTTACTAATTTAAAATGATATACATATATAGATAGCTAGATTAGTCTTAAATAATCAAACCCTAATTTTTACCCTATTTCTATTTCTCATACTATTGTCTTCTTAATGTCGTATTTAATCAACAAACATTTTACGTCAATGTATTTATTTATTTACATTTAAAGCTATTTGCGAGTTGTCTCTTTCTAAATTCTAATTAAAAAAATTAAAATATGTATGTACATAGTAGAGTTTAATTATTTCAATGTATCATCATTTCGAATAGCAATTAAGGTATCAAAACACGAACACTTCAACCGGTGACGACGAGACATTAATACCTACTCGTATTATAAAGTTAACATTCCAAAACCTAATTGTATTTCTCACATTTCCCAGAGCTAGACATGGCACACAAAATATCATTTATAAATTCGAAATGTTTTAAAAAGTCATTAGTGCAACTAAATTATTAAACATATGTATATGTATGAGTTCCAACAATTACAAGTCTCTTAATACATTTTTCAAACTCATAACGTTGCAGATTATTATCTTGCTCAGCAAGCAAATCAAAATCAAATCTACATATCTATAGCCTCTTCCAGACTATAATTTGAATGCAATTAAATTGAAAAATAATAATTCTTTATAATACGGCACTCATAACAAAACAATGTTAATTTCAATACACCTATCCAAATCCAACTTAACGACAAACAAACGCCAACAATAAGACTCCCACGCAAAAAAAAAAAACAACAACAACAGAAATTGGAACCCAAAAAAGATTGTGTTTTATTCCGTGTTAACAAGGGCATTTTTGAAGTTTAAGTGGGTAGATATTTTCAGTGATTTGGGATTTCGAATAATCCTCGCACAAGTAGTCGTACTCGTATATAAAATATAAGTTACTCAAGCGTAAATTTAAGAGGTGGAAATGAATGCATGAATTAATAATGGAGAGATATACAGGTCCTTATAGTAATTTCCGCAACAAATAATCAAAGTAGTGTACTCAAGTTTAAATATTTTTGGAGGCGTATGTGTGAACTGGGCCTTATGGTGGAAATGGAAACAAGTAAACTTCTTGAAAAAAATAAATGTAGTTTAATGGAATTTCGTCAAAAACAAAACTACGATTTTTTACTTAAGTCTTTAATAGTTGGACTTAGAACAGATTAAAAAAACATATGGATTATAAACTATTTCCATTTTGTTTTAACATACAAATTTGATGATTTTTCTGAATGTAGAATTTCTTTTCTTTGCATTTGAATTAAATGAAACATAAGTTACTGGTTTAAAGTAAGAAATTTTTGAAACAGGGCTTTTCAATAAGAGTCTTCATTTTGATAATAAAAAAAAAACGATTAGTTTTAAAGAGATTTCAACTAATATTCATTTTATTGTAAAGAAAGTATGCCATTAACAAAAACGATATCAGCCAAAAGGCCGCGGTTAAAGCACAATATTCGTGAAATTTTACATAACCAATTAACACATTACGGCTGTATTTTCCCGATATTCTCACGAATTTTAAGATCTTCAATTCCAAAGAAAAAAGTCGAAAGGTGTGAAATTACAAGATCTGAGTGGCTAAAGTAATCGCATCATTGAAGAATAACAGATTCAAAATGTTTAATATTTTTTTTTTTTTGAAATTTAAAATAAATTAGTATTATATTTACGTAGTTAAAAGGAATATTATCCTATTTTTAATAATGGCGCGGTTCTATCTATTAGTCAAATGTTGAAAAATTACAGTGTGAGAAGTGAAAGGTGCCCAAAAAGCGATTTATTTAATATTAAACCTCCACTCAATTGTTTATCAGAATTTTAATATATTTTGTGTATATTACTAGGGACTGGCTAAATTGGGCCTTTAACAGTTTTTTTTAAATAAATTTTAGTTAAAATTGCAAAAAGCTGTTCATAAACAAACAATTTTGAAAATTCTGAAAATTTTAATTAAAGCAAATAGGTATGCTGTGAAAAAAAATAAAAATATTCAAAATACTTTTCTTGAGTAGGAGAAATTGTCACTTTTATGATACTTGAAGGATTTGTTAGTTTCTTCTGACAAAAAATCTAAAGTAGGATTGATTCCCGAACTCTAATGTTGCATCATAGATGGTTAAAAAACACTAAGTCATGACACTGATTCAAAAATAATTTCCAATAACTGTAAAAAATTAATTTCAAATCACAGATTTTTTTCGGAAAGGTGCAAAGTTGCCATGTAAGACCTATATTGTGTTTTAATTAAATTAAATTAATAAATTGAATTAAAGAAAATTCTACTCATAGTTTTCTTATGCCCAATTTCTTGACATTCGTCTTAAGCTGCCCTAGTACCAAATCTAGCAAGGCCAGGTACTTTGCCTGATACGTAGTCTTAACAAAAACATAGTACTATTACATTTCTTCACAACTTGAGTACCCGATCTAATTTCACAACCCAGTCCTAGGATGTAATACGCCTAAAAATTGTTTGATTTTGGCACCGAATTGGCATTTTCAATATTATTTTTATATTTATTTAAACAATTGCCAAATTGATTTTTTTATTATAGTTTTAACGCCGCCGCGCCGCCGTAGCCTATCGATTTTGCTGTACCAGAAAATACAAAGATCTAACTAGTACTCGGTACCTATTTGACAGAACCATAGCTAAGTGCTTCTGTGAAGAAATCAATAAGTATACCAATTCCGAGTCGTAGGTTGTTGCTTAGGAACAAGTCTTAAGCACTATTCACATAAGCACGACCAACGACCAACGATTGGACGAATATTCGTCGATTTTGACATTTCTTTCACATGAGAGTTTTTAATTCGTCGCGAATGAAGTTTGACATTCACCACCGAAACCAAAACAAGAATGATTTTTTTAGGTTAAGTACGCGAGATTTTTTTTATTCGTTGCGAGTGTGGATAATGTGGAACGCGAATAAAGTTTGACAGTTCGTATCAACTACAATTTTTTTCGCGACGAATAAATTTGTTTTCTTAAATTTATTAATATATGATATTGAAAAGTAAAAGTATACATCATAAATCTAAACTATATTGCTATCGTTTTGTTAAGAATTTGTGTGGAAATATGTCTTCAAACGTATATAATCTCATTCATTTTGTAATTCATTCGTCGTTCGTTGGTCGCGCTCATGTGAATGCTGCTTTACAAAATACTCGGTTCGAAATTGATAGGACTGGGTTCTAGTACTTGTGTGAAGAAATAAGGACTAGTACTGGTCCTAACGTTTGGACTCTGTGAGAAAATTTAGCAAACCAACAATGCTTAAAAAATTTCGGGTCGAGTATTTTGAGAACGAAAAGGGGCCACATGCTCAAAAAATATATTTAGCGTAAGTCTTATTCTGTTGTGATCTTCGAGACATTAAGACAGTTTAATAGTATTTTTGGTAAGACAATAGTTTTTGTATAAAAGCTCTGTCACATTTTGTAAAAAAAATGTCAATTATATTTTTGTAAAAATGATACTAAATATTATAAAATATATGTTTTATAAGCTATAGTTAAAGTTATAATAATTGAAAGGTTAATTTATTTTTTGTACTCAAGACATTTGAATAGAAAATCAATTTTTACCAATTTTAGTAGTTTCTTGAAAATTTTAATTTTTTTCGTATAAAATTGTAGATTGGATTTTTCTGATATTAATTAATAAAAGCTTACAATAATATATTTCACATAATAAAATTAGCTCAATGTCAATATCTTATTTTGTTTACAAGATACAAGACACAAGACGAATATTAATTGTTAAAAATTTGATTTGGGTTTTTCTGAACATTTTATTAAATGTTATATTACAACAAGGTTAAATTATGTAAATTAAAACATTTTTTAATTTTATACCATTCATTGTTTTCAAGATATTAGAGTTCAATTTTTACAATTTTTAAGTTTAGTTTGTATGTTTAATGTAAACTGTTAATTTAATATACAAATGCCAAATATATCCAAATTAGTAAATATTAAAAATATTTTTTTTATAATGCAAACATTTTCGAAGTAAATATTTTTCCTTTTTCTCTAGATATTAGAGTAAAAAAAAAAAACAATTTTTTACAAATTGTAGTAGTTACTTTGTAGTTTTCTATTTTTCTCTTTTATGATTGAAGAATTTGTTGCTAAATTGCAATAAACGAAGAAATAATAAATTTGATTTTTAAAAGATCTTTACAAATGGTCACAATAAAATGTGTTGTTTCATGATGTAAATTTAATCAATTGAATCCAATTTTACCACTTTTAAATATTATTTTTACAGCTTCATATTTTCGTTAAAAGTTTTTCGACTGATATTTTTCGACTAATTTGACTGAAATGTCTTGAAAATGAAAAAATTACTATAGGTAAATTTGTTTAACGTCTAGAATGTTTCAACAAAAAAAACAACTTATCCTTATTCAATTATTGATTTCAAAATTTCATTTATTAAAAGTTGAATAAGTGTGATTTTTTTACTATTTTTCAACTTGCTGGAAAATCCAAATTTGAACAACTCCTAAGTTGGTTTAAACTCGAAATTGTATCGGAAAGTCAAATAAATGTCAGTCTCACCTTTGGTATAACATTTTTGAATACGGCTACTCTTTATTAACTTCCCAAAGGAAGTTATTGTAATGGGTCCGATTTGTCAAATTGAAAATTTTGACATTTCTCGACGTTTCAAGGTCCCTAAAGTCGAAATAAAAGATTAAGATGTCTGTGCGTACGTCCGTACGTTCATAGCTCAAGAACCAGAAGAGATATCGACTTCAAATAAATTTTGTTATACAGATAATAAGGCAGAAAGATGCAGAAAGGGCTCTCAAGAAAATTGCGTGGATGTTTTTTTTACCATAGCAGTTTAGGTTTGGTTAAACCTAAATATCTCATGAACCAATGACGCTAGAGTCTTGAATTAAATTTTATATTATATATTGTAACGTGATACAAAACAATTATATTTTTGGAAAAAAATCCAATTCACTGTTTTTTTTTTTATAAATCAAAAAAACTAAAAAAAAATTGTCACTTGAAAATTTTACGACTAAAATATGATTTCCTCTCCAAAACTATTTTGTGCAACGAAGAATAATGTTTTTGACGTCTGGTAAAATTTTGAGAAAAGTCAAATGGACAGTTTTGTTATAAAAAATAAAATCAAAAAAAAAAACATTACTCATAGTTGGTAAAAATTGAATTTCGACTCAAATATCTTTTCAAAAACTTGAGATTAAGGCTTCAAATTTTTTCATCTTATAAGAAATATTGTTTTCAACATAAGGAAAAATTTTGAAAAAAATCGAATTGACAGCTTTTGTACCAAAAATTTAAACCTAAAAAAAATTATCAAAAGTTGGTAAAAACTGATTTTCGACTCAAATATCTTTTCAAAAATTTAAGATAATGGCTTCTAACTAATTTTAACTTATAAGAAATATTGTTTTCAACATTCGATAAAATTTTGAGAAAAATCGAATTGACATTTTTTTACAAAAAATAAAAACCTAAAAAAACAATACTAAAACTTGGTAAAAATTTACTTTCGACTCAAATAGCTTTTCAAAAATTACAAATATTGGCTTCAAACTTATTTTATTTCGCAGAAAATATTGTTTTCGATATTCAGTAGTTTTTTCTCATAAAAATCCAACAGTCCGTTTTTTCATAAAAAATAAAATCTACCAAAAATAGTACGCAAATTTGGTAAAAATTGATACATACAGACAAACTTTTAAGCAAGACAAATCGATAGACAGGATGGAAAGTTATCAGTGTGGGTCGCATCTCAGCGTCTTTTTAATTTAGATTCTGATTGATACGTTTTAAGAATTTGAAAAATAATGTATTTTCTTAAAAACGAGTGAAACAAAAATGGACAAATCGAATGTAATTGGCCATAATTTTGCGATCTTAACAAAAAATAACAATTAAATAGAGCTACATCCATTCATTGTAATTAATTCGCATTGTATAGTACCTTCTCTTGTCTAATGGCAACGAGTCTTTTATTAATTCCAGTATAACTATCGTCCTCTTCGAGATACAAAGTCGCGGTCATCCCATTTGGTAAGAT
The DNA here is from genome assembly GCA_920104205.1 of Eupeodes latifasciatus. Taxonomy (NCBI): domain Eukaryota; kingdom Metazoa; phylum Arthropoda; class Insecta; order Diptera; family Syrphidae; genus Eupeodes; species Eupeodes latifasciatus. The sequence goes on from OV049925.1 coordinate 20,325,311, forward strand.
CAACACTTTAAACCATATTGTATTGTCGTCTTTCGAGATGCTTATTTTCTTCATCGGCGCTGTTCACAAATGTTGCCCGACCTACCAAATTTGTATTTTGCAATAATTTATATGTAATATTTTTGACAACCGTTGTCAACAGCAAGCAGACAACATCTACATTCAATAAACAAGAATCCTGCGAAATCCCAAGTTTGATCCATTAACTTCTACTATATTTTGAGCAGTTGAGAAAAACTAAAGTTGATTAACTCTAGAGTTTAAAATCAAAAGTGGAAATTGTGAAATTTAAGTGAGTAGAAATAAAAGTTGGAGATTAAAATTCTCAAGATAAATTAAAGTTTTAGTGAACGAAATTGCCTTAAAGTTATCAAGATTCAATAGAAGCTAAAACATAATAATCTTTTTTTTAGCAAGAAACTGAGCTATTGGAATGAACGGCTTAAACCTTCTTCAAGTGACTTTTAATCGAACTTATTGAACTTCTTATAAACTATGTATTTTGTACAGTGTATAATAGATAGATGACCTTTTTGTAAGATCTTAAACTTTCATTCCTGTAAGGTATCCATAATTTGTAAGCCCAATTTTGATTTTATACCTGAAGGGCAACTAAACGAAGCCATAATAATTCATCGTTAGATATAAGCACCAAGTTCCTAAGTCTTTTAAAGGTATCTTCATATTTTAACAAGTAGGTACGTATGTACCTAGATGGGTCTAGTCATAATTGTATCTTAAGTCTTTAAATAATCTTTGAATTTTATTGACGACACATTCCTTTTCCTTATAGCTATACCTATGTAGGTACTAACTACGAGTATGTACCAACTTTGAAAGAAACCATAAAATATAAAATATTCCAAGGCGACTTTACAAAGCAATGGCTAATAATTTTTGCCATTTGAACAAGATCTAATAATTTAAATGCAATTTCATCGTTGCACAGAGAATACATAAATCGCATTGCAATTTTCTCAGAACTAACGAGACTAGACATTTTCTTTTGTTGTGCCAAAATGTCTTCGCTTAGCACCAATCGGTACATTGGCAGATGTCTTGAAAAAAGATGTATGTATTTGAAAAAAAAAAACTACTTAAAGAACCCTCTGGGTAATAAAAACCGCGGCACCAAATCCATATAATACTTTCCCAGACACAACGACGTCATCGTCCTTAATACATTACTCACAGGACAACGTATATGAACGAGGACAAGATTCCGAAAGTGAAAACAAAGAACAAAAGTTCACAAAATAAGAAGAAAAAAAAAATCAAGAAAACGAAAACGAGAACAAGAATAAGGAACAACAAAAAATACGCACAGGTAAAAGATGTCCTTTCTTGAAAGAAAAATCATTCTTCCTTTGTTGGCTGTAGCCAGCGGCAGCGTGCAGTAAATCCAAATCAAGGATATACGAAAACGACATTACGTATACATTATGTAGTTTTGCAAAAAGGGATAAAACAAACCTATACCTACTTTTATAGAGTTCCAGTTTAGCTTTAAAATTAGTTCGACCCTAAGATATAGAATTTATACTACGATGTGTGCCAGACCAGACATTTATATCCTCGTGCGGACGTTCGAACATCTTACATTGTGGCATTGTGCACCTTTTAAAACTCTTGCCCTAAGACATATCCTAGGTAGGTAAGGTACCTATTCCTTCCTTAATGTAAAAAAATAAAAAAATAAAATATAAGGGATTCTATACACAAACTTTAAGATTATCCCAGATGGACAAAAGGACCAGGTCCTGTGTAGATGTGGCAGTCAGCAGGCAGTAGTGGCAGTTGTAGAAGGAAGGATATCCTAAGTCAATGTTTTCTGTGAACAGTTTTTGTTTTATTTCATTTCATTTCTCTTTTATTATTTTGTTGGTAGACAGGAATTCCCAGTGCTGCGTGGCTGGTGGTTGACATGATGCCATTGTGTCCTTATATATAAAAATACCTGGACATAAGAATATCCTTACATCTACCTCTTGAGCTTCTTTATAGTTTCGCTATACCTAAATACATATACTCCTTACCACTCCTTACCAATGGGCTATGGTTTCTTTAAGGATAAAAAGAGCTATTAAAAAAAAAAAGAAAAGTATAGATGTAGGTATTCAAGAAACCGTATCTAGGTATCCTATGAGATTTGTTTCATTCTATTGTTTGGACATATCTTAGAATTGTACTGAAGCAGAAGCAGAAAAGTGGACATTTAAGGACACGCTTGCTATTGCTCTATACATAGGTTCAAGATTTTGTTTAAATCACATTGACCCAGGATCCTTTTGTAATAAATTGCGCGTTGCCATGCGGACACAAAGGTGCGTTAAAATAATATCACAATGTCATACCTTTGAATGGGTTGTTACATTTTGTGACAGTAAGATAAAAAGATGGGTTGGATTGGATTCCAGGTGGCTCATGATGATGATGATGATGATGATGGGTATGGCGGAATTACGCCCCAAGATAGAAGCAGATGTGAGCTTGAGGAAAAGTCTTTGCCATAAAGGTATACCTATATACCTAGTGACAGTCATCATTCTGCTCGTAGATAGGCAATGCCAAGATATGTAATTAAGTTCTTGGATGGAATTGTAATTGAAATTGAAAAGATGTGTGTTGTGACACACAAGTTACGTGTAGGTATCAGGTAGCTTCATAGCTGAAGGGTGTTGTTTTTGTGTGTTATTGCGTAGTGCAGTTGCTTCCGGAATGACAATACTTGAAAGCTTTATTTACTATCTGATTTTCCTTTACACCTTTTGAATATCAGATTTCATAAAAAGTGAATTATAATATAATATAAATTATAGTGTAGGAACATGATGTTGCAGCGTATTATAAAGGTGTATTAAATACACCTATACACGATATACAATAACATGCGATCCGATTACCTAGATTAGATTTTGTGTAGGCTAAGTATAACTCCATCAGATAAGAAGTATAAAATACATTTAAAGTAATTAGGTTAAATTAATTGGATGATTTTTGTTATGTGAATGAGTATCATCACTAAATACGAAGTACATAAAAGGTCCCAAGAAACAGAGACAAGAAAGAAATGTTATATTTCAGAAGGAAAATTAGTAAGAACCTTAGAAATACCACAAGAGATCTAAGGATTATCATTTTACAGACGCATTTGGATCCTAGAATAGAGACTCTAAACAAAGATGTTTTATAAAATCAATTAGATTTCGGCACTTTAAGAATTTGACCTTTATTAAAGTTTTAGACGAATTAAAGATTACTGATGCATCATTGGTTTAAAAGGGAACAAATTTAGGGGTTGAAAACATCACAAAGAACTCTATTTTAAAGATATCTTCTTTAATGGGGAGCAGACTCCTTTTTTCGTGATGAAATGCTTTTTCTAATCATTCAAATAAAAACTGAATAGAATAAAACAAAATATTTTTAAGATTCTCTGTGTACATTCCAAATTCAAATATCCTTCTTTTTTAAACTTAAACTTTTTAAAATCATGTTTTCCCTCTTTTTGAAAATTTGTCCTGCATTAGTAAACTGACGATATCCTCCTTTTTTTTGGTTATATTGAGATAATTTTGTTTTGCAAAACTATGTTATAAACGCACACATATAATTTTGACATATGTATATGTAGATAGTCACGCATAGATATGTATACAAATTTCTTAATTTCGTTAAATTCTTCAAAAACTAGTTTACCAAACATTTTTGTAACATTTTTGTTTTTGAATTTTTTTATTATACTTTTATTTACTTATTTGGAGCACGTTAGATGAAAGACTGCTTCAGAAAAAACTACTCTTACAATTGAATTTCAACATCACATACAAATGACTTACATAGCAAAAATTTCAATGAAAAATAACGAACAAAACTAAAATATGTAAAATATTATTACAATCAAATTTCAACAAACGAATCTAAAATCATAAAACAAAATGTAATGAATGTTTATGTTTTTGTTTTGCACCAATTTTATTTAAATACAAACATACAAAAATTTGAAAAATTGAAATTTAGTTCGAAAATAATTTGGAAAGATTTTTGCCAACCAACCTTAAGGCATCATTCACATGAGCGCGACCAACGAACGACGAATGAATTACAAAATGTGAGTTTATATACGTTTAAAGACATATTTCCACACAAATTCTTAACAAAAAAATAGCAATATAGTTTCTATTTGATTTATGATGCATACTTTTACTTTTCAATATCATATATTAATAAATTTAAGAAAACAAATTTATTCGTCGCGAAAAAAAATTATAGTTGATACGAACTGTCAAACTTTATTCGCGTTCCACATTATCCACACTCGCAACGAATAAAAAACATCGCGCGTACTTAACCTAAAAAAATCGTTCTTGTTTTGTTTCGGTGGTGAATGTCAAACTTCATTCACGACGAATTAAAAACTCTCATGTGAAAGAAATGTCAAAATCGACGAATATTCGTTCATTCGTTGGTCGTTAAAAAACGGTACTTCTAAATTTATACATTCTTAAAATATAAAATAGTTTTTAAGCTTCTATTTAACTTTGGTTACTCGAAACTTTGTCAAATATACACCAACATTAACTTTTTAATTTATTTTTTTATTTTGAAATTTATTATTAAAAAAAAATTGTATTTGACCTCAAACTTTTGGCATGGAGTGTATACATCGACGACGCAAAACCAATTAATTACAACAAATCTTATAAGAAATTTTTGAATCTACCAAGAAAATAGAAACAAAATTGAAACGGAATCGGTTATTTTTGTTTGGTTCGTGTATAAGCTAAATAACAAATATGCATTTCATTAGTAAATTGTTGATCGGAATATAAATATTAATCATTTGATTTTCAAGATAAAATTTTTCTCCATGGTTTTTATTTTTTCCAACTTTTTAACTTCTGAATATTTAAAACTTCTTATATCAAAAGATCGCTTTCTTTCACTTGAGATCCAAAAAGAAAAAAAATTGAAAACCCGTGTTTTGTTGGAAAATCTATCCATAACAAAAACAATGTCCATAGTATGAATAACACCGATAAAAGTTGGAGTAGAATCTTACTATGGATGGGTTTTTGACATTTATACGAGTCTCGAATGGATCTTATGTGATTTCTTTCTCAAATGGGTGTGTTTGTTGAGTAGTTGTGCATTTGGAATCATATGTGTTTTCCATTGGGGAACAAATCAATTTATTACTGTTGATATTATTTAGTTTTGTTAGTGAAAATGGACTAACTGGGCTTATTTTACAAGAGAAAACAATAGAAAACATAATTAAGTTTTACTATGTTTCCATCAAAGGTTTATCTCAGTTTAGATTAAATAAATCTTTTTGGTGTTTCCACCGCACAAGAAGATTTAAAACTGATTAAGTTTGACAGCACTTTCTAAAATGCAAATGGTGTTTCGATGTTTCTTATGAAGTGCAAGTGAGATAGTTTGATTCGTGTTAAACAATGAAAAACTGAATAGTTCAGCACCATATAGGAATATGCTACCTACTCCATGTGCAATTTTTTTTAATTTGATTAAAACAAAACTATATTTTTTGTACACAAACGTGCAAATAAACAAACCATTACGCATTATCTGTAAAACCAACTCCTCCACACAGGTTTTTCTTCTCAAATTTTGACTCGACTCCGATCTCCGACGGGAATCGAGTCAAATTAAGCTCGTTTCAACAAGAATTAAGGCGATCTTCAAGCTCGCTTCAACACCACATGTTAATGTAGTAGTCTACGAATAAACCCCCTCCTTGAAGCAATTGTTAAATGAACTTTTTTTTATAGAATCTCAATTTCCAGATATTTCCTTACCATTTCTTCTTGATAATTGTCCATTTTATTAGTTTTAGTTAGTTTTTTTTGCTAAGTTAATTTTAACATTTGATTTTCACAAAACTTTCTTCTATTTGTGTGTTTTTTTTTATTATTATTCTGACAGATCTTCTTTCAGTTGTACTAATTTTTAAATACAAAAATCTGGCTACTGCGGATCGTTTTGTTGGCAATTTCTCACTGTACTATACATGGAATACCAAAAAAACGCACTTAAAGTTGGTCAAAATTGAGATTTTCAAAATTTTATTTTGTACAAATTTTCTATTTAAAAAACTAAAGAGTCTGAGATGCAACCCATATTGATACTCGTAATTTCCCATATAACATTTAACAAAATATTTGTAACAATGTTTTGTGTGAGTTGCAAGATTTGAAGTCAATATTTTTCTATGTTATCCTAATACTTGAGTCTAAAACTATTTCTTAGCAGTTTTTTGATATTTTTGAAGGTTTTCGTGTTTTGTTAAGAAAGTTGTGAGTTGAATGAAGATTACTAAAAATTTTAAAATGAAACAGTTTGATTTTAAAATCTGTTTTTATTAACGAGATCTTTAGTCTAATTTTTGAGGCAAAAATCATTTTTTACCATGTTTGAGAGTCCTTTCTGCATTTTTGTGTGTTATTATCTGTTACAAAATTTATTTGAAGTCGATGTCTCTACTGGTTCTTAAGATATGGACGGCAAAAAAAGCTTCCTGAACGTACGGACGTACGAACGTACAGACATCTCTCTAAATATCTTTTATTAAGACTCTAGGGAGCTTGAAACGTCGAGAAATGTCAGAATTTTCAATTCGACAAATCGGACCGATTAAATAATAGATGCTAAATTCTATTATGGGAAGTTAAAAAGTTAAAAGCGGGTTGAAATTGTGGATTTCAAAGTTTGGTTTCGTAAAAATTTCCTATGTTTTTAAAATAAAAACGAGCGTGCTCCAAATCCTGTTTTCCCAAAATTCCGCCGTTCTTTCAAACTGTTAACAGATGCTTAATTCTATAGATCAAAAGTCTGTAAAAATGTTCTCGGTCTAAGATTTTCCAGATCATGGTTTCCTGAATTTTTTAAAGTAATTTTTAAACTAAAATATCGGTTAGCAGGCATAGAGTTATCCGATAAGAGGTGATATTTAGAATAGTGTGCCATTCTCATCCAAACCAAGCATTACAAAAAATGTTATTATCCGGGAAAGTGTGATTTGGTCGCAGATCTCTTGTAATTTGACACCTCTGGTCTTTTTGTTTTATGATTTGTGAAAGATAAACATTATTCCAATTTTACACCCTTTGAGACATACAAGATTGAATTCAAGAAGTAATCGAGGACATACAGCTGCAAAAGAGTATGGTGTTGTAACCTTAGCCGTGGCAGCCATTAATATATTATGATATGATTTCGTTTTCCATTGTTAATAACGTGTGTTACTTTCTTTTTACAATGAAATGAACATCTATGTATATATTTCCTTAAACAAATCGTTTCTTTTTTATCGCAAAATAAATCCTGTTATTGGAAAACAGAACTTGCCTCTATTAACACCTAACAATGTGCAATTTCCAGTCACGATCGTCCTATTTTGTTGGTTTCAAAAAAATATTTCAAAATAAATAACTTTGAAATTGAGATAAATAACACACATCTTAACTATATAAGTTTTCGAAAAGTCAATTAAAATAACATTTAAGGTTCAAGCACGTATTCTTATTTTAATAATAATGTGAAGGGTATAGATATTATACTCTTTACGTTTTAAATTTTATTATAAATTTAACGTTTATTTTTAGAATGTTAATATCTATTTTCATTAAATCTCTACAAGTTAAATATTTCCTTTTTTGGTGACCTTTTGTTTATTAAATATTATCCAAAAAAGCCTTGGGGGCTTTTAGCTTTTATTTTAGGTCAATTTTGTTTCTTTTATAAATTTGTTCAAGTGACCTTTATCCCACAAAAGGATCATATTGTTGTCTATTTTATAATTTATTTAAGTGGTTTGGAAGCTTAAAGCTATACACGTTATTTGAATATCTCTTTAAAAGGTTCAATTATCTTTGTTTATGTCCTTAATATTTCAACCGCATAAGAATTGATTTAAACGAATCAATCACATAACCAAAAATCTTGTTTTCAAAATTTAGTCCATACTTAGCTATTTTATATTTTTTGTATAATTTTGTTCAAGAATAAATATACTGTCGAATTGTATATAGTAAATCCTTATTTATCAAAAGCGACGTAATAGAATTAAATGGAATAAGGATGCATCTGGAAATAAATCATCCACATGACAACACCATATTCACCAACCAAACCAATGTGTGCTCCTACTTATACATATTTAAAATTCAATGACAAAAGAACTATAAGAATTTCTAAAGTTGTGCTCTGAAGAAAAACAAAAAAAATCCATTCACAAGGATCTTTGAGATATGTTGGCAGTAAATCAGTAAAAGGAAAATACGAAGCCAAGCTCCTTCTAAAAGTACAAGAACCAAAACCCCCTGCATACCGAACTTAAAATACTCACAATAGATAGGTAATATCTTGCTAGTTACTTCGAGTATGGGGGAGTTTCAAGAATTGCATTCTTCTTTTGGTTAACAATACTTCCACTATTTTCTCGGATGTCAATAGAATTCTTGGTAGGTATTAACGTATCTGCAAAATTTAAGTTTTTCTTCCTTTATCTTGAATATATTTTTTTGTGAATTTTTATTTTTATTTTGGATTAACCCTCAGTGGTGTTAAATTAAAAAAAAAAATAACACTGGAGGATTTGACTAATAATTTTGAAGCTAAAGCGAAATTTTGAGTGGATTTTGGGGGTCATTTTTCAAATGCAATCACTTTAAATTGATAGCAAATAGTGATGTTTTTCACCAAATGAGTCGCTGATGATGGCTGCGGAAAGTAAACAATTTACAGTGGAGTAAAAAATATGACACCTTAATAAAGGGTGTCCCAAAATTAACGCAAGATTTGAATTAAATAGAAAACGCCGTTTTTAGTCTTTTGATAGTTATATTTTTATTGACTCATAAAGTACACAGGATAGGGTTATGTATGGAATAACACATCGGACAAATGGCCTCCACGCTTTGCATGCACATGCGCACTCTTTTGTTGAAATTTTCCATGACCATTCTGCATAAATGTGGCTGAATTTCGTTGATGCAGCGTTGAATCTCCTCCTTTAATGCACGGGTGTTTGTGGGCTTGTTGACATAGAATTGTGATTTCAAATAACCCCATAAAAAGAAGTCTAATGGTGTTAAATCACACGATCTAGGAGGCCAATTTTGATCACCGAAACGAGAGAGTACACGACCTGGAAATGTCTCATGCAGTAATTGAATTGTTTCACGGGCTGTATGACATGTGGCACCGTCTTGTTGAAACCACATATTGGACACATCAATATCATCCAATTTTGGCAGAAAGAACTGTGTAATCATGTCGCAATATCGAGCACCAGTAACAGTCACTGCTTGACCAGCATCATTTTCAAAAAAATATGGCCCAATTATGCCTCCAGCCCAAAATCCACACCATACAGTCACGCGTTGTGGATGCATTTGTTTTTCGACAATCACATGTGGGTTCTCCGAACCCCAAATGCGGCAATTTTGGCGATTGACAAAGCCATCAAGATGAAAATGTGCTTCATCGCTTAGGATGATTTTGCTCGAAAAATCAGGGTCCATTTGTTGATGTTCAATAATCCATTCAACGAACTCTCTTCTCTGTCCATGGTCATTAGGCTTCAATTGTTGTGTTAATTGAATTGTGTAAGCATGAAGACACAGATCTTTGGTGAGTATACGCTGTAGAGAGGTTCTTGAAATTTGCAAATCTTGTCCACGACGAATTGAGGTTCCTGGATTGTCAGCAACACTCTCACGCACTGCTTTGACATTCACATTTGAACGGCTTGTTTTTGGACGACCAGTGTGTTTGGCGTCTCCAACGGATCCAGTCTCCATGAATTTTTCAATTAATCTCTTCACAGTTGACGAAGTTAAAACACTATTCCGACCATATTTTGTATGAAATTTTCGAACTGCAGCCGCCAAGCTTTCACTATTTTTGAAATATTCTTTAATAATGAAGACACGTTGTTATATCGTGTATAACGCTGTTAGCTGTCAAATTGCTTTTTTTTCAGGGTTGCCAACACTTCACTGCACAAATGGCGGCAGATTCAAATCTTGCGTTAATTTTGGGACACCCTTTATTTGCTTTGTTTTTACTTTTTGCTTTTTTCAGTTAATTTAGTAAATTTTAATATAAAAAAGTGTTTTAAAATAAATTCACCTCCTTATTTTTTGTATTAAGGCTGCGATAACTACACATTGGTCACCTTAAAATTTTGCAAACGATATTTTTTGTAAGCGGAATTATGATTTAAGAAACTTCAAAAGAATATGCAATCGAAAAATTGAGGTTAAGTGTTTTTTTTTATGTTTCAGATCTTGTCTTAAAAAAAAACTCAATACAAGCCATGTTTAGCCATGCGAGTTATTCATCAATGCCATGATTAATGAGGTGTTAATGTTAAGAAATGTAAATTTATTGGAAACTACGAGTATTGGGGCTATTTTCATGGGAGTTTACACTTTTAGTATTTAATAAATCAGGCGCATTAATTACACTTGTTAAAAGTTGATTAATAAAGACAATTGCATTATTAACCCTCTTTTACGATAAGGGCTGCAATTGAAAAAGTTTTATTCGATGTTCATAAGGAGGGAGGTTTTAAGGATCAGATTCTATCCTATTGTTGTGTGCGTTTCGTAAAAAGGAGCTATTACCTGGGGTGCGTACCTCAAGTTGGGTGCAGACCAAATTGTTTTATAAAGCGCGAGTAACATAGGGGTCCTGAAATTCTTCACACCAACTTTTAACAAATCCTATCCTAACATAGATTTGGCTTTACTAACGATTGAATTAATATGATCCGTGAAATCGAGATTAGAATTAAAAAGGAATCCAAGATTTTTAAAATTATGAACGCGATGTTTAGAGTTGTGCAATACTTCATAATCAATAAAACTAGAAGTACGTTTTTTAGAGAAAGTTATTGCCTGATATTTAATTGGGTTAAGGTTTAGCCCATTCTTTTTGCACCAAATAAGAAAACTACTGTTGATATCCTTTTGGATTTTGTAATAGATTTTATGCTTTTGAAGATTTTCATATAATCCGAAGAGATTAAAATGTATCTTACACAAAGGGGTAGGGTAAAGGTGTCAACAGTGGATCAATTTTTACATCTTGGGCTGTTAAGCTCGCATTTATAATAGTAGCCATGACATTTTTTTTTCACAGCATTTTCAATATCTTTTCTTCAATTTAAGCAAAAAATTTCAAAACTTTATGCTTTCGATAAAATAAAAAAAAATGTTTTTAACTTACCTTACCACATGATTCACTGTGTACTTTGGGTGTACACAGTGAATCAGTGACTGGTACACAGTGAATCAGGGATGTTAGAACAGTCTTTTAAGAAAAAACAATGTTTTTTAGTTTTATAATTATTTTTATATTTATCAGTCATATTTGATTTTATGATAAAAAACTAAACAAAAATATAAACTCTTCATTTATAACAAAAAAATAATTAAAATAAAACTCTTCATGTATAAAAAAAATCACAAGCTGAAAATAAATAAAAATAGTTTAAAAAAAATAAGGAAAGAAAAGTAATCCATTTGATTAAAATGTATAGCGTTCTAGCGAACATCCATGTTTGAAAAGTTGAAATTGAATGAAAAATTTGAATTTCTTAGTGAATCAGTGATTCACTGTGTACCTTTTTCAAATGATTCACTGTGTACCATGTTGTTATTTTAACAAAAACACATTGAAATCATATTAAATATTTCGAACAAGTAAACAAGTTGATACAAATTATTAAGTCAATATAACCACAAATACAAATATATGACTCAAATGGAGTTACGATGCACAGCTATTAAATGAGAAGAAAAACAAATAGAAAACAAAAAATTACTTACCAATGCAGAAAACACAAAAACACGAAAACCAACCGACTCCGATCAAAGGGATCACGCAGACTGATGGTTTGAAGGGATGAAATGAACAAAGACGATCTTTTCTCTTTTTCAAATTTATTATAAAATAAAAAAATACATCGTGAGACCTAATGATTCACTGTGTACCCTGATTCACTGTTGACACCTTTACCCTACATTATTGATAGCTAAGATAAATATTAGAGGACCTAAATGGCTACCCTGGGGAACTCCTAATTTGGCAATAAAAGAATTACAGAAGAACTTCTGAATTTAACTTGATAAGACCTATTTTGAAGATAAGATGAAATTCATATGATAAAATGAGTAGGAAACCTCATATCATGGGAAAGTTGGTCAAAAGCTTTTTAAAATCAGTGTAAATATAGTCGAGCTCTTGACCGAGTTATAGGGTAATTGAGCAATTAAGAAAAAATGCAAGTAGATAAGTAATTATGGAACGTTTTTATATAAAACCATATTGTTCATTACATACAATACTCTTGCAGTTAACATTGAAAATATCACGAACAACTTGTTCAAAAAAATCATGAAATACAGCACAGTTTAGAGATTGGTCTGTAATTACTAATATCAGAATTGTTACACTTTTTATAGACTAGTGTAATAAATGCCTTTTTCGATATGGTTGGGAATTTACCTGAGCTTAGAGATAGTGCAAATATTCGAAGATGGGGAAATGGCATTACTGAATTCAATTTTTTTAACACAATTGGAGGAATTTCACCAGAGGAATGATCATACTTTTAAGTTATGCCAAATAATGCAAGATTTTGTCTATTATAAGTTTAATGACGTCGCGATCTTTCCTGAAAATTAAGAACTCTTGATCAAAAAGTTCGATTTCTAGTTCAAGTATGTTTCAGTAAAAGCGAATAGATCGTATTTATAATGCCTGAAAATTATTAAAAATCTTAATTGTTTTGCTACGAAGCCTTCTTGGTCTTGGGTTCGATCCCTGCCTATGCCACCTAAAGTTTTTTCGCAGGTACTGCCTCTTGCGAGGAAGTGACAAATTCTCCAAGAGTAATTCTTGTCATGAAAAAGTGCTTTCTCAAATTAGCCGTTCGGATTCGGCATATAAACTGTAGGTCCCCTCCATCCCTGCAATTACTCGCACACAGAAATGTTTGAGAGTGGTAAGTCACTAGAACCTAGTTCTCAACGGACTGTTGCACCACCCAATTTATTTATTTTAAAATTGGATATGGTATTTAAGTCAAGGAGATGTTGCAATAAGCCATCAGCTACAATTTCTCGTAGTAACCGAGAATGAATATGGATTTGGGTTTGGGTACTGATTCTAAAGGTAAGTTTTTTCTAAATGATATCAACAATATTTTGTACAAGATGAAATAAGTTTTAAGACAAAATCCTTCCTTATTCTTAAAATACTTGAGTCGAAATTTATTTTCTTATCAATTTTTGTAGGTTTTAATTTTTTGCAAGAAAATTTTCAATTCTATTTTGCAAATATTTCTTGCACTTAGATTTAGGGATGTTGAAACGTTTAAAATGTTAAAATTTTCAATCGTACAAATCGAACCGTTTACAATTTGAAGTTAAAAATTTGTATCAAAGGGTGTAATAGCTTATATTTCATTTTTTTTACTTAGCGTTACAGTAGCTGTATTTTATAAGTATGCGTTTCAGACCATTTGTGATGGTATTTCCAAAATGTAACCTCTCACTGACTTGATGTATCTATCACTAGATGCTTGTGATCAAAATACAACAAATCAACTTACGTTCGGTATTTTGCCAAAATAAACAAAAACTTGTATTACAAAAAATGAAAACCATTTAAGGATTATATATTTTTGCTGCTTGAGGATAAATCAAATTCAATATAAAATATATTCTCGTTCAATGAAATTGGATTTAAATTGTTTTCATTTTGATGGCTATTTTCTTCTTTTTTTAACGAAATACAAAATACTTCCATAAAAAGTGTGATGTCAAATGTGTGTCATAAATTTGATGGTGACATTTTTAAAGTAGAGACACACATTTGTGTGCATGCGAGTATATTTGAAAAGCTATGTTAAAAGCAGTTAAATAATTTATTTTTCATGTAACTACTTCTGCATAATAAAAATATAAGTACAAGTACATATTTCCAAGCTTATTCGAGCAAACATCATAGAAGCCAAGTAATAGTTACAATTTCATCGTAAATGGTATTGGAAATCAATAAATAAAACAGTTTTTTTTTTCCCTCCAATAACATATAATGCATGAAAATAATTCAACCCTTAAGTCTTGACCATGCCCTACTTTTAAAATAGTGCCTATTAAACTTAGGGCAGTTATTGATCATGAACAAAGCAATAAGTCTAAATGACTTTCGAAACATAACAAATTAAGAACAAAACTTGTATGAATGAACAAATTTGTAGTATGGGAAATAAGCTTCCTTCGAAAATAATCAGAAGTCAATTGTAATAAGTTGTGAATGTGTATAAAACTTGAAAAAAGAAAACATTAATTAAAGAGTTTTTAAGATTACATTTTTATTTATGTACGTATTTTCACCTTTTTCTATTTTGTATCCACCACCCTTATACTATCTCAGTTATTTGTATTGTTCGTTGATATGCAACCACCTTAGCTTTCAAGTTGTCCCTAAAAATACCTATAACCATACATTAGGAACAGAAAAATAAAAAAATAAATAAAACAGTTTGTTCGACAAAAACCTATCTATTAAGTTTATTTAAACGATTTCAAAACCTTAAACAAAACATCCTTAAAGAAAAAAAGTATAGCCATAAATTAATGTATATCTTAATAAAGTGTACGACTGGATAACACGAACTTGTTCCTTTATCCAAAGACTCTGCTTACAAATATAACTTATATTTTAAAACTTAAAAACTTAATAATTTACATTTCAAAAGAGTCTTTCTTCAAAAATTTAAATGTTATTTAATTAATCAAAGAAACCTTGATCGTTGGAGGGGCTTTTCTGTGACTTAATTTTGTAAACTAAACAATTTTCAATTTTAGTTTAAAAACACTTTTTGTATGCAATTTTGTATAACTTATTAATATTCGTTTTACATTAAATTTTCGTTGAAAAATATTGACCCGTTTTTGAGATATTAAATTTTGAAAAACAAATCTTTATATTTTTGTTTTAATTCAAAAAGTAAAATTTGACATTTTTGATCATCATTTTTGAAAATCATTGAAATCGGTTTGTTTAGTTCTTGAGAAAACTCAAAAAACAAAATAACGCTTCTATGGGTAATACAAAAATATTTTGAAAGAACCAAGTTAAGCCAAAAATTAGAGAAATTTTAGTAATAATTTATCGGTTAGGTTTTGAGAAAATTCGAATTTTCGATTTTTGACCAAACAATTTCTATGCTAACTACTGTTATTTTTAGTCTTAAAAAATGGAAAAAGGGCTATTGCGAATCAAGAAGATAGACAGGCAGAAGGCGAGAATCAGGGGATCTACTTTTTTCGACTTTTCTACCATCGTAATGTCTTGTAAGAATAAAATCTCGAGTCAATACTACTACATATTAAATAATAGCCACGTTTTATTATCACCGTGATCTGATCCGGATCATACATACGTTTTAATTAATAAAATAGAACAAAATAAAATAAAAAAAAATACAACAAAATTGAATTGAATTAAAATTAAACAAATTAATATAAATATCAAAAATAAAAACATGATGTTAACACATTTAACAAGATTTAATAAAAATCGAATTCTATTTAAGTATGTGATTAAAAATAATAATAAAATATTGATTTATTAAAACATAAGAGCGAAGAATAAAATAAAAAAAGAGGCTGGGATGCGACCCACACTGATAACTTCCCATCCCGTCTGTCGATTTGGCTTGCTTAAAAGTTTGTAGGTTTTCGTGTTGGGTTAAAAAAGTTGTCAACAATATATTTCATATGAAGAAATAGTTTAGTTTGAAAATCTAGTTTTGTTAAATAGATTTTTAGTCGAAAACAAATTTTTACCAATTTTAGTAGCATTCCTTATATTTTTATAAATTGGATGAATGAAAATAATTTGAGAGATATCAAGAACCGAACACCAATTATTACCAAATTTGCGTACTATTTCTGGTAGATTTTATTTTTTTATGAAAAAACGGACTGTTGGATTTTTATAAGAAAAAACTACTGAATATCGAAAACAATATTTTCTGTTAAATAAAAAAAGTTTGAGGACAATATTTGAAATTTTTGAAAAAGCTTTTTGAGTCGAAAGTAAATTTTTACCAAGTTTTAGTATTGTTTTTTTGTTAGATTTTTATTTTTTGTAAAAAAACTGTCAATTAGATTTTTCTCAAAATTTAACTGACTGTTGACAAAAATATTTTTTGAACGATAAAAGTAGTGTAAAGCCAATATCTCAAAGTTTTGAAAAGATATTTGAGTCGAAAATCAATTTCTACCAATTTTTATTAATTTTTTTGTTTAGGTTTTTATTCTTTGTAAAAAAAACTGTCAATTCGATTTTTCTTAACATTTTTCAGAATGTTGAAAACAATATTTCTTATAAGATAAAGTAAGTTTGAAGCCTTAATTCCAAGTTTTTGAAAAGATATTTGAGTCGAAATTCAATTTTTACTAACCTTGAGTAATGTTTTTTTTTAGGTTTTTATTTTGTTTAAAAAAAAACTGTCAATTCGATTTTTCTCAAAATTTTATCAGATGTCAAAAACATTATTCTTCGTTGCACAAAATTGTTTTGGAGATGAAATCATATTTTAGTCGTACAATTTTTTTTCAGTTTTTTTTTGATTTAAAAAAAAAACATTAATTGGATTTTTTTCCAAGAATATAATTGTTGTGTATCACGTTACAATATATAATATAAAGTTTAATTCAAGTCTCTAGCGTCATTGGTTCATGAGATATTTGGGGTTAACCAAAATTTTCTTTTTTTTTTAAACTGCTATGGTAAAAAAACCGCTCAAGCAATTTTCTTGAGAGCCCTTGCTGCATCTTTCTGCCTTATTATCTGTATAACAAAATTTATTTGAAGTCGATATCTCTTCTGGTTCTTGAGCTATGGACGACGAAAAAAACGTCGCGAACGTACGGACGTACGAACGTACGTACACACACACGGACAAGCATCTTTCTAAAAATCTTTTATTTCGACTCTAGGGACCTTGAAACGTCGCGTGGAGAAATGTCAAAATTTTCAATTCGACAAATCGGACCCATTACAATAACTTCCTATGGGAAGTTGAAAAGAAATCATATGCAATAGAATTAAATTAATAAAATTAAAAAAAAAAAGAATTACACAATATAATTGAATAAAATTAAAGCAAATTAAATAAAAACAAAATCATTTTAAATAAATTTTGAAAAGAAATGGAATTCAATTGTTTACTTATTTAAATAAGGTCGCGCTACAGTCTTAGGCGGACCTTTGCCTCAACCAACATGCTTCTTCAGCCAATTGGTTGAGGTCCTCTCCCACCAGCTGCGTGCGCCACCTAAGTCGCGGTCTTCCTCTACTGCACCGTAGCTCGGGATTGTATTTGAAGACCTTCCGGGCTGACGGGACCAAAAATCACCCGAAGAATTTATCTCTCGAAGCATCCTAAGACGCTCTAATCTTCCTTTGAAAGGGTTCAGGTTCCAGCGCCATAAATGAGAACTGGGATGATGAGTGTCTTATAATAGTTGCCGATCAAAGATGCTTAAGAGTGGACTTTACTACTCAATGGCCTTCTAAGCTCAAAGAAGCAGAGATTTGCAAAAGTTATTCTCCCATTTATTTCAGCGCTGGTGTCGTATTCTGAATTTATTACGATGCCTTTGGATGTGACGTTCTATCCAAGACGCTCAATGTCCTTTTTTGGTGATAACATATTCTTGGTATTGCCCTGATTGACGGCTAAACCCATCTTCTTCGCTTCCGTTACATTGCTCAAAAACGCTCCACTGACATCAAGCTTTGATCTGTGCGTATCCAAGTAATTGGATGGACCTTTGGAAGATTGTGCTTCTAGTGTGAAAGGTTGAGTTTTGCACCATTATTTCTAGAACGATGTTGAAGAAGTTGCATGACAGTACATCGCCTTATTGTCTAAAACCTTTTTTGACATCAAATGCATCGTTGAGAACTTTTACGACCTTGATAGAGCGGAGTGCATTCTCCATCGTTATTCTGGATAAACGGATAAGTTTGACAGGGATGCCAAAATTCGAATTGCTCTATAAAGCTCTTCCCTATAGATGCTGTTATACGCTGATTTAAAATCGATGAAGAAGAGATGGTGGGTATCGATTTGCAGTTCCTGGGTTTTTTTTTTGTTCAAATCTATCATAATGTGAATATTTAGTCAATGGTGGACACAAATACAAACATTTAAAAACCTTAATTAAACCTTAAAGCATCATTCACATGAGCGCGGCCAACGAACGACGAATGAATTACAAAATGTGAGTTTATATACGTTTGAAGACATATTTCCACACAAATTCTTAACAAAACGATAGCAATATAGTTTCTATTTAATTTATGATGCATACTTTTACATTTCAATATCATATATTAATAAATTTAAGAAAACAAATTTATTCGTCGCGAAAAAAATTATGGTTGATACGAACTGTCAAACTTTATTCGCGTTCCACATTATCCACACTCGCAACGAATAAAAAAATCGCGCATACTTAACCTAAAAAAATCGTTCTTGCTTTGGTATCGGTGGTGAATGTCAAACTTCATTCGCGACGAATTAAAAACTCTCATGTGAAAGAAATGACAAAATCGACGAATATTCGTTCATTCGTTGGTCGTTGGTCGTGCTCATGTGAATATTGCTTAATTAAACAATGTGAACAAACTAAAATAAATGAGGCTGAGGAGCGCACTAAAAACTTACCGTTGCTGACCTTAAAAATATTTTTACTTGTAAACAAAATTGTTGTTTAAATAAAGTTAGGCATACATGGTGAACATGTTGGTGTGATTTGTTGGAGTTGGGCTGACAATTATTCGTGTATGGGTATGTTGGCCAACAAATCCACGGTTTATGAAATATTTTATAAACCGTGAACTTGCGGCTTACATGTTGGCTGTGTATGGGCAAGTTTACAACATGTATGGTGAAGCGCTGCCCAACAAATCACACCAACAACGTGTATGCCTGGCTTAACTTAAAAAGGTTGTATTCGAAAATAAATGTTGTAGTACTTTTCTAAGGACATTTATTTTTGTTAAAAAAACAGAGTTTGAAGTCAAAATCTTTTCTGTTATTAAGATATTTTTTTTAGGTTTTTAATTTATGTACCAAATCTTTCAACTTGATTGTTTTTAAAATTTTAACAATAATATTTTGTAAAATAATAAAAAGTATAAATTTAATTTTTGTTCCCAAGATATTTGATTCGAAAATCAATTTACCAAGTTCATGCGTTTTTGTTAATTTTGTATTTTTTGTAAAAATAACAGATGACTCTATTTATCTTAAATTTGTATTAAAAGTCAAAAACATTTTTTTACAAGAAATTATTCAAACAGTTTTGTTCAGTTTCCTAGAATTATTAAATCCAATTCTTTAAAAAAAAATAATAACAATATTAAAATAAAACAAACTTTTAAAAATGAAATAAAATTAAAATCAAATACAAATGTACAGACAAAATTTAAAAAAGAGATTCCTATTTTATTAAAGTTTGTTTAAAATTGTTTCTACGTTACTAAAATATAGTTGCATTATTCAAAAATAAATAAGTGTTTTACCCAAAACAAAATGTATAACCTTTTCTTGCAACACAAACTGTGTCTAAATTCAGAATTTTTGTCTCTTCTTCCGCTGCAATTTTTCAACCCTATGGCAAAAAAAGCTGAAAGTGTCATCAACTATCTCTACCACGTTATAGGCATAAAACATTCAGCTTTTTTTGTTCTCACAGAACACAAACTATATCGAAGCGAGTAGTATAGTTTGTCCACGTCTCCCAAGGCGCTGGCTGTTTTTCAAAAAAAAAGTCGAAAAAAGTATTCCCGCAAAGAAAAGCTTTGTAGATTCCCTTCTTCATCGGCTTCAAGCCTTCATCGTCGTCGTCGTAGTCGGCAGGCTTACAAAAAAAATTGTTTAAACGAAAAGAAAACAAACACAAAAAACAAAGTGAAAGGAAACAACTTTTTGCATTTTTTGGATGCCAAAGAGAACTAGATTTGAAAAAAATTCCAACCTCCTATCCTGGTTCTTTCCTGTTTGTCCTGATCCTGATCCTAGACCAACTACGACGACGACGACTACCGACGACGACGCTGGCTGTTTGTGTTTTATTTTTTCTTCTTGCCTTAAAAAATCGTAGTCCTGCAATCGCCCAGAGGCAAAAAGTGTAAAAGTGTTTTGTGGTGCAAAATTTTTCCATGAGGCAACACCATGCACATGACTTCAATAGTAAAAGTGTTGGATAGCGGTTTTTGGCTTCGACCATTAAAAAAAAAAATAAATCCAAAAAGAATAACTGCTGAGTGATGAGCCATGAGATGAGAACCATTTAATGCACACCAAGCCCACTGTACCTACTACTACGAAAAGGGAGGTCTTGAAATTGCAAGCTGAAGGCTACATCAGAGGAAATTAAGGCCACCAGCGATAGATGCATTCAGTGAAGTTGTAGCCAGTCGTCGTCATCGGCATCGTCATCATCCTTCGTAGTAATCGTCGTGGCCAATGCCGCTGTCAGTCGTGTCGTAGTAGTCGTCGATGGTCTTTGTCAATAATGATTTCAATGACAGGACATCTAAAAAAGGACGAGGTTTTTGTTCTTGCTCTTCGTCTAGTGCATCATCAGACTGTTCATTTCTTTTTTCCAGGGCATTTGAGTTTGTCGTCGAAGTTTTAGTATTATTTGTTTAAGTTTAAACGGCAGAAACAGTTTGAAACTTTCAAGAACAAATGGCCGCTGTCCTTAAGCTGATTTTGACGCTTCTGTTTGTTTTGGCGATTTGCTATCAAACGAACGTCAATTGCTTTGACGACAATTATACCCTGTTCGTTTCACACAAGTTCGCTGTGGAACGGAGCCAGCTTTATCGATTTGTGACGAGGCCTGAATTGGTCGATAGGGTAGGCTATATTTGTTGGTGTTATATGTTTCAGAAGATACCTAAGAGTGTTGGTCAAAATGTTCTCCTCCCTTAAATCGTGTTAAGTGTAAAGTATTAGCTACATCCTTTCCTTCCTTTTCCTTTCCTGACCCAAATAAATATTTTTCATGCTTTAACTCCTCCTAAATCATGTATAATTGAACGTGCTTATTTTTTAAACTTTTTTGGCTTTGGCAAAAAACCCAATTTATCTAAGCCAAAAAGTGATAGAGAAGGAAAAGTTAACCCGCAATAAACTCTTACCATAGCTTTTAAGTGTAACAAAAAAAGGTTATTCACTGTTTCGCTGAGAAACAAAAAAGCTGAAAAAAAGTCTTAAAGGGCCTATTAATTAAAACTTCAAGTTTATATATTTTTCTTTTAAAAAACAACAATAACAACAAATGTAAAAGAAATTCCATCATCCACAAAAGTATTAGTCCTAAAAAGTTGTTTGTACTTTGTCTCTTTCTCTTCTTCTGTTTAATTGTCCCAGCCCTTCTTGGGTTCTCCCTGTTCCTCACACTTCTTCGACTTCTTCGTCGTTCAATCAGAAATGTTTTTTAATCTGCAAGGCAGTGTTTTTTTTTATTAAATTGCTCAATAGATTTACAGGAAAACAAGGATAAAAAAGGAATACAAAACACACAAAAAGTTAACCTCGAAATGAGTCCGGTATCTGACAGTCATTAAAATGTCAGACGTGTCTTAAGCTACCCACATAATCAAGCCACCTCAATAAGAGGACTAAAAGAACGACAACGACTATGGTGATAGTGGTCGTTGAAGTCAGTCAGCATCTCAACCTCTTATCCCCCTTGAAATGTCCTGAAAATAGTGCTTGTCCAACTGAATGTAGGTAGGTAGGTATAGGTACTTTTGGAGGATGACGACAACGAGAATAACCACAGTGAAAAAGCCGCAAAAGGGAAAACTTTGACTCAGCATCAGCAGTAAATGTCCTTTAAACCTACTTTTTATTTTTTTTTCTCAGTTGCTGTCTCTTTCTCCCTCTGTCTTCCTTTTGATCCTTATTTTTCTTAAAGCAGAATTAATTAAGTTTTTTTTTTGCTTTTTTTGAGTTAATATTTTATTTTTCTCTCCTTTACAGTGGATGAAATGGCTTCCATTCTTCATGGCTGCAGACTTTAAACCTTTAGGAGTTGGTAAACATTTTATGATATTTTCAAGTGAGTTTTCTTTTTTGCAGTTTTATAATTTTTATGGAATACGAGTGTCGAGTATACTTAGAAAAAAAGCTAATTTAAAATAATTTTAGATGATTACCAATACCTTATAAAGGTTACCGACTATCAGGCTGGGAAATTTCTTGCCCTTGAGTCGGAATTATTTTTAAGACCAAGAATTGAATTGCATTTTAGTGATGAGGAAAAAAAAGTGGTTGATGATAATAATGATGATGATGGTCAAGGCAGTAAATCGAAACTGGAAATTCGAATGAGTTTTCAAAGGACTTCAGTTCTATTTCAAGTATGTTTTTAAGTAGGAAAAATAAGTGAATTTTTTTCATAATTAATATTTTATAGAATACAATTGGAAGACTATATCGAAAGCTGCTTAAACCGAAACTAATGGAGTCTTTGATAAGATTACATGCAATAATAAGCCATTTGCCAGAGACCAAATGTTGCTCTAATGACTTGAAATCTCAAAATTCTATATGTTTATATTGATATTATAGTTTTCTTATGGGGTTTTCCATTAAGAGGTTTCATTTTTATATTAATAATAAAAACTGTACTTTTTAAGAGAAATCAATGGATATTTACTTTCATTATAAAAATGAAGGTATGTATTTATTTATTATTAATTACGGCGGATATTATCAGTCAGATGGTAAGTAAGCTTTTGAAGATGATTTTGCTTTGAAAATCTGGATCATTTTGATGCATTTCAGAGAAGATACGACGTTTCTGGTGATCGACCGGTTTCACTAATTGTATTAGGACCAGCTAGTGCTATTATTGAAATTAATCCGTTAAAATGTTTGAATGGATATTTAACTGTGTTTGTTTTAATATACACTTAATACTGGGAGTAAACGCTCTGGGTTCCAAATAAGTTATACCACACTAGGGTTGAAATCGTACAGATTTTTTCCTAATTCGGTTTGATATTCTTACGTCGAATTCTGTTAATGATTGACAACCTATGCTTGACGAACTCGGCTGACTTCTTGGATCTACAGCTTGAATTCCTTTCACTTCAGAACAAGTAGTAGACGTGGTAATGATGCAATCATTTTCGGCAAGCTATGTTAGGAGATTAAAATTTTCCTTAGTATTGGATTCGACATTACCTTCACTCGAATTTCTGTTTCCAGCGTCCCCAGACACCGATGGTCCTGTTAAGGCTGTGTTGGTATCCAATTGAAATCTCGAAAGAAGAATCTGGTTTTGGTAGCTTCTCAGGTAACCACGTTCTGTTGGAACTCCATACATCTTGTTTCCAAAAACGTCCTTGACTGGAAACACTAGCGGACCAAAACCTCTTGTGATCGGTGGAATTGGCAGATGTAAAATTCGGCGTTACTTTTTTCTCCTCAGGAACAGATGACAGGAATAAATGAATAAAATGCATTAGTAGTGTCTTTCTTCTTCGCCACAAAGTGAGCTAATCGTGCAGCTTCCAAAATACTGCGTTTGAGCATTTCTATCGCTTTCTTTTGGCTAGTAGCAAACACAAACTGGGTATTATTTGCACGTAACGCGTTTAAAGGTTTAAGTTTCTTAGAGCTTCTAAATGCTTTTCCCAGTGGCGGGGCATAGCGAACGGTTCAAGTTCTCTAACTGCTCCTTGCCAAAAGCACATATTTTCTTGTTGCACAAAAATCCATTGATGTGAAGGAGGCTAATTACCTTTTCAAAATTTTGAAAGTATTCTAAATCACCTTTACCAGAAATTACGACGTCATCGAGATAAATAAATACTGGGAGGTCAGCAAACAGCTGTTCCACAGTGTTCTGATATTTCCTTAGGGCGCTTTTTATACCAATCGGAAGACGTTGATATTGGTATAGTCCGAAAAGTGTATTAATTACCGTCCTCTCCTTGGAAAAGTCAACATGCTCGATGTGTAGATGTCGATTTTGGTAAACAGCTTTCCACCATTGTTGCCATTTTGACTTGTTTCGAGTCAGATTTGACTGGATTTTTTCTTCTTTAAGCCTAGTACGCTGCTGATGCGAAACGAAAATTCCCATACAAAAATGACACGACGAAATCGTAAACGAAAAATTTCGCTGTGCTTTTCGTTTTTCAGTACGCTGCTGAACGACGAAATGTGTCATTTTAGTGGATAGCTGTACTAGATTTCTTAGTACAATTCCCACTCTTTTCGTTCTCAATTTAATTGCCCAGCATATTAATTGCTTGCGAAATTTTGACGTTTAATTTTTTTATTGAAAAAAAAATTGTTTACTCGTGACTTTCGGTGTTTTGACTTTGATTTATATTTGATTTAAAATTTAAAATAAAACGGATTTGTCTAATGTGTTCCAACATTGCATTTCTGAATCGGAAATTCAGGATGTTATTGGTGATGTGCAAGAAGTGATGAAGACAAGCAGTGAAATTCAACTTCCAGACAGAACTCTCCACAAATATTTTTCCGCTGTGTTTTTCGTTTTTATTTCGCTCTGCACTTGGAGATCGCCGAAAAAATTCGTTTCACTTCAGCTGCGTACTAGGCTTTAGCTGGAAATAAAATACAGATCCAGTCAACATTTATTTTTGACCGGAATCAAGTCAAAAATTCGAAACACTTTCTTTAATTACTTAAAAGAACTTCAAAGGGCTAACAAAATATTTGAAAGTGAAAAAGGGGATTTTGGTAAAGTTTTGGGTGATTTGGAACCCAACTGTGATTATGATTTTAGTCCTGATTTAGACATAAGTTGCTTAAGGCTACAAACAAAGCCTTACCTTGGAGTCGAATCGAAAAATAAATCCTCCCTACAACTGCAACCTGTTTTGAATGCAATGAATGTCGAGGCGATTTTAGCTGACAAAATTTCTAGTCAATGGGACAATCTAAACATTGTAAGATGAAACAACATACAGGAAACAGTACGTTTTTGGTGTGAAGTTTCATCTTATAAAGATGCTAGTGGAGAAAATCTTTTTAAAGAAATGGCAAAGTTCGCTATTTCGATATTGGTATTGCCAATATCAAACGCTGAGGTATGACAAATTTTTACCCAATAAAACTTAGTCAAAACCGAGCAAAAAACAGCTTGCATTTAATTTCTAAAAATGCCATTTTAATTATAAGAAACAATTTGCGAGGGGTAAAATGTTGCCATAATTTCATCATTCCAAATTAAGTTACGAAAAAAATTGGAACAAATGTTCTTTACCAAAATATTGATACGGAAAACAATACCTCGAGTTCCGATTCGAAATAAGTATATTCGCATATTTTAAATACCTGAAAAAAAAAATGATTCTTATTATCATAAATTTAGTAACATGAGTAGATTATACGCTGTGAATTATAGAAAATAAGTTATTTTTTGTAAATTTTTCTATTATAGTTTTTGTTATTAAACAGAATAAAATATGTTATTTGTTTGTAAAAATGTTTTTATTATTTGACTGGATTTTTGACTGTTTTTTTTGACTGGATTTAAATAATCAAAAGCCAGTCAACAAGTCAGGTCTGACTGGATTCCCAATTTCGAGCTGGCAACACTGCTTTCCACCACGAGTTGTCTGAAAAATATCCCAAATATGAGGTATTGGATGTCGATTAGCTATCAGCTGTGGGGTTACACATCAATACTGTTTGCTTGGAAATCTCTGAATGAACTTTTTAAAAACAGTTTAACTGCACAATTATTGTTTGTTATATTAACAAAATACGGTCTAAGGTCACAAATAAAAATAATTCTTTAATCCAAAGGTCGACGAGGATTCAATAAACCTAGGTTTTCATCAACACAATAGGCTGCAGCCGTAAGTTTCTTCACATCACTTGTCCCAAAAGTTTCAATATTTTGGTAAGTTTCATTATTGTGAAGGCGGATAAGGTGCTTTATAACGACTCAAAAGTGCTTCAGCCGTGGGAAATTTTACTAAAAAATGTTCATAATTAACTTCCCATAGGAAGTTATTGTAATGGGTCCGATTTGTCAAATTGAAAATTTTGACATTTCTCGACGTTGCAAGGTCCCTAGAGTCGAAATAAAAGATTTTTAGAAAGATGTCTGTGCGTGCGTGTGTACGTACGTCCGTACGTCCGTATGTCCGTACGTTCGCGACGTTTTTTTCGTTGTCCATAGCTCAAGGACCAGAAGAGGTATCGACTTCAAATAAATTTTGTTATACAGATAATAAGGCAGAAAGATGCAGAAAGGGCTCTCAAGAAAATTGCGTGGGTGGTTTTTTTACCATAGCAGTTTAAAAAAAAGGTGAAAATTTTGGTTAACCCTTAATATCTTACGAACCAAAAATGCTAGAGACTTGAATTAAGTTTTATATAATATATTGTAACGTGATACCAAACAAGTATATTTTTTGAAAAAAATCCAGTTAACGCTTTTTTTTATAAGTCAAAAAAACTGAAAAAAAAATTGTAACCTCGAAAATTTACGAATACAAAATGATTTTATCTCCAAAACAATTTTGTGCAACGAAGAATAATATTTTTGACATCTGGTAAAATTTTGAGAAAAATCGAATTGATAGTTTTTTTTATAAAAAATAAAAACCTAAAAAAAACATTACTCAAAGTTGGTAAAAATTGAATTTCGACTCAAATATCTTTTCAAAAATTTGAGATTATGGCTTCCAACTATTTTTAACTTATAAGAATTATTGTTTTCAACATTCGGAAAAATTTTGAGAAAAATCGAATGGACAGTTTTTTTACAAAAAATAAAAACCTAAACAAAAAAATTAATAAAAGTTGGTAAAAATTGATTTTCGACTCAAATATCTTTTTAAAAATTTGAGATATTTTTATCTTTTGAAAAACAATATTGTCAACATGCAGTAAAATTTTGAGAAAAATCGAATTGACAGTTTTTTTTACAAAAAATAAAAACTTAAAAGAAAATTTAACATATGTTGGTAAAAATTTATTTTCGACTCAAATATCTTTTCAAAACTTTGAGATATTGGCTTTTATCTTTAAAAAAAACTGTTGTCAACATTCAGTAAAATTTTGATAAAAATCTAATTGACAGTTTTTTTACAAAAAAATAAAAACCTAACAAAAAAACAATACTAAAACTTGGTAAAAATTTACTTTCGACTCAAATAGCTTTTCAAAAATTAAAAATATTGTCTTCAAACTTTTTTTATTTCACAGAAAATATTGTTTTCGATATTCAGTGGTTTTTATAAAAATCCAACAGTCCATTTTTTCATAAAAAAATTAAATCTACAAGAAATAGTACGCAAATTTGGTAAAAATTGATGTTCGGTTCTTGATATCTCTCAAATTAATTTAATTCATCCAATTTATAAAAATTTAAGAAATGCTACTAAAATTGGTAAAAATTTGTTTTTCACTAAAAATCTATTTAACAAAACTAGATTTTCAAACTAAACTATTTCTTTATATGAAAAATATTGTTGGTAATTTTAAAATTTTTAAGAATAATTCAACTGACAACTTTTTAACCCAACACGAAAACCTACAAACTTTGAAGAAAGACAAATCGACAGACGGGATGAGAAGTTTTCAGTGTGGGTCGCAACCCAGCCTCTTTTTTTGTATTGAATTTTAACAATTTGAAGCATGAAGCATTCGATTTGTAGTAATTACGTAGATTTCACTTGTCAAATGTCAAAATATGTAACCTTCAAAATTGACAGCTGTCTAAATAGCATTTTCTTCTAAATAAAACCTTTATAATCAAAGATAAGTTTTTGAATCAATTTGTTTGATGATGTGAATAATAAATTTACAAATTTGTTTTCTGTGTTGTTCTAGGGCAACATAATAAATATTAAGAAATCCCTTCATTCACATGAAGAAGAAACTTTTCGTATTAAAAAATGGTGCTCGAAATTCTAAACTTCATTTTCTACAAAGGTACACTATCTATTATAAGCTTCGCATTTTCTTTGACATAATTCACACTATAAAATCCATTTTTAAATCTATCACTTTTCGCTTCGCACTTTATACTCGTAATAAGCACTTTAAACTTCTCATTTCACATTTCACAATTTGCAATTTTTACTTCCTATTGAAGTGTGAATAGTCCAGTCAATGAACGAAAAAAATTGCCTTCACCTCAAAAAAAATCCAACAATTTTGAAACTTGGCACTCTTACTAAGGGATGTCTGGTGATGAGCCAAAAAAAAAGCCCAAAGCATCCGACGTGAGCTCTAGCGGCAGTTAAGAGAAACATAGAGTTTGTTTAAGTTTTTCACGTTTATCTCGAAAACTATTTGTCGTATCAAAAAATTTTGTTTCACAAAATTAAAGCTCATTAAATTTTATAAAAAAAAAGCGAAATGAATTTTTTCTTATCTCTTATAGTTTATAAAATAACTCTAGCGGCAGTGAAAAGAAACTTACGGTTTTTTCGGTTTTTCGGGTTTATCTTGAAAACTATTTGTCGTATCAAAAAATAATCTTCTACAAAATTAAAGCTTATTAAATTTCCGAAAGAAAAAATAGTATTGGGTTGCAAATATTTCCATTCACATTGAAGGAAAACAAGTATTTTTTTCATGCTTATTTTGGAAACAGTTTCTCGTATCATTAGGTTTATTTTTCAAAAATAAAGCAACATAATTTTCTACAATAACTAAGCAAAATCGAACTTGAAACAAATTAAATTTATGAATGGCTGATGGTTATATGTATTATTAAATACCTTTATATCTTACTTATTTCTTTTCATTAAGTATTGCATTAGGAATTAGTTAATAAATAAACATATAAGTTATTTAAAAAAAGTTTTAAATACCGTTCTTATTCAATTTTTTCAAATTTTTTTATTTGATGAGGATTCAGCTTCTTCGACTTTTTCGAGTGAATGAATGGACCTGATAGGTTGTTGCAACATTGTTGTTGCAGAAGCTTCACCCAAGTTCTCTAATTCAAAATCTTCTTCATCGTTTGTAATATGATCAGCATTCAAGCATTCACTATGGCAAGAATGACATATGCTTGAACAGTGTAGGGCTGCTTTTCTACACGCACATCGTGCTCCACATCCTGTCTTGTCACTGTTACATGATTAAATTGAATATCGACTGACTTCTTAAGTCTATATCTTCGAATTTGTTCTGCTCTTTTTGTATTGTATACCAAAGAAGAGTAACCATCAAATACTGCAATGCAACTTTTTGCCGAATAATGTTTTTGAAGGTACTTAATGAATGAATGGCAAATTGTTGAAATATCGGACTCTTTGGGCCACAATACTTCGTGTAGCAAGAAGCCACCATCCACAATAATGTCAAAGTCAAGGAAATAAATATTTGTTGTAGATACTTTAAATATGTCGTATAGCGCTGACTTCTTTGTTTTTCGCATCCTATTTTCATCAAACAATGATAATGGAAAGGGAGCCAACTCATATTCCATATAAGTCTTCAATTCAAGTCTTCATCGGACTGCTTACTTATACTTATTCATTGGAATATCATCTAAGGATCTTTTACCACAGTTTCACCTCGAATCTTTACAGAATTTGACATAAATGACAAAGGGAGTGCTCGATTTTTACTTCTGAAACTCGCTGGCCCACTATATGGCTCATTGCCTGCATGCATATAGAGAATAAGCATTGTAGCAAGTTACTTTATCATCTCCAACGATGTCACTCGCTATTGACATGATTTCATTTGTAACTGGAAATGGAGGATGACTTTGGAGCCAATTTGACAGCTTTGCAATGTCTGTATTATCTCTAATTTTACGTGGCTCCCCAAAATCTTAATGTTGCTCAATAGTAGAAAAAAGAACGCCAGTGAATTCTTCGAATGATGAGCAAATTTCATGAGTAGCAGTCAGCCCTAAAACCCATTGGCTAAGTGCACTATCAGTGATTCCACGCCCTCGTGTCAAGCCACCCATACTCTTCATTCCTCGTATTAGAGTTTTTTTCAATTGTCTGGTCCGACCAGAGACCTGTCCAAAATCGGTCAGTTCTTCTCTTCCCTCTTGCACAAAGTTTTTAAATTTATCTGAGGTCATCACAGAAGGCAGTCTTATCATGTCCTGCAAATACAGGTGACATGATTTGGCGTACGAGAAGTGTTCGATGGCATGGAGATATGGAATCAAATTCTTCACACAGTTTACATGGGCATTGCAATCGCCAGACCGCTGAGCGTGAATAAAATCTTTAAGCAATGTAATCATATTAAACAACAAACTAAAACAATTACAAACAATTTAATATCTTACTTCTTTAGGAAATTTAATAAGCTTTAATTTTGTAGATTATTTTTTGATACGACAAATAGTTTTTAAGATAAACCCGAAAAACCGAAAAAACAGTATGTTTCTTTTCACTGCTACTAGAGTTATTTTATAAACTATAAGCGAGCTTTTTTTTGATAAAATTTAATGAGCTTTAATTTTGTGGAACAAAATTTTTTGATACGACAAATAGTTTTCGAGATAAACGTGAAAAACTGAAATAAACTCCATGTTTCTCTTAACTGCCGCTAGAGTTCACGTCGGATTCTTGAGGACTTTTTTTTGGGTCATCACCAGACATTCCTTAGTAAGTGTGCCAAGTTTCAAAACTGTTGGTTTTTTTTTTATGTGAAAACCTTTATTAACTGGACTAAAGCGTAAAATGCGCGAAGTTTAATGTCCTACAAAAACTAATCAACATTTTTTAAATTGTTTATTTGCAAACATTTTGAGTGATTCAGTTATTTTTTTGAATACATCGACTTTTTTCTTATAAATTTCAGAAGCCCTGTTTTTCCGTTACGTCAGTTTATTATTGAGTGCTGTGAAATAATGCCAAGTGAAATAAGACCAACATTCAAATACTAGGCTTATTGCACTTCACAAAATTAAAATAAGGCCAATTTTTAGCAACTGGTGGTATTGCACTTTTGAAAGTGAAACAAAACAAAATTGTTTTGAGAAATAAGACCAACTTAATACTACGGTGAGTATAAAAATATGGACTTGGCTTTATTTCACCTGGTTTAAGTGTAAATAGAACAAGTGCTGAAAATTGGGTCTTTTGCGTTTTACATAAGTCAAATAAGGCCAATTCTTGAGAGTGGGCACTTTTTCACTATTTGGCTTAATTTCACTGCATTAATTTTTTGTACAAACAAAGTTTAATTGCTTGCATTGCACATATCGACCGACTTGTAATCCCACATTATAAAAATGTGCTATTTATGTGCAATAACTTTTAGTATAATCTATTTAATCTTAAGCTGATAGCACTATCATTAATAGTGTTGTGCGATGTTTTATTCTAAAACAATAAAGAAAAAATAGCTTTAGTCTCCTCTATTTGATATTTGTTGCTATTAATGTCTCTTATCAATTTTTGTTGTATGTTATTGGAAAATTTATCAAAAACTTCTTCTAACAATACAAAATCATCAAAGTTTAGTTTAGTTTTGATCAAAGCTGATAGGCATTCGATTATTATTATTTTTTTATAATGACTACCATCCGTCCTAGAAGTGTATTTTTAAGAAAATTTAATTTATTATTTTTATTTTTAATTATTTATGGTTTAATATTTTTGTTGCATTTTCGAGAGGTAATTATTATTGAATTGATTTGAATCACACACAGTGGTTAAAATTTTACCTAAACATAATAAACAAAATTTTAAAATCTCAAAATTTGGTATTATCTCGGGAACACAGTGAATGTTATTCCGGTATAAGAGCTCCGATAAGACATGAACACACAATGTGGTTTATCAGTGACTAAAATAAGTTCAACTACACAACTTGACAGAAATGTTTTATCAATCTAACTTAATTAATCTCCCGTGAACGAAATAAGTTGATTTTGTGATTCTTATGGTCTAGTGCAATATTTTTGGTTCCATGAAAACAAAATTTTTAATCGTTTTTATAGCTTTTCGCTTATTAATTTTGTAGACTTTATTTAAAAAGTAAAAGTGTTCCACCAATTTAAAGTACAACTTTGTAATTAACTCGTATTTTGAAAATCTTAGATTGTGTTTATTAATTATAAAATATGAATTTAAAAAAATGGTGAATCACTATCTATCATAGTACCGTCAATACATCCAGCTACATAAGAAAATCCACCTTGAGAAAAAAATTGCGAGGTTATAATATCTAACCAATTGTATGCCCAGAAAAAAGTGTTAGAGACCAATTCTTAAATTCGACACTTGATGAACTACTCTGTAGACAGCTGCTTTGCTTATTCCGTGCATGGATACAACACCGTGATATTGGGCTCCATTTCCAACCCATGCACAAAAGTTGTTGCAAGGGACCTAACCAAATATTCCTTTGGCTATTGAATTGTAGTCCATTTCCAATTTTAGACATCAAAAATTCGTTGATATTTTTCGTTGATTGAAAACTCTCTTTTGTTGAAAAATAATTTCTAAAATCGAGGTTCATTCTTAGTTTCATTACTTGTTGGCTACTATTTTTAACTTCTTCGTTTTATTGAAAAGTTTCTTTGCTCTAAGCTGTCAAATTCCATTAAAGTATGGCTACGATGTCGATGAATTGAAAAACCTCTAAGAAATCAGACATTTTTGAAATTGATATGAATAATGGCGTTAATTCTAAATTTCAGAATTCATGTTCTTTGGCAAATTCGTCAATTTAAAAAAAAAATTAAAATAACCTGTGTCCATCGTCTTGTTAACTTTTATTTACCTCTCCATTTTCAAAAGAGTATTGCATTCGTAAAAAATTTCAAACTCGGTCGATTGAATTCAAATTTGAAAATTATGGTTTTGAGCCGTTTCGCGTTATGCGTTTTTTCGTTTTTTGAAAGTCCGTCTCCATACAAATTTTCCTAAAAAACTAAACCAGTGGAATTCTTTTTTAATTTTCATTAAACTGGTTTTCTTGAATTGGCTTCTTTAAATAAAAAAATATATTTTTGTACTCCCCCTAAAACCGTTATTTTGATTTTAAGTTTTTTTTCAAGAACTAATCAATGAATTTCAATTTTTTTTAACACAAGCTCTTATACTTTATGAATAATAATTGATGATCAAAAATGACATTGTTTTTATTTTTGATTTTAAAAAAAATATAAAACCTTTTTTCTAAATTTGATATCTTAAAAATGGGTCATAATTCTTTTACGAAATTTAAATATATAACGTATATTAATAAGATTTAAATAACTGCATACTTAAAATATTTTTAAACTAAAATTAAAAAAATTTTATATATACAAAGAAAGAAAAATAACAATAACGATTTTCCAATGCAATTTTTGAAAAATTAAGTTTTTTTGCGAAATCAAATAGAATTTTTTAAAAACAAACATTTCTTGCATGTACATTTTTAAATTTTAAAATACGGGAAATATTTTTGGATACATGAGCAAGTTCGTCGGACCCAGTCGTGCATTATATTTTAAGTTCAAACCAATTTGATATGACCTCAAAAAAATTAATTCAAGAGTCTAGAATTGTTTGCATGAAAGCAATACATTTGCCTTAACTTTAGCGTTAACGTTTTTTTGAATTATTTTAAGTACGTTAAAACATAGTTATGAATTTTATTACTATAGTTTTTGTCTGGAGATAATTTAAATTGACAAAATAGTAAAAAAGTAAGTACCTACAGTGTGTTTTGATTTTTGAGAACATTAAAATAGAAAGAAATTGGAAAGTACATTATTTGTATTGATTTTGATTTATGAAGAATTGATGATGCTTTTTTTGACATAAGACATTTAAATTTTTAAAAATTTTCATTTGAAGTTATTGTAATCGGTCAATTTTTTCAAATTGAAAACTTTGACATTTTTTGATGTTTCGAAATCCCTACAATCTAAATCTAATATTAACTTCCTAAGTTATTGTAATGGGTCCGATTTGTCGAATTAAAAGATTTTTGGAAAGATGTCTGTGCGTGCGTTTGTACGTACGTCCGTATGTCCGTATGTCCGTACGTCCGTATGTCCGTCGTCCATAGCTAAAGAACCAGAAGAGATATCGACTTCAATTAATTAAATTCAATGAATTAAATTTTATATTATATATTTTAACGTGATACATAACAATTACATTTTTGGAAAAAAATCAAATTAACGTTTTTTTTTTTCTATAAATCAAAAACACTGAAAACAAAATTTGTCACCTCGAAAATTTTACGACTAAAATATGATTTCATCTCCAAAACAATTTGGTGCAACGAAAAATAATGTTTTTGACATCTGATAAAATTTTGAGAATAAGTGACTGTTTTTTTTTATAAAAAATAAAAATCTAAAAAAACATTACTCAAAGTTGGTAAAAATTGAATTTCGACTCAAATATCTTTTCAAAAACTTGAGATTAAGGCTTCAAACTTATTTTATCTCATAAGAAGTATTGTTGTTAACATCCAGTAAAATGTTGAAAAAAATCTAATTGACAGTTTTTGTACAAAAAATTAAAAACATAAAAAATATTTAACAAAAGTTGGTAAAAATTGATTTTCGACTTAAATATCTTTTCAAAAATTTTAAAATAATGGCTTCTAACTAATTTTAATTATAAGAAATATTGTTTTCAACATACGATGAAATTTTGAGAAAAATCGAATTGAAAGTTTGTTTACAAAAAATAAAAACCTAAAAAAAAACAATACTAAAACTTGGTAAAAATTTACTTTCGACACAAATAGCTTTTCAAAAATTAAAAATATTGGCTTCAAACTTATTTTACTTCACAGAAAATATTTTTTTCGATATTCAGTAATTTTTTTATAAAAATCCAACAGTCCGTTTTTCATAAAAAAAATAAAATGTTCAAAAAATAGTACGCAAATTTGGTGAAAATTGATACATATAGACAAACTTTTAAGCAAGACAAATCGACAGACGGGATGGGAAGTTATCAGTGTGGGTCGCATCCCAGCCTGTTTTTTTAAAAATATATTTCCATCGATATCGTTTTATTTTTACGATCAACTGTAGCAGCAGTAAAATCTAAAATTTCAATTTTCTCAAAAACGGCTCAATAGTTTTGATATTGCTTTAATTTTTTTGAACAAGTACTTATATTGTCTAAATAATATTGGATTATCAAAAATGTCTAATTATTTTGATTGGATATTTAAAATTTGTTTTTGAAAACAAAAAAATGGACAATTATAAAGTTTTTAAACAAAATTCAAATATAAAACGTATATTTTTAGGCACTATACCAAAAATATTTTAACACAAATACTGAAAAAATATTTTATTCCAAAAAAGCGCTCTAAGGAGTTTGGACCAAAAATTTAATAAATTGAGGTGTTTTTTAGAAATTAAATGGCATTCAAATTTTTGAAGATTTGCTTTTCTAGCATTTGCTCAGATAGAAGTGGTTACTGATACTTAAGAACATCCCACTACGCCTTTCAAAACTCAAAACTCACACCCCTGCGGAATAATATTTTGCTGCTTATTCGCCTGTGAAATGTGCAGAGGAGAAAATGCATTCGGTATAGGTTAGGCATATTTAAAACTAACCTTAAGATCCTAAACCAGCAAGCTAAAAACGAAATACTTATATTTCGTAATCAAAAATGGAAAAAATTGTTATCTGGTTTTGATTTAGGATACAAACTGTTTTGGAAAGTTCAAATATTCCTTCCTTTAGCGTGCAAAATACCGTTTTTGTTACTCAGGGGAAAAAATCAAATATTTTAGCTGAAAATTTTAACAAAAATCATAAGGTTTCTGCATACTTAAGTGACATTCAAACTGAAAATATAGCAAAGGAAAAGCTTACTGAAATATGTAGTTCTCCTATTAACCAAACAGGCATTTTAATAAACAACAACTTTTTAGTACAAAATTTAATGAAAGAATTGAAAATTACAAAAACTCCTGGCTCTGATGGTATCAGTTACCAACTGTTAAAAGCATAACCTAAAAAAGCTTAAACTTAACTAACATTTTTATTCAACGTCTGTATTAAACTTTGTAATTTTCCCGAATAACAGAAAATAGCTAAAGGAGTTGGTAAATCTGACAAGCCGAGAGAGAACCCAAGTAGTTATATACTTATTAGCTTACTAAGCATATTAAGTAAAATTTTCGCCTATTAATATATGTTTAGAAACCTAGTAAAAACCCTGTCAAGCATTTCGGTTTCAGAGCAGGTCACTACAATAATCATTAAACACTTAGAATAAAGCAGTAGGTACTCGTATACTAAAAACAGCCTTAATGCAAGGCAATTGACTGGTTAAGTTTTGCTAAACATAGAAAAAGCCTCTGATACAGTACCTATGGTATGACGGACTTGTTTACAAACTAATTCTGTTTAATTTTCCTGAATACCTTATCAAAATTATTTGGAACTTCTTGAAAAATAGAAAGTGTTTTTGTTTACAGTGGAATTGCAAAGTCTTCCATGCATGAGATATTTGTTATGGAGTTCCACAAGGTTATGTGCTTAGACCCATTATGTACAACATATTCTTGTCAAAATTACCTCATTTTGAAAATAATACCGAATTGGTAGTGTTTGGCAATGATACCTACTACTCTTTTTATCTCAAGTGTTCTTCCTCAGGAACCGCTCACAAGGCAACAGTATTCACTTGACACTCTTCTAAATTTCTTCGCCAGGCGGAAAATAAAAGTTAATGCTAATAATTGTCAAGCTATATGGTTTACTCGACGGTTTGGCAGTGTTGAGACATAAAAGCTTCAAGTAAGCCAAATTAAAACCCTTAAATTAATTTGCCAAAGTCTTATTCAACTGCTCGGCTCCACGATAGAACTAATGTCATTGCAATTAAATTTGTTCTTTACAAGCTACAAGAAAAGTTTTTTTGAAAGATGTTCTTATTGAGATAGTGAACTTAAACTTAACCTTTAACTTATGCGGTTTTCGTGTACTTGGGTTTATGTGCAATTTTAGTTTTTAAGTATCACATAACGTTAGTTTAGTAGTCTTGTAGTGTTTTCCTTAAATATTATATTTCTATTGCTTTCTTAAGAATGTTGTCATTAATTTATTATTGCTATTATAGATTTAAAGAATAAGGTTCTATAACTCTAAAATTTGGTATTCAATTAAAACTAAAGATGTAAACCTTAAACTGCAAATAAATGAAACTTAATTAGCTTATTTTGCAGGTATATTTTTTAAATTTAAAAAAAACACAGACAATATTTTAAACTGACTCTTTGGAAACGGGGGCAACTACTTGCAACCCAAGTTTCAAAACACTTTAATTTTCATATTATTCTTTTCAATAATAAAAACAATTAAATCAAAAATTATTAAATTTTGGTATTAGTTTTCGTTTACTTCGTTTACTGAATATCATTCCGAAGACGATGACGGTTTAGAGCCCACACGATGCACGACGAGGCCGGTCGCCGCCGCGCCGGCAGTCAGTGCTGCCGATATGTTGTGACGACTTGACGACGAACGCACGCTGAGATACCTCGACATAAGTTTTTCAGGTATTCCAGCTGTAAAACATCGGTATTAAAGCACGACGACACAAGATGCCAGCTCATGGTTCCTTCCGTTCATTCGAATCTCGAGCATAGGTAAAACTTGTGTATTTTTGTGTATCTTCTGCTTTCGCCTCGAATGTGGCTCCAAAGAAAACATCTTGCTTATACTCAATTTGCAGTTTCTCATAGAGATACATCGGTACAAGATTTTCTTTTTGTATATTTTTAAAAATAGCATTTTGTAATTAAAAATAAAATAAAAACAAAAAAAATTATATCAAAATTCGTATCAGAAACCATAGAATATTCATTTCGAATTGAGTCATAATGTGTTTTGTGTGTCGTTCGTATTGCATGTGAATATTTGTTTTGTTTTTTGGAGAGTTTCATTTAGTCAACGTTAAGTTTTTCTTCGGGTTAAAGCTGTTTTAATAGAAGTGCCTTTAGTAATTATTATTCATTTGCATTTCTTATAGATACTCCAGAAAAAGAACTAAATTAATTGATACGTGTGTCCGCGTCATCGTCCGTCGTGGTCTTTCTTCGTCGTAGCGCCAACTTCGTTAGAAGCTTTGTTTGTTGTGCGAGCGATAATTTACTTTATTCCAACATTTTGTTCGTTATCAGTTACCACTTATCCCAACAGCACCCTTATTCATTGACCGAAGGGAATTGAAACTTTTGTGTGTGCGATATTAAGGACAATGGACGACAATAATAATAATTGTATAGCTTCTTGAGTTAATTTATCCTTAATTCGATATTGCTACTACAATATACACTCTGAGTCATTAAATTAGTTTCTTTTCTTTACATTTTATAGAATTAAACTAACTTAAATGAATTCGAAAATGTTGCTGGTGTTATTTTTTCAATCATTGATGGAGTGAAGAATATTTTTCCGTGGATTTTTGTACATAAAAGTGTTTTCTAATAAAAGGTTTCATTTTGACATTCATTAAAAAAGGGTGGTTTTTAAAAGAATTCAATGGATGTTTATTTAATTGTAAAGAAGAAGAAATTTTATAAACAGTGAAAAGAGATATTACCCAAATATCTACAATGCTTCCAGTTACCAGCACCATATTATTCTTCTCATGACAATTTCCGTGACAAATTGTAAGGTTTACGACTGTATGTGCCTGATAACTTTGCGGACCATTGTCATAGACCTAAGCTTTTATGCAGCATTCGGCGAACGTGGAATTAAGAAAAGTAAAATAAGGCCAAATTTCAAGAATTGCCCTTATCTCACTATTGTAAATTCTAATAAAGCCAATTTTCAACAATTAAATAAAGTGAAATAAAGCCAAATTAGTTTTATTGTACTTTCAACAGTTTGATTTGTTATAGAAACAAAAAAGCTTTGGATACGGTCAACCCCTACCCCAAATCTTAGTCTCCCTTACGTACCTCACCGTAAATATACGTTGGCCTTATTTCTCAAAATAATTTGGCCTTATTTCACTCTGTCAAAGTGTTCTTGAAATATGTTTTCTATTCTTCACATCACTAAAATTTTCCAATAGCTCAAAATGTTGTACCAATTTCACTATTACATTCTGAAAAGGTGCTATCCGACAGTATAAAAATTGCTTTAATTTTACGAACATGTTTTTAGTGAACATTTTTGTAGTGAATTTTTACAAATTTCAATGTATTTTAAAGGATGTATCGTTAAATTTATAGTAATGACATATTTTTACTTGTCAAATGTTAAAAGATGACAGCATCAAAAGTGACATCTTCCCAAATGCGGCACTATTTAAAATTAAACATCTTACTGGATTACCATTTATACCTTAGAAGTCTATTGAAGTATTTTTGTGCCTTTATTTTATGTAACCAAGAAAAAAACATTTGTTGACCCAAATCGAGTGAATCAGAGTGTATTTTTGGTCTTTGTTTGTACAATATCCTTATCGGCCGGCTGGTGCGGCGTAATTGAACAAAGACCAAGAAAGTTATAGCCATTCTTTTTCTAGGAACTCCTACCATAAACCTCCAAACCCCTCCCCCCTCCATCTTTTTCTAAACTTGGACTAACCTATCTAGAATATGGAAATGTAAACAAGAAAGTGGATATCCGTCGATAAATTAGGCCAATCGATACACTACACATGTGTTTTATTCTTTCCCTTACTACAATTACCTGCTACTACCCCCGCGAGTTGTATGTTGTTAATTTTTTCAATTTTTTCTTATGGTGAATGAGAATCCATTAAAAGGCGCGGTTTATAGCTTTATTACTAAAGCGAGTGCATTTGAAATTTATCCGTGCGTCGCGGTAGTCGCGTGCTACATATAGCAGACTTATAGTGACCAAGCGAGTGACTACAGCTTTTGCGGTGTTAGAAAATTGTTCTTTTTTAATAAAAAATATTCGCGCTTTAAATTGGTTTTAGACGAATTTTTGAATCATGATAAGTTACGAGGCCCGATATCAATTTTTTTATTTTGTACTATCGGGAATTGTTGCTGGTATTATAATTGCTTTGGTGTATATTTCAATTCAGGATACAACAGTGAGTGGAGACTTTATTCAAGTCAATATTTTATTCTATTTTTGAAGGGTGTTAAAAATTACTATTTGAATAATATGTTTGATGCTGGAAAAACAATTTTAAAAAGTGCATGAGTTTCTGTGTATATTATGGTTTCTTTATTAATTTGTTTTTTTTTTGTTTTCCTACATTGTGTTGCCAAAAAATTGAACATTCTGGAAGCAGTGTGTAGGATAAGATGCAATCTATAAATAAACAATTCATGTCATATTTTTATCTGTGCAGTAGCGAGTAATTTGTGTGCTCGAATTTGTTTGTTTATTTGTTTATTAAACATTCCTTTTAAATAACCTTTTAAATTTCCAAATCCAACACTGAAAGAAAAAATGTATACTCGTATTAAAAACCAAGGTTTTAAAAATGTTGGTTCGGAATATAAAACGTTTTTAGTTCCTATACTTTTTTGAAATATTTGAAAAACCATTCAAAATACATACAAATTTTTGTGTAATAAAATTTGTTTTATTTTATAATTTTTCCAATTAAGGAAATCACACAGTTCGCACAAACTTGATCTTGTAACCAAAGATTCTGCTCAAAGACAGTAACTATATTTCAAAAACCATAACTCATTAAATTTTTTCGAAAATCGTAAGAGCGGTTTTTTAATGAATTTTTTGTGCTATCTATATAAAAATAGATCTTTAAAAGACATATTTTTGGTATACTTAGTGGTTATTAATATACGTTTCACGTTTGAAATTTGTTGTGTTCAACCGTTTGAGATATCAGATATTGAGATTTTACCAAATTTAGTAGAATTTCTTGAAATTTTTTATTTCTTATAAATAAAGGGTGTCCCAAAATTAACGCAAGATTTGAATTTGCATCCATTTGTGCAGTGAAGTGTTGGCAACCCTAAAAAAAAGCAATTTGACAGCTAACAGTATAGGGTAATTACAAATGGAGCGTTACACGAGAGAACAACGTGTCTTCATTATTAAAGAATATTTCAAAAATAGTGAAAGCTTGGCGGCTGCAGTTCGAAAATTTCATACAAAATATGGTCGGAATAGTGTTTTAACTTCGTCAACTGTGAAGAGATTAATTGAAAAATTCATGGAGACTGGATCCGTTGGAGACGCCAAACACACTGGTCGTCCAAAAACAAGCCGTTCAAATGTGAATGTCGAAGCAGTGCGTAAGAGTGTTGCTGACAATCCAGGAACCTCAATTCGACGTCGTGGACAAGAATTGCAAATTTCAAGAACCTCTCTACAGCGTATACTCACCAAAGATCTGTGTCTTCATGCTTACAAAATTCAATTAACACAACAATTGAAGCCTAATGACCATGGACAGAGAAGAGAGTTCGTTGAATGGATTATTGAACATCAACAAATGGACCCTGATTTTTCGAGCAAAATCATCCTAAGCGATGAAGCACATTTTCATCTTGATGGCTATGTCAATCGCCAAAATTGCCGCATTTGGGGTTCGGAGATCAAAATTGGCCTCCTAGATCGTGTGATTTAACACCATTAGACTTCTTTTTATGGGGTTATTTGAAATCACAAGTCTATGTCAACAAGCCCACAACCACCCGTGCATTAAAGGAGGAGATTCAACGCTGCATCAACGAAATTCAGCCACATTTATGCAGAATGGTCATGGAAAATTTCAACAAAAGAGTGCGCATGTGCATGCAAAGCCGTGGAGGCCATTTTTCCGATGTGTTATTCCATACATAACCCTATCCTATGTACTTTACGAGTCATTAAAAATATAACTATCAAAAGACTAAAAACGGCGTTTTCTATTTAATTCAAATCTTGCGTTAATTTTGGGACACCCTTTATAAACAAATACGGATTCGATTTTTCTAATAATAATTTCTTACGTTATAAGCAAAATTTAGCACAGAATAAACTCATTTTTAAGTCAATGCCTTCATTTATTAACGAGATATCGAGAATGGAATATCATTTTTTACCAATTTTGAGTACTCAAAAAACTGACCGTTGGATTCTTATAAAAATGTACCTAATGTTGAAAATAATATTTTTTATAAGACGGAATTAGTTTGAAGCCAATATTCTAAATTCTTAAGAAGATATTTGAGTTAAAAATCGA
Organism: Eupeodes latifasciatus; assembly: GCA_920104205.1. NCBI lineage: Eukaryota > Metazoa > Arthropoda > Insecta > Diptera > Syrphidae > Eupeodes > Eupeodes latifasciatus. The sequence continues at coordinate 20,367,552 of OV049925.1, forward strand.
TTTTTACCAAGTTTTAGTAATGTTGCTTATATTTTTTTTTTTAATCATTCATTTTTTAAAATCATTCCCGAAATGTTTCTAAATTTTGAAAACTATACTTTTTATGCGATGAAATTAACTGAAAGTCAATATATTTAATTTCTAAAATTTTCAATTTTTATCAACTTTTAGGAATGTTTTGTTATAGGTTTTCATTTATTGTAAAAAACTGTTAATTCGATTTTTCTCAAAACTATAACAGATGTCAAAAACGTTATTTTTCGTTGCTTACAATTATTTTGGAGATAACATAATTTTTTGTTCGTAAAATATTTTAAGTGACAAAACCGATATTTGAATTTTGTTCTGCATTGTAATCTGCAAAACAGAATTTATTTTAGGTCGATAACTCTACTGGTTCTTTTGAGTTATGAACCATTCACAGATATCTCTCTAAAAACCTTTTATTTAAATTCTAGGGACCTTAAAACGTAGAGAAATGTCAAACTTTTCTGTTCGAGAAATCGGACCGATTACAATAACTTCCTATGGGAAGTTGAAAACATTTTTGATACTGAAATATTATTTGGACATTATTAGAGCTTTATCAGAAAACAACTACTTACATCAATATGTTCCAAAAAATAGTTCTCTGGTTAAGACAAAAATGTGTAATGTCAATTTCATAATTGAGAACATTCCAAATTTTCGATTTTTGACCAAAAAAAATGTGTATATATTAATTTTTGTCCTTAAAAAAAAAAACTGAAATAAATGCCTAACATGAATGTTTAAAAATGGCATTTTTTAAGTTTGAACTTAATCGTTATTTTCATGTTTTATTAAATTCTCGAGTTTGAATTTGTTTACAAATACAATACTTGCAATATAGTTCCTTTGTAAAAATCATCTCACTTAAAAAAATTCTGATAGAGCCGAATTTTGATAATGCTTATAACCTTTTTGTAGTACACTTAAAAACCTTTATAATAAGCCCTATATACATTGGACAAAGTATGGGGGATTGTGAAAGTCTTTCGTCGTTAGGTTTGTTTTTAGAATAAATCGATACTTAGTACGATATTCAGGATATCAGGTTTAATATAAGTGTTTTTAAGAAGTGAACTACAAAAAAAGATTTGAGGATTATCAAAAAAACCAAAGGAAAAACCAAGTCCCATATTGACGAAAAAAATAAGTTGCTATAACATAAGAAATAATTTTCGCACGTAAATTAAATGTTAAATTCATTTTTAGCAATTAATTTGGCTATAATAAGGTGATTTAGCTAATTTTAAATGATTTTAACATTTTAATACCTCTTAACAATTTGCTAGAGTTAAGAGCACGCTTAACATATAGATTAAAAATGTTCTTTAATGATCTTTAAAGAAGGCTAACAAAATTTAAATAACATAATGGGTATCTTAACCTTAAATGTACACATTTCAAGGGCTAAAGTGACAATATAAGTTATTAAATTTTTTTAGAACACTATTGTCGAGCAAGGTATAGTCTAACTTTTTAATTTGGTCGACTTTATACATAAGAAAGCATTTCAAGATTCCAACAGTTTTTAAAATTTGCCATATTTAAGAGCAAAACACAATACTTTAGATTTAGAGGATTTTTATTGCTTTCACGCAGAAATGTAATAAATTGTTTTGAAACTTAATTTTTTTTTCCAAAAAGAATATATTCTTTGTTGTTGCCATTTTTATTAATGCGAAAAACGCTACAAAAATTCAAAAACCCAAAAAATGAGAAAAAAATCTTATGTCAAGAATTTTCTGGCTTTTTTCGAAGTAGTTTTTTCGGACTCGATTATAACTATCGCTATCACTATCAGTCTGCTTATATTTTGATCTTAAAGAAGTCAACAAAACTTACCAATTGTAGAGAGAAAAATGTTATTTTCTTGAACTTAAGGAAATAGGTGCATTTAAGTACGTAATTTCTCTGAATATAAAATAAAAACAAATTAAGGCAAACAAATAAGCTGGGAGAAACTTTTGTGTGTCAGTCATAAAAATGTACCTGCCAATTAAGTTTTTCTCAAAAATTTAAATGCTATTTTATTTCTCAAAAAACCTAGATTAACTTAATTTTATTTCGAAAATCATCTTATATATATAATTTTTTTAATTTTTTTTTAAATATTTTTGGTATGCAGTTATTTATATTTAGTGTTTATAAATATACATTTAATTTTCGTTAAAAAGTGTTCACCCTTATCTGAGATATCAAGTTTTGTAAAAAAAATTATTATTTTTTTTTAAAATAATGACATTTTCGATCATCAAAAATCATCATCAGTTTGAAAATTTGACCATTTGAGTTTGCACTGAAAGAGAAGGTTTATTGAAATCGGTTGATTAGTTCTTGAAAAAACTTGAAAAAAAAATAACGGTTTTAAGAGGGGTACCCTTCTGGAGCAATACAAAAATATATTTTTCTTGTAGAAATAAGCCAAATTAAGAAAAAACTAGAGAAAGTTTTAAAAAAAATCTATCGGTTCATTTTTGACAAAAATCGAGTTTTGATTTTAAACCACAACATTTTTATTGGGACTGCTGTTATTTTTTGTATTAAAAAAATTTAAAAAAAAAATGCTTTGAGCTAATCGACTGAAATGATTTAGGCTGTAGGGGCCAGGACAGACAGACGGACGGAAACGGGGGACCCACTTTTTTTGATTTTTCTACCATCGTAATGTCATGTTTGATTTGAAATTTCTTACGAATGCAATAGTTGCCATATAGTTAATTGTACAATTGAAACTCTGCACTAGAAATCAGGTTTGTTGGAATTTTTTCGAAATGAAAATCCTAGATTTTAACGAAATATATACATTTTTAAAAAACACTCCTTATACAACTGATAGTGGTGCTTATATTCATACTTCTTCAAAGTTCTTCATAAAAATTTACTTTACTTAACTTCAATTTGTCAATAATGGTTATTTCTGGACAATGTTAGGCTTTATTCAGAGTTTTGTTTTATCATTTGTATTCAATTAAATAGTGTTTTTTAAAAAAACGTATTTTTTAAATGTATTTCCTTTTCTTAAGGAGTGCCATAGTAATTTGTAAACATAAATATGTATATGAATCCATTAAGCATTTTTGTATAGGATATAAAACATTAAACATCCATTCATTTTTCTTTCTATACTTTTATAGTTGTATTTTTTTTTGCATTGAGTTCCAAAATTTATCTTTAATCGGTCATTAGAGCTTATCACATTGCCATCAAGAGGGTAATTTAATTTTATAGCTGAGCTATTTAAAAAAAAAAACAAAATAGACACTATAAGCTGTGTTCGATAAAAATTGTAGATAACAACTTTATTATAATATGGTAGAGAGTCTATGAGGAATTTAGTATTATCATAATGGCTATCGCTATATCGATTCCCATACAAAGGATAGAAATAGATAGGATTTAATAAACAAAATTGGAAACAAAGTATGAGTGGTAGAATTTATTGAGCAATGAAAAAAAAATGTAGCAATTAAAAAGGACAGACAAAGCTTTTAGTGTCAATAATAAACATAATTTTTTGTAGATATTAAAAATAATAACAGGGTTATGAAAAATACAGATCGTATGTATTTTAAGTGGTTTCGACCATTTTAACTGTTGTTAAAAATTATATTTTTTTATTGATGAATTTGTTTCTTATTGAGCAAATTTTTGGCATATAACTTATTTCATGAATAAGACTTAAATTAAATTAAAATAAAAACAAAAAAAGAGGCTGGGATGCGACCCACACTGATAACTTCCCATCCCGTCTGTCGGTTTGTCTTGCTTAAAAGTTTGTCTATATGTATCAATTTTTACCAAATTTTCGTAGGTACTGTTTTTTGTAGATTTTATTTTTTTTATGAAAAAACGGACTGCTGGATTTTTATAAAAAATTACTGAATATCGAAAATAATATTTTCTGTGAAATAAAATAAGTTTGAAGCCAATACTTGTAATTTTTAAAAAGCTATTTGAGTCGAAAGTAAATTTTTACCAAGTTTTAGTATTGTTTTTTTTAGGTTTTTATTTTTCGTAAAAAAAGCTGTCAAAACGATTTTTCTCAAAATTTTATCGAATGTTAAAAACAATTTTTATTATAAGTTAAAATTAGTTAGAAGCCATTATCTCAAATTTTTGAAAATATATTTGAGTCGAAAATCAATTTTTACCAACTTTTGTTAAATTTTTTTTTTCGGTTTTTAATTTTTTGTACAAATCCTGTCACTTTGATTTTTTTCAAAATTTTACTGAGAGTTGATAACAATATTTTTTGAAAGACTAAAGTAGTTTAAAGCCAATATCTCAAAGTTTTGAAAAGATATTTGAGTCGAAAATCAATTTTTACCACCTTTTATAAATTTTGTTTAGGTTTTTATTTTTTGTAAAAAAAGTGTCGATTCGATTTTTTTCAAAATTTTTCCTAATGTTAAATAGAATATTTCTTAAAAGTAAAAATTAATTAGAAGCCATTATCTCAAAGTTTTGAAAGACATTTGAGTCGAAAATCAATTTTTACAAATATTTGTTAAATTTTTTTTTGGGTTTTTAATTTTTTGTAAAAAAAACTGTCAATTCGATTTTTCTCAAAATTTTACTGAATGTTGACAACAATATTTGTTTAAAGATAAAAGTAGTTTAAAGCTAATATCTCAAAGTTTTGAAAAGATATTTGAGTCGAAAATCAATTTTTAACAACTTTTATTAATTTTTTTGTAGGTTTTAATTTTTGGGTAAAAAACTGTCTATTCGATTTTTCTCAACATTTTTCCGAATGTTGAAAACAATATTTTTTATATAATAAAATAAGTTTGAGCCTCAAACTTAATTTTTTGAAAAGATATTTGAGTCGAAATTCAATTTTTACCAACATTGAGTAATGTTTTTTTTAGGTTTTATTTTTGAGCAAATCATTGCGTTTTTTAAAGTCATTTCTGCTTATTTTAGTATTATTATCTATGAACAAAAATTTACTTGACGACGATATCTGGGCTGTTTATATTTCTTAGTTACATATTTTAATTTTAACTACAAAAGATTGTTTAACTCTTCTTTTTTTAAAAGATCATTTTTGAAAAATTTGTATTTAAATCTATAATTTTTATTTTCTTACATACAAATTCTGATGAAAATCGAAATATCTTAAATCTACAATTTAATAAATTGGACTTATAATATAAATTTGTTTCGGTTTTTATTTGTTTAGTACAAATATTAAAAACTAATTTGATAATCAACTTCTCTTAAAATAAATATATATATGGCTTTTATGAAAATAAATAATAATCACAAGACAAGAAAAAATCGAACATTCGAAATTAATTAATGTACAGATGTCGTAAATATGTAATATTGTGAATATTTTAATATGAAACATGAAATTTTCGGGATTCATATTTTTTAGAGATGGTAGAATTTTCTGTTTATTAGATTTTTTTGTAAAAAAATGTTATTTAAGCGTAACCCAACACAAAAAATATCCCATTCAAAAATATAATTTTTAATAAATGTTCTATTTTATATGGAGTTTTCGAATGTTTTTCTACTAATCTATCAATCAATGTGAGAAAAAATAGTGTATTTAACATATTGTGTATGTGGAATTGCATGGCCTGCAAGTGTTTTGTTTTTAAAAACCATTGTTTACGAATAATTGAAAGAAATAATGCACCCTTTTTCCTAAATTTATTGCACGTTTAAAAAATTGTCATAGTCTATTCAAGCAATTAAATTTGTATTTAATGTTCTTGGACTATTTGTATTTTAATGTGATCATTCTTCTTAGTCACATTTAAGCCACATATTACTATTTTTAGTATATCACCTCAATATTTGATAGGAAATAAAAAACCTATTAACCAATAAATTTACACAAGTGGATTGCATATTTATCATTTTCTGATTATTACTTTCGTAATTATATATACTCAAGTGATAATGAATAATTATTATACATTTCCGTCAACTTAAGTGCACCCTTCTTCTAGCCCTTCACAATACCATATCATTATGTTTTTTAGGTTATAATGTCTTGTATATCATATTGTCCAAAAATAGACTATAGACTTGAAATACCAAGTTATGAAATCTATGAAACAATCCTCTTCCTTTTAAATGTACATTATATAATATGTACCCTACCCTATGCACCTTCCTCCTGTACTCATATCCGGAAGTCAGAAAATATGACAAATGAATGTATATTTGACATTGTTTCAAATACAAAATTATGAAATCCTATTATTATGGTCTCTGTTTTGTAGCTTGGTTGGCCTTCACGCAATCAATACTTAACAGTTATGACTTATTGATTTTTATTACAATTTCCAAGTTCAAAGAATATTTATGGTTTTATTCTATTTTTATTTTTATTTTGTCTTTCCATTTAGAATGAACATCGAGCAGAGGAAGTGATGAAAATTCAACAGACTTTGACGTTTCTCAAACCAAAGAAAGAATGGAATTATAATAATACTTGGCAATTTATTGGAGATCCTTACTACCGGCAACAGGTGTATTCAGCATATTTTGATCCAAGAACAGAACTTTATAGTAATTGAATGACTTTTATATTGTTTATTGGAGACTGATGTAATTTTGTTGTCTTTTTTATTTTATTTTAGATCCGAGTGACTTTGATTCGAATTACATTTATTATGGATCGATTAGAGTGTTTGCTGTATTACCTTTGCGATTGCAAGCTCCAATTATTTGTTCTATTAAGTAAGTGTGGTGAAATTTTATAAAAAAGGGTGTATTTTACGATGGTATAAGTTTTTCTTTTGAGAGATTAAATGAAACCATATCCATGACCAGCACCAGCAAAACAATTTTGTGCAACGAAGAATAATATTTTTGACATCTGATAAAATTTTGAGAAAAATCAAATTGACACTTTTGTTATAAAAATAAAAACCAAAAAAAAAACATTACTCAAAGTTGGTAAAAATTTATTTTCGACTCAAATATCTTTTCAGAACTTTGAGATTTTGGCCTTAAACAAATTTTATATTTTAAAACATATTGTTGTCAACATTCAGTAAAATTTTGAGAAAAATCGAATTGGCAGTTTTTTACCCAAAAATAAAAACCTAAAAAAAAACATTACTAAAAGTTGGTAAAAATTGACTTTCAATATTTTTTCAAGAGTTTAAGATATATGATTTAAACGAATTTTATCTTTTAAAAATTATCGTTGTCAACATTCAAAAAAATTTTGAGAAAAATCGAAGTGACAGTTTTTTTTAACAAAAAAAATAAAAATTAAACAAAAATTAATAAAAGTTGGTAGAAATTGATTTTCCGCTCAAATCTCTTTTAAAGACTTTAAGATATTGGCTTTAAACTAATTTTTTGTTATAAGCAATTTTGTTTTAAATATTCGGTAAAATTTTGAGAAAAATCGAATTGACAGTTTTTTTACAAACTAAAAAAAAACAATACTACAACTTAGTAAAAATTTACTTTCGACTCAAATATCTTATCAAAATTAAAAATATTGGTTTCACACTACTTATTTTATCTCACAGAAAATATTGTTTTCGACGTTCAGTACCTACATTTTTTATAAAAATCCAACAAGCAGTTTTTTCATAAAAAATTAAAATCTACAAAAAGTACTACACAAAATTGGTAAAAATTGATGTTCGGTTTTCGATATCTCGTGAACAATAGAAGATATTGCCTTCAAATTAATTTCATTCATCCAATTTGTATTTGTTTATATAAAAAATAATTTTTTTAAGAAATGCTATTAAACTTGGTAAGCATAATTGGTTTTCGACTAAAAATCTCGTTAACAAAAAAAATAATTTCGAAATCAAACTATTTCATTACATATATGCAAAATATTATTAGTAGTTTTTTAAATTTTTAAGAATAGTTCAACTGATTATTAAAGGGTAAACTGGAAATGAGCATTGGAATTCCCCAATATCAACAAATAAACTACTTAAAAAGGGTATACAAAAGTGCGTCACTAGTATTAGGCCACATGAGGTTTAACAAGATTTGTTTATAAGGTTTTTTTAGATTTGTAATCACTATGTCCGCCATTTTCTATAAGACGCTATAAGACGGTTTGGAATAGAAACATTAAATATTTTTTAATAATCACAGGAAATTTGGACCCGGGCATCACGAATAGCTTCGATTAAGGTGTCCATAGTTGGTTATAGCTTCCCACACCATTACACCTGATGTATGGCTAGGATGTCTTTCCAAAATAAGCTCATCCCTTCTCAGATCATGGAAATAAAAGTTGTAACCAACGGGGCCGTGAAGGTAAAACTCTGCTCTGTTGCAAAATTCATTGGATGCTCCTTGTGTAAACAGGTTTCTTTTTTGTTTTTTTTGTCCGGATATTATTTTGTATTATCCTTTGAACCGTTGTTATTCTGATACACAGCTTTTGATCCTTTTTTAGTCGCTGGTAGATTGGAATATGAGACAAGCCAATTATACGGTTTATCTCATATTCCAATCTACCTTTTTGAGTTTTCAAGTTTTTGTGGATCAGCAATATGATTGCTTACAACTTTCCTGCTATTTCACTTCCTTAGAGTCCTTAAACCTTGAAAGCATCTATTTTTGCTCTTTCTGTAGCTGTTAAAGTCTTTCCAGACCCCATGCGTATTTCAAATTAAATTAAAAGAGTTGTTTCAACACTCTCATAGATATTCTATACAAAGTTTTTAAAAGATCGCACTTGTAAACTCCTTCACGGAAATATTCACAATCATCCAAGTGGTACACCTTCTTATATGGTTTTTTAGTAGTTTGGGTATTATTTTATATTGAGAAATTCCAACGCTAGTTTATAATGTGACCATTTATTTTATGAATTTGTAATTATTAATCTGTGCACAAAGCTACCAGCTATAAAAAGCGGAAATCGATTCCAAAATGTGTGTCCTAATCCGAATGGTTGGCAGTTTATGTAAAATAAAGTGAAATGAATTACATTTTTGATTAAAATTTATTTATACTATAAAAACATTAAAAGCTTACATATAAGAAACTTTAAAACGTAGAAAATAAAATGCAATTTTTACGAAAAATATAAATTTGGAAAGCTTAAACTTTAGAACCTCAAACTTACTTTTAAAAAAATGTTTTTATCTTATAACTTAAAAAAATAGTTTTTGAGTAATTTCTATTAAGTCCTCTCTCACCCCCTAAAGCTGCTTGCTTCATTCTAAAATGTTGCATTTTAATAAAATTCAACTTTGTTGAAAAGTTTGCAAAGTACTTTTTTTATCTATCACCGTCCTTGACATTCCAAAATAGTTCAAGAATTTTCAAATCTGGTAATAAAATGGTAAAATTTTATATAAATTTACATAGCAATAAATATTTTTACATTTAAATAACTTCAATAATTTGAATTATATATATAAAGACCATTTCAGGACGTATCAAGACAGTTCGAAAAAAAATTAAAGTTGAAGGCCATCCTTAAGCTTATTAACGTACTTCGAAAGACCTTAAACCGCAGCCGGGGTCTTTATTAACTGTCATTTCTTGGAATCAATTAAATAACTCAAAGTTTATCATAAAGTGAAAATATAAATGCAGAGTAAAAATAATTTTTCTAGACATTTAACCACAGTTTCAGAAGTTACACAATTTTATGACATTTTTAAAATAATTCTAAAAACATTTATGATGATGTTTGTCCAATTCAATCACAATTCATGATCTGCAATTTTAAAAGGTGTGTCCTTTTAGTCTTCTAATCTAATAGAGACAAATTCGTTTTAGATCTTATTTTCCTCCACAGGGGGTTTCTTTGGAAATGTATACTAAATAAATATTTCTATTATCTAAAGGGCTAAAAATTTAAATCTGAATACTTTTGGTACCTTTTTTTGTACTGCGAATCGATCAGTTTATATCCTCAAAGCAAAAGAAGTAACTCCTTTAATCAAAAATTCAAAGCCTTTTTTACTTCATAAGCAGAATTTTTAAGAAGCACACATTTTTTTAATTTCTAAGATCTTGTTATATGTATTTTAATTCAAGACTTTTAAGACATTAAATTGTATAGCAAATTTTGACCATTTTGAATATTTTGTTTCAATTTTGCGTTTGAAGTGATAAAGTTCAAATTCTGTAATGAAATGTGATTTTTAGTTTCTTTTTTTAAATAGGTTGATATAAGGAATTCTATGCGAAAAGAATAAATTATGGAATCTTATTAAGACTATCGAGAACAAAATTTTAACCGCGAGAATATGAACTATTTTCTCCCAAACAAAAAATAGTAATTCCACTTCTGACACTTTTAAAAAATAAGTGCAGAAAGAACACAAAAGACATTTTTTCATTATAAATAATAGAAGAACAAAACTTATAGTCTCATTAATTTTAAACATAAATCATTTTCGTATATTTCCCCATTAGTTTTGAGTAAAGCCTTATATTTCCAAACTGAAGGATTTTTTAATATGCAAGTCCTTTCAAATTCAAACAAGGCCATTACCAATCATGATAACAGTTTAACACTCCTCAAAGACCGACCGACGAGGACGATGACGATGACGAACAATGATAACAATGACTTCTAAAGTAAACACATATTGCATTGTTACCTTTAACTTTCCCAAAGCCACATATGCATCTATAAGTAGTTATAAGTTAAAACTAACCTAACTCGACAAGTTTTCAATATCCTTAAAAGCTTCACAAAAAATAAGTTACTACACATATCCATATAAACTTGCATCTATTACTTTTGCCAACTATTTCCCATTATAACGCCCTCGTCCTTTCCTTAGGTTCATTCGTTTGTTAGTTCGTTGTTCGCTTCAGAAATCAATTCCCTGCCAACATAGATTTTCCTTAACAAAACCATGAGCATGACGCAGAGTAACTTTTCCTTTAATGCCAGAAAACTTTTAAATTTGTTACTTAACGCGCCATATACTACATAACTAAAAGTAGTAGATCCATCTCATCCTTATACTTCGAAACCGAACCGCACTAAAAACCAACCGCAAAAGGAATTCCATCGTGACATGCATTTCGTGTCCCATGAAAATAGATATCCCATTGGACTGCCACCTTCGGTGCCAATAAATCAGTTCGATAGGAACTTTAAGACCTAACCGGAGAAAAATACCATAGGTACCTTCTCTCCCTTTTTTTTCGCTCTTACCGTCATTTCTTTCCAAAGTCCTAAACCTGAAGCTTCTAGCCTCCAGTCTACAGCTCCTCGTATAGTTCGTTAGCCATAAACCAAAGATTTACTACCTGAAAGGTGTGGTTGTTAACGGTATTTTCCTGTTCTTATTTTTTTAACTTCATCCCTTCTTTTTGTTTTTTTTTATTCACAGATACGAAGATACTTTCATCAAACAGGTTAAAGCTTACGAGGCCTTTCCCATGAACGAGCACGAAAACATGAAGTTTTCCGGTTACACCATCATGTGTCCACTTCGGCTCCGACGAGGAGCGGCCATCGTCAATCTACCCGAGTCTGTTGCCATAATCTACACGGCAAATCCGCTCAGCGAAGAAGTGCCAACATATGTGCCAATCAGGTAAGTCTCCTGCTCTCGCCGGATCAACTTTCAAACTTTACCTTTAGTTATTCGAAGGAAAATGTCCTTGCCAAGCCGAACAAAACGCTCGCCATCTGCGTGGGTCCCCTGCAACAGCGCTACAGCCAGGTCCTGAGGCTGGTCGAGTTCATTGAGATCTACCGCCTGCTGGGCGCCGACAAATTCTACTTCTTTCGCCTGGATGTGAGTCCTGAAATCGACAAGGTCCTCGGCTACTACGAACGGGCCAAGATGGCCGAAGTGCACGAATGGAACTTCTACGGCTATCAGTTCGAGGTGGAAGTCCGTTATGCCGGCATCATGGTCGAGCTTAACGAGTGCGTGTATCGGGCGACATTCGTCGATGGCTACCGTTATGTGGCGGTGGTGGACCTGGACGAAATCCTGGTGCCATTAAAGTGCAACACTCTGCTGGATTACCTGCGGGGTGCTGAGGATGGACGAACAAGTGCGTTCGTCTTCAGGAATGTGTTCTTCTTCAAGAAGGGCCCCAACGACACCATGAGTATGCCTCGTGGGGTGCAAAATCGATTTCTCTACACCCAGGTTAAGGTGAAGCGAACATTCCTGCCCCTGCCACCGCATGTGAGGAGTAAGTGCATTGTAAATGGCAGGACCACCATCGAGATGGGTAATCATCGGGTGTGGCGTCAGTTGGAAGGCATCTCCGAGACAAATGTGCACATTAAGGAGGGACTGATGTTTCATTATCGTGAGAAGTGCACCGGGTGTCGGGCAGACCCATTGATTGTTGACTTTACTGCACGCCGGTTTGGTTCGATTATATGGGATCAGGTTGATGAGGTGTGCGAGAAGGTTTTTCAAAATGGGATCTGTCCAATGGATTGATGATAGTTGTTGTTGTTGTAGTTGTTTTTAGTTTTCTTTACTGTTAAATCGAATGGAAGTGCAGAGGTGAAGCAGATAGATGGGATTTATTTAAGTTTAATGCATATTTATATACACAGAACATATTGAGACGGAGAAAATGCAAATATTAAATGGACATTTATTTTTACATTATAACTTATATACCTGCCTACATTTAGCGTTGTAATACAATTTTATACTGTAAAATATTGAAAGATGAAATGTGTATTTTAAATTTTATTTGATAAAAGGATAAGGACCTAAAAGTTATCAGGGTAAGTTTGGAGTCTCAGGAAAACAAAAATAAGTTTCAAACAAAAATAAAATATAAAATCCCACTTCTGACACTTTGTAAAATTTAGTACAGCAGGAACACTGAGACCAAAATTATGTTTGATTGGTAATAATAGGAAAACACAATTTAGATACTCATTGTTTTCGTATATGAACAAAGAAGAATTCAAACGTAATACAGTGTATGAATGATGTTTCAGTAAGCGCTACATATCTTTAAATTCAAACAAATTATACTTGAAATATCTCTGAAATTGTTGATTCATTTGAAAGGCCTATCGATGTCATTAAGTGTGAAACATAACATATTTTAAATTTCCTAGTCAAAATCGCCAAGCTTAATTGCAGTGAAAATAAGAACAGGCTAAGAACAGAAAAGACCCAAGTGACACTTTGTGTTTATTATGATAATAAGCAAAATTCGTTTTAATAACTATTTAAACAAAAATAAAGGGGGAATAAATTTAAAGGACCGATGTTGAATGTGAACCACACGTAAACGTCAATTTTTTTCTGTCTTTCATTTGACATTTCTCAATATCACACTAACTCAATTTTAACCATAGATTCTATGGGACGAATCTTCGCACTCGTACAACTGGTAGAGTACTTAAACATCTTGACATCCACAAATCCGCTGGCCCGGATAGTATCCACGCTTTTGTTTCTGTAGAGGTGTTCATCTTCGCTGGCAAAACCACTGCGCAAGCTTTTCCAGCTGTCCTACTCAACTGGGAAACAGTAATTATCCAGCCTGTCCCTAAAAATGTCGAATCCTCCTCATTCTCTAACAATCGTCCAATTGCACTTACGTCAAAGTTTATCTCACCGAACAGTGGAACAAATACACATACAAATTACATAGTTTTGAAGAAAGTAACACTTGATATTTCGAAGGTATATGATAGAGTTTGGCATCAAGCTCTCTTACTGAAAATGGGTGTATTTGGTATTGATAAATCTCTTCCTTGTTCGGTTAGAAACTAACTTTCGGACCATTATATTCAAGTGTATTTGAAGGGTTCAAATCTGATATTCACAAAATAAACACTAGTATGCCCCAGGGCTCCGTTTTGTCTCCGACACTCTTCCTTACTTTTAGAAATGATCTTTTGTCTGAAACTTCTAACCCACTAAATTGTTTCGCTGATGACAGTACCACTTTCTCTGATGGTCTTTGGATGTGGACTATCAACGGGAGCGTATGATAAGCTCATTAAATTCTGATCTTGACAGCATTGTCCAACCGTGTAGAATTTAATGCTTCGCAAACTCAATGCTGTCTACTTTTTCATAAGCGTAACTCTTCCCCAATGCCACGATCCATGGGTGGAACAAAACCACATAAATTAATTTTTGAATACCTACCTAATTTTGTTTCAAATAAAAATGGGAAATATTGTGTTTTCTAAAAGATTTTAAGAAAATAGTATTTTACCAATTTTATAAAAATTGTAGGTAACCCTGAAAATTGTACATGAGCTTGTAGCTGTACTAAAGGACTTCCGTTCTGCAAGAATAAACTTTCATGTCGATTACAGAGTTCGTTGAATGAGTTGCAGATGGATTCAAAGTGACTTTGTGACATTTGCATTATGGTGGATATGTCAAAATTGACATTTGATTGGTTGAAACCAAAATTCATTTTGTTTTCTAAAAGTTATTCAGTTTCGTTGTAAAATATGAAGCAAATTAATTAAAGCGTCTATTAATTTTGCAAATACTTTAATCAAAAAATGTTGATTTGATTAAAATTATTTCTTATAAAAAGCAATAAATTGTGATAAATGTTTAATTTTATGTTTTTTGAACAAAACCTTGAAAAATGTTTCTAAAGTGAAGTCTTTCCATTTTTGTACTTGAGTATTTTTGGTTTTAAACTGCTCCTGAAAACAACTTGTCGTTGTCTTTAATCGTTCACCATTAACTCCTCAAGTCAAGATGCAAAATAAGCAAAGACTTGGCCTGCTAAAGGTGGAGTTCTTTTAAGCCCGAATTAATTAACTGCGCACTCCCCTTCTCATGTCTTCCATTTATTTGGCGTACGATTGATAGTTTCATAAAATAGTTGATTAAGTGATATGTGTTCACCACTCTCAGGTGATTATACGAAATCAATGGTTATTTGGTAAAATAGACTTATTGAACGAAGCTAAATTTAGATAACTGTCAAAAAATAAAAACAACTTACAGATGTTCAATGGATAACTTTAATTATTCGCCAGATTTGGGGACGATGATGAATTTATAAGTGCGTCAAATATTGTGTCAGCTAGTCAGTTCTTTTACACATAAAACACTAACAAAACAGATCAACTTAATTTTTTCTCATTAAATTTAGTAATTCAATAACATAGAAATTTAAAATGTGATTCAATAAAGATACCTCCTAATAGTATGCAATTTTATCTATCTCTTTAAATGACAAACGTCAAAATGCAGTTGTCATACAAGAAAGTGTTATTCAAAGTTTCATTAATACTCAAATATATGTTTCCTCGTGAAAAATCTCATAGAAAGAGTAACTGACCTCACCGTGACCTATCGTCAACCCGGAAAAGAATGTTCCTATACAAAAAACAATCTGGCTCAATAGACTACACTTCACCTATTGCTACTCTTGTCAGCTCTCCAACTTCAAACCTATTAACCTAGAAAACACTCCAAATCACCTCCATTGTAGCTCTTCCACCGTTTCACCATACCATTCGACCATGATACTCTCACTCACTCTTACCCCCAGGTTTGAGAGCTTTTTTCTATTGTACCTTCATCACGGTTCGCTGAATAAACAGTCTTAAGAAGGAACCATATCGTGTCCAGTTGATCATTTCCATATCCGTTTTAATGTGTGACTAAGAACAAGTTGTTGTGTCAGCTAGTCTCGTGTTTTGTCTTTACTCGTATGGTGGCGTGGCGTGTATTTCATTAGCTTAAGATTGTTATCGATGACCAATTTTTCCTCTTAACGTGCGTGCGTCGTAGTGTTGTCGTTTTCTTATAGACAAAAGAATGACATCAGCTCGACGAAGACGCTCTATGTAAATATTAAGCATTTCCTACACATTTCTCCTGAATGATTCCTTATTAGCTATTCTGACACATTACCGTATAGCCTAGCCACTCATAGTGTCTATAAGTTATTTTATTAGCTAAGAGTATAAACGCGGGGGGATGTTGTTGTTGTCTCTCTACTCCATATCCATAGCCTGTTTCTGTGAGTAAGTTAGTGATGATGATGAAGCCAGGTCATGATGCCAAATCGATGAGCTTTTTTTGAGAGGAAAACGCAATTGCGCATTGAACGATACCACTTTGCGGATGAACACGTTCAACACGAAGAATGTTGTTGATGTTATTTGTCGCAACATTCGGTGTGTTGCTGCAGTGTTTTTTGATTTGTGTTCAAAAGTGTTTTTAATTATTTTTAAAATTACAAGTTCCCTGAATTAAGAAATCCTACAGGAAAAATACACTCCCTCAGGATAATTTAAATAAAATAAGTGAAATTCTTGTGTGTTTACATTAACTTTGAACTTACAGGAAGTAGTTGGATAGCCATACCCGAGTATGAAGTGAATTCTAACTGTATACATAACATCAGTGACGAAACTCAGCACCACTCTATAGTACACGGAAATTGGGGTAGGTAAACACGGAAATGTTAGAATTTTTTTTTTTTTTAAAGGAGCACTGAACTTTTATCGCCATGAAGCATGAATGCGGTCAAAGGGAAAAGTTAACACGCTTATAGATGGTACCTAATTTTGTTGTTGTTGTTGTTATTAGTTAATGTTGCTGTTGTGCAGAAGAGAAAGTGTGTAAGTTTAATTACCGGAAATTGAAGCGAAAAGATTGATAGTAAAATTCATTCAACTGTGTCCTGTTTCTATATACGTGTATAGGTATATACATATAAGGAGAGTACTTATGAACATTTTGGGTGTATTAAAGTTAGAAGGTAAAGGATGTTATAGGTACTTAAGGTGATTATTATGTAAAATGGCTTTTGTTATCTATGGCTTGTAAATTGATGTTGAATGGGCTATATTTGTGTTTGACTAAATAACATTATGAGGATGGTTCGGGAGAAGTGATGTGATAATGTTTTTTGGCAGGATTTCTAAAACGAAAAATCATGTTTAAGTTTAAAAATAACATTTTTTCAAACTACTTCCTTTTTTATGTCAAACTAATCTATCGCTTATAGACCATTACATCAGCTTAGAATTAGAACCCACAAAAGAAGTTTGTCTTTCAAAATATTGACTTCATTGGATTTTTCAAAAAAAAAAACTTAATTATTCATATTTTTTTTTGGAAAAACGTTAAAGCGAGTTTTCTTTAAAAAAATGCTGTGTATATAAAATTTTTCAATTTTAACTTAAATATATTGTTAGTATGCCGTTACTTAGAACGTATCAGCAATCACATAACTTTTATATTTGATTAAAAAAAAAAAACTTTTCGAGTTATAAAATTTTGAAAAATAATTTTTTTTAAAAAACAAAAAATAAAATTTTAACATCTTTGATACTAAGGCAGTATAATAGCTTGTGCAGCAAAAATTATTAAAATTATTTCATTAGTTCTTGAGAAAATCGTCGGTTAAGAAAAAAAAAGTTAGAAATAATTTTATAAAAATATCGGTTCGTTTTTTAAGAAATTCGAATTTTCGATTTTTGGCCAACAAATTTGTATGGGATCAACTTTTATTTTTTAAAATAAATTATGTGGCGCAGCAGTCCTTTCAGAACTAGGGCCTAGTGACTTGCAACTCTCAACCATTTCTGTGTTCGAGTAATGTTATCAGGGAAGGAGGGGACTTACCGAATCCGAATGGCTAATTTGAGAAAGCACTTTTCATGACAAGAATTACTCTTCAAGGATTTGTCAATTCCTCGCAAGAGGCAGTACCCGTGAAAAAAACTTAAAATGGCACAGGCAGGGATTGAACCCAAGACCTCTGGCATGAAAGTCTTTTTTAGTCTTAAGAAAATGAAAAATATCCCTTACGCGAATCTGGTAAAAACCTTAAATTCCTAGTTTGAACTCAATCCACCCAATGGCTTTAGCTGAAGGTGTGAGGACCGATAGACAGACTTCGATTTCTCTACCATCACAATCTCATGTTTAATTAAAGAACTATGAACGGATGCTATACTAATTTAATTTAATAATTTAAAACTACATCAAAAAACATAGACATATTCCTTTTTCCAAAACTTCTAAACATTTTTTTTAAGGCATACAAAGGCTTATGTCATTCTTTACTCCTTCCTCAGAAAAAAGAAAACATAATACAAAAACATTTAAAAACTGTTTAAGAAAATAATAGTTTTGAATTTTGAATTTATGATCAGGACCCTAATTCAAAAACATTTTTACAAAGGCAAATTTGGAAAGTGTTAATCTTTTTAAAATACGTAAAAATACTAAACTCAAATTTGAAAAAGCTGTTCTAAATAAAACGAAGAAGTTAAAAATAGTGACTAAAGAGTATTGAAACTAAGAATTATTTTCGATATCGGAAATGATTTTACGACAAAAGAGAGTTTTTGATTCACGAAAAATGCCATCGAATTGGAGTTTTCGAAAAGTGGAAATATTTTCCAATTAGATACAATAGCCAAAGGAATATGTATTTAAATCCCTTGCAAAAACTTTTCAACCGTATGCAAAGAAGTTATTTGATTGCCAAATGTTATCATTGATGAATTTCAAGCAAATTTTGCTGGGCACAATATCTTACTAACATGTTGACGATACCATGATAGATATTGATTCACCAATTTTTAAATGCATATTTGATCACAATATAAGATTTACTTTAAAACTAATTTAGTGATTTGAAGTAGGCATTACTGATATTTGACACCTGTGAAACCGACCGACTACTCAAGCAATAGGTGAAATTGTGAAGAAATTTTATGTGAGTGGAAGCGTTACTGATGTCGTAAAAGGCAGCAATTGAATGCGTCATACACCTCTTTTTTTTGGCTGTCAATTGAAGAGCAGGACTAGTACAATATTTGGTCCCAACAAGACGGGACAACAGCCCACCACACAACATAACCAGTTATAGTTTATTATGTAAGAACTTTTCAGGTTACCAGGATTATGTGACTTGAAACCGTTTGACTTTTGTATGTAGGTTTTTAAACAAAAGACCTTTAGGTGACGCAAATAATCATCAAAGTATATAGAATTATTAAATACCAACGTTAACTACTCATGTTCTGGCCGAGAATACTTCCAGAACTAGGCAAAAACGTGTTTATAAGTTACCTGGAAAATAGCAGTCTGCGAGTCTTTAAATGATAGAGACCCGGTTATAGAATACGTTGAATGGACTGCGGTTTACAGTTTTTACTATTAAAGAATTCGCTGATCAAAAATTACAGAAATGTCGATAACACAGTTTTAAACGTGTAGATTACGAAATACGCAAAGCATCTGCATTATATATGTATAACTTTTGAATATTTTCAAATTCGCCCCAAAATCATCGCGGATAGAACTTAAAAAAAGATTTTGTGAGCTACCAAAATATGATGAGCAATACGACATAATGTAGGTATACAAAATATATTTAAGGTTATAATAAACATTTTTCTTTGTTGAAAATGCTACTACATATATCGTTAAAAACTTCAACAAAAACATCATAGTTGAATTTTACAAACGGTTAATTCTCCTTTTTAAGGAATAAATAGCAAATTCCAAAAATGGTACAAACACGTTATGTAGCATGTTGTAAGAACTACAAAGCTGGTTTGTACCTTTTTGGAATCTGAAATTGATATTTTTAAAAGCTGCATTTAAATATTGTTTGCATTGCAATAATAATTTAAATCGTACATAGCTTTTGTTGTTTGATTAAATACAAGAATCGGATGGGTCGAAAATTCTTAAAGCTTTGCTAAAAAAATATCGTCGCTGGAAAAGTAAAGTGACAAAAATAAAAATTGTATTTTCATTTTAAAATTGGCTTTTTTTGGGCACGATAACTTTGGCGCCAAGATGTAATAACGGTTTTTGGTAGAGGGTCTTAATACAAGCATTTTTTACTATGGGAGGGGGGGTCTATCTCCCCCCGTTTAGGCGGGAGGGGCAATTTAAAAAAGTTATTATTTAAAATGGAAAAAAATAATTAAAAAATTACGGTGATACTTACAATTAAGTTGTATACATTTTTTTAAAGCCAACATTCTGTTCTATTGACCAGTTTTTAAATCAAGTCAATACTATGCGTAGTTTTTAAAAAATTTAATTTTAAACTTAAAATTTGAGTAAAAAAAGTTAAAAAAAGGTTTCAAGTGTAACTTTTTCAATACTTCAAGATTATCTACCATTGTTTTTATTTCAGAACTTATTGCTCTTATTTGTTTTTGATCAAAAACTGAAAACTAGATGATTTTATGTCTTTTAGTTTTTGAGAAAATTGAAAATAAAAATTTAATTTTAAACTCAAAATTTGAGTAAAAAAAGTTAAAAAAAGGTTTAAAGTGTAACTTTTTCAATACTTCAAGATTATCTTCCATTGTTTTTATTTCAGAATTTATTGCTCTTATTTGTTTGTGATCAAAAACTGAAAACTAGATGATTTTATGTCTTTTAGTTTTTGAGAAAATTGAAAATAACCACAACTACTATTTTAATTTAATTCTTTTTTTTTTTGCTTGAGTGGTCTTATTTTTATAGTAATAATGGTATTTGCGTATGCGTAATGCGTGTTTGGGTGTATGCAACAGTAAGGTGTGCGCGAGTTTGGGTGTATGCAACAGTGGCATCTGCAACCCCCCTGCTTGTGCACAATATAGGATTTGGGGTGGGTGCAATTTGGAGTGTGTGCAAGGTTGGGAGGGTGCAAGGTGCGGTGGGTGCAAGATGGGGTGCATGCAAAGTTTCTTTTGCATTTAAATAAGCTGGATTTAAGAAAAATTAATTTACCCTAGGTATATCTTAATTCATATTCGATTATTACTATCAAAATAAGACTACGTTAATACTTAAGCAAGGAAAAAGTAATTTAATTAAAATATTTTGTTTTGGTAATTTTCAATTTTCTCAAGAACTAGAAGACATCAAGTTATCTAGTTTTCAGTTTTTGATCAAAAACAAATAAGAGCAATGAATTATAAAAAAAAGGAGATAATCTGAAAGTTTTGAAAAATTACACTTTAATCCTTTTTTTAACTTTTTTTTGCAAATTTTTGACTTTAAAACAATGCATAGTTTTGACTTGATTTAAAAACAAGCTAATAGAGAAAAGTGTTGGCTTTAAAAAAAGGTATAATACTTAATTATATAATAATTATTTTTTTCCATTTAATGTACATATTTTTTAAACTGCCCTTACCGCCTAAACGGGGGGAGATAGACCCCCCTTCCATAGTAAAAAATGCTTGTTTTTAACTGCTCTATACAAATCCGTCATTAAACTTTGTCGCCAAAGTTATCGTACTCTCCCCTTTTTTGGATATTATGAAAATGATTTGCTTTATAAAAATTTTTTAAGGTTTTAAATATTAATTATAAAATAAATTATTTTTAGGCAACGGCCTAGTCACTGATAAAGCTTCGGTTCCCATCGATCACCGAAATCAAGCATCAGTGAGCGTGGTTAGTAGAAAGATAGAAAGATGTTCCATACATTATTTAACTATACTAATTTTATCATAAATAAAAGGAAACGACAATAATTTCTTAAATAATTTATGTTTTATTCAAAAACAACATAGGCCCTTAAAATTTAACCACCTTTTATAAAGGACATGTTTGTTTTTCGCACTTAATGTCAAATTTAGAACTTCATAATTGTTTTATTTTCGAAACCAAACATTTTATGACCTCATTTAAACGAAATTAATGTACTATTCAAACGAGTTTACTAAAATGCAACGTTTAAGATTTAAAAATTGAAAACTACTATCAAATAAATTTTTATCTACTACAGACTTTATGAAGAATTTCGCCAATAAGTATACTTCACTCTTTAAATTCTTGTCATGTTTGAGTTATTCACCACAAGAAACAAAAAACTTACCACGGAAACAGAAACACAGTGAATTCGCCGCAAATCAAAATGCATGTACATCGCATTTTTCGTCGTTTTCGTGATTACACTGACTTTTGCCGGTAGGTACCTACATACTCGTATAACGGCAAACTTTTGTTTACAAGTTGAAAGATAGATTGATTTTTGTTTCTTGTGTTTTGTGGTGTGTGTACATTTCAAACTTCTAGTCAAAACGATAATTACACTTTTATTTGGTTCTAGTTCGCTGGCTGGCGATATGGCGGGCTGACTGGTTAATTCTTAGATTCGTGTCTGGTTTTTCTTTTGCCCATGTGCATGAAAAACAACAACAAACACAAAAACAACAACAACATGAAATGCACACGAGTGACTTGATGCCGTATAGATTCTTTTTATTCTATTTTTACAAAAAACAAATAAATTAAAAAAAAACAAAAATAATTGCGATGAAAATTGCAAACGAACTGATCTTGTGCTTCCATTCAGTTTTCAAACGAATATCGCCCTGTTTATTGCGGATTGCCGTGCTTCGTCGTCGTCGTTGCTCGTTCAGTTGATTTTTATTTTGTAAACAATTTAAAATAATTATAACATTATTTTTGGATTTTGTTTAAAAATCATATTTTATTTTATTAAAATACCAAAGTGACGTCGCCGGCCTCCAACGCCGTTCGCCGGACATTATTTAAGTTTCAAGGTTTGTTCGATTTAGTGAGGTGAAATATATTTTTATTTGAACAACCTGACCGCTGAGCCGGCCGCAAGGAAGTTTAAGTGCAACAATGTAAGAAGAACTGTTTGTTTATCCAAATACAGCAACCCGGTGTTTTCTTCAGTTCGTTAGCAATTATTTTCGAATTCATTATAATTTTAAGAAATTCATAAATAATCTCTATCTAATTATTTATAAATTTGTTTTTCCAAAGTCGCTCGTTCAAAATAGAAATTACCTTATTTTTGAGAATTTTTCCCCATTTTCTTGGAGCAAGGTGCAATTCGAGAGATTACCTATATCGCTGTGTTATTTATTATTGTCACTTTCATGTGATTTTTCTTGTGGTGTTTTTGTTTAAATAAAAAGTAAATTTAATAACTATTTTTAGACGCCTTAGCGGAGTCGGTTTGGTCGGTATTCCCTCTTGGTGTGGTGATGATGACGATGATGCTGCTGATGTGATGTTGGATAGGAAAGCAAAAGTTTTTCTGTTTTCTTTTTAATGACATAATGTGGAGACTGGTTGATGAGTCATTATGGTCTTTCTTTAAGTACTCGTATAGTCGTAGTATGTTATTTTACTGTTTGGCGTACTTGCCACTACTTATGGTGAGGTGTCTATTTGCGTTAATGTTGGCTTTATACTTTAAGTGCCATGCCATACCATGCTGCAGGTATAGGTATGATGGTGTAGGAATTGTGCCTGTGGGCTCAAGTTGGGCAAAGAGGGAGCTGATGATGCAAATTACATTTTCTGGTTTAATTTTAATTTAATTTTGTATAGTCATTTATTATTGAAGAGTTTTGGTATATTTTTGGATGATATAATTTATTTATGTTTCTTCCGTGTTTTTTAAAAAGTGTGATAAAGGAAAGTTGTTTGTTCTCTTTGAGAAATAACACGGTCACGAAACTCTTCTCACTACTTTAACAATTTCAATTAGATTTTAAAGCGTGTATCATACAATTTTGAGCAATGGTGTACAATTGCATGTCAAATGTCAAAAGATGTCGGCTTCAAAAGTGTGAGCAGCGGGCTATTTAGAAGTATATTTGATTTTCTTGTTTTTGAAATGAGAAATTCCTTAAAAAATAAAAATAGAAATATGAAAAACAAGGACAATTTTATAATTTGTTCATGTTTTTTTCTTCAACTTTTGTGAGGAAGAAGCTGTTTCAAATTAATATTATATACATTTTTTATAAGAAGTCTGTGAAGACGATTTGCTATCTCTAAAGTCTAAAGTGTTTTATTTAAAATTGCGTAACATTCTCCACGATATGTCAGGAACGGGAATGGGTCGCAATGCTGTTTTTTTTTTAAATACTGTATGGTCAAAATTCTGTATGATACTGTACGATCATAATACTGTATGGTCATAATACTGTATGATTTATATTCTGTATTTGAAAATACTGTAAATTTAAAAAACTGTATCCCAAAATGCTGTGTTGTTAAAATACTGTATCTCATAATACTGTATAATACTGGATGTTTTGACAGATCAAATTGATTGGTGCAATTGTTAAAGCAATTGTTGATATGATAGGAACAATTCATGTACAAATTTAAAAGGGATGCAAAAAATTAAGAAGAATAAAATGAGAAAGAGAAAATAAGAAGAAGATAGCATGTTTTTGTTTTTATTTAATCAAAGACTCATGACTTATCATAGGTACGGTACATGCATACATTATGTTATTGTTCAAGAGAAGTATATTAGAACATTATGCTTATGAAGAATTGTTATGATGTTTTCTTTAAAAAAAAAGTATTCTGTTTTCATAATACATACATACATACTTTATTTAAAAAAGTAAGCGCTTTTTTACATTATCAACACCATTTTTATTTTTAAGCCTTATTTACAGTATTTTAAATACAGTATTATGATCCATACAGTATTTTGACCGAAACCCGTTAGGTTCTTAAGAGAAAATTGAAAAGTTTTTTTCTTGTCTAATAATGTATTCTACTTATTATAAAGAAGCTTAAATTTTCTTCGATTTTAAGAACCAATAATTTTGTAAGCTAGAAAAGAATGAAATATAAATGTTATTAAAATGTGATGAACCAGCAATGCGTCAAGCAGAGTTGCAAAAATTCCAATGTCAATTCAATGCATTACTCAAAATTTTTTTAATGGATATTGTTCTTGACTGAAATAAAATATATAATGCTAATTGTACATCTATGAATTACCCATTAAAAATTTAATTTATTGCCATCAATATTAAACTAAAAATTAAAAATTATTTTATTGCAAGTTTTATTGAATTAGTAAATAAATGTTATTTTATTGCAAGTTTAATTGAATTAAAATTAAAAAATAACTTCTATTCAAAATGAGCTAAAATTTTTTAATTCAATGCCTAGTGGGAATTTATTCAATTATTTCCATTTATTTCAGTTAATATTCGAAATCTTGACGTAAAAATGTCCCAGGTTGAAGATTGACTGATACCAACAAATAAATTTTGAAAAAAAAATCGTTTTTCGGTCGAACAATAATAATAATAAATTATAATATTTGATTAATTGTTGTTTTTTGTGTTATAATTGCGTGATAACCGTAAGTCATGACATTAATCAGGATAAAAATTTTGGAAATGAAAACTTAAAGTATTTTAATTAATAATTGCGAAAGTCTGCCAAATGAAATAAAAATAAGTACATATTTTTATTTTAAAAGTTTTGCATTGGAAAACAATATTTTAATTTGATAGAACACAATTAAAAAATAACATTAAATAATTAATGCCATACGGTAACATTGAAAAATAAAATTTAATAAATAATTTAAAAAAAATAGAATTAAAAATTGAAAAATATTTTCTAATTTATTCAAAATGCATTATAAAATTCAATGCATTATTTGCAACTCTGGCGTCAAGACAAGGTGTAATGGTCATCTTCTGATGAGCCCAACCATTGCACCGGGGCGAAACGCATATATGAACACTTGCTGGATCATATTTATTTTATTTT
Source organism: Eupeodes latifasciatus (assembly GCA_920104205.1). NCBI lineage: Eukaryota > Metazoa > Arthropoda > Insecta > Diptera > Syrphidae > Eupeodes > Eupeodes latifasciatus. The sequence goes on from OV049925.1 coordinate 20,393,033, forward strand.
CATGATTTTAAATCATTTATTAAAAATAGCTTAATTAGAATTTTTTTTTTGAGAAGCAAATTTCGAAAGCTTTTCATAACATTAAAACTTTTAAACACTGACAAATAGGACTTTATTTTTTCACTACACTACAATGTTTAAAATTTGTGGCTTGTTACATTTTTTTTTTTGAAAACATAATTTTGAAAAATGCAGATAGAACAAATGAAAGGTTTCTTAACAAAATATATGTAAATGGTATAGTAAAAAACATATTTTAGTTTAGATGTGATTTCTCAGAACATTCCATGAAATTAAAAAAATAAAAGATCCGCCATATTTATTGGGGCGTATTCATAGAGAATTACTAAAGTCGTGATTTCTTGATCTATAGTTTAAGGCTTGTTGGTAAAATAAACACAGTTCTTATTCATAGTCAATTTTTCTGCTAAGGTAAAACCCTAGGCTAAGGTTGTATTCTTCTTCAATTATGCTTCAAATGACAGGTCAAAACAAAAAATACTGTTATATTTTCAAATTTTTTTATTTGTGCTGTCATTCCTCAAATTGGATGTCGAAAAAAGTAAGTAAAACAAAACTATTTCAAAAAAAATCAAAAAAAGCAACTAACAACGTTCTATAATATTTTACATATAAACAACAAGGAAAATATGAAACGCAAATGGGAGGAAAACTGGTCTTCAATTGCGGTATCAATCGACATTTTTCTGGACAGCAAGTTTACGTAAAATTTATTTGATATGATTTACTTTTTCAATTTACAAATAAAAATCAAATATGACATTTGGCTGTGATAATAACTAATTAAACACAGCATTTCCTATGTTTATAGTTAAACCTCAGGCTTAGCCTTAAACTTAGTTTTAAATTTATTTATAAATAGCTTAAACTCTGGACTTGCTTAGTAACAACTTAGCAAGAGTTTAGCAAACATCTATAAATATGCCCCATTATGTTTAAAAACTAAACTTTTGGTTGATATTGTTAATTGAAAAATTTAGTATAAATATGTATACGTACAATTTTTGAAAAGTAACATATCAGTTATTTTATTTATGGTATTTGAGACTTTCCAATTTATTTGATATTTTTCGAGATTTGTTACTCTAGAAGAAAGGATTTAAACTACATTGATAATGTCTTCAAATAAGTGCCCTTTAAACTTTTCAATTAGTAAAATCCCGCTTTAGAGCGCTTCGAAAAGTATCTAATAAAAATTTGAAGTTTTGAAAGTTTGCTGACTTTTTAAAAACATTAAATGTGAAACTTAATTAATAGTACATACATACATACTTTTTTTTTTTAAAGTTTCTGATTATATTTGAAAAAATAAATTTCAAACAGATTTTAAATTACTTTAGAAATAAATTATTAAAGTTTCCCTGGATTCTTTTCTATTTTCATCAATTTTGTATTTCGTTGTAATGTGTTCGTAAGATATTTCAGTCTAACCGAAATTTCCACCTATAAAAGTGGTGCTGTTTTAAGAAAGCTCATGATGATTTTTTCTAAAAGTCGTTTCTGCATATTTATATATATGTACGTATATATGTAATTATTCGGAACAACATTCGCTTAAGGTTGATTTGATATTTCTTTTCACTGAAGAAAAAAAAAAATTATCCCGAACATAAGAACGTATACAAAACAGCTTTTTAAGATCAATAGGTTATGATTGTAGGGACCTTGAAATATTTAGTAATTTTAGTAATTGTCAAAATTTCTATTTCGACAAAATTGGAGAGCTTACAATAGTTTTCAATAAAAAAGTTAAAAACAAATGACAACTTTCTTCAGTTTAATCCAATTTCAGGTTTTAAAATTACTACCGCATTAATGTTAGCTGTAAAAATTTTACTTTGAAAAACAAAGCCAGAAAATTCCTTACATACAATCATATCTTGATTTTCAAATGTCTTTTCAATGTCTTAACGCCCAAATTTAGAAATGTCGTAACGCACAATTTGTTTTATTTTGGAAGCATTTTGGGTAGTGAGGTATGTACATAATGTATGCAACCCCCCTGCATGTGCTCACTATAGGATTCGGGAAAGGTGCTAAATTTTGTTTGCATTTAAGGAATCTGGATTTATAGAAACTTTGCATTTCTTTTACTTTGAAAATATATTTGTAAGCTTTCTTGACGTTCCGAGTTTTTGGGCGATTTGAATTTTTTTTTTGTGGCATGAGAAGGAAGAAGGAGGGTTTCTTTTTTTTGGAGTTTCATAAAACCCAAAAAAGGTTTAACGCCCAAAGGTTTGATAATATTGGCCAAACCGTACAACAACAAAATTTGAATAAAATTGTTTTGGTGCTGTGATATTTTTAATTTGGACAATTTGGTTTTGGGCGAAAAGACCTTATGCCTATCTTAATTCCTACAACAACACATAATAGATTTTTTCGAACGAATATTTTTTTTTATCAATGCAGGTAAAACATACAATTTTTATACATAAATTCGAGGAGCGATTAAACTGTTTTGAAACTTTTTTAAACCATTATCAAAAAAGAGGCTGGGATGCGACCCACACTGATAACTTCCCATCCCGTCTGTCTTAAAAGTTTGTCTATATGTATCAATTTTTACCAAATTTGCGTACTATTTTTGGTAGATTTTATTTTTTTATGAAAAAACGGACTGTTGGGTTTTTATAAAAAAGTTACTGAATATCGAAAACAATATTTTCTGTGAAATAAAAAAAGTTTGAAACCAATATTTTTAATTTTTGAAAAGCTATTTGAGTCGAAAGTAAATTTTTACAAGTTTTAGTATTGTTTTTTTTAGGTTTTTTTTTTGTAAAAAAAAGTGTCAATTCGATTTTTTTCAAAATTTTTTAAAATGTTGAAAACAATATTTCTTAAAAGATAAAATTAGTTTGAAGCCAATGTCTCAAATTTTTGAAATGATATTTACGTCGCAAAATAATTCTTACCAACTTTTATAAATTTTTTTTAGGTTTTCAATTTAAAAAAAAAAAAAAACTGTCAATTCGATTTTTCTCAAAATTTTTCATATTGTTGAAAACAATATTTCTTATAAGTTAAAATTAGTAAGAAGCCATTATCTCAAATTTTTGAAAAGATATTTGAGTCAAAAATCAATTTGCAACAATTTTTGTTAATTTTTTTGTCGGTTTTTAATTTTTTGTAAAAAACACTGTCAATTAGATTTTTTTCAAAATTATACTGAATGTTGACAACAATATTTTTTGAAAGGTTAAAGTAATTTAAAGCCAATATCTCAAAATTTTGAAAAGATATTTGAGTCGAAAATCAATTTTTACCAACTTTGAGTAATGTTTTTTTAGGTTTTTATTTTTTATAAAAAAACTGTCAATTAGATTTTTCTCAAAATTTTATCAGATGTCAAAAACATTATTCTTCGTTGCACAAAATTATTTTGGAGATGAAATCATATTTTAGTCGTAAAATGTTCGAGGTGACAAATTTTTTTTTCAGTTTTTTTGATTTAGAAAAAAACCGTTAATTGGATTTTTTTCCAAAAATATACTTCTTTTGTATCACGTTACAATATATAATATAAAATTCAATTCTCTAGCGTCATTGGCTCATGAGATATTTAGGGTTAACCAAAATGTTCACCTTTTTTATGGTATGGTAAAAAAACCACCCACGCAATTTTCTTGAGAGCCCTTTCTGCATCTTTCTGCTTTATTATCATCTGTATATTAAAATTTTTTTGAAGTCGATATCTCTTCTGGTTCTTGACCCATGGACGACGAAAAAAACGTCGCGAACGTACGGACGTACGAACGTGACATTTTATTAAAAGTTCGTTATCACAGTTTTTCAATACTTAAGTTCTTTATGCACAAAACGTCATATTAAAAAATTTGGAACTTTCAATTTTGTTAATTTAATTTGATTTAAATTTAAATCAAGTTTTTCAAAAATAGTCAAAAATACATGACTCAAGAACAGTGACCTAAAAGCTCTTAATAAAAACCAAAAACAATCTTACAACAAATTCAAAGAGATGCTCTAAAACACAATATTACAAATATGCTTTTAACAATGTAAGATAAAACTAGTGCTCCAAGCTCACCTTATCAAACATTTCATAACGAAAATAAAACATCTTCATAGTTTTCGATTATTAATTATGTACATAATGTATGTAGGTCGAATTTACAAAACGTTTCTCCACTCTCCATAATATACTTCATTGTTTTGTATTTAAAATGCATTACATCTCCATCTCTCAAAAACCAACAACAAAAACAAGAATAATATTCATATTTTGAACCTTTTAAACTAATCACATTTCCCTCGGGATTCTTCATATCAACATGTGGTTCTTCACTGACTCATAAACATACCTACTCGTACATGGTTCTATTTTTTATTTTTCAAATCGATACACAATTTCTATTATTCTTTGAATCATTCAGTTATTCTCGAAGTCGTACGCGAAACGCCCTATATCTACAGAACGCACTTAAAAATTCCATTCTCTTCTTCTAAGAATAAAAATCTCTTTTCTTTTATTCCAAAAATCATTCATCGCATAAAATTTTCTATTTCAAAATACAATGTTGAAGTTTTGTTCTCCAAAGTCATCACGTAGTAGTTTTCAAAAAGTAAGTTTAAGCAGTTTTTAAAAGTGAAAATTATGATTATGAATCTAAAACGTTTTATAATTAAGATCTAAAACTTCTGCCAAACTACGATATTGACACTGACTCAAGTCACTGAGTGAACTGATTTAAAATGTGTTTCCAAACATTTTTTGAGTTTGACAAAAGTTTCTTCATAATATAAATGCACACGTGCAAGTTTATAAATGAAAACTGCAACTGCAACTTGCAACCTAACCTATGAACAACGGCGAAAAAAAGTTTTTTAATTTAAAATTTTTGGAAAGTTTTACCTTAAAAATAAAAAAAATCAAGAACGCACAAATTAAATGAAACATCGGGGCAAAGTCAAAATTACCACAACCAGTGATGGAAGCACATCATTACTCAAGTGATTTTCTAATGCCAGATTATGAACTGAAATTCTAAAAAACAACTACACTGAGAAAAATGTTTTTGGTGACTTACAAGTTAAAAATTTAACAATAATTTCAAAATGGTGTTTAAGAATATTATCTTTTTAAGAAGCTGAACTCAAAACATGTGTAGAAATATATGTGTTAGTCTTGAAAATCGAAAAGTTATTAAAATGCAACTGAACTGGATCTTAAACCCTTATTTTTATACACATTCTTAGTTTTTAAAAAATACCCTTTAAAGAGACATCTCAAAAAATCTTGTTTTTAATATTATTTTATTCAAAGTCGTAGTTTTTATATTCGCTTCAATTTTAACCAAATTCTTTAGTTACAAAAATTTGAAGAACATTTTTCGTTGAGTGCATAAAACTTTCATTGAAATTATGATTAGAAATTTAATTAAACTTTTCTAAATATTATGCACATGGCAAATATTGAGTCTAAATAATGAATTCCCTTCTCTCACTCTTCCCTGTTCTCTGAATTCACTCAGAGACTAGCCGAACGTCAACCATCCGTTGAAAACTTCTATCAGAAGGCTGAGGACGTAGTTACACAACCACTGGAGCTAGAAGGACTGGAGCTGGATGTGCGCCTGAAAAATAAATTAACCGAACGCGAACTGTCTAAACTATTGCAGTCGAAAAAACCTCTCATTATCGCCTTAAGCAGGTGAGTTTTCAAAAACGTACAAGTTAATATATTTACTGTACGAGTAAATGCAATTTATATTTTGAAGTTAATTTTGAAGGCATTACCTTACCTAACCTAACCTAACCTAACCTATGTCTGAGTATGAGGTTCAGTATACTGAAAGGTATGATTACAGCTCATCATAAATGAATGATGAATAAAAGTTTAAAGTGCACGAGTTGAGTACTTCAAAGGTTTACCTTTAACAAGCAACGTGATCAACTCTTATATAGGTTTTAATAAACATGCATTGCATATGAAGCCTGATACTTATACCTATGCCTTAGCCTGATGTATGTATGTGCTCTGTGCTGTGCAAGTGCAATGTTTTTGAATGCACTTTATACGTATAAATAGGTAGCAAAGTGCAAATTATTAGGTTCTTTAAAAAGTTTTTAATCAAACAGTTAGGTAACTCAATATTATGTTTCCATTTATGTATATGAGTTTTTAAGGACTAACTTAGAAGTGTTTATGTAGGAGGAAATTTTGTGTGTTATTAAATACTACTCGTATTATATGAGTTCAAAATACTTTGTGAAATTATATTCCTAACAAATATTAATTAAATTCACAAAGATGTATAATGTTGGGTAATTTTTAAGCGGTTCTATAGTTTTTGAGAAGATAATTATTGGTCAATTTCGTTTACTTCCCTAAAACTGAACATAAAAGGAATCAAAGGACTGGGCAATGGGAAATGTTTAGAATTTCAAAACTAAATGCGGTTAATAATAAAGGACTTATTGACTTTGAACTAGATTTTTTTTTTTAGATTAGATAGATTTTTATTGCTCGTCATAAATAATTTACATTGTTTAAAAAAATCAAAAAAAGCATGGCATTCTGCCGTCTGCCTAGTTGACAAAACATAAAATGGAAAAAACCAGGCAACGGCCTAGTCACTTATAAAGCATCGGTTCCCAGGCGATCTGAGAACCGCGGTTTTATGCGGTTCGATGACGATTCCTTGGCAAATGCCATAATCGCCGAGCAAACGGGACCAAGTCCCTTGTTAGTGAAGAAGGTTGAGCTTCAGCTCATCTTCAACTCAATAAAAAATAAAAAGTCAGCAGGTGTCGATGGTATATCCAACGTTGTACTAAGACATTTACCGATGGAGGCAATTGACATTTACACCACACTCTTCAATAATGCACTGAATAATGCATATTATCCAGTGCATTGGAAGACCGCTGTGGTTCATCCTCTCCCGAAAAAGGGAAAGGACAACTCCAACCCGTCAAATCTTCGGTCGATAAGTCTTCTTCCGAGCATCAGCAAAGTTTTCGAAAAAATCATTAATAGGGCTCTGACTAAGTGGGCTGCGGACAACAAAATAATTCCGGATAAACAGTTCGGGTTCAAGGCGGGTCATGACACAATTCATGCTGGGTCTAAACTCGTTTCTGATATCCAATGGAATAAAACAAAACAACAATGCACAGGTGCTGTTCTGGTTGATTTGGAAAAGGCCTTTGACACCGTATGGTTAGAGGGTCTTTACCTAAAACTGAGCAGGCTTGGCATAAGCAAGCCAGATTGTTGTATATACTTTATGATATGCTTAACGGTAGAAAGTTTGTTGTCAAAAGTGGCAATGTAACTTCTACCACAACATTCTTTATTAAAAATGGTCTTCAACAGGGAGCGGTGAATTCGCCGATTCTCTTCAGCATTTACACCAGCGATCTGATAGGTAGTCTTACAAAGGCAATTGCGTACGCCGACGATCTAATTGCGTACAGAACGGCCCGAAAGGTTGAGGTTTTTAGAATTCTCTTGCAGCGTGATTTTGACAAGATTCAGCGATATTGCGATGACTGGAAACTGAAAATAAATGTCCAGAAGTCGGAGACAATTCTGTTCCGGACTCCGTTGGCTAGGGCCACGAGGGATACGTGCAAGAATTGGCGCAAGATGGTTATCGTTGGTCTTCACGGGCAGCGATTAGCGAGCAAAAGTGTAGTGAAGTACCTCGGTATCTGGTTAGATCAGTATTTATATTTCGACAGACATATAAATGCTGCTCTGACCAGGGCCAGAGGAGCCTTCGCTCTGACGAAACGGCTGTTTTTTAGCAGTCGGCTTGACTCCAGAGTGAAGGTAATTTGCTACATGGCCCTCATACGGCCGATGATCGTTTATGGTTGTCCTGTGTGGTTCAACGTTGCCCCTTCCCAGATGGAGAAGTTTCGGGTGTTCGAGCGGCAGTTTTTACGACGCTGTACTGGCTTATATCGAACAGCCGAATCTTTTTACGTGCATTACTATTCCAACGAGGTCCTATACAATAGGGCTCGAATCAACAGAATTGACAATTTCGTGATAAAACTCGTTCGAGGTCACATTGCAAGAGCTATGTCTTCGACCAACAATTTAATTTTCGGGGCGTTCTATCCGAACGACGAGTATTTTGAAAGTGCACGCTTGAGCGGCTTAATTCCACCAGAGGCATTCCTCTTTTTAGATAGATGCGGTCTGATACAGGATAGATTGGCAGTTCCGCTAATCTACCACGTCAGACGACGAACCGTGGATAGGCGACTTCTGTACAATCGGGACGTCATTCATGGCACAAGACGGAGCAGAGCTCCTTCGGTTCAGTAGGCTGTGTCCGAACGGGACCGAACTGATAGGGTGAAGCAGGAGAACCAGTTTTGGTGGCTTCAATCGGCACTTGATAGTGGGTAGTCGGGATGGGGTTTAAAGCCTAGGGCGGCTTACATACTTGTTTTATAGTTTTAGGGTTTAGTTTTAAGTAGAATAGGCATGGTGGCACAAAAAAAAAAAAATACAAAAAAAAAAACACAAAACACAAAAAAAACACAAAAAAAATAATTAAAAAAAAAAAATTAAAAAAAACATTGAATAAGAAAAAAAAAAGACCAAAATATGAAAAACAAAAAAATTAGTTAGATTTGCTGCTGTGGTTGTTCTAGTTTTAAGTAGTTTATAGGTAAAATAGGTAGTTTTAGTTAGCTTTAAGTTTTATATTAAGGACCTTATTTTAAGTAGTTTTAAGTAAAAATAAAAAAGGATATTGATATTAGTTTTTTCAAATTTTCTAATAAATACAAAGTAAATAAAATTTAATTGAAGTAAAATAGATCTTAGGGCCGAAAGGCATTAGTATTCAGTATTATAGTTTAACTTAGAGTGTCCGTATGGGACCAGTAAGTTAGTTGTAAGTTATAGATAATTAGGCTAGTTTTATGAATTTTTGTCTAGCTTTACGATAGTCTTAAGAATGAATTAATAAAAATGAATTGGTAAAAAAATAAAAAAAAAAAAAAAAAATCGCTTCTTATCGATCACCGAAATCAAGCATCAGTGAGCGTGGTTAGTACTCAGATGGGGGACCGTCTCGAAACCTACCGCGTGCTGTTGTCATGTGTTCTTTCTTTCTGATGGCGGCTTTTGCCATTGTAGTTCCATTTTTCATTAAGGCAGTTTCTACCTCCTCCGTTCTTGAAAATCATGATCTTGGACTTTTCCATGTTTACTATTAGGTTCCATATTTTACAGTACTCAAAAATCCGGTTTATCATAAGCTGTAGTGATTCTAGAGATGACGCGAGAACCTCAATATCATCCGCAAACAAGAGTGCTTTAAATAATTCTCCCGCTTGTTCGATACCAGCAGGTAAGTCTTCCATAAATAGAGCGAATAGGCTTGGACTCATCGTACAACCTTGTCTAACGCCTGATTCAGTTTTAAACCAATCCGACCTTTCTGTACCATTCCAAACTGCTGCATTCGTATCCATATACAGGCTTTGCAGGACTCTTCCAAATTTTAAAGACATTCCCATACCAGCTGATAGCTTATAGAAAAGAGCTTGCCTATTCACCGTGTCAAATGCAGACTTAAAATCCACGAAAAACGCGTATAACTTCTTTCTTCTTTTTACAAATGAATCCGCAATGCTTTTCAGAACAAAGATATGATCGATTGTTGAGTAACCGGATCTAAAGCTTGCCTGAGATTCTTTCAACAGCTTATTTTCTTCAATCCATTTATTGAGCTGTGTTTGCAGAACAGCTGTAAATATTTTATAACCAAATTTAAAAAGGATATTCCTCGATAGTTCGACATCTCAGACCAGCTTCCTTTTTTGTGGATCGGAAAAATGATTGATTCCCTAAATTCTTGAGGAATCATACCTGTTTCTAACACCTCGTTCTAAACTGCAATAAGCTTACTTATTAACTCAACGGTTCCATACTTAAAAAATTCCGATGGTATCCCATTGGAGCCTGCCGTTTTTCAATCCTTCATTTTTTTCATTGCTGCATCTACTACTTCTTTTGTTATATCTGTGTCCAAAACTTCATTATAAATACCCGAATTTTGCTCCCTTAGCGTTACAGGCTGTATCTTTAGACTTACGCTCTATCCCTCTAATTCGGTTTTTGTTTCCCGCTTCATTGCCAATTCTTGCATTCAAATCTCCCACCACCATCAGATTCGAAGAGCTCTGCTGTGCCACAAATTCTTCAAGTTTCGCAAAATCAGTTTCCCAATGGTTACAGTTGATGTATGTTGGCAGTAAACGGTAATTTATTCCTTTAATATTCAGGTTTAAAAACGTCACCTCATCTATAACCCGAAAATCACAATTAACAAGCTTCATATTCTTCTTATATCCGAAAAAACAATCTCCGCTGGCTCTCCCTCTTGACTGTACTCGAATAGCTGGTATCCACTTCAATTCATAATTTGAACTATGCCTTTTGTTTTCATAAAATTTGTATAATTTACAATTGTAAATAAATACATAAAGTAGATGTTTTTAGAAACAATACGAGTATATTTAAAAAAAAAAAACCTGAAGTCAAATCTCTGCTCAAAAGTTTCAAACGGCTTAAATCGTGTTTAGGTATTTGTCAGGAAAGGGAATGCAAATTTTAAACAATTATTAAAGAATAACCGTTTCGAGAAATTTTAACTAAGTTTTTTATTTTTGTTTTAAATAATTCTCCATGACAAGTGAGCCATGTGCAGTGCACATAATTTCAAAGTCATTAAAAACTGAAGAGAAAAAAACGCAACGCAGAAAATTTTGTTTTAGAAAAATTGCATAATTGTACTTAAAAATTACGAAATCAAAATTCAAAGTTTATTAAGAACACAGTACTTAGACTACAAAAAATTCAAATCTAAGAATATCATCAAAAAACAAGTTTTAACATTTCTGAAAATAATAATCTAATGAAGTAAAAACAAACTGATAAGAAGCAGAAACAAAGTTTTTGGCTTAAATCCACATATATTATAATTATTAAAGTTTCTAATTAGGATGATTTTGATTTTGGAATTAAATATTTCCAAAAATAGTATCAAATGATTTAATTTGTTTTCAAATGTATTACCCATTTTTTTACATGATGTCACTAAACGATAATTAACTTTCCAGTTCTTGAAAAATTCAATACTTTAGCTTTTTGAGTTTTAGGCTTCTCCTGGGCTGATCAGCTTTATCGTCATGTGTAGATGCTATAGAAATAAAACCAAATTTTTCTAAACAATTCTATAGAACAAAAATGTAATAAGATTTTAGAATTAAGTAAAAGAGACATATAGTAGCTTTACCTTAAATTTAAATTCATGGAGATTTTGATCATATTTTGAGATTTTTACTATTGAAACAAAGGCGTTCTATTCGTTACCCTAATTATTAATTATTATATAATTATTATATTAAGAAAATATAAACAAAATAAAGAATAAGGAATTTATTGTTTATTATAAAAAATATTTAAATTATTTAAATAAAAATATTTGCATTACACAAAATGAAAAATACGAAAAGAATTTAAAAACACTTTTCGCATTAAGAAAAACGATGCAAAATTAAAAATTTTCTTTTTCCAATATAAATAAATTTAATTGAATTTTAATTTTCAATCTATTGTTTTTCAATGCAATATTTGTTTAACTTTTTCTTATTAAAACCGAAATTTTTCATGATTCTTTTCGATTCTTATCGACTTCAAATAAATTTTGTTATACAGATAATAAGGCAGAAAGATGCAGAAAGGGCTCTCAAGAAAATTGCGTGGGTGGTTTTTTTACCATAGCAGTTTAAAAAAACGGTGACTATTTTGGTTAAACCTAAATATCTCATGAACCAATGAAGCTAGAGACTTGAATTAAATTTAATATTATATATTGTAACGCGATACAAAAGAATTATATTTTTGGAAAAAAAATCCAATTAACGGTTTTTTTATAAATGAAAAAACTGAAAAAAAAATTGTCACCTCGAAAATTTTACGACTAAAATATGATTTCATCTCCAAAATAATTTTGTGCAACGAAGAATAATATTTTTGACATCCGATAAAACTTTGAGAAAAATCGAATTGACAGTTTTCTTACAAAAAATAAAAACCTAAAAAAAACATTACTCAAAGTTGGTAAAAATTGATTTTCGACTCAAATATCTTTTCAAAACTTTGAGATATTTAAACTATTTTTATCTTTCGAAAAATATTGTTGTCAACATTCAGTAAAATTTTGAAAAAATCGAATTGACAGTTTTTGTACGAAAAATTAAAAAGCTAAACAAAATTTTACAAAAATTGGTAAAAATTGATTTTCGACTCAAATATCATTTCAAAAATTTGAGATAATGGCTTCTAACTAATTTTAACTTATAAGAAATATTGTTTTCAACATTACGAAAAATTTTGAGAAAAATCGAATTGACAGTTTTCTTACAAAAAATAAAAAACAATGCTGAAACTTAGTAAAAATTTACTTTCGACTCAAATAGCTTTTCAAAAATTACAAATATTGGCTTCAAACTTATTATAACTATTTCACAGAAAATATTGTTTTCGATATTCAATAGTTTTTTTTTTATAAAAATTCAACAGTCCGTTTTTTCATAAAAAATAAAATCTACAAAAAATAGTACGCAAATTTGGTTAAAATTGATACATATAGACAAACTTTTAAGCAAGACAAATCGACAGACGGGATGGGAAGTTATCAGTGTGGGTCGCATCCCAGCCTCTTTTTATGTATTTAGAATTGCTTTCTGTTTTTATTAAAAGTTGTATATTCCGGATTACACTAAATTGGTTAAACTGTTTTGAACTTTCATTAGCTAAAAACGTTAAATAAAAACAAAACAAAAATGTATAAATCAGTTCTCGCCTGAAAAAAGGTAAAGTATCTTAAGTTATTCGCCTCAAAGCTTCATCACAACATTTGGATTCCGTATTTAGAATCAATTCCAAAGCACGCACAAACTACACGTACACCATCCCCCAACTGCAAATCGACAGAAACTTCTAGATTTCTATACCTTCCAGATCAGCTTGGGAGGAGAGGACATTCCTGGAAGACGAGCCAGTCCACTTTCACAAAGATGGATCAAAACCTTCGCAATCATTGTAGCGTGTTTCAGACGGAACTTCTGGCGATAAAAGAAGTCTTAGCTTAAAGAAAACGTGATATGAACATATGATATCTGTATTTTCTCAGATGGTCAGGCCGCTATCAAATCTATTACAGTCGATTATCTCTAATGGAGATGTCACAACAGTTTAATATTCACCGTTGCTGGGTGCAAGGCTATAGAGACATTCCAGGAAACTGTAAGACAGATGATCTCGACAGAAGTGGTACAGTCAAACCCGTTTACCACGTTTGGCTAATGCTTGCTATCTCTTAGCAGATTGCATATAAGCTCGATGATCGGTGTCATAATCATGCACTGTTTAAAAGGAAAGCCACGCGGCTAGGCGTATTCTCAAATGACTTTTGCAGAAGCTGTACGGCTGAGGTAGAGGAGGAAACAAAAAAAAAAAACTTTTGACACTCAAAAAACGATGCAAAAATGTTTCCATGAAATTTTTTTTTCAGCTTTTCGTTTTCTTTTTTAATGCAAACAAAAACTGCAAATTTTTTCTTTTAAATCAATTGTTTTTAAATGTGTACATTTCATCATGATGATTTTTGTAAAATTTACATTTTACATTAAGATACAATGCATACTTTGTTTTAAAAATGAAATCCGGTTTAATTAGTTTAATTATACACAAAATGTATTAAGTTTTTTAGACTCTTATTAGTATTACCAACGAACGTAAAACAAAATTGTATAAGAAAATAATATTACTGATATAATGTAAATTACTTTTAAATATGAAAAAAATTGCGTCAGAAAACCGAGCCATAATCAGTAGGATTTTTTTTTTCTAAGATCTAAGTATTAAAAATAAACGATAGCTTTTAGCGAGTCTTCTAAAATTAATGCATTTGAATTTCCTGCCATTTCTGTATTGAAGTGCTAGTAACCCTAAAATAAAAGAGTAAAAAAATCAATAACAATTTCATTACAAAAATGTATTAACATTCACTAATGGTTGAATTACAATTTCTGAGTCATTACAGTTTCTCAATCTTGAACGGGATATCAAATTGTATAGTTTGAAATGATCCACAAAAATGCAAAAAAGCGTCTTTAAAATTCTTCAACGTTCGAAAATTTTTAAAGAGTCGCCAAATTTGCCCATGTTTTCCAAATACTTATTTTCAAAAATTAAAGAAATTCTTTTATAATTGTAGTTTAGAAGAAGAAACTAATTCAAAATGTTCTATTTTATTGATTAAGACAGTTAAATGAATTCCACTACTCAAATAAGTATCCATTACAATAAATGTAAGCTTTTTCAATAAGAGATTTAATTTTAATATTAAACTGAAACGAATATTTTGTTTTCATTTTAAAAAAGAAGTAGGTAATAAATTTAATGTTAAAAAAAAATTTTTAAATATGTACAATACGGATACAGTTGCAATACCAAATCCTTATCAGAAAATTTTCATTACAAATTCGAAAAGTTGTGGCAGTATGTCCTTGATACTTTCACGAATTCACGAGATTGGTTTCTTTAAAAAAGGAAAAAATTGTTTAATCACAGTAAGGATTTTGAAAATTTTGCATTCTTTTATAATAAGCTTAAAGTGGGAGCGTATCAGAAAATCCCAGAAAAAAAGTTCTATAATCCCGTCTACTAAAATACCGATTTTTTGAAATCCCGTCTTTTAAAATCCCGATTAATTACAATTCCGCTTTTTAAAATCCCGTAAAATCCCGACAATCCCGTTTTTTTTACAAAATACGTGCATTAAACTGAATAACAATAGGAGTCACAAACAAAATGCATCCTACAGCAAATCTACCTCTCGATAGCAGTCTTACTACTATCGTTGACTTTGTTAATTTTTAATTTGAGTTTGTTGTTTTGTTTTAAAAGAATACTGCTTTATTTTATGTTTTTATTTTTTGATATGTTATATTTGTCAAAGGTTACAATAAAAATAATCAAGAAAAATACCTCTTTTTTTTAATTTGTTTTAATTTTTTATAATTTCAAAATTAAACTTAAAAATTGCAAAATCGGGATAATAAAAAACGGAATTATAAGAAACGGGATTACAAAAAGCGGGATTATAAAAAATCGGGATTATAAAAAGCAGGATTATAAAAGAAGGGATTTTAAGAAACGGGAATATAAAACCCGGGATATCGAACCCAACCCGTTTAAAGTCACAACTTAACTAATTTGTCAAAACAGGGGATCCAAAGGGTGGAGGTTGTAGGAGTCATGACCCCCTGCGAGAATGTTTTTGTTTTAATTTTATCGAATTAAAACCTAATTTTATTGCGTTATTGAATATGACCCTGATATATTTAAATTATTAATTTATTATACCTATATGTATAAAAACAAAATTGTATTCTAGTGGTTTCTGCTTAGTGGCTAACAGTGGTACTTTTATGAATTGTAAATCATGGTCTATTCCAATCGCGCAGCACAAATTCATCAATTTTTGACCAATGGAGGATCCAGAGGTTTACTATGTGCCATAAAGCTCACGCAGTTAAATTTTATAAGCAAATATAATATAATTTTTCAGTAATTTAAGGAAATTCACCAAAAAAGCGGTTGGTCTTTCAAAAACAACTAAAATATTTGTAATAATAGTAAAGGTATTCACAAAACTTAAAATTTGGAAAAGCTTTAGGAATGCTTTAAATTATTTTAATAAGATAAGAAAGAGCAAATTTTCAGATTCTTACCTTGAATAAAAGATCGTCAATTTAATATTATTAAAGTTGTCTTTAAATTCCTGAAAATCGTCATCAATTCCATCTTATTTTTTTGACACACATAATAGTGTGTTAAGTGTTTTTTCTTTTCTTCTTGGTTTTCTATCAAATATAAAAACTTTTAAGATCCAAACAAATTGAAGAAATCAACTATACCTTCTTGAGATGAATTTGCTTTAGATGTTCTAGAACTGATATTTAAACATGAATTTCTAGAATATAAATGCCTCAAAAATAGCTAAAGTGATATTTTTGTTAAACTAATTGCTCTAATTGAAAAACGTATCTATATTAATTTAATATGAAAGCTTTGAATCTCCTGAGAATTTAAGTGAGAAGAGATTCTGCAACGGGTATATTTTGTGAGTTTATAGTTTCTTCAAAATGTTTGTTTACCTTAGGGTGCTTGTTTTAAATTTTTTGGGAGATATCATGTACCTAAACACATCTATTTTGTTAAGCTCAAGAAATAAACACATTGCTTTCTCCAATTTTTAAGTTTTGTTGACTCCTTTTTAATTGAAATGTTTGAAAAAGGCACCCAAAACAGTAAATTTTTAAGAATCTGTCTTCTAGCATCAGCTCCAACCTACGAGTAAGCAGACTGAAAATTATAGAAATAATAGACTCCCAGTAATTGCGTCTGAAGAAAATACACCAAAGAAGCCAGAAAGTTCTTCATATTAAATTCTGTTTTTTTCTTTCCTAGGCAAAATAATTATCTCGCAAGCTTTCTCATTTTCTGGCTTTTTGCATCTTTATTTTTGAAGCGTTCTTCGCTTTGTCAGTCTTCTTTACAGAATATTAAAAGCCTAGATTCGCCCTTGGTTAGTGTGCACTCCAGGCTAAGGCTCTACAATCAAACATACCCATTAGGTTTTAGTATTAAAAGCTGAAATTATAGTTAAAAAGTGGCTGGGATGCGACCCACACTGGTAACTTCCCATCCCGTCTGTCGATTTGTCTTGCTTAAAAGTTTGTCTATGTATTTATCAATTTTTACCAAATTTGCATACTATTTTTTGTAGATTTTAGTTTATTGAATATCGCAAATCATATTTTCTGTGAAATAAAATAAGTTTGAAGCCAATATTTTTAATTTTTGAAAAGCTATTTGAGTCGAAAGTAAATTTTTACCAAACTTTAGTATTGTTGTTTTTTTTTAGGTTTTTAATTTTTTATAAGAAAACTGTCAATTTGATTTTTTTTAAAATTTTACTGAATGTTGAAAACAATATATTTTGAAAGATAAAAGTAGTTTAAAGCCAATATCTTAAAGTTTTAAAAAGATATTTGAGTCGAAAATCAATTGTTACCAACTTTTGTAAGTTTTTTTTTAGGTTTTTATTTTTTGTAGAAAAAACTCTCAATTCGATTTTTCTCAAAAGTTGCCTTAATGTTAAAAACAATATTTTTTATAAGTACAAATTAGTTGGAAACCATAACCTCAATTTTTTGAAAAGAAATTTGAGTCGAAAATCATTTTTTACCAACTTTTGTTAATTTTTTTTTGGTTTTTAATTTTTTATAAAAAAAATGTTAGTTAGATTACAATAGACAACAATATTTTTTGAAAGATAAAAGTAGTTTGAAGCCAATATCTCAAAGTTTTGAAAAGATATTTTTGTCGAAAGTCAATGTTTACCAAGTTTTATTAATTTTTTTTTAGGTTTTTATTTTTTGTAAAAAAAACTGTCAATTCGATTTTTCTCAAAATTTGTCCAAATGTTGAAAACAATATTTCTTATAAGATAAAATAAGTTTTAAGCCATAATCTCAAGTTTTTAAAAAGATATTTGAGTCGAAATTCAATTTTTACCAACCTTGAGTCATTTTTTTTTAGGTTTTTATTTTTTATAAAAAAAAACTGTCAATTAGATTTTTCTCAAAATTTTATCAGATAACAAAATCATCATTCTTCGTTGCACAAAATTGTTTTCGACTCTAGGGACCTTGAAACGTCGAGGAATGTCAAAATTTTCAATTTGACAAATCGGACCCATTACAATAACTTCCTATGGGAAGTTAAAAATATCTTTACGCAAAGATAAGGCTATTGCAATAAATTAGTAATTTAAAATTCACCAAATTTTAAGTAAGAACATTTTGTCGTCATATTTTTTTTATTAAATTAACGATTTATATTTATAAATAATTCAAGTGACTTAAATGCTTATAATATCCATTAAACTTATGTTATTGGCTGATTGTCTATTTACACAAAAATTGAAATAGGGAATAAATTTGAGAGGATTAAGCTTCTCATTGATATTTATGTATCAATTTCTTATTTCAAAGAAGAATCAAATTGAAAGAAAGAAATCAATTGCAATTTTACTCCACTTATACAGAGATATCATTAAACGAAAACGAAAAAAATAATAAATTAAATTAATATACCTAATCATATTTGATTTGATGATTTCATCCCATTCACTTGAGTCTTGAAAATGTTATACTCCTTGAGACCTCATTATGCACATCCTTTACAGTATAATATCTTTTCATTTTTATTTTCTATTCCTTTTGAGATTTTTTCCTTACAATAATCTTTTAGCTCTTTATAAAATTTTGTACCTATAAATTTATGCACATATTTTTATAAATACAATTTGTTTTTTTTTTTTTTTTTGCTTGGTTCTTATACAACAAATTTTATTTTTCAGTGATATTTCCAACGAAAGGAAACAGCTCCTTGATTCACAAAAAATACAGGATCCGTCTAGTGAAGGTATGTGTGAAATTAATATCTTTCATTTTATTTTGTAGGTTTTCATTTTTTCTTTGCACATTTTTCACTTCTTTGTATTTTGATTTTATCAACTGTACTATCAACCAAAGTCTGATTACGTACATACATACATACATATGTATATATGTATATAATGACATCCTTGAAAGAATTATGTTTTCATTTTTTCAATACAAGAAAAAAATGAAAGAATTTTCTAAGAAAATGGAAAATAACAAGAAAGTACGGCAACACGAAGCTTTCTATTGACTTAATATAATAACTTTACTCCTTATACCTTATACAATATATTTGACATTCATACAAAGATACTTTTTTTCAAGAATATTTAAACTAAATTTTTGGTGGTGGTATGAAGGGTCTTGCGTCTTTTTAAATAAAGCTTCATATAAATTTGGATAATAATAATCACAATTCCACGCGCTTGAATTTTATTAAGATTTGATTTTTGTTCAACAAGAAAATAAAAATGAAGAAAAGAAAACTTAAACGAGAGAAGAGCAAATAAGACTGAAATTTATTAAAAAAATATCTATGAGAATAAATAAATTTGTGAAATAATGAATAAGACATAAAAAATAAATTGAAAAAATAGTAATGGAAAACAGTTCATATGTATGTAACGAGTATAGGTATGTTGCGTAATTTTCTTAGCTTTTTTCTCAATTTGAAACAGTAGAATGCACGTTTGTAGAAGTTTTGTGAAAAGAGATCTTACTTGGACGTCCAGTGGTTACAAATTTTTAATCAGGGGCGAATGAAGTATTAGGTCTATTCGAGTTCATAATAAAACCAAATAAAAAATTTCAAAACTTGAAACGAAAAATGACAAAAAATAACAAAAATTCTACTACTCATTCTATTAACAGTAAAACCCATATAAGTGATTTAGATAACTGATTTTTTGTTTTTATTTAAAAACATGAAACACAAAAAAGCCCAATTGTTTTTATTTGATATTTTAATGAACATTCATTAAAAGTGTACAAAGTAAATACCAATTATGTAAGTGCACCAAATAGTTAAGTGAAAAGTACCTATGAAATAATTTTTTTATAAAAAAATCCTTAGTATTTAGGTTCTCAAAAAAAAAGTTATTTATATACTGATAAGGCATTTATACGAGATTCACTTATTCGGGTGTTTCTTATTTTTAAATTCAGAAATTACAAAAACTAACTCGAGCATGTTGCACATATCAGGATTTTATTGTAATAACCAAATAACATAACAAAATTAACTCAAACTGTAAACTTGAAAAACATATTAAAAATTCACGCGGTCCTTGTAAAGAGCATCATTTTTACTACCTACATTTTAACAAACAAAATTTTGCTTTTGTTGAATTTTGAAACATAAAATGTTTTGTTAAACGGGAAATGTAAAAGTATAAATACAAAACAACATTTATTTGCACTAATACAAAACATTGCATTAAAAAATTTGTATTTGCAAACAAAATTATTTGAAGAAGTTGCTTTACAACAAATTAAATGCAAAATATTTTTGTTTGCAGTAAAAAAATTAAATGCAAAGCTAAAATGTCATTCAAATTTTTTAAAAACTCAAATTATCTGCATGAAAACAACTTTGCATCGTTTGCATCAAAAATTTAAATGGAAAATAGACGACAAATTTTCGAACATGCATACGTATTGTTAATTGACATTAATTAATTAATTGTTAATTGTATTTGTTTCCATTAATAACGCAAAAAATGTAATACAATTTTTTTTCGCATGGAATTTTGTTTTAATGTAGAAAATTTTCTTCAATTTTGTATTCATTTTTCTTTATTCCAGACATTTAAATTGTGTGTTTATTTTTTTAATCCAAGAATAGTTTAAAAAAAAAAATTAATGTAAAATTAAAAAAAAAATTGTGCATTGAAAAAAAATCAATATGAAATTATTAATTGTTTGCATTAAGAAAAATGAGATGCAAAATTTAAATATGAATTAAATTAGTTGCATTTCAAAAATTAATGGAAATAAATCAATTAAGCATTAAAAAATAATGATTTCTTAAAAATTTCTTTAAAAAAATTGTTGGCAGTTCAAAAAAAATGTCCATTTGTTATAAACTTACTTAATCAATTTTTTTCGTTTTGAAATTAAAAAAAATAAATTAGTTTTCTTTTTTTGCATAAATATTTTTCGTCCTATTAAATGTTTTTTAAGTTCGAATTAAATGTTGTTGTATTCAAATTCTTATCATACACATTTTTTTTAAAACTCGGATTCTAGATTAAACCAAATTTTTAAAATGAAGACTTCGACCGTAAGATTTCAGAACTTGACGTCTTAGTCGTTTCACTGAATTCAATAAATATTTTTTAAATGAATTTAAAATGTGAGCAATTACCGGTCTCATGTCTAGAACATTAGTAGGGTTTGAATACCACATCGACAACTTGATTGTGATATAAGGATGGAATTTTTACTTGAGACATATAGGAACTAGCTATATGGCAAGTATTGCAATCGTTTTGTACTGCTTCACAAGGATACCCCCCATAGAACCACTACATTGTTTTTAAACCTCCTTTATATATAATATATAGCAAACAAACGTATTTTAATAAATATTTTTTTTATTTCAATAAAATTATAATTTACACTTCAGAATTTCAGAAAGTAGTTAGCTTACAGAAAGCGTCACACTACGATCAGAGGCTCATCATAAGTGCATGTGTTAGTTGTTAGTAAGAAAATATTATAATAAATAATATAATATTTGTGTTTTAAAGTGGAAGACGTAAGTATATTTCTATTTAACATTTGACGCATACATTATTTGTGTAGCGATGGCAAAATTATCTTTCGCAACAGTCACAGGCAATGGCGGATCCAGGGGGAGGGGCGGAGGGGTCATGACCCCTCCCCGGGAGATAATTTGTTTGTTTTTTTTTTTCGAAGGAATTCCCTTTATTTCAAAACTATTTATATTGCGTTAATGGACATGACCCCTATTACATTCTGAATTATTAATTTTTTGTATATGAAAACAAAATTTGTATTTTACTTCCTCAAACTTTGTTGCTAGAAGTAGGTACTACTTTTAACTGAAGACTGGACCAAGAACATAATATGAATGGGATATTCAGCCCTATTCTAAAAACACAGCACAATTTCATCAACTTTTGACCAATGGACGATCCAGGGGGGGGGGTGATATGAGCCATAAAGCTTATACAGTCAAGTCGTATAAGTAAAGATTTCATTTAAAGATTTGTTAGTAATTTAACGACATTCACCAAAAA
Organism: Eupeodes latifasciatus; assembly: GCA_920104205.1. Lineage (NCBI taxonomy): Eukaryota > Metazoa > Arthropoda > Insecta > Diptera > Syrphidae > Eupeodes > Eupeodes latifasciatus. The sequence continues at coordinate 20,414,893 of OV049925.1, forward strand.
GCGGTTTGCTGTCAAAAACAACTCAAATTCTGTTTTCACTCAATTTAGAATTTGAAAAAACTTTAGTCATGCCTTAAATTATTTTCATAAAATTTGTTTCTAAGAAAAAGAGCAAATATTCAAGTTCTTAAGAAGAAGCCTTGAATAAGAAATCGTCAATTTAAAAATATGTGTTTTTTAAAACTTTCTCTAAATGTTGTATTCTTAATTTGGCTTCTTTTTAAAAGAAAAACATATTTTGGTATTGCTCCAGAAGGGAACCCCTCATAAAACCTTCATTTGTTTTTTAAGTTTCTCAAGAACTAATGGACCGATTTCAATAATCTTCTATTTCTGTGCCAGCTCTTGTCGATGATCAAACGATCAAATTGATTATTATTTTTAATGATCAAAAATCTCATTTTTTTATTTTTATTTTTATATAAATTTAAATTTAAATGTAAAATGTATATCTATAAGTACTTTATTTAGTGCTTACTAAATATATTTTTAGTGCAGTCGTGCATTTTATTTCTTTCAAAATTGATTTTCTGTTGAATACAAAAGATCTTAAAAAATTAAATAAATCTACTTTTGAAGTGAATTTGCTTGGGATGCTCTAGAACTGAGATTTAATCACGAATTTCAATAATATAAATGTCCCAAAAACAGCTTAAGTCACACTTTTGTTAAACTAATGGCTAATTGAAAAACATAAAAAACGTTTCATATTTATTGATACATATTAAAGCTTTAAATCTCTTGAGATTTGAAGTGAAAAGAGATTCTGAAACGTGTAATTTGTGAGTGCCACACAAAAGTTTCTTCCCAACTTATTTGTTTACCATGATTTTTTTTAATTTAATTTTTTATAGAAATTATGTACTTAAATGCACGTACATATGTACATACATATATCCTCAAATTCAAGAACCAATCATTTTTCTCTCTACAATTTTTAAGTTTTGTTGATTCCTTTAAGGTCAAAATACGAGTTAGCAGATTGATAGCGATAGTAATAATAGACTCCCGAAAATTGAGTCCGAAAAAACTACGTCAAAAAAAGCCCGACAGTTCTTTATATCAGATCGTCTCTCTTGAATTTTTGTAGCGTTCTCCGAATTAATAGAAATGGAAACGAGAAAAGTATATTTTATTTTTCGAAAAAAGCTACGTTTCAAAACAATTTCTTACATTTCTGCGTGAAATGCACCAAGAACCCTCTAAATTATTGTGTTTTAGCTCTTGAATATGGCATATTTAGAAAACTGTTGGAATCTTGGAATGCTTTCATATGTCGGGAGTCATCCAAGTAAGTTAGATTATACCTTAGTGGACGACAGTGTTCTAAAATAATTAGATAGCTAACTTAAGTTGCCACTTTACCAATTGAAATCTGTAAATGTAAGGTTAAGATACACATTATGTTATTTAAATTTTGTTAGCTTCCTTTACAAAACATAAAGAAAGAACATTTTTAAGCGGTTAGTAAAAACTCATCTAAGTGTGTTATTTTGGTTAACCCTAAATATCTCATGAACCAATGACGCTAGAGACTTGAATTAATTTTATATTATATATTGTAACGTGATGCAAAACACCTAGGTACATAAATTTTTGGAAAAAAATCCAATTAACGGTTTTTTTTATAAATCAAAAAAACTAAAAAAAAAAATTTGTCACCTCGAAAATTTTACGACCGAAATATGATTTCATCTCCAAAACAATTTTGTGCAACGAAGAATAATGTTTTTGACATCTGATACAATTTTGAGAAAAAAACATTACTTGAAGTTGGTAAAAATTGAATTTCGGCTCAAATATCTTTTCAAAAATTTGAGATTATGGCTTCAAACTTATTTTATCTTATAAGAAATATTATTTTCAACATTCAGTAAAATTTTGAAAAAAATCGAATTGACAGTTTTTTTCCAAAAAATTAAAAACCTAAAAAACAATTTAACAAAAGTTGGTAAAAATTGATTTTCGACTCAAATATCTTTTCAAAACTTTGAGATATTGGCTTTAGACTACTTTTATCTTTCAAAATATACATATTTTGTTTTCAAAATTTAGTAAAATTTTGAAAAAAAAATCGAATTGACAGCTTTTGTACAAAAAATTAAAAACCTAAAAAAAAACACAATACTAAAAGTTGGTAAAAATTTACTTTCGACTCAAATAGCTTTTTAAAAATTATTATTATTATTAAATTAAAAATATTGGCTTCAAACTTATTTTATTTCAAAGAAAATATTATTTTCGATATTCAAACAAAATATACTCTACAAAAAATAGTGCGCAAATTTGGTAAAAATTGATTAAGCAAGACAAATCGAAAGACGGGATGGGAAGTTATCAGTGTGGGTCGAATCCCGGCCTCTTTTTTGTTTTGATTTTAACCAAAAGTGACCAACGCCATTCTTTCAGAAAATCAAAAGATAGAAGAGTGGACTGCTTCATTTTATTGACTTTTACAAGATCGGTTTGGTCAACAAGAAATTCCTTTACTACAAAAGGATTTATCTCAAGATCGTGATTTTTAATCGAGCCACTTTAAGGCCAAGTCCACGGTTGTGAAGAAGCTATGGATTGTAAGGTTGCGACCGGTGTTGAAATATGATGGAATTAACAACATCTCCACATGATTACATATACATAGCAAAGGTAGAACTGCGAGAAATTTTAAACTCATGGCATTTCCTGCCAGTTTTGAAGGCAAACAAATTTAAGAATGTATTTTCGAATGACCTGAAATTGAAATTTCGACTTGACTTTTTCAACTTTATCTGAATTTTTGAAAATCATTCATAAATAAGTTACACAAATTAAAAGTAAATAATATAGCATAGATATGAAAAAAATGTATCGAAAACTGGGGTATAATTGGACTCAATGACCCGATTGTAGCTATTTTTGTCGTAATGTAAACGAGGGTCAAGTTTTCCAAAGAATTTAACAACTGATTTCAATCATTTTTTTGCACAAGTTTTTTTTTTTACTGTCTCAATAATATTTAATGACCGACAATAATATTTTTGATTAAAAAAAAAAACTACAAAATTTAATTTTTATTAAATTAAAATTTAAAAAGTACATATGTATATTAGAAAGTTCTAAATAACTACATACTTAAAATATTTGTAAACTGGAACTGAAAAATTGTATATGTACAAAATTATTTTAAAAAAACGCTCTAAAGATTTTTAACTAAAATTTTTAAAAAATGTACACTTTAAAATTTAAAAATTTTAAAATACAGGAAATATTTTCAAAAAAAACTTTTTGGATACATTAGCAAGTTCGTGTGACCTAGTCGTGAATTTTATTATAATTTCGCAATTTAGTTTTATACTGAATTTTTCAATAAGACTGAACATTTTGAAAAACCCCCTCTTAAGGCAGTATCTTTTGCCTTTTAACAAGTCAAAACTACCTTATTACGCTTCAATAACGCCAAAGTGAAAACTTGTGGAAGTAATTGAGGTGTTAAATATAATTTATACACCACCACTCCACAATTCAAGGCCTTTAAGATATCAAAGACATACAGACGCAAGTGTGCAACCGTAGCCTTGGTGGCAATTTGGCTGATATTGTTTTTCATTGTGAATGGGATAAATCCTCCGCATTTCAATGAAATAAACATAAATTAAATCTTTCTTCAGAAAAATGTGTGTTTTTTTATGTTAAAATGAAACTTCTTATTAGAAAACTGTTACTATACATCAAGAAGTTCTTTTCTAACTATCTGATTCCAATTTAAGGTACAACATTTTATTAAAAAAAAATAACTTATTTTTCGGCCCCACTGTTGTTTTGATTTTGCTGATTTCTTAAATTTACGGTTCATTACATCTATCGCATTATATCTCGTCGTGAGAATTTGCCAAGAAGGGAATAGAATTCACTGCCTCACTACTCAAAGGGATCAAATTTAGGGCAAAAATGGTTTTCTTTTTCTATAACCTATTTTGTATAAATGTATCGCGTCTGCATTCAGGCAAACGGAACGAATTGAAATAATGACAAGCTTGATATCATTATTTAATAGAGTCAAGAAAGTAAGAAAAATATGAACCGTTCAAAGTCGTGCGGTATGGGGTACCCTTACCTTACCTTACCTACTCATAAGTACCTTGAGAAAATTGGAAGTGGGTGTGTTGTTTTGGTTTGAAAGTCAAAAATATTGCAGTTTTATCGCGTTCACAAAAACGTTAAGAAGTCAGTATATGTAGTTTCTCGGTTCGGGACTTCATTTATTTTATTTATTATTTCTTTTCGTTTTTCAAAAGTTTACAACAACAAAATAAGAAAATAATATCTATGGTATATTTTGTGGTAAAGGTAAAATGAAATTTCCAACTTTTTGTGCAACATGTCCCGGAATTGCCAAAAGACAAGAAATGTCATCGTTGTCGTCTTCGGCCAGGACATCCTTGAATTCAAAAACAAATCGAAAACCCCAATGGATGGAATGTTTCAAAAGAATTTTTGTAAAATCAACATCATCATCACCTCCTGAAACTGTAACCTTATCGAGTGGGAGTGAAAATGGAAATAAAAATAGAGTGAAAATGAAAACAGTGCAAGTGCATTCGGTGAAACAAACAAATAAATATCGTAATGTTAACATGGAAGGCAGAGGAAATAGAAGGAAAAGACAATGTGTACGTTTTTCTGAAAAGATATCAGAACCCAAAATGTCCAAGAATAATGGACAAGGACATCACGAAGGTAAGCTTTATACCCTTTTTGGACGACGAAGGACTTGGGATATTTAACATGGACGTCATGCTCCTTAACCAAGTGTGTTCTTCGTTTTTCAAGTTGTCTTCTAGGTTAGGTATCTACGACTACGGAGTACCTATTCTAGAGATGAAGAATTTTAGAATGTTATTTGATATTGTGTATTTTTTCCCAACATGTGCTTACATCAAAAACTGACATACCTAGGTATGTACACTTTATGAATGTGAGATTAGTATGGAACTAGTACGAATATTTCAAGGGTTTTTTTCCATGAAGAGGAAGAAAAGAGGAGTTTATCTTGAAATTTTTTATTTTCAATGTTTCACATGTTAAAAACTATGGTTTTAGAAACTCCCAGCTTAAAACCTTTGCAACCAAAGATACCTACTAGCTCTAGAGTGAAGTGTTTTTTCCTAAAAATGACTTTGCAGTAACGCATTCTGTTACTCCAATTTTTCAAGACATTGTTGACGGATTGCAATATTATCCTTAAGTGCTTGAACTGTTTTTACGTTGTTGGAAAAAAGGTCAAATCGCAGCTCCAACTAACATCTTCAAGACGTCTGATAACACGAAACGAGTCTTCAATGTCTAAAAAAATGTCGTTTAACACAGCTTTGATGGGTGTTACCTTTGTTCACGTTAAAAAAATTATTCGAAAATAAACACCAAGCTGTCATTTATTCGTAGTTTCAAGCCCTTAATACGTTAATTATGTGTGTTAAAATTGTTTTTTTTTTCTTATCATTATAATTCACATCCATTTTGTCAGGTATATTTGACTTCTGTCTAGGAAAGATTGTTGTTTTCGAGGCAAACATTTTGAACTTTGAATGCTTTCCCAAAAATTGTAACTTATTAAATATATTATCCAGGCGAATTCTTGAACGATGAATCGGAGAAATCCTTAGAAAATTTTTGTCAATGTCGAATATGTACTCATTGCATAAGAAGTGATCTGTGCTGCACATATCGGGTACTAAAAGTTGAATAGTTTTCTTGATGAAATAGCCTCTCATGGATAGTATGGATATTGGCAACTTAGGTGGGTTGTGCTTTAATGGTAGACAACATTGGGTTTTGAAGCAAACAATTATTCACTGTTAAAATTCCATATTCGAGAATGTTGTCGAAATCGGAAATTTCCACTGAAAAAAAAACCGAAAGTACCGTCATCAGCGAAACAATTTAGTGAATTAGAAGTTTCATGCAATAGATCATTTATAAAAATAACGAAAAGTGTAGGAGACAAAACGGAGCCCTGGGGCACACTACATTTATTTGTAGATATTACACTTAAAACCATCCAATACAATTTGGTTAAACGGTTTGAAAGGTAATTTCTAATCCAACGAAGAAGAAATTCATAAAAAAAGAAGCACGAAATTTTGATTGGTGTCAAATTTAATAAAATGATTTTGAAATATCGAAAACAATAACCATACTTTCTCCAAAATGATGTAAGAATTTGTTTGGTTAGATAAACCATAAAATCATCGGTGGTCCGTAACTTCTGGTCATGTGAGAATTTGGTTCGTTGAATATGAACGTTATATGTTTTTCTAGCAATTGTAAACTTATACCAGTTGTCATCAGTTGGGTTTGCTGTGACCCCAATAAACTTTTTATATCTCGAATCAAACCTTGAGCTTTCTTTACGATTGATAGATTTTAACCTATTTTTCATGTAAAGAAAAATTAAGTTTGTAGGTAATCATATCTGCACTAGAGATCACGTCACTATTGATAAATATTAGTGACCATTTAAAGTTCCTGAATTTTTTTTCGAAATTGTACCAGTTGGCTTCCTTATATTGACAACATTTCTTACTTAGTTACTTAAAGTGGCACTACAGTCTGTGTGTGCTAGGGCCTCACAAAACAAACTTCTCTATCTAGCTCGGTCCCTAGGGTGAGGTCAGTTTCAACTTGTGTGCGCGTAATTGATCCTCGGTCTTTCTCTACAACGTTGTCCTGTGGGCGTGGATTCGAAGTCTTTCTTGGCCGTAGCATTGGTTATCATGCGCTCTACGTGACCAAACCATTGGACTTTTATCGTTCTGGCTAAGTCTACGTCGCTGTTCAGTTCGTCATTCCATCTTCTCCTCCACACACCTTTTATGCATACGGGATCGTAAATCACGCGAAGAATTGTTCTCTCGAAACGACCCAAGGTGCTTTTAGCTTGTCCATGCTTGAGCTTTCTTATCCTAAAAGAAACATCTGTTAGATAAAGTAATTCTTCGCTTGATCACAGCGCTTGTGTTTTTTTCTGGGTTATAAACCCAAACGACCTCCTTAACGACCTCAAAGTTACGTCTGTCAATTCTGACGTTTTGACCAAGACATCAGTGTTGTATGCCCTTTCTTGATGACTGCATGTACTTTGCTTTGCCCTTATTAAACGCTAAACCCATTTTTGCCGCTTCTTCTTTGTAGACTAATAATGCCGAATTGAATGCACTTATAGCTCAAGACTTGTTGCCTAAATCTGGCTCCAATAACAATGGCACACCTAAATAAGCGTTTTTGGTTTAATCGGTAGCAGTCACCATGCCTGACCCAACCGATAGCATTTCCTGGATGGCAGTGATATCTGGTTTATAGCAGTCTAGGGCCTCCGCTATTAAGGGACCTAACATTCCACGTACAGACCCAAGGTTTGTTGTCCTTATTTCGTTCGCTTGGTTCTTTATCAGTAAATCCGTCCGTATCCAAGGCTTGTTGATGCTTCGCAACTAGGATAGTTTTATGTGGTCAGGAAGTCACCCCGACGGCACAACCCCCAACCTGGAGGGTCAGATCCTTAGTATAACTCCATGGACGGGAAGACGGATTAACTGCTCCTTACAGGCCTCGGCTCCGATTATGTGATAGAAGCCCTATAAGGTGTTCACTAAGTAGTTCATCCTAACTGGAACTGTAGACGCCACGGTTGATTGCATCTCGAAATTCATCCGCTGTCGTCTGAATAAGGAGAGGTGCCTTAGTGGAAACACATCGCCCCTCTTCGCTCGTTTATTAATCCCAACAACTTTCCACTGGGGTTAAGACCCAGTTAAGTTAAGATCCAGTTGAGTTGAGTACTAGGCACCCGATGTTCACCGCGGGTAGGTGAAAGTAGGCGTTTGTAGACAGAGATCGGTTGTTGAGAAAAAAAAACCTGTGGATGCTTGTGTCCTTTTACATGCACATGTCTACTATTTGAACATCAATATTGTTGGTTATTGTTAGTAAAATGTTCAACAAAGTTTTGACCATATCGGCTCAATTCGGAAACACTGTTGTTTTTTTAAATCTGACATATTTATATAAAAATTCGTTAAACATTACTCAATGCATAAAAATCGAATTGTTCAACTCTATAACCGTTAATTTAATTATTTCTTCCTCAGTCTTTTAATAACCGAAAATGCATTACAACCATCGAAAAAGTTCAACACGAAATTAATTTTAACTTGTTGTTTCAAAAATTAACAAAATCACTATTTCAGGTGTTAAATGTTCACAAAAATACTGCTTTTATACAATATATTAATGTTTTATATTTTTTGGATTATGATTTTATTTGTCATGAGTTTTGATATAAATTTTAGGTATGAAAGAATGATATTGTTTTTATGAATGTCAGTTGATAAATTAATTTAATTGATACATTTCAACAAAAGTGTGATAACAGTACCTATAAACTTTCAAAAATAAAAAAGACTTTATATCAATTTCAACCACCAAACAAAAAAATATAAATAATTCAATTTAAAAAGAATAAAACATCAAAACAAAATATTTTCCAATAAAAATGTTTTTCAACTCTATGAATTGAATAGCTACAAGAATTTTGCATTCAATATTTTTTGTCTTTTTAATAAAACAACACGAAATATAAAATTGAATTTGGATGCACGAGTATGTTGTTTGTTTGAAATGCTATTAAGTAAACGAATTTTTCCCTGAATCATCTAAAAAACAAAAACCTGGTAGTATGTATCTCCGTAAATCCGGAACCGGAAGATAAAACGAATTGCTTTTAAAATTAAAATGTAACAAGTGAAAAGGTCATACAAACTTGCTGAGAAATAAAGTTCTATTAATACTTGTGTCATGATACACCGAAATGTTTTAAGGTTTTGAATTCTTAATTTATTTATCTCAATTAAAACTGCTTATAGGCTTACACAAAATAACTAAAGAAGCATTTTAGAATAATGTAATAATGTAAAATATAAAATTGTTTTCAAAATAAAATATGGACTACTGTCGACGTTCTTATCATATTTCATCTAAAAATATTCGAATTACAAATTATGCATAAAATAAACCATACTTAAGATTTTTTTGAGAAATTAAATGGGACTAACATTTTTAAGGTAAGCTTATTTTGCAAAATACTAGAACTGAAAAATATTTTGTTTTTATTATTTTTATTTATAGAAAGAATTTATATAAAATCAAACTATTTGACGTAAAGGGTGGTTAAATTTTAAGTCCCGATGTTTATGTGGAATAAAACACAAATTAGAAATAAGAAAATTATTGTCATTTCTTTATACTACTATATTACAATGGTTCAATTATATATGGAAAAAAATATGGCCACCGCGCCCTCGGCGGCACACCCCCATCCCATATGATCCAAATTTGTCGCGCAAAAGAGTTATTGTTTCGTTAGGTGTGTGACAGGTGGCACCGTCCTGTTGAAACCACACATCGTCCACATCCATATCTTCCAATTCGAGTCATAAAGAGATCGTTATCGAATAGCGAACACCATTCACAGTAACTGCCTTACCAACATCATTTGGAAAAAAATAAGGCCCGATGATGCCGCCAGCCCATATAAACCGCACCAAACAGTCACTCTTTGTGGGTGCATTGGTTTATTGACAATCACTCTTAGATTACAATTTTTCCAAATGTGGCAATTCTTCTTGTTGACGAATCTACTGACGCCATCACGCCCCATCACTTTAGTAGATGATATCCTTCGAAAATTAATCATCCAATGTTGCGATTTTTGCCAACATTCTGACCATTGGCGAAACGACGCTAGAAATGGTCAAGAGGCTTTATTTCTTGAGTCAATTCCACTTTATAAGCGTGTAAATGCAAGCCTTTATGCATAATGTTCATCAACGATAAGTATGAGAGATACAATTGTTGGGCACTACGACGAGTTGAGGTGGACGGCTCTTCAGCACATTCGCAAATAGAAGCAATATTTTTGGCAGTACGAGCATGCGTTGGTGTTTTCACATCTTTTACAGACCCGATTCGATAAAATTTGTGCACGATTTTTCAGACTGCATGCACATTTGAACGATTAAACTGACGGGAAAAATAACGAAGTGCACAATATGCATTTTGATTTAAGCGCCCATTTTCATAATAAGCCTGGATAACTTTAAACGCGTTGTTCGATTGTGCATTTTTCCACCTTAGAATTGAATAAATCTGAAATTTAGTCAATTGACATTAAAATTACACCAGATACCAAAAATGTTTTACTTCGTTGCATAAAATTATTCCGGATGTAATACCATTTCCTGAGTTCGCATTACCAATAACATAGTTAGACTGATACTTTTAATTCTCTCGTTTCAGGAAGTACTCATGTGTTAACTTCTTAAACTATTAGCTACATATTAATACAGATTTTCATCTGTTTGTGAATTCCTATATCTAAAATACATTTATAAAATGCAAGATATCCTGATTACGGATCCTAGACGCTTCTACCAATTTATTAACATTAAACGTAGATCCGATGGCTTCCCTTCAACATTAAAATTACACGATATAATATCTACCGACCCTAAAACTATTACAAATCCCTTTGGCTCATTCTTCAGCCAATCGTACAAAAATCATCGTATAGTAATATAGTACTAAAACCTGATTTTAGTTTTTTTTTTTATTACCTAAAAGGTACCTTATGCACCTCCCTTAGACAAATTGAAATAAGTGATGATATTGTTGACAAAGAATTAAGTCTACTCAAAGATGATTCCTCTGCTGGTCCAAATGGTTTGCCCACAATATTATTAAAAAAGTGTGCTACCTCAATATTTAAATCTTACTTAGTACTATTTCGTCTATTTATTTCTCAAGCTATCTTCCCAAAGCTTTGGAAAGAGTCCTTTCTTGTTCTAGTTCTTAAAAAAGGAGCAACTAAAGGTGTTACGAACTACAGGCCCACAGAACAGTTTTTCGAAAGCATTGTCTAGGAATCTCTAGACCTATTTTTTCTTCCCAACAACATGGCTTTTTAAAAGGCAAATCCACTACAACCAATCTTACTGAATTCGTGCCCAAAACACTAAACATATTTGAGAAAGGGAATGAAGTGGACGTTATCACTACAAACTTAAGTAAAGCCTTTGATAAAATCAGTCATCAAATTATTGATCTTAAACTTTACGCCTTTGATTTCTCACAATTTTTATTTCATGCTTCCGATCGTACCTTGATAAATGTCGATTTCAGGTTCTCAAATTCCGATCTCATTAATTCAAACTCAGGAGTATCTCAAGGGAGCCACCTGATCTGATCTGGCTGTTATCTACAAGACTTATATAAGTTCAAAGCTTGAGTATAACTCCCATCTCTGGACTGGTGCTCCTACAACTTACTTAAGCCTCTTGGATTGTATTAAACGTAGAGCATTTATATTGATTGGTGATAATATATATCATCACTAGCTGTCCGTCCCGGCTGCGCACGGGTAGACATAAATATGTACATATATTTAAGTTATAACCATGCTAATTAAAACGACCATCACTAAATTAGAAAACATTTAACATTTTTTTGTCCTATCATTAATACTCTTCGCAGGGTATGTGATGAAAGACATTTTATGGCTAATTTTTGTACACCTTCGGTTGGTTTTAATAGAAATTTCTATAGATTTCTATAGTAATATAGTACTAAATATAGCCTATGTTACTCAGTGATAATGTAGCTTTCTAATGAAAAATGAATTATTAAAATCGGTCCAGTACTTTTTGAGTTTATTCGTTACATACAAAAATACAAATCTTTCCTCTTTATAATATTAATTATATAGTGTAGATAAGTTAATTTACTTCGCTTGAACAACGTCGTAAGGTGTCTTGTCTAACCCTTTTTTACCGTTATTTTAACGGTTATAGCCAACTGCATTCCTCGCCTTTAACGGTTCAACCTTAACGCTCGTGCTTCTAGGAATACTCATCAGTAGACCCTCAAGTCCAACCCGTCAGAGATTGGTTCTTTAGCCGTATTACGTGAATGTAGAACATTTTTCCACACGCTGTCTTTCATAGTCATAACAATATTCAGGAATTCAAAACCAATGTGCAATGACATCTCCTTTCAAACCCTCTCTCCTCTTCCTAGTGGTCACACTGTCTCTGCATAATAAGAGAAGTAATATCGTCTTGAGTGTGCGCTTATTATAAAAAAACCTTGGTCCTTTGGTATAATTGTCTCAACTATCAACGACGTTTTTAATGTCATTAATTATTTAACTGTCTCTTAAAATAACAAAGTTTTCTATTCCATCTGATTTCAGACTTACAGTCTACACGAGATATTACCATTAATTTTGTCTGTTTTATTCATGACCTAGGAGTTATTTGCGACACTCAGTTAAATTTCGAGTCCATTTTGATTCTGATTATTAAAAAGGCCAACTTATCATTTCCAAAATTTTTTTCACAGGTACTGCCTCTTTCGAGGAATTAACAAATCTACCAAGAGTAGTTCTTGTCATGAAAAGTGCTTTCTCAAATTAGTCGTTGGGATTCAGCTTAAAGTAGTACTACTTGAATACGCTAGTCAAGTCCGATCAAAAACTCTCACTCTCACAGCTTTTAGCAGGTACCATAGGCTAACAATTTCTTTTAGAAAAGTTTCCTATTTTTGCATTCTTCATCACCATACAAATTATGGCCTTTGAGAACCTATTACAAAAATTTTGCTTTAAGCTAACAACAACATATCAGTTCTTTCTCCCTTAGATTTTATCTATCTAAAGTATTTTAAATCTTTCTAAAAATACTAACTGATTGGTTTGACGTCTCGAAAATACAGTTCGATTCCTGATTACATTAGTTTTCGAATTTCTTTAAATGACACCAATCTGAGGTTATCAGTGTAAGTTGAAGTGATCTGAAGATAGGTTTTTACAAATCCAGTACTTGCCTTTTAAAATGTTATGGTTAGTAACATTATATGTACCAATTATAAATATTTTCTAACTCGAACATTGTGTGTGCTTATGTTTCATTTTTAGCAAAGTCATTTTTGTGATGTGGTTTGAAAACAATGCTCATAGAGCTTAGGCGAAATTCATAGTCCACTGCATGTAAAATCAATTAAGCTAGATTGGTCGGTATGCATTTGATATTTTATATTTTACTTCATTTATAGTAACACTGCAAATTTCTCCCAGGGATATAAAAAACCACTGTTTATGAAAACCTCGCACACAATAATATGATGAATATACCTAAATAAATAAAATTAAACTGAAATACAAAACACAGGAACAGAAATATTTGTATTTTTTTATTAAAAAATAAATATTAACTTTATACATTTCAAACAGATTGTTTTCCGACGTAAATCAATTTTAAAAAGCTTGATTTTATTTTACATTTCATATTCACTTAGTTTTATCAAAAGAACTCTCAATTTTCGAGCTTCCAGTCCAATGGTCAAAGGTTTTTCAGGAATTTCTATTCCTGCAACGTAGTTATTATTCGCTGGGGTCATAAGTCCATAGACCTCGCAGGACTTTAAGAAATTTAAAACCTCTTGAATTGCAGGATATTTCAGGATGATATTCTGTTTGGCCATTCCAGCTAGAAGACCCAAAATACATCGCTTCACATGAAGCCAAGTGTCGGCGTATAACCTTGAGCCAGAACCACCTTCGAGGGCATGGGCAATTCGTGAAAGACCGAATTCATAATTCGACTTGGCACAATATAGCGTTCCCACCACCAAGTTCACGATGCACAAATGATGATACTGTTTTCCCTGACTCTCCTTTTGTTCCTCGGCTTTCTCGACTTTTTTCATCAGCTCCTCGGCTTCGTCATTTTGAAATGTCATGATGTAGGAGGCACATAAGTTGGCCAAGACGGCTGCCGACACTGTCATAATGTTGTCAGAATGCTGTCTGACAATAGGCTCGTAGAAAGCTGCTGCTTCCTTGTACTTGTCACCTTGCATAAAGAGGACATGCCCGGCATTTAGACGCCAAACTGGATTTTCCGAGCAGAATTCTGCACTCGAACGGAATTCCCGTTCGGCACCCACAAAATCATCATCACGCCACGAGAGCCAAGCTCGAGACATTACTACTGGGAGGTAGTATTCCAGGGAGCTTTCGTAGTCTTTCAAGGCCTGTCGCAAGGCATTCTGATCGGTTGTAGTTCGAACTTCTTGTACCTTCGCTGCAAGTGCTCTCAACTTCCCAGCCAAGCTCGATGCCAAAGTGCCAAGTTTCTTTTCGGCCAATTCAGGTGAAGTCTGAGCAGTTATCAAGGCGTCCAATAGTTCGTACAGGTATTGGGACAAATACTTATAGGTAAGGTCTGTGTGTTCGGCCAAGATATCAGCAGCTGTGTCATACATCTCGTGCTTGCAGCACAGCAACAATATATTCGCAAATGTTTCCTTGGGGCATGCTGGCGGTCCAAGTTCAAGGAGGAAAGCCAATTTCCTCAATCCAGCTACAGGACCACTGGGGTCAGTCAGAGCCATGTTGTGCAAAGTCACTGGATCCAATTCACTCTCAACCCTCGGGGGCAAGTCAAGAAGAGCTTCACGAGCAGCCTCAATATTGCCATCCTGATATTCTATGGCTGCCTTTAAATTGAGGGCTTGAGTGATTCCAGACATGGCCATAGTTATAGGATTTCCGACACTGCGAGCATTGCCTTCGGCCTCCATTTGGGCGCCAATTCCCAATTCTGGATGATTCCGGATACCACGTTCGATAATCTCTGCCGTGTAGTCCAAAGACTGTGCCTTTTCCTTCTTTCGAAAGTGACACAGGGCCAGATTGTATGCGACCAAAGGATTGAACCCTCCAATTTGCAGACCCGAGACAAACCTCTGAACTGCATTCTCATACTGGTCAGCTTGATACAGCAGACACCCCTCGTCATTGAGAGTCTCTGCATTACCACTCAAACGTTGATTGAGGATTCCTTGTGCTCCGGCAAAGTCTTCACTCGAATACAAAATGGCACTTTGCAGCTGAAGGATTTGTTCCTTAAGTTCTTCATTATCGATGATTTGTTTGAGGACCTTCAGAGCCTCCGCAAAGGTTCCAGCTTGATACAGAGATTGAGCACAATAGAATTTATATTTGGCTTCCTTCGGGACGAGGACACATAACTGTTCGTAGCAGGTGGCGGCTTCTTCATACCTCTGGGAATGATAATAGCAATAGCCAAGGGTTGAGATTCCAGCTCTTGTGGTGGCAGCTTCGCCGAAATTATTGATGCATTCGATCACATCGTCAAAACGTTTGTCTTTGATTAAATTGTAAATGGTCCTCGTGACATGACCCTCACGAAGAATTATTCCTTGATGGAGCATTATTTTAAAAAATAAGATAAATTATACACAACAGAATTCAAAACTTCGTCTCCGAAATAAAATGTTACTGGGAATTAAGAGTTGTAAAAATGTTTGTTTGGGTCCTTTGAGTTGTCAAGGACACCATCAAATGTGTCATGCGCAAATAAAAAGCTACTTGTCAGACAACAGGACACTACCTTACCTACATGTAGAAGCGAAACTCGCAGATAAAGTTACCTAATGACCTAGCAATTTATTTCCAACCCTCATAATCCACACAATGTCCCAATTAGTGTCCTGATACATGATTTATAAATTCACGAGGGAGTAATTTTTGTTTTTTTTTTTTAAATTTAAAAATTTGAAATATAAACACGATACTTGTTTTGTTCGTTCCCTTCGTATTTTTGGAAAATTGACACAGCTTACAAAATGTCTCTATTTTCTCGTTTTTCGTTTGTTTATTTGTATGTACATATTTATTTGGAAAATTTTCAAAATCAATTGAGAGGAAGTTATGGCCTTGCAAACAAACACCATCGCACGTCCATCGTGTTTTTAGATAAACATTTACTTCCATGAGTTGTTTTTTGTTTTTCATCGTCCTATGGATTCTGTGTGTTGTGTTGTTTTTTGTTGAATAAGGGCAAAAGGACATAATATGTACACAATGTTGTTCTACATAGGAACATCCTTATATAGGAATGGGTTTTAAGTCCCCTTTTTCTATTTAAAAGTTGACTTAGGGCAAATAGGTTAAAGGGAATATGAAGTAATGTTTTTGTGGTTTTTATAACAAATGAGATTTAAGACCTTTGAACTTTTATATAATATTTTTGTTATGAATTCAAAAACACTTTTCTGTAATAATAAATTTGATATTATTTTTAAACAAAAAAAATGATTAAATTATAGTTTCCTCAAAGCCTCCAAAAGTTCCATTTTTTAGTTCTTGAATCTATTATGGAGCGTTGGAATGGACGTTTTATTTCACGTGACTTTAAACGAATTGAAAATGTTGACATTTCTCCAAGTTTCAAGGTCCCAAGAATCTAAATAAAAGATTTTAAGGGATAAGTCCCTCTGTGCGCGTGTATACTTTCGTTCGTACGCTCGTACGTTTGGGAAGCTTTTTTCGTAGTCCATATCTCAAGAACTAGTAGAAATATCGACTTCAAAAAATTTTTGTTATACAGATAATAATGCAGAAAGATGCAAAAGGGGTTCTCAAACAAATTTGGGTTACTCAAAATATCTCAAGAACCATTAACGCTTACGATTTCAATTAAATTTTATATTATACATTTTGAAGTCATACCAAACAAGTATAAGGTCCCAAAAAAATTTCAACTACCGGTTTTTATAGATCAAAAACAAAAAATAGTTGCCTCCTCAAATATTTTACGAACAACTAATGATTTTATCTCCAAAAATATTGTATGCAACGAAGAATAACGTTTTTGACATCTGATAAAATTTTGAGAACAATTTTCTTATAATTTCATATTATAAAAAAGAGGCTGGGATGCGACCAACGGACTTCTGGATTTTTATAAAAAATTACCAATATTTTTACATTTTGAAAAGTTATTTGAGTCGAAAGTAAATTTGTACCAAGTTTTAGTATTGTTTTTTTTTAGGTTTTTAATTTTTTGTACAAAAACTGTCAATTCGATTTTTCTCAAAATATTACTGAATGTTGTAAACAATATTTTTTGAAAGATAAAAGTAGTTTGTACGTACACACGCACGCACAGACACCTTAATTAAAATCTTTTGTTTCGACTCTAGGGACCTTGAAACGTCGAGAAATGTCAAAATTTTTAATTTGACAAATTGGACCCATTACAATAATTTCCTATGGGAAGTTAAAAATATTGTTTTCAACATTCAGTAGAATTTTGAGAAAAATTGAATTGACAGTTATTTACAAAAAATAAAAACCTTTACAAAACCTAAAACCTGATAAAAATAAAAAGTCATTACAATCTTTCATGAAATGTTACTAAAATTGGTAGAAATTGGTTTTCGACTAAAAATCATTCATACATTTTCAAAAAATTAAAAAAAAATCAGTAACGGTTCAATGGGGGTAAACTCTTTTGTAGGAAAACAAAAATATGGTTTTTATATTGAAATAAGTCAAAAGGCTAAAAAACAAAATTAAGAGAAAATTCAAAAAATTGTCGGGCCGTTTTTGAAAAAAATTCAAACTTACTATTTTTGATCAAAAAATTTGTATGGGGATTTCTGTAATTTTGATCTTAAAAATGTAATATAAAAATATGCCTAACAAAAATTTGCCTTAAGCCTTCATTTCCATGTGTGAATTCAATTGACTCAATGGTTTAGAATAAAGAGATGAGGACAGACTGACAGATGGACGAAATAGCTGGACCCACTTTTTCGAATTCTCCTCCAATGTAATGTCATGTTTTATTAAAATCGCAAATTACGCAGTTTCTTGAGTAAATTCTGCTTAGTTACATAGCCCTAGAGTTAGAAATTGTTCTCATTAATGAAGCTGATTTTCCGATGAAAATCCGGAGCTAAGGGATTGATTTCTTATGTCAACAGACTTTTATGGAAAATACAGTGTACTGTTGAAACGACAAGCCTTGGTTTTATAAAACCCTATGGGCTACAAAAGAAATAATTTAAGTTGATTTTAAGCGAGACAACGTTTATTTATCCCAAAAACTTCCATTTTTTCATCCGTTTACAATTTGTATAGTCAATTTTAACAATTTCAATGCTTTGTTGAATCGTGTAGAATATGTGTTAATTTTTTTTTGACATAATGTCAACAAATAACTGCTTCAAAAGTTACAGCTGCAAAACAGGCGCTATTCAAAGTGAAATATCTTATTGGCAAGCCCTTCATATGACTTTTTTAGACTATGTCGGTTTTTTTTTTCAATAACATTCGTGATGATATTTCAATCCCAATTTTTAGTTAAAACAGTATCAGTATTTCATATAATTCGCGAAAAATACTCATTAGTCGTTAGTCTTCACCTGTGCTAAATAAAAATATGCTAAAAAGCCATTGTTAGTTTTTATAACGAATCTGTCATATATGTACACAAGACTGTCAAATCAAGTTTTTCAAATATGTATGTGTACTTGAAACAAAATTTAGTGTAAAAAACGGCTATTTTTTAAATGTAAGGAAAGATGTAGCTAAAAGCAAGGTTTGAATTTTAAATAAAAACTGAAAATTAAATTTTAAGCGAATTTTTCAAACCCATGCAAATATTAGATTTAAGGTTGCTCAAAACTTCATTAAGAGTCAAAAATTGAGACTCATAAATGGTGTCATAACTAATGGAAATTTCTGTAAGTTAAGAGAGATGTTTTATAACGCATATTCTAAAAACTTTATATCATGGAAAAATTAAAAAGGAAGATTCAAAGTTAGTGTTCCTAAATTCTTAAATAAAAGTTGTCCTGGTAACTATAGGCTTTATATAAATATTATCTATTGTAGTTTATTTTACTTGATAATATAGAAAAATAAAAAATAAATAAATTCTAAAATAAAATATAAAAAAAAAAAGAAACTTAATTGTAATATATTTTTGTAAGACCTGACAATGTTCGTTACTAAGCTTTAGAGCTTCAAATTTAATGTCACACAGGTACTAAAATCCATTTAATGAGGGCCTTGAATCAAACTTTAACTGGAGCTTCAATATAAAACAAAAATTTATGGCAACAACAATTTTCATTTATAAAAAGTTGTCTCTACTTAAAGTGGAAGAAAAACACCAGCATCTAATAAAATATGTAGCTTAGAGACAATAATAGCTACCTCATCTTGCTCAAGAAGTCAAAACATGAATAATTCGAACTACCATTTCATGGCTAATAGAAATTAAAAATTTAAATTGGTTAGAGATTTTATTCCCGATTTTTGTTTCTAATTTTACTTTGTTTCTTAAGTTTCATTAGTCGCATCATTGTTTCTAAAACTAAATAAATAAAATTCTTTAATGACGCATGACAATCGTTTAGATTCATTTTTGGAGAATGTTTTTAAACAATTTTCGATTCATTGCTCTCATTTTGCAAAGCTATATTGATTTCTATTTGTTTTTGTTTTTCAATTCGATTTTAGCTGAATTCTTTTTGATTAGTCTCAATATTCTACATAAATATCGATTAAAGAAAAATTACACCTCTGTCATACCTGCATACCTATACAGAAATAGATCCACAACCGTTAAATTTACTATATTAGAAAATACAAAAATTATGATTGAATCTTGTGAAATAAATAAGGTGTGTACTCTTCTATGCATTACGTATTATAAAAGGATGGTCGCAAATACTTGAGATCTTAAATGTATTTGAATTATGATTGTTTTGGAATTTTTAAATTTGGCGGAAAATGATTTCACATATACATATAGCAATTAACCTCATTTTCAAGAGGTGATGGTTATGTAGATCAAGAACATTAATTTTAATCGTAAGAATTTTCACGATGCAAAAATAAAATAAGATTGTTTTAAATGTATGAATTTATCTTAATTATTCTTTTTTAAATCTTATGAATTTAATTGATTTTTATTTTAGAAAAATTATCAAAATCTGTTTAAAATCAAAAAAAATTGGTTATATCTGGTTTAAGTCTTGAAAGAAAGGCAAAAATAATTTAGGATATATTATTAATATTATGAAACCACTATTCATAATACAGGATTTTCCAATAAGTGGTTTCATTTGTATGTTAAAATAAAAACAAGGGTTTGTTAAAAAAATCATTGAATGTTTATTTAATTACTTAAAAAGTTATGTCATTGACAATACAAAAGTAATATCAGCCAAATGGATGCCACGGCTACCGTTGCAGCATCATGTACATTTTACGAAATTTCCCCTTACCAATTTGAGAGTTTGTGGCCGTATGGCCTCGATAACTGCACGATTTCCTTGTTTAATGTCTTGAATTGATTGTAGAGCATTAGTATACGCTTGTCTTTTATGTGGTCTCAAAGAAAAACAGGAGAAACAGTAGTAGTAGTAGACGCATACTGTTTGTCAATTCTGGTCAATTTTTATGAGGCAAATTTAAAACTCTGGTATTGTTTTTTAAACAAGAAAACTACTCTACTTCCTTTACTTCTGATTATTGGGCAAATTTCTAAATCAATTTTTTCCTACCAAACCTAATTTTAAGACCTATAAAAGGCTGATTTATTCTTTAAATATACCTACCTAAACTCTTTGTCATACAAGAGTTAAATAGGTATACATTTTAGTTTAATAAAAATTAGTTCAATTAGTTTCATTGTTGTATGTTAAACAAATCATGAGTGACACTCCTATTTAATACATTATCTCTATAATACATTAAATAAAATCAGGTAGGTATTGGCCATACCTCTATTTTATGAACTGCCAACTCCAGTGAGCCTAACAAAAGCAGAAAAAAAAAGACCACAAGCCTTCTAAATTGTTACATCAATTAAAAAATTAAATTCAAACCTAGCCCAAGTAAATCCAGATTAAAAAATCATTAGCATGAGAATTTAAAAAAAAAAAACAATTCAATGCCAAAACTCTCCTTATAAACTTAACTCAAATCACCTCCCCCCCACCTAACGAATGCACATCAATTGATCAATTGTGAATTATTTTTTAAAGAGACATGTGAGCATCACCAACAAAAACTTCAAAACAATAAAAATATCAATCCCAAAACGACCAAAAAATGCTATAGCTCCCATAATACAGTGTTTCCAATTACACTACTCCGTTGATTTCAACGCATGACTGATTTGAATTACTGATGTTTCCGGTTTTGTCATATCGGTTGCAATTAGTATAGTTAGTTTTTGTTTGTGCCTCAACATTTGGGAACAGAAACCTACCTACATATGAATTGAACATATAACAGTACCTACCTCATAGTAGAGACAGTGCTCAACCCTCAACTCTCCACTCTCAACTTAGCAGCATTCAACTTGTTTATCATTATTGTCGTCATTTATATAGCTCTGAAGTATAAAAGCTAGGTTAGGTAGGTTTTTGGATGCACCTATCCTATACATATAGCGTATAGTGTCAAACTTTATATTACTGCTTCGAATGTTTATTATTATTGAGGTTGTAATATGGGTGTGGCAGCAATACCCTAACCTATTCCCAAAAATCCCTAGATGCTACTTAACCGTATCAAGACCGCTTAAACAAGCTAAATGAACATCTATAGCTGATGGTACTAGTCGTATACTCAACCTATAGTCACTCCTGGTTGTTTTAGTCCTTGACTTAATATTAACCCTTTCATGTCGTGTGATGTGTGCTGTGTGCTGTGTGCATTATGTCATTCATCAGTAGGTACGATACATAACAGGGATATAATGGTAAACACGGGAAAGGGCATAGAATAGTCCCTTCAAAATAAAGGTAAGAGATTTGTGTAATAATTTGATGGTGTTGTCTCTTATTTGAGAATCAGTGTTGCCAAATGCAACAAGTTCTTATTGAAATTAAAAAAAGGGTTGTCAAAATAATCTTTTGTGCAAAATGTAATGTACATTTAGGGAATTGTAAATAATTTTAATACTAAGTTTAGCTTTAGTTGAACTTATGATAGACGACCCCTGCCAGAGCTGCCACTAACATAAAATATTGCTATTGTGCCTTTCTTATTTTTCTTTAACTTTAAATTATTAAATACAACTACAGTATGATAATAATAATTTATTTACCACAATTGGAATTTTTGTCAAATTATTTGCTATTTGAAGCAAGTTTGAAAACTTAAAATTTTCAACTCTTTTATTAATCTTTTTTTTTTTGAAGCCCAAAAGTGCTATCAATGATTTGAAAGAATTTATAAAAGCCAAACTGGCTTACACGCTGGTGATATTCTCTGTCCTTATTTCTTTCGAAATCAAGAAGCAACGGCTGTCAGAGTAAAAAGTGAGCTAACTTATTTTTTGGTTCCAAAAATAAATCGGCTAAAAATGAATTTGGCGACAACTTTATTTACACCAGTGGTCATGTTAACTGGCCTTTTTTTTTGTGCGGCTTAAAGTTTATAACTTCGGCAGACATTATGACAAAAATCAAATTTAAAATGTAAACGAAAGTTAATTACATATATACATTATTAAAATAATCAAAAACATTCATTCCAACAACATTTCTTTCTTCTGTTAATATTTTATCAAGCTCTTGGTGATATTCATTTTTCCTTGTCATTAAGTTGGAAAAAATAATGATCCTTGAAATACGGCAACACTTTTCTTTATGCTGTAATTTTTGTTTTAAAACCTACATTTAAGAGTCTTGTCATCCCGATTTGTTCCGCTTTTATTTTTGCTTACGAACAATTTTAAGAAATTGTGACTAATAACAAATTCTAAATCATCAACTTCCACTTTGACAGTTGAATTGTATGCACTACAATATACCCCATTTATATTCAACTCCTATTTTTTCAAAAACTTAATTTTTAACTTCCCATAGGAAGTTATTGTAATGGGTCCGATTTGTCAAATTGAAAATGTTGACATTTCTCGACGTTTCAAGGCCCCTAGAGTCGAAATAAAAGATTTTTAGAAAGAAGTCTGTGCGTGCGTGTGTACGTACGTCTGTACGTTCGCAACGATTTTTTCGTCTTCCATAACTCAAGAACCAGAAGAGATATCGACTTCAAATAAATTTTGTTATACAGATAATAAGGCAGAAAGATGTAGGAAGGGCTCTCAAGAAAATTGCGTGGGTGGTTTTTTTTACCATAGTAGTTTAAAAAATGGTGAAAATGTTGGTTAACTCTAAATATCTCATGAACCAATGACGCTAGAGACTTAAATTTAATTTTATGTTATAATATTGTAACGTAACACAAAACAATTATATTTTTGGAAAAAAATCCGATTAACGGTTTTTTTATAAATCAAAAAAAACTGAAAAAAAAAATTTGTCACCTCGAAAATTTTACGACCAAAATATGATTTCATCTCCAAAACGATTTTGTGCAACGAAGAATAATGTTTTTGACATCTGATAAAATGTTGAGAAAAATCTAATTGACAGTTTTTTTTATACAAAATAAAAACCTAAAAAAAAACATAACTCAAAGTTGGGAAAAATTGAATTTCGACTCAAATATCTTTTCAAAAATTTAAGATAATGGCTTCAAACTTATTTTATCTTATAAGAAATATTGTTGTCAACATTCAGTAAGATTTTGAAAAAAATCGAATTGACAGTATTTTAACAAAAAATAAAAACCTAAAAAAAATTAATAAAAGTTGGTAAAAATTGATTTTCGACTCAAATATCTTTTCAAAAATTTGAGATAATGGCTTCTTACTAATTTTAGCTTATAAGAAATATTGTTTTTAACATTAGGACAAATTTTGAGAAAAATCGAATAGACATTTTTTTTTACAAAAAATAAAAACTTAAAAAAACAATACTACAACTTGGTAAAAATTTACTTTCGGCTTAAATATAGCTTTTTAAAAGGTTAAAATATTGGCTTCAAACTTATTTTATTTCACAGAAAATATTGTTTTCGATATTCAGTAATTTTTTTTATAACAATCCAACAGTCCGTTTTTTCATAAAAAAATAAAATCTACAACAAATAGTACGCAAATTTGGTAAAAATTGATACATATAGACAAACTTTTAAGCAAGACAAATCGACAGACGGGATAGGAAGTTATCAGTGTGGGTCGCAACCCAGCCTCTTTTTAATAAAGTTTTTGCCAAATTCGTACGTTTTCATGACTTTTTTCTTTCGAATTTTGAGGTTGGAGCCGTTTTAGAAATTGATTATATATTTTAAGTGTGCTTATCTTTGAAATTATAATATTGTGTTAGATTCTTACGAATTTTGTTGAAATCTTTATTTTATTCAATGTTAATTTATTTATTTTTTTTTAGAATTGCTCAATCAAAAAATTCCATCCCTGTCTATCTGCCGATTTTTCTAAAACCTTTTCCAACTTCGTACGATACTCGTACGAAGTCAATATCTTACTTTTTTATCATAATACTTCATTCGAAAAATATTTTTTTCAGTTGTTTTTAGGTTTTCGTGTTTTGTAAGAAAAGTTGTTAATTGAATTTGTCTAAAAAATATTTAAAAGTAGGCAAGAAAATTTTGGATATGTTTAAATAAGTTTGATTTTAATCATCTGTTTTGGTTTTCGAAAATCACTGTTAGCAGCACTGTTTGAAATGTTTTTAATTCGTTTTTGAAAATACAAATTGGTTTTTTCTAACAATATTATCTTACGTTAACAACAATTAAATAATTTTAAAGTAAATGCCTTAATCTATTCTAGAAATATTCGAATAGAAAATCATTTTTCACCAATTTTTCGTGGTATTTTTTCTAAATTCTTATTTTTTGTTTTATAAAAAAAAAAACTGTCAATTGGATTATTTTTAAACTTTTAAAGAATGTTGATACCGATATTTTATAAGTTAAAATTATAAAATTATGTTGAAGGCAGTATTTTTAGGTTTTGTTAAGATATTTGTGTCGAAAATCAATTTTTGCCAACTTTGAGCGGTGTTTTTTGTGTAGGTTCTTAATTTTTGGAAAAAAGGGTTATTTGGAGTATTTTCAAAATTTTATCAGATACCAAAAACTTTATTCTTCTTTGCATACAATTATTTTGGAGGTAATACCGTTTTTGGTTCGTAAAATATTCGAGGTGAAAAAAATTTGTTTTCAGCTTTTTTAATCATAAAAAAAAAACAACAAAATGTTCCCTTTTTTTAAATGTCCTTTCTGCCAGCTTTAAACGTTATTATCCTGAAAACAGAATTTCTTTAAAGTCTGGTTCTTGAGATATGGACGACGATAAATGGTACACAAACGTACGTACTGTTAATATTATACACATAGACAACTTTCTTAAAATCTTTGATTTATATTCAAGGAGCTTTGAAACGTTGAGAAATTTCAACATTTTTAATTCCAAAAATAGAACCGAATATAAAATACTTCCTATGGGAAGTTCATAACGTCCAATTTTATTTAACGTCACAAAAAAAATCTTGAGAGGAAGAAGATTAAAACATTAAAACGAACTCCAATAAAACCAAAGTCAAACTTTAAAAAATTTGGAACTTGTTTTTTTTTTTGTTTCGGTGACATTTATAATCAATCTCAAATAAATTTAATTGAGATTATGTTTTAAAATTAATTATTATCTTCCAAATACTTGAAAACATTTTTAGAATTTACGAAACCTTATAAATTAATGCGATATTTTTATTTGATAATTTAGAACTACTTGTTCGCAAAACAGGCTTCAATATTTTAAAAAAATTTATGAAAAATATAAGCTCCCATTTGTATTCTTAGAAAAAAAGTCAAACATAAATAACGTGATATAAAAATACTAAAAAACGCTCTCCAAGTTCCTAAATACTTATACGAATGATTAAGTACTGTAATGATAACTTGAGGTTACCTTTTTACTACTTTCTATATAAAATAATACTAAATATTTTATGAAGTTTTTGTCAGCTAAAAAAAGTGGCAACACTTGGTTGCTATAAGATCTGAATGCACATACAATTCTCACTATTACGTCACGAATAGATCAATATCAAAAAAAAATGCATATAGTGGCTTCAAGTTTCTCTTATCCACTGAGGGAAGGTAAAGGTACTAACTGAACTTATGTATAGCATCTTCTAGGTACGTTTTATTCTTTTTATAGACCGCACGCTATAAAGTTTTCATTTAGATGCCTATAAATATGTATGCTTTTCTGCTCAAGTGCTGATGCGCTTCTGTTTAGCTATGGTAGATGCTTCAGATGCTGCGGTTTTAACCTACTATTTGGTGCGGCACCTTTGATGTATCTATATGAGCTGAACGTGTTCGAATGCAGCTTTACCTATTCGCTTTAGGTATGCCTTAACCTACCAGCATGTGCCTCTGATGCTACAAATTGAACATAGATGCACGTCTGGATCTGAAAAGGGGAGTATAGGATACCTATAGTTGGATGTATTTCTATACTCGTGGTATGGGTAGGTATTAAGTATAGGTTGTTTAATGTTCAACACGATATCATGAGAAGCTCCGCACAATCGACAATCGATTGATAATGCGTTATGGGGCATAATATAAATTTAACCCACCATATGAGGGAATTCCACCTTATGTAGAAATAAGCGATTAGTATTGAATGGATTTATATTTATATCTGCTACTTATAGCGTCTTATGTTGATCGTGTGTGCATTTCAATTATTTTTAAAGGTTGTAACAAACGACACGACAACGACGACGACGCGCCGAACGTGAAGGAAGGCACTAACTTAAAAAGCGGTTAACAGCGGCTTACTACAAATTGGTTACAAATTATGGCTTTTAAGTTGGAAAAGTGTTTTGTTTTGTCTTGTTGCTGCTGTTGTTGTAAGAAGAAAATACTACAAAAAGATTAACCATTGAGTAAATTATTGTCCTAATGCTACAGACAGCACACGTTGTGAAAGGTTTTTCAATTTATCTATTTGAACAAAATATTAATACATATGATTAAGGATTGTTATTATTAAGTAACAAAAGGGATTGTCCAATAATAGCTTTTATTTTGAATAGCCCCACTATTTGGGCTGCTGTCACTTTTAAAGCTGTTATCTTTTTACACGGGACATCACTAGAAACGGAACGATATACTTTAACAATACATTTAATTTATGAAAATTTAACCACCAAAAATAAAAGTGATGGCAAAATTTTAGCTGTTGGTGCGAGACTAGAACAACTGAGAAAACTGCTGCTGTAGTTAATCGGTGTTGAAGAAAATCGAGGCTAAATACACTTAGGTCTTAAGGCTTTTTAAGTTTATTGCAAGAACCCATGCTAGTAGATCACCAGCGATCTCGTATTTCGATGAAAGGTCCTGTAAGTTCATCAATCATGTTCAAAAAATCATCTTCGGTAATGAGGCCCATTTTCACTTCAATGTCTACTTTAGTGCAACTTTGACGGTGATTGCGCTACCGAGGTTTCTAATTGATAAATGTATTGTTCCCGAAATTGAAGAATATTAATTCGTGCCACAACTAAACAATCACAATTTTACCAGAAAAGTTTAATGACTGTTACTCGGACCGCTGATCACAATTGAACCAATATGGCGGATGCAGGGCGGGTCGTAGGTGTTATGACACCCCCCTGGGAGATAATTTGTTTGTTGTTTTCGAAGGAATTCCCTTTAATTCAGAACTAATCGTATTGCGTTAATGGACATGACCCCCATATGAGCCATAAAACTTATACAGTCAAGTCGTATAAGTAAAGATTTCATTTAAAGATTTGTTAGTAATTTAACGACATTCACCAAAAAGCGGTTTGCTGTCAAAAACAACTCAAATTCTGTTTTCACTCAATTTAGAATTTGAAAAAACTTTAGTCATGCCTTAAATTATTTTCATAAAATTTGTTTCTAAGATAAAGAGCAAATATTCAGGTTCTTAAGAAGAAGCCTTGAATAAGAAATCGTCAATTTAAAAATATGAGAATTTTTTAAAACTTTCTGTAAATTTTGTATTCTTAATTTGGCTTCTTTTTACAAGAAAAACATATTTTGGTATTGCTCCAGAAGGGAACCCCTCATAAAACCTTCATTTTTTTAAGTTTCTTAAGAACTAATGGACCGATTTTAATAATCGTCTATTTCTGTGCCAGCTTTGTCGATGATGAAATGATCAAATTGATGATGATTTTTGATGATCAAAAATGTCATTTTTTTTATATAAATTTTGTAAACAAAACTCGATAACGAAATTTAAATGTAGAATGTATATCTGAGCACTTTATTTAGTGCTTAGCAAAAATATTTTTAAGACAAAATTTAAAATTTGAAATGGATATTCGAGAAAAAATAAGTTACATTTTTAAATCTTAAAATATAGGAAATATTCTTAAACAGGCTCTTTGGAAGACATTAGAAAATTCTAGCGACCCAGTCGTGCATTTTATTTCTTTCAAAATTGATTTTCTGTTGAATACAAAAGATCTTAAAAAATTAAATAAATCTACCTTTGAAGTGAATTTGCTTGGGATGCTCTAGAACTGATATTTAAACACGAATTTCAATAATATAAATATCCCAAAAACAGCTAAAGTGGCACTTTTGCTAAACTAATGGCTAATTGAAAAACATAATAAACGTTTCATATTTATTGCTATAAAAGCTTTGGATCTCTTGTAATTTGTTAGTGCCACACAAAAGTTTCTTCATAACTTATTTGTTTACCATAATTTGTTTTAATCTAATTTTTTAGAGAAATTATGTACTTAAATGCACCTATGTATATACAATATGTATATCCTCAAATTCAAGAACCAAACATTTTTCTCTCTATACAATTTTTAAGTTTTGTTGATCCCTTTAAGGTCAAAATACGAGTTAGCAGACTGATAGCGATAGTAATAATAGACTCCCGAAAATTGAGTCCGAAAAAACTACGTCAAAAAAAGCCCGACAGTTCTTTATATCAGATCATCTCTCTTGAATTTTTGTAGCGTTCTCCGAATTAATAGAAATGGAAACAAGAAAAGTATATTTTATTTTTCGAAAAAAGCTACGTTTCAAAACAATTTCTTACATTTCTGCGTGAAATGCACCAAAAACCCTCTAAAGTATTGTGTTTTAGCTCTTGAATATGGCATATTCAAAAAACTGTTGGAATCTTGGAATGCTTTCATATGTAGGGAATCATCCAAGTTAAATAGTTAGATTATACCTTAGTGGACGATAGTGTTCTAAAATAATTAGATAACTTAAGTTGCTACTTTCGCAATTGAAATCTGTAAATGTAAGGTAAAGATACACATTATGTTATTTAAATTTTGTTAGCCTTATATACAAAACATTAAAGACCATTTTTAAGCGGTGAGTAAAAACTCATCTAAGTGTGTGACCTCCCCCCCCCCCTTGATAAAAAATCTTGATCCGCCCTTGAAATGAAAACCCATATTTTGTGATCAAACAGATTTAGAAAATGAAATATACATTCACAACGTGAATTTTTTATCATGGAATTTATTTAACAGACTTTACTGTCCATATTTTTATAGGCGAAAATCAAGGTTGAAAAGTTTATCAAAATTTAGTTGAAGAGAAAAATTCCGAGGGAAGTTTTACTTTACTATGACCTATCATGCATCCGTTTAGAAACCTTATAAATCGACTAATTAAAACTCCTAATTTTTGCTTAACACGATACCAATACCTGCCTTAACTCTTAAAGAAAGAAAGGTGGTAATATCACAGGCATTTAAATAAACAATTAAAATAATAATTTATTGTCACAATTATTTCTAATGAATGCAAATTGTTTAATTGCATGAAGTTTAATATTTAAGATACAAATTCGTGTGAATCGTACGATACGGATACGGGTTGAACTTAAATCGAGTATCTATCATTTATTAAACAATTTAAACGATTAACACTCTCAACACTGAGCTGGCTGCCGCATTTCTGTATTTCTGTATATCACTTTGCTTTGATATCATTGAATTTTGGATAAATAAATTTGTACCATCACACCATAGGTTTTTATTTTTAGATATAGATACTTTTCTACTTCATGTGAGTTGTTTTTTTATAAACGACGTGATGTGATGACGTTATATATTTTGCTATGCAAATCCAGTGAGCTTGATTTATTTATATAGGTAGATATATATATGTGTGAGCATGAATTCTTTATAATCCCGTTAAAAGGAATCTGATTTGTGCTCGTGGGTGAAATAATTTGATCGACATCAAATTATATAGGTAGAGGTGTTTTTAATATAAATTTCGATTTATCCCATAGTGTTTAAATTAATGTTCGTATAAATGTATATCATGTGCAATTTAGTGCAATAAAGGCAGAGATAGATACATATGTATCTGTTTTAAATGTTTTCAAAAAAGAATATAATGTGTAGATATTTTTAATTTAATTATTATTATCATGATAATTTTTTTTTAAGGCCATCATCATCACTGAACCGTGACAGACACAGATGTTTTGATTTGATGTATCTATTATAAAGTGTACAGTTATTCTATATTTTTAATCACCTTGACTTTCAAATTTTAAGAATTTCTTTTGTTTAAATTATAAAATTCCAATTTGATGAACAAAATGCAGATGTAATATAAATTTTTGTTGAATGCGATATAAATAGATAGACAAGAAAATAAATATTTTTAAAACGTTTTAAACACGAACATTTTCCTTAATTTAGAACTTTTGATAAAATATTAACATTTAAAAAGAAATTAAAAAAAAAAACAAATATTGAATTGATATATCTTTAACACACATTGAAAACAAGCACAAAAATGTATGTCTAACGTCTCTATCCATTTTTTAGCATAAAGTGAGAGCGGAGTTAAAAGATTATACGTTAAAAATGATCCTAGAGCTAGAATTAGACTGTCAAAGTAAAGGGTCAACACGTTGACTGTCTAGCGTTACAAAAAAAAAATCAATCTGCGTCAACGTTCACGGCTTACTTAAAACTTTGACTATCACACGGTTGACCCACCCTCCAGTAAATGATGTCCCAAAATGAGTTGACCCCCGTATGTGAGTTAAAATGACGTTTTTAGTTAACTCTGTCAACAAGTTGACTAGCAAAAGATGATCACACGATTTGACAAAACAATGTTTATGTGAGTCAACGTTATTAACTTCCCTTAGGAAGTTATTGTAATGGGTCCGATTTGTCAAATTGAAAATTTTGACATTTTTTGACAAGGTCCCTAGAGTCGATATAAAAGATTTTTAGAAAGATTTCTGTGCGTGCATGTGTACGTACGTTCGTACGTCCGTACGTCCGTACGTTCGCGACGTTTTTTTAACCAGAAGAGATATCGACTTTAAATAAAATTTGCTATACAGATAATAAGGCAGAAAGATGCAGAAAGGACTCTCAAGAAAATTGCGTGGGTGTTTTTTTTACCATAGCAGTTTAAAAAAAAGGTGAAAATTTTGGTTGACCCTAAATATCTCATGAACCAATGACGCTAGAGACTTGAATTAAATTTTATATTATATATTGTAATGTGTTACAAAACAAGTACATTTTAGAAAAAAATACAATTAACGGTTTTTTTATAAATCAAAAAAATTGAAAAAAAATTTGTCACCTCGAAAATTTTACGAGTAAAATATGGTTACATCTCCAAAACAATATTGCGCAACGAAGGATAATGTTTTTGTCATCTGATAAAATTTTGAGAAAAATCTAATTGACAGTTTTTTTTATAAAAAATAAAAACCTAAAAAAAACATTACTCAAAGTTCGTAAAAATTGCATTTAGACTCAAATATCTTTTCAAAAACTTGAGATTATGGCTTCAAACTTATTTTATCTTATAAGAAATATTGTTTTTAACATTCGGAAAAATTTTGAGAAAAATCGGATTGACAGTTTTTTTTTACAAAAAATTAAAAACCTAAAAAAAAATTTACAAAAGTTGGTAAAAATAGATTTTCGACTCAAATATCTTTTCAAAAATATGAGATTTTGGTTTCCAACTAATTTAAACTTATAAGAAATATTGTTTTTAACATTAGGACACATTTTGAGAAAAATCGAATTGACAGTTTTTTTTACAAAAAATAAAAACTTAAACAAAATGTATAAAAGGTGGTAAAAATTGATTTTCGACTCAAATATTTTTTCAAAACTTTGCGATATTGGCCTTAAACTACTTTATCTACAAAAAATAGTTCGCAAATTTGGTAAAAATTGATACATATAGACAAACTTTAAGCAAGACAAATCGACAGACGGGATGTTAAGTTATCGGTGTGGGTCGCATCCCAGCCTCTTTTTTTTATTTTAAACTGGGAAGGAATATTTATATTAGTACAATATTTGTTAATAAATTATTGGGTAGTTTTTAATTTAACGTCTAACGTAATCAAAATTTGTCGAACTTTCAAGGCTTATGCAATTATTATCAAAACATGGAAAAAAAGAACTCCATATGTATTTTGAAATTAATTTATCAAACAATCTGTCAACTTAATTTCTATATTTTAAGTTTCTATAGAAGTACATTAAAAATATGCGTTGGCTTGGTACAAAATTCTGCGCTGTCAAGGTTGGGACACAGTCGTCATAGCGATGACCCATAGTCCCAAAAACGAGTTATAGTTTGCAATATTATTGACTCAGGTCACAATTACTCGGGTCACAAAATAGGGTCAACGCGTTGAATCAAAAATATGTGTCAACATGATCGTAAATTTTTACGTCAGATAGTCAACGCGTTGGTAGTTTACGTTGACCTTGTAATAGTAGCCTAAGATATTCATACATATGCATTTATTTTTAAGACTGTGCATAATCTTTTTAAATTTCGAATTGAGGACACCTAAGATCTTTACTAATATTTAAGAAAGTTTTACACTTTAGACTTTGCACTTGGAAGTTTTATGAGTGATTTGTCGAATTAAAAAAAATTGACATTTTTGGAATCATCCACTGTATATCAAGCAACATTAGCACAGATATTGACTTGAAATGAATTTTATCTAACATAATAATTTATGAAAGTTTGCACAAAGTACTTTAAAAGTTAATAATTTCGTTGAATCCAAATATCTCCCGATTAAACGAAGCTTTCGACTTCAGTTAAATTTTATTGTACACATTATAACGTCATGCACAATACAAATATGTATGAGTTAAAAAAGATCCACTAACTCTTTTTTAACTAAATAGAATTAAACCCGAATATTTAATTAAAGAAATGAAACATTACCAACAAATTCGAAAACAATTGTATAAGAAATGGTTGACAACGCAGAAATAAGCAGGATAATAATAATAATTATTTTTTATTTAAATAAGTTAATTTTTTTTGATTATTTATAGGTAATTTTACAAAAAACAAGACTTATGTTGTTTTTTCCTTATTAAGCTTTGTAAATATTTCGGTGTTAAGTCGACTTATGTCTTTTTTCCGAGCTGAGATTAATAAATTATTTTGTTTAAGTTAACTTATGTCATTTTTCCAATATAGAAACATTGTTTACAATCGATCTAAGTCGACGTATGTTCGTTTTCCAAAACATGTTGTTGATATCTTAAATGATAAGTCGAAATCGCAAAAAAGACTAACGTTCAATGAACAGACGGAATGATACGGTAGACGATATATCTTTTCTTTTTAACTAGTAGAAATCAACAATGACAAAAACTTGTATAAATAATGTTTTATTTAAGAAATTAACCCTTATTAATAATTAAAAATAACAAAAATATATTTGTTTTTATTCATTATTATTTTCATCATCGCTGCCATATTCATCTGGACAAATCTCTCCTGATTCAGTAATGGTGTCAACAACTAAACTTCTATAGAACCCGTGAAACTAGGGATCTATAAAATCCAGTAAAAAGAGTAGGTAGTTGTGCTTTTTCCTTGGAAATCGGGGGGATATTTTGAACTACTTTAATGTCAGATGTCTTAAGAGTGTTAACGCCTCGTTTTTTAAGTTTATGGTCTTGAACGGCTTATTTTCATCTAGTGAGTTTTTGTAGAACAAAGAACCAAACTCATTTTTTTTGTACGGAAGCCACCTAAAATCCCGCCAAGAATTTTTCTCCCCATCTGTGTTCACTTTTCGGCAAGTGAACTTTTCTTTTAAGGATGCTGCAAAGTCGAGAAAATTTGGCTGCTTCGTATCAATAACCTTAAACGGATTCTTGTCTCTTAAGCTGGATATTAAGTTTTGCCAGTCTCTGGGATGATGAATCTTAGCTGAGGTGTTCTTTTTTTTTCTCCCAATGACAGAATGGTCGACATCACATTCCATATGTGTGTGACCAGGCTCCAGGAATTTGTGGTCTATTATTTCCAGTTGTTCACTATTAGATAAAGCTGTTATGAACATACATCTCACATGAAAATTTTTATTTTGGCCCGGACAGGAATCGCTATAAAAAATTATGTTTTTGATAGAAACAGGAACATCTTCGTCAATGTGTCTGAATAGACAACATGCTATTTCATTACCACCCCTCTTTGCAACTCCTTCATGCCACATATAGCAATAAGGTTTATCGGTTGACAAATCATGGACAGTTAAATTATATGTCCATAATTGGCGTTTATAAAAGGAAATTTTTGATTTTAAAAATGGAGTAGGCAAGCATTGTTGAAGGTCGAACGCATATGCCACAACATTCATGTTCACTTTAGCTAAACTTTTATCTTTTTTCTTACATGTATAAGCAAAATCAGCCTTTTCTTGGTGTATTGTAAGTTCACTTTCCAGCTTTAATTTTTCATCAAGGTTATCCACAGCTGATATCTTGTGATGTAGCTTATCACACGTTCCACACGTATCAAGCTGGGGTGACTTTATTTTTAAGTTGAGATCATGAAAAACTTGAGTATATTTCGACAAGCTCACTGGCTTTTCAGTTTCCAAACAAAGAGATCATACATTTTAGATATTGTTAAACCAGGCTTTAGGTATTTCTTTGATGTATCACGTCGCGTGTAGTGGCTCTCGTAAGCTGGGAATTTATTTATATGTGCTTTTATCTCCTCTTTTTTTAATGGGGATAGTGAAACTATTTGTTTCGCTAAAACATCCCAAAAAGCACTTTTTGCACACCAGGATCTTTTCACCCGAAAGTTCAATAATGTACTCACAAGTCAGTTGTCGGTTTTTCTGTTTTGCTCCAGTTTTTTTCGTTCTTAATGAAGATTTTCCATTCAAAGTAATCAAGGAATTGATGTAGAGTACTCTTTTATTATAACTGCCTAAAGCCCAGTAATTATTAAATAATAACTGTTGATTTTGAAGATTTATTTTGGTAGAGCAATCGTTTCGGCATGAAGACAATGGATTAAGTTTTCTGGCCTGAACATTTTTATCTTTTTTCGTAGTGTAAGGTAAGCCAGCACAAAACTTTTGTACAAAACAGCTTAAGTTACACACTGGACACAATTTTGCTCTCAGAACAAAGACACAAGTATACTTATTTTCAAGGATTTAAGTAACGGTCTTTTGGAACAACAGCATAACTTCACTTGTTTTGAGTATTATCGTAAGGAAGGAATGAGTAAAAACTACACAAGTCAAGTTATTTTCGTATAACACAGAATTTTTGTTTGGAAAAAGGACACAAGTCGACTTTTGGGTTATATGTTGTTAGATGATAAGACATAAGAAACGTTAGAAATCATAATCATCGTAATGTCTTAAATAAATGTCACAAAGCCCGACCCCTATGTCATAAAATCCAAAATGACTAATTTTTCGGGCAAAGTGAAATATAAAAATTTGAGCGTTGTTTTATTTAAATTTTTTTTTGGCATAACAACATTCAATTTTGGGCAGTTTTTTTTGTTGACTTTTTGGGCTTAATCACCAATTTTGGGTCTTATTATATTTGAGGATTAGGGCATTATGGTTTTGGGCGAAAAGACCTAACATTCATTTATTTACTTTAATTTAAAAGGGTCTAAATCTTGAACTTTTATCAACCCAAGTAAGAGTTAGGTGCTTGAGACCTATTAGCAATATTCTAGATCTCAAATAACCCTTAACAGTTTTGGAGACCAGAAATTATGTTCTTTCAACAAGATTTTCAGAATGGATGTTGAAAAGGTAAGATAATGAGAACGTGAAACTCGAAGACTATAGGACAGCAATATGAATTTTAAAAAGTGTCAAACAATTTTGACTTAAATGCAAATTAATCCATATTTTAAAATAGTATATATAGAAATTCTTTTTTTAGCCGCAAATTAAGGATGTGCAATGATTTATTCAAATCTGTTTTACTCTCCCGGGATGTTTTACCCATTTATTGTGTAACATTAAGAACAACTAGATTTTTTTGTAAAAAAATTGCTAACTTATTTTTTGTATATTTTTCCAAAAGTAAAAAAAAAATTGTATATTAAATGAAATAATTTGAAAGTCAATATCTTTTTTTTTTCTTTACTTTGAGTCAAAAACCAATTTTTAAAAATTCTAAGTAGTTGAGGGTCGATTTTTTCTAAACATTTTACTTCATGTCAAAAACACTATATTCTTCGTTGCTTAAAATTTGTCTTGCTCGTAAAATATTCGCGGTGACAAGTTTTTTTTTTTGTTTTTGTATTTAAAAAATTGTCCCACAGAAGTTAAGAAGTTAATATCTCTGCTAGTTCTTAAGATATGACTGATAAGAAAATGGTATCTTGATGTTACGTACATACGTCCTCAAATGAAATTGTCTTGTAAACTATTTTTTGTAGTGTTCAAACGTTCCTGAAGGTCAAATATTATTTCAAACCTTGTAACATGGTCTTGACCTGTTTCGCATTGTGGTATCTGTAAATTATACACAATTATATCTGAGGTTACAAAAATATTTTGTATACCATATATTTACTATTCACGTCATCTTTACGACTACAAGAATACCTAGTAAATATTTATTAAATTAAGTGTGTAAACAAAAAAAAAATTAATCTATCCATCATAAACCAAAACCAAATTTATTCAAAACTAAAATCAATATTCTTCATTAATAATTACAACAAGGTTTTTTAGCTTGAAAACCCCTTTAAAAATGCCCCTGTGTTTACTTTGTAACAACCACATAATTATATTTCTTCACCTCGCCTCGCTCCATAAGCTGCACAAAAACGCGTTTTGACAGTTTGTTGTCATAACAAATAGAAGAATGGAAACTTCGACTTATAAAAGTAAATACAATTCAATTTCATGCATGAAGCCAATACAAATAAAAACAAACCAACCGAGTACCTATCTGTCCTATCCCAAGAATTTACAGACATACATTTTACTCACGCGAAAACTCGTCAAAAAGTAAAAAGAAACACACAAAACAAGACATAGTATCTTTTATCCAACAGATACATACATAGATACAAGTAAAATCAATATTCAGAAAATCGGAGTAAAAAATCTTTAAAAAATTAATTATTTTTATCGCTCTTATCCCCGTCATTACGTAGAAGAGAGGAAAAGGGAGCGGTAAAGATCGAAAATTATATTTGAAGGCTTTTCCCATAAACTGGGCGGCTAACCACAACCTCGCCACTTT
This sequence comes from Eupeodes latifasciatus, assembly GCA_920104205.1. NCBI lineage: Eukaryota > Metazoa > Arthropoda > Insecta > Diptera > Syrphidae > Eupeodes > Eupeodes latifasciatus. The sequence goes on from OV049925.1 coordinate 20,452,297, forward strand.
AAACTGATTAATAACGCTCCATTACTTAGCAATTAGGTTTCAAAAGCTCATTCTAACGGATTGCCCAGCGCTAACGCTAAGTAATAATCGTTCTTTGCATAATTGATGCGATGGTCGGTCCTCTGCGTCCGCAGCGTCCGTCGACAGGAATATATACATTAAATTCATTGCGATGATTGCGGGATTACGGCGATTTGAGGAGGAGAGTGGGAGGTATGGTATGACGACAACAATGCATCGTCGAATTTCATGAAAAGCATCCGACGACGAATTGATTGAATCCCAATCGGATTTCACAGCGAACAATAATGCGTACAACCTATACCTTACATACATACCGCACTATAAAGCAAAGCGTACAACCAATGAGATACACTATAACCCCCCCCCCCCCTCGAATCTGTTTAACAAGAACACGAGACAACAACTGTTACACTCCCACATAAATCCAAAGCAATCTTCAAAGGCTTTTCATTTAATCAAAAATCAATTATTATCAACAAGACGGTGAAACGAAGCAGGGAAGGATGGGGTAGGGTTGGTGGGAAACGAGGATGGACAGGGCATACCGCGCGTCGCTCGTCATAGTGGAACATTTCCATTCAATCTTCCCACTGATCGGAGTCTCACATAGCTTAAAAAGAAACCCAATAGCATTCGCATTCGCTTTCGCATCGCCATCAAATCAACAAGCAACAAAGAGCTTAGGCTCCAGAGCACAGACCTCGCAGCGCCTATCCGACGACGTCGTAGTTGTCGTTGTCGTTGTCGTCATCGCGTAGCTCGTCATAGTTGCGTATATATGTATATATGTATATGTACATATATTCCCCCATAAAGACACATGGCCATCACTGGAACTGGGTGACTCTCTGATGTGCTGAAAAAATAGGGATGGGGAATAAGATTCGTTGCGTTCCCATTCAACATTCACTTAACCCATTCATCCATTTCGCATTTCATCGTAAAATAATGCCCATACCCACTGCATGCATTGCCGCAGGGTGATATCACAGAAAACAACAACAACAATAATCAATCCCAGCACGGCCAAGCCTTGATCGTTGTTTGTCAATTTTGCACAATATGCGATTGTAATGCGATGATGAACAATGCAAGGAGCGGATTTGATTGAATGCGATCAATTCTGGGCGCTGTTCAAAGTTAACAAAAAATCAAATCCTAGAGCTATTTATGCTTGTTTTTATGTCTCTCGGAAATAAGACAACTTAGTTCCACTTTTCAATGTATTGCTATATTAAAACAATCCCCCATTTAAGTAACTGGTTCAGTGGTTTTGATGTTATGTCCGCCAAGTTTCAGCCATCCTTCCAAAAGCATCCTGAAAAGAAAAATGTCTTCTATATTTTTAAATATAAATTTGACCTTAACTTATATACATCCTATCAATTAACCCAAATTTAAGTTAATACAGGAATTTCTGTATATAAATGTATAAATTTATTTGTAAATACAATTAATGAACCCAAATCAAAGCCGAATTATCTGCAGCAAGTGTGTTCAGTGTGGAGTCTTATCATAAAACACGCCATAGCTGGTGACTTTAATACCCTAAGTTGAGCAACTGAATTACGTAAGTGGGCAGAAGATCCAAAAACGTTGTAAGCATTTTTTTTTTAAATTTTGTGATCTCAACATGAACATCTCGTGTTTAACATTTTTGAATCATATCAAAAATCGAAATATAGGAATGAGTGTGTTTTTAAATATAGGGTGTAATTTAAAAAGCAATGCAAGACAGAAATATTATACGAACATTAAAAGGAAGGTTTTTGTAGTTTATTGTAAAACCAAATATATAACAATTAATTAATTGCTATACTTTCTGTACTGAAAAACCGAAACTTTGAATTTTCTTTAAAATTAAGATTCTATTGATTTAAAAATAAATGTTTGTATTGCTTTCAAATTCGATATCTTAAAATCGTTTTTTTACGAATCAATTAATAGCTGCATTTAAAATTGACCAATTTTATGTGACGTGTGTTTTTCTTAGAGATATAGAAATTTGCAATAATATTTTAACTGGCAGCCATTTTGTCAAATGATTGATTTTCAATTTGGTTTGGCATTTCAACATAAATAGACTGACGGTCGTAAACAATGCTTCCAAATTGTTCAACAAGCTCAAAATAAGATTTCCGTTGATCCCTATTTTTATGAACGAATTTTGTTAAACGTTGAAACTCACTTTTTGGTTGAATGGATACGACCGATGAACAAAGCTGACGTATTTGGAGTAATTGTACGTTGAGACACCAATACATCTACAAAAACTAATTGTTTGGTGTGATTTATAGGTTGGCGGAATAATTTATCCATGCTTCCTTATGGACGATGATGGTAAGCATTACGTTACAGTCAATAATGACAATTATAGAGCCATAATTATTGACTTTCGAATGAAAGATTTGGTAACCGCATAGTTTCACGTTACGGACTCGTAAATCGGCCTACTAGATCTTGAGATTTAACCACCCTTGACTTTTTTCTGTGAGGACATGTGAAGTCGCTAGTCTATGCCGATAAGCCCTAAATGAATTAGCACTAAGAAGACAAAATTATTGGCGTTATTGCTAGAACACGACTTCAAAAATTGCAAACATTTGTCGAAAATTGGATCTCGACATTAGAATACGTGCGAGCCAGCTTTGGAGGTCATATGCCAAAAATCATATTTAAATTATAATGCCAGAAGATTACCTTTTGAATATAGTAAAACTATATCACCCAAATTAAAAATGTTATAGAGTCCAAAACAAATTTATAAACATTTTGCTGTTGTACGATTTGGCCAATTTTACCGAACCCTTGGGACTTGAAATTTGTTGGGTTCTATGACATTTCAAAGAAAAAGAAACGTTCGGTCTAATTGGAAATAAAAAAAAAAGGCTAGGATGCCACCCACACTGATAACTTCTCATCCCATCTGTCGATTTGTCTTGCTTAAAGTTTGTCTATATGTATCAATTTTTACCAAATTTACGAACTATTTTTTGTAGATTTTATTTTTTTATAAAAAAACGGACTGTTGGATTTTTATATCGAATGATATATGAACATCAAAAACAATGTTTTCTGTGAAATAAAATAAGTTTGAAGCCAATATTTGTAATTTTTCAAAAGCTATTACCAAGTTTTAGTATTGTTTTTTTTAGGGTTTTATTTTTGTAAAAAAACTGTCAATTCGATTTTTCTGAAAATTGTATTGATTGTTGAAAATAATATTTCTTATAAGTTAAAATTAGTTAGAAGCCATTATCTTAAATTTTTGAAAAGATATTTGAGTCGAAGATCAATTTACATCAATTTACCACCTTTTATACATTTTTTTTTGTTTTTTTTTTTTTTTTACACTGTCAATTTGATTTTATTCAACATTTTTTAGAATGTTGAAAATAATATTTCTTAAAAGATAAAATAAGTTTGAAGCCTTAATCTCAAGTTTTTGAAAAGATATTTGAGTCGAAATTCAATTTTTACCAACTTTGAGTAATGTTTTTTTAGGGTTTTATTTTTTTTTTATAAAAAAAAACTGTCAATTAGATTTTTCTCAAAATTTCATCAGATGTCAAAAACATTATTCTTCGTTGCACAAAATTATTTTGGAGATGAAATCATATTTAAAAAAAAGGTGGACATTTTGGTTAACCCTACCTACATATCTCACGAACGACTAACGCTAGAGACTTGAATTAAATTTTATATTATATATTTTAACGTGATACCAAACAAATATATTTTTGGAAAAAAATCAAATTAACGGTTTTTTTATAAATCAATAAAACTGAATAAAATAATTTGTCACATAAAAAATTTTAAGAATAAGGAATGATTTTATCTCCAAAACAATTTTGTGCAACGAAGAATAACGTTTTTAACGTCTGGTAAAATTTTGAGAAAAATCGAAGTGACAGTTTTTTTTATAAAAAATAAAAAATTAAAAAAAAAACATTGTTTAAAGTTGGTAAAAATTGAATTTCGACTCAAATATCTTTTCAAAAATTTGAGATTATGGCTTTCATTTTATTTTATCATATCTATAAGAAATATTGTTTTCAACATTCGATAATATTTTGAGAAAAATCAAATTGACAGTTTTTTTTACAAAAAATAAAAACCTAAAAAAAACAATACTAAAACTTGGTAAAAATTTACTTTCGACTCAAATAGCTTTTCAAAAATTACAAATATTGGCTTCAATCTTATTTTATTTCGCAGAAAATATTGTTTTCGATATTCATATATCATTCCATATAAAAATCCAACAGTCCGTTTTTCATACAAAAATAAAATCTACAAAAAATAGTACGAAAATTTGGTAAAAATTGATACATATAGACAAACTTTAAGCAAGACAAATCGACAGACGGGATGGGAAGTTATCAGTGTGGGTCGCAGCCCAGCCTCTTTTTTGTTTAATTTTTGGGCTTTGTGAGCAATTTTTTGATTGTTGACATTTTAGGATTTGGACTTTATGGTTTTGGGTGAAAAGACCTAACGCTGTTAATTTTATGTGCATTTAAAACAACCATCAGTATTTTATTAAATTTCAAAGTTAGATGTCTATGGCATTTCATTTTTTGAAGATTAATTTATTTTGTAGATACATACAATTTGATTCAATTTTTAGGAACATCTAATTATGTCTGCATTTGTCCATTTAAAACAGGGAACACTTTTTGTTAAAATTATTTTCTTTTATGTTGAGAAATAAGCCTGGTGGGATTTATTTCCACATAATCAATTCTATTACATCGTTATTTCTTCGTATTTTGTTGGTGGAACCATTTAATTTAATGCTGGGAAATAAGGTCAGCGGTGTATTATTATTTTTATTATGTGCCCTTATTTCTAACAATTAAGCTTTTCAACAATAACTTTTGTATCGTTTTAAATTCAAAAAATTCTTGTCCCAACCTAATTCCACCATTCAATCGAACAAAATCAAAAGCGCCTTACCCAATATTGTTCACCTATAACCCAACCCTGTTAAGTGTTAAGCCTTTAGATTATGTCCCACTTCAGCGCACTCTTGAAATGATACATTTTGTGTGTTATGTTGATTCATTCCAATAACAAAAATGTATACAGCGCACACAAAACTTACAAGATACAAAAACTATTTTGTATAGGTACTCTGTGCACTTTGTTGTATGTCAGTGCTTCTATTTTGTACTCTAAAGTCAATCGAGTGCGAACCCCACCAAAAATAAGCTTCCTCTATATAGTTGCCTTTGCCACACACAACACAAATAATAATGTAAAATAAGAATAAGAAGAAAAACTAAAAACCAAACTATCAGAGTTATAGTACATCGAGTTTATGTTTGCACCGCCACTGTCTCCGCAGAGCTTGACTAAATGAGTTGAACTCTGCCGCCGCGCCGCCAATATCGCTAACGTCACCGTCGTCGTTACCGCCACTGTTTGCGTCGTTTGCGGGTCTCTTGTGTTCGAACAAAAACTAAACCCAAGTCAACAATTCGAATAATTATTTTATTCACTACAAAAGTAGCAAAAAAAAAAGAATTTTGTGTTTTTCGTTTTTTCATTTTGGTTTATTTTTTTTTGAAAATTCAATTTCGACTTTTCAATCCCCAAACGTATATTACCAAGTTTAGTTGAATTTTTGATTAGAATACGATCAGTTGAGAGCAATAACGCGCTCTAACAGTTAGACGCGCGCTTCATTACTAAAAATTCTATCCTCTCTATAACCTTCTATGGTATCGCTGGGATCGGTGCTCGTTCTGTGTTCTGTCATAATATATATTTTTCATCTATGATAGTTGTATAGATACTTTTGTAAGTCACTAGTCGGTCGTTTAGATACATAGATAGTTAGATACTTTCGTACTTCAAAATCTCCTCATATCGCCTAACACAACATAGCGTGCTGTTAGATAGAACGAACGATAGATAGAACGATTTTGTGTGAGATTGTTTTTTTTTTTTTTCAAAGTGTGTTAAGTGTTAACAGCTGAGCTGACCCCAACTACGACGGCCTTACGTCAAAAACAGGTAGTTTATGGTTATAGTTAAGTAACACCTTGATAACAGGAACAGTCAGCAAACCTGGCGGCGGCGTCTTGTCGTGACTCTAGTAAAAAGTATCTTTCTCTGGAAAAAATCGTGATTGACAGTTTATAGCTTAGAAAAGTATCTATCTTTCGTGCGCTTTGGTGTTGTGCTTTTTTTTTCGTTGTTGATGTTCTCATCGGCGGCTATCAGTGTTTTTTTTTTTTGAAGCTGATAACAAAATTTCTAAGTGTCTAAATTCTAGCGAGAGGGAGAAAAAGTAAATTGCACTAGAGGGAGAGTGAGAGATAACAAACTTTTCGTTTGATATAGGTGTAATTTTTGTATCTATAGTGTTTCAAAAATCGTATCTGCAACCTCCAAAATAAAAGTGTGTTGATAACAACTACCCAAAAATAAAAATAGAAAAAAAGTGTAGCAATTAATTAATCCCCAAGGAGTCCGCTGATAACCGTGGTGCTGAAAGTTTTTCGAGCAAAATATACAAACAAAAAGTTTGCCAAACAAAAGCCGTAACGTGTGGAACGGAACGAAATAAAAATAAAAACACGCATACAATCAAATCGATAGCAATCAGCTGAGAGTGAGGATTATATACGTACTACAGTAAGGGACACATTTAAACTTTGTATCTTTTTTAGGTATGTATTTTATTTATTTTTTTCTCTCATTTTCATCACTCACAAGTCACAACTCTACCCAACCCACCCACAACTTTGATGATGGGTGGAAGTGGGTGTACACTGTACATTTGCCTTTTATGCCCTCACAAAACATCATTTTAAAATATTACAAAATATTATATATTTATTTATTTACAATCACCCTTTTGCCTTGGTTTGAATATTTAATTAATTCAGATGAAGTCCGCGCGATAGATAGATAATAACCCACCACCACCACCTACTACATATATACATACAATTTTGATACTATTACCTTACCTACCTCATAAAATGAATTGTATTTCGTTCGATACGAGTATAAAATATAAACAAAAACTATGTTTAAGTCGAGAGTATCTTTATATACGACGACTCGAGATATGACATAGATAAATAGACAACAGAGGCATTTGCATAGTACGTACTATTTTACACGTTTTAATGTCATCGTCGTTGTTGTTGCTAGTACGTATAGTAGTTACATATGTATATCTATCTAACTATCTAGAAACGATTTCCGTTCCTGTTCAGTTTTTGTAATCCCCCTTTAAGGTAGGTGAATTTCAGCAGCAAAATTGTTTGTTAATTCAAAAAGTAGTTATTTAAAGTCATATAAAATAACACATAATTTTTTTAAAGTTTCTCACATGAATATTTTGACGATTTGGAAAATTAAATATGTATATATCATTGATTAATAAAAATGAACAGTTATTTCTATGCAAATATTTTTTTTTTAAACTATTAGAAGAGTTTACGGATCTGAATTAGTGTAGATCTTATTATATGTCAAAAAAGGTTCTGTCATTCCAACTTTTTGACGATATATATTATACCTTAAAAATTATATTTTAAAAATATGCTTCATCGAATACTTCTTTGCTATTTCATAATTTTTGAAGAATGTCATTGACGGAATATTAAAATACCTATAATTGTCTACTTTTTTCTATAACCTTAAATATGACAAGTTGTTAAAAGAAGCCCAGGTACCCCAAAGAAATAATTATTGTTATAAACAAATTCCAAGTGATAATTCTGAGATTATTCTTATTTTCAACTCTCTCTCGAAGGTGGTCCAATGTAGTACTAAGAAAAAAGGGTCCTCTTGGAGTAGTAATCAATTGTGCTTAGAGATTTTATGCTTTTGAAGATATTCATATCATCCACATAGAATAAAATGGTACTGTGTTATTCAGGAAGGCGTACATCAGTGAAAGCTAAGATAAAGAGTAGTGGTCTTAAATGACTACTCTGGGGAACTCCTGATTTCGCAATTAAGGGGTTTGAGAAGGAACTTCTGAATCTTACTTGAGAAGATCTATTTTGAAAACAAAAAGAAATTAATGTGATGAATTGAGAAGAAACTCAATTGCCTTCAGCTTAAATGTGATGATATCATGAGAAAGATGATCACAGCTAAAATCAGTATTAATACAGTAGAGCTTTTCACCAAGTTCTAGGATATTTGAGTACTTATGCAAAAGTGCAATCAAATTAGTAATTTTCAATTGTTTTCACATAAAACCGTTTTATTGTTTACACGTATTACAAAAAACTTTTATATAAAAGCTTAAAGATTGGTCTGTGATTACTTATGTCAGACATGTTACTCTTTTTACAGTCTTCTTCCATATTACAATTGGGAATTTACCTGAACTTATAGATAGTGAAAATATGCAAGGGGGGTGAGAGGGAGGTGTGGATGCTCCTATTGACTTACATTTTTTCAAGTCAATTAGAAAAATTCAATTTCATCCAGGGAATTATCATCTTTTTAATTAAATATTTTTTCTAACGTCATTTAAACATAACTTATAAAGTAGTCTGGGAAAAATTTAGCAAGTATAGGAAAAAACTTTTAAACTTCTAAATAAGTAGATATACAAATTACGATCTAATTTTGATATTATTCTTTAAATTATATCTAACAACATTTACATTTATATGACGAACTGATTTTTATAAACGATTTTAGGATAAAAGGTTTCATTTTGAATTGTCTGCTATCTTGGTAGCTGTCATTTTTGAAACTATCATTTTTCAATGAATTGTTTACATTTTTAAAATTTACTACAAATATGGTAAAATATTTACAGTCACAGTTCGAAGTTTTCCAATAAAAGCGCCCTGAAATAAAGTGTAATGAAGTCAATTTTCTATACTTAAACAAAGTGAAATAAGGCCAAATTGGTTTTATTGCAATTTTAACAGTATGGTTTGCCATAAATACAAAGAAACTTTGGATACACTCAACGTCGCACTTACTTCAAACTCTATACTGTGCCTAAGCAGGGGGGTTGAAGGGGTTCAACGTGTTTCCCCTTATTTACCTCGCCGTGAAAATAAATTGGTCTTATTTCTCAAAATAATTTGGCCTTATATTACATTGTTAAAGTGGTATGTGTCCAACTGCTGAAAATAGACTTTACTTAGTCCAATTTCTAAAAGTTGGTCTTATTTTAATTAGCCAACTTTTTGAAAAAGTGATAAAAATTCACAACCGAGATCTTGAAAACCTTAAGAATTGTTTTCTTTGATGCTACGTAAAATATAAGGTTTATGCTATTCTTTCACAATCGATTCAATATCATATAAATGGAAGTCGTGAAGTTCTCTGGGACTTAAGGCCACAATTGTGAAAACTTGCAATGGAAAATGTCATATCATAAAAAGGACATGCTGCTGCAACTGCATCTGTTGGCTATTTTCAACTTTGTTCTTAGCGATGAAATAAATGTTAATTGATTTCTCTCAAAAAGCACTCGGTTTGTTTTAATATCAAAATGAAGCCTCTTATTAGAAATTTATATCTAATACATAATTTGATATTATTCATATATTATAGAAATTGGAATGTTAAAAAATAATTCACCAAGATTGTTTGCCTACATATTTCGTTCCCCTAGAATTTCCTCTTATCAAAAAATAACTAAAATCTATACCAACAAATTTGTATCAGATTCACGAAGGGTCAGTACTTAAATGATATGCAATTTTTTCCTTCTTGAACCCCAGGCACATTATTTAAATACAGATAAAATATCGGGCTTCAAAAATTAAGCTTGGTCTTAAAGCCAAGAGGTCTCAAAAACTGTTTTAACAAAAAAAATATACATTTTGGCAAAGCACATATCTAGTTCTTGGGGCTGTATCAAAACAATTTTTTACACAAAAAAATATTTTGGACACAAACCGAAGTATATTAAGTTATTAACTGCCTAAAGTTGGATACAATTTTAAACTTTTTTGAAATTAAAATTGTTTTTGTTTTTTGATGTTGTCCCTAAATATCCCCAACTCCTTTTTTAGCAATAATTAGATTAATACACCAAGTTTATCCAAATGAAAAAATCTATATTTTGTCAAAACTACATAAGCTCTACGTTCTTCTATTATAAATTGTTTTAGTCCTGAATTCTTATAATAATGTACATTGGTTTCAATCTTATAATGTAAATATCTTTATGAAATCACAAAATATCTCCAAGAACTTCAATTTAAAATTATTTTCTATTTTTGTTAGTTTGCTTAAGAAAAATGCATTTATTTGCTTGTGAAATTCTCCTTCAGATTTTATTTCCATTTCCATGATGTTGATGACAAACGATCACTGTTTGAATTGTTTCTCTGACTAGATAGACTCAAAGATGGGTATTCTATGGAGAAAGGTCGTCCATGATGACGGGCCCCATTATAACATCTCTATGAATGATACGTACTTCAAATTATGGTTACCACTTTAGTTAATAGAGTCTTCGTAAAATTTAGGCAGACATTTTTTGAATTCATAATTTTAATTACATATATTTTTAATTCTTTAATTTCAAAAACTACTTAATTTCAAACATTTTAAAATTAGGTTTTTAACCATCAGTTAATTAGAAGAATAGTAAGCAGAAACATGTTTTAGTCGTAGTTATCTTAAAAAACGGTCTTAAACTGTTTAAAATTGGATGAAAAAAATAACTAAAGAAATTAAGTAGACAGAGCCCAACTTTCTGCCTTTTTCACTTTAATGAAGAAAATGCAAATTCCAAAACACCTAAAAGCTTTTTTCTCTCTAAGTAAATTCTCATTTTTATCAATGGGTTAGAAGTGAATAGAGATTTGTATCTATTATTGATGTGGCAATCATGACGACTTCCATAGGCGTATCACAGAGATAGTATATAGTAAAAATATGTAGATTCACGAGTAAATTCCCCTTTGGATGATTAGTTGATTTTAATTTGATATGCGTGAATAGAATTATAATAATTTGCATAGATAATTATGACTAACGAACAATCACATCACACAACGGACGACCGACGACAACGGCCAACGACGACGGCAAAATAATTTAAATGAATGAACAACGAAATTTTGTCTCTTATTTCGGAAGCGTTTGTCTCTTAATTTGTTCAATTTCATATCTTTTTTCTTTTTTCTAAAGAGGAGACCGAAAAGATAGCTCTTGTCTTAATGGCAATGACACGAAAACGACCGACTTTGCGAACCTCCTCATTTTTAGGTCAACATTGACGTTTTTCTAGATTTGGTCCGACGATGAAATTGGCAAAGCGAGAGTAGAACAATAAAATGATAATAATCACAGGATGTCAGACATTTTGTAACGGTTTGTCTAACAGAAACTATATAATAAAAAATATAGGTGGGTGACATTGGTGAATCAGATATAAGAGCAAAGGTACCTTCCTATGATGGAAGAAAAGTGGGAACGGTTTCGGCTTGATATGGAAATAAAACACAACGAATTTTTGTTGGTGTGTTTTTTGTTTCTGGTCGTGGACTTAGAGGGTTTGGCTGGCGATATGATTAGGTAAGCACCATTCACAGTTTTACTATCGGTTGTCACGAATTATTTGACATTGACATGGTAATTTGCATATCTCTATAATATCGTATAAAGTTAAAGTAGCTTTCGACTTATCTTAGATGGTTTTGTCATTAGAATTGTTGTGCGTAGATTTTTTCTATTTTTATGTTAGGTAAATTAATTCAATTGAAGTGGGTGGGTAGTGTTGAAATGATGGAAGAACGCGTTAAGTTCTTATTGGCGTTAAAATTGATATAATCAGGAATCTTAAAGTACTTATAAAGGGGGGAATGATTCGTATGTAAGATACGGCAAAATTTTAATATGTGTAGGTTTAAAGTGAAGAGAGTATAAGAAACTACGTATGGAATTAAGAATCAGTTAAAATAAAAGTTGACTGCTTACTTTCATAAATTTCCTTATGAGGGTAACTTTAACAAAATTAGTTGCAGATCAATGGAATTTGACATACAAAAATATCGAACAAATTTAATGTCCATTTTTGGCACGCACGTAATTTTTAAGACTTGACACTTTCTTTTTTAAATCTTTGCATTACAAAATTCCTTTGAAACAAACCTTAAGCTCTGAAGGAAACATAATTGTCTGTAACGTTCTGTAACTTTTCGAACACTCAAAATTGTTGGGAAAATAACTTGCGAACACCACTATCAACACGAAAAACGATACTACCATCAATTTTCATGAAGATACAAAACAGCATCTATCCTGTATGTCCCTAAAAAATAGTCTTACCTTCTTTTTCATCTATAACTATTGACCATGACTATATGTCAGCTTAAGAAGTATTCTAAATGAACTGTTCAAGTACAAAAAACTTTCTGGTGTACCTCAAGGCTAAATTATGTTTCCAACTATCTTTCTTTAATGATCCAAACAAAATTGGAAAAAAACACAAGTTGAATCCGGAATCATAACTGCCATTGTAAGGCCAATATTACGAATGTTTGGTAACCCTTGAAAGGGTTAAGAAATGAATTAGTTGGCGTAACAGTACTTTGAGAACTAGAGCCTATAGTGACTAGCAACTTTCAACCATTCCTATGTGCGAGGAATGTTGTCAGGGATGAAGGGGACCTACAGTTTTAAGCCGTTCCTCGAAATAGGCAGTCAAAACTCTAGATGAAACAGGAAAGGTTTGAACGCACTAACCAACACGCCACGGATACTACCCACCTTGAAAGGGTTACCTATCTTAAGAATATAACTCAAATTCAAAGAATTGTATGTTCAGGTACTACCATGAGGACTATGCCAACTGCGGCCCTAGAGACATTGTTCTATCTAGCAACTCTCGATATATTCGTAAAGTAACTGGCGGCTAGAAGCGCATTACGGCTAATACAGTGAAATAACTGGAAAATTGCAAAAAGGATCATACAAATAAATCATGTATCTGTTTTTAAAGATGATTCCAAAACGGGGGAGGGGGTAGGGTCTGTTATCTTTTCATGTAATTCTCCCCTACAAAAATAAAAAAAAAGCTTCTAGATTACTGCAATGTCTTTCAAGCTGGAGTATTGGCGGTTTTTAAAGCCGCAGCAATCAAGACCATATCTGCCACTGTCAACACGGTTATACCTTCCGTTGGGTCCCTGGACACTGTAACATTGATAGTATTGAATAGGCAGACAAATTGGTCAAAAACGGAACAATACTCAGTCCAAGCCATATGGTATCAATGATATACAGGCCAATAGAGCAGGTAAATGAACAAATTCACCAACATTTCATTGCGATCGCACAAACAGCCGGTGGTCAGCTCTTGAAACTTGCAGAGTTTCTATGAATCCATGGCCGAAGATATCTGAAGTTAAAACAGAATTCCTTATGTAACTTGGTAGGCCTCAGCTGTCCTTACTAGTATAGGCATTCTAACGGGTCACAACTCATAGGGCACTCACATTAACAGAATGGGTATCTGCTCCTCCGGTTTATGTAGAGGATGTTAGGAAGAGGAGACCGAGGAAGTACCTTCCACTTTCTATTTAAAAATTAATTTTGCGACGACGACGTATCGTCCTTGCCACCTAGAGACATTCTTAGACTTTCCCAGTAATCACGATAATTCAGGAAGGCGCCCTCAACCTAAATCCTCATCAACCTTCCTTTACCCTAACCAATCCTTTCCCTTTCCTGGATAGCACAAGGATCCAAATAAATCCTAGTGAGATATTTTCTCGATTTTTACAGATGCATCACCATACAATCTAATCTTCTTTAAAAACAAAACAATACTTAATTGAATGGCTAAATTGTCCTTAAATCAAATTTTGAGTTATTATTTCTCTCTCACATCAGGGTTTGAAATATGTCTTTTTAAATTGTTTAAAAAAAATGTGTTTTTAAGGCTTAGGTAAATACAGTTTTTTACAATGAGATGTATTATGATATTCCAAAGTTTAAATCTGTATCTTCCAAAGAAACTTAAATCTTATGCTTACCTTAAATTTCTTTTAGTATTCTTAACAAAGTGCAAAAACTCTCATAAAATCTCTTGTCGTTCGAAAGAACTTCTTAGAATATTTCCATTTTTATAGCTCCAATTGTATTAACACTCTTACCAAAATTGTCAAGCATAAACTTTTATAAAATGTTCGTTTCAAACGCTTTATCAAACACTAAACCGTTTCAGAATTATGAGTCAGCAATTGGTCAGCAATTTTTTAAAGTTAAATTAGTGAAAAATTAAATTTAGTGGAAAAGAATCATTTTTATTCTTTGATATTTGTAAGCTTTAAACTGGTTGTCTTATCTTCAAGTGATAAGTACAATATCCAATCAAGATATTTACATAGTCTTTTATCAAATTCAATAATGGTAAGGACATAATTTAAAACTCTAGAAATAGGGGGGAAGATGTGACTTTTATCGGTTGATAACTAACAACCCTTGACACGAAATTTAATACCACTGTCTACGCAATACTTAGAACAATTCGAACATTTCGAAATAAATCCCTAGACTATAAATAATTTCCTAAAAACACTTTTAGCAAATTAAAAATTAAACTACTCAATTTTCGAGTTTATTTCCCTTAATACTTCCTTAACTAATAAATATTTATATATTAAGTAACAATAAATCAGACCAACAACCATTAAACAAAACAACAATACCTTGAATACCTCTTCAGACTTAATCATCAGCAAATTCCCACAAGCTTCAAATTTCGCTTTAGGTAAGTTATCATAAATTATTCAAATACCTATAATTCCACCATCTTTCTTAATGAATTTTATAGTAATTCAATCATCACACTCATCAAAACATTTCCACTAAGAAGTAGTTAATCAAAATCATTCATATAACCCTTGAAGTTGATTTACCGCATAATACCGTCGACTCTTATCAAACTGAATATTTAATTAGAACCAAAATATTATTTTAATTGATTGCTTTGTATTTTGTTATTTTATTATTGTCTTTCTTTTATGCTTTTAATTTGAATATAATAATATAACTTCATTTTAGCATACTAAAGATTTATGTATAGCTCAGCGGAGCAATACAAAGTCTCGAAACTGTAACATCATCTTCCAATCGAAGAAGTGAAGCACGTGTACAAAGACTTGAATCAAAAAACTTTTCCGTTCAAAACATTTTCTCGAGTAGCTAAATGCTTTGCCAAAAAACGAGGAAAAACTTACACAAAAATGAACGAATTGAAAGAAAACTCTTTTGAATAATTGAAGAGTTCTTCTCAAGAAGTTTCATTTTATAACACAGGAGGTTTCTTTCTTCACTCTATTCGGATGATGCCTCTGAGCTCTAAGTGAATAGATGAAAAGGAATAACTTCAATATTGAACTTGAAAAGTTAATCGTGAGGGAGAGAGGCTATATACATTAAAAGGTATACAAGTTGTACCTACCTAAAATGTATTTAGTTTAACTTATTATTTCCTTTGTTGTGTTCCTTGTCTTGCTCGAAGAAAAGCCATCCGAATGATGGTAGAGGATGGATGTACATTGAACCTGGACATAATCACAATATAAATAGAGTTCAAAAAGACTTTTGACTTTTATAAGAGGGGTTTGAATTTATTGTTTGAAGAAGATGTTACACAAGACTCGACAAAATGAAGACACACAAATTGTTGGTATTTTTCTTTATCATTTCATATTCTTTTGGAAGTTTTGTCTTTTGAAATTTGACAAGCAAATTTTGTTTGTACATTTATTTGTTGTCATTTGCCTTCTTACAAAAGAAAATCAAAATCGGTGTTGTTTTTGATTTTGATTTTTGTTTTTAAAGATTTAATTATTGAAAAATTAGAAACCAACAAGTCAAAAGAGTGATTGTTTAATTTGTTTCAAATAAATTTAGGATTAATTTGAAGACTTAGGGCATCTACTTTTTTAATCAAAAAGTTTCTAAAAATGTTGTTGTGTAAAAATTCGAAGAAATAGTAGAGTCTGTAATATGTAAAAATATACTACCCTTATAATTTAAAAATAATTGAAAAATTCATAAGTATTAACTTTGGTAAGATACATATATGTAGGTATAATGAAAAAGGAACTATTTTGAAACAATCAGATATTATACATAGAATTTTATAGTTTCAAAGCATAACGGCTTTTTTAACTTAAAATAAAGAAAATGCTTGGTTTTGAAAATTCGAAATCGAGTGTTTTTTAAAATCAAATTAAATTAGGTTGCGCAACAGTCCATAGAGAACCAGGGCCTAGTGACTTACACTTACAACTCTCAACCATTCCTGTGTGCGAGTAATGTTGTCAGAGATGGAGGGAACCTACTGTTTATATGCCGAATCCGAACGGCTAATTTGAGAAAGCACTTTTCATGACAAGAATTACTCTTGGAAGATTTGTCAATTCCTCGCAAGAGGCAGTACCCGTGAAAAAAAGTTAGGTGGCACAGGCAGGGATCGAACCCAAGACCTCTTGCATGACAGTCCAACGCACTAACCATCACGCTACGAGTACTACGTTTTTTAAAATAGGGAAGGTTTTAAATGCAACTACAGAAGCCCTTTGATTTTGAGATCTTAAATACCGAAATAGGGGGATAAATAATTCCACATTCTTGATGTGCAGCTCAAGAGAAAATATGTATATATTTATACTCGACGGAAGTATCGAAATTGTGCTCGAGGTAAAAATAAAGAATTGACATTTTGAATTATTAAATTCTCCATTGTTAATTATACACAATTAGGGCTTAGGTTGGTAAGGATTTAGGTCAAGGCCACCTCCCTGAACCATCCTGATTTTTGGTAAAATTTAAGAATGCCTCTAGGTGGCAAGGACGATAAGACGCATAAGTCGTTGAAAAAATAATTTAATAATATTATCATTCTTCTTTTAGCTAGGCATGGGCATTCGCATAGAAATTGGAAGGTATCTTCCTCCATCTCCTCTTCCTTATATCCTCTAAATAAATCGAATGAGCCAATACCCAATCTGTTCATGTGGGTGGCCAATGAGCTGTGACCCGTTAGGATGCCTATTTGTAAAGACAGCTGAGGTCTACCAAGTTGCAAAAGGAATTTTGTATTACCTTTGGAAATCTTATGTCGTAGATTAATAGAAACTCTGCAAATTTCAAGTTTCGTTGAAACTTTAGTGGATTGGTTCATCTACCTGTTCTTTCGGCCTGTATATCACTGATATCATATGACTTGGACTGAGCATTGATCCGTATTTGGCCAATCTGTCTACCTTTTGACTGCCGTCAATGTCACAGTGTCCTGGGACCCAATGGAAGGTAAGTGTTGACTTTTTGACAGTGACAAATATAGCCTTGATTGCTGCTTGGCTAACGATAAATATGTCTATGCTTTTGTCTTCCAAATTGTGGAAAGAAAAATCGTAAGCGGCTTCAGAAACTGACAATACTTCTCGTTCAAAGACACTGCAGTAATCTGGAACCTCTATTGATCTTTCTAGGGGAAGATTACATCAAAAAATTTCAGATCTTACCCCCTCCCTCCGTTTTGGAACCATCCGTAGACATATACATGATTTATTCTTTTTTATGTTCCTTTTTTCCACCCAGTCCTTCTTCAGGTTGAATTCTGTTTGTGCTACTGGGTTAAAATCTATGTACGGCTGTAGTCTGTCTGAGTGTGTCAATGTCTATGTCAATAGTGCTCTTTATATTCATGTGACTATTAGACGTACTTCTCGCTTTTAGTCGCCAGTTCTTTCAGGAATATATCGAGAGTTCCTAGCTAGAGAAATGCATCTAGGTTTGCAGTTGGTGTAGTCCTCATGGCACTTGTATTACCTATACTTGCAATTCTTTAAATTTAAATCATCTTTTTAAGATTGGTACAAAAACACACTCTTACTAACTTTAAATTTAAGTTTTTCAGCAGAAAACTGTAACACGCACAACATGAAAAGTTCGAGACTGTTTAACAGGTTAATGGTTCTATTGCTTATACATTTATATGAATAAATGTTTTAACGCAAAAGTCGCAAACTTGTCAGAACAAATTAAATAAACGTGCTCCAATTTCACTTACTTCACAAAAAGTTAAACATGATTCGGTCAAGTATAATTTTGCTAACAATGTCTTCTTTAGGACAATTCAAACTACGTACTATTTCTAAACGCTTTTAAAGATAAATTCTGAAACAAAAATAATACGTTTGTTTTTCAGATATGAACCAATCATTGTAACTAAAGCATTTAACACAAAGTTTAATTTGCCTCCAAGCGAGTCATGGTATTGTTAAACTTTTACCTATAAAAACAGAACTTTTGTTAATATAACAATCTTTTGTTAATTTGCAGACAAAACTTCTTTCTATAGGAGCTGTATTTGAGTTCAATAAACATAAAATTGTTGTATTTTTGTTCTATAGAACTTGGTTTGAATTAAAACTTGACAAATAGAAAAGATTTCTGAAGGCTATTCAAATTGATTTCCGTTATTTGCTTATGTCACATTTTATAAAATAACTTTCAATATAGTCGTAAGTAAACAAAATTAGGTGTGCCATCATATGATTCGACATACATCACTAAACATTTCCAATACCTTTTTTTCCTTTTGTATCTCCAAACTCCATTACAAAAAAAAAAATAGAAGAAAACATTTTTATTCTTGTCCCCAATTTTATTAGATACATAGGTAAGGTTTTGTATAAGCTTATTCTTCGTATTCATGTTCAACGGTGCATAACGAAATTCAATTTCAACTTCTCTTTTAATCGATCATATTGTGTACGTCAATATTAAATCATTTTCTAACTTAAAGAATCCAGAACATGACCAATCTGGTTTATATCAATGGGTACAAAATTGGCATTTTGTTAAATTTTGCAAAACGTTTAAAGAAATTTCACTTTTTTTCTTCATATTATGATTAAATAAGGTCAAAATCACAACGGAAAAGAATGTGTTTAATTGTATAAAATCCCAATCCCATAACCGAGACAAAAATTTATAAAACATCATCATTATATTCAGTTTTGTATAAAATAGTAGGTGGGTATTTGGTATATGGGAAAAAGGGGTGTGTTTTTTTTTTACTATACTATAAACATACTATTGAATACGAAATAATAGGAAATATCAACAAAAACAAAAAATAACAAACCATTGCTTCGGAAACACATGTTTCGAATGACAAATGATGTGTAACATGTGTGGGACTGTGAATTCGAATTTAATACTCTATAATGTGTACGATTGACATGATTTGTGCTAAATAGATGGAAAAATCTCTCATGATGCTGGATGTCCGATTAAAGTTTAAGAGTTTGCAAAGGTTGAATTTACTTGCTTAAAAGAATCTAGAAAACCTGTAGAACTATTAAACTTCTCCAAGTGCTTAAAATAAAATTTTAAATTTGTGCAAAATGTTTATTGACTAATTCTTTTAATGATTCTTCTATAATTTGTATTACCTTGAACATGCTTAATCAAAGCTAAAAGGTTGGACTAAAAGCACTTTGATCAAACGATTTCTTAAAACTTGCTATTTTAGAACGTTTTTTAAACATTTCGATCCTTAAAAATTTTTGATTTAAAATTTCGGTTCTTTGATTTTTTTTATTAATTTTTTGTTAAATTTATGAGTCGTCTTTTCCGCTTTTTTGCTTTTTATATCTCCAAATGTTTGTTTGTTAATAGTTTTAGTTGAATTTTAAAAGGCGATTATTTTTTGAAGAAACAAAATCTTTACTAAGACTCGAATTTATATTTCAATTATTCACTTTTGACGTAAGGATATTATTTTTACAAAATATAAGGTTTTATTATTAGATTAGATTAGATATTGCTACGTATATTTTTTAAGAGTCAAGTATACAAAGAGTCAAAAATATAAATTTCAATTTCTTTAAAACAATATTTAAGAAAGTCTTCGATAAAATAGTAAAAATTATTAAAAGTAATATTTTAGTGAAAATTTATTTCTCAGCGTTGTTACTTTGACTTTTCATACCAAAAAAGAAAAAAATAAGTACATTTAATAAGTACAAATAGTGGAATAATGGAAAATTTAAAAATGCAATATTAAAAATCTTTAAAAAGTGATGTTAAGACTTTTTTAATATTTATATCGTATTTGAAAATTTATCATTTTCTAAAATGATTTGCTTTATCGATGATTTGAAGAGCTAATTCTTATGTACAATATGATAACTGTTTTAAAATTAATGTTTAACAATTTTTTTTTGTATCAACTTGAATTTTTTTAAGAAATCTGAAGACATTTTTGAACTTCACAAATCGGTCCGATTTGTTTAATTGAAAATTTTGACATTTATCGACGTTTCAAGGTCCCTAGAATCTAATCGGGTGCAGAATATCCCACAAATCAATAACGCTAGCGACTTCAAAAAATTAAAAACGTGATACCAATTTTGAATAAATTTAATTAACTGTTTTGTTTATAAATCAAAAGATTTAAAAAAAAAAAATAAAATTTATTCTCACCTCGAATACATTATGAACACAAAATAATTGTACCTCCAAAATAATTGAATGCAACAAAGAATATTGTTTTTGACATTTGAAACATGTTTGAAAAAAATCGAACTCACAGTTTTTTTACAAAAAAATAAAAACCTAACAAAAACATTACTAAAAGTTGGTAAAAAAATGATTTTAGACTTAAATATCTTTTAAACAATGTAGGATATTGGTTTCAATAAATCTAACAGTCAGTTTATTTTATAAAAATTAAAATCTACAAAAAATATTTTAGAACATTTTTAAAAACTGATGTTCGAATCTCGATATCTCACGAATAAATGAAAATAAAGTAATATAATGTTCTTAGAAAAAGTCAATCTTTATTTTTTTATATAAGAAATAAAAACTTTCTAAAAATTCTAATAAAATTTGTAAAAACTGGTTTTCGACTAAAGATCTCGTTAACAAAAACAGATTCTGAAATCAAACTTATTTTATCATATGCAAAATATTGTTGGTAATTTTAAGTTTACTTTGTCAAAAAAAAATCATGTGATTACTTTTTTTACAAAATACGAAAATAACAAAAAATTGATAAGAAATGGTTTTCGACTCAAGTATTCGAAGAACAAAGAAAGATATTGACTTTATATTATTCATCTCACTCAAAATATTGTGAGGAATATTTTGTTAAACTTTTAAACAAGACAAATCGACAGACGAAATGGGAAGTTATCAGTGTGGGTCGCATTCCAGCCACTTTTGTTTTAAAATAATTTCGAGTTTTAAGTTTTTCAAAAATTGTTAATAAAATTATTATTATTCAAACACTTTTTTGATTTTAATGAAGTTTTGAAAATCATAAAATGCGTAAAATCAGTCTTAATGAAATATATAAAGGCTACAGAATTTTATAGTGTTTTTGTTTTGCTTTTTGGCCTTTTATTTTATTTTTGAATTTATTGGATCTGATTCAAGTATAGAAGCTTTTTTATTGATTATTTTGGCGTTTTATTTTTAAGTCAATTTATTAACTTCCAAAACGCAGTAATTGCAATCAGTTTTATTTGTCGAATCAAACATTTTTGTTCTGAGGTCTTTAGAATAAAAATCAAAGGTTTTTGGAGAGAAATTTGTGTGTTTACGTACGTACTATGTACCTTTCTTTGTTGGACATGTCTTAAAAAAATTTAGAGATATCAACTTCAAATAAATGTTGTCTTACTGATAATAACATCAACAGATGTAGAAATGAATTCAAACAAAATTGAGTTTGTGGTTTCTTTATTTGCTTAAGTATTGTGACAACATTTGAATTTAGTATAAAATTGAAAAAATTCAACGAACCGTTTTTTCTACAATTAAAAAAATGAAAAAGAGTATAATTTTGTGACCTCCAATATCTTACAAAAAAAAATTTCTTTAAAAATAATTTCATATATCGAAAAATATCGTTTTTTTGACATCTGGGACCTATTTCCTAAAAATTTACATTTGACGATTCTACAAATTTGTCACACTTATCTGGCAAATCATGGGTGAAATCGGCTAAGGTGATTGTTGATAAATAACAGTCAAAGTAATCAAATCTGATCTAGGTAAAGGTGATAGTGAAATTGATACATAAAAAGCTGTCAAAACAAAAATGTGATAGTCATTTTCCTACAAATATATCGTTTCTGAATAGAGCTACCAAACGCTTACAAAAAAACGAATGACAAATTTTTTTCAGTTACCTTTTTTAGGTACAGAAACACATTCTTGTGACCGACAAAGCTTACGACATTCGAAAAAACACAAGAAAAGTAAGAATGTTATTTAAACGCAGAAAATTTGATACTTTTATTTAGATATTTTATAGGAATCATTTAAAAATTTTACTATAGCAACAATGAATTGTGACAATTATAATCTGAAATTGTTCAATCAAATTGAATTAAGTTAAATCATCTTACACAGACGGAATGAAAATGATAGTCAAATTTGACTATCAAAAACATGATAGTCAATTATCACCTTAGCCGATTTCACCCCAGTGTTTCATAAAATATTGACTGGTAAAATATTTGTTAGAAAAATACAATGACACATTTGTCGTGACAATTTTGTCAGTGTCAAAATAACCTATACTTACTGACAAATTTGTGGTGTAAATTTGATTGTATGTATAATCTTAAAATGTGTTAAGATCAAAAACGACGAAATATCGAATAAAACTATTGCATTTTGTTTCAATTTTCATCGTTTCTTGACCAATTTTTTGATGTTAAATTAAATTAACGCTGGCACTCTTAAAATTTCAAAAGATCTCAATTTTCACAATCGTGTTTTATTATTGAAAAGTGAAGTGTAGATAATATATAATATCGATAATTATTCTGTGTTTCAATTCAGTGAATTTTATTTTTTCATCTCTATCTGTATTGGTTTTAGTAATTTTTTTATTTGCAATGACTGGACAATTCAGAGTAGATTATTGTAATATTCGTGGGCTAAGGGCAAATTTTTTATTGGCATACCGCCATACTGTTTCATACAGGCCAGCTGTTTTGGCACTAAGTGAAACCCAAGTAGGTGAGGATTCCGATCCTGCTGAATTTTTTATTCATGGGTATAGCTTAGTGCCTTTATTCTTTTCCCACCATGGCCTCGCCATATACATTAGGAATGATGTTGCTTATCAGCTCTTACCACAATATGGTCTTTGCACCAATTCCTTTTTTAATTATATGTGGTTTAAATTCTCCGTAAATAAGCAAATCATTCACTACTGCTTCCTTTATCGAAGCCCAAATTTAGACAGAGTATCAACTTCTCGTGAATTTGATGCTTTGTCTGACTCCATCCAAAGAATTGTTTCGTCCTATCCTCGCACTGAAATCGTTGTTACGGGCGATTTCAATGTACACAATTCTTCATGGCTTCAACATTCAGGCCAGACAACACCCGATGGAGTGTGTGCAGAAATCTTCGCTGAGTTGAACCACCTAACTCAGCTGGTCAACGAGCCCACCCGAATATCGGACGTTGAAGGTCGAGCAGAAAACACTCTTGACTTGTTTCTTACCTCTGACCCTGATAAGTACACTGTTAGTGTTCTATCTCCTCTAGGCACATCTGACCATTGTGTCATATCAGCTAATTTCTCGTGTAAAAACTCTCCAGTTAAAGAAAGAGCTCCTACGAGAACCGTTTGGCAATACGAGAAAGCCAACTGGGTCGGTCTCAATAATTACTTCAGGATCTTTAACTGGTCACTTTGCTTCCTCGATAGTGACGTTGACGCCAGCGCTGATATGATCACAAGTTTAATTCTCCTGGGAATGAGAACTTTTATTCCGAATAGGGTTAAAAGTATCAGACCTAAGGAAAACGCATGGTTTGATGCGAGCTGTAAAGAGGTTATTAGGGCCAAAGAGGTAAGTTTCCGTTGCTATAAGGCCAACCGTACTGAGGAAAGCCGGAAAAAGTTCAAACAAGCCAGGAAGGCCTGCAACGCCCATATTCGACGAACCAAATTTTTACATGACCAAAAATTACGGCAAAAAATACTGCAATGTCCCAAAGGCAGTAAAAATTTTTGGTCATTTGTAAAAAACATGAGGAATTCTTCATCTTCTTCGGTTCCTACGCTCGTTGTCAATGACACTCCATTTGTTAGCTCTTTAGAGAAAGCTAATCTCTTTGCTAGGCAGTTCGCCGCCAATTCTACGCTGCCAGTGAGTGTTATGACTCCGCCTGTACTAGATCGAGTTAGTGATTCTATGGGACCAATCTTTTTTCGCACTCGTACTGTGGCAAGAGTCCTAAGAGATCTAAACACACATAAATCCGCTGGTCCGGATGGTATCCCCGCTATTATTCTGAAGAGGTGTTCTTCAACGCTGGCAAAACCACTGCGTAAGCTTTTTCATCTGTCCTACTCCTCAGGTCTCGTTCCGAGTGGATGGAAAACTGCATTTGTCCAGCCTATTCCCAAAAAAGGCGAATCTTCCTCACCCTCTAATTATCGACCGATTGCACTTACGTCCCTTCTTTCCAAGGTCATGGAAACGCTGATAAATTATCAGCTTAAGAAATATCTCGAAGACCGAAAGCTTCTTAATGACCGGCAGTACGGCTTTCGCAGCAATAGGTCCACTGGTGATCTCATGGTTCATCTCACCGAACAGTGGAGCAAATCTTTACATCGCTTTGGAGAAAGTAAGATTATTGCACTTGATATTTCAAAAGCATTTGATAGGGTTTGGCATCAGGCCCTCTTATCGAAAATGCGTGCTTTCGGTTTTCACGAATCCCTGCTTCATTGGATTAGTAATTACCTTTCGGATCGTTCAATACAAGTAGTATTGGATGGGTTCAAGTCTGAAAACCACAAAATAAATGCTGGTGTGCCCCAGGGCTCTGTTCTATCTCCAACACTCTTTCTCATTTTTATTAATGATCTCCTGTCTGCAACTTCTAATCCAATACATTGTTTCGCTGACGATAGTACTCTTAGCTTTTCATATTCGTTTTCAGACTCACATCCCTCTTCTTCGGATGTGGAACTGCAACGACAAAATATGATAAGTTCATTAAATTCCGACCTAAACAGCATTCTACAATGGGGATTAAAAAACCGCGTGGAATTTAATGCTTCGAAAACGCAATGCTGTCTTGTATCGTTAAAGCGAGATATACCCCAATTGCCATTATCCATGGATGGCACTTGCATCGAGGAGACTGAACATCTCGATATTCTCGGTATGTGTATCACCAACCACCTTTTGTGGAACGAACACATACGCGAAGTCGCCAAAAATGCCGCAAGATGTTTGGGTTTTCTAAGTCGATGCAAGAAGTTTTTCTCCCCCTCTGATCTGGCTGTTATCTACAAGACTTATATACGTCCAAAGCTTGAGTATAACTCCCATCTCTGGGCTGGTGCTCCTGCAACTTACTTAAGCCTCTTGGATAGTATTGAACGTAGAGCATTTAAATTGATAGATGACAATATCATCATAAGTTCATTTACTACGCTTGAACATCGTCGTAAGGTCTCTTGTCTGACTCTTTTTTACCGTTACTTTAACGGCTTATGCTCTAGTGAAATAGCCAGTTGCATTCCTCCCCTTAAACAGTTCAACCGTAATACTCGCGCTTCTAGGAATGCTCATCAGTATACCCTCGAGCCCAACTTCGGCCGTACTGTCAAATACAGAGATTCGTTCTTTAGCCGTACTACGCGAATGTGGAATGCCTTACCACACTCTGTCTTTCCTAGTCATTGCAATATTCAGGAATTCAAAACCAATGTGCACCGACATCTCCTTTTAAACCCTCTCTCCTCTTCCTAGTGCTCACACTGTGCATCTGCATAATAAGGGTAGTAATATCCCCTTGAGTGTTTGTCAGTACAAATTTCTCAGAAAATTCCTGAAATATCTGAAAAATACTTAACAATTCCTTTTCATGACAATTTCTTTATGAAATGAAAAGATGACGATTGTCAGGTATTTTCCTACAATTCTCCAAAATCGTCAAATTATTTATGGAACAGATTTTGATGATTGTCAAGTTGTAAATTAAAAATGTTTACCTGTCGCAATTGTTATGAAATAGGCCACTGTTAAAATGCTGCCAAAAATAAGTTTTGACTAAAATATGTCGGGAACAAAAAAGATATTGAAATGAAACCTATTTAGTCATATGCAAAATGTTTTTTATGGTTAATTTATTTTAGAAACATCCAATTGAGAAATCGTCATGTTTTTAAAATATATTTTTTGACTACAATGCTTTACCTATGCCAAATGTTTTTTTGTCTTAAATATTTTTGAATAAAAACTACTAATTAATTAGGTTTATCAAATATTTTTCGACAAAATTTAAAATAAAAATAGTTGATCTCAAAAATTCAATAATAGAGTTAAATGTTTTTATAATTTAATTTTTACAGAAATTTAATAAATACCCTGATTTATTTTTTGATTTTTTCTATAGACAAAAAAAAACTATAAAAGCTTTTTTTTTTGCAAATCCAATAAATTGTCTCAAGGATTTTACAACCCATAATAAATTGTTGAAAAAAAAATACAGTCGAGAATGGATATGGAGTAAACGATGGCATAAGTGGTCAACTACTACTGACGGTTACATATAATTAAATTATCTGCAAACGTTACAACTATAAAAAATACAACACATTGTGCGAGATGAGGTTTTAATTAGTTGTTCAGCTTTTTGCCTTCGAATTAATGAAATTTAAAAAAGAAGAATAAATGACTGATTAACTTCAAACGCACAGATACGACATATGCGAACAACATAATTACATTTTATTATATTAGGGGCGTATATTTCATATGAACGTATTACAAAAATTTAAAGACTCATTCAAAATTTGAGAACCTTATATTCATTGAAGACGGACGATGTTGAAGTTGAATGACGTTAATATCATTTAGCTCTTGACAGCGACATCCTTCTGATGTTTGGGCTTGACACGACCTATGTATGTATGTTTTTATTTTTGTGTTGTGGTTTTGCGCCCTTTTAAAATCTTTTATTAGTTCATTTAATTGTGCGTCTACGATAGTGATGTTGCGTGAGCAATAATTAAGAAAACAAACACTGACTCCGACTCCGGTTTGAAATTAACAACAACAACAACACTAATAGCAATGAAAATGATGATTTTATTGTTTTGAGTTCATTAGTTTGTGGTTTTTTTTTTTTGAAGAGAAACCACATTATTTAAGTTTGACCGACAATAATGTTGACAAAAGGAGGGATGATGACGACGATGGTTTTATTTTTGAATAGCCTTCAGCAATGAACTAATTGTTGGGGGAGTATTCCCCAAACCAATGTTGATGTCCTACCTTAAGGTGGGTAGTGGTGGAATAATTTTATTGACGTTTGTTTTATTATATAGATTTGAATAGGTACTCCTTTTGATTAACTGTAAATGGGATTAAAAGTTTTAGTATTGTAGAGTTAATGGTTCTTGGGGTTGACCACAATTTTCAATTATTTCGAGAGGTAATAATAGAATGGAATTATCATATTTAAGTAATTAAGCAAGTGCGTTTCTGACAAATTTAATATTTTTTGAGTAATGACTTAAAGGAACTTTATTGTTCCTTTTTTTAGGGTTTTTTTCTTCTTAGGTCTTATCATAAGAACTATATAGATTAATTTTGTTTCAGTTAGGTTAAGTAAATGCGATTGTCATTTATTTCAACAACAAGCTTAAAGAAACATTAACTATTTAAGTTCTAATTGTAGCTTCCTTATCTTTATGGAAGTGATAAAAGTTTCGTCCATTTAATCATAATTATCAAATTGTTTACTATGATGGAATTTTATTTTCTCACAATATCAACAGTTTCACAGAGAGGGACCTAAGTTTCTTGTACTTTAAAAATAAAATTCCTTAATTAACCTCTTTAATTATGAAATGGTCTTTGCCATTTCTTCCATTAAATTATCATCCATAAAAGTTCCCGACCGACACGACAAAGTTGAAAAAGTGACAAAACGGAAAAAATCATCCTAATTCCCTTTTGGCTTCCATAGTAAGGCGAGTGTATACACTTTGGTATAAAGTTCTAGAACTGTTGATGTTTTGATGGTTATGGCATCGTGTAGAGGACAAAAATATCAAAAGACTCGAGATGCACCATAACGTTCTATCTTTTTGGTTTGGAGCATGAAATCATCTGGTTCTCCTTCAAAGTAATCATTTAATATAATTAATAAAAATAAAATAAATATGTACTCTATATAACCCTCCTATACTGCCACACTCTTCGTCGTATCTCTGCCTGCCAACATTATGTTGACTTTCAAAAACGAAAGAAGACAGAAGGGACACAATTTCTGCTTTATAGATGTACTATATCGAAAGATGCAATTCCGGAGGAAGAATTCACTTTACAAATGTGCCGAGGAGAACGTGACAGTCAGCGCAGTGCATCCATTTGTCCTAAACTATCGTTTTATTTTCTGTTGGTTTGAACTTTGAAGGGAACATGTCCATCAGAGAGATTGGGGAAGAGAGAGTTTTGAAGTCTTTTGAACTCTGACATAAAACACGTATCTACACTACTTTTTACAACTTCATGATATTTCTTAGAGTTTTGGAGAGAAGAATAACGAAATTAGGAAATGTTATATAAGGAGTTTCGCAGACTTGGAACTTGGGTACTCTTGTAATCCAATTTATGATATTTTTCTTTTAGTGGTACTTAATATATATGTATAACTATAATGTTTCAATTTAGATTCAATTTAAATGGGACTGAGATGTGATTGAACGTAGTTGGTCATCCCAAACGACAGTCATGTGGTCATTCAAAATTTTATCATAAAGATTGCAAATATGTATATTTTTTTTCTGCAGTAAAATGACCGTCTTTACTTAGAAGACTTGATTTGGTTGGTTATGGTTTTGATTTATACATTTTTTTACAAGTCAATCCCAATCAAGGAAATTGCAGTGGACCAAATGTAATCCATCAGAATTTATTAGGGGGGAAATTATAAGAAAACAAAATAATCGATATAAAGAGTTTGAACCCGGCTACGATAGAGGGCTTGATCGTTAAGTCAATACCAAAGTTAGCAAAAAATTCAAAACAAAATAAACACATTTTATTTAATAAAAATAGAAGTTACAGTTTTTCTTCTAACCTTAAATTAATTATTTGATAAAAAAAACACCGTAAAACGGTGCACTTGGGCGTATACTTACTTGTTTAAGTTTGTATTGAATTTGTTGAAAGATTCTACGATATTTTTATTGAATCAAGCATAAGTATCGTAAAGTAAAACTATTTTTAAAAATCTGTTATAGCTTACGTTATCTAAAAATTTCAATAAGAGTTAGGAATACAAATGGTTTTTCGGTAAGAAGTTTCATTTTTGAATAGTACTTTTTATAAGCAGCTTTGAAACTGTCATTTTTTAATGTTTGACAAGAAATAACTACGTTATTACTAAAAATGGAAAAACATATGTTTAAACAACTTAAGTTATTAAAGTTGACTATAAAAACAGCGGACAAAACTTAAACACCATTTTGGGACCTTTCTTGGCCGACAAAAGTTGAAAAATGTCAGCTATTAAGACACAATGTGAAGAATTAGGCAGACGACTTATATGCTAAGCTTGTAAAAATTGTAAGCTTTTCTCTGTACAAAATTTTGTATGTAACAAAATAAGGATTAAAAGAAATAGTGTGAAGAATCAAATCCGTATTCACAAACAACATTACACTGTATTATTGTGTAATGATTTACACTTCAAGGACTTTAAGGACTTAACACAAGAACACGAATAGTACCCTTGGCGTTATGATTAGTTTATAGGACTGTCATGCCAAAGGTCTTGGATTTAATCCTTACAGTTTTTTACGGTTACTGGCTCTTGCGAGAAATTGGCAAATACTTTTAAAATAGTTCTTCTTCAAATAAGTCGTTTGGTTGCCATATACTGTATGTCCCCTCCATCTCTGACATTACTAACGCATAGAAATGGTTGAGAGTTGTAAGTCACTACACCCAGGTTCTATACGAGCTGTTGCGACAACTAATTTATTTACTTAAAAACAACAACTCCAGCCGGGCGATTGTTGTTTCAATATTGTTTCTTTTTTGATCTGGTCCTTGAAATACATCATCTTCAGTGGTGAAGACATTTTACCTCGAGGGCTATATGTTGATAACCAGAATTGACACATATAGAGCTTGGAAAATCCAAAAATGATTGTTTAAAAATGTTTCTAATACTCACATTGTCACTCTTTAATGTACATATGTTACAAAATAAATGACTGCGAAAACTGAGTGATAAACCATACTTATTCGAAAATAAGGTAACGGTGAATAATTTGCTCTACAGGACTAAATTTAATGATGTTCTATTAATGATTATGGAAGACATTATTATATTTTTACAGTACGGAGAACGTTTACATTGAGAAAACGTGATACCAACAAAATAATAGCAATTTTTAACGAAGAATTTCCTGACTTAAATATTTTATATTAAAATGGAACCTCTGACTGGAAGACCTTGTTGAACACATTGCATAAATTAATTACTTATTAAAGCTAAATTATCTACTATATGAGTTAGGTATGAGTGAATAATGTTGTTTTAAAATTAATTTTCTGTTGTACACTCGGTCGTATACGTGCTTTTTTTATTGCATTAAATTTGCTAATACACAAACGAACACCAATGTTGATATAATTACACTTATGTACATATGTAAGTGATGGGTCGAAAACAAAAGAAGGGGTTGGTGGAGGTGTGTACGACTGGAATTAAGTCTCTCTTTCCGCTTTTCCAATCATTGTAGCGTGTTCCAGGCGGAACTTTTGGCGATAAAAGAAGTCTTGTCCTGGCTTAAAGAAAACGTGATATCAACATCTGATATCCGTATTCAGGCCGCTATCAAATCTCTGGACTCTGTCTCTACAAACTCTATAACAGTCCATAACTGTCGATCATCTCTAAGAGAGATGGCACAACAGTTTAATATTCACCTTTGCTGGGTGCCGGGCCATAGAGACATTCCAGGTAACTGTAAGGCAGATGAACTCGCCAGGAACGGTACAGTACAGCCCATCCTACCACATTTGGCACGTACTGGCATACTAATCGCTACTTGTAAACTGTTGCTAATGCAAGACGCTGTGAGGAGGGCAGGCACCATGTGGAACAACATCGCCACGTGTCAAGTCACAAAAACATCTGGCCAACACTGGATTTAAAACGTTCAAGGTGCTTGCTCTCTCTAAGCAGATTGCATATAAGCTCAATAATAGGTGTCATAACCGGACACTGTCTAATAGGAAAGCACGCCACGACATTAGGCGTATTCTCAAATGATTTCTGAAGAAGCTGTATGGACGAGGAAGAGGAAGAAACAGTTCTTCATCTTCTCTGCAAATGCCCTGCTCTGGCTCGAAAACGCAAGAATTACCTAGGAGAATTCTTCTTTAACGATCTAAACCACATTAGCATAATCAGCCTCTCACGTTTCGTAAGGGACTCAAACTGGTTCCATTGGGCTTAGGAGGAAGCCCCAAGATTCATGTGGTACCACAATGAGCCAGAAAACTGGCCTAAGTGTGTCCGTTTCCATCTAGGACAGCCCCTATAACCTAACCTAACCTACACTTACATAGTTCAAAATTAAAAATAAATATTGACAATATAAAAGAAAAATCAAATTGTTTCCTATTTGTTGAACCTTATTTATGTTAATGGCGAGTTTTACTAAAATTTGCCTATGCACTTATTTAAGACTATGAAAATTCTGTTCACAATTGGAAAAGTTTCAATAATTATAAGTTCTAATCAAAAAACAAACTAGAATCAAATTAAAAAAAGAAAACAAATTGAAATAAAAATAATAAAATTAAAACCATACACATTCTTTAGCATAAGACTGATTTTTAATCTATCACAAAATTTGTTAAACAATCAATATCTAAATTATGTAATCATATCAAATAAATGACCCTTCTCTATTTTATATTGGAATTAAAATCGATTATTTCTCCTTTAATTGAAGATTCCATGTTGTTCTTTTTTTTTTTTGTTTTTCAAATTGATGATGATGGCAACCAATCCAATTCAAACATACTAATAGACATATCAAATTGTTCACCAAAAATAATTGCAACACAAATCATTTATTTCAGAACAATCAGTTCACAAAGAATACTCATTTATCTTAGCAAATAATATTATTAGCATCCTTAAAATTTTCAAATCAAATTGTTCCTTATCATCTGTCTCTTTTCTCTTATGTACCTTACCTAACTTCTACCTATTTCAGAAGTGGGAATGCACCTATTGTACAGTGTACACATAATATAGATAAAGATACAGATAAGGTAAAAGTCTAGTTTTATGTAAATTTATGGGATGGCCAGCATATGTTGATTTTCACATAGATTAAACAAAACAATGAAAATGTATCCATCTTTTATACCTAACCTATTCTTCTTAAAATTCTCATTCCTCCAAAATTTTAGGTTCATATGGGTGTATGAAGTTTTAAGGGGACTAAGCCTAATGTAGAGAGTGAGTAAGTTGAAAATTTTGTATCCATACACAGAAATCAAGCAAACAGAAGGCTATAAATACTGGCTCATCATCACTCTTTCTCAGCTGTGTTTTAAATTATTATTATGCCTTGACATAACAATCCCAAATGTACACTAAGCTTTCAATTTAATTTTGGACTTTTGCCTTTGTAGTTCAAGACGTTGAGATATATTCAATTTGGGAATCCTTTTTTGGTTTTCAAAATGTTCTTAAATTTATTTTAGTTTTTCCCTTGATTTTCTTAAAAAATAAAACTGATAGTTTTGAAATCCTAAATAAGGTATCAAAACTGGAAAAAATTTTAAGAAATCTAAATATTGGCTTTGGAATCCAATTTATTTTTAAGTACCAAATTCATAGATTTATGTATAAAATTGTAACTCTACCGATTTGACTATGATCAGAAAGTTTCAACTCGTTACCCTTTAATCTTTCCTTTGGCAAAAAGTAAGTGAATCACTCGACTGTCCGTAGATAGAGTTTAGATTGATTCCAAATCTATTCTTCAATCTTTGTTTATACACCCGAGATACACCCAACACAAAAAAGAACAACAAATCGAAACCAATTTTGCCAAATTACTCTTTGGAATCTTTGAGATTTATTATGCGCTATTGGCTTCATTTGATAATGGTGCTTCTTGTATGTATCTTTAGTCTCTACTTTATATATTCAACTTATAGATATACATTCTATATACATACATAAAACTTAGATTTTGGAGCTTTCTATCAATTGTTTCACCATCTATTTCACTTTGGAGAAGAAAACATCCTCAATATTCAACCTCTATACACTATAAAAGCTACAGTTCCGACATTAAACTTTGTACACACTTTTACTACTATTTCGTATTTTATTCAAATTCAAATCAGTCAAACCAAATGATGGGTTGATGGTCTCTTTATGCTTGATATGGTATCTTTCTACTTTTGTTGGTCCTTCAAAGATATTTTATTATCTATATAAAGTCGATGAAATTGCAGATTTCAATACGAGTAGCAATTCATTTGTTTTTGTACTGTTCAAAAAATATAATTTCCAATTTGGCCCTAGATCCGAATTGTTCAATTAGAAAGCTAAAAATTTGAAATATTTACGAAAAATTAGGATTGATTCTTCACATATTAATTCAATATTTTGAAAACAATAACGTTTATTACAAAACTAGTACATATTTCATTTTTCACAGCACTTTTTGTTCATAAGAAATAGCACATAGCACTAATTGAGGATTTTTCGAAAAAAGTGCTCCCTTCTCTGACCGGGAGACTAAATACTTATTTTAAGCAGAATATTAAGTTTCTAACATTTTCGATTAAACCGTAAGATGGAACAACATGGTTTATATCAAAATTCGAAAATTCGATGCTTATTCGAAAATTCGAAGCTAATTCAAAAATTTAGTTTTAAACGATAAATCACTTTTTGTGCAATAAAAATGAATTAGAAAATTAAAAGGAATAAAAAGAATGTATTAGTTCAAAAAACATTTGAATTTTCGAATTTTAACGTAAAAATAAAGCACAGGTCGTGTTGTGCATATCAAAGCGTTACTTTTCGAAGTCTTAATATTGTAAGCACAAGGTGATCATTTTGTATATTCATAATCACTGCGTTCTTCGAATATCAAAAAACAACTAAATTGTGTTTGAAATGTACTACTTTTTATCATAACATATTTTAATTTTTTATTATTTTTAGCAAGAATTGAGAGTATTTTTGTATTAGAATCCAAAATTCCTAACATTTTCAATTTTTTACTGAAACATTTTTCACAGCAAATTCGTAATATATTATGATTTATGTTGAAATTCGAAAATTTCGAACATCATTCGAACATTTAGTTTCAGGGTGTGAAAGCTTTACTTTTTTTTTAGCAATGAAAGTTGAGTACAAATTTGTAACGAAAAGGCATTATGTGCTTAAAAAAAAATTTCCAAAAATTTAAAAGGAAGGACTAATTTGCGAAGATTTATGCGAAAAGAAAGGACACGTTGTGCACGTCACATTCCATTTATTTATTTAAAATAGGAATCATTATATAAATATTCATAGCAAAAGTTTAAAATTTTACATGTTTTTAAAAAGAAATAGAAACTTCTTCGAATTTCGAAATAAATTAAACCTTTTTTTAAATGTGCTATTTTGCATTATATTTCAAAAATAAAAAAAATTTAAAATTTTTTCAACAAGATCTTAATTTTTTAGGGCTTTTAATAAAACTAGTTAAATTGGTAATTTGTCGTACAGAATTTGATAGCACAAAATTTAAATTTGCAGCACATTTTGATTTTTTTTACGAATTTCGAAAATTGAGAAAGGTATTTCATGATTCACAAGTACTAATTACAGTCCTTAAATATTCAAAGGTTTAAATATTTGTAAATTTTTTCGACACTTTGAAACTGTTTATTAGAAAAATGTGTTGCTGATGTCAGTATAAAAAATTTGAACATAAATTTCGACCAACATCTTCAGTTTTTGTCTTTAGAATTCCGAAGACAGGTTAGAGTTTAGATCAACTTAATTTTTATAAAGAGTCCCATGACACGCACTTTTCTGAAATTAAATTCAGCCGAAGTCCTTGTCAAAATTTTTTATTCTACCAAATGACAAAACCATGTTTAAGGGATTAAAAATTCTACTATTGTCCCTTATTTTTTTTTGGACAGTATAAAAGTATAAACTTAAGCAAAGAACAACATCGAACGAATTTGAATTGAAATTGTTTAAGTTCTATAGTCATCGTTTTCTCGTCCTTCGTCCTTTAGAATAAACCCAAAGGACGATGATGTTGATGACTATGATGAATCTTCTTCTTGTTCTTCTTCTTCCCGTCCGTCTACAAAATAAAAGCACACACCCGTTTTGATAGGTGATGGCAATGATGATGGTAATAGTTATTGTGACGTTGATGGTGGGATTCTATTTCAATTTAAAATTTGTTTAAGCGGCCCTGCACAAAAGAGTGACCCCACCCCCTTCGACTTCCAAAAAACCCCACATTCTATTTTATAATACATACAAGGGTATAGGGATTGAAAGTCTAGTAGAGAGGATTTGCAGTTGCATCCCTTTGGATGAACAACCGAATTGTGGACCAAAGATTAAAGAGCGGTAAGGCTAAAGCTTTTCACATTTGGATTTCATTACTCCATGTCAACATACACAGACCGCACATAAAAGACCTTGTGGACTTGTGTGTACCGTGTGCGTTAGAGGTTTCGTTTCGTTTCGAATTGCAACTTTACCACTACCACCTACCGCTACCACCTCTCCCCCCCAAAACCCCTTTCAATCTCATGTATGTGCTGTACCTTTACACATACATATGATAGAGTTGATGAAGGGGATATTGCTTAAGTTGGTGGTTTCTTTTGTGTGTTTTAGGTTTTGCTAAAGGTTTTTGAAGCCACCAGGCTATATAGCAAAAGTTGAGAGGCTGATGATGTTATAGATGGTAGATGGTGGGAGAACTTGTCGATGTTGCAATTGAAAAATAATCCCTTAGCACACATTTTTTTCCATGTACCGATTCCTATCCACAACCAGCAATGTCCCGAAAGTTGACATGTGGTGCAGAGAAATAGAACAACTCTCGTTATTGTTGTTGTTGTTTTTGCTACTTGAGTGGTATTTGCTGTTTTGAGTGGATGATGGCGCTGGAGCTGGCGCTGCGCTGAAAATACCTAAACCTTCCTGTTGGTTTGACAAAAATGATGGCTACAGAAATGGATACCATTCCATGTTTTGTGTTTGCGGTTTTTCTTTTTGGAACGGATTATGTGCATGTTTGACAGGTGAATATGTTGTCACAAAGAGATTAGATGTACTTTAGGAACATATACGGTGGCGGCCAAATCATCAAACTGGGACGAAGAACTAGGACACATTTTGCTGTGGCAAACTACCACTAATTATTATAAAATATATACGAGCACATGAGAATCCCATGGAAACCGAATTGAATTAAATCCGAGAAAATGACACGTTCGATTAAAAATGGCATTTAGTTGTGATTGTGGTTAGAAAAGCGAGGCTTTAATTACCCCGACCCACCCATCAGAGCAGGTTTTGTGTTTGGTTTATTTTTTCCATTTATTTATTCCATTAATATTATTTTTAATTATACAAAACAAAACCTATAAGGGACATAAATTTCACATAGGGAATAAAACAGCAGACGCATAACATGATTGTGGGATATTTAAATATAGACAGATGGCGTTGCCGATGGTGATTTGAGGATTGTTTTGGTTGTTGTTGTTGTTGTTATTATATAAGTTAATTTGTATATTTTGTGGCATTTATTTATGGTGCTTCAGTTTAAGGTAAATATTATGTGGAAAAGAGCGTATAGGTAATGAGAGTTTATTTGCAAATTGACTGATTAAAGGGTGTTTATTCATTCGTGTAATATAATTACTTAATTTTATAAACAGAGGCAGGTTTAGATTTACCTGAACTGATGAGTGAAGACTATGAAACAAAAGAGGTTTTGGCTCAATTTTCAATGGGAATAACATAAATGGGTGAAAGGCAATTAAAATTGATGTGGTTGTGTTATGTTACAGAAGTATATAGGAATTTGAATTTTTAATCAAAAAGCAGTAGCGCTTTAGTGGTTTTAAAAGAGGTATCAACTTTCTCATTATTGCAATAATTGCATAATATTGAAATTATAGTTGACGTACTTTGGAAGATAGAAGGTTCGTCGGAAAATCCATTTTAAATGGAAAGTGGCTTCAAAGCATCCTTTTCATATTTAGTTGTTTGTAAGTAATTTGTCATTTCTTTTCGCCCAAAACCATAACCCCAAAATCCTAAAATTTCATAGAACACAACATTTATCACAAAGCCCAAACAGCTAAAAATCCCCGAAAATCCCAAAGCGACTGTGTCGTAACACCCAAGTAAATTTTAAGTAAAAGAACGCCCAAATTGTTATTTGTCATTTTGTCCAAAGGACATTTGGGTTTTATGACATAGGGGTTGGGCTTAGTGACATTTATTTTTGGCACTACGACGATTATGATTTCTATTGTTTCGTCTCCTCTGGGATTTTAGGTATTTACAAAAAATGACACATTGGATATAGAAAAATTGTTTTGAAAAAAGCCATAAAATAAAAATTTTCAAAATCCGTATTAAGAGTTGCAAAACAGAATTCCTTAAATCGAAACGAAACTTTGCATAAACTCGACCTTGCACCAATTTTAAATCATATCGTGTGTGTAAGTAAGGGAGTTGCAAAGATACCATGTCTTCGGTTTAGGTCGGGTTTCCATTTTACTTAACTCTGACACAATTTCGAACATATCTGAATAATTTTTTCAAAAAAACAAAACTTAGATTAATTTTCAAATTTAAAATAGTTCGTAATACCTGGAACTGTGGGCGATTTTTGCGATTTTCTGACTAATTTTCAAGGACCTACAAATTATGGATTTTGAGACCCATTTTAATATTAGACTGAAAGCTATGACAGTTTTATCATTTAGAATGATGAACAATAATGTATTTATCCCAAGTGTTATTTAAATTGTTAACCCCTAAGCTTTTGTCTGAAATCACTGGGAAAGGGTCAAAATACTGTTTTTTAATGATCTGTTTTTCTATTATCGAAATTCAGTTTGGTCATAATGTCGTATGTCTTTAGTTTTGGGGTGGAATCGATTAAATTCGGTTTAATTAAAACTGTCAAAATTCATTATTGCCGATGTTGAAAATTTAAAGTGGTTACTATATTTAAATACTAAAATATATTTTTATTGTACAGAATTTTGACCATACAATATTTTCTTCATATAGAATTTTATAAAACAAAATTTTGACATACAGTACTATAAATGCAATATTACGACCCATACAATATTTTGAACCCAAATAAAATAACTTTTTAACTTAATACATTGGTAATATTGTATGTTATTGATATCAGAAATTTTAATTTCTATATGTTTAATTTAAAAACATGAATTTTCTGAAAGCAATTCTAAGAGATAATGTTATTATGTTTATTATGCATAACTTCAAGCACGCAAATAAGTTCAATTATTTTCAAATATTCAAATTATAAGCCAAAACAAAAATAAAAGTTTGGGAAGAAAACCGAAAAAATTGATGAATATTGAAAAACAAAATAGAAACAAAATATTCTAGCATAGAGGAGTAATTCGAAATTAAAAAAAAGGCTGGGATGCGACCCACACTGATAACTTCCCATCCCGTGCCCGTCTGTCGATTTGTCCTGATTGAAGGTTTGTAGGTTTTTGTGTTGTGTTAAAAAAGTTGTCAATTAATTATTCTCAAAAAAACTACAAACTACCAACAATATTTTGCATTTGATGAAATAGTTTGATTTCGAAATTAATTTTTGTAAACGAGGTTTTTTAGTCGAAAAACAATTTTTACCAATTTTAGAAGCATTTCTTAAAAGTTTTTATTTCTTATACAAACTAATACAAATTAAATGAATGCAACTACTTTAAAGTCAATATCTTTTATTGTTCACGAGATATCGAGAAACGTAAATCAATTTTTACCAAATTTGCGTACTATTTTTTGTAAATTTTATTTTTTTATGAAAAAACACACCGTTGGATTTTTATAAAAAAATTACTGAATGTCTAACACAATATTTTGTGTGAGATAAAAATAATTTGAAGCCAATATTTTTAAATTTTGAAAAGATATTTGAGTCGAAAGTAAATTTTTACCAAGTTTTAGTATTGTTTTATTTAGGTTATTATTTTTTGTAAGAAAAACTATCTATTTGATTTTTCTCAAAATTTTATCGAATATTGAAAAAAATATTTTGTATAAGATAAAAATAATTCAAAGCCAATATCTCACATTTTTGAAAAGATATTTAAATCGAAAATCAATTTTTACCAACTTTTATTAATTTTTCTTTAGGTTTTGTTTTTTTGTAAGAAAACCGTCGATTAGATTTTTCTCAAAATTTTACTGAATGTTGACAACAATATTTTTTAAAAGACTAAATTATTTTAAAGCCAATACCTTACATATTGAAATGATATTTAAGTCGAAAATCAATTTTTACCAATTTTGAGTTATTTTTTTAATGTTTTTATTTTTTGTACAAAGACTGTCAATTCAATTTTTCTCAAAATTTTATTAAATGTTGAAAACAATAATTCTTGTAAGATAAAAATAGTTAGA
The DNA here is from genome assembly GCA_920104205.1 of Eupeodes latifasciatus. Classification (NCBI taxonomy): domain Eukaryota; kingdom Metazoa; phylum Arthropoda; class Insecta; order Diptera; family Syrphidae; genus Eupeodes; species Eupeodes latifasciatus. Next base: position 20,492,065 of record OV049925.1, read on the forward strand.
AGCCAATATCTCAAATTTTTGAAAAGATATTTGAGTCAAAATTCAATTTTTCCCAACTTTGAGTAATATTTTGTTTAAAAATAAATAAATAAATTGGGTGGCGCAACAGTCCGTTGAGAACTAGGGCCTATTGACTTACAACTCTCAGCCATTCCTGTGTGCGACTACTGTTGTCAAAAATGGAGGGGACCTACAGTTATAAGCCGAATCCGAACGGCTAATTTGAGAAAGCACTTTTCATGACAAGAATTACTCTTGGAGAATTTGTCAATTCCTCGCAAGAGGCAGTACCCGTGAAAAAAAACTTTAGATGATATAGGCAGGGATCGAACCCAAGACCTCTTGCATGAAAGTCCAATGCACTAACCATCATGCCACGGGTACCACAATATTTTGTTTAGGTTTTTATTTGTTATAAAAAAGTGTCCATTCGATTTTTCTCAAAATTTTAACAGATGTCAAAAACGTTATTCTTCGTTGCACAAAATTATTTTGGAGATAAAATCATTTTTTGGTCGTACAATTTTCGAGGTGACAAATTTTTGTTTTTCTGTTTTTTTTTTTTTATTTATAAATCAAAAAACCGTTAATTGGATTTTTTTCCAAAAATATATTTCTTTGGTATTACGTTACAATATATAATATAAAATTTAATTCAAGTCTCTTACGTTATTGGTTCGTGAAATATTTAGGTTTAACCAAAATGTTCACCTTTTTTTTTAAATTGCTATGGTAAAAAAACCACCCACGCAATTGTTTTGAGAGACCTTTCCGCATCTTTCTGCTTTATTGACAAATCGAACCGATTGCAATAACTTTCTATGGGAAGTTAATAAAATTACACAAACAATTTAATAAAAGAACAAAAAACGTTCAAAATGTTGATTTTAAAAGAAACGTTTTGTAATTTTTCTTCACTATAAAAATTAATCTCAAAATTTTAAGGAAAATTCAATGTAAAACGTTTCAACTGTGTTTTTCGAACTAAAGCATATTTTTTCATGATGTTAATTCTTCTCTTACTTTTTCTAATACCTTAGAACTTCTTATAAAATCAATTACCCCCTTTAAGATTAATAAAAACTAATTTTCTCTCAAGTTGATATTTTTAAAACTGAGATGTATGATTTTCAATTTTCATATGGTATTCAAATATTGATACAAAGAAAATCATAACAAATTAAATACTCATAAAATTTATATTATAACTAAGCTAATATAAATATGTGTGCTAAATATAAAACAAACTTAAAGAAAAAATCACAAAGAAAAAGAAAACTCTTTGCTAAAATAAAAAATAAAAAAAAAGAAACATCTAATGAAATCCTTCACTAATTCATTCACTTAAACATTAGTACTTTTTTCAAACCCTTACAACCACTGCCACCCCTATTTGCCTCATTAAATAATGTTACACTCTAAAGAGCTCTATTCACATTTTTCAAACATTGAAAAACCCAACATCCCTATTTGGGTCGTCTCGTTAGTTTTTCTTTATATTCAGTTATATGGTAAAGAAAAGCAGTAGCTTTATAATGTTAACTCTTTCAAAAACAAAATTGCACAAATTAATACAAATCATATACTCAAAGAGCGCAAAGCGTGTAAAGCGTACAAATACGAATACTCGTACGACATTCATTGACAAGTTTCTCTTCATATATTCTACAAAATTATACTATTCAACCTTATACATATATACATATAAATAATGTATAGAGTCCCCCACCAAACCAAATTGAATGAAAGATGCAGAATCATTAAATTATATGGGTCACTAGATTTTCTGTTAAGCACTTTGGATATTCAATGCAGCGATGCACAGAGATGTACACTATGAGATAGATAGATAGATACAAATACCCAGATTGTAAACTAGAGACCTCAAAACTAATGTTATGTCTTTTTAAATGGAGCGCATAAGCCCCCCCATTTGCATATAAGCATCAGCATCAACCCTTTAATATATGCCACGAGTGCGTCTCTATAATATTCCGAAGTTTTCATTTTGACGGTCGCGACAATGATGATGATGATTGGAACCCCTAACATCGCATCGCGACTTTATCCTACTCATTTGACAAATTGGAGCAAAAATATAAAATGAGTTTAAAAGAAAGAAAGAAGTTCGTCGTTGATGAATGACAGCGGTGGCGGCAGCCGCATCGAAGAGTTGAGGTAAAAAAAAAAAAAACAAAAACGACACAAGTTTCTATGGGATTTCAACAATATTATTGTCATACGGAGACATCAGGCATTCAACTCAAGTCTGGGGTGCTAAATCGGGAAAAACTGTCCTTCTATTTTTAATAATATGGCAATGCTTCCATTTTGTTTGTTTTTGTTCAAACCAAAGTCGAATGTGACAGTGACGATTCTGAATAGTCTAATGACAGCAACAACAATGAGGACGCCTTAAATAAGGGCACAAGTCGGTAGTTTGTTCGTTCTGTACTCGTTTACTCAGACGAATAACTATACACATGTTGTATAGTCCAATATCAACCATCAGAGACGTCCGGCACAGCCCAGCCCGGCCAGGCCGACCAGAGCAGGCCAGCCTGTCTGTCTGCCGCATAATAATTATAACTCTGTAGCATTTGCATGTAATTAATAAAACATCATTTGGGGGAATGGTATATGGTGCGACGCAACGGGGGGAGGACAGAGACTGAGGGACGGTTGGTCCGGCCTTCGTTGAATGGTCTTCAATACTGAATATATGTTTATTTTTCTGTATGAAATTGAATGCACTCGCCCCGTTCCCGTTTCCTGCCACCAAATGACAATGGTATGTCACTTGAAAAAGGATCTTTTCTGTGTACCCCATTAAAAGCAGCAGTTGGAGCTATCATATAGGGAGTGTTTGAATATGGTGCGGCATGGCGGATGAAAAATAAAACAGAATCACTTGAGAAATGCAAAACAAACAAAATTTGAGTGTTTACAGTATGTGCTGCAAGATATGAAGCTAAGAGGTAAATTTAAATATTTTGGAGTTCTTTATTTTCCCTGAAAGACAAATACTGGTTTGTGTGAAGGTTTTGTAGGTTTTATGTCTATTATTATAAATTTAAGATCGCCATTATGAATAAGTTGAAAAAATTAGGCTTTGACTTGACTGAAATTTTATCGATATGTGTTTTTTCACGAGAATGTGTGTCGTTGAGTTCACTTAGGGTTAATATGAGGGGACCACTTTGCTTAAATTTATCTCTTACTTCTCGGCTATTTAACTCAAAGCTTCATCGCAGTGGGTTAACAAAATCATTGGCCACTCCGTAATTCTTAAGTATTTTCTCCCAACTGCAATTCGACATAAACTTCCAGATTTCTTTACCCTCAAGATTTGTCGTCTAGTAGGATAGGGCATTCCTGGAAGTCAAGTTAATCAATGGATCAAAAAAAACATAACGATGTAAGTGGAGGCGTGTACTTTGAACTACGGAAATTAAGTCGTTCGTTCTGCTTTCAAAATCATTGTAGCGTGTTCCAGGCGTTACTTTTGGCACCGGGCACTGTCTAATAAGAAAGCATGCCACACGGCTAGGCGTATTCTCAAATGAATTCTGCAGAAGCTGTATGCATGAGGAAGAAACAGTTCTTCACATCTTCTGTGCATGCCCTGCTCTAGCTCAAAAACACAACGTGTTCACGTTTTGTAAGAGACTTGGGGTGGTATCACAATGGGCTATTCTACTCACCTTATTGTGTCCTACTTCATTACGAATAGCCACTTTTAACTAACCTCACATTACCATCAACATATAAATGAGAAGAATAAATAAGCCTTTTGAAATTCTGTTCTTCTCTAAATATGTTTGGGTACACCCTAAATGAGTGGTTTGCTGTGCTTTAAATTTTATGCTTAGCATTTTTTGTTCCTTTCAAGATCAACATTATCTATCTCGAAAACGATTTTATTTTTTTTATAAATTCAAGACTTTATATTTTCGATTAAAATGAGCTGAGACTCTCATTAGTCTTAACAATCTTTTCTGCATTCATTTTAAGTCCAGGAAAGTACTTGAACAAATTCTACACAGTTCAATTTTGATGGAGAGCTTAATTTTTAAGTTCTAAACACTTACTAAAAAGTCTTCTTATTTTGTTATTTTGGAGTGTAGGGAGGAAAAACATCAGTTTTTGTCGAAATTTTAATTAACTTAAAACTTTCATAATTTTTTTCTGATATCTTCATTTTTAAATAAAGTTCACAACTTGTTTTTCTTGTGCTCTTCAATGCTGTGTCAGAAATATCGGATTGTTTAGTTCACTACAAACTGAGATTACTTTTTAGGAAAAGTTGAGGACGTTTAACTTAAAAAAAGTTGACAAAAGCCCAACTTTGGAGCAACTTTTTTGAAAGGATGTCAATTTTTTAATACTTTTAAGAAAAAAAAAGCGTTTTTGAATTTCATCGATGAATTTCAACGTTTTTTTTTTTTAACCCAAAATATTTCAGTTTTACGTTAACCTTGATGCGTCATTTTAGCTATTTTATGAATAACGCTTTAATAAAAAACGCTATAAATATCAAAATACACTTTGTTACCCAAATCATGAGTATCAAAATTTAATGAGAAATAACTTTTTAGCCTTCAAAAGCAACTAACTAGCAATCTACAAATTTTCTTACAACTAAATATATCTCCAGCATTCAGCATTCCAGATTTACTGAATCCTTTTATCAGGAACAATCAAGGCGATTCTCTTTACTGATGGCTCCAAGTGCAATGAAGGTACTTTCTTCGTAATTGTTCACTCAAATAATCACCTCCTTTCATCAGTTAAACTACAATAGTTTTTCTCCATCTTCACTGTTGAAGCTTAAGAGTTTTGAAAGCCACCCAAATTGATTCTTAATCTATAGAAAAAACAGTAATTTGCACAAACAGTCTATCAACTGTAGCTGCCATGAAAAATGTCATAAATCGATCGGACTTTATTACAAAAATTAGAAATAACGTCATTAAACGTGGAGAATGTATGAAAATTTATTGGGTGCCTGGCCAAATAGGTGTTAAAGGCAATAAACACGCAGATTGTGAAGCCAGAACTACTGCTTTACAAAGCAATCATGATATCTCACATTAACAAAGCATCAAAAAAGATGTATTAAAGTTGACTGGTTATTATTTACGCAGCCAAAAAATATTGGAATGGTTTCTATACCATCACGACTATTCGTTTATTAAGCAAGATCGCACTCCAGCTATATATCATCATCCTTACCTGCAATCATGATCAAATGCTTCACCAGGTTGCAGACTGGACACACCCAGCTCACCCAAAGTCAACTACTTAACAAGGATTTTCCACCCATATGCCACCTCTGCACAACTTACCCTCCAGCTCTCCATCAAACATAACACAAAGTGCGTTTAAATGAACAAAATTTGCAACGAACTTTTTAAAAATAACCTAAAAAATCTGCTTTCGGTTCCTTCCGAACAAAACAAATTTTAAGACTATTCGATTTAGATTAGCATATTTAAATTGTAAACTTTTGAGGGGCGGTGGGATGTGGTCAGATTTATTACACTTACTACCTCCAATCGGGCAGTAGGGAATTTCAAACAGCGTAATTAGGCGAATTCTAAAATCCCCAAATCTGAATAAGTACTTAAATACGAGTATATAAGTTCTCAACACTAAAGTTTTCAAATTAATATTATTTTATGTTTGTATACAGAAGTTTCTTTAATGTAAGTTGTATTAAATTTCAATACTATTAAGAAAAAAGTTGTTGAAAAAATCAAATTTTTTTTTTAAATCAAATAAACTTACTTCTGAAAAGAAATTAAAGTTTACTTACAACCATTTTTTCCTAATTTTCAAAATGTTTACGTTTTTACTAAAAAAAAATAAAAACCATGTTTTCTGTATTTTTAAATTGGATCTGAAACTATATTTTCGTTTATATACCAATAAATCATATTTGTTGTTAATTGTTGTCTACATTTTTCAATAACAATGCAATGGGACACGAAACTGAAAAAAAAGTGAAAGTGGTCCACAGTCATTAATAATAAATTTTCTTTAATAGTGATCTTTTCTTTTCCGCAATACTGTTTCTTCATTTTAATGATTTTTTTTGGTGCTGTGCATATTTTCATTGAAAATTCTGCTGCTACATCATTGTTAATGATGTCAGTTTTCTTAAAGTTTTCGTAAACATTTATTTTTCTTGCATTTTTGTTTTATCTTTCATTTTCCACCAAAATAATACTACACTTTCAAGTACTGTTATGTACCGACTTCGATGGATTTATTTTATGAAAATTGATTTTTCAAAAGTGACATCACATCATCAAAAGTTCTGCAACAGCATCAACTCAATATGAAATCGTTTTTCGCGCTCTATCAACCACAAAAGATTTTCCGATGAATATTGATGATGATGATGATGATGACTGTTAAATGCTTTCAAGAATTGAGTGGTTTTGACATATTTCTGTTTTATATTCTTTTTTATTTTCCGCCGTCACACAATAATTCACAAAAATGACAGTTTTCAAAAGTATTTTCTATTTGAGAATAGAAAAACTATGAAAAATGCTGAATAATAACCAAGAGCTCTTGAATGTACATAAGACTACGGTTGCCATGGTTGTTGTTCTTTTTTTAGTTGAAATCTGTTCATTTTTTCATAATGTTTTAAGGTGATTTGTTTTTATTTTGAAAATGACAGATACACAGTTGATTCGAAGTTCACAGTCTATAAGCTATTATTGAAGATAGAAATTTTAGCTTAATACTATGAATAATCTAAATTATATTTAACTAACTATTAACAAAGCTACCCTAGTTTTAAAACTTAATTTAGTTATTTAAATCGGTAATTATTTTTCAAACCAAAAACACCTGGGTAGTAAAAAAATATAGTATTGGCAACCCTACATGCAAAAACTTAAAATAAGATGCGAAACACTTTAAATTTGCTAATTTGTATTTGAGAACTGTGTTTATTTCATAAAAATGCTCAATTAGCAAATAAGATAAGACCTAATTACCATCTTTTTATCATTAGAACTGAATTAAGCACATGACCATTGCCGGCACATGGTGAAGATAGGAAATGAAAAAAATCTAATGGACATTTATTTATTTTTCTAAAATTTTTTGAAGATAAAAATTATAAGAACCGAATAAAGTTATGTACTTACACTTAGTTTAATCCTTTAATTCTAATATTCCGTTTTTTTTTCCTATTTTCAAATCCCTTTTTAGATGAACCAAACTAAGAACGAAATTCTCGTATAAGAGTATTTTTGTTGTTTTGTAAGCACAAACAAATAGATGGTGTTCTGAATATAAAATTAAAAACCTACTCACAGAGACTAACCATTTTAAAATAGATTACGACTTAAAAAAAAATAGTTCCAAAAAAAAAAAGAACTATGCGTAGAATAAGTTTATTTTCCATTTGTGAAATCTCAGGATGAGCTCTTCCTTATGTAACATTTTTTTCTATTGGAAATATTTTAAATATTTTTTGAATATTTTCCTTTAACAATAATTGTAGTTTTGAGAACAAACTTATATCTGAATAAATTAAATTTTAAGAACTGTATTTTGTCAATGATTCTCGATGATTTTTTTTACGTCATTTTGCTAAATCTTTTTAAGAGATTATCCATCACAATTTAATAGAATTGAAAATTTTTACATTTCTCGCAGTTTTAAGGTTTCGGAAAACCATTATATATCTCAAAAAGAGTTATTGACTTAAATTAAATTTAGTTTAACAAACAATAATATCAATAACATCAAGCTTTATGCTAATGACTTGAAGACATTTTTACTTGCAAAATATTGGAATATTCATCATTCAATATGCATTCGTTAACAAATTTCGAATTTGATCTGTGAAGTCGAAATTTCGTCCGTCCTCCCCCACATCATAAGCCATTTTGTCTATAGTGTTCAAACTTGGAAATCAAGGTTTTATACAGATTTAACCCATCCTAATTTTATGTTCAAAGGGGGAGAATTAAATTTTTCTCAAAAACGGCCATGTATTGGTTCAGAAGGGTACCCCTCATAGAACCGTTATTTAGTTTAGAAGTTTTCTCAAGGTCTAATGAAGCTATTTCTCAAGAAGCTCTTACTTAATTAAAGTGGAGCCATAGTCCTGTGTGAACTAGGACTTACCCAACAAACTTCTCCATCAAGCTCCATCTCTAGTTAGATGTCTCCAGTTGTGCACTCCAATTAGGGCGAGGTCCACCTGTGCGCGCCACCTGTTCTGCGGCCTTCCTCTACGTAGCTGTCTGGTGAGCGGGATTCGAAAACTTTCCGGGTAACAGAATTAGTTTCCATGCGCTCTACGTGACCCAGCCATCTCAGTCGTTGGACGTTTGCCCTTCTGGCTCTTCACCATAAAACCTGTGGTGATTTTGTCGTTCCATCTTTTCTTCCACTCATCTTCTATGCATACGAGACAGTAAATCAAGGGAAGAACTTTTCTCTCGAAACGACACAAGGTGCTTTCATCCATTTTTGTCATTGCCCATGCTTCTACACCGTATAGCAGGACGGGGTGATAAGATTCTTATATAGCGACATTTTGGTTGCTCAATATAGGGTTTTACCACTCAATTGTTTTCTTAGCCTGAAGAAAAAGCGGTTAGCAAGAGTAATTCTTCGTTTGATCTCAGTGCTGGTGGCTGGTGTTGTTTAGCGGAGCCTAGTTAGACAAAGTCCTTAGGTACCTCAAAGTAACGTCTGTAGATTGTGAAGATTTGACCGAGACGTCAATGTTGTAGGTTATTCCTTGATGACAGCATGTACTTTGTTTGCCCTCGTTAACCGTTTTACCCATTTTTGCCATATCTGCCTTAATACTCACAAAAGCGTCTTTGATATCACCCTGAGTTCTTCCAATTATGTCAATGTACTTTGTTTGCCCTCGTTAACCGTTTTACCCATTTTTGCCATATCTGCCTTAATACTCACAAAAGCGTCTTTGATATCACCCTGAGTTCTTCCAATTATGTCAATGTCATCAGACTTTTGAAAGAACGTGCCTCTAGTGTTGACATGGGAGCTCTGCACTATTCTTTCAAGAACGTTGTTAAAGAAATCGTATGACAGCGCATCACCAGTCTGAAGCGTTTTTTGACATCGAAAGGTTCTGTTAAGTTGTTTCCAACCTTAATGGAACAGCGCGAATTCTCCATGGCCATCCTGTACAAATGAACGAGTTTGGCAGTAATAACCAAATTAGACATGGGTTTATACAGCTCGTCCCTGTAGATGCTGACATATGCGACCTTGAAGTCGATGAAGAGATTGGCGGGTGTCAATTTGGTGTTCTTGGGATTTTTCCAGGATCTGCCGCAATGTGATTATTTGATCGACTGTGTACTTTTCTGGTTTCAAACTACACTGAAAAGGATCTGTCAGGTTAGCGACGACGATGGGCTTTAGACGTTCAAATATTACTACAGAGTAGATTTTGTAAGCGATGTTAAGGAGCCTGATTCCTCTATACACCATTTTTTTAAAATGTATGCCAACAAAAACTCTAACTAAAGTCCTTTTTGAATATATTGATGATATTATCTGTTCAATCAACTAGTTGGCTTATTAAAAAAAAAAATTTTGCAAGGTTTTGGGATAGAAAAGCTTTTAAGAAACATTTGATTTATTTATTTTTTCTTAAAATTGTGAAATTAAAAGTTACCTTTGAAACCAAAAGACATATTTATTTTTGGCCTATTGAAAATTGGAAAATGTGCCCATAGAAAAGTATGGTACCAAGTTCAAGGGCCTCCTTTGAAAATCATTACAAAAGACATTCTGACAAGAGATAGATAAACTATTTTTGTATTTTCCCTGTAAAACTATTTTTCAATATTGATAAACATTTCAATTTCATTTCTGGAATAAGGAATTTCACTTTAAATGTAACGCTAATGGATTCTGTTTCCATTAGGGAGAAGTTGATGAAAAATCAAAATATTCCCTTGAAAACCTCAAAGCTGTGTTCAGAGAAAAGTCACATACAAATTGTATCGATTTCAAAGAAACGAATAAAAACTATTATTTTGATTACATATGAATTCAGAGAAATTTCCTTTAATAAAGTGTACTCAAAAGTTCATAATCCCACGCATACAATTTTACTTCGTTTAACACCCTCGAAATATTTCCTTCTTCGAATTTTCAACAGTTAGTTCAGGGGTGCTTATAAAGATATTAAACTTCGACTAATTCACGTAATTCTGTACAATTTAAGTGCTAAACAAGAAAATGATCAATTAAACATTATTCTTAACAAAAATTTCCATTTTAATATATGAAGAATTTCATAAACAAAAATAACACGTAAGACGTTGGAAACAACATGTACTCGTACCTACCTTAAAACAGCTTAACAAATTTTTAATAAAAGTTTTCCATTTTCCAACTTATGTGCTATTTTGTCTGAGAATTGTATACAACTTAGCATAATCTTTGTCCTTATATTATTTTCCAACTGTAACTACACATACTTTCTCTCCGAATTACTATCCTAGCACGTGTCGAGAAACGTCTTACGACTTGACGCAACGATACAACTACAGAGTATACAACACCTTTTGCCTTAAGGAGAATATACAAAACTATAACAACATAATATTTCAAAGCGTTCGGTGTGTCTGTATATTTCCTTATATGGTGTCCTTATATCATAACCCGAAGGTAAACCTCTTAATAACTCATTAAATACCGTCACGTTCGCATTTATAGAGAGATGTTCACATCGACTACGCGAGTAAAGCATCATTTTTACTTTTGCGTCTTTGCGAAGCGTCCCGGATGAAGGTAAAACACATCACACATCTTTTATGCCTTCTTGTAAATTACCGCTAAACTACGTGCTGGGAAAACTCAAATCCAATGTCTGAAACATACGACGACGAGTATAAACATCTTATTAATAGTTCACATGAGTTTTCCTTCCATCTTTGGGAATCTATAGCCAAGGACAACATGCTTTCGATTGGGTATGATGATCGGATAAGGAATATTCTAAAATTAATCTTCAAAATCCTAAACAACAACAAAATACGAACAAAAAAGTGAACAAATGACAAAAAAAAAACAAATAATAAATTTTCTCTGTGATGTCAGAAAAATGAAAACAAATATTTTGCAAATAGTTTTTGAAGATTTTCATCTCAATTTTGACAATTTTCTTTGTTTTATATTTTTTTCCTTCGTATGGTGGTATCAGGATTTTGTCCTTGGAATGTGGCTTTGGTTTGTTTTTTTTTTTTTTTTGGAAATTCCTTGGAAGCCTTGTTGATTTTCTTGTTAAAGAATCTAAGGGAAGGTGGCAGCTAAACGTGCTTGCACAACATTTTTTGACGCTGTGTAACAAAGGACATTCTCACTAAGGAAGGTGTTGCTTGTGAGCTGAATCGGAAGAATTTCACAGAATCTAAACAAAACAACTTAGAATTCCCACCACTTCTTCCGTTTTAATATTAATTTGTTAGAAGCCTAAGTTGAAGCTTTAAATTTTACAAAAGCTTTTCTTTTAAATTTAAGGAATGGCCATTAGAAAATTTCACCAGAAAAATGAATAGATGAAAACTTTATTTTAAATTAAATTTTTAGATTGTGAAACTTTAAGTGTGATGAAAATAATTTGTCCAAGAAAATACTTTCTGGTGAAGATTACCAAAAAGGATTCCAACAATCAAAGACTTCAAAAATTCAAATTGTGAAGTATTATTCCATATGAAAAGTGTATTATTGATAATTTCACGAGGAATATTTGATATTAAATTTTAATATGAAAAATTTCCTATACAGAAAGTGAAATAATACAAATTTCACGTGGAATAATTCCAATATTATTTTAAAGAAAATTTATTGAAAATTCAATGTAAGAAAAATAAATGAAGGCTTTTGTTCTTCTTTAATTATTTTTTTTTTTAAACTGAAAATGAATTTTTGAAATTTCACTTAGAATAATTCAAATGAGGACTTTCATTTTTCTTAAATTGAGTCCAAATATCCAAGTAGAAAATAAATGATCGAAAAGTGATTTACTTTAAATTAATTAAATCACATTCCTGATTATTTCCCAAAAAGAAAAAAAATCATTGAAAATTTCACGTGAAATATTTCCTATTAGTTGTTTTTAACTAATTTCAACATAAAGTGAAATATTGTATTTTTCACATTAAACTGGATCTAATTATTTTTTTTTTTCGAAGCTTTGTTCTAAGTGAATTATTGAAAATTTAAAACAATTTATTAAATGTTCGTTCTTCGTGAATATTGAATAGAAAGTAAATTGTTGTAAATTTATAGAGAATTCTTGCATTTATTTCAAATTAATCATTTCACTTTCCTGAAGTTTATTCCAAAACGAAAGAGAACAACTGAAAAAATCACACGAAATATTTTCGATTGGAATTTTCCAAAACGGACTTCTAACTTTTCACAAATTTTGATTCCAATACAAAGTGAATTCTTTTTTCTCATTTAGAATTCAGTTTTTTTTTTTAAGAAAAAACGAACTTTTGAAAGTTTTAAGTTGAATATTTCCATTTAATTTTTCTAGAAGAAATAGAATAGAAATAGAAAGTAAATTGTTGTAAATTTATAGAGAATTCTTGCATTTATTTCAAATTAATCATTTCACTTTCCTGAAGTTTATTCCAAAACGAAAGAGAACAACTGAAAAAATCACACGAAATATTTTCGATTGGAATTTTCCAAAACGGACTTCTAACTTTTCACAAATTTTGATTCCAATACAAAGTGAATTCTTTTTTCTCACTTAGAATTCAGTTTTTTTTTTAAGAAAAAACGAACTTTTGAAAGTTTTAAGTTGAATATTTCCATTTAATTTTTCTAGTTCTTCATAATATCAAATTAAACTTTAAATTGAAGTAAATTATTATTATTAAAAATTTCACGTGAATTACATTCGAATAGCCATTTTTTCACGAATTTCGTTTCACATAGAAAATTAATGATTGACAATTTCAAGTGGAATATTTCACGACGACCTTTTTAGCTTTTACCAATTAATTTTTAAATTTGAAATTTAAGTACAATTTACAACAGAAAATTAACTTTAAAAATTTCACGTAGAATACTTCATATTTTTATTCATTTTGATAAATTAACATAATTATTTAAAATATGAAGTTTCTATATCGAAATATTATATTTTTCTAAGTAAAAAGAGAATAAGAAAATTTCACGTGGAATTTTTTAAATTAATCTTTTTAATTTTCTTAAATTGTATTCGGATATAGAAAGTGAAGTAATCACAATTTCGCGTGAAATTTCAAGATTTTATTTAATAAAAAAAGAAATCTACTAAAATTTACACAAGTAATATTTTTGTATTGACCTAAAAATTGTAAATATTTTAAAACAACAAATTTTGAAATAAAAATACAAAAACTATAGTAAAAGTATTTTCCAATTCAGATTTCACATAAAATATTCCTTGATCATTTTTTCCCTATTCCTATCATATGGTCATAATCATAAGTCATAAACCTATCCAATGGTGAAATTCTCCCACATCTTCTTTATAGGAAAAGTTATTGAAGACAAAAATTTGTATATTTGTTCGGTTAAATTTCTTAAAGTTCTGATACAAGCTCTACTGTCTTCAGCCCTCACCTCGAACTAAAACTCCCCCAATAGAGTCGTTTGAATCTTGGAAAACTCTTGTCAATAAAGTATAAGAAAAATGAAATTGAGTGCTATGGTCTTGTTTTTCTTAGAAGAGTGCAATATACTTAGGTACTGTACGACTACGTATATACAGAGAAGGCGTCATGATGGCTTCTGGAATTAAGTCCACAAAAGCTGACTCTCTGGGTGATTCATTTATCATGTCATGCATGCATTCCTCATAGACCAGGAGAAGCATCAGCATCAGTTAACTCATCGTATATCTCGAACAACAACAACAACAACTTCATCATCTAACTATCCAGATCCAGATCCACCTGCAATTGAGATGAATATCAAGAAGTTGGAGATGAAGTAGATGAACTGAACGCAGTGACTGACACTTGGAGTACTCTGATGATAAACCATCAGCCAGTAGCAGCAGTTAGCATAAGATATACTTAGTAGAAACTTGTTGTTGTTGTTAGATAACTATTAATATTATTATAGTTGTTGTTGTTGCGGTCTTGGTTCACATCATCGTCATCATCATCATCGTCATCAGAGTGAAGATGTCTTTTACGTCTGGTGTTGCTTGGATAATTAATACTTCGACTAATGAAGTGGATCACAACTTTATATTTATATAGATTTATAAGTGTATCTATCTTTATATGAATTAAAAAGAAGAAGAAGATGGATTTTTCCTTATCTTCATCTTTTTTTGTTTGTCTTAATTTTTGTCCAAAGATTTTTCTTCATCAGAATTGAGAATAGAGGATAATGGAGTAATGAGGAGAGTGGATGGGATGGGATCTTTAGATAAAACATATAATATAAAAAAGGATACTGATGGTTTGGATTAATTATTATGCAATCAAAATAAAATAAAAGAAAAGAAAAGTAAAGAAAAGTAAAGAAGTTTCAAGTACATTTTTTTTCTAAGTTTGTACTGCTTTTTATTTGAAATTCAAAAAAGAATATCAAGTTGAAAGAAGTTCTTGCGAAGAGAATCAACATTAAAAACAAAATTGAAAGGTTTTGTTAAGATACTTATTCTAAGGAAAAAGTTGTTTTTTGTTTTAATACTGATGTGACACATTTACCTTTGACAGGCAGTGCCAAGTTGATAAAGACAAATGGATTGTTTGTTGTTTAAGTTGAAATTAGAACAAAAAAGGAATGGTTTCTATTTGGGTTAGGAATTTGTGTTAATTGTGAAAAATCTTAGTGGAAATTCAGCATAATGCATTTGAGTAATTAAAAGGGTTGATAACCTTAAAACAATGGGGGTTATACAAACGGGACACTAAACTATAGAACAAGGTTTATTATATTTGACAAAAAATTCAAAAGATCGTCAGAGTATTCACTTTAATATACAAGCTTTGTGTTTAGTGTAAAGTATCTGGGTAAATTTGAGATTCTGAAAACAACTGTCTTTTAAAATTTAAACGTTAACAATGTCAGTATTGAAGCAGAGCGTAAGATACTTCATAAATGTTCAGAAACATCATTCCTCTAGCTTTCATCACTTATAAATTGATTGTCATCATGCTCTGATTATTGATCTTAGATTGTTAGCTGTCAAATAGTTATGAAGGGTTTCTAACACTCTTGTTATTCTAAGATTTTAAATTCAAATATTATTTTTATTTAATTCCTATCAATTTTTTAATACATAGCACGTATTTTTGTTTTTTTTTTTTTGTAAATCTGTTTCATAAAATTTTCAAATTTAAAAGTAAACCAGCTTCAAATGAAAAGGATTTTGAAAATAAAAACATGACTTTGTCAATTCAGTAATCCATCTGTGAAAAATTAACGTAATAACAAAGAACAATGCTACGAAATTCCAAAGACATGAAAATCAAAGATAGACAAAATTCAAAATACCAAAGATAAACGCAAATATTTGCTAATATTTTTGTAATATTTTGATATAGAATCAGGTCTTAGTCCCTAAGCTGAAAATAAAAAAGAACAAAAGAGTTTCACAAAATATTAATGACAATATTTTGAGCGTTAGGTTTCTTCACCCAAAACCATAATGGCAAAATCCTAAAATTTCATAAGGCCCAAAAGTGGTCACAAAGCTCAAAAAGTAAAAAAAAAGGACAAAAACCCAAAGCGAATATCGTAACGCCCAAATAAATTTTAAATAAAAGGACGACCAAATTGTTACATGTTATATTGCCCTAAAGAATTTTTAACTTTGGTCTTATGACAAAGGGGTTGGGCTTTGTGACATTTTTGTTGGGCATTGCGACGATTATGGTTTCAATCGCTTCTTATTTCTTATCACCTGATGACATAAAACCCAAAACATAAAATGACATATAGCTCAAAAAGGGGAGCCTCGTTAAAAATGTCACTAAGAAAACGTAACAAAGCTCAAAAAAAATGTCATATCACCCCAACCAACTTTTAATGTCATAATGCCAAATTTGGTGATTGTGGGCTCTGTGACGCGTGCAGCATGCCCTTCATACATATTTCACTGTTTATACGCACTGTGAGAAAGGAACCCATTTCATTTTATTTCAGTTTGAAAATTGGCCTTATTTCGCTTTCTGAAAGTGAAATAAACCGAAACATTTTCTATTTCGAATTCTTGACGTTCCGAGTTTTTTGGTGATCTCAAACGTCGTAATGCCCAAAATAGAGAAAAATGTTGTCAGGATGCCCAAATTTTGAAACACATTACATCTTTTGGGTGATATGTCGTATAGTAATAATATTTTAAAATTGATTTGGCCAATATAGCACTGATTTTGGGCTTTGTGACATTTTCTAGGTACTGATAGCCATTTTTGGGTGATATGACATTTTTAATATTTTGGCGTTATTATAAATAAAACTGCCTACTGTAGTTTTCCTAAGAATACTAACTTTAAGTTCATAAAAATATTTTGCATAAAATAAGACTAATTTCAATATCTTTTCTTGTTCCCGAAATTTTAGGCAAAAACCAGTTTTTACCAATTTTGGTAGCATATTTTGAAATTTTTAAATTTAAATAAAAAACACTGATTGCAATTTTTTAATAAAACCGGCGTCATTAACAACAATATTTTGTATAGAATAAAATCATTTTGAAATCAATACCGTCAATACCGTCACTTTTTACCGATTTTGTGTGGTATGCTTTGTAGATTTTTATTTTGGATTAAAATTAGATTTTTCTAAAAATTTTACTAAATTTACTAAAAATTAAGTAATATCCCATTTGATTTTTTTTTTTAGTTAAAAATCAATTGTTTGAAAGTATTCTTTGATTTCTTTATCTGTTAAACAGAATTTAATTGAAATCGAAAACTCTGATGGCTCTTGAGATATGGCGACGAGAAAAGGTATTATAAAAGGTCCTTGAAAAATCGAGAAATGTCAGTTTTTTTCAAGAAAAAGCATTGGTAGTCCCAAAATCGCCTTTTTAAATACATTATTGCTGTAATGTGTGTTTTCTACCAGAGGTCTTGGGATTAAACCATGCCTATACCATCAAAAGTTTTTTTTTTCACAGGTACTGCCTCTTGCGAGGAATTGACAAATCCTCCAAGATTATTTCTTGTCATGAAAAGTGCTTTCTCAAATAAGTCGTTCGGATGTGGCTTAAAACTGTTGGTCCCCTCTATCCCTGACAACTTCACTTGCACACAGGAATAGTTGAGAGTTGTAAGTAACTAGGCCCTAATTCTTAACGGACTGTTGTGCCATTTAATTTATTTAATGTATTTGTTGAAGGCATTCTACATTTTGTTTTTATTGCAGACGGTAAAAACTTTAAAACCAACAATTTTAGATGAAAGGAGACCCTTAAAATACTGGTTATTAAAAAACTTTATGGCTAACAAAAATTATTGTTGGAACTTAAAATTTTGTAATGTACTTAACATGTTGCAGCATTTCCCATTATTATTCAATATTCGTTTAAATTATTCAGGCGAAAAATTCCTTCTATAAAGTGGCAATGCAAACCTAGAATTTTCAAAAAAATTATTTTTTTAATTTCAAATGTTACATAAAAAGATTATGGCAAATAAAAAACTTTAAGTACTCCATTTACAAATTAAGAATTAAATCTATTGCAAAATTATTCAGGGATTTTCTTGTACTCAACACGTCAAACGCGTGTACCGAAACACTGCATTTTTAAAACTGGTCGGAAACATAACTCAGACAATTTTCAACTGATTGATTCGAAATTTTAAATATATCGTGAAAAATATTAAGACTTCCACGATAATTATTTTGTCATGTGAAGTATGTCAATTGTGCCAAAATAATAATAAATTGGCACAATTTTATTTTAAATCATCAAGAACATGCTTCTTCTTCTCCTTCTAATTCTTCTTCAGACATAAACATAAAAACCATTGAATTCAATTATTTGTATGATTTGCTAAGTGGGAGCAATAATTAAGTTCAACAGTCACGTATATTAAATTTAAATGACTCATTTGCCTCATTCCATCCAATTAACATCAACTATCTGCAAAATAAAATAAAATTAAAAAATAAAAACATCTCTAATTTTCTGCACTTATAAACTTTGTAGCACGTTAGGAATACGAGTACTCGTAGTTAGATGAGAATTGCTAGCCATCCCCTTCATCATAATAAAATCATAAACAATTTTCTATTGCAGATCGTCACGGTCGTTGTCGGTCGTGAGAAAGAAAGCAAAATCACACCACAAAATTATAAACACTCTTATAAAGACCCTGTTCCACTATTATTATTATGATGATGATTATTTTTTGAAAAACACTTTTAAAACAGGTTAAAGTTCGACTTAATGCAGAAGAAACTTTCAATCGACAACCAAGTGTTAATTTGCATCTAAACTCTTTGTATCTACCTCCTTAAAAAAAAACCAAGTCGAACACGATAGTTTTCAAATCACGGTAGCAAAAATATAAGTTGCATAGATCAAACCGAAACCGAGCCCGAGACCGACCGACCGGCATACATCTATCAATTTATCGCCTTCTCTGTGCGGCAAAAAATGATCATATGTACATACATACATCAAACCGCTGCATGCCACTCATTTACAAGTATCTTGAGTTTGAAACGTCGTCGGTCGTCGTCTCTGCCACAATCAACCTGGTGTGGTGAAGATACTCGCAGCAGATAGACGTATCTCGTAGATACAATTTTGCATCTCGATTTTTGCACAGGAGTCATGTCTCTGATGTAACCATTTTCCCATTACATCATGCATTTTGTATGCGTCGATGATAATTGCTCCAATTTAAAACTATAAACCTGGGGTGATATATATTTCTTGACTTCACGACATGACGTATCGAGCTCTCAAGATGATGGGTTTTAAGTTTCACTCTTTATAACTCCTAAAACCACTATATAGCCCAGCTTAGCCACCAATGATGATGATGATGATGTCATTAAAAACCAATCGAAAATTCATATAGATAGAACAGGTATGAGTACTTTTATAGGTATATTCATTTTAAAATACTCATGTCAAGTAGAGATAATTTAGGGTAATGACGTCACACACTCGGGAAGTATTATAGTGTTGATATAAGATTTATTTTATAAACTGTCTTGAGTATCTCACAATCCTATTTTATATTATATGGGTGCTTATTTCTGTTTCGATAATATATATCAAGACGCAGATAAAGTAGATACACCGGTGAATGATGACACGCTGCAATACTATGGAACAAAATACCCAATATCATGGAAAAATTCTAAAATTTACTCTAAGGCGTTAAAAAAAGAAATTGAACTTGAAACATAAACAAATTATTATGTTTTGTTTTTATTAAGAGGACTTCAATCTGAGTTTCTGATGTTCCTATGATCGTTGTTTGTATAGATCGATTTTTTTCAAATTCGATACAAAAATTCTTATGTTTTTGGTTCAATATTCTTTAAAAGTTTTTGTAGCACATTCCAAGAATTGATTTTTTTGAAACATTTTAAGATGTTTCGTTTGAAATATCAGGAAGAGCATTGATTTAAAAGAGAATTCTAACCAGGTGAAAAACAAACCTTTGACTGTTCAATTGAAATTGTATTGGATATGGGTTTACAAAACAAATGCTGGTCTGTCTCAAGGCTATATGTCCTGGTTCCGTCATTCTTTCTGATTTTTATTGAAAGTTTGCGTCAATAACGATGACTATGGTCTTCGGATGAGCTCATTTAATCCACATACGCAATGTCCCCAAAAATTCAGAGGTTTAGGAGTTTTTCTTTCTCTCCGATCTGGAAATAATTTACAAGAATTATATACTTGTAAACTTGAGAAGAACTCTCTTTATAGGTCCAGTTTTTCAGTATTTTTGTTAAGTTGTTGAACATTATTCAACGAAGAGTATTCAAAATGACAAGAATATCGTTACACCATTCGAAAGTTTCTTGTCTAATCAATTTAACCGTAATATTCACGCTTTTAGGAATACGTGTCAGATTACCTCACCCGTTCTTAAGTTGTACTTCACGAATGTGGACTGGTTTACCACACTCTTCCCGTCATTTGGGATGCAAACCAAATACCCTAAGAAGGATTTCATGATATTGAGACCTTATATTACCTACTTTACGTGAGGTGTAACGTGGAGAGGTCTTATTATCAAAAACGTATACTGCCTCTTGCGAGGAATTGACTAATCATTTAAGAGTAATTCTTATCATGAAAAGGTTAGGTTAGGTTAGGTTAAAGGATTTGTCCGTGATGGAGTAGGATATACTTAAGCAAGCTTAATGGCCCATTGACATACCACATGAATCTTGAAGCTTTATTCTAAGCTCAATGAAATCAGTTTGAGTTTCTTAAGAAACGTGAGAGACTAATTATGTTGATATGAATGAGATCGTTTAGATCATCATAGAAGAATTCTCCTAGGTAAGTCTTTCGTTTTAAACTATAGAAGGGATAAACAGAGGCGGTGGATAACTGTTCCTTTCTCTTCCTCATCCATACAGCTTCTGTAAAAGGTTTTTGAGAATACGCCTAGCTGCGTGAAGTGCTTTTTTATTAAACAGTGCCCGGTTATGACACCGATTATCGAGCTTATATGCGATCTGCTTGGCTATAAAAAGCACCTTGAGCGTCTTAAGTCTAGTGAAGGCCAAATGTTTTTCATGACCTGACAGGTGGTGAAATTATTCCACCTGATGTTTGCCTTCTTCATAGCGTCTTGTATTATCAATAGTTTACATGAAGCGATGGGCCAACATTAGCCAAATGCTGGTAAAATGGGTTGTACCATTTCTGGTGAGTTCATCTGCCTTGCAATTTCTTGGATTGTCTAAATGTCTATATGGCCCGGTCATCTCCATTAAAGATTATCGACCGTTATGGACTCTAATAGACTATCTGAGTAAAAAGGGATATCAGATGTTAGTATCCTTGAGCCAGGATAATACTTATTTTATCGCCAAAAATTCCACCTGGAACACGCTACAATGATTTGGAAGGCCGAATGAGAGACTTAATTTCAGTCCTTCAGAGTACACACCTTCCTCAATCCCTTCATTTGTTTTTGACCCATCTGCGTAAAAGTAGACTGACTCGTTTTCTAGGAATGCCTTATAGTCTCAAAAAGATCTGGAAGGTGAACTATTCAAGTTAAACACAATTAAATGGTACACTAAGTCTTTGCAGTACCCGTAGCGTGATGGTTAGTGCGTTGGACTGTAATGCAAGGGATCTTGGGTTCAATCCCTGCATGTGCCACCTAACTTCTTTCACGGGTACTGCCTCTTGTGAGGAATTGACAAATCCTCCAAGAGTAATTCTTGTCATGAAAAGTGCTTTCTCAAATTAGCCGTTCGGATTCGGCATATAAACTGTAGGTCCCTTCCATCTGTGACAAAATTACTTGCACACAGGAATGGTTGAGAGTTGTAAGTCACTAGGCCCTGGTTCTTCATGGACTGTTGCGCCACCTATTTTATTTTATTTTATTTTATTTTATTTTATTTTATTTTATTTTATTTTATTTAAGTCTTTGAATCTAACTCAAAGTACTTAAGAGACAGTCCACTAGTATGTTCTAGGCAGAAGTCACCACCCTGATAAAATGATTGTAATCTACAGAACAAAGATTGTGCATTAAAAGTACGAAGCTCCTATTTTATCAGCTCAAAACTGCTATTAGAATCAGTTGGTAAATCTAATGAACTTTATAAGTACAAGAAAGTCTAACTTTATTGCGTACTGATACACGTTGGAGTCTAGGAAACAGGGGGAAATGGCACGCTTACTGAAAATTCGATCAAAAATATGATGAAAACGGAGCAGGAGGCCAAAACATCAAAACATGAGAAAAGAGAAAATAAACTACTACTTGAGAACTACCATTACAAAACATTCTTGACTTCAATTACTCTTTATAGGTTTTAAAAATACATTAAAAACCAATTGAGAGTTTTATTTTATTTACTAAGATTAAACTCCCAGAGAGTCTTATATTTTTATTATAGATTTATTAAACTATTACGAATAGAAAATCTTTGACTCAGGAGCATCTTCGTCTAAACATACAAAATTTTCATTTGTATCCATTAATACTCTTATTAACATAAAACATATGTATATTTCTGTGTATTCATTTTTTTCCGAAATTGTCATTAAATTTGTCCCACTGTACTTTTTCAAATTGATGTAATTGAAAGTTTATTTAAAAATAAAACTCTTCTTTTATTGTCCAATCATACACAATATCAACGATAGATAACACAGTCTCTATTGTTTACAAGCTTTTTGTTGATACTTTTGACATCACCGCCAACAATTCAGCAATTGAATTTGATAACAACGATACTATTTTTATTAAGCTTTTTGCGTAATCGAAAGTGGTCTATTGATTGTATCTGTATCTTTTGTTTAGTTTTATTTTTTTTGGGTATTTATTTAAACTATTATGTTATATTTGTTGCTTGTTGGTATTTTGCACCTATTAGTTAGAAGTATTGGTTATGGCGGATGTACAGATACAAAACAAACATACACACTCAAAAAACTCAAAACCCAAACGAAGTGTGATCGATTGTAGTCGGATCGGATAGCCCCTTAATATTTGCGGTAACCGATCAACAGCTTAGCTCATCAGTAGCCCAGTATTCGGTTAGCATTTGATACGATTCGTGGTGTTTTTGTTTTTAAATTTATACATACTATTAAATTATTATTATTTTAGTTAATATTCGTATAATTTACAGTGCTTCATCATTTTACAATGAAAGGAAAGATAAATAAAACAAACATTCAAGAAATTCAAAATACCTTTTTATGGACTGAGATCATAATCTTCACACATAAATATCAAGACTTTAAGAGAGAAGACATAAGCAAAACAAAAATCGAGAAAAATAAACATAGAGTGATAAAAGTTAACAAAATATTTAATCAACTTTAAAACACTTTTCGTGTATTTCAAAAATTTGTTCGTATGTTTTCCCAAAATGTGAGAGAGGAATTTTTTAAAATTTTGCTGTAAGAGGAAAAAAGACTCGATTCTTGACTTTGGTTTGTTCAGAATTGATTGACACATCAACTGATTTAAGATCTTTTATGACCTTGATTGGAATGAAAACAACTAATTAGGAAGCTGTTTTTGTATTGAAGCCAATATATTGTTTGTTTTGTTTTTCTTTTTGGGAAATGAGTCATAATTAGTAAAATTTTTGTATTATTGGACTTGAATTGAAAGGGTTAGGCGCCAGACCCAAAGACAGATAACAGACACACGATATCAAAAATAGACTTGTTCTCGTATTTTAAAACAAGAAAAAAAGTATATAAATACATAGTTTAATTGTTTCTTGTCTGTTGTGATAAGAAATTTTGATAAGAATTTCATTTAAGAAAACAAAAGATGAAAGAACAAATAAATGTTTACATTTTAAGTTGATCTTTTAGAAAGTAAAGAGTGGGCGCCGCCGTTTTTCAATAATTGATTATTCATACGTTTTTCTCAATGCTCATAAATTAACACAGATTTAAAATTAAATGTCTTGTCCAATTTTATTTGTTTGACATAAAGATTATTAATTATAATCATTTATTTTTATAATAAACTTATTTGCATTGGAAAATAATTTACTATGCACGAACGTTCAAATGTATTTATTTTAAAGAAGTATTGTTCTTTTGATCATTTCTATTTTTAAAGATATTATTTTATTGAATTGATGCCTTCTTACCTATATAAAAATCAAGTTATATGTGTCTACTTAATGTCAGAATCTTACTTGACAAGATTTTTTTATTATTGTTTATTATTATCAATTGATATCGTTTAATAAAACAAATAAACAGAATAATTTAAAGAAGAGAAATACATTTATTATTTCTAATTAAAATAATAAAACTTAAATATTTTTTTATTTTAATGCATTCTTCTTTGTTGAAAAACAGAATGTTTTAGTGGTTAGATATTGAACAACTTTTAAAAGTTTTTTTGGAAAGTATCGAATATAGCAGAAATTGGATTTTTAAACAATTTGTATTAACCAATCTTCTGTAGAGTTGGTGCAGTTTATTTTGAAAGTTTTTGGTTTCGACATTTTTGAAACTCTAGTTCTTAGTCTTTATTATCTTCTGAGATAAAAGAAGTTGAGCTCTTAGCGCTTTCTGCTTTTATCTCAGAAGCTGTTAAACTGTTGGTAATAAGCTATTAATGAAAAATTATTGAGATTCTTAAATTAATATTTACTGATCGTCATTAAAAAAAACCTTCCTATGTCTGAGTCTGATCTAAAAAAAAGTATTTTCAATTGAAAAATCGTTAGTGAAGTTTTCGAATTTTTGAATATATTGTGTTCAATGAAACACAACAGAGAAATCGATAAATATTATCAAACTACCCGATTTGTCAAATTCAAAACTTTGACATTCCTCGACTTTTTAAGGTCCAAACTACCAAATTAATATAATTTTGAAAAAAAAAAAATTAGCGGTTATTTTTTTTAAACTGAAAAAAAAATAATTGTCACCTCCAATATTTTACGGACAAAAATGATTTTATATCCAAAATAATTGTATGCAACGAAGAATAACATTTTTGACGTCTGGTAAAATTTTGAGAAAAATCTAATTTACAGTTACTTTTAGAAAAAATAAAAACCTAAAAACAAATCATGACCATTTGAATATCTTTTCAAAAATTAAAAATATTGGCTTCAAACTAATTTAGCCTTATAAAAAATATTGTTCTAAAATTCAGTAGATTTTTAATAAAAATCAAACAGTCAGTGTTTTCATAAAAATTAAAATCAACAAAACATTCAATTCTCGATATCTCGTAAATAAATGAAAGTTTAGACTTTAAAATAATTTCGCTCTGTGTATGAAAAATCCGATCTGTATTTGTTTATATAAGAAATAAAAACTTTCAAAAAATCCTACTAAAACTGGGTTTCGACTAAAAATCTCATTAACAAAAGTAAATTTTGAAATCAAATTATTTCGTTATATGAAAAATATTGATCGTAATTTTTAGTTATTTTTTTAGAAAAAATCAGCTGACAACTTTTTTTGACAAAACACGAAAAATTACAAAAACAAAATATTGTTAGGAATATTTTGTTAAAATTTTAAGCAAGGCAAATTGACAGACATGGATTGCAAGTTATCAGTGTTTGGTCGCATCCCAGCCCCTTTTTTATTGTAATAAGCAACTAAAAACGATATCAGTTGCAGCACTATATCTCTTGAAGAAATTCTATTTGACTAGTTAGCATATTTGTGGGTAAACGTCCTCAATAACTCCACGAATACCATCTTTAAAGTCTTGAATCGATTGTGAAGCATTTGATTAGACCTTATCTTTTACACAAATCAAAAGGTGTTTAAAAGATGAATTATTCATAGCTTCTTCTCTTTTTTGAAGTAATTTAATTTAAGGATCCAATCAGCAAAGATACACCGTTGCTAGTGATCAAAAGTCTCAATTTCTATTGTTAACTGTACTTAAAAGGCTTTGCAAGTCTTTATATAATATATTATATGTACGATGCAAATCGTTTGTGGAAAGCTTAATTCCAAAGATCGATGAGAAATCTACAAGTATGGGTTATGAGGTAAAGTAGGAATATTCTCAAGAACTCTTAAGCAGTGCACATGGTTCCGGTATACTTCTCTTTACTTACTTTTCCTTAGATATAATTTTTTTCACAAGTCTCACTGAAAGGACCCAAAAGCTCTTTGGTTTGTAAACTGTGACTGCAAAGTATCTCCCATTTTCAGAATTAATTTTTATAATGTGTTTTCATTAATATCGTAGTATTAAGTTTTTAAATATCAAAACTTGACAAACCTGAATAAAAAAAAATAAAATTTCTAATTGGAAAACACTTTTTTAAACAAAAACACAGATTCCAAAACAAAACATTACTTATTTGGTTTTAAATCCAAGAAGTACAAAGTTTGTATTTGCAATATTATTTAAATTTAATGAGCCTGCTGTTTAAACATTTGCATTGAAATCGATGAGACATTTTTAAATACCAAATCGCATGACCTTGCTCTTTTATGAAATACATACATGTGTGAAAAAAGTTTAAACTCATTTTGGAAATTCCAATTAAATTTTGAAAAGAAAAATGATCTTTAAAAAAGATTTCATTCAACAAAAATTGACAAAAATTGATTTAGAAAGTGAATTTCATAAAAATAACTTTTGTGTGTTCTGAAAACGTTAACCCTATTTACAACAAGAAAACAATATTAAACTTTAGCGGCCACAGAAGGAGTTTTGTTACGTCAGGCTTAAAAATGTGGAATAAGATGTCTTAAACCTTTCAAATTCAAAGACAACAAATGACATCTGCTGATGGTAACCAAGTTTGAGAAGTAATTTTGCTATATAATAAGCCAAAAAAATTCATTGTGGCTTTTTGAGCGTTAGTTTCCTTGGCCTGGGGTAATTAATTATAATAACTGATGATCAATACAAATATGCCTTTTTCAAAATCTACATTAAATTAGACAACTAAAACAATGAGAAATGTTAAAAAACTATCAGCTATGTCTTAAAATATCTACACATATCTTGTTCAATTGGGTATTTCATCGTGGGGTAATGAGTAACTTCGTGTAGTCGCTATATGGCCTTTTTAGGTGTGGCCGCTAAGGGTTCAAATTAGTGTAGAGATTTTTGAAAAACCGTTATTTTTGGTGCTTAACATATTTTTTTCTTCAAACATAGGTTTATTCTAAGGCCTTTGGGTTGTAGAGAACGGTTTGGTTCCAAAAAGTCTTTCAAATAGGTTCTACATTTCACTTTCAATGAAATTCAAATTAAATTGAACTTGATACAAATTTCAAATTAGAATTCTGAAATTCACTTTTATGGATATCGATTACATTTTCTTAAGAATTTCGTTTTAAGTCCCTGAAAATCCGTATTCTACATACATTTTTAATCATCATTACATACATTTGAAATCGTCAAGAACAAATCGTTTAAAAATAGTACTTAAAGAATATAAACCTTATCTTTTTTAAGTAATGCACTTGATTCGTAAGAAGTTGCAGACTCACTTTTGTATTTATATAGGGAATTGACAAAGCATTTTTTCAACACGAAATTTACTTCTCCGTAACATTCCGAGTAAGATAATGTGTTTTTTTTTTCCCAAAAACACAAGCTTTGACACCAGACTCTTTTCCAATCTTTATTGGAAACTACGTATCGCTTATCGCAAAGACCCACAAATCTGCAGCTACATATATGTACATATATGGCAATCAACAAAATTGTTTATTGACTGATTTGATGTACGCAACTGCTTTAATTTTACGTGAAGTGATTTCGAATAACATTTGAAGTTATGAAATCGATCAAAAGGTAAAACCCTGCAAACAATTTCACTACATTTTCATTGATGGTATTTTTTTGGGTAAGAAATTCAACAACACTTCAATTTCTTAAAGATTTACAATAAATTCGTGTTTGAGTCTACACTTTTCAAACCATTCAAACAAGTTATGATCAATTCTTTGATACATGATATTAAATACAAAGTTACTTATGGAGTTCTTATTTTTGAACTTAAACTATCTTTAAAGCTTTTAAGTCCATACGTATTTATTATATTTCCAATGATTTTTCAAAACTAAGTTACATTTTTTGTAAACTAATAATTTAAAAAACAAACAAAATTTAATCCTTTCCCTTTCCATAAATATTCGTAAGATCTGTTTAAAAAAATACGCAAGATCACAAAATAAAAATGTGTATTTTTCCACCAACTTGATATAAATACTTATAATGGTTTTCAATTTTAATAATAAATATTTATCATTTTTATTCTGTATCTTACCTGATAACAACATTATCTTTAAATAAATGATCTCAGTCTCGGATCATGTCACATGATGAAATTTATTCATATCACATTACTTTGTCATCTGTCTGTTTTCCTCATGTTTCTCTTCCTGTTGTCAAATCATTTTTATTTAAAAAGAAAACCGACAATCAAAACAAAATCTGTATGCATGTCATTCCTATAGAGACAACAATTAGTAAAACCTCTTTATAACAATTAATTACATTGCATAATATAGTTTTCTGACATACAAAATAAAAATAGCAACAATAATGAAAATTAAACAATCTCTTGAAGAAATCCTCCTTTTCCTTTATCTGTTTGCATATCTTAAAAGTAAATAAATAAACCAAAATAAGAAGAGAAGGGCCCTTGAAACAAGATTGCAAAAAAACAACAACAACATCAACAACTCACAAACAACTCAAAAAAAATAAAACAAGACACAAAATATTACTCATACGCCACAGTGTTCGATTTAATCCAAACAAACTTTTAGCCCAAAATAACAACATTACCCATTAACTGTGAACTTAAAACACAACCAAAACAACAACAACAATAAAAAGACTGTATTTTTTCGCCATGATTTGTATGTTTGTTGTTGTTGTTGTTGTTGTTGTTGTTGTTGTTTTTGTATCCAGTTGAAGTGCGACTAATTGAAACGGAAGCGCAGTCGCAAAACTGTGTTCCCCCTTTTTGTTTTGTCATAACTCACGCCAGGTTAATTGTAGGGTTGCGCGCTTTGAAAGCAGTCGTTCGCTTAAACGTTAAACATTCTCGCCTCTGATGACTTTGACTTTCAATTCAATACAAAAAATTTCAATCCATTTTTGGAATATTTATTAAACGTGCCAAAAATAAATCAATTAATATTTCCTCTCTCACATAAAAACATTCTACATACGTGCATCTACTAAATTAGAATTTTAGAAAATAAAAAAGAAATTAATTTGAATTTAAAAAACATATTTAAAAAACAAAAAAAGAATCTTTTGAGTGTTTTTTCTTCGTTTTTGTTTTGTTTTTGTCTCCCTATACTCTCTCTCTCTCTCTCTATCTATCCACTGTTTCGTACTCAAAATATATTTTGTATTTTGTTAAACTTAAACAACCCTACCTAGTGTATCTATATTCCACTCAAAACGCCTCACACAGTCACTTTACTCACTCAGGTGACAAGCAGCTGACACTGATCGTATCGTTCGGTACATTATAATAAAAAAGATAGATACGTTTTTATCTTACGCAAAAGAAACACAAAACAAAAAGATGTTTAGATACAAAATTTACGCAAAACGCCGGTTGATGATGTGCATTTAATTTATTTGTTTTTGTATCTTATTTGTTCTCGTTTCGTTTAGTTTGGCGGTCAGATATTAAAATATATATATTTTGTTTTTCTCTACTTTGGATGAAATTCAAAAAATAATTTTCATTCTCAATTAGAAAATAATACACCAACAGAAAATCGAAAGATATAAAATAAAAAGAAAAGTATCTTTTGGATACAAAAGTGTGCCCGCTGTTCGTTGCTATTCGGTGATGGTGTATTTGTGTAGATTTATTTATAAATTTTTACCTAAATTAAAGAAGAAGAATAGCTAATGCTTTTTTCTATTTGTTTCTTCTTAAATAATAATTTATAGTTATTTTCGATTTTTCGGATAAAAAGAAAAGATACAAAATAATTACGAAATCTGTTCTCTCTCCGCTCGTCTTCGTGATTTACTCGTTCTCTGTGAATTGTATGCTTGTGATTTTTTGGTGGGCATTTATTTGTTCGGTTAAATCCGGTCTAGTCTCTCAGTTCGGTCCAACACGTTATCGAGTTGAAAAAAGATTATATATTTATTCACGAAAAAATCCCCCATTCGAACGAACGAGAAAAAGATTCTTTTGTTTTATATAAATCGTCGCATTTTCGTATCATCGCTCGTCCTCGGTTAAAATCACTGTTTTCGGTTTGAAAAAAGTTCCAAATTGTATTCAAAATGCCTAATTATCGTAAAAAGAATAATAATAATAACAATAATCGTAACAAAAACAAAAATAAAAATAAAAGTACGTCATCGGTAAAACAAGAAACTAAAGTTGTCGAATCAACAATATCCGTAAAAACAACTACAACAACATCGCCAGGCATTGAGCCAAATTTACCGGCTGATGTTAAAAACTCATACACCACTACCAGCACCACAAACGCCTCCGCGAAGAAAAGTGTTGTTTTCGAAGAGAAAAATGTCGTCGTAATTGTTAATGCTGATGAAGCAGCCTCCTCTAATAGCTCACCGTTGAGCAATGAGGAAATCGACCAAAGTGCATTAAATGTTGACATAGATACGCTTAGTTGTAGTGAAGATAGAATACACAAACAATCTAATTATTCATCTTCTTCTTTTTATTCATCTTCATCTTCTTGTTCTTCTTCATCTAATTCTAATTCGAATTCTAAAAAATCTACAGAAATCGAAGATCGGCAATTAAATAGAGCTGTTTTCAACATTGGAGACAGTACGCTCGCGGATTCAGTGATAAGAGAAACATTCGTCAACGACAAAGCTAGTTCGGGTAAAAATAGCTTAAAAACGGGGTCAGCAAATACAAAGGATGCAGAAGTGTCGGCTGCCGAAAATCCATCGGCGTCGGCATCGTCGGCAACTGCAACAGAAACAGAAACACCAACGACACAATCGATAGAAACTACGAGAATCAATGAATCGGTATCGGAAAAATTCCGCGATATATCGAAAAAAAGGTCAAAAAGTACAGATAATGCAACGGAAGTGATCGAGTCAATCAGCACTTGTCAGTCAAGTCATTTTTCATCAAAATCAAAGGAAGACTATTCATCAAAAGTGATCATTCAAGCCGATATTGATAGAAATGGTTCATCAAGATCGGTGCTGAGTCATTCAAATCTTTCAGAAGAAGATTCACCCACAGTGATCGTGCATCATATATCAAAAGAAGATCCTGCAATTTATACACCACCCAGTAAAAAATCTCAAGTAATCACACACCATGAAGAACAATCTTCATCGTCTACTAGTCATAGAGCAACCAAAAATGGAGTTGATTTGTCAAAAAAGGTAATTTCTAAAGAATTTTCAAAGAAAAAAGCTAAAAGAACGAATACTTCTTTTCTGCAGACCTCAACTAAAGCAGCAGAAAGCTCTACAACACAAACTTTATCATTTTCGAATGTCCGAGGACAACCGTCTTCGAGCCAGATAATATACGAACCGAGAAAAGTGATCCTCGACAATTTTCCAGGCATTGCAGGGCCATCAAGAGCAATAATTCATCAGATTTCTAGAGAAGATGATTTTGGAAATATCAGGAATGAGAATTCGAAGGTGATCGTACATCAGATTTCGAGGGAAGAAAATCAAAGGAGTTCTTCGTCAAATGAATCAGTGATAACGAAACATACTCAACCACAAACTACGGACTATAAATCGATCGTTCATCAAATTTCACCAACGAGTGATCGAGCACGGGGTAGCCCACGATCGCCATCAGAAAATACTGATGAACAACGAAAAATTATCAATCATTCTGTTCTTCAGGCGAATTTCTCTGAAAAAAGGCTTAACATTGATCAAAAAGATCGTTTCACACAAAATGTCTCTAAAAAGGCAGACACTATGAAAACTCAATCTGAACCTTCAGATAAAATCAAGAAAGTGGTCTTGATACCAATTCTTCAGGAGAATTCAACGCAAACATCACCATTGCCTTCGCTTAGCGAGGAGAATCCTTTGCATTCAAATCTCCTCGAGATAATCAAAGATGAAAACCATCATTCAGAAACAAAGTCTTCTTCGAAACAGTCTGAAATATCTCGACAAACATCATCGTCACCATTGTCAAGATCACCAGTTATTTGTTTTGAGAATTTGTCGAAATCTTTTGAGTTAAATAACAATAAGCCCGAAGATCAATCCAAGTCAATTGATAATCCGGAAGAAGCAAATCCAACTAATTCTGCTCAACCAAATGCAGAACAGTCTTCAAAACTAATAGAACATCCTATTCGTCAAGTGGAATCACTACAAAAGAGTCCCAAGAGGTCGGATAATCTTGAACCTCTTAAAATACCAGCTTTTCCTATCAATCGTCCATCAAAAGTGATTCTTCATCCGATCATGAATGAAACATCAGGAAAACCAGTTTTTCCATATTCTGAAAAATCGATGAATACTATCGACACTTCTTCAAAGAAGATAGCTAATGAAATTCTTAAGGAAGTTTCATCAGAATTGTTGAAATCTTACTTTATTTTGGAAAAAACTAAAGAAGAACTTATGGAAAAAGTTCAATCCGAACCCATAAGGACTTCTTTCCCAGTTTCGTTGAAAAATCAAGCGTCTTTCAGACCGGGATTCTTCGAAACAAATAAGTTTGAAAAGCAAACCAATCCTTTAGATAGTGAATCAAAGGTTATTGTACATTCAATTTCGACAAATGGGGAATCAGCATCAAAGTCAAAATCGGAAACAGAAACACAATTGAAGACACAAACCTCAAATAAGCACGAAGAAAAAGTTATTGTTCATCAAATTTCACGAGATGAATCAAGCACAACTCACGAATCAAAGTCATCACATGATTCAGCAAATTTCACCAACAATTCCCATATAAACACTACTACATCAAGTTTTCCAATTTCTATCGAGAAAGAAACACACGCTACTCAATATACTCCAAGACCTCAAGATTTCCATTCAAAAACTGCTGATCTTCAATCTATGAGAGATTCCGCGAAATTTCATGAAACAAGTTCGAAAATGTCTTCGACTTTTAATGAAACTGAAAGCAAAAAAATAATAATTCACGAGGTTTTGAAAGAAAGGGATATTCCAAACCATAAAAATACGAACAAGTCAAGCTTTCCAAGTCCTGCAGCACCCTCGGAATCAAAGGAACCGAAAGAAGATAAACCTAAGGTCATTCTTCATTCAATTTCAAAAGAAAATAAAACGTTAAATCGATCGCCATTATTTCCTTTACTCAAAGAACAAACTGAAACATCTTCTTCAAAGAAGAATTCAACAAATCTTAAAGATTCTTCTTTCCCTGTGTCTTCTTTAAAGGTACATCACCCAGATCAATACAACTCGAAGTCTACAGTTCTCGAGCAAAAATCAATCAATATTGAAAGATTACGCAATGAGTCAAAACTCATTCAATCGAATGCTTCACCGTTTGCGCAGAAACTGATGGAGGAAAAAGCTGATCAGAAAAGGCCTCAACCATCACAAACTTATTCTCAAGAACCTTCTTACACTCCATTCCCAGTGTCAGTGGTAAAACCGAAGCAATCATCATTTACCAGTCAATCGACTGGTAATTCCAAGACATCAAATTTTCCTATTTCTGTTGAAAAGGAAACACACGCAACCCAATATAAGGCAAGACCTCAAGATTCTCAACAAAAAACAATTGATCTTCGGTCTTTGAGAGATTCGGCTGACTTACGTCAATCTAGTTCGACAATAACATCGACATATGGTCTCACGGAAATTGAAAATAAGAAAGAAATCATTCACAAAATTTTAAAAGAATCCTCGACAGGTGGTCTTCCTTCTTCTCAGAACTCAAAATCTGAAGATCATGTTAAAAAAACTGACGAAAATCAATCAACAAAC
This sequence comes from Eupeodes latifasciatus, assembly GCA_920104205.1. Lineage (NCBI taxonomy): Eukaryota > Metazoa > Arthropoda > Insecta > Diptera > Syrphidae > Eupeodes > Eupeodes latifasciatus. Next base: position 20,525,676 of record OV049925.1, read on the forward strand.
AAAAATCAACCAAAAGAAATTGTCCATCAAATTTTGAGGGAGCATTCTGCAAGTGATATTCAGCAGACTCCTTCCATAAAAGCAACCAACAAAACTTCTGATGAATCCCATACAATACCAAAAGAAATTCTGCATCAAACAGCCCGAGAAGATTCTTCAAGTTATATTCCACCACAAACTTTCGATCATCAGACGTCACAAGACGAATCAGTTTCATCTTCAGAAGGAAGTGTCCTCACAGTAATTCATAACGAATCTCCACGATCAATATCGCCTCCAGCAGCTGAAGAACAAAAACCGAAGGAATCTTCAGACGAAAAATCTTCCAAACGCTCTTTCTTCCTTCCTCCGATTGAGCTACCAAACAAAACTCAATCTGAAGCTGTTGAAATGAAACAAGAACTTCAAATTATATCCCCTGATTTTGTGAAAGTTCTTAACCATCCAGTTGTTCGCCAAATAGAGAAACCCCTCGGATATCGTGTCGAGTCACCACAACCTGAAAAAATTCCAATGCTCATGAAGAAGAGCAAGAGCTTTGATGACGATGATGTGGTTATTCAAGAAATGAGTGACACTAGCTCCGCCGGTGATACTGACAACCCTCCAGTCATTTCCGAAGCTGAATCTGAAACAGACACAATTGAAGCAGTCGATGATCTTCCCGATCTACCTTCATGTTCCTCGCTGGTGAGTATCCAGACTCTCCCAATGGATAGTGAGAGCAGTGACAACTTGTCACCTAAATCTGCTCAGGAGTATAAGACCCGTAGACAACAGAACCGTGCAGCTCTGGAATCACACTTCCTGCCACAGTTCCTCGCTCCAAACTTCCTTGACAGCATCAAAGAAGAGAACAGCGACCTAAGTGATTCTGATCGTCGAAGCTCCTGCTCCGATCGCGTCGAAATTCCAGTGCATCAAGGTGATCTTGAAGATGACGTCTTTCTCGATCCACCGAAGAAAGCCAATGCAGTCTATCCTAAGAGCAATTTGGATTTCTCTAGAAAACACAAACACGTTCTAAACGTCCGCCCTCCAAAAACCGGCGTCATCCGTGAAGAAGCCTCGCCACCTTCAGTAGTCGAGGCGAAGATCATCGAACAAGGTTCGATCGAAGAAAGTTGTTCTACCTGGTCAACTGATCTCACCCCCGAATCTGAGGCAGCCGAAGTAGTCTACATCAATTCGGCATCCAGCAGTGTATCTGATTTGCTCGAACTCGACTATTCTCAAGGCCAACCAGATGATTCCATCGATCGTGACGACGTCGTCCGCATTCAAACACCAACCATCGATCTAGATAGTGTTAACGAAATGTTTGCAACCTGTCAACAAATTGAAAATAATGATCGCAAAATATTTATTCCACCATCCGAGAAACCACCTCCGCCACCACCTGTTAACGGTAGCAACCAACAGGAAAATAATATAAACCAACAAAATTTATCGTCATCCAATTATAAAAATGATCTGCCAAATACAACAAAACTTAAATTAGAAAACGACCAGAAGCAGAAGTGCAAAATTGACGATGAACTAATTTTCAAAAATACAAAAACTATGTTAGAAAAAGCAGGAGATCGAAATGCTCTCAAAAGTTCTGATGATGTCTCTGCCGCTGGCACTTTGGCGAGTGCTGATGAAAATTCCATTGCGAACAATTTAAATAGTTGTGACAGCGCGATCGACCAGATCGTTACGAGCAATACATCGCCATCGGTATCCGCTAACGCCAACGCCGCCGCCGCCACCGTCGTCGTCGGTTCGAATAAAAATATGGAAAACATACGTGAAATAGTGAATGCTTCAGCGTCGGCTTTGTCAAAAAGTGAGTTAGACACGAATACGATCGCTGATCGTACTGACCATGGATTTCTTAAAACAAATTTCATGATCGGTCAGCCATGTTCAGATCATACACTTAAATGTGACTCTAAATCATCCTCATTATTGTGTTCGTCGTCTCCGTCTGCGTCAGCGTCTGTGTCTTCGTGTTTGTCTTCCTCTACCACCACCACCACCAACACAACCACCACTACAACAACAAAAATCCTAACGTTGCATGATCTAAGTCAAGCCCTTGACAATACTAAACACTTGATTAATCCTCTTGTTAGTCCCAGTTCTTCAACCCTTGATCGTCAAGAATCCCTCGATAGCCATGGCTCTGATCAGTCGCACAGCACCAATCAGAGTCAATGCACGGCCATCAATCAAGGATCATTACCTCATTGTGATTGGAATGAAATAGATACAACAACGGATACTACTTATGTTTCAGAATCCGACACTGCCGCTGGACTTGCTTCATCTGAGGCATCATCACCCCTAACTACTAAAGGAGCACACACTTCGGGCGACGAAACGGAGTCTCCACCGATCCGCAAGCTTCGATCACTTTGCACGGAGGCTTTAGCTTCCATGCCATATGGTGAGGAGGTTCTTCAGGAACTTGCAACGGTTGCACAGAACATTCGAGACATGCCCTATCCACTACCAGATCTCCCACAGATCCAGGACATCCAGCTGTCCATGGGTGCAAATACAGACAAGACATCAGTGATCACCCTCTCCCAGGTACCACCTAGACCTGGTACTTCACAGATGGGACAGAAATTCAAATCACCACCTCCACCACCGGTTCCTGCGCCACCGTCAAAGTATGACTCATGGCTAGGTGTCCCCACCGAGAGTGACCCAAGTGTCCTGGTGTGCCTGTCTCCCTCGCAGAGAAACGCCGTAAAAAGTGACTCCACGGCGGACAGTCTCCTAGACATGCACAAGAAGTTCGTCGAACGTCGCGGCTATCACGAGTACACAACCAAACAGGTAAACGCTATCAATCAAGCCAACATCGCTGAGGCACCCAAACTGAACAAAGTCGATTCCCCCCCACCACCACCGCTGCCACCACGACCACCAACTCAATTATCAAATCCCAACGGAAATGCTGACAGAAATGATGATAATGATGATGAAGAAGACCAGAATAACCATCGATTGTTGGCAATTATCCGAGACACTCATCAAACCCAACAACAACAACAGCAACATCAACAAAAATCATCCATGACATCGACGAGTGAAAATATTTCAAGGAGAACAGAGAGCGGAATTCATAAAACCGTTAACACAAGTACAACCCACGATGGGGCAAGTTCTTCTCGTCTAGAAACAGAAGCAGAATTCTCGAAAACACCTTGTTCAGTTAACAACCAATCTCAGGAACGCAAGTTTATAAGTGAAAATAGTAAATCTCACGACAGCACAGAAATGCATCAACAAAGTGAATCGGAACATTCGATGAAAATCGGTGGTGAAACGGTTATGGGAATGAAATTCCCCACAAGTGAATATTTCGATAGTATTTTCGCTGGAAAAGATAAACGTTTTTCGAATATTGAAATCGGTTCGAGGCCGGAATTCTGTTCGCAACTGCTTGCAACCCAACCCAAACGGTACTCGAATATCGAAACGTCATCGTTTGAAACGAAGAAGTGCGTGGAAAACGGTAAAGTTCTGTACGATGTGAGCGATTCGAAACGGGAGAAAATCAGTGAGGGTGATCAACCTGATTCTGCGATGTCTTCGCCGTCCGTGAGACCTGCATTTTTTCCAGAAACATCCAGAGCCAAAACAACAAACGGCCTGGAGGGTAGCTTTCCCGCTTCGGCAATCTCAAATCGATCCGGCTCTGACGACTATCTGAGAGCACACCACGGTGGCGACAGTGAAAATATTATGTCAGCATTTAAATTAAACACAACACAAACGACAGCGCCACCAGCAGCACCACCACCAAGTCGCGTAGAGTCTTCACCGCCAGCACCGCCAGTGCCCCCGCTGCCACCAACCTTAACCACAGATACAACTGCAACTAGTTCGACGATGACAACAAAGTCCACTTCAACATCAGAGAGTCATATAAATAGAACGTTCAATGCTAAGACGAGCGAAAAAACTTTCGATGATTTTGGGCAGCGTGCCAAAGAGGCAGCATCCACCACCACAACAACTAGCAGCACCGGCGGCGGAGGCAGAAATGAGTCGTCATCCACATCAGATAAAAAGCAATCAGATGCTTTTCAACATGAAAAACTTTTCAAGGAATTCGACGAGCTCTCGAATTTGCTTAAAGATGAATTGGAATCGGGTAAGCGTAGGCCTCCGGCGACCTTGAATGGCAATGACATACCCTCGAGTGTGATTGATTACAATCGTGTGGCAAGGGAATCCAAAATACAAAGCAGCCATGTGTCATCGACCACGAGCACTGAAACAACTCGCCGCGAACAAATGAAGAAGCTAGCTGATGAAATCGATCGTACATCGAAGCAAAAGTTAGCACAACGGCGGGAGATGAGAATCCCTATCATTATTGAAAAGTCCACAGAAACCGGTCCTCAATCTGCTCCGGTGTATTCTCAGGAACCAAGGTCATATGACATACCGGTTCGAGTCGAAGGCGGACGTGGCAGCCGCCCTAATCTCCAGCATCAACGAAGCTATGAGATTCCTGTTCGTGTGGAAGAGTCTTCAAGCAATAGTCGTCAAAGAACCTACTCCGAACATCAAACCCAAGCCAGAACACACGAAATCCCTATCCAAGTAGAGGAGCCACGTCCGGATCGATTCCGACGTGCCGAGAGTATGTTCAACATCTCCGACTCTACCACCAGCCGTCACCACCTTCATCATGATGATTGGATGAAGTATATCGGTGACATTGGATCCTCCGAGAACATCTGCAAGCCCTTCCAGCGTGAGGTCGAAATTTGCTATCTTGGACGACGTCCAAACATCCGTGCGCCACGTATGTCAGCTTCGACAAGTGACCTTTCAAGCATCCAAACCTTTGATACCCACGGAGCTTATGACGTTCGAAGAACAGCTCAGACCCCTCGGCCACAGCAGCCTCCTCGTCGGTCTTTGATTGACACAACCCCCATTACTTCATGTGTCAGTGCCCGACGATCTCCAGCTCCCGAAAGGCGATCCTCCTTACCAAGGGAGATCCATGACAGACAATTGCAATACATCACCAGCAAGGAACAGCAACTTAAGTATGAGTTCGAGCGACTCGAAAACGAGCGCCGTCACCTGATCGACGAAATGAACCGAGTCCAGCTAAATCAGAGAATCAGCCGGGAAGCCTACCGCCAGCGACAGCTTCCCCCGCTGACAGAAGACGAGAGTTTTCGTCAGCAGATGGCCGAAGAGTGGTTGAACAAAGTTGCCGAGCGCGAAGAACGACGCCTGCAGAAAATCATTAAAATCTCGAAAATCAATCAAGAGGCTGGAGTCCCCGTAGCTCCTCCCCGCAGACACTCCGCTGCCGATGATATCGGCGATGAGTTCCTTCGTCGTGTCAAAGAACGTCGTTCGAAGCTTCACATGCCTTCCGACAGTGATTGGGAGAGTGGCGCCGAATCGCAACCTTTGCCCCGCACCGATGGCAGCCGAAGTGAGAACGAAGAACCACCCGTAACAGTCTTTGAAGGTCATTCTACGGCCAATATCAAACAACTTCCGAAGCATTTACGTGAATTCGCCAAATTAACAAGTCAAACGAAAGAAGAACATCGCCAAGAAATGACAGAAAACACCTCCACCACCGCCTCCAAGATGACATCTCAAAAGACAACTGTCAAAATGACAAGCAACAGCAACAGTAACAATCACAATACCCATGAGTCTCATCAGTCAATGCAACAAGATGGTGAGTCAAAAAATGATGATGATCGTGATCATTCTTCATTCACTTACTCTTCTTCTTCCTCCTCCAATTCTTCAAATTTAAATAATAATATTAAAAATATCGATAACGATAACGATAACAATGCTTTATCATTGGGTAGTAGTAGTAGTAGTAAGCGTTTTGTTGGTGTAATGGCTGTAGTTGGTTTGTCCCTTGGTTGGACGGTTTTAAGGTCTTTTATTAACAAATAAAAATATTAAAAGCTTTATTTTAAAATCTATATTTACAAAATCATTTACAACAATACTGTATCTATTCCAAAAAGTTAACAACAGTCACTCATAAAATTCAACGGACACACATTTTTATTTTAATCCATAAATTATTATTGTTTTTTTTTTTTATTTAATGCCAATTTTTAATTTTAATTTATTTTGTGCAAAATAACATAAATGTGTCTTTTTTATTTTCTGAGTGATTGCAAAGAATTTTCAATAAAATATTGTAAACTATGTCCTCGCTTTTTATCTATCTGTCAAAAATGTCAATGTTTTAACACCAAAGTGATTTTGTCATGTTTGTTTTTTTTTTTTTTTTAATTAATTAAATTGCTTGTTTTTGTAGAATTTGATTATAGGTTTACACAGTTTCGAGATGCATCACCATCATCTTTATTTTCGAGCTTTTTTGATGACTTTAATAAATTTGCCAACGATAATTTCTGGCAACTTTAATAATAAATTTAACCAAAATAAAATTAACAATTTATTCAAATTGAAATAAAATATTAAAATATTATACTATAATTATATGAATGTAAAAAAAGCGTTTGAAGCGCCATCTTTTATGTGATGTTTGTTTTTAAGTCGAACGACGTTAAAAAATATAAATATTTAACGATTATATATTATTAAATAATAATTGTTATTATTGTCATGAAATGTTTTATGTATAACACAAACAAAACAGTGCTGTCAAATTTGAATGAAAAATATTATGTTATATATTTGTAATAAAATTTGTTTTGTTTTTGCAACAAAAAAAAACTGAAGTTTTGAGTGGTTTTATTATTTTTAATTAATTTAACAACAATAATCATATACATATGGATCATAATACATGCTGGGTTTTTGCTTTTATCCTTAGATAAATACAATACATAATTATACAAATGCTTTAATATTGCTTTGGAATGATGAACAAAATAAAAAAAACACAACCCTGCTGTTTGGCTGATATAATTTTGTTTTAACAAATAATATTTTACTGTCCTAAAGTGTATTAAAACAAGAGAGAGAGGATAATTTTAGGTTAAAAGTTTTAAAGAGCAAATTTGTGAGTTTTTGGGTGGATAAGTTTATCAAAATCAGTTTAGTTCATAACTTCATCTATTTCAAAACATCAAATTTAAACATCAGTTGCAACAGCTTTAAGACTTAGTTTACACTTAGAAATGACGATGAAGTACGTTTATTATACTTAGTGAATTATTAGTTTAAAAAAATATGTCTTCTCATAAGTTAATTCTTGCTTGGAGAATAGATTAGTTTTTACGTAAAAATATTTTGTTTATTAGCCGAATTATTTTATGTTTTGTCTTTGTTTATTTCTCATAAGATTATCTTCATTTGAACACTGTCCTTTTGAGTTTTACTATTTTTTTTATAGTGCTGACGTTTGGCGTTTAGTGACAATTAATAAAGGTTATTTGCAGTACTTACAAAAATTACTTGAAATATGTACTGTAACCTTTACATTTTTTTAATACTGATTAAGTCCAATGGTAAATAATAAGAATTTTTGAAAAATGTGACACTTTTAATTTTGTTTTGAAGGCAACGCTGGTTTTTAATGTAATAGTGCTGTTCGACTTACTGATGAGTCAATTTAAAAGCTCTTTTGAGGTAATGCAAGATGATGAATTTTCTTAAACGTCAAATTAATTGTTATTTCTTTCAAATTGAAACTTTGGAATAATAGGAGATGTCAAATGCGTTTGACGTTAATGCATATTTGCGAGAATAATTGAAAATATCATTGCTGGAAAATTATTGATTATCAACATCTGCATCATCATTGGCTCGACAACTGGCACCTAACATAAAATGTACAACAAAGGATTTTTCGCGCTGATTCCTCTTCACTCATATGTTCTAGGTGTCTAGCTCACCGACGTTTACCGAGCGTAATTTTTGTCATATTATCAGCTTCGAGGTAGATTGCATATCTCTCCGGATCATCCGTCCGCTTTTTGCTAAGCACCTAGGACCCTATTTTATAAAAATTGACAGGTGACAATTCTACAAATTTGTCTCACTTTTCTGACAAATCTCTATTTAAATAAATAAATGTTGACAGGTGACAAATTTGTCATGACAATTCTGTCATTGTCATATGCTGAAACATTTGTAGTGACAATTTTGTCATTGTCATACTAACCTACACTTACTGACAAATGTGTCGTGACAATTTTATTGAATAATCTTGAAATGTGTTATGATCAAAAAATGCTGAAATATGGGACAAAACCAATTATCAGAAAATTCCTGACAATTGTGGAAAAACGCTTGAAAATTCATTGTCATGATGATTTCTTTGTGAAACGAAAAGATGACAATAGTGGAGTATTTTCCTAGAATTCTTCTTATTTGTTAAATTTTGTATGAAATAGATTTTGACAACTGTCAAGTTGTAAATTAAGAAATTGTCACCTGTCGCAGTTGTTAATGTTAATAAAATAGGCCCCAAATCTTGGATCCATATGTGAGTACTAGTAGAATCATCGTGCTGTTTAGCAGCTTATAGAAATGATGGTAAGGCTTTTGGATTTAAAAGGCTTTAACTGTTTAAAGTAGGCTCTGTTGGCTTTGAGAAACAGCCAGCGTATATCCTCTTTTATGTTGTTATCGGCTGCTACTATTGACCCAAGTATTTAATGGATTGTAGTATTTCAAATTCGTGCTCCACTACCTTGATTGTTTGACCAATTGTTTAATTTATTGATTTTAACAATAATTATTTTTGTCTGCAAGAAATTTAAACACTTTTAAGGACTTTATGTATATCAAATGGAATAAAATTAATGTTGACATATGTCACTTTACTTTTCCAGTGACTATATGTACATACACGTATGTATATTATTTTAAGGAAGCTATAAACGCTTTTGAAAACAATGTTCTTACCTCATTTCCAGCGTCTACGTGTTTCAGTTGAGTTAGAAAAATGAAATTTCACACACTGTTTATTTTTGGTCGAATAAATAGAAATGTTAAAACAAATTTTAAAAGATGCTTGTTTTCCGGAAAATTCACCTTGCATTTTTAGCAAAAATAAACATTTAAATTTAGAATACTGGTCTTACATGAATACATATCTAAGAAGTAATTTCGTATATGATGGAAATACTTCTATATTTTAGACGATTCAAAGTTGGGTTGAAAAACGACCCATTAGACACTCTTTTATCTTGTTTTGACAACTTTACAATTTACTGACCATAAAAATCAATTAGTTTATTGGAATTTTCATCTTTTTAAAACATAATTTGATATTTGACTCCGAACTTTCGATCATTAGACGGATCGTTTCGGAAATGAAGGATGTTTTTAGGTCTTTCTAAGCTTTTAGTTTCGACAAGAAAAATAGAAGGTTATTTATTTCTCACTTTTTGGATAAATTGAGAGTATGGATATTCAGAGAGGAATTAAATTTCCTGAATTAAATTTATTTTTGGATAAGATAAAATGGATTTCGAAAACGTCTTTCCTGAAATTTTCACTACGTACAAAGATTAAAAAGAGATCATCATTTTTTGTCAGCGTCAATCTAGAAGTTGAATATTGTTCAATATGGATGCTATCAGTTGAGAATATTGCCAGAAGTAATTGCAGATATCAAGTAATAGTTTTAAGCAAAGTCCAAATTCATTGTATGTAAGGTTTCTAAATTCATAAGTAGTTATGAAACTACAACAGTGCAATAAGCACTGCTCTATTATGTGTTTCTTTAGAATTTTGTAATTTTAAAGTGGTTTTTAAAAATGTTAAAAAGTCAAGCCTAAAATTTTTAAAAGTTCGGATTGTAAATAAGTTTAAAAAAAAAAACACAATAAAATGACATTTCGAGAGAAAACCAACAACATTTCAACTAGAAGTTATTTATATTTTCAAAATCAAAAATTTGTTCATTTGAACGCAAGTTTGGGCAGAGAGGGGTTAAATACAAAGTTTTGCTGGATTTTTAAGAACTTGATTTCTGTATTTTCTTTTTTAAGAATATCACGGAATAGCGTTTTAAAAATACAAATTTTTTTGTAAAATTATTATGATAGATATTTTAAAGAACAAATTTGCCCAAATAAATGTAAGGTTCGTGAAATCTAAAGGGTTCTTCTCAGTAGAAAACTTTTGGAGATAGCACTACAAAAAATGGCTTACAACTATTTTTGGGGATCTATCATTTAATTTAATGTATATTTAAGTAATTTTTCCAAGTAAAAATACCAAAAACAAGACATTTTCTTCCTGTGTTTTATCAAAAAAAAATTGCAGTTCCAATTGTATTTTGCAAACAAAAACCCTCTTAGACTTAAAAATTACTCATACAAATTATCATTTCAAGTACATTTGCTTGATTTTAAGAAAAATTAGCTCAGAGAAATATAAAATTACAACTAAAACAATGATTTCTTAAGGTTTAAAAAATTATAACGGTCATGCAATTTTATTTAGATTTCTATTTTTTTTAATATTTATTCTTTTTTAAGAAAAATTAGCTCAGAGAATAAAATTACAACTAAAACAATGATTTCTTAACGTTTAAAAAATTATAACGGTCATGCATTTTATTTAGATTTCTATTTTTTTATTATTTATTCTTTTTAAACAACTGAATACTCATATCCTCTAGAACCTATTTTGGAGTTATAAAGAATTAAACGCGACCTTCCCTGACATTCATATGATTTAGAGCTTATTTTTAGGGTTTCTTAGATAAGCCCTGAAAAGTTTATGACCATTAGCCAAACAAAGGTTTTTGAGATACTATAGAATAAGTCAAGATTTTCCCTAGCCTTGACGTGAATATGATATCAGATCCACTTTAACTCAAAAACTTATACAAATACGACATTTTTTTGGAAAAATTAACTTTTTGGGAGTTATAATAAAAATGCAATAAAAACATTCGTCTTTCAAGGGACAACACACTGTGCATATTGGTGGCAATAAATCATCCCACAGACTTAGAAACCCGAAAATTTCTAAAAATGTATATATAATCAATCTATTGATAATTCTAAGCTCAACATTGACCACGCCCAGCAAAAAACCCACTTTTTTGATTTAAAGGTTGTCAAATTGGCCATAAATACGCTTACCGAGAATTATATAATTTTGCCCTATGTCTTCTTAAAAATAAAATAAGCGCATATAATTTTTTTCTAGTAACAAACCGAGGTAAAACAAATTTTAATACAATACAAAAAAACACATCAAATTGATTTTCATTAATTTAAAACAAAATTTTCACTTTTCTGTCTTCACCACTGCTATCTGCCTTTGATTCAGAATAATAACAGGAGCAGCTTTAAACAAACCCAATACTTTAGCAGCAGGTGTTGCTCCTTTTTTTCTGGTAGTGTCCTCATGCCTGTGATTATAGGATCAGAACTTAGTAAAAAGGAGTTAAAAATGTCTCAGTTAATATTTTCTCTGCTTGATTTCCGAGAATGATGTTCTCTATAATTTTTGAAGTCCTTGTTTCTTGACTCTTGGGCTTCCACAGTAAGTTGACCAATTGGGAAAAGAGCATTGGCTATTATTTGTGGTTTATGAATTAAAAATGTATGAAGGGTTGCTGACATTTAATAAAAGGGATACATAAATCCAAATAAAATCTCTGCGAACACATTTCAACCGATAAATGTTTCCACAAAGAAATTTTCAAGTTTTTATTGACAATTATCGTTTTTTATAATTAAAAGCACTTTCTCACAGAAATATAAAACACTTAAATAGCTTAACACATAACAGGACTTAAAGGCTCTATTCAAAAAAAAATAATATTAAATAACCTCTACTTTTATTTAGGAAATTAAAAACACTCGACACCTGAAACTTTTACAATAATAACAGTGAGTTTTTGACTATAAAAAATTGTCCCCATACAGGCAGTTTCATTTTTCGATTTATGGCTACTGATTAGAACATTGTGCCCCATTGTAAGGCGGTACCACTCTGAACAAAAATCTGATTTTTCAAAAGTTTTCAGCAAAGTACACAACACCTCAACGATTTTTATTTTAATCTGTCAACTGTACAAAAAAAGTATTATAGTCATTTTTGCACGAGCTAAAAATTGCAACCACAACATTTTTCAACAACAAAAACCATTTTTCGAGTAACTTTCAAAAAAGTGTTTCCAATTACCCCTCTCAAAATATTTTGCTCCAGTCAAAAATAAAAGGAGTTTTAAGAGAGTCTTAAGAACGCATGAATAAAGCTCTACGCCAAAAAACAGCTACTCGTATATTTGTCGGAATTTGTTTTCGAAGTAATTTTCCTGGACATTAAAAATCCATATACAAATGTGGCATCTTCTCACATCTTTAAATTAGATTTTCAAATTAAGATCCACCATTGAAGCAATTTGCATCACTTTCACCAAAGAGGGAATTGAGAAGATGACAGCATAATGAATGTCAAAATAATTTTCCAACACACTTGATACTGATTTCATATCCTTTATAATGATGTTCATATAAAATCATAATCATTGAACCAAATGATTATGTCAACATCAAAATCCTCTCATACATTTATGTATATTGTCAATGGTTTGATAAATAATATTTATACAAACTGTTATACTTTTTCTTCTCATAATGTTGAATATAATGTGTATATAAGTGAATTAAGCTACCCAAAAGCAATCATTGTTCAATTAATTAGTTCAATTAAATATTCAACATAGCTCCATATATCTACCTCGATATTGAATACATCATTATGAGCTTATATGAATCTTTGCAAAAGGACAAATATGTGTGACACTAACAATATGCGCATCAGCTGTATACTAAATGCCACTTTAATTTGGATTAATAATTTAATACTATAGTACCTATATAATGTGTACCGCTATTCGGTTCATTAAGTTACAATTATATTGGCACACTTCATTAGGGTTGAATTAAAATGGAAAAAAAAAATAAAAATTAATCTGAAAAACAACTTAATTTTTGTTAAAACAAACGATCCGTTACTTTCAATCTCTTGTGTCAAAACAAATATGATGTTACTTTATGTTGAATTGATTTTCACAGTCGTTGCGATGAAGCAAAATTTGTTGATGAATTTGCAGGTGTGCCAGAATAGGGCTCACAAAAACAACGCAATAGCAATAGTTCGTTAGTATTTTATTTGAAAAAACAATGTTTCCAATTTTTTTTTTTGGAAAATTCGTCAGTTATTAAAAACTTTCAATCAAAAACAGAACAACTTTTTAACAAACATTCCTCCAAAAAATCCATCTCACCATGAAACTTCTAAGCTCAATGTCAACCTTTTACCGCATCTCCCATTAAACTTTACATCAATCCTTGACGCTTACATTTATCTCTATGCAACTGTGCAGACTAAAACCAAAAATACAATTTGTCCTTCTTGTCATCGCAAAGACTCCTCCAAAAATACAACAAAAATAAAAAAAATCACCTCAACCGACAACGCCATCTGTTTCATTGAAACCCAAGTCACGATTCAAAGCCATGATGAAAGGTGCCTATAATTTATATGCTGGTCATGTATCGAACACCAGGCTCTCGAACTTGCTCACGTAAATTCAAATCTACGAGTTCGAGGCGAGTATGTAGGCAGGTACATACATACATACATCCATATGTATACTTTTTTATGATGGAAGTGGAAGTGAATCAGAAAAAGAATGTGAGTGGGGTGTAATAAGCGTGAGATTGGTGGCTTGGTTTGGTAGAAAATTAAAGGCCCCCACTCACTCGTTCCTTTAGGTTTTAATTTTCTAACGTTTGGAACGTCCACGAGTGTCGGCTTTTTTTTCCTTTTTTCATTTTTATGGCGAAACCGTCATAAAACGTATAATTTCGAATACGGAGGTGATTAGGAAGCTACTTTAGACAAAATTGGAGATGTAAACAATTTTAATCAACATCATTTTTGGGTTTTCGTCTCGAAACGATTATATGAAAAAAATGTAATTTAATATTGATGCATTAAAATTGAACATTAACATTTCTTTTGGGAAATATCTTGTACCTCAATATAAATGAAACCTTAAATGTTTCATTAAATTCGAGATATAAAATTTTGAAAAAAAAAAAGTTCTTGGAAATTTTAAAATAAAACCATCATAAAAATGTTTCGTTCCAAAAGAATTTCAATACATTACATAAATTTAATTGTTTATTTTTTGAATAGAAAAGTTGAAAGTTAAACAGCAACAGTTAATCAATAAGTGAATGGATAAATTGAAAGAAAATTCCAAAACAAATATGTGATTTGAATTGTAAAATTAAATGGAGCGCCACTTTTATAGAAATAGTTAACTGTGTTCATTTTCAAATTGATGGACAAACATACAGTTGGCAAACATGTAGAATATTAAATTTTTATTTGACAGGAAGAGTTGTTAGATTGATTGGAATAAGTTAATCATCAACCTTATAGTGTGCAAGAAATATTAAATGATATCAATGGCAAATTCCTTTAAAACACAGAATATTATTTAGTTTGTTTATTTTTGCAAAGCAAATAACATTTATTTATATGGAATTCTCCAATAAGAGGTTCGATTTTTAATTGACCGCTATTTGGGTAGTTGTTACAATATAAACTGTCATCTTTTGGTATTTGACAAGTAACATCTACGCCATTGTTAAACGTGAAAAGATACATGCTTCAAAACATCCTTAAAGCTGACTACAAAAATGGTGAATATTTTTATTCCGCAGTTTTGTAAGAAAAGTAAGGCTTTTAGACGTTTTTGTTTGAAGCTATAGAAAAAAAGCTCTATGTCAATTTCAAGATCTTAAAAATGGGACTTGTAAAGTATACAATCACATACAGCTGCAAATGTTAGAATTGGCTCTGGAAAATTGCATGAAAAGAATGTAGTGCTGCAACTTTAACCGTAATGGCCATTTTTCATTTTTAATTGCATACCTTGTTCCTACAATCAAATAAGCAATAATTGATTTCTTTTAGAAATAAAATTTTAAAATGGAATTTGGGAAACATTTTCGATCAAAACAGCTACTAAAAGTAATCATTGCAAAAATTCGTTGATATTAGATCGAGTCACGGATGAGACTTTTTTTAGTTTTGAAAAATATAAATTTTGTCGATTCTTACTCCAATCTTTGGAATTATTGCAAGTCTCGGAGAAGGAAACAAATTTGACACGATCTTGTTTTTAATAATAAAGAACTACTTCAAAACCTCTTACACGAATGAGAACCCCCTAAATTCAACAGCCATATTCAAGTTAACAACTGGAAACATTTTTCACCGTTCTTTCTTTTCACCTTTTATACTTTAAAAGAAAAAATTAAACTCCAAAGTTTAATCTAAAAATATTTCAAAAACTAAGAAAATATTATGTTTTGAAAAATTTAAGGCTCTAACAACCATATTCTTGACGAAATTCTTGTCTCTAAATTTAAATTAAATTAAGATCTGATTCTTACTCATTTTTCATCAAGTTTTTAAGCATTCGAATTTTGATTAATTTCTTAGTTTTAGAAAGAACTTTGATATATAAATGCCAATTGGGGGAGCAGGATAATAAAACACGGCTTAGCAATGTGATTACCTCTTTCAGTGACCCAAATTTTAGAAAAACTTGGATGTTGGTGTAACTTTGAGACTTTAGAATATGATTGCAATTTGGTAATTTTGGTGATTCCAGTTATCAAGAAACAATGAAGAATAATTGAAATTCAAGTCAAATGCTTTTGATTTTTAGGTTGTTTTTCATGTTAAGATGTAAAACACAACAACGCCCAATATATATATATATGTACAATGTACATACATAAGAAACAAAGTTTAACAACATCAAATTCTAAATAAGTCTTTTCAAAACTTACTGATATTTAAAATTTTGCGAAATATTAGAAATTTCAATCAGAATTGACTACGGAACTGCGAAAGTAGAAGAAAAAAAAAACTTCAAAATTCAGTTTAATTAAACTATGATCTAAAGTTCCTTGAACTCAAAAGTGTTTTTTAAAAGAAATTCTATATGTAGCTACATATACTAAGGTATGTATAAATACTCGAGTTTAACATCATTCTTACACCAGGTTCCAAGTTCCAAAGACATACAATTTTAGAATTTTAGAAATGGTATTTTAAAAAATTTCAGTTTTTAAGCTCACTATTTTTTGTATCTTTCAAATACATACAAAAGTTCTTAAGTTAACAAACTTGTGAATATGTATGTAAAGATATACGCACCGTTATATCGAATCAACCGTCTGAGCGTCCGAAAATGGTAATTTTCCGGATTTTGTGGTCGAAATGATAACCACATATGTAAGTGATACATTAATGAAATCAGAAAAAAATCCCTTGATTTCAAAAATGTGTGTGTCTTAGATGTTTTGGTTGCAACCTTCTGCTTGCAAGCCGCATTTTAATATTTTTCTGAAGACTTAAAGAAATTGACCATAGAAATAGTTTAACAAAATTGCAGCCCAAAAATCATTGAAAATTTCTTTGTTTTGGAAATGAAATTAAAGACATTGAAAGTGAAGACATTACTTTAGAATTTTTATCCGATAAATCTGATGATGAATGATTTTGTATGCCTACAACTAAAGATACATCCTATAACATCGTTTAAGATGCACATTCCAAACAGGAAAAGTGTTGTGATATTGGAAAAAGTTATTGGGGTTTATGTTGAAAAACGCATTTGAAAAACTTTTGAAATGCGTCTGGCAAGCAGAAGGCTGCAACCAAAACGTTTTGGACACACATTTATGTAATCAGGGGAAGTTTTATAATATTTTGTTATATCATTCCTTTGGTTTTACTTTATAGGAAAAAAGTTATCGTTAAGTTAAGCTGACAAATATATTTGAAAAAGCTTAAAATGCGTCTGGAAGCATTTTTGCAAATCAGGGTCTTTTTTTATGATTTTTGATATACAAACACGTTTTGAATTGTGTTTATTACTCGACTCCTAAAATTTGCTGCCGGCTCTTAGATATAATAATACATTTAAAACCGAATGCTGTTTTATCTTATAACACCCAATAAATGCTCCTGCTTTACGTCAGTAAAGCAGGTTAGTACCCGTGGCATGATGGTTAGTGCGTTGGACTGTCATGCCAGAGGTCTTGGGTTCGATCCCTGCCTATGCCATCTAAAGTTTTTTTCATGGGTACTGCCTCTTGCTAGGAATTGACAAATCATCCAAGAGTAATTGTTGTCAAGAAAAGTGCTTTCTCAAATTTGCCGTTCGGAATCGGCTTAAAACTGTAGGTCCTCTCCATCCCTGACAACAGTACTCGCACACAGGAATGGTTGAGAGTTGTAAGTCACTAGGCCCTAGTTCTCAACGGACTGTTGCGCCACCCAATTTATTTTTTATTTATTTTTTTTTACGTCAGAAGTAGGCAACCGAGTCTAATAATTTCTTCAGAGTTTTTACAAAAAAAAAAATGTACATTCTTTAACTGGCCTTAGAAACTTGAACATGGTGCGAGTAAGCCCCACAGAATATATTAAGACCAATTTGCTCAAACTATCAATTAAAGTATTTCTTATTATACTCGTTTGTAGAAATGTTGGAAACAGTCGACATAATACTGCGGGTTTTTATACGGTACGTCACAATAAAACAAAATATCAAAACTTCACCTCGCACAATAGAACTTGGTTCGACAAACATCTATTATGATATTGATAAGACCAAATTTTGGGTTACTCTAACCTCGGTATTGGTACTGAAACCGAAATGTCGTCTACAGTCAGTTAATATAAAAAAATCCTCTAAAAAGAAAACACCCTAAAAAATAAATGTTCTTAAGTGTTGTCATATGTTAGACTCTTAAATCAATATCTTAAAAATTAAAAAAAAAATATTTATTTTATTTAACAGATTTAATATCAAATACTTTTTTAATAAATTTCAGGCCTTTCGGTCACACTTATCTTCTGCAAAAATATGTTTTTAATTTTCTCAAAAATATTCCTCTTGAAAAATTTTAAAATATTACGAAATAAATATTTTAATTGCCTTTATTTTTCTATTTTTAATTTGAATATTAATTTTTGTTTGTAATTTTTATTTGTTTGATTTTCATCGTAAAACAAAAAAATTAGTATGTCTAAAAAATGATCGCAATTTCAAAAATACATCTTACGTTTAAAAAAGTTTATTTGTCTCTTTATAAAATCTAGAACAAAACAAAAACTTAAGGTCAACATTTTATTTTTAATTTCCTATCCATTATGTATAACAATTTATCCAAATTAATTACATAAGTAAAAACAGCGATTGAAATAAAAATAATTGTTCATATCATAACCATAAGAGCTGTCAGTTGCTGAGGCTCACATTATGTCCATTTGATTCGGTTGAATTAACACAACATCCATTCACAATTCCAAATTGCATAGGTACCTAGAGCTTCAATTATCATATATAAAATAAACAACAGAAAATTGCACGCCAATTTTAAGTCACGACCTTCGTTATAATCAACATCAATCTCTCACATATCTAGGCGATTAAAAGGCTATTAAAATAATTCTGTTCGTGTTTGTTTTTATTTCATTCTTTCTTTTTGTCTTGTGATTTTTATTTTACTTTTGTTTGACTACTTTTTTCTATCTGATCTGACGATCGCAATATTGTATCAGAGATGTGAATTCACTTCAAAAATTTTAACAGTACTATTAGCTTAATTTAATTGGCTTTCTGACACCAATCTAAACAATAAGCGACTATTTTGTTAAAAGAACACATTTTGTTCTTATCAGACGAATAAATAAGCATACTGACATAAGTTCAACTTACATTTGAAAAATTGGCTTAAAATTAATTTCTTAAAGCAAAAATTGAGGCAGAAGTGGAGTAACCCAATTATGCACTCATTAAGAAAATCGCAACTTAAAAATTGAACGAAAAAGTAATGTTTGTTATTTTGGTCTTAGAAAAGTTCTATGCAGAAACGATGTTTCAGCATTTTTGCATTGATTGATGAGCAAATTTAATGTTACATCACTTCTGCGTTGGAGGAAAATTTATTTTTGACCATTCTGGATTAAAACCTCAAAGTTGATAAAATCAGAGTTACGCCTGCTATCGAAAGTTAAAGTTGCTGTCCGTGATGGAATAGGACACACTTAGCCCAGCTTAATGGCCAATGTTATACCGCATGAATCTTGAGGCTTTCTTCTAAGCTCAGTGAAACCAGTTTGAGTCCCTTACGAAACGTGAAAGACTAATTTTATTGATGTGACTGAGATCGTTTATATTATTGAAGAATAATTCTCCTAGGTAGAGTATGTTTAGAGGAGGTGAAGAACACTATTCTCCTCTTCCCCATCTATTCAGATGGATTCTAATTCTATGTCTATCCAATATGAGCCTATGAATGATCTTGTTTGCCGTCAGTGGTAAATAATATTTTTTTAGAGTATTTACGAAAAGAAATGTTTAAACTTAAATGGGCCTAATATACAAAAATTGTTGTTGGAAACAGTGGACAAAACATTTTGTATTTTTTTTGGGAGTGGGTGGGGGTTGGCGATTTTTAAGCAATGGAGTTGTTTTTATGTGCATTACAACTGTATTTTTGGAGTTAAAGAGTATTTGAAAACCCTTTCACCCTCACCCCTTTTAGAGTGTTAATCACGTATAAATGATGCTCTCTACCAAAATTCAGCTTTGTCGGAATTTTCCTACAACATTAAAAATTTAAGTGCTTTAAGACCTTTGAGGATTTAATTTTTTTAACGAAAATCGTTTTTCTTACTTTTTTAACAGTTATTACAGTAGTTTTTTGTATTTATTTTTATTAAAAGAAAAAGTTTGTGAATCTTAAATTTCTTTTCAATATCTTTTGCCATCACTGAATTTTTTCTCGTCAGCTGCTATTCTCCCAGTTTGCATGAAGATATTAACTCATAAATCCACCTGAACTGAAAAAAATTCTCTCTTCTAACATTAGGCTTTATTTATTCGTTCTTTTTCTATCCTATTTTCTAATGGGCATACAAAAATTATAAACAACATTTTTGAACTTGTGTGGCATTTTTATTTTTACTTTGCTATTTTTATTCGTCTAGCCTCTTTAGTTTAACATCAGGTGGAAAATATGTTCAAAGGAAAATTGATGCACGCGATTTGTTTCGTTTAGAAAGAAAACATTAATAAATTTAGGACAAATTTAATTTTTAAATAGAAAATAAAATAACATTGTATTGCTCTTTCTATCTTTCTCTTTTACTCTCACTATCATAACACTAACAAGGTATAAACTAATTATTTTTAATTTAGTTGCACACGTCCGTGATTTAGAACAGCAATTGTCACAGCCACAGTCGCACAACAACGGCAAGCGACCTAAGCTTGTCACAATTTTACGCCATAAGAAGCCAGCTGAGTGTAGCGGTGGCGCCACACACCACCAATCCGGTAGCAGCTGCAACAACAACAACAGCAACAGCAATAACACAAATTCAGCTATTAAGCGCAGGAAACAAACACGCTTTCTACTAACCCCGAATCGTCGAAGTTGGTCGGAGAGCGATCTTCTGCGCGAAATCGATAAAGATCTTGTATTGGCGAAAGGCTTTCTCTATGCAAATGGTATGGGGTCTCATGTACATTTGTTCTGTGTTTGTTTGTTTGTGTGTGTAGCTATTTTGTATAGATGTACATATGTATATGTGTTACCCTATATGTATATATAAATATTGCTGCTTTGCCTATTTGTATAAGTAAATGTTTTGTATATTTGTCCCGCTTTGTTGGCTTTTTCCTGAGTGCTTTCTATATTAATTTTTAAAATATGCCAAAAAGTATGCAACACTTTCTCTAATGTTATAGGTACAGTTATAAAGTTTAATAGATAAGGTAAAATGGGAGAGAAAAACTCTTCTTCTAGAAAGCTTTTCTTTACTGTAAGTAAGTAAGTATAATTTTAAGGGTATACATCAGAAAATAGAAGACAGACATTTTTCGAAATATCATAAAGTGATCGTGGGAGTTTTATGATCAGAGATCGTTTTAATGTTGTCATTAATTTATTTTAATCTTTTTTATTTGTTGTTACATCTACCCTTGATCTTTTTTTTTGATTTTGTTAAATCAGTGTCAACAATTTTAGGTGGGTTTATAAAGGGGATCAACATTATTTGGCATCGAATGGTTTTAAATTAAAATTATTCCCGATGAGATTTGTTGATGGATTGGTTGGTAAAAATTAAGAATAATTATAACACCTTAAGAAAATGAGATAAAATAGAATTATTCATTGAATAGGTTAATTTTAAGAAATGTGTTGGTAATATTTTGTTGAAGACGCGCGCCGATTTATTATTATTTTTTTTAGTAGTTGAAGAAACATTTTAAAAATCTTTTTTAATTACGTTTTCTTTAACATCATATCCAATTTATCGTTATCGTAGAGTCTTACGACATTAATATTTCATTTCCAATATTAAAATTAAAAATACACATATTTTAAAATATAACCATATATAATAGTGAATTTGTCATTTTAACATTTGAAATAGAAATACATCGATTTTTTGATAAAGATGGGGGACTTTTGGGCCATAAATGCGCATGGCCTAAAAAATTTGGAAATTTTAGGAAAATCGAATATATGGATTTTGAGATAATTGATCTTAAATTTGGTGCTCAAAATTTCAAACAAATTACATTTTCTTAAAAGCTTCGAAGTTTTCACCTAAAGCTTGTACCATATGATTTTGGTAAAAAATTGTTATCAAATAAAAAGTCGTATAATACACATGATTTTGAAAGCAATTTTCTTAAAAAATATACTCTATTTTAGTATAAAAAAAAGACCTTGTAGTGAAGAAAACTTATGTTATTTTTTAATTTTTTAAATTAAGGAAATTACGTGTGAAACAAGATATCCAGATTCTTAACGGTTAACATTCAGAACCTTAAGAGACCTAGTGACTCAGTGACAAATAACTCTCAAACATTTTTGTGTACACAAATTAAAGAATATGGACATGGAGATAACCCATTTGATAAATTAGTTCCTCATACAAGGCAGTATCTTTGTGGACAGGTTTTATGTTCTAAAGGCTAGGAAAAAACACATACCCCTTTTCACGTTAGGAGCATCACCGATTTTGGGGCTTATAGCACAAGAACTTCTAACTCAAATTGTTGTACATTATTTAAGCTATCTTCGGTTATAAATGGTTACAGAAGGACGAGCTTTTTGGAAAATTGATGAACCATATATTTGGCAATATGATACGTGTATTCCATATTCTCCACCTTAAAAAAAAAAAAAAACGAATTATAAGTGACCTATCTTCTGTCTTCAAAAGCAGGTAAAATGTTCTCCGTTGCGGCCAAGATTTTTGAAGGTAAAGAAGCTGAAAAAAATGACAAATTAAAAGATGACCTAAGGTCTTCCAAAAATATCAATATCGAACAAAATGGTGTCTTTATGACGAAATTCCGTGTTATTGTCCTTAGAATGGTCGTAATCTTAATTCGACAATTCCTCAATGCATATCGCCAATCCAAAATATCCTTCGACATAGTAAGTGTAAAATCTTATTTTAAGAGCAAAGCGTTAGAAGATTTCATTCAAGTAGATGTGGCTTTTATCTACTGACACAATTGCCTTAAATAAATCAAAATAAACAAAGTTATGTGAAATGTCTCGAAATCTCGCTCAAAACTAGAAAGTTTGCATGTATAAAAGTCTAAAATGTTTATAAACTTGGAAGTTGGGAAATATTTTCCTTTGATTTTGAACAAAAAAAAAATATTTGTGTACACTTACCGTATTCAATTTTGTACCTGTGACATAAAAGAACTATATGGCAAGTATTGCGTTCGTAAAAAATTTCGAACTCGAGATTTTAATCAAACATGACATTTCGATGGCAGATAAGTCGAAAAAGTGGTTCCCCCGATTTCGACCGCCTATCTGTCTGTCCTCGCTCCAAAAATTGCGTCGACTGAAATTAAGACATTTGGAAATTAAGGTTTTTAGTCGATTCGCGTTAGACGTTTTTTTTTTCATTTTTTCTTATATTAAAAATAACAGTAGTCCCCATATACATTTTTTGGTCGAAAATCGAAAATTCGAATTTTCTCAAACCGAATTTATTTTCTTTGTAATATTTCTGAAGAACTAATAAACCAATTTCAATAGTTTTTGTTCTTCACAAGCCCTTATATTGTCTCTATAATATTTAACAATTAATTTTTAAAAATATGTAAAACATTTAAATTTAAAGTGGGTGGCGCAACAGTCCGTTGAGAACTAGGGCCTAGTGACTTACAACTCTAAACCATTCCTGTGTGCGAGTACTGTTGTCAGGGATAAAGGAGACCTACAGTTTTAAGCCGAATCAGAACGGCCAATTTGAGAAAGCTCTTTTCATGACAAGAATTACTCTTGGAGAATTAGTCAATTCTTCGCAAGAGGCAGTACCCGTGAAAAATATTTTCGATGGCATAGGCAGGGATCGAACTCAAGACCTCTGGCATGACAGTCCAACGCACTAACCATCATGCCACGGGTAATACATATTAAACATTTATTTTTCGAAATTCGATATCTCAAAAATGGGTCATCATTTTTCTACCGAAATTAATTGTATATTAATAAGTTCTATGTAAGTAACTGTAAAGTAAAAATAATTTTACACTTAGGACCCATCAAATTGAGTATCTTCTGACAAGTGTAACTTTTTCAAGATTTATTAATTGATCGTTAAATTCAGGATCTTTTTAGAGAACTTTAAGTTGCACATGCTGTAAAAGAACCCTAAACTTCTTATTATACGTTCGGGATATCACCCACTTTTTTCGTAATACGAGTAGACTAAGAATTTTTTAGCTAGAAAATTGTTGCACTAGACCCTAGTTCCCTATAGACTGTTGCGCAATCTTATTTATGTTTTATTTATAGGCTAAGAACTTGTGGCTCATATTTGTGGGGTATAATTTCAAAACTCTTCTTTTCCACTTTTTTTCAAAAATGAGTTAAGTATGAGAAAGTGTTCTTTAGAAGAGCCCTCGTCTATGTATTTAGCTAAAATTTATCAAAACTTGTTACTTCCTATACTTTTGAGTACTCAAAAAGTGAAGTTTTTTTCAAAACTACACTATTCCACTCAGTCGTTTAATTCAAAATCATTTATTCCCATACAAACCAAAATCCGCACCAAAACTTTTCTTTTCCTATGCAAATCAAAGTAGCCGCTTTCAAAACTCGTGTATTCCAATGACATTAAAAAGGCAGGAATCTTTGTTGTTTTTAGAGCATTCATGGGTTAAACTATTTAGTGTTGCAATAATTCTTGTTAAGAAAACATCTTTGGTAAGTTCGCAGATAAAATAATGTTTTATAAGTAGATTTGTATTTAATAATTAAATAAATTGTATTTATAGATCATGAAAAAAAGTTTACTTTCTTTTCAAAACTCCTCTATTTCTAAATAGGTTGAATCAAAACTCAACTATTCCAATCGTTATTTTCAAAACTCTTCTTTTCCAAATTAAATTGAATTTTAAAATTTTTTAGATTCATCTTATAGGTTAAAAACCAAAAGAAATAGATAAAGATTATTCCAAGCTTCAAATTTAGCCTTTCGACCAATCGCTAATGTCATTTTAGCAGCTTTTAACAGTTTTTTTCGTTTTACTTAAAATTCTCAAAATTGGAAAAAAATAGTTTTGAAATTATACCCCTCATTTAATATTTATGTAAAGTATAATTCTTATCTGCAGTTAAAAGGGCGACAAGAAAGTCTATAGTATGATTTTTGTAAAAATTTAGGCGATTTTCGATTTTCGGAATTTTTTTTGGAAAGAACTTATTTAATGAAAAATATTCGGCTTTATGAATTATGAAACATGTATTCAGTTATTTGTTCACGTTAAAATGAGGATATACATAAACGCGACTTATATGGTCTGAATTCTTATTCACAGCAGCCATGTTTCCGGACGATGAACAATCTCGTAATCCTCATGAAAATTTGTTTAAACTTTAAAATATTTCTCGTACATAGGATTTCTGAAAAATATCAATATCGAACAAATTGACGTCGTTATGAAAAAAGTCAGTTTTATTGCCTTCTCATGTAATGGAAGAGTACATTTATTCAAGAGTACTCGAAAGTACAAATTTAAATTCTATCGGATAATGATGATTTACAGTGTCAGCTTATTTGAAAATTTCAATTCGAGAAAAACGCTTTGTGAAATTTGATTCATTTAAATGGAACATTTCACAACTGCGTTTTAGAAGGCTGCCATTTGAAAGGTATTTGAGATACAGCCACGAAATTTTCACAAATTTTGTTTTAAATTTACATTGTCCAAAAGGTAAACGAAATTTATTTCTTGAAAGTTGCACTCTTAAGAAATTAATAAATAAAATTAATATTAAAAAAGAAAAATATGCTAAATGGTTCGAAATATAAAAAAAAGACTCCAAAATGTTTCCAAACATGGATTATATCACAAAATTTTGACAATATTTGATTGTTTTATTACTATTGAGCATGCGCGTAATTTTTTCCTTTAATTTTCAAAGAATATTACTCGAGTAATTGTTTTTTCTTTCAAAAAGTGATTCCTGATGTTTTAACATTGACAATTTTTGGAATGAATCCCAAAAATTTTACAATCAATACCGGAAAATATGAGGAAATATTTTAAATTGAAGATTATTTCTTTGGGTAAAATTTTAAAACTTTTGAAAATAAATGCAAACATTTCAATATTAGTTGAAAAATTCAACGGTTTTTTTTTTAATTTAAAAAGACTATTTTAGGAATATTTGATCATTATTCTGTCCTCTACAGAGCAAGTTACATACATTTTTCAGGATTTCAAAGAGCTATAATTTATTTAAATTTTATATTAAATTCATGACCACGTTAACTCAGTAAAATGTGTAATACAAAGAACTGTTTTAATTTAATAAAATAATTGCAAGTTCTCAAAGTTACTGTGCGTTGTGAGTACACGGCTGATACCTGGCTACAATAATGAAAGTGATTATTCAAGCTTAATGACTTTTTTTTAACTTTTTTTTTTGTATAGGTACACCTGACTTCAATTAAATATAAAAATGAATTCGTCGTTATCAAATTTAAATTAATTAAATTTCATATAATTATGAATGTACATATATAAGATTCTTTTGTTAATTCAAACAATTAATTAACGAAATAGCCAGTATGTGACATTAATAACAGTGAAGTTCGAGGTTTATATCGTTGGTAGTCTCACGCCCATTTTACTGCCAGCTCATCACATAATAATGTTTAAATATAACAAAGTATGTAGGTTCCTTCGTAAATATGTTTAAACAAAATTTTAAAAATGTACAAAAATTAAGACTCTCTCTTTGATATATTCAATGTACACTGTGGCGTATACTTACTTTTGTCTTCTAATACATTTTCTTATTTTTTTTTTTCTTATTCTTGTTTTAACTTAAAAAGGTGGTAATATTTTCCAAAACCTTCTTCTAATTTCATGTTTAAACCTTAAAAAATTAAAGTGGTAGCTCGCTAAAACACAAAATTTACTTGACTAGGCTAAAAAGTTTCTAAATTCTAAAAAGAATTATATTCTTTTAACCAAACTTAAATTCTATGAGCATAATTTGTGTTCCACTCTTCCGTAAAAAAGCTTAAATTTTCACTCAAAATCCCCTCTCCCACCCACAAAACACCAACAACAACACAAACCCCAAAAAACACTAAGAATTGAGAATATAAAAATTCAACGAAAACTTTTTTTTTCCCTAAAATATTAGAAAATGTTGCTAGAAAAAAAAATATTCAAAAATCTCTCAGAGTAAAAAGAATATATAAAATTAAGTTTTAAACTTTTTGAAACATAAAACAAAAATCAAATCAGTCTATGTTTTCGTCGTCGGCTTTTAAATTCAGTTGTGTGGTAGCTAAGAGCGGCGCGATCAACTTGCTCGACATTTCGATTTCCATCACGATCACGAGAATATTAAGAACTTATTTTCTTTATTTTTGCCTACGTAAAACTTAAATCTATTTGAATTTTAATTTTACCTATTTTTCGCGTTTTATACTCGAGAACGGATATGGGACAGGGTTAGTTACAAATTGTGATCGCCGTGTGCCAAGAGAAAAAGACTTTTTTGTTGTTGTTTTTGTCTTTTTTAATTCGTTTTTGATTTTGTTTTTGAAAAATATATATTCAAAAAACAAAAAGTACCTCCATCAACCTACACTTTTGTGTGGAAGATACTCGTACGTAAAATATATTTCTGTCATTCTGTTCAGTGAGAGAGCTAAAGTGAATTTTTGAAAAATTGAAATTCAAAAAGAAAAGTTAAAAAGTTTTCAGTGCCATTGTGTGTTCGTTTACAATCAATATTTTGATTTTGATTTTGTTTTTTTTTTTTTTTAAAGTAAAATTCAAAAATATTTGTTGTTTTTACAGAATCCATTGAAATGTTTGCACCGAAATTTAAAGCTACAGCACCTCCGGGTTCAGGTACTACAAGCTAAATCAACAATATCACCAAATCAATCAATCAACTTTATTTGTTCTTTTTATCATATTCTTTTTTTAATTCATTATTCTTTTCATTTTTTACATCGTTATTTTCATATAGACTGGAAAATACGTAATTTTGACAGTTTTATAGACGAGAAAGATAGAAAGAGATAGAAAGACAAAAGGAGTCTAGAAAAATTGTGTTTATTTAAGAACAGCCGGCTTATTTATAGTCGTTTTTTTTTTTTCAATACCAAAAACTCAAATTAGCAATACAACTCAGCAGTAAATAAATTTTTTGATTTTCGAAAATTGGTTCTGTTATTTTTTGTATTTTGTTGTTGTTTCTTCATCTTTCAATCATATCGGAACACAAGTGTTTTGTTTACAAGATGATGGATTTTTATTAGCAATACGCGCGGAAAACAAATTTATGCGATGAGGTTTAAAAATATGGGGGATGCGTATTTTTTGTTTAAATTGTTGGTCTTGTTTATTTTTGAATTTAGTAATCGGGAGCAATAAAAATAGAATGTCAATGTTTTCAAAAATGTTTTCAATTCAGCAAATGGACAGCGTATTTCATGCGTGTTGTATAGTTTATGTTTAAAATGAGACTTTTTGGCAGTTGGATATTTATGTTTCAGTTAAACTTTGACACCCAGTTTTGGAATGGAAAAAAGTGTGCTGCAAATATGCATATATACAAATTTATTCTTAGAAAACCAAAATATTGGTCATAGAGTGACTTTGAAAATATGTCAGTGCGTGTTCTTTGAATTTCAAGACATTTTTGATATCGATTAGTCAAAATTCCTAATTTCATGCTCATATACGAAAAATCAAATTGATAGATCTTTGGGACTGTAACACACAGCAAACCACAAAAATTTGGAAATCTTTTTTTAAGTAAAACAATTTATCTACAAAACGTGACATTCCTTATTTTCTAATTAAGATCAAACTGAAAGGGTTCGAAAAGGATTTTTAAGGTGTATCGATAAATTGGTTTTCAAATTTTTAAAATTTAAATTGGGGGGGGGTCCGATTTTCATTATTACCATAAAATTCTCAGCTCCTTGTTCAGAGAAAACTAAATTTTCTTCGAAAAAAAATTAGTAAAATTCTGAAAATTGTTCGAAGTGATTCGCTTTAACAATGTTCACTTAATTTTTCTAAAGAACATCTGATTTTGATAGCAAAAATTATTCAAAACCTTTTCTTAAATTAAAATGTTCATTTTAATAAAGGGTGTCCCAAAATTTACGCAAGATTTGAATTAAATAGAAAACGCCGTTTTTAGTCTTTTGATAGTTATATTTTTATTGACTCGTAAAGTACATAAGATAGGGTTATGTATGGAATAACACATCGGACAAATGGCCTCCACGGCTTTGCATGTACATGCGCACTCTTTTGTTGAAGTTTTCCATGACCATTCTGCATAAATGTGGCTGAATTGCGTTGATGCGGCCCAATTATGCCTCCAGCCCAAAATCCACACCATACAGTCACGCGTTGTGGATGCATTTGTTTTTCGACAATCACATGTGGGTTCTCCGAACCCCAAATGCGGCAATTTTGGCGATTGACAAAGCCATCAAGATGAAAATGTGCTTCATCGCTTAGGATGATTTTGCTCGAAAAATCAGGGTCCATTTGTTGATGTTCAATAATCCATTCAACGAACTCTCTTCTCTGTCCATGGTCATTAGGCTTCAATTGTTGTGTTAATTGAATTTTGTAATCATGAAGACACAGATCTTTGGTGAGTATACGCTGTAGAGAGGTTCTTGAAATTTGCAATTCTTGTCCACGACGTCAAATTGAGGTTCCTGGATTGTCAGCAACACTCTCACGCACTGCTTCGACATTCACATTTGAACGGCTTGTTTTTGGACGACCAGCGTGTTTGACGTCTCCAACGGATCCAGTCTCCATGAATTTTTCAATTAATCTCTTCACAGTTGACGAAGTTAAAACTCTATTCCGACCATATTTTGTATGAAATTTTCGAACTGCAGCCGCCAAGCTTTCACTATTTTTGAAATATTCTTTAATAATGAAGACACGTTGTTCTCTCGTGTAACGCTCCATTTTTAATAACCCTATAATGTTAGCTGTCAAATTTCTTTTTTTTTTTCAGGGTTGCCAACACTTCACTGCACAAATGGCAGCAAATTCAAATCTTGCATTAATTTTGGGACACCCTATTTAAAAAAAATACATATTCTGTCAATTTCTTTTCAAAATTTTCTCAAAACTTTGGAAACACAATTTTTTTTTATATAAAACATTGTGAGCGTTTTCAAAATAGAGAATGATTGAAAATGAGAGGTTTTGAATATCAAAATGAAAGGAAAAAAACAAACAGTCTACATTCCTCATGTGCGGTTAAAAAAAGAACTTCTACATTTGACAGCGAGTTCAAAATTATTAACCGCTTCTGTACAGAACTACTCTGTCAAAAACGCAAGACTTAACAAAAAATGTGTATATAAAGATCTAAACGATCTCAAACATATTAACATAATCGGTCTTTCACGTTTCGTAAGGAACTCAAACTGGTTTCATTGAGCCTGGCCTAAGTGTGTCCTACTCAATCACGGACAGCCACTTTAACCTTACCTAAACCGATAGGCGTTTTTAGAAGTTTGAGTATTACAGCGAAGTTGTTTGAGGGGGGAAGGGGGAATTTAACAGGGTATTTTAATAGAACATATCTATAAAACAATCATCGCTGGTCAAGCGATGTTAAGTTTCGGTTATAGTTGTATCGCCTTATATTTTTAAAGATTATTTTTGGATGTCGCCCAAAAGACTTGACTTGAACAGAAGGATTCATACAGTTTTTGCTTCGTCGAAGAAATTCTAGAGACTTAGAAGATCCTTTGAACGATCAAATTGAGATCTTTTTTTTTGGCTAGTTTTTACCCTAAACACTTTTGAATGATCAAAATGATCATTTCTTGCATCGTCGAAGAAATTCGAAACACTTAGTAGAACATTTGAATGATTAAATTAAAATTTCTTTGTGTAGTTTTTAATTGACATCTAAGAAAAAAAAATTGAGGTGCACTCTAAAAGAGTTTTTTTTATTTAGAAAAGAAGAAACGTTTTTCCAATCCTTTTTACTTTAAAAGTGAAGAAACCGCCAACAGACACTTTTTTAATTTCTCCATTATAAAATTATATTGAATTAACCCTAAAATTCATACATTTCGAACCAAACAATTTTTGAACTAACTTAAGTTAACATAACATAATTTTAAACAGAAATATATGTTTAAATACATTTTTGCCGACTTTATGGTTTTTTTCTCTGAAGGGCACCATATGAACTAAAAATAGGACCACACTAAAATAGCCTTCGAAACCCTAATTTTCAAAAGTTGTAAAAATGATAAAAATGTACAAACGTTTTGACAGATTTTCTATACTTTTTACAGGGTTTACATTTTAATTACTTTTTTTTTAAATTTAATTCCAATTTCAATGTGAAAAATATTTTTTAAGGAAACGTGTATAAATCTTTCCTACCTTGAATGTTGCTCTTTTTTTTCTGACACTGATGGGCAATCATCACTTCTTACAAAGAAATTATAAATCTAATAAGAAGTTCCGATGACTGAAATTACTTACCTCAAACTATTTTTGACAGCAGGAAATCTATATCGCCCACTTGATTTATTCTGACACAAATACAAATCTTATTTCAGTACTTCTAAAGGTGATGATGATGAAGATCATATCCAAATGTGATTTTTCTATGCAAAAATGTATATACAATGTTTATCTATAGACCTTCTTGTAAAATTTAT
The DNA here is from genome assembly GCA_920104205.1 of Eupeodes latifasciatus. Classification (NCBI taxonomy): domain Eukaryota; kingdom Metazoa; phylum Arthropoda; class Insecta; order Diptera; family Syrphidae; genus Eupeodes; species Eupeodes latifasciatus. The sequence continues at coordinate 20,556,978 of OV049925.1, forward strand.
TTCTACCTATCTCAATAGAAATTACGTCAACCAAATTAAAATTAAAAAAAAACTTATGTGGATTTCTTTAGATTAGAATTATTTTCCAAACGAATTAATAATACTTAATATTCGTGGCCGGAGAATACTTTGAATGTTTCCAAAATGATGGATAATATTGAAATAGAAAACGGAAAAAAAAGTACACTCGAAATCACAAAACAAAGTTCATATCTCTTTTTTAATTTAAAGTTGTAATTTTTCCCACAAAAACTTTGTAAAATATTATTGAGGTGGAAAATTGCAATGAGCAAAGTTCCAAAAACTCTAAATTCCGAAAACAAAAACTCAACTTTATAATATTGAAAACCCAAAATTATGAGAGACACCCAAATGAGAGACGGCAATATACCCGAAACACACAAAATTCCGAAAACCTAAAGTCTTTAAAGTCCGAAAAATCCAAAATCTGGAATTTTAAAACACGAAAACTCAACATCATGAGACGGGCATACCCCCAAAGGTCTATAATACTGGAAAGCCAAAACCTCTTAAATCCCAAAATACGTCAAATCCAAAATCCCGAAAACCCAGAAATACGAGAGGCCAAATTTGCAATTTCCAAAATGTTCAACTTTTAGTTTGAAAATAATAAAAGTTTTTAGAGTTTTTTTTTTTTTTTTGAAATTGTAACTTTTTATGCTCAGTACCAATAAATTATATAAGAAAACCTTACAAAACCAAAATTAGGCCTCAATCGATTGATGTGGAGTGTATAATGTACCTCAGCAATCCATATGGATTAGTTCATTCAAATTCGGCCGTGAATTGTGTGATGATTTTAATTTTGGAATTTCACTTCCATCAAAAAAGTATTCGAATGCATTGAAAGCAAGTGTGGGTTGTAAAATCTCTTAAAATACAAAAAAAAAAAACTTTCAAGTTAAGTGCGTTTCTAAATGTTGCTTGAGAGCCTGACACAAATCAGCATCATCACTGACACTCATTTCAAAGGAATGCAATACAAATTACATTCTTCGCTCATTCTCAAACTCACTAAAAGAGAATTTTCAAATTTTTTGAAGGACAGTTCAAAGATAAAGTTCATTCATTGCATTTATAGCGAGTGAGGAGATACGAAAATGCACTGAGAGGGGATGGACGTTTTCAAAAATTCTTCGTCGATATCGGAAATTGAAACAATGAAATGTTTTTCTGATTCGATGAAAATCGAGGGCAACGAAGAGACATACATTACATATATGTATAAACTGAAATAGGTATCTATGGGAATTGTGTCTAGAAATTCAAGTTACACATAAATTGCAGCAATTTACATACCTCCTTTTTCACTATCTATGTATTTCGGATCGATCTAGTTGTCTGGTATAGAAATTAAGTTCTAATTACAGAATATCGCACCCATTGATTGATGAAATCACGACTAAATAATTCAATTTGGCACCTGGCCCGCATCTACATACATCTTCATTATCATCATCATCATCATCAACATCATCATCAACATCATCATCTCCACCATAGCATCATAGACCTTAAGGATGTTGATTTGTCGCGCTTTGTGTGTTGATAAATATAATTTGAACTAAATTCTATATCAATGATTTTAGTGTGAAATGCATTTCAAATATTAATTGAATTATGTGTTTTGTGAGGAGTGAAATTTAAATTAAATTTGACAGGCAGTTAAATTTGTATGCGAAGACAACAATATTATTACTTAAGGCATAGAATAGTAAATACATACCTACCTAACTTACATAAATAATATGCATAAAATTCGTCTAATATAAACAATGTTTAGTCCAAAATTGATCGATAACTGAATTTTAATGGAATTATATCTATTCCATTGTTTTAATTGAGTATTTTTTGATTCAAAAATTGTTTATTGTTTTTTTTTATTTCCTTCATGGAATTGGGGATGAATGTTCGTTTTAAATTTTGAACGATGTTTTTTTTTATGGAAACTGAGAATATAGAATATTATACTTTTTTTCTAATTCTTTGTAATTTTGGTTCTAATACAACCAAAGATTTTGCCTGCTATTAAAAGTTTTCAATAAGCACTGGTCGATGTAAAAATCAAAGAAAACAGGATTTTAGAAAGTCATTGTTTAAATGTAACCAATGTTTTTTTTAAGATCTGTAGCTTTCAAGAAGAAATAAAAGGCATGCAATTTGTTATGGTCAAGCATTTTTTATAAAGACAAGGGTTTGCCATAATGTTAGCAAATCATTTTTGGCAAGTGGCTGCAACAGTTGGCTTGATTAAGTCCAATTTCGAACACTTTTTGAGCAATTGGGACCTTATATCAATAACGCGCTGAATGTTCTCTTCTAAGGCGTCATTAGGTTGTACCCTGTAGCTCATGGTTAGGGCGTAGGACTATCATGCTAAAAGTCTTGGGTTCAATCCCTGCCTATGCCACCTAAAGTTTTTGTTTTCAAAAGGTTTTTTTTTTTAACATGATATTCACTTAAATAAAATGCACGACTGGGTTTTACGAACTAGCTCATTTATTCAAAGAGTCTGTTTACAAATATTTCCTGTGTTTTAAGATTTTAAAATACACCTGCGAAAAAAGTTTCTTTTCAAAAATTTAAACGCCAATTGATTTCTCAAAAATCGTTATTTTATTTTTCAATTAATTTTGTATACAAACAATTTTTCAGTTTTAGTTTCAAAATATTTTTAGTATTCAGTTATTAGAAGCTTATAAATACAAGTTTTCAATTTCAATTTCGTAAGTAATAACATCAAATTGTCAAGATGTCGGAAGGTAACGTTGTGGAGCAATACAAAAATATTTTTGAACGGAATCGGGAACCCACTTTCTTCGACTTCTCTACAATCGTAGTGTCATGTTTGATTTAAATCTCGAGTTCAAAATTTTGTACGAATGCAATACTTGTCATATGGTTAATGTACATACATATTATGTTGTTAAATTAAGGAATTTGTTTCGAGGGACCGAAAAAATTGTTTTTTTTTGGGATTTTTTTTTCAGAAATACTAATAATTTAATCAAATAGTTTTTGCAGCGATTTTTTTTTCAAAATGAACACTGTGTAGTGGGATGGATCTGCATTTTCAAAAAATCTAAAGACAAACTAAAAGCTCCTGTCATAATCATCCAAGAAAATGTTTCATTATGACGTATAAAAACTGCTATATAGAAAAATGTAGGATTTTTTGGCCAATGGCGTACTTCTAAGGTGAAAAGTAAAAACAATTTTCAGTGAATTGTTTATATCAATTAAACTATGCAACATAAAAAAATCCTTAGAAAACATATATCCTCAAAATTTCAAATCAATTGGTTGAAAATTGTCTGAGTTATGGTCCGACCAACTACAAAAAATGCAGTATTGAGATTTTGTATACAAAAAAGCCATGAAATCAAATTACAAAAACCGAGTACTTAAAGTTTATTCCCCGGTCATAATGTAATGTACCTATATAAAGGGTGATTTTTTAAAAGCTATAGGAATGTTTTTCAAAAATAAACACATACAATTAAAAAAAAATGCATGAAATCTTTATTTGAATCGATAGTACGGTCCATATAATTTAATGTTTGAAGATTATTTAATGCAAATGTTGACCTTGACTGCGCCCCAAATGGTCCATCCGCTAAGTCCAATTTTGGCATACTCTTTCCAACATTTCGGCCGGTATCGCACGAATAAATGCTTCAATGTTGTCTTCCAATGCGTCAATTGAAGCGGACTTGTTTTTATAGACATGAGCTTTAACATAGCCCCACAAAAAATAGTCTAAAGGCGTTAAATCGCACGATCTAGGCGGCCAATTGACCGGTCCCGAACGTGAAATAAAATGTTCACCGAACTTGCCCATTGTTGCGCTTGCTGTGTGGCATGTGGCACCGTTTTGTTGAAACCACATGTCATGCATGTCAAGCTCTTGCATTTTGGGCAAAAAAAAAGTTGGATATCATCTCACGATAGAGCTCACCATTCACAGTTACGTTACGATTCGCATCATATTTGAAGAAGTATGGTCCAATGATGCAACCAGCCCATTAATCGCATCAAACTGTAACTTTTTCTTTATGCATTGGTAGCTCTTGCAGTGCTTCTGGCTGATATTCACTCCAAAATCGACAATTCTGCTTATTTGCGTACCCATTGAGCCAAAAATGAGGTTCATCGCTCGCTGGAAGAAGCACGCGATGAACTTTCTTAACAGAGACCGCATTTTGATAATAAAATTCAATAATATTTGCAAGCGTTGTTCGTTTGTAAGACGACGATGGTTGAATTATAGACCAAACTGAAGATGTTTGACAGAGAAACAAAACACGAAACGTGCGTCAGCTGTTTAAACCAGTGTTGCCAAAAAGATAATAGCTAAAAAAACACCCTTTATAATATATAGTAAAATATAACAATTTGGGACAATATTTGAATGCAAACATTAAAAATTACAAAAAAACGAATTTTCTAAAACTATAGGTTTGGGTTTCAAAAGAATAAGGCCTGAAAGAACATTACAACATAAATTCTGATTTCTAACGATGCAGCAATTTAAAGGTAGTTTTGTGGAAATCACAACACAAATCCCTTCTTTCTTAAATTTGTGGTGTTCTCAGCCTTAAGTCAATCTGCGTTTAAATTCGTATTTGTTTTAATAAAAATTGTAACAGTGGTTGTTGAGATGATACACTTTTTTACATACGAGGTGTGTTCAAAAAGTACCCGGAATTTTCGTATTTTCAAAAAAATACTCATTTATATGTTTACATCAATGTGGTGCGCTTCAAAGTAGTCCCCCCCAGATATAATACACTTATGCCAGCGTTTTTTCCAATCTTGGAAGGACTCTTGAATATTCACTTTTTGATATGTCCTAGAGCATTCTCAGCGATTCGGGCTTTATTTCTTCCATCGAGGAAAAACGCAGTCCTTTCATGGGTCTCTTCAACTTTGGAAATAGGAAAAAGTCATACGGAGCCATATCTGGTGAATATGGAGGTTGGGGCACGACTACGGTATTGTTTTTGGCCAAAAAAATACGAACAAACAACGACGAGTGAGCAAGTCCGTTATCGTGGTGCAAAAGCTATGAATTGTTTTTCCATAAATCTGAGCGTTTTTTCGGATTTCTTCACGCAAACGTCGCATAACTTCAAGGTAATACTCATTATTAACCGTACGACCTTGTGGTAAGAATTCTTGATGCACTATGCCATTATAATCGAAGCAAACAGTAAGCAAAACCTTCACATTTGATCGAACTTGACGTGCTTTTTTTGCTCTTGACGTTGGATGCTTCCAGGTGGACGATTGTATGACCCTTTCAAGCAAACTTGATTGAAACGTCGTTGACGTCATTTAACAGCTCTTGAGCGATGTTCATGCGATTGTTTTTTTGGTCAAAATTCAGCAGTTTCAGCAAAAATCGCCGAGCTCATAAAAACACGTCGAACCTTAGCAACTACCACAGACAAAGTAAACAGTGAATATAGCTGAAAATTGCATCATACTTTAGGGGCAATAAAAAAAAATTTGACCTTCGGACTCTCCTAACCCTCGGAATTTAAAAATTCCAGATACTTTTTGAACACACCTCGTATTGCCTACAAACAACCTTTGTTTTTTAGGTTGAAAATCACATAGAATTCCGTATTTTTAGCTTTCAGGTTTTTGGACTCCTCTTTATTGGTGTTGGCCAACATTTCCTAATACCATTTTAAATTTTAAGTACAAAATTGCTCGTAAAAGATTTTGTAACTAGCAATCAAAACATACCTTTACCAAAAATTTCTATGGCATAAGTTTTAATTCGAATTACATATCACTGTATCACTTAAAATTTTTGAAATACCATTTGAAACTTGTAAAAAAAAACTTTATTTAGAGCTATTTGAGTCTATGTTTGTTAAGGTGAAACCCTTTCAAGTTTTTTTCGAATAAAATTTATCAGCCAGCTAAACAAGACTACAAAATCAAGTTTTGTAAAATATTTGAAGAGTTTCCAAAAGCATAAAAGGATAAGATTCACCGTTACACTCATTAGCAGAATTATTAAAAAATAGCTAACTAAAACTTCTATTATAATTAATTGTAATCTCAACACACTTTTTCAATGACTTTAAAATGTAAATGAAAAAATTCAATTACTAATCACAAGTAATTGAAAAGCCTGAATTACTTTCAATTTAATTACACAAATTTAAAAACAAAACAAAATTAATGATCACAAAAGCAGTAATAATTGCTTTTTTTAGTAATAATTATACAAAATTTCAATTAAATATTTAAGCGACATTACGGAATAATTTTCTAAAATGCTAAGCTCTTTCATGAGTGTTGTTTTGAGTTAACAATTTTATATATTTGTTGAATATCAATTCTTTTATTTAAATTTGTCTCTTTAATAAAACTGTTTTGTAAATACTTACATTCCATTTTATTAAAATAAATATTATTTTAAATTTATTAGTAAAAATACAATTTGTTTAATAAATTTATTATATTTAAAAACATATAATAAAATACAACCGAAAAATCAACCACAATACCTATAATTTAAAAGAACATTAATTCAAGAGCTTAAAAACCCCAATTACAATTATTTTCAACTGCATTTTATTAGAAAGTTCATTTTTGCAATAACAATAATTACAAGTAATACAATTAATTTAAAAATGTATTTTTTTAATTAAAATGTTTATTTTTTCAATTTCGATGGAAAAAAGGTAAATTACTATTTCCCAACTCTGCCCATAAGTCATTTTATAACTTTAAATACTATTAAGATTCTAAAATGATTTGAACTGCAGATATCTAGAAGATAATAATTTGTTATTTGGTTCATCGCACAATTAATTAATAAGAACTATAATATGCCTTATGTTAGCCCTAAAACCCTTTTTTTTAAAACACTTTTAAGAGGCATATTCCAAAAACCTGATGTGATGGAAAAATTATAGGTCAACTATTTCGTTTAACTACAAACCGCTCAGTAATTGAAAATCATAAATGTAATAATTTTGCTAAAAACTCTTATAATTTCTATTAGTTTCGTCATGAAATCAATTTTGTTCATAAACTTTTCGTGCATTATATTAGTTACGTAAATATAAAAACAAAATTTATATTTAAAATGTAGCTATCTTTAAAAAATCTCCAATTTAAAAGCCTCCATAATTTGATTATATATTTTCTTTATTTAAAATCAAAAACAAAATACTTTAGACAAAAAACTTATTGATTTATGAATATCTTTTAAGTTTTTCACCAATTAAGATGATTGATGCGATCAACTTTAAAATAAATATTCAAACACATAATCAAGCAAAATTATAGCTTGTCATATCTGGAATATATTAAAAACCAACAATAAAATACAAACAAATTTATTTTAAAAAACAAAACAAAAATAACGAAAAATAAGATAGAAATACATAAACCGCCGAAGAATGAATTTATTTTTAATATAATTATCTGGACCATCAAGGGAGTATGTATACAACAAAACCCTCCTGACGTAAAATTTGTATTCCACCATAAAAACTTATATCTACATCCCATTCAAAAAAATTTAGAAAAACAAAAAGAAATACATATGTATAGTTTTATTTTATTATATTGTAAAAAGAAACCCCATCGATCTGGCAGTGAAAATGAAAGAATTTTTTGGCATCAATTCAATTTGTTCAAAGATAATAGACGTACTTTACCGCCTCACCGCCGCCGCCGCCTTTATTCTCTGATGCTACATATTATTGACTTGACTTTTTATACTATGCAAATGTGTCTCATAGATTAACATGACTCATGCGGTCTGTTCTTCAAAACACACCTGTAGATACAAATGTATCTTTAGAGGCAAGAAGATAATCATCATGATTTTTGTTTTTTAATTTAATTTATCAACAAAGAATCGACTGACGACGCGACGACGACCAATGACGCCCAGCACTGTAGAAGTGTAGACCGTACTAAAGTAGATAATTGAAAAGTTCTATTTTTACATTAAATTTATGTCGCGACAGTGCGCTTAAATTTGTCTGTAATTCTTTGACAGTAATTTGCTAAAGAAAAGAAAAAGAAGTTAGTCAAAGGGACTTATTTTTAAAACATTTAGTTTTTATACCTCAGGGTTGGGGGAATTTATTTAAAAACGGATTATGAAATATTTTTAATTATTTAAAAACTTAATTAAGGGGAACATAAACTAAGCCCTAGAGAGAATAATATAACGAATGGCATATTTTATTTTTGAAAAATGTACGTCAAAAATTTCCACGAAATCGAGAACTTCAAAAGCCTTCAAACTGAAAATGAAAGAAAGGTGTACCTAAAGGTAGGAAGAATGATTTTACCAACTTATGGTATTGTCTGATGGTATGTTCTAGGAAGTCCCTTAATGTATTCCGAAAGTACCTTTATATATGTTCCCTGAAAATGAAATTAAAATGCCACTGCCAATGCCTCTGTTGTCTTCATATCAAAAATAAATTAAGATATATGTTTTCCTTTACTTCTTCTTGTCTTTCTCTTTCGTAATTTTTTTTTTCATATCCAAGGACTTCATTGTTAGTTTGTTTTATTTTGTGCACTTCATAATTTTTTCCTCATCAACTATTTGTCCAAAAATTTTGAAATATTTCATTTTGCCATCATTCATTTCTTTCATTCTTTTTTTCATAAAATTTTTAAAAAATGAAAACAAATTTCAACAACAACAAAAATTTAAGGAGTCTGGACACCGAAAAATCAAACACCAACGTCCTCCAGAACTAACTTGAACGAAGTACAACCTCAAACCAGCAACAACAATACAAGTACAAACTCATCTCCAGTAAAAGAAAGAAGAAATAGTGAAAATCGATCATCATCGGCTTGTGGGCGTAGCCAACAAAAAGGTATCCCAACTCCACCGCCTCCTCCATTATGGACACCACAGCCCGAACGTAAACAATTCCGTCCGGTGCATTTTGAATCGCCAACTTTGCAAAGGAAATACGTCCAACAGCAGTCGACGACGACAACGTCGTCGTCAAGTGAAGTTCCATCGCCTCCGTGGTCCTATACAAATTCCCAACCATTTCCAGGATATCAATCACAGAGTTGTTCAAACCTCAATCAAAAGGATACGGCAATTTCTTGGCCACCTCAAGCATCATCATCATCAGGAGCAGCAGCAGCAGCATCAGCATCACATAAGGTAGTCGTCCATCAGGGACAGGGAACAACGACCAGGTCGATTTTTAATGAAGTCGAGAAGGACATAGACAACGACGACGAAGGAATATTTAAACCGACCACAAGCATAGCGGAAAAAATCAGAAGTAATTTCCGGTGAATTAAAGCCCCACTCCGACATGCGATGCAGTGCATCTTTATTCGTTGCCACAGCCGACGCAACCGGAAGGGCTCTTCACAATCCCATGCTCATTAATCTCATTTTGTTTATGCTTTTTGTTTTCTTCCATTTTTCATATTTTTTTTGCATCTTATTGCTGCAACACGACGATGATAACTTTTGAATTAAATTTTTTTGGGGTATTTCTATACAAAAAACAACAACAAAAATAAGGTTTTGAAAGATCAAATTCAAACTACGAGCTGCAGCGGCCTTTTGTGAGGCTTAATCCACATGAAAAACCTGCTATTTTAAAGCCTAATGAAGTCAGTAAGTACGATTATGATTAGTAAACAAAAAATTCGTATTTATGAATATAAATTTAAATATATTTAAAAAATTGATTTTAAAGTTTTGTTTAATTAATTTTTATTGTTGTTGTCACACATAGTTTACTTTTACCAACCAACCCCAACACCTGAGTGGTTTTTTTCTTATCAACACAATTCCTTTAAATTCACAATCCTTTAAAAAACAAGCAATTTGTTTTTATTCTACAAACAAAATTATTTTAAGAATTAAAAATATATGTATTGCATATTTGTAGGCTAAACAATTACTTAATTACATATATATAGCTTCGATTTTACTTCAATAAATAATTTTAAGTTGTTTGAATATCTTAAAGAAATGTTAAGGTTAAAGGCGATTCAAAATAATTAATTGAGTTATTTCAAACCTAGAAATTAGAAAAAATGATTTAGTGCATAATTGTAGGCTACACCAATCAAATTACTAAGTTTGAAAATACAAACATTACAGATGTAAAATTTATTATTAATCTAGCAGGTTAAACATAGTTCACAGTGATACTCTAGATCTAATATGAATTGGATAATTTAAGTATGTTTTTAAGTTTAAAAAATAAAATAATGTAGCCTATTTTTAGTCTCATACTACTAAATTAATAGAAGTAGCTAATTCAGCTAAGTTATTGTTTCAGTTTTCCTTTTTAACTGATTCCATATAAAATCTTTTGGAATCTTTTAATATCTTCTAGTGGAAAAGTATTAATATACATTAAAACCTTAAGTGCGCATAAGCAAGTTTTTATATAAAAATAAGGTTTTTATGAAGGTTAGGGGCTTAAACAAGAAGCACTAATCCGGGTCTTACTGTACATAGAATGTAAGTTGCACCATTAAGATTCCTTATTACTACCATATTTTGCATTATTAAGGGCTTATATTAGTATTTTGTTGCACAGGCAAATATGTGTTTTTTGTGATTTTTTTTAAATATTTTAAACCAATTTTCACAATGTTGCATACTTCCGGGAGTTGTTAAGAATGTAAAATATTTTATTTTTTCCTTATGGAACTGAATTTTCAAAGTTTTAGCTAGTGTAGATTACTTTTGAGGATTTAAAGGTAATTTATTTTATTCACTTTATAAAAAAACAATCAGTACAAAAATAGTCGCATACTTTTTGGCTACAAAAAATGTATTTTAATTCTACAAATACCATTTTAAAAAAAGTATCGAATTGGTGCAAGATACAATGAGCACAAAGCTAGAAAATATATTTTTTGCAGTTATAAAAATATCAATGAAAATTTAAAAAAAAAAACACATATTATATAACAATAACATTTATAATTGCATACTTTTTGGCATAACCTATCTTCTTTATAGAAATATTAAATAATAATAACATCAACGATAAGTACTACAATATATTTATTTATAAAGACCCTTAGTTAATATTAAACCGGATGTCTTCAGCCAAAATAAGGCCTTGATAAATTAATTGCATACTTTAAGGCTCACCCATTAACTTATAGTTTAAATGTTTTAGATTTAGTCTTTTTATATAGCATGGTCCCTTAGTCTTGTTAGATTAGTACAATATGTAGTTGCATCCAATAGATATGTATTTTAGTGGAATGAAAGGACACAATTGAATAAAATTTTGAATTATATAAAACCAACAACAAAAAAATTGAATTTCAGTTTTCTCTGTTAAAAACGAGTATATGAGTGAACCGGAAACGGAATACGAGAAACCAAAGAAAATGGCTCAATTAAGTCGACGGCAGTACGATGGTATTGGACCAACAACAAAAGATGGAATGCCAGTTGTTCTTAGATCGGTAATACAAAAACAAAAATAAAACTCAAAACAAAAATTATTTTTATTCAAGTGAATTACGAAACAAAATTCTTCTTCTTTTTGTTTTCATATTTAATTTTTGATGATATCATCTCGTCGTCGTCATCTTCATTGTTGTCGTTATTAAAACAATATATTCTATCTTCAAAATGAAACGCACAAAACATCAGGAAGTCAAGGAACCAAATCAACATGAATGGTATAAAAGGATATTCCAAACGATACACAAACAAAAGAATCCTGGTACGAAACTATAAATCGATGGAATGTACATTCATAATATAATGTTTCACTAAAGATGCCAAAACACAAACTAAAACTCAAAACAAGCTATAGTTTGAATAATAAAATGCATATACTTAGGGAAGAAACAAAAATATTATAGCAAATTTGGCAGAAAAGATGAAAATTTCAAAACTAAAATAATGCACAGAAGATGAAAGTTGAATAGATTTTGTAATGCTTTTGATCCTGCAGAGAAGAGAAGAAAATATGTTTCTATGAGAGGATAGGATAAATAATAATAAAACAAAAATAAGGACATTTTGATTATATCTCTCTATCTCACTCCCAATCTATCTCTATCGCTATTTTTATGATGTTCTGATACTTTTGTTCAGTTTTGAGATTCCTTTCAATTCGTTTTATCCTTGTTGTTATTTTAATGTCGGTTCGTTAGTCAAATTGCCGAGAAAGATAACATTTTGAATGAAAACTACTATAATGTTTCATGTTCCAAAAAGTTATTCTATTTTCTTTGTTGATGTTTTCATAGTTTTATTTTACCAGTACATAATTTGAATTGAATGGAAAATAGGAATTGTATTATTTTGTACAATGCAAGTATCTATCGACATTTTGTGTGATGCATTTGTCTAAAATATATTATTTCTAGGAAAAGTATTGACAAAGGATTGATTGGAATAGGTTTTGAATAATGTTTGCTTTAATATAAAAAAGTACAAAATATTTGTTTTCATGAACTCGAAAAACTATTTCCTGAAAATTTAGATATAATCTTTTTCCATTCGCTCTAGTTTACAAATTGTATGAATACATTTTGTTGTTCTGAAGAAATTAATTTCGCAAATTTTCTTTCAAAATTAATTTGAATTTTGGATTATACCTACCTTAATTTCTTATATAACTTTAAGGTTAAAAGATCGAAGTTAGAGGGTTAAATTTTAGTACTCGTATATGGCACCTTAAAGTGTCTTTCAATATATAAGATTCACGTTATTTTGTTAGCTCTACAAATTTTTGTCGATATTTCTATTTGGCTTAAATTTTCTTTGCAAAATCTTTAGAAAACCAGTATTTTTTTTTTAATTCTTGAGTAGATTTTTGATCTATGATTAATAAATCAACCAAATATTTCATAGAATGCACTAGAAATCTTAAAACTAAACTGCTCATTTTCAAAACATCTAATTTTCTTAAGATAACGTTAAATCTTGTTCGATATTCGTATCGTGAAAAATGAATTTCTAAACTTTGATCTTAGAGAACATTATTGTTTGTTTTTTCTCAATTTGGCATTTAATAATTTTTATTATATTTATACTTCAAAGTGCCTTTTGGAAAATGGTTGTGGTTTCAATACTTAAATGCACTTAAAGCATTTGGCTGAACATCTCGTAGAGAACCATGCCATAGTTACTTACAATTTTCAACCAATTTTGTTTGCGAGTAATGACATGGGTAGAGTTTATATGCTGAGCTCGAACAGCTTATTTGAGAAAGCACTTTTCATGATACCAATTACTCTTGCAGGATTTTTAAATTCCTCGCTGGAGGTGGCACAGGCAAGGGTTTAATTCATGACCTCTAGTATGAGAGTCCTACGCACAATCCATCATCTTGACGGCTTAGAAGACCAAAAATACGGTCATATTTAAAAATCTATATTTGTTCGTTATAAACCAGGAAAATAGTTTCTTCAGCTTCCTAAACAGATTATTTGTTTTACATAAATTGTTAGGAATTTAATGAAAAATTACAAATTTTAGGGGAAATGGAATTCGACCCACATTGATAAATTAGTTTCTTTAAAAAAATTGCAACTGATATTTTGTGTAATAAGTAAAACTTTTAAGTCAATTTTAAGAACTTAAAAAAGACCGAAGTGGAATATTAAATTTTAATCAGTTTTCTGTCGATATTTTATCAAACTTCAACACCAATACTTTGCTTAGAATGATAAAAGTATTGAACACAATGGGACATATTCATAATTATATTTTAAACCCAAGACTAATTGAACTACAGTCTAAATTTAGCATTCACGTTAGACACAGCTACTTCTTATAAAGAATAAGATAGTTGTGTTTAGTGTTAGAAAAAGGTTTGAGGTATATTCAACTACAATTTAATACAATTTTACTTGAACCTATAACAAACGACTTGTAGAGGGTACACATCAAATGAAGTATGTTAGCTATAGAGCAAATTTCTTTGAAATCCTTGAGACTATTTAGCTGACTGTTGGTTTAAAAATTCCATGAAAGTCACCTGTTGCAACAAAATATTAACTTACTGTGGTAAACATAAGTACAGTAGCAACAATTACATTACCTGCATATGTCACTTTGTTGAATATTCCGATCGAAAAATCTTAGCACTGTAAAGACCTGGAAACTCCCAGATATTAGCAAATTTTCTTATTGTAGTTCGATCTTCAATATTTAAAATGTTAATTGAAGTGTTTGGATGAAGAAGGGTGTAAGTGACATTTGCAACATTTCGAGGAATAAGGACTTTTAGTTTTTTTGTTCAGAACTATTTTCGTATTTCAATCTCAGAAAATGTTGATAAACAAATAAAACCAGAACAATAACAGCTTTTTAAAAGTGTGAATTTTAATTTTGTCAATAAGTTTGTTTAGCTTTGATGTCTTGATTTTGTCTTGTTTATTTTCAGACTCTAGGCTATCTTTTAAAAATAGGTTTAAATTGTCTAATTTAGCAAATGCAAAATCAGAACTTATCAAAAAATTATAAATAAGGTCTAATATCTTTCTTTGTTCTCCAGATATAATCTCAGTCAAAAACGTATTTTCACAATTTTGAGTTTTTCTTTGTAGGTTTTTATCTTTTCCAAAGAAAAACTGTCAATTCGATTTTTCTAAAATTTTTACCACACGTTAACAACGTCATTTTTCGTATATAAGACTGAAGGAAATATTATTATTTTTTGTTCATAAAATATTCGAGCTGATAAATATTATGTTTCTTGTGATTCATACAAACAGCCTGTCATTTGAAATTTTTAAAAATACATACTAGAAAGTTCAAACTACAATTTTTTCGTGAAATGTTTGGGATTTTTAATGTTTCACTTATTTTCAAATTGATATTCTAAAACTGTAATGCTTTTGAAAGTTCTTATTGGAAGAATCAGAGATTACGGCTAAGAAATTTAATTTTCAAAATACTATGTAGAAAAAACTTAAAAACAAAAAAAAAAATATTATTTTTTTAATTGAAAATTAAGCCTCACCATGAATATCTCACAAATTAAAAATGTTATCGTCTTCAAATAGTTTTATTTTAAATATTTTAAAGTCATACTGAATAAACGTAATAAATATTTTTTTTTTGTTTTATGTTAATTTTAACATATAATTATAAAAAGGGATATCATCTCCAGAATAATGATTTTTAACTACGAAAAATTACGTTTTTGATAAGTGGTTAAATTTTTACAAGACTCCAATTGACTTTATTACAAAAAATTGGTAACATTTATTATTTTTGACTCAAATGTCTCGAAAACAAATAAATATATTGACTTCAAATTTATTTAAAATATGGAAATCAATGTAACAATATACAACAGACGGTTAAAAAATTGTGGAAATTCATTATAGACTTGAATTTCTTGAAAACGAATAAAGAAACTGATTTAAAACGTTTTTATTCAGAAATTATAATACTGATATAAAAATTAAAATTATAAAAATTTAAAAATAAATAAATATAATTCATTTTTTTAATGAAAACCAACATTTTCCCAAAAAAGCATTTAAACAAAACAATTTAGTTTGTTAAAATAGGAACGTATTTTAAGTAATAGATCATTCTTAAATTCTGAAGCAATTTTCGTCAAAATTATTCATTTTTCTTTGGGAATAAGTTTTTTTTAATGAAAAATAAAAAAATAATTCCAAGCATCATTAAATTTTGCTTCTCTTTTTTCACAGTACCGAATTCAAATATTTGCTTTATAAGACCTTTTTCTATTTAAAGTCTCGCTTTGATTTCCCGGATTTCCTTTTTATATTTTATTTTGTTACCTTTTGCTTTTTGTGCCATTTTTAGCTCCTAGACTATAAAACAACCTGCAGTCTTGTATATAAAATCATAAAGCTATTATTAAACACCCAAAATATGAAATTTAAAATTGAACAATATGATTCTTACCGGTTATAAAATGTATTTTAAAACTATAAAATAAAAAGCTTGCAGATTGTATAAAGCTCCAATAATCAATATTTAAATATGTAGACATGATACAGACAGAGAATTGCATCACAAAACTTGTTCTTCCAATGTCATTTTTGATTGCCAAATATTGTAGATAGATAAAAACTTTAAAATGTATATTTTATAGAATACAATCTGAAGTATAGCAAACAACAGAGTTAATTTTTGTCAGTCCAGTGAATTAAACCGAAGCAATTTGTGATTTTTTTTTAAATAATTGTTATTCCATCTAAGTACTGTGAACTTACAAATAAATCGTGTAAATCAAAATATATATCAACCCCATTTTGGAACAATATACACAACATTGGCTAACATCAGATACCAGAATCCCCCCAAAGTGAGTAGGATGTTTTTCTTTCTGTTTTCGAGTATTATTAAATCTTTAGGCAAATATTAAATACTCAGGATCTAGATCTAAAAAAGCCCACATTCTTCTCTCGGATGAAAGAATTTCATAATTTACTATTCAACTTTCGTTTAGTGCTTCAAAATAAAAACAAAAAAAAACAGAAAATAAATTTCCAGCTTAGACACGCTCTGGAAATTTTTAAAATAAAAATGTTTGAAGCCACCAGTGTCCTTATAGTTCTGATAGTAGGCTGATTACAAGAATGCAACAAAAATATCCTTTCTCATCATCCTTATTTGGTTTTTCTTTGGTATTTTTATTTATTTATTATTATTTTTTTTTGTTTTTATTTTTTGCTTCGCTTTTATCCATCTTATTACAACTTTTCCGCAAATTAATTATATTCGTGCTCGCTTCTATGCGAACTTTTCATTTTGTTTTTATTTACTTATGATTTTCTATCATTATTAATATTTTTTTTTAATTTAAAAATATTACGCTTCGAATCATTTTTATTTAACTTTTCTTTTGTTACTATTTTTGCTTCGTTTTCGGTTTGTTTTCTTATCTCATTGCCATTTCAATAATTTTTAAATTTAAAACAACAAAAAAGATAATTAATAATAAGGTTCTTGCTTTGTAAAATAAATAAAAGTCACAACGACGAAGAATAAAATTATTATTGCAATTTATTGCAAGAATAATAAACAAAAATAAAAAAAAATAACAATCTGTAATCAGAAAAACAAAAGAAAAATGGATGATGGAACATTTTTAAATCTTTTGCTTTTTTTGTTTATTCTTCGTTTGCATTGAATAAGTAAGACAAAAATTAAATAAAAACATAATTTTATTTTTGTGTTTCGCTTTATATTTTCTCAACGCCCCCTGCTTACAGATGATTACGTGACAATACGCTACAAATGTCCCAGAGGTGAATTATTCTTTTTATTCTAAATAAATATTTTATTTTGTTTACAAAAATATTTCATAAATTTCTCTGGAGGAGGAGTTTAGTAGTATTAGTTTAGAAGCTTTTCCTCCAAAATGTTCACGCTGACATGACGCATGGGTTTTCATTTTTTATTCATTCCAACATCGGTTTTCATTTGGTTTTCCTTTTAATCATCAGGGAATGCCTTTTTTAGCCATTATATTATGATAAGCTATTTTGTAATGCTTAGCTGGAAAATGCTTTTGCTTTGCTTGCTTTTGAGGAATATTTAATTTTGCAAACTTTATGTTGCTTATGTTTCAGGAAAAGCATGAAGTCAAATATTCTAAGTTGTAACGATATAACACAATCGCATGATTAATTCAAAAGCATATATTAAGTTCATCTTTAAACAATTTTAATATTCTTGTGATCAAATAATTTTAAGCATAAGACATAATTTATTTTATCATTTAGTCGTAGCTTTTTTTTCATGTTTGCATAATTTATTATTTAAACATAAAAACTATCAGAAGATGTCATAAATATCAAATAAAATATGAGGCCTTGAAACAAAAGGTGACGGCTTAAACGTTTTTCTTTTCTTTTTTTTATTTTTTTTTTTTGGAAGGAAAACAAAACTTATACTTTATTATAATAAAAATCAAAAGACTTAGTTATGTAAGTAATTGTTAAAAAAAAAAACATAACTCTTAGCTCTTAATCGTATTTTCCTAATGACATTAAAAGTCTTCTATAAACAAATTTAAACTTATTTCAGTTACTTTTTAATTTTAATAAATTAAAACGAACTATATAAATATATATTCATATGGTTAATATAAATATAATATCAAAAGAATCCGAAATTTGAAGATTTCGTTTGATCAAAGTGATTTTCGGTAAAGTTTCTGAGATACGAATTATAAAAAATTTTTATTCAAAAAACATTATTCAATAAATTAATTTATCACAGTTTTTTAACTTTGTATTACTTTTTTAAGGAGAACTATTGTTGTTAAAATGGTAGTATTGAGATTAAATATTAAAATTTCTACATATCCATGCTTATTTTCAATACCGTTTTTAATATCAGAACTGCAAAATAGTCAAAAATTTGTTAAATTTGAAATGTAACAAAAAAAGAAATGTCCCTTATTTTGTTTAAAAAAAAAACACAACTTCTTCAATTTAAAATCTGAACGTGTAAAGTTCATCTAAATCTGTACAAAAAAAGTTCGATAGAGTTGTCGTTTTCATTTTGATTAACGTTTCACTATTTGGTATTTATTGAAAATTGGTTTAACAAATCAGTTTGCAAACCTATGTGAATATGGCGGTTTATTTTTCTGTAAGACCTTATAACAAGATATTTGTCATAAAACTGGAAAAAGTTTTGCGGAAAAGCTACAATATACGTTTTTGAACTATTTCCTAGATAGGTCTAAAAATATTCAGTAAACAACAATTTTTTTAAATAATTAATTCAACATAAGTTTTTAATTTACCTTTGTTTTCATATGATATAATTTTTCGGAAAATTAATTCATTTAATTCAAGCCACAAAATCAGTTAGCAAAACTATTAAGGCGACATGTATGCAAATGAAAAACTACAAACATTTTGATTAGAAAGCCATCGCTTTCCTTTTCTATTTGATGTAATGGTTGTACTACTTAAAATGTGATTTGATGCCTTAATTTGCCTAAAAAGTTGTTCAGGCGCATACTAAGTTAGGCATTTTTGATACGCGTTTGGTCGTTTTCCTTAAAACTCCTTTTGATCAACGTTCTGGTACCTCTACAATCTAGTCAAACTATTAACACCTACCTCGAACTCAAGTTATTTTAGTTTAGCCTTAAAACTACCCTAGAAACACTTTTATTGTCATCCCCAAAATATACATATTTTACAAACAACTCTTTCCGGGTAGCAGCTGATGTAGTTTTACTATAGTTGGTATCAAAAACGTTTGTATACATGTTTAAATTAACAATTTTGTTAGTTTTAAATATTTATTTCAATGTAAAATTTCTTCAAAGATCAATTCTTTACCAATGTTTGTTCCTATTTTCATTAGTCTTATGCGCGTTTTAATTTCATTACGATATTATTAGTTAAATTTTTGAAGCCTATTTTGATTATATTATTAACAAAGCCAACTCATACCTTCGCTTCATCAAACGTTCGCCTGAAGAATTTTCGAACCCCTATGTCACTAAATACCAATTACATCACCTTTGTTAGACATCTACTTGAATACGCTAGTCAAGTCTGGTCTCCCCATCAGAACTCTCACTCTCAAAGAATTGAATCTGTACAAAGTACAAAGCAGACTTCTTCGATTTGCACTCCTTGCTCTTTCTTGGGGTGATAATATATTCTTATACCACCTTATGAAAACCACCTTATGAAGACCAACTTATGAAGACTCATTAATCTGCAAACCCTGCAAAAACGCAGTGAAGTCGCTGATATTCTCTTTTTTACACCAGCAAGTTAGCAATTACCATAGACTCACCATTTCTTTTAGAAAAGATTCCTATTTATACTGATCCAAGCTTTCCTCATCACCAGACAAATGATGAAAAAATAGTCTGATTTTAGGTGCTTTCTCATACATGTCCCCTTAAGAAGTTATCTAACGACAGTATTTGATATAACGAAAACAAATTAAGGGAATTTTAATAGTTGAAAAAAGTTAGGAACATAATTTTATTTTCGATTTATCTCAATATGACCATTTTAAACAAAAGTACTTGAACCTCTTCAAAACACTAAAAACTATTTTTTTTTTTTTTGAATGACTTTCTAAAACAAATAGGAAAATAAAAGTTGTAAGTTGTTGCCTAAATACTAGAATATTTAAAATCAGCGTTTGTTATAAATATACAAATAGAATAATGCTTTAAAAATCTAGGCATGCAATTTACATTACAAAACAATATCAACCAAATTGCAACCATGGCTGCAGCTTTAAATTCCCATTTTCTATGGCCAATTCACAGATTCTCATGAATTTCGATTGGTATAGACCTTATCTCACACCTAGGAGCTTCAAACAAAAAAGTCTAACAGTGTTAATTTACAAGATCACTGTTTCGGACAAAATCAGGATCCGCGAACTTTCCTGCAAAATGGCGATAGTTTGGTTGCCTTTTTGGCATGTAGCCCCATTTTTGTATTGAATTTTAACCATTTTATTGAATTTTTGAAGAATATGTCATTTAAATTTTAGCAATGATGTAGTTTTTTTTTTTTTGGTTTCAAAAGTGAGAAACTCTTTTAGGAAAACCCTAAAAAAATAGCTTAAATTCTCATTTTAATTAATTATTTATTTATAACCCTATAAATACTTAACATACAAGCTTTTGTATTTTGTAAATAATTTCGTCTTAAGTTCTTTTTTGAGGAAGTCTTGTGCAAATAAAAATTAATAACATTTTTTTTTTGTTTAAATACAAATTTCTTAATTATTGTTTTAGTTTAAATATTGAAGTATTAACTTTAAGAAAATACATTTAAAATCATTTTTGTCTACTATTTTTACCATTTTTGCAATGCTGCCTACGTTAGTTTTTAGAGAATGCAGCTGTCAAGGTAATTAAACAAAAATTCCTTAAAATAATTTTACTAAGTTTGATAAATATCTTATAGTTTGAATACAAGAAAAATATATTCGATGTGGCAACCCTGAATTAATAAAAAATATTAATTAAATTAAAACAACAAAAATTATTCGAATGATGCTTGAATTGCTTATTTATAATTCTACTAAAAAATAATGCATTCAATTTTAAAATATATTAAATTAGCCTAACCAACAAATATTAAAAAATTATCTATTTTTGTAAATTGTTTGCATTAAACCAGGGGTGCCACGTGCATGCAATCTATTAAAAACTGGTAATCAATCCATTTTTATGATTGATGACAAAGTTTAGTAAAAATCCAAGGTTTCTTTGAAACTCAGAAATAAGAAAATTTAACACCTATTCCAACTTTTGGAAAAGTTCTTATGATTATATCAAAAAGGTAACAATTTCAAATATAATAGTACGTTAAACTACAATTTTACTTAAAGGCAGGTTTTTAGACAAAATCCTTTCAAACTCTAATTTGATTTTTCCCAAAAGTTGTATAAACGAAGAATACATTTTTTGGCACGTATTCAAGCTGTCAAAGTAAAAGTTAAACATCTTCATCATGTGTCGTTATAAAAATATATGAATATTAAAGCCTAAGCAATTTAAAAGTAAACGTGGGCAGACCACTTTACAAAATGTTTTAAATGTACATAGGTGATATCAAACAATGAGGTTAGCTGAGATATAAATCAAACGTATGTACATCAAACAAAAACCATAATATTTGTTTTAAGTTAATGAATAGGAAATAATTTTCTAGAACACCATCAGGCACATACCAAACTTCCTAACCTAAGTTTAGTTCTAACAAAAAAGTTAAACAATAGTTTCGTGAGCTATAAATCATATACCATTACTTTAAATACTCACCGCATTCCGTTCTATGAAAGGATCGCTCTCTCGCACAAATTCCACCCCCCCCCCCCCCCTAACTATGTAAGAGTAGAAATGCTAATCGCTGCTGTGCGGCGCTCCGCTGGTGGGTGCGGTCTTTGTATTATTAGATTTTATGCGGTGTTGGTTTAACATATTTTGTGAATTCCCTTTAAACATTTCTCTAATATGGGGATTATCCTTAAAATGCTTTCATATACCACCAACCTAATATTATATATACAAATATTTATATACATAATTTATTTCAATGTTGTATAGAAAATCATCTAATATTATTGTATTCAATAAAACATACTAACAAACGAGTATATAATATTTAACCAATATGAACCACAATTTTAAGAGAATTTTATTGAGCTGGATTTGATGTTATTGGTTTACTAACATTTACATTCATAATAAATTATTGCTCCTATAAAACACATTTATATATACATTATTCTGCATTCCAAGGTGTCCTTAAATAATAATCCATCTTCATATATTATATGTATGTATATTGGTTTAACTCATGCATGTCATATATCAATTAAATTACTTACTCATTGCATTATAGAAATTATTTAAAATATTTAAAAAAATAAAAATGAAATCGAAGAAACACAATAAATAAATAAAATTTTGCAGGGCGATATCCTTACAAGGCAAACGGTTATGTGTCAGAGCCAGAACCAAATTACGATTCAGATTATTCAACAGTAAAATATCGAACTTTGGAACGAAGAAGACTTCAATCAACAGGAGGTACAGAATCAAGGATATCAGCGGGTACAACAGGAAACGAAAGTCGTGACGAAACGTAAGTATCTATACATGTCTATAATATAAGATCAAAAAAAGGTCCCGTGTTTAAGAAAAATCAAGGGTTAAAAAAAAAAAAACAAAGTGGAAAAAGAAATCTTTTTAAGCTTTTATATGAAAAGTTGAAAAGTTGTTCAATTCATTCCGTAACACTTTCAAACTCAATGACTACAGGTAATAATAAATTTTTAAGAGCTGGGATAGAAATTCAATACTAATGTTTTCAAAACTACTTTTTTCATAATTCAGTTTGTACAAAATGTTTTTCGAATCAAGGAATGACAAGCAAGCAAGGGTACATTTTTTTTTTAATTTCAACAGTGATTGAGTTTTGAAGGATTTAATGCTTGATAGTACGTTTGAAATTGAGCAAAACTTCATGGGCATTTCTAGAGGTACGAATATTACGGCCAAATTAGTTGAGAGGGGAGGGGAGGGGGAATGACACTAGTAAACTCTACAGAACATTGTTTGATTCCATGGAAATGCCTTTTTTGACAAAAATCTTATATTATATTAAATATATTAAATATTTTTTAATCAATGAATTGGAAGATTTGATATTCATAAGAACTAACAGTTTTACTATACATTTTTAAATAATACAAAGTATCGTGATAAACTATCGACCAATTGCTATATACTTTCTCATATCCCTAAAATTGTTAAAAGTATTCTATATGAACTCCACAGCTTCCGTTGTAGATCTCTAATTACTCCAGCGCAGTTCGGCTTCTTAAAAAAATAGGTCTACTACCACAAACCTTGTAGAGTTTGGTTCATTTAATGTAAGCACCTTAGGAAACGGGAATAAAATTGATATGATCTCCATTGACTTTAGCAAAGCGTTTGACCAAATTTCTTATAATCTTAAAGTCTTCAAATTCTCCTTCTTTGGTTTTGAAGCTCTTTTCCTGGAAAGGATTACTTCTTACCTTGAAAATCGTAAATATTATGTCCGATTTATATGTTCGTTCCAATCCTATTCTAGCCACTTCTGGTATTCCCCCAGGTAGTAATTTAGGTCGTCTTCTCTTTATCCTTACAAATTAATGACATTGATATGGTCCTATGTATGGGTTTTTCAATTGGTGCGGATAGATTTTGGCGCCCGTGGCAGCTATTTTGTTTTAGTGACATCTGTCAAATCTTTTGTTTATTATTCAGTTATTTATGCCAAACCGTCATGGCAAGTAACACGAGTGAACAGCATGTTGAAATGATAATACTTTATTATCAAAATGAGTGTTCGTTAACGCAAACGTTTCGCGCATTGCGCCCATATTACGGTAGATGTGGTGGCCCTTCACAGTCGACTCTTCAACGTTTGGTGACCAAATTTGAGACGACCGATTCAGTAAATAGCCAGCCAACATCAGTACGTTCAAGGAACGCAAGATCAGCCGAGAACAACGCCGCGGTCCTTGAAAGTGTACAGCAGAATCCGGGGCAGTCTATTCCCCGGCGTGCACAAGAACTCGGCCTTTCGCAGACTTCAGCTTGGCGAATTTTGCATCGGGGCTTGGCTCTACACCCGTACAAGATCCAACTGACAAGGAGCTCAAAGTTCATGACCATAGATAACGCTGTTTGTTCGCTGATTGGGATTCAAATAGTTTGGTAAAGGACTATAATTTTGGCCGAGAAATTATCTTTAGTGACTAGGCGCATTTTTGGTCATCGTCATCAGCGAGCGCTACATAACGATAATAACTAATTTCTTATGGCCCAAATTGAACCATATTTATATAGACCTAGACGACAAGTGGTTCCAGCAGGACGGCCGGCGGCGGCGCTACGTGCAGCTTAGACAACGCCACGATTGACATTTTGCATGAACGATTTGAGGGTAAGGCTATATTTCGCAGTGATGATGTGAATTGGTTATCAAGGCTATGCGATTTGACCCCGCTACACTTTTTCTTGTGAGGTTTTTTGAAGTCACAGGTCTATGCAAAGAAACCACAATGGATCGCTCAAATTCAGCCGGATCTATGCGGAAGAGTCATTGAAAATTGGACCACCCGGATCCGTGCCACCATAAGAAGCCGAGGCCACCATTTAATTGGATTTTTTTTCAAACAAAAAAATAACAAAATCAAATGCTTTTTGAGTAAAATTAAAACAGCCATTTGTTTTTCTAAACAACCTTAGAAACCGAAAAAAAAAGTTTGCATAAAATTGTCTCATGTCTTGGTTATTTTTTCTTTATAATTTTTGTAGCACAATTATTTTTGAAGAAAATTTAAATCTTTTTTTTTTCTATATTTAATTTTCTCAAAAGAAATCGCTTATTTAAAAAATGTTGAATATTCTGGTATTGAACATATTTTGGTCTTGAATCATAAAAGTTGTGATTTTTGGACAATTTGTTACCAATTATGTAAAATCAGAAAAAAATTTTAATGGATGCATGATTTTAAAACTAAGATGTATTTATTTTTAGTTGATAATATTATTTCGAAACAAATTTGTGTGTTCATCCCCATCTACCTTAAGCAAAAAAAATAAGTCTGAAAACAAAAACACTTTTCTCTACACTTCTATACCTTTTGAAGTCAATTTAATATGTTTTCATAGGTATTCATCCCATTTTTCTATTAACTGTTTTACCCAAACTATTATTCAGTTTTGCTCTGCCAAGCTCTACCCATAAAGCTAAAATTTTAAATCCATTCAACCCTTAGTAATATTAAAATGAATTTGTTTGTCCTAAAACGAGCCTTATTCGCTTAAACCTTTATTAAATAATAAAATTTGTAATAAAAAAAAACCTCCTTGAAAATAAAACCAATCATAAAATAACTATTATTTTTTTGTATTTAGTCCTTATGAGCCTTTATATTAAGTTGAACAAAAATGTCCTGCTTCAAGATTAATGTCATAGTACAAATTTTCATACATTTTTTTGTAACCCCTTTTACCTTCAAAATACTAACAATTCGACCAAACAAAACTTCCATCAAGAAATTATTCACAAATTTGAATCGGTGGTTTCTGAAATCAGAACTATTAAAAGCACATTTAAAATCTAAATCAAACAAATTGTTTTCGGGCTCAAGCTTTTGTTATGAAGCAAATGGTTGTACCCCTATTTTTCACAGCCATTCTACCAATGAATTGCTTCCCACTCCAAGCTTCTATAACTCTATCACCAGTCTCCAAATTTGTACATAATTTCAATATTTTCAGTTCTCAAATTAATATATGTACGCATAAGTATTCACCACAAAAGTGCAAATACGTGCGACTCATTCGTGCATTTTATTTTTCACCAATAAATAATTCTTTGAAAAATAATAATAATTTGTCCTTATAAATCATATTTATAATCCTTTTTTCCCATTCCTTTTTCCAACAACGAAAAAAGGACAAAATGTATATTTGTAAAGTACAGTTAAGGTACAGGGTAGGTATTATTTTGTACCTTTCATATTTATGAGTTTTTCAATTTTATTTTTTCCTCAAATCGAAAAATGGATCTTATATAGCTACCTACTAACTATATGTGTGGGCGCAGGGCACATATATAACTCGTATAAGTCTAGTTTCAAAAATGTGATGATGGGGATTTGAGTTGGTATATCCACTTAAGTGTTTTCGTGCATTTGGCATTTATAACTTTCTCATACTCAACATCAATATCAACATCGACTTCGATGTCGACGTCGACATCTGGGGGCTAAGAGTCTGCCTCTTAAAAATATCCTAACACTAAATATAGGAACCTATGTACATATATACCTATCTCATATATCGACAAACAAAATGTAGCATTTAGTAGGTTTTGAAATCCTTTGGGGATTTATATGGGACTAGGAATAGGTATATAGGCAAAGGTAGTGGGTAGGTAAGGGTAAGGTATTGAAATGATTTACATTTTATTATAATTCTTTTTTCCTTTTTTTGCAGCAACGCAACGAGTGTTGTTTGGCTTGACTCAAACCATTCTGCATTTATATCCACCTTTATCATAGAAACTTCCATTGAACTTTTATACCTTTTTTTCCTTTTTTTGAATACATTTTTGTATGAAAGTATCACGAAATTGGAAAGAAAAATTTATTTGCAAAAAGAAGAAAGAGAAAATGTGTACAAATATATGTTTTTATACGAAGGTATTTATTGGTAAGGTATGTAGGTAGAGGTAGGAATCAAGCCGGTATATTGAAAAGGATATCCATTTTAAAATATACTTTTACGAGGCAACATCCTTCAATGATGTGTATATAAATGAGCCGATGTAATCCGCTTGAAAATGCACACACCAGGCACAGAAACACTTATACCTTTTTTACCATAAATATATATGTTGAAGATTGAAGGAATTACAGGACCTATACATCTGTGATATGGAAAGGGGAAGCAGGACGCAACAGAGAATATAAAAACGATGCCTGTTTGCACTGAAACACCTATGTACATACATTTGTATACATGAGTTTGAGTAAAGACGATGATGCTTTAAAGAGGCACTTTATCGAAACATATTCGAAAACATTTTTTTTGAAAAATAACATAAAATAAAAAGGTACGTAGATGATACTCTTGTGCTTATTATATACAGAAGGATCGGAAAGAAATTTTTATAGAAATTGATTTTTCCATTATTTCGAAATTTTTGTCATATTTGAGATTTTGAGTGGCAGTGCTTCAGATTCAATTTAAACTTGTTCCCTGGCGGATAAGAGGTCTGGGAAAAGTAATTTTTTTGGAAAATTCCTAAGAATATTTTGAAACTTTTTTTCATTGGAAAAATGGTAAATTTGTTGATAATGAATTCCTTGAACCCCCCAAACTATCGAAATTTCAAAAATTCATATGTAAGGTTTTAAATATTTTTTGTTGAATATCACTTTTGTAAGCCTTTTGAATGACTGATTTTTTGTATGTTGACAAAGATGGATAAGCAACAAGTTTCCTTAACATTTTTCAACATAAATAATACAAAACTATTTGTATGGCCATTTTTGAACTGTAATATACTCAATGGGCTCCTTTTTTTAATTTCAAAACTTTAAATTCGGAACATATAGATCAAACCGTAATTTGAATTTGATTTTTAAAAAGAGGCTGGCTAAAAACCCAATTCTTACCACTTTTAGTAGCATTTTTCGAAATTTGTATTCCTTAAATAAACAAAAACAGATTAAATTTTTCTAAAAGCAATATCTTACGTTAAAGCATCCTGCACATGAGCTACGAACTGCGAACAGCGAACTGTGGATGTTCGCATATTTGGCTTTTCTTTCACATGAGCTTTATTTCTATTCGCAGACAGCGACGAATTGTCAACCCTTTTCTCCATATTTTCCTCAGCCATGATCTTTCACACAAAAAAAAAAACAAGAGTGGTATAATTTTGAGGTTAAGTTGAGCGCGAACAATTTATTCGTTGAAGTGTGGATGTTATGTGGAACGCGAATAGAGTTTGACAGTTCGCAGCAACCACACTGCGATTCGTTACTACCAAATTGTTTTCACAAAATTCTCTTGTTTTAGAGAACAAAATGCAAATTTTATTATCCTAATATTAGTGTCAATTGGTTTCTAATAATTTAAATGTGTTTTTGTGTGGAATTAACTTTTTGAAATGTGTAAAATCACGTTTGTTCGTCCATTCGCAGTTAGCAGTTCGTTGCTCATGTGCAAGGCACTTAAGAACAAAATTTAGCACAGAATGAAATCATTTTGAAGACAATAACTTCATTTATTCACGAGATAACGAGAATCGAATATCAATTTTTATCAATTTTGCGTATTATTTTGTAGATTTTAATTTTTTATGAAAAAAACTGACTGTTTTATTTTTATAAAAATTTCTGAATGTTAAAAACATTATTTTTTTGTAAGATGAAATAAGTAAAAGCCAATATCTTTAATTTTGGAAAAGATATTTGAGTTCAAAATCAATTTTTACCAACTATTAGAGTAATGTTTTTTTGTACGTTTTTACTTTTTTGTAAAAAAAAACTGTCAATTTGTTTTTTCTCAAACTTTTACCAGATGTGGAAAACGTTATTCTTCGTTGTATACAATTATTTTGAAGGTTAAATCATTTTTCGTTCATAAAATATTCGGGGTGGCAATTTTTTTTCAGTGTAACTGATTTATTAAAAAAAACGTTATTATATTTTGTTCAAAATAATATTAGTTTGGCATCACGTCACAATATATAATTTTCAATTTAATTCAAGTCACTTCACTGGTGTTATTGGCTCGTGAGGTATTTCAGGCTAACCAAAAAAGAATCCTTTCTGCATATTTCTGTCTTATCATCTGTATAGCAGAATTTATATGAAGTCGATATCTCCACTGGTTCTTGAGATATAGACGACAAAAAAAGCTTCCCGAACTAACAGACGTATGCTATGCACAAACAGCCATCTTTCTAAAAATCATTGATTTAGATTCTAAGGACCTTGAAACATCGAGAAATTTCGACATTTTCAATTCCAAAAATCGGACCGATTACAATAATTTTATATGGGAAGTTAAAAATTTCAAAAAATGACAAAATTTTAACTGACTAAATATTTATTTACAATTTGTTTATAAAAATGATGGCTCAATTTCGAACATATTTTGAGTTTTTTTTATTTATTTTGGACGAGTCAATTTTTTGAGCTGCATGACATTTGCTTTAAATTTTATCAAGATTGTAATCAAACATGACATTATGATCGAAAAAAGTGAGCCTAGCAAATCCGTCCATCTGTCTGTTCTCACGTCTACGAACTAAACATTGGGTTGATTTTAAAAACTTTAAAAGAAGATTTGCGTTAAAATGAAAAAAAAATATGAGTGAAAATAGCAGTAATCGCCATACACACTTATTTTGAATCGAAATCGAAAATTCGAATTTTCTCAAAAATAGCCAAATAGATTTTTATGAAATTTTCTTAAATTTTTTTTCTTAACTTGGCTTTTTTCAATTCTAAAAAATATGTTTTTCTATTGCTCCAAAAGAACCGGTGCTTTGTTTTTAAATTTTCATAGGACTAATTAAAAAACAATAATTTTCAAATTTATATATCTCAAAAACCGAGCATCATTTTAAGCAAAACTGTAGTTATTTGGAGTTTATAAATAAACGTTTTATTTTTAAACTCCAAATAACTACAAACCAAAACGTTAAAAAAATGTATTTACAAAGAAAAGATCTAATGATATTTGAAAAAGGATTAATATGTTTTAAGGTTTTTTAGGGAATTAAATGGCATTTACATTTTTGAAAATAAAGTAAATATACTGGTAGTTTTAGGTACGTTCAGATGACTCAGCCGCGTATTTTATTAACTTCCCATAGGAAGTTATTGTAATTGGTCCGATTTGTCAAATTGAAATTTTTGGCATTTCTCAACGTTTCAAGGTCCCTAGAGTCGAAATAAAAGATTTTTAGAAAGATGTTTGTGAGTGCGTGTGTACGAACGTTCGCGACGTTTTTCTCGTCGTCCATAGCTTAAGAATAAGAAGAGATATCGACTTCAAATAAATTTTGCTATACAGATAATAAGGAGAAATATGCAGAAAGGGCTCTCAAGAAAATTGCGTGGTGGTTTTTTTACCATAGCATTTTAAAAAAACGTGAACATTTTGGTTAAACCTAAATATCTCATGAGCCAATACACTAGAGACTTAAATTAAATTTTATATTATATATTGTAACGTGATACAGAACAAGTATATTTTTGAAAAAAAAAAAACAATTAACTTTTTTTTTATAAATCAAAAAAACTGAAAAAAAAATTTGTCAGCTCAAAAATTTTACAACTAAAATATTATTTCATCTCCAAAACAATTTTGTGCAACGGAGAATGATGTTTTTGTCTTCTGATAAAATTTTGAGAAAAATATAATTGACAGTTTTTTTTATAAAAAATAAAAACCTAAACAAAATTACTTAAAGTTGGTAAAAATTGAATTTCGACTCAAATATCTTTTTAAACACTGGAGATTATGGCTTCAAACTTATTTTATCTTATAAGAAATATTATTTTCAATACTCGGAAAAATTTTGAGAAAAATCGAGTTTACATTTTTTACAAAAAATAAAAACATAAACAAAATTAATAAAACTTGGTAAAATTGACTTTCGATACAAATATCTTTTCAAAACTTTGAGATATTGAGTTAAAACTACTTTTATCTTTTAAAATATATTGTTTTCCACATTCAGTAAAATTTTGAAAAAAAATCGAATTGACAGTTTTTTTACAAAAAATTAAAAACCTAAAAAAAAAACAACAATACTAAAACTTGGTAAAAATTTACTTTTGACTCAAATAGCTTTTCAAAAACTAAAAATATTCAAACTTATTTTATTTCACAGAAAATATTATTTTCGATATTCAATAAAATAAAATCTACAAAAAATAGTACGCAAATTTGGTAATAATTGATACATATACGTACACAAACTTTTAAGCAAGACAAATCGACAGACAGGGAAGTTATCAGTGTGGGTCGCATCCCAGCCTCTTTTTTAATTTGCGTTTACTGCTTTCTGATGACAAGACCTTGCGCCAAAAATAAATAATTATAATAATTTGTAGATATTACAGGGCCATTAAAATTTGAGCTCAATAAAACATTTTCGAATTTCCTATTAAGTGTGAAAAGCAGCTTCAATCAAATGGCCATCTGGTGAAGATTCCGACTCGAATCAAATACTTCTCAATTTTTTTTTTTTAAATTTTCGTAGTAAGTTTGAATAATTTTAATAGTTGTTAAATTATCAAGTGATCCACTAATGTAGTAGCTAAGACACTTCAGATGACAGCTGGGTTTTGACAAGTGTCAAATAACAGACTCTAAATATAGAAAAGAATGGCCCTGTTTGAAAATGAACTTTGATGTGACACACACTGAAAATTTTCCATTTGTACTTTTACAAAATTACAATTTTTTTTTTGTAAAAATACAAATTTCCATTTAAACGTATGCTTTAAAAACTTGAATTGTAAGCTGTTTTTTGGAGAGGTGTTTGAGACGTTAAACCGAATTAGTAGTAAGTTTTGTATGGTTTTAACTTTTTATAGAAAAAAAAATGTCAATTAAATTTGTCTACAAATTACACCATTGCATTTTTAAATAAATCTCATGTCAATATCTTTCTCCGTTTCCAAGAAAATTTATTTGAATTTAAGTAAAATTACTTGAAATAAAATTGTCA
The DNA here is from genome assembly GCA_920104205.1 of Eupeodes latifasciatus. Taxonomy (NCBI): domain Eukaryota; kingdom Metazoa; phylum Arthropoda; class Insecta; order Diptera; family Syrphidae; genus Eupeodes; species Eupeodes latifasciatus. The sequence continues at coordinate 20,588,778 of OV049925.1, forward strand.
ATAGGAATTTTTTTTCAAAATGTTGTTCTTCGTTTTTTAAAATTATTTTGAAAAATCTTGCAGTTATATTCTAGGGACCTTAACACGTCAAGAAAAGTCAAACTTTTCAATTCTACAAATAGGACCGATTCCTGCACTTAACCATCTAACATGAGACACAAATCACCTAAAACATTAAATTTCAAATCAAAAATGTTAAAACACACAAAAAACTGCATTATTCGATTTGAATGTTATGTCATTTAAAACATATTTTGTGGCGTTTTTAAATTTATCGTGGACATTCTTATATTTTTTAGTTTTAATTAATTTTAGTCGTATGGTAAAAAATATGTCAAAAGAACTTTCAAATTTCGAATTTTACGACTAACCCTTGATTTGTTTACCCTACTGTTGAAGTTACAAACGTGTAACGTAAATGCATATCAACGTTGTATTACTTTATGTTTTTTTTTATTTTCTCTCTCTCTCTCTTTTCAATGTTTATTATTTTTTTTTTGTAGATTTTATGGTACTATGCCAAATCCTGTTAAATCAGGCCAAGGATCCTATAAAGTTCAACCTGGCAGAATTGAGAATTACATTACCGGTCATTCATCCGTATCCGAAAAGGAAAAGAAAGAGGTACGTATTGTAACGTTACACGTTAAACTCAAAATTCTTAAGTGAATAAACGCGTATATATGTATGAAGATTATTTTATACTTACATATTTATATTATTATGTGATATAAATACATGAATATACGAATATAAAAACATCAGAATATTATAATAGAATTCATATACGCTACTATACGATACGATACGATACACGTAACGTATAAACATCATAAATTCATTTATCTAAATCTCCTCCAAAAACTCCTTCAATTTCATTCCTTGTCCATATACTCTCTCTCTCTTTTCACTGTGATTTCATATTTATGAAATACTCATATTTACATATTGCTCCTTTTTTATTCCACACTCCTGGATCCTGATTCCAGATTCCCAGACTCCACAACTTTATGTGTTGGCTACCTTTATCTAACCATATATACCTATAAATATGAGCATAAATGTTGTGTCTACGAGTAGAGTGTGTGTGTGTGTGTCTGTTCTTCCTTGCTTTGCTTACACGGAGAAACCCTTAAAAATATCCTTCCTCTCTTTTGCAATCTATCAATAAATGTCTTCATCCTTTTACGTCCATCGTGTCGTTTTTGTCGTTCGAATCGTGTGGCCTTTTTGTATATTTGTGTGTGTGTTTTCGTCCTTTTTTATTTTTTTTTTAATGCTTTTTGTTATTCTTCTTAAAATGCACATAAATGTACTCGTCGTACAATCCAAGGGGAAAACAAAATAAATAAGAAATGGAATATGAAGGAAGATATATGAAACACAATATACTAGAAACCTCGTTGTGTTTTGATATGAATATGGTTGGAAGCTGTTTCAACAAGGACCACCAAGGATACCTACCAAGGTCCAAGTACTACTTAAAATTTGATGTCCTACTAAAAGATTGTCTTTAAACGTGTGGTATTTTCCATACTTTTTTCTTCTAAATATCTTATTATCGCCCACTTTAGTATATCCTCAACTGGAAGAGAACTCAAAAAATTGAATTTTATGATGGACATATTCTATATGGAAGATTTGTGGTCTTAAGACGTAAATGGAAAATGTCGAAAATCGTCAAATAATTCATTAGTAGTAAATTATAGCCTACTAATTTTGTTTCAATTTCATCAAAACATCAATAAATATCTCATCAATACTCCGATCGCTAGCAAATGTCAACTTGTTGCACATAGCAACATTCAGGGCAGAAAGGACTCACATATTATTTATTTATTCAAAAATTTGGTGCTTATGATATAATGTATAAGGTCAAAACACAAAATTTGCCTGTGATGTTATTTTCTATACAAACAAAATTTACTAGTGCGTAGGTATACGTACTTTCTTTCGAATGTTCAAGTTGCGAAAAGATTTCATTTTAAGAACATCCAAAGAAAACAAAGGTCTCTCCATGCCGAAATAAATCATTGTTAAAAAGAATTTTCGATTAGTTGAATTTATATAATAAAGTATAGGGTGATTAATTTTGTGGTATTAAATTGGTAGCGCTAACATTTGACAAATGTCATTTGAAGTGTCATAGCATCGATCCTTTTGAGGTTATTTTCGACCACTTTTTGACACATATTGGGCGGTATCTCAGCCATAACGTGACGAATGTTGATTTTTAAGTGCTCAAAGGTTAAAGGTTTATCTACATAAATACGGTCTATCACGTAGACCCACAAAAAACAAGTCCAGTGGTGACAAATCGAATGATCTTGGTAGCCAGTTTATATCGCCACGACGAGTAATTACGCGGCCAGAAAATGTCACTTGCAATAAATCAATATTCGCTCGAGTTGTGTCGACTTATCTACGACGTTGTGAATGGTCAGCTGGCTTCAGTTGTCGTTTGAGCTGGACTTTATATGGAGACAGTTCTAATTCCTGAGAATAATGAGGAATCAACACATTAGGGTCTTTGGTAACACTCTTTATTTTTATATTATGCGCGCGCTTAAGGGGATATGAATACCCTTATAATGATTAAACACAGTCCTAAAAGAACGGGTATTATGGTTGAGTTCTTTGAGGGGAGCAATGCAACTAGCTACTTCATTAGAGCAATGTTTATGAAAGTAGCGATAAAATAATGACAGGCATTAAACTTTACGACGAGGGTGCTCGAGAGATACAAAAGTTTCAGTTAGGCAACGGTCACCTATCAGTTTTAGGGCTCTCTTTTGAATTCTGTCCAAGAGACTCAAGTGCGTAATAGAAGCACCTGCCCAGATATAGGAATTGTACTCGAGTTTCGGATATATATAGGCTTTATAGATTATAGCTAGATCAGAAGGTGTAACATACTTCTTGCAGCTTCGGAGAAAACCTAAACACTTAAAAGCATTGTTGGCGATGTCAAATATGTGATCACTCCACAACAACCTAACACTGAAAGCTGTTCAGTCTTTTCGATGCAACCATAGATGTACCAACCATAGATAGTGGCATTTGGGGGGGGTTATGCTTTTGCGACACTATACAGCATTGAGTTTTCGAAGCATTAAATTCTACACGGTTTTTGATTCCCCATTGGACAATGCTGTCAAGATCAGAATTTAACGAGCTTATCATACACTGCCGTCGTTGGTAGTCCACACCCGAAGAACAAGAATGCGAATCTAAAAACGAATATGAGAAGCTGAGGGTACTGTCATCAGCGAAACATTTTAGTGGGTTAGAAGTTTCAGACGAAAGATCATTTATAAAAATAAGGAAGAGCGTCGGAGACAAAACACAGCTCTGGGGCACATCAGCGTTTCTCACTTACAGCAGCGATATTTTCAGAAACAATGATGCACAGGCCTTACAATATCTATAACCAATCCAGTCTCTTCAATTTTTTCACAATTTTGCTAATTGTTTACGTAGTTGAACAATTATGTAAACCATAATCTCTTCTTAATCCTTTCGGGACGGGAGTGGTAAGTTTACATATAAATATTCTTTGTTCTGTCCCACTCTCGTACCGAAAGGGTTAAAGCACGATATGTGCCTGTGGCAGAATCACCATTTATGTAGTATATTTTAACAATTTTTAAGCACAGGCAATAGTTAAGCGATCCATTTTCGTAAATGTCAGACTATCAACTGAAAAAAAAACAACTTAGTTTGACAGATGTCTAATTCCAGCCCTATAAAGTAAAGTGTTATTAATTTCGTGGTTTCAAATTGGTAATTCTAGCATTTGACACCTGTCAAAATCAGTTGTCATTTGAAGTGTCATAAAATTAATTGAATGTTTGCCTTTTACCATAGTGAATCGTTCAAAAATTGAAAAAGATCATTCACATTTAAATACTTTAAAGTGTCATACACCTCCATTTGGCTGATAATAATGTGCTTTCAATAAGACGGGTTCCAAAGCCTCAGAAAACTTCTATTCTGTGTGAGAAGTTTTACGACTTCAATTGATCAATGATCACGAAGATCATATAATTTGAAATCGTAAGATTTAATGTGCCAAATTTGCCTCAAAACAATAACATGCTGCGAATCCTTCCGAGGTTGTCATTTGAATAATGTATGTTGTTAATGGCAAAATTCAAACTTTTAAATGGAATCAAATTTTCATGAAAAATGTTTTATCTAGCTTTATTTTCGAAACCGAAAAAATGAATGACCCTGTGTTGATTATTTCCTTAAAGAAGTGATGTGTTTGCTAAGATTGTGTTTAGTCAAACCACGAGATTACTCTGTATTTTTTGTATCTACAGAATTAACAATATGCAAATACACTAGGGCGTATACGCACTTTTTTTTAATGTACAAGTCGCGAGTCAATACTCTATTGCTGCCCATTTCAAGACTTTAAGTCACAAATAATCTCCGTATCGTAGTAAGTCATTGCTTGAGCTAGCTGTCAATCAGTAAGATTTGTATCTTAATGTGAATGAAGGGTTATTCATTTTGTGGTTTAAAATTGGTAGTGCTTGAAGTTGGCAGCTTACAAACTCAGATGTCATGTGAGATAACGAACACATCAATTTTTCGACATTAGCAGTTGTACGGCTCCTTTTTGGCCTGCGATTGAAGAGCATGACTTAGACGATATGTGATGTTGGAACCACCACGGTCAAACGAGCACGTCAATCGTGCCACCAAGATAATGCGATTTGTACATTGTTGGATTTTTTTCAGTGGGTTTACGCAAAAAATCGCTTTTTCTAAATAATCTGCCGAATTCCAGACGCATTAAAAACCAATATTACTCAAGTTATGGACGAGGTAGTTTTACTTTTGAAAACGAAAAATGAATGACCCTGTATTATGTATTGCTTCAAAAAAAATCAGTCCTGAGGATACTTAATGATAAACACAATCCACAAGATTATTCTCTAATTTAATTCTCTAAAATAGTAAATAATGGAAATACACTTGGGTGTATACGCACTTTTTTTAATTGTTTAAGTTCTAAGGCGTTGTGGTCTTATTTAAAATCACAAGGCAAATCACAATTGTGCAACAAAGGATTTTCCGAGCTAATACCAACCATGGAAAAATAAAACCAGGGCCTTGTAGTTTTTTATGCTCAACCCTTCTTCTATTCGCGTAATGTCAGTAATGAAGGAGACCTACAATTTTAAATCCAATTTAGACGTCTAATTTAAGAATCAATTTTCATGACAACCATCTCTGGGAGAGATCAAAACTAAAGATCCCAAAAATCCTTTTAAACATAGACTTCCCACAGCTGATTTTCAACTTCTTTAATCAACATAAGACAAAGGTTTTTCTCATGTTCACAAGTTTTGTTGTTTAAAATTGTATCTTAAGTCATTTCATAGTTTATTTGGTTTTGGTTGCCATATGGCAAAGTATCCTTAGCCAGAAAAATGCCTATTACAAACCATTCAACAATAGAAATAAGCCTACAAAATAAAATAATCTTAATTCTACTTAAAATATCTACACAACATTTTATGTTGGCCAAAGATATTTTTCTTTATATAAACTTAAGATATTTTATCTTATTAAACCAATAAATATTTTTAATATTTTCATTCATTCAAAGGAAAAGGAGTGTTTCAATATTAAAATAACTTTTTGAAAGTGAGCTTTAATCTATTAGAATTCCATCGAAATGGCCAACAATAAAACAATTTTGTTATTAAAATGTATGTCCTTCTGGACAACACACCAACACATCCTTTCTTTATCTCGAACAGTATTATATTCTGTGAATTCTGGTGTATTTCGAATCGATAAAGAAATGAAGTATCCTTTTAAATAATATAAACAATTCACATATAAAATACACTTTGACTTTTAAGGGCAAGAAAAACATATAACTTGCACTCGATCTGTTGTGTCCTTTCTTCTTCAAAATGTTGTTCTTTCTGCAGGACTTTTGTAATTGTGTGTCCTTTTTGAAGTATGTACTTGTATACTCTGAAGGTAGAAGATACTGTTTGGATGTGTAAATATATTTATTTATTTTGTATAAATCCTTAAAATATTTATTCATCCTTTCTGATATGCGCGATATCATAAATCATCTTCATCACATATTATAGGTACATATTTTATAGTGGACTTCTCCCAAGAGAGAAATAAATTTATCCTTCTGTCCGGACCAAGAACCCTTCTACCAGCAAACCAAATATATCAACCATTCCCTTATATTTCTGTCTGTATAGTAGACAGCAAACACAGACATACCACGAAAGAAAAGGATATATGAAGGAACTGTAGAAGAACGAGTGTCGAATGTACGAAGTACAATGATGAAGGCGTTTCGTTGTGAAAATTGGAATTAAATTTTCACAATTAAGAGAAAAATACTTAAATCTACTTTTATTTTTGTCTTATTGCTACTTAAAGAAACTTACCTTTCAACCTTTTGAACAGTGCAAGTGGATTTATTTTAAAAATCAGAAAAAGAACTTAAAAAAAAAAAGGATAGCACCACAGGAGCAACAAAAACGGCAAGGATGTGAATTTGATTTTATTTTTATTTTTTTGAACAGAAGGATTATTTATGTTCTTTTGTTTTAACTCGAAGTGCTGCTGCGTTTTCCCTTTCTTTCTGTCTCTCTCTCTCTTATTTTGAAACCTTTATTCGTTGCATTTTCCAATAAATGAAATGGAACTGCAATTAAGAAGAAAAAGGATTTTCATTGAATTATAGCTTTGGGGATTAAAATACTATGCTTAGGTACTATTGCAGCTTTTCCAATCAAGATGAACGACTTTAAAGGCTCCTTATTCTCATTATTATGGTGCTTGCAAGTCTTATTATTATTATTTTATTTTATTTTTTCTGTTTAATTCTTTCAAAAAAGGATTAAATGTTCTTTTAGTCTTATTGTACCTTTTATAAGTATATTCGTAAGTATAGGACGAACTCTTAGGGATTACCGGTACTGTTGTAATTACATTTTGCTTTGTTTCACCTGAATGGTTAACAAAAGGGGGTAAAGAAGATGTGAGGTTGTAGAAATCTTTAATATATATTATTTTTAATGGGTGCGGGATTTAGAAAGAAAAGATTTTTAATAACAGTGTTTGGAAGATGATTAAAAGAATGTTAAGTTCTTATTGATTAAAATACTCACTTTGTAATTTAATTATTTTTAATACTAAATTGAACAAAATGCTGATAGAACTTAAAATATGCTGGTATAGAAAGAGAAGAGAGACTTTTCATGAGGAAGTTCTGTTAAAGAAAACAGTTTTAATTGCGATTCAATTGGGATGGAAGATTGATAACTTCTTTCCGATTTTACAAAATAATTTAGAGACATATAGCAATTTGATAAGAATTCTTTAAACGTTTTAATCTTATATTTGTATTTTATAATTTATAGAAAATATGTTGAGATATTCGAAGTATTGAATAGACTTCAGCACCATGTAATTGAAGTCACCACACAAAATGAACATTTACTGCTCTGTAATTTGATAACTCTGAAAACGTTTTGATTTCCCTATTGGAAGAATATGTGGTGCTAGATCTGAATATTAAAACGAATTCTCAAACAAAATTACATGACAATAAATTGATGAAATGAGGGGATTAGCCTTTGTTTCGTTTATAATTCAAACTCTGAGCTTTTTCAAAGAAAATTCAAAAAACTTTGCTATTATTATTCTTAATGAAACAAAAAATCCTAAAAAATACACTAGGGCGTATACGCAATTTTTCTATTAATTTTCTCTTACTTCAAGTTCAACTGTTTGACTCGAATGCTCAAGAGCATATTACAACTTTCTTTATTACGATGGTTAATACTTAAAAATTTGCGAAACCGTTGACTAGGATGATTGAATATTTGCTTTCAATTTCAACAACTTACAGCTTGTCGTAAAATTAAAAAACGCGAAATTTAACAATCCCCAAACTCAACAAAACAAGAAAACGATTAAGATCTTAACGAAACGAATTTAAACAATAAAAAATATGTATCGAACTCGATTAATGAAATAGAAATGAATTATCAAAATGGTACTTACTATCACCAATGAAAGAAACTTTGTAAATAAGGTCTCCGACCCTCTTTCTCATTTTTATAAATGATCTCCTGTCTGCCACTTCTAATCCAATACATTGTTTCGCTGACGATAGCACTCTTAGCTTTTCATATTCGTTTCCAGACTCACAACCCTCCTCTTCGGATGTGGAACTGCAACGGCAAAATATGATTAGCTCATTAAATTCCGACCTACACAGCATTGTACAATGGGGAATAAAAAATCGTGTGGAATTTAATGCTTCGAAAACGCAATGCTGTCTTGCATCGTTAAAGCGAGATAAACCCTCTTTGCCACTATCTATGAGTGGCACTTGCATCAACGAAACGGAAAATCTCGACATCCTCGGAATGTGCATCAGCAACCACCTTTTATGGAGCGATCACATACGCGATGTTGCCAAAAATGCCGCAAGATGTCTAGGTTTTTTGAGACGTTGCAAGAAATTTTTCTCTCCGTCTGATCTGGCTACAATCTACAAAACCTATATACGTCCGAAACTTGAATATAACTCTCATCTCTGGGCTGGTGCTCCAGTAACATATTTAAGCCTCTTGGACAGTATTCAAAAAAGAGCTTTTAAAATGATTGGTGACATTAACATCATCAACTCGTTTACGTCACTCGAACATCGACGCAAGGTTTCTTGCCTCACCCTTTTTTACCGTTATTTTAACGGACTTTGCTCTAGTGAAATAGCCAGTTGCATTCCTCCCCTTAAACAATTTAACCGTAATACCCGCGCTTCTAAGAATGCCCATCAGTTTACCCTTGAGCCCAACTTCGGCCGTACTATGAAGTACAGAGATTCTTTTTTTAGCCGTACTACGCGAATGTGGAACGCCTTGCCACGCTCTATCTTTCCCTATCATTGTAATGTTCAGGAGTTCAAAATCAATGTACACCGACACCTCCTATCCAACCCTTCCCTCTTTTCCTAATGCTCACACTGTGTCTTTGGCATATTAAAGGTATACAAAACCCTTTTAGTGTTCGCTAATTATAAAAAAAAAAGGTTAAGTTTTTGGCTCTTTACAGCCAACCACAAAAAAAATATACTTAGCTTTTTTTTAATGGATGCGGTCTCTTCCTTATCCCCTCCATTCACCTTTGCCTACCTCAATCTCCTTCTTTTTGCTTTATTTTCTGATAATGGTTCTTTTCCCCAAACTGAAAACTAGTATTTCCCGACTCAATAATTTCCCGAAAAAAACGTATCCTTTCTTTTTCATTTATCGACCTCCTCTTATTCGTTTTTCCAAAAAGTGACATCATCATGGCGAACCTCCCTCATGCCAGAGGCTAAGACAAACAGAAAATCCTACAATCTGACCTTCTGTTAAAGTTGATATTGTATTTGGGTCTAACTGCGACACACGGCTTTTTCGACGTTTTCAAAACCAGCCAAACATTAATGGTTTCTTTTAGTTTACTGATTTGAACACAAACCTTGGTTTAATGGACGAGTTCAGTTCTTTTCCATTGAATCCAAATTTACTAAAAAGTAAACGAAAAATTGTTGAAATTGCGAACAAAATCTCCAGCCCAAACCGACCCAGTTTAATAACTTGAGGAAAGCATTCTTATAAAAATTGCAACCTTATCATTTATCAACCAAGATTGCAAGACAGTTTCTGATGGTTTTCGCAAAGTTTAAAAAGTTAAAACCCTTACACTTTCGTGCAGACAATTTTAGTGGAACGGAAAACACATAGCAACGTGACTTTTCTCTATATTCCGACACTTAAGGCTGGGCATTAAGCTATAATAATTTTTGGGTGGTGTCCAAATTGGGGGTGTCACACTATTTGTTGAACATGGGTTGATTCTTCATGTTTTTCTCTATGTGTGAGCCATTTTCCGCACACTCAAAAATGTCGCTTTTTTTTTTCTATAAAGCCTAGAACTTTATTTCACACCAATTTATATTTAAAAAAAAAGAATTAACACTTTAAAAAAAGCCTAATTACTAAGTTTTCAATAAAATGCAGTGGAGGCTCCGATGCCACTATAACGCAGCATTGCCATGTGGTGGGGATTCCTAATATGAGTTTGTTTTGTATGTGTTATTAATGTTAATCAATTTTAGTTTGTTTCTTCTTTTAATGTGTATGGAATATACTATTGTGCAGCAAGCGCTCGGTTGGAATAGTTTTTATTTTCTATAGGAGTTGTTTAATCTACCTCCTCCACGTGAGAAGCATCTTCTGAATCCTCCACCAGTGGTGATGCATCACCTCCTGCGGCAGCAGTTGGTTCTTCTGTAGCCATTGGTTCATCATCATAGATGCCAAGACCAAGCTTGATCATGCGGTAAATTCTTGAGGCATGAACTTGTGGGCTGTCCAATGAGAAACCAGATGAGAGCAGGGATTTCTCGAAGAGCAGAATGACCAAGTCTTTCACAGCTTTGTCGTTCTTATCGGCATCGGCTTTAAGGCGGAGAGTATCGACAATTGGATGGTCTGGGTTGATTTCCAAGTGCTTCTTGCCAGCCATGTATCCCATGGTGGAGGAATCGCGTAGAGCTTGTGCCTTCATGATACGCTCCATGTTGGCTGACCAACCAAACTGTGATGTTACAATACAGCAGGGGACTCAACAAGACGGTTAGACACGACAACCTTTTCGACTTTGTTGTCCAAGATCGACTTCATGACCTTGCACAAATTCTCGAACTTGGCTTTGTCTTCTTCGCGCTTCTTCTTCTCTTCTTCGTCTTCTGGCAATTCCAAACCTTCCTTGGTCACTGATACCAACTGTTTGCCCTTGTATTCCTTCAGGTGCTGGATGACGTATTCATCGATTGGTTCAGTCATGTAGACAACCTCGAATTCGCGTTTCTTGACACGTTCAACGAAGGCAGAGTTGCTGACTTGGTCTTGTGATTCACCAGTGATGAAGTAGATGTGTTTCTGGTTCTCCTTAGCTTAGCGCGGCTGTTGCTGTCTTCATGAACACCCAATTTCAAATTCTTGCTGAACTGTTCGTAGAATTTCTTGTAGTTATCCTTGTCTTCAGTCAGTTCCTCGAACAATTCCATGCACTTCTTAACCAAGTTCTTGCGGATGACCTTAAGAACCTTGTTCTGTTGGAGCATTTCACGAGAGATATTTAGTAGCAAATCTTCTGAGTCAACAACACCCTTCATGAAGTTCAAGTAGGATGGAATGAGATCCTCACAGTTATCCATAATGAACACACGACGCACATACAATTTGATGTTGTTCTTCTTCTTTTGGTTATCGAAGAGATCGAAGGGCACACGACGTGGCACAAAGAGAAGAGCACGGAATTCCAATTGACCTTCAACTGATAAATGTTTGACGGCTAAATGATCTTCCCAGTCATTGGTCAATGATTTGTAAAACTCGCCGTATTCCTCCTGGGAAATATCATCGGGATTTCTGGTCCAGATGGGCTTAGTTTTATTCAATTCCTCGTCTTCAGTATACTTGACTTGGATCTTCTTCTTCTTTTTCTTATCTTTGTCAGCGTCCTCGTCTTCACCAACATCTTCAAGTTTGGGCTCGTCTTCTTTCTTGTCGTCTTTCTTTTCCTCTGACTCATCAGCGGCTTCGTCATCACTGACTTCCTCATCACGTGTTTTCTCAATCAACAATTTGATAGGATAACCAATGAATTGAGAGTGCTTAGTGACAATTTCCTTGATCTTGCTCTCCTCTAAGTACTCAGTTTGATCTTCTTTAATGTGCAAAGCGATCTTGGTACCACGTCCAAGGGGTTCAGTGTTGTCTTGGCGGACGGTAAAGGAACCTCCAGCAGATGACTCCTAAATGTATTGTTCGTCATCGTTGTGTTTGGAGGTGACAGTTACTTTGTCAGCGATAAGGTAAGCAGAGTAGAAACCGACACCGAATTGACCAATCATACTAATATCGGCTCCGGCTTGAAGAGCTTCCATGAATGCCTTGGTACCGGACTTGGCGATGGTACCCAAGTTGTTTACCAAATCAGCCTTAGTCATACCGATACCAGTATCGATGATGGTCAATGTGCCAGCGGCCTTGTTGGGAATCAATTTGATGAACAATTCCTTGCCGCTGTCCAGTTTTGTGGGGTCTGTCAAAGATTCATAGCGAATCTTGTCAAGAGCATCAGAGGAGTTGGAAACCAATTCACGAAGGAAGATTTCTTTGTTCGAGTAGAACGTATTGATCATCAGGGACATAAGCTGAGCAATCTCAGCCTGGAAGGCAAAAGTTTCTGCTTCTTCTGGCATCTTTGCAAGTTTATTTTTTAACTTTGTGAAACAATACAAAAATTAAGAGAATTCACAGTCAAATTGGAGCCGGCACTTCTAGACGAACCACGCTTCTTTTCACTAATGTGGCTCATCCATCATAAAACAATGCAGTTTATGATCGCCCGTCATAACTTTGGACCTTCCGTCACACAAGGTCCATTACCACTCGAAGACATATTTTGGTTGCTTTTTCAAAATACAATAAGAGCAGGACACAGAATGATGGAAAGCAGTATTCAACTGAACTCATTGAATATTTTGGAGCCGCAACGACGAAAGGAAGGTTAAAAATGAAAAATGATATGAGATAGGCAGATGTGGTAAATTTTTCCTCAACAAGCTTGTACATTAAACCATGACAAAAGCCTTAATTTTCTGTTTAATTAATTATATCATACAAACTAACCATTGAAATTATATTGTATACAATAATTTTAATAGAAAATGAATATAGAATACACATACACAATCCGAGCTTAGACCTTTTAAAGAGAAGTCAAAAGCAGTGGAAGAAAATATTGGTGATAAAATTGTCAGTACTGACCTTTACAGGAACTTCCCTAAAACCTAAAGTGACAAAGATAGTGCTTGAGTAGTCCAATCAAAGTAGTAAGGATAGTCCAAGAATTCACAGAATATCACAAAAGAAAGATTTTGAATTTCAAAAATAAGACAATCTTTTTGAATGTTCTAAATGTCAGACAAAATTTTAAAAACAAAGATTTTTTCGTGGTCGTTTTTTGTCGAAAGTGTTTTTACTAATTTTTATCTGCATTTTAATGACTGAGCATCGTTTTTCACTTCTTTTTGGAATATTGTATTTAGAAAAAATGTGTATGCATATCATCTGTTTGCAAATTTCTTATAGCACTTAATTTTTTTATTTTTTCTGCAAAATTTAGCACTTCACAAAAATTTACTTTTTCAAACTAATCTTAACTAATTCTACCAAAGATAATAATATTGTAAGTTAATTTTCTTATTTTATTAAATTAAATAATAAATTTTACAAAATGCAGGATAATTATGAATAACAGATCCCTTTTTTTTCGGAAAATTATACTTCAATGAATTTCCATCCGAAATATATTTTAAGACACACCTACTTACTATCGATTTTTGATTTAATATTTTAACTTGCATGAATATACGAGTAGTAAAATTCTTTATTTTTTCATCTCCCTGATCATTAATTTTATTATTATTTTTTTTACATTTCAAAACAATTCAAAACAAATATTCGACAGAAATTAAAGAACAAAGTTGAAAACAACATTTTGTCTCAAAATTGATTTCAAAATTTAAACAAAAAAAATTTTATTTTTCGCATTTTTTTAGTGGTGGGACGAAGTGATGGACATCTTTAATGGGGTATGATTCATATATTAAGAAGTTTTATTTTTTTTTAACAGTAAATATATTAATTGATTTAGTTATATTATTAGTTTAAACTATTTTTGTTTTGTTTAGTATTTTACATTAAATCTGCTTTTGTTTTTACTTAAACGGTACCTGCATATCAATACTGCTTAGTAGAATGTATTTTTAAGGTTCCTATAGTTCCCGAGCTTATATTATAAATAATTAGGTAAATTCTGTTAATTATTATTGTAAAATTTGATACGAATAAGTAGTCATTATAAAAATGTCATAAAAATAGTATACAAATTTTTCACTGAATAATAACAACAAAAATTCACTGTAATATGATGATTTTTAATTAAAAGAAAAAGAAAATTTTCTATTTTAAAACATATTAAAATTCACATCATATTAATACAAAATAAAATACAATTATATTATTGTATGATGTATTCTTTTCATACGTATTTAATCTCTCATCGAAATTAATGAGCCTTAAAATATGCAACATAATCTACTCAACTATAATGATAATGGTATATACCGAAAACCATTAAAATATGTATTTTATTTATCAGAATTGAATGATTGAATAATTCATCCACTGGAAAAATAATATATTATACAAAAATATGTATTATATAAATGAGTTGCATATACGAAAAAAGTTAAATCGAAAATACTATTTTCCATACACAGGACTCACTCTTTCCTAAAAGTATGTAGAGTAAAATGTACACAATAATTAAATTTTCATGATTCGATACGATGAATCGTTTTTCATTTATTTTAATTTTTTTTTCGTTTTAATTCGCATCAAACAATACGTAATAAATTTTCTATGTACATATATGAAGGTTTATTTTGGGGGAAAATTTAGAAAATAGTTTCCTCTTATTTACCAATAAAAGACAAACACCGATTTAATTTCCCTTCACTCCAACGAACAATTGATTTCTATTTTAGTAGTTTTAGAATTTATAGCATTTAATTTGATCAATTATGATAATGATGAGGTAAATATAGACAGACAGTCGTTTTATTTATGTATTTATCCGTTTGTTTTTTTCCAAAGATTAAAATTAATTTTAAACATTAAATTAAACTGAATAAAACCCTATTTGAATAAAATTTATTGTTCGTATTTGTCTTTTGTTGTTACATCGTTCCTTTAATTTTATTTGTAGTTTTTTTTTTGTATTTATTTAAATTTTGCTTCTATTTGATTCGAATTAATTTTGCAAATATAGAAAAATGGAAATTTGTTTTATATTTATTTTGTGTTTTTTTTTTTCTTATTTTTAACCAAACATAAATTGAATTGAAAATTTAATAAAAATATTAATATGCAACTAAAATAAATAAATCCCCATCCAAATATTTTTGCACCACTAGTGGCTTAAAGACAACCATCCATTGCCTCGTACATTCATCGATTTTGCTTATGAAGTTGAACAATTTGTAAGTTTTGCTTTTTGGTAACACAAAAAAATATAAAAATAAAAAAATATACTTAAATATTTATAAAATTTGTATTATTGTTGTTTTTATTTTGAACTATGTTATATGGAATGAAACTTAAAATACGCATGCAAATAAAGTCAATAATAATTTCAAAACTTCTAAGAAATTTTAAAAATAAAATAAAAATATTTATTTTTAAATTTAACATTTAATATTTTCTTTTAACCTACAAAAATAAATAATAGTTCAAATGCTTATTTTGTGGAACTTTTAAAAAATACAAAAATATTTTAATAAGTTAATTTAAAGTAATTTAATTTTATAAGGAACTCAGATATAATTTTTTAATTTTAACAGTTTTTAAAACATTTTATATAAAAATTTAGAAAATGTTACACCAACGTTTTTTAATTCATATCGAATGTTTATATGAAGCCAGATCTTCCTAGAGATTGGAAAAACTCGTAATCTTTTTAATGATTTTGGTAGAACTCGAAAGCTAAGACGAATTTAACAATAAAATTAAAATTGTTTCAAATATAATTTAAAATATTTAAAAACATAAACAATACTTTTAAATAAGTACAAAAATCAACGATTTTAAACTAGTAGCCAATATAATCGGTTCAATTTTTCGAAATGATAATTTTGGAGATCTCCGCATTTCCAAAAGTTTTGAACCAAAACCAGTGAATATATTGACTTCAAATAAATTATGTTTTCCAAGTAATTTAAATTAAATGATTTTTTATACCAAAAATTTCAATAAAATTTTATTCTGCACACTTACGATTTTTTCATGAATTGACAAATTATTTGTCATGTCGAAGATTGACGTTTTTGATACAAAAAATAAGACCTACACAAAACTACTGAAAATAAGCCAAAAATTAACTTTCAAATCAAATATTTTGGAAACCAAAAAATCATATTTGCAAAAATCTGCTTAAAAAATAACTAAAAACTGTTAAACATCAATTTTCAATTCGTATATCTTAGAAAAAAATACATTGACGACGAAGTAATTTTATTAGATGCAAAATAGTGTTGATAACATTTTATAAGTCTTCTTTTAAAATCCAATTGTTTTAAACAAATTTTAAGGTCAAGTCAAAAATACTACTAAATTGATTAAACGCCAAAAATAACTCTACAGAAAATCCCTTAAAATAAAATTTTCAATTGCAATGTTTTTAAACTTTTGTAACAATTTGTACAGCAGCAATTGGAAGTTATTTTTGTTACTACAATTTTTTCTGAGTGAAAACAAACTTGAAATATTCTGACCCAAACTTAATTCTTTTTATTTTTGACCATAAGATTCTCTATTTCGTCTAAGCTTTCGAATTATACCAAAACTTTTGAAACGCGTAACCATTTATAATAAAAAAAAAAAAGATCCTGGTTTTGAGCTTGCTTTTGACCTCAGGTTTCTTCAATTAAAATAAAAAATTATATCTGTGGGCTTTAACACTAACTAACTATAACTATTTCTTACATTGAGGTGAGATAGACTTAAAGCACCTATTTTAACGACACTGAAAAATGAGAACTTTAATAAAATCGATATGTTTAACTTATTAAGTTAGCAAACATAAGAAAATTTCAAAAAATAATTTTAGAAAACATGCGCGCATAAAATTATTTTTAGATGCAATTATGATAAAATATTGTCCAAAACATATTTTTTAATTAGTAAATTTTGTATTTATTAATTTACAACTTAAAAATTAGAAAAGAAAAAAAATTTGGACTTTATCATTTTTGCTGTGAGAGTAAAACGGCCCAAAACGCCCAAATCCTAAAGTATCATAAATCCCGACATTGGTCATAAAGCCCAAAAAGTTAAACAAAAATGGCCAATCAACCTAAATCGAATGTCGCAAAGCCAAAATAAATTTTAAATAAAAACACGTCCAAACTGTTACTTATCATTTTGCCCAAACAAAATTTGAATTTTAAATTTTGGTTTTATGACTTAAGCGTTGGGTTTGTGACATTTATTTTGGACATTACGACGATAATGATTTCTATCGTTTCTTATGTCTTATCACCCAACGACATATAACCCAAATTATAAAATGACATTAGGTCCAAAAAGAGAAATATCAAAATATCACTAAAAAAATGTCACAAGTCCAAATAAAATGTCATTTATCAATCAAACGGGCTATCAATGTCGTGACGCCCAAATTTATAACTGTCATAACGCCCACAAACCATAACAATGGGAGCTAGCACTGTAAGCAAGAAAACCATTTCGTTTTATGTCACTTTAAAAATTGGCCTTTTTTACGCTTTCTGGAAGTAAAATAAAACCAAACATATTTGTAAAGCTTTCTTGACGTTCATACTTTTTGGGCGGTCTGAAATTTTTTCATTTAATGTTTCAGTTCGGGCGATAACATTTTAAACTTACATTTTGGACAAAAGAGCCATTTTTGGACGATCTTGGCATTAAAACCAAAAAAAAAGTGTAAAAGCCCACAAAGGTTCTGTTATATATTGTCCAAATCGTTCAAAAAGAAAAATATTAAGAAAATTATTTTGGACGCTATGACATTTTTAATTTGGTCGATATAATTTTGGGCAAAAAGACCTAACGCCGATTAAAAGTCGTACCATCCAAACTAATGTAGGTACGTTTAAAGAACAAATTTTATACTTTAATTCATGGAAAAAAGTTATAATCCTTACACTAACATAACTATGCTTAAAATTTGAAGAACTTAGCCTTAGATAAAAACTAGTTATAGTTTTTGATTTTCAAGACATTGCCTTAATTAAAGTTAAGTTTTTTCTGTTTTTAAAAAACGTCTTTTATTTAAAGTAAACTTATTTAAAACTTATATAAGATGACCTAATAATATTTTAATTAAATAAATTCTCAAACAGTACATATTTATCTTGATTACATATATCAAATCAAGATTTCCTTAATTATGTATTCAAAAATATTTGCATCCTTTAACAAAACCAGAAGCAAAAATTGAAATACGTGCTTGACATATTTTAGATAGTTAAGTTAATTATATTATAAAAGTCATCTCACCTCATAAATTTAAATAGAAAATGTAAATATAACAAGAAAGAGGTATATAACATAGTATATACAACCCATGTCCTTTTACTTAAAACCAAAAACTATCCACAAAATGATGATTTCAAAAATAACATAAAACAAATAAAATAGAAATAAAAACTAAAATAAAAATAAAAATAAAAATAAAAATAAAAATAAAAATAACCTTAAAAACTAACCACAACTACTTACACATTCATTGCAATTCATTACAAAAATAACACCATCAACAAAACATTAGAAATTCTGGCTATTTCCCCCCATCATCATCATCATCCCCATCATCAACATCATCATCATCCTCGCATCCTAGAATCCTCGAATATGCATTGACATAAGTTTCAATGTCCTGTATATTTTTGTTTTCTCATATAAAACAACATAAACATCCTCATCTACTCACCAAACATTTTTCACCATAAAAAGCCCTAAAAAACCATTTCCTAGACCTACAAATAGTACAAGTACATTTGCATACAGTTATGGCCAAAATAATAGGATCACTTGATTTAAACTTTAAAAACTTTAAACAATTTTTACTTGAAAACGAAAATATACAAAAAGTAATTAAAAACTGATAAAAATTGTTTTTCGACTTAAGTATCTCGAGAGCAAAGAAAGTTTTTGATTTCAAACTTTCAAAAAATGTTAGAACTAATATTCTGTAAGGCTCCTAACGGGAAGTCATCAGAGTGAGTTTAAATCCAGCCTCTTTTTTATTGTCTAAAAATTTGACTTTTTTAACCACAGAAAACTTGTTTAGAACCTTTTTCTTCAAGTGTTCCTTTTATTTTGACCAATACTGTATATCCTAACACCATTCATATCTAAACAAAATAAAACTCATACATACCTTTAAAATAAAATAAAAACACACAAAAACTTTGTTGTGAACTTCAGAGGGGGTGGCAAACTGGTAAAATGGTAAACTAGTATAAAGTGGTAAAATGCGGTAATATGGTAACATAAAAATAGGAAGAGGTGAATGGAAGGTTTCGGAAATGAGGGGCTATGAGGTTTTGGTCGATACGTATATAAATTATATGTAGTTCTTTTGGTCTAACCAAAACTAGTAGAGACCATAAAGTAGAAGTTCTTGTTGTTGCCGCATGCCATGTCCATATGGGAGACCACATTTTAGAAACTCTACTATATTTTATATATGTATTTGTTATATATTGGCCCTCTAAGGATGAAATAAGTGAACATTTTAATCTAATTTTTGCTCTTTTCTTTTTCTTCCTCCTTTTTTTCTCCTGCTTCTTCTTCCATCCTCAAATTGTGTGCTTCTCTGGGGGGATATCTTTTCATACATTTCTATGGATTTGGATTTTTCATCTCAAAACTCAAACAGCAATTGGACCAGCAGAAACTTTCTCCACATTACACCGAGGGAAATTTATCGAGGTATGTAAATGTTTTCAATATTCCTTCCACACGACACAGGATGTGTAAGTTTTGTAAGGATCTAAAGTAAACGCAAAAAAAAGGAAATTGCATTAAGTTGATCCTTTTGCATAAATTTGTATTGAGTTCGAGTTCGAGAGTTCGAGTTTGAATTTGAATACATATTTGACGAACGTTTGTGTTGGTCAAATGGACGAGTATGTAAATCAAAAGAGGTCCTTTTTGTCGTATATGTTTAAAAGTTGTGGCATCATTTTATCAGTGTTGCGTTATTGCAGTGATTTGATAGTTTGTATATGATTTAATCCTTGTACGAGTATACCTATTGACAGCCCTTGGTAAAAGTAGACTTTACTGTCAATATACTTGTCCTTGAGAATTAATAAGGACTATGAAATGTTATTATACTGCGTAAGAAAAGTATGAAAGTAGTTTTTTATTAAGGTCAAGATGGTTAGTACTTAAAATTCGATTTAAACCGCATCAAAAAGCCATCTTCAAAATATACAAGGAATTGAAATATGAAGAAATTAAAATATGAAGGATAACCATTTTAGCGTCAAAAGCTTTTTGAGCATTATAGAGAGTGAGAGTGTTTATAATTCTAATCTCAGTCTCTCTTATGCTTTAAAAACTTTTGACTGTTACTCTCGACTACAAAGTGGATTGACATTAAATAAGTCCTATTTCAATTATTTAAATCACGAAATTCTATTTTGTTTGGCAATTAATGTTTTTCAAAAAAATATGAAACACTCATATTCCACGATATTATAAAAATATGCACTGTGTTAACACGGTTTTTCTGTGTAAAATGTAATTAATAAAACAATTTTTAATAATTTAAAATATTAAGGTCCCTGCAAAATTTGACAAAGTCATAGGTTCTCTAGTTCTTTACATTAAAATGAATATTAACCATTTAATTATATTCTATTTACCTCAAATAAAGTTAAGACAAATTTGAAACAAAATTGCTGAAAGAATTAAATACAAATTTTTCAGTTAAAATTATAACACACATTTGAAAACCATTAATTTTATTTTATAATAATTTGAGGTTGATGTCAAAAATTTGTTGAACAATATTTTTTCAAAAATTAACTAATATATGCAAAGTTAAAAAAGTATTTCATCAGTTTGTGTTAATTCCAAAATAGTTTTAAATTTAATTTCAATCAAAAGAACTAATCTGGTCAGACAATTATCAGCAGATAATTTTACTTGCGACATATAAGAACTATATGGCAAGTATTGCATTCGTAAAAAATTTCAATATTAGAGAAGTCGAAAAAAGTGGGTCCCACGTTTCCGTCCGTTTGTCTGTCTGCCCAAACTATTGGTTCGAAAAAGTTCAAAATTGGAAATAAAGGTTTTAAGCCGATTCGAGTTTGGAGTTTTTTTTTAGTTTTTTAAGATTTAAAATAAAAGTAGACCCCATACAAATTTTTTTGGTCAAAAATCGAAAATTTGAATTTTCTCAAAAACGAACCGAAAGATGTTTATTTAATTTTCTATACATTTTGTCAATAACATTTGATGATCAAAAATATCATTTGTTTTGTTTTATTTTTAATTTAAATAAAAATATCAAACATTTTTTTTTTAATTCGATATCTTGAAAATGGGTAATCATTTGTTTACGAAAATGATGTGAATATGTAAGAAAGTATAAGTAACTGCATACTAAAAATATTTTTAAACTAAAAATGAAACATTTTATATATACAAAATTAATTTAAAACAAAAAACCTCTAACGATTTTCAAATAAAAAAATTGAAAAATTAAGGTTTTTTTGATAAGTGAAATAGCGTTTTAATTTTTGAAAACAAACTTTTATTGCAGTTACCTACATTTATAAATCTTAAAATACAGGAAATATTTTAAACAGACTCTGTATATACATGACCAAGTTCGTGCGACCAAGTCGTGTAATTTATGTTAGAAACATACATTGACTTTGAAAAGTTAAAGAGTAGTATGGGTTTTATGTTATTAAACTTAAAGCCAAAATAAGTCTTAAGTTGGAAGACGAAAATAGTTTTTGGCATGTAAAGGGGTTGAAAGAAGTGAAAGTTTTTAAAACTAAATTTATTTTAAATTTTGTCCAACAAGTTCCACCTGCAACACGTCTTAAAAATACGCTAGTGAAAGTCCCATACATTTTCACTAGAATCAATATAAATGAATAAACTAGATTCAGTAAATTAGTTTCTAAGTTTTTTTTTGAAAACGCTTCCGATCTTAAAAATAATACGCAAAGACACATTTTTCTGCGCTCACAGATACGTTTTGGGTTACGTTAAACTTATTTTTAGAAAATGACAAAAATTATGTTAAATTATTTTATTTAAATTGCAAATCAGTGGGAAAAATTATGACTACTTCACAAAAAATTGATGTTATTAAGTTAAATTATTTTTAATAATTTATCTTCAAATTTGATTAAATTTTTCTAAGACAAATGACAAAAATTATTCTATATTCAATTATAAAAAAACATATTAAAATTACTGTTATCCTATTTTTAAATATACGTTAAAAATCTCTGAAGTAAATTTATAAGACAATTATGTAATTTTTATGTTTTCCAATAAGAGGTTTCATTTTAGAGTTTAAGCTGTTACTTTTTAAGCTGTCATATTTTAACAGTCGACAAAATAAAACTACGTCTACGAATGAATTTTAACAATGCATTCAAATTGTTAAAATCTCTACGAAAATGCAACGGAAAATCGCAATTTTCAAAACAGTGTTATTTTTCAATTTTTCAAAAATATAGGGTCCGCCATCTAACGATTTTTTTTCAACTAGTGCTTATTTCGTGAATGGTAACACTTAGCTCATGTTTTATTTGACAGATAATTAGTTTTATCCTTCTGCTGAACAAATATGGTTGTGTATACGCTTGAACAACGCTGGGGAACAACGCTTAGAGAAGATGCCGATTTTGCCAAAAAAAAAATCATCTTTTCAGATGAAGCTCATTTTGGTGTTGGCGGGTATGTAAAAACAGAAAACCTGCACGCATGCATTAAAAAGCCGATACACCCAAAACGAGTCACTGTTTGGTACGGATTTTGGTCCAGAGGCATAATTGGCCCATTTTTCTTCGAAAATGAACAAGGAATTATCGGCATTTTGAACGAATTTTCGATCAAAAAAGTTAGCAACATTTGGTTTCAACAGGACGGCGGCGGTGGCGGCGGCGCTACGTGCCAAACAGCCGAAGCTACACTCGATGTTTACATAGCATTTTCAAAAAAGTTATTTGGCGGACCCTTTATGATCACATTTGGTCACAGTTATCTTTTAATTCAACACCTTTATATTTTTCTTAGAGCCACAATAAAATCTCTTCTTTGAAAACCCTTTTTTCGAATTTCTTGAAAATGTTTCATCTTTATTATTTTAATTAAGTTCGTCTTAAGAACATTGAATAAGGAATATGTTCGAAAACAACTTTTTAAGTAAATCAAATATTTAGTAAAAATATTATTTTAGTTTTCAAAGACGAATCCATGATGTTAAAAGTTCTCTATCTGTCATTTTGTATTCGAAATATTTTGTTAAAAATTACCGCTGCCACTGAAGCAAACGGACAAAATTTCAAAAATGAATAATTTTTGAATTTATATCTTTCCGCAAAATTTATCTACTGCGGAACTTTTTTTTGGCGTTTTTTCTTATTTTCCAACTGCGTAAACTCAAAGCATTTAAGAAACTTGAATTACTTTTTAAGTTCTTACATAGTTTGTTCGAAAAATGTATAAAAATATTCATTGCCCAAAAGAGCGTAACATATTATATGAATTTGGTAGCTAACCTTTCTCGATTTTTGATTTCGTCACAATAGGTGAAGTGTCACATTTAGTTAAACGTTTAATCTTGAGAAAAACGGACTTTCTTTCACTGCTTTTTTACTGTTTTTGGAATACGAATACTTTTTGAACAAATTTTTTAAAATACATTTCAAATTCATAAGATTTTTGGTAATAAATTTGATTGAGAAAAATAAAATCAGTAAAATCCCACAAACAAAAAATAATAAAAAGGTGCCGTAAAATAAAGCCAAGTGAAATGAGGTCAAATTTCAAGAATTGGCCTTATTTCACTTTTGTAAAGTGCAATAAGGCCAAATTTTGAAAGTTGGTCTTATTTCACTGCATCCAAAAAAAATATATTACGTTGAAAAAAAATCTCTTACGTCAATAAATTGAACTATTTAAAAACAAATTTGAAGTTTGCCAAAGAAGGTCAAAAGTAAGTTTTGTATTCAATTTAAGATAAAAATTGTTCCATAAAAACAGCTCATAAGCTCAAGGTCAAAACTTAGGAATTATTGTTTTTAAACAAGTTTGAAAATCTCTACTATGGTGTTAAATTTAGAAAACAAATTAAGAATAAAACAAAAATTTAAATATAATTATAAACAATCTTATGAGTGACTTTATAAGATATCGGTCTTAAATTAACACAACGAATGCACAAACCTCTGAAAACTGTTTTTCGATACAATTTTAAATAAATATGTTCTTTGTTTAAAACAATCATCAACAAATCATAATAAACACTCACTTTTCTTTTTGTATCTAACCACTGTAAAACGCAACATTGGTATTGTTTTTCCTGAACTCAAATCAACATTATTATTTATGTAAACTAATTCAGCATTTTGTCCATGTTAAATGTTTTTTGTCTTCTTATTTTCTTAAAGCTTATCCATATTCTTATATTGTTTACATTTTACTTTTTTCTTCTTTTCTCTTTGTCCTTCTTCAACAAAATGGAATAAAATTCATAAATTCAATCAAAACAACAACAACTCAAAAAAAAAATCAAAACCAGAGCATTACTGAAGGAACAGGGTTACACGAGTGATTCGAATTTAGTATTCCGGAAAAAGGATGTCCCCATTTTGCAGTCCCCATTGA
The DNA here is from genome assembly GCA_920104205.1 of Eupeodes latifasciatus. Classification (NCBI taxonomy): domain Eukaryota; kingdom Metazoa; phylum Arthropoda; class Insecta; order Diptera; family Syrphidae; genus Eupeodes; species Eupeodes latifasciatus. Next base: position 20,613,377 of record OV049925.1, read on the forward strand.
GTCCAGTCGAACAGAAACAAGTCTATAAAAGTGTCCAAGCAGGAGGCCAGCCACCACTTTTGGGTTTCAGGAAACCAGCCCCAGAAAAACCAAAAGGTATGTAATTCAATATAGTATATAGTAGAAACATAGTATAAAGAAGAAGTCCATACAGTTGTCCTTTACAACGACAACGACGCACAAGGACGAGTAAAATACTAATGCGAATAAAAAAGAAAATTGTGTGTGTGCTCTAAAAATATTACTCGTAGTTTTGTTCTCAAAAATCACAAATTTGCAAATAAACAAAATTAAAAAAATAAAAACAACAAAATCTCCGTCCCATCAAAAGGATATGCCACTCTTTAGTATGGCTTCGTCCTTTTTTTGGGGCAAAGGCAACAAAGAAAAGAGTGTTATTTCTGGAAAACTTATTTTCGTAGAGTGCGGCGCACAGCAAATCTAAAAATATAGCACGTTATCTCTAACATTTTATAGAGTGCAGCATTCACAATAATGAATTTTATTTTTGACTGGGTGAAAAAGGACTAAACCAAACACACTGAGTTATGAAGTTTTTTTGTTTTGAAAGTTTGGAAAAGAGTGATGTGGTGGTGGTCTTGACTAAAAAAAGGTTAATTTTCGGGTTCGTTGAAAGGAATAAAGAGGAAAATAAAACTTTTTTTGTTTGATTTACTTTCTATCCTAACTGAAGTAGCAATCTTTTTGATTTATAGTACTTTCTACTTATAATTTTGTGTCTGTCTCTCTTTCTCAATTACTTACTTTTATAACTTGGCAATGGCAAATAACTTGTTCTTCTAAAATCTATGCACAAATTTCTAATTAAAGCTAACATCAAATAATAAATAATAGGGTACGAGTAATTTTTATTAACTGGTTATGTTTAAGGTTGCGGGGTAAGGGAAGGATTTCTGTAAAAACCCTATACAAACTATCGGGCTTTAGACTTGACCGTTTCAGGAGAAAAAACAAATCCTTTTTATGTAATTTAACTTTTTTAAATTGCTATAAATCCCGATAAGTAATCTGCTAAGGAAATCAAACGTCAATTTTGACGTTTCTACATCGGTAACTGTGTCAAAATATCATCCAAATCCATTTCCATTTTGGATCCGGCATAAAAATCTGCAGACATAATTAAATGTCAATTTTGACAGTTTGACGTTAATAAATATGTAAAAAATCACCCAAATCTATTAGAAACTCATTCAATGGGTTCTGTGATCGGCTACAATATCAGATAAAGGATTCAAATGTCAGTTTTGGCATTCTACCTTCAATTGTAAATAACTCAATAAATAACATAAATATATCTTTAATTCGTTCCTTGATTTCTGTAATCGACTTAAATATCAGCAAAACGAATCAAATGGCAATTGACATTTCTACTACAGTAAATACTTCCACATCTTATTCATTGGATTATGTAATTGGAATAAATATCTGCGGAGGGAATTAAATGTCACTTTTTACATTTCTACACTGGTTAATGTTTCAAAGTATCATCCAAATCCATTAGCAACTCATTAACTGGATTCTATGATCGGAATTAATATCTGCGGAGACAATTTTTGACAGTTCTGTCTTAGAAAATATGTCATCTGAGTCCTGTCGCAATTCATTCACAGGTTTCTTAACCGGCATTAAAATCTACTCAGATAATCAAATGACAATTTTGACATTTCTACATTAATAAATATGTACAAATGGGTTCTGTAATCGGCTTCAATATCAGCCAATAGAATCAAATGTTAGTTTTGACATTTTTATGTTAAATATTGAATAAGTCAGTTCATTCAAATATATCCACATCATTTAATTATTTAATCGGAGATAATCAAATGCCACTTTTGACAGTTTAACATTAATAAATAAATGTAAAAAAAACACCTAAATCTGTCCGAAACTCATTCAATTGATTATATGATCGGCTACAATATCAGCGAAAGGAATTTAATGTCAGTTTTGACATTTCTACTATATATTAAATTCTTATGTCAAAAAATAATCCGAATATATCCACATCATTGCTTTTTATAATCGGAGAAAATCAAATGTGACTTTTGAAATTTTTTTAATTGGTAAATGTTTCAAAACATCATCCAAATTCCATATCAACTTTTTCTTGGATTCTATGATTGGCATTATTATCTGCAGATTGAATTAAATGTCCTTTTCGACAGTTCTGCATAAGTAAATTTGAGAAAAAGTCATATAAGCCCATTTGCATCTCATTTACAGGTTGTTGCAGTCAGCATGAAAATCTATGGAGATAAAAAAATTTCAGTTTTGACATTTCTAACTTTTATAGAAAATAAGTCAATAAAATAACGTGAATATACATATCTTCAAATTATTCCTTGATTTCTGTAATTGGCTTAAATGTGAGCAGAGGGAATCAAATTTCAATTTTATCAAAATATTAATTGCACTAACATTCAATATGCGAACACAACGCATTCAAAGAATGTGTCACGTGCAACAGTTTTGACCTTTCTATCAAATTTCCGGATGCTTTTGCGAAACCCAACAAATCAATGAAAAGGTTATTTAGGGTTGTGATAAACGGTCTTTTATAAAAATCGGTATACATCTGCATTGTGAAAACATATACAAAATAAAATTCACTACATTTTTCAAATAAATGTATCTGCATTTTCTGTTATCGGTCTCAAGGCCTTATGTGTAACTGTAGACTATAATTTTCATTTCAAGCCCGTTCATACATTACGTTTTCATCTCCAATTTAAGTTTTTTAAGCTTTTTCTTTTAATATTCTTCTAATAATTTCCAAAGTAAACCTTCACAGTCTCATAACACCAAAAACATTTAACATTCTCACTTCACACACAACTCCACAAATTTTCTACTCAGTTTTCAGAGTTCACCACAGTGTCAAAATCAGCTAAATTGTTTTTCGAAAATTCAAGTGTTGGTCAACCTGCACCGTGTGTTACACCAAGCTATGTATACCAAAAATAAAAACCCCCCAAAAACAACATTTTCTAATACAAATATTCTCCCCCTCTACTTTTTTTCTCCAAAAAATTTCAGAAACCGAATTCGAATATTTACCAATAACTCCCACACTGACTAAGATTCGAGTACATAGCAAAGAATTAGTTATGTCTAAGAATCATCGAACATCAGCTGAACGGGGGGAATTTTTGTGTTGTCCCATTACGAACATTGCACGTCCCATAGATGTGTTTGCCCCATTTCCGAAAAATGTGCCATCATTCATTCCATTGCATCAACCACCAATGCCACCAAATCGTAAATCATCTCGTGTCCGTACAAATAGTATGGCTTTGAAATTATCATCGTCATCGCCATCCCCTCATGGGCGTCGGCCAACTTCGGCGAATTCAAGCCGACATGAAGCATGTTTTCAGACAAAAGACGCCATTACATCACCAACTCCGCCGAAGCCTACGAAATATGGAACGATAACTTTGAGAAAAACCGTACGTCGTACGGAACCTTTGATGAGGTCGAAATCGGCTGGTGCCGTTGTGAGTATACTCACGGCATCTGGTGGTGGTAGAGAGGAAAAGTCTCAAGATGGAAGAGTTTCGAGGAAGCAACAATCGGTCCGCTTGAGCTCTTCTAGTCCTGTGAGAAGTGCTTCAAGATTGTCTACCTTCCGAGCAACAAGTCGAAGTCCGGTTGCTTTCGGCCGAAGTGTCTCCAAAGAACGTTCGTTTGCCGAAGAAAAGAAGCGCATAGAAGAATCACTGCCATCAGTTCGAACTGATTTTACTGCTAGTACAAACATTCTCCGAGATCCGAGACTCAAGTCTCCTGATCAAGTTAAAAGGGCTGTCCGTTCGTATGCATTTCCGATTGAGCGGAGCAAATCAGCTCCCAGAGTTCTGCCACCAATCAAACCAACTATGTCGTCATATGCCTCAACTTATGTGGTTCGACGCATTCCAAGCCCCCCAAGGAAGGAGCCACCCATCAAACGGGGTCAATCTTCATCGTCAGGAAGAATGCTAGCAAAGTCTCCTACGACTGTTCGTTCAAAGTCACAATCCGGGAAGGTGATGCTTGATAAAACCAGCTCAAAGTCTTTGGCAAAGACAAGCTCAACATTAAGCCTAGCCAGAACTAGCTCAACATTTTCAGTCGATTCTATAGCTCCAAAACCAAAGCCTTTACAGAAGAAGTCTCCGCTTACAATCTGTAAGAGCACTTCGAAAATTGAAACTGAGAAACCTAAGAGAAAGCCAGTAACAATATGTTCAAGCAAAAGTGACAGTAATGTCTTGAAAAAAATCAAGGAAAGTCCTGATATAAAAAAGAAAATCATCAAGGCCATACCAATGCAACAGAAGATTATTCGATCTAATCATCAATTCTTTCAGAATCTCTTCATGCGAGAGCATTCACCAAAACGTGATGAGCCAAAACGTCAAGCTTCGGTTCATGAGAAAGCGCGATATTGGAATACTATTTCACTACCTCCAAAGAGGACAATTTGTGACTCAAGAACTATTGCCTATCGCAGCCTAAGTCCTCCAGTAAGACCTCACTTTGTTGAAGAGTTCGAGGCCGTTGAGCATTTCCATAGCGATGATGAATGCTCTGAGTTTGGAGACCGTGCAGGCCGAACAGAAGACCTAGTTTGGCAATATGAACAAAGGAGCCGTAGTGAGCCACGCCCAGTCAAGCCCATAAGGCCGATTTGTGACATTGCTCGACCACAGTCCCCTGTCCAAACATCCGGGAGAGAGTTCTCACCGACTCGTGAGATTCGTGTACCTCAAACTAGGGAAATGCGATCCCCGTCAAGACGTCGTATTCAGAATTTTCGAGACAGTCAACGTAGTGAGACGGGAAAGGTGATACGAGCAAGTAGCTTGAGTAGTGCTGATGACCGTTCTAAGAAAAGTCTTTACAACTGCGAAGAATTCTCTCACAGTGCTACGTCTCTTGACTATATTGAGCGTCATAGCCCCAGCTGCCGGTTAAGCAATTCCGATCGGTTTATAGACCTTAATCGTTTTTATAGCACACTTGAAAGAGTTGGTCAATTAGAACGGGCAACTTCGGCAACCAGTCTCAAACCCATTCGAAAAGAGGGAGAACCACTGGATTTTGAAGAATGGCGTAAGATTCGTTGTCATGAACGTGCTGAGCGAGAACTAAGCTATTTAGTTGGAAAGCTCAAAGAAGACCAAAAACAGAAGGACTTTCTTTTTCGTCCAAAAGATGTCGAGGACGTAAAGTGGATTGGTAATAGAGATCTCTCTCTAAAGTCCAAAGAAAAGTCAGTTGAGGACTTGAGAGAAAATTTCGAAAAGAAAATCCACCAGGAATGGTTGGACGAGAATAAGAGGCAAGAGCTTGAAGCAAAGAAAGATACCTACAAGCCCTACTGGAGGGGAAGTTCCGTTGTTGATCTGGCTTCAAATATGGAAATCAAGTACAACTCGGAGAACGGATCATTCGGAGTTCAAAAAACAAAGTGCGAAGCTCCACCACCGGAGAAGCCCCTTTGTCTGAGTAACCGGCTCATAAGTACTCTGTCCAAAGATCAAGTCAGCAAAATAACACAACAGCTGAATGAAATCTACAATGCCTCTGAACCAAAGACGAAACCCGACGTAAGCGAAGAGTTTGTAATCACAGTTGACAAACAGGCTCCTTCGAATGCCCTCAAAGTTCGTTGCAACTCTTCGATATCGAAGGAAGAACTAATTGGACCGGTTTTGCGTCGTAAAGAAGCCTCAGAAAAGTCTACTCAAAGTAAGAAAATTGAGAAACTCTATCGGGAATTCAAGAGCGAACTAACTGAAGCCGACAAGAAAAGACTTTCACAAAATTTCAGTCGTGAAATTCAAGGAAAAGCCCGTTCTAGTTCGCCAATTATAGTTGGCCGGGAAACTAGGGGTGCCATAGCAGCTGAAAATGCAAAACTAACGCCCCATGAAATTCCCCCTCCGCCACCACTACCGACAAATTTGAATATAGTCAAGAAACCACCAGCACCTATGAAGCCCAAGAGAAAATCACCTGAAGAACAAAACACAAAGGCAGATAAGGCCCCTGATACCCAAGCTCTCAATACAAAGCCTAACTCATTAGAACTTACAATTGAACAGCCCGATGAGACAGTTTCAAAGAAAATCCAATACTTCGAGGAACGCAAGTTCGAAGAATCACCAAAAACCATCTACCATGCTCGTGAGGATTCGTCACCCGATGAAGACGAGATCATGCGTGTCATTGAGGCAAATATCAAGGCTAGAGCTCAATCGGAAAAATACCACCACCAAGAAATGAGTTCTTCGGTGACGGATCTCAAAGATCTGTTTGGCGAAAAGGAATCTTCTCGAATAAATTTTCCTATACCGCGACTTCCACCACCTCCAGACGAGACAATCTATCACGAGACCAAACACGATCAAAATCAAAGTACGTCGTTGACTCTCCGCACATCTCGGCAGGGAAGTAATGAAGAGTTAGAAACCCTGTTTCGGTCTCGTAGCGTATCACCTCAATCGAAGGAAACATCTTATCTTCATCGAGTCAATACCGGAGAGGTTCAAAAGATCAAGGACAAATTTGAAAGTCTCGGCCGCCCTAAAAAGAAGAAGCATTTTTTTGAGTTGAGCCCGCTGCGGAAGGTGCGCAGCGATCCGGAACTATGCAATGACGGATCAAAAGACACCTTTAGGACGATTGTTCGAGACCATGAGCTCGGTGATGTTTCATGGATCACTCACAAGTTCGAAGTGCGACAATCGTCTGGTCGTGGTCGAAGTCGTGTTCGAAAGCCAAGCTCTCCTATTCAACGGATGCCTATACGCAAAGAGGACCGTTTAATGCCTCACATTGATGTCATCAGCAAAACGGCTTCTCTCAAACAAGAAATGATGAAATCCCGCAGCCCAAGTCCAGCCGTCCGTCAACCAACTGCCCAACATGCTGGTGGTGGTGGAATCGAACGCATTCGTTCCATATTCGAAACATCTCCGGATCGAACTTCCCCGGTATGCCAACCTCGTTTAGGCACTTCATCGCCCGAACTACGTGACATTTCTCCCCATCTCACTGCCAGTTGGATAGCTCACAAATTCCCAAAGACAAAGGATAACCATCTTCGCTCTCCTCCACCCCCTCCACCGACGCCTTCAAAACCCGTCAAACTAGCAAAATCTGATTCACTGCCAACTAAAGAAGCCAAACGTCACGAATGTTGTTATCGGTCCCGTTCCACATCTCCGCCAAAATCCAAACAAAAACAGCCAGTAATTTCAATTTTGAAACCACGTTTTGATTTTTTTGCTAATCAAAAATTTGACCCATTGATTCATCGACCAAAAGCTAGATACGTTCCTGATTCTAGTGACGATTATCTAAAGAAATCATCTAAGTCTCAGGGTAATGTGAAGAAGTCGACAGCTGTCAAATTTAAAGGTGAAATAGTTATATAAGTGTTTTATTTGCACAATGTGTGATTGTTGTTTTGCACTTTCGTAATTTTTCAAACTTTATTTTATAGGTTATTGATAGAATGAAAACAAATTGCAAATTTCAGGACTGTCAAGACTCTTAATGTGCAGAAGATGTTCTTTAAAATTTTTCGAAAACGATCTTTGTGTTTTCGTACTTACCCCTATTTAGTAAATATATTATTTTCGAAGGAAATTTTACTTATGGAATGAGCTTTAAGATCGAAGGCTCCTTTTTGTAACATAAATCAGTGCTGATGTCTTGAGACCTCAGCCTTCATTCAAAATACTTTGCAATTTCGTTTGTGGATTGCCTATTGCAAAAATCGAGCAATCGACAAATCTTGGCTTCGTCAACACACATTCTTGAGCAACGTACACTGTTTCGATTTTGTATATTACAAACTTGCCACATTATCTCAAATTTTCCATCATTTTAACTATTGCAGGCTAAGAACAAGGAGTTGCTTTAGAAAGATCAAAAAGTTCTCTAATTTTTCTAACTTTTATTTGTGAATTTTAATAATTTGAATGTCTTGTTTAATATTTAAACTATATTAGCAGTAATAAACAATAAAGGGATACATAGATAACCAATAAGAAATAAACAACAAATATGAGAAAACAGATTGGGACAAAAAACAGAGCCATGTGGTACACCAGCATTAATTTAGATTAAGCCGCCTTTAGTATTTGAAGACAAGCAAGTTCTACATTTCTACTAATGCAAAATGTATTAGATAATTGAAACACTGTTTTGGTCCACTTAGAAGTTCATTAAAGTAAAAGAAATGAGGAAGAGTACGCAATAATGTTGTCAACTTCGAAGGCTTACCTTTCAGGGCAATACGAAACTACCGTATATCTATATCTTCTTCATGGTTTCCATCCAGTACAGTCAGAATTTTAATAATTTCTAGTTAAAATGTAAAAATGAGCTTTGTTTATTTTGGCTCTAAATTGTTGCTCAAGCTGTATAAAGGCTTAAATTGAGGAGGGATAACGAAATAGATGTCCGTGATATTTCAATTGCTGTGTCAACTAGACTATCTAAAAGAATAATGCGAGATTTTTCTGCAGAATTCTCTTCAAGCTAGTCTGTGAAACGTTGAGCTGCTGAAATTAATAGCAATTTGATATTTGGAATTGAAGTCTCATATAGTCTTGACTACAGAATCCAAGTTCTCACGCACAGTGCTATACGACTACTAGGAACATTAGTTTTGTCCACTAGCATACCATTATTACGAACTTACCTATAGCCAGCGCGGCGTGGCTGATGTCTCATTTTGGACAAAATTCTTTTCAAAAAAGAACTGTTTGAGCTTCAAAGCACTCAATTTTGATATAAGTTCCCAATATTTCTCAAACGTTGTTCAAGCTTTAAACGACTTACATATTTTGAACGGGGAACAATAGTTCAAAAAACAAAAAGTTCACCTTAAAATCTTTTGACTAAACGCAAAGTTGCTTACGAAGACGATTTTTGGATTTGAAGAAGAAGTTACATACATTTATTAGTCATCAAAAATGACTGTAACAAAGTTTACTGGTAGCTTGATTCACTTTAACTACCAAATTTCGTGTTGAACTTCAAATCTTTTTTCTTTCTCTCTAAAATAAAAAAAATAAAACAAATTTTGTTTGTTCGTGACAGAAATATTTATTTGAAAAGGTCAAAAATGTCATCATTTCGTCAGTCCTAACATGTTTTTTTCGTGAGAAGATCAATTATAAGAAAACGTTCACAAAAACAAAATTCTTCTTTTGCTGTGAAAATTGCTAAAAGTGAAATTTCATTACAAAAATATTTCTCTTAAAATGAAATTTCTTATATACTACTACTTCAAAAATATTTATAAACCCTTAAACCACAATTCCTGCCATAAGTAGACAACAAGTAGTTACCATAAGTAGATATAATTTCATGACTCTAATTTCTTTGGCTTGACTTCACTGTTACTGATTAGTGATTACTATGATTATAATTATACTTCTTAGAACTTTAAGTAGCCCTACCTACTCTCTTTAGTTCACTCAAGTATAGCTTAAGTATATATTTTTGTTATATGAGGATGCGTTAAGTAATCCAAAATTCTCAAAGTTTAACTAAATATAAAGGTATCTTTACCATCTTAATGCGGGAAAGTCAATAATAATAATAATAATATAATGGAAGAACTAATATACACTTGGTTGGATACCACACAACCTATATACAAAATTCATCTTCATTTAATTAAGTTGCTTTCATGCTTTATTAAACATTTATTAGATATGCTTTTGACTTATACTTATGCTTACATAAACATTTACGCATAATATTTGTATGAACTTGTACCGCATTCACCATAACGTCGTATGTAAACTTATTGCTCCTTTTTTTAATCATAAATTGAGGGTAAAAGTTGGGTTGAAAGTTCATATTACATATTTTCAAATACTTGCATACATGCAGAAAATTTGCTCCAATTTTATAAAATTACAAAATTAAAAATGCTTCACATCGCCTGTGGCATCTTTTGCTTGGTTTGGTTTAATTTTTTTATTTTGTAGCTAGAGAATGTAAAATCCTATAAAAGTCTTGGATTTCTTTGAACTCAACAAAACGAAAAACAACAACTCGAAAACATGGAAGAATATACTCGTACAACATACCTAATAATTATTTATTCAGTTTGCATTAAACAACATAATAATACAAGAAACAGAAACATTACTATACCATCAATACCTGCATTTTACATAAAAATATATTATTTTTCTTGCTTTTTTTCTGTTCTTTTGTTTTCTTGTTCGTATTATTTGTCCTGTATTGTACCTACCCATATCCGGAATGAATTCAGACGACGATGATGAACCAATACCACCGGTGCCACCAACTAAGGGTGTACCTTTACCATTAGATTCAAATGGATCTTATATTTTAGGTGAGTGATGTTGTTTGAGAAGATTTTTTTTTAGATTGAAGATTTGTTCATGTTCAAATTTTGTTCATAAAACTTAAAGCCTCTACCAAGTTCTTAAAACATTTTTAACGACGAATCGAATGTCAAACTATGACAGCTGACAGGTGTCGAAACAAAATCAACGTATGAAATAAAAAATAAAACTTTTTAAAATTTTTTAAATAGGTACTCGTACTCTTCATCGAATTCAAAAGACATTTTAACCGACCAATCACCTAACAACTGTCAAACTCTGACAGCTGCCAGGTGTCATTTGAAACACAAAATGGCTCCAAGAAAAACAACCTATGTAACGAAAGCTACAACTTTATTTTTAATTGATATTAATCACATACATATACATATATTCTTTATCAAGTTCACAAAACATATTTAACGACCAATTGCTTTACGAATGTCAAACTCTAACAGCTGAAAAGTGTGATCTGAAACACAAAATTGCGTCAAAACAAAATCAACTTAAGACAATAAATACACCGTTTTTTTTTCAATTATCATTAATCAATCACTCTTCATCGAATTCAAAAGACATTTTGACCGACTAATCACCTTGAGGATTTCAAACTCTGACAGTTGACAGGTGTCATTTAAATAAAAAATGGTACCAACACAAGAAACAAAATTCACTTATGGAACAAAAAATATACGTTTTTTGAACTAAAATTAATCATATACTCCATTTTAAATAAAGATCAAATATTATACAAGATATCAGGAGAGTTTTTAGAAAATTTAAAGCCACGCCCACTTTTTGATTAAAAATCACACACAGGAGAACACTATTCTGTTATACGTTAAACTTTCAACAAAGAAATGAAGCAAGAATTATTGACTTCTAATAGAAAGTTGTTGTGAACGGTCCGATTTGTGAAGTTGAACATTTTGACATTTCTCGACGTTTCAAGATCCTTATAATCAAAATCTTTGATATAAAGGGTGGTTAAATTTTAAGGATCGATGTGGATTTTGAACAAAACACAAATTATTTAAGAAATTATTGTTATTTCTTTTTATTATGATGACCTCCATTCGATAATCCAAATTTTCGATGACGCTGAAGCGAAATTAACATTCTACATTAACGTTTTCATGAATTCTAGATAGCTTATCGACGTACAACTTTTTTTAAAATAATTCCAACGAACGACGCCCAACAGTGTCAAATCACATGATCTTGGTTCCCAATTGACATCGCCACTAAGTGAGATAATACGGCCATTGAATTTGTCGCGCAAAAGAGGCATTGTTTCGTTAGGTTTGTTACAAGTTGCAACGCACCTTTGAAACCACATATCATCCACATCCATATCTTCCAATTTATTCCATAAAAAGTTCGTTATCATCTCACGATAGCGACTACCGTTTACCATTCACATTAACTGCCTGACCGGCCTCATTTTGGAAAAAATTCGACCCGATGATGCCGCCAGCCCATAAACCGCACCAAACAGTCACAATTTGCGGGTGCATTAAATTTTCGACAATCACTCTTGGATTATCATTCGCCCAAATGCGGAAATTCTGCTTATTGACGAATCCGCTGAGTTAAAAATGTGCCTCATCACTGAAGATGAGTTTCTTTGCAAATTGAGCATCCACTGTTGCCATTTCTTGCCACCATTCTGACCATTGACGACCCTTGAAATAGTTAAGAGGCTTTAGTTCTTGAACCAATTGTACCTTGCAAGCTTGTCAATGCAAGTCTTTATGCATTTTTCCGATTGTACACACATTTGGAAGATTAAATTGATCGAAGAAATCACGAAGCGCACGATTTGAATTTTGAATTAAGCGCCTATTTTCATAATAAGTCTGAATAATTTCAACACGTTGCTCGAATGTGTATCTTTTTATGATTCAAATTGAATTAGTCTGAAATTGAGAAATGTCAAATGAAATGCAGAAAGAAACTTGACGTTTATGTGTGGTTCACATTCAACATCGGCTCTTGAAATTTAACCACTCTTCACATCTGTATGTTCTGAATATATTTTTTTTTAGTCACCCATATCTCAGAAACCCTTAGAGATTTTAACTTAAAATAATTTTGTTTTACAGATCATAATATCAAAATATGCAGTTAAGTTTTTCATAAACATCCAGGCTTTAGTTTTTAATAATTATCAATTTAAACAATTATCTACATTTGAATTTGAATTTCGTTACAAAAATTTTGACCCGTTTTTTAGACATAAAATTTGTACAAACAATAACTTCATATTATTTTTTTAAATTAAAATAAAACTTACATTTTTGATCATCAAATATTATAACTCGTTTAAATAGTTACTAATAAAAATTTAAAACAAAATAATACCCCGAGCAATACAAAAATATATTTTTTTATATTGAAAGAAGCTAAATTAAGAACAAAAATAATTATAAAATTTTGAGAATGTCTAAATTTTCAATTTTGTATTTGTCACCTAAAACGTTTTACGAGCAAAAGGTTTTATTATTACCAGAATAATTGTATGCAACGAAGTAAAATGTTTTCGACATCTGGTAAAGGGTGTCCCAAAATTAACGCAAGATTTCAATTTGTGGTCGTCCAAAAACAAGCCGTTCAAATGTGAATGTCGTTCAAATGTGTATAATCTTTAAAAATCGAATTGATAGTTTTTCTTACAAATAAAATGAGAACATAAGAAAAGTTCTGACGCAAATTTGGTAAAAACTAGTTTTGTTAATATTTGATAAAATTTAAAATAAAACAAAAATTGACCGATTTTTGTACAAAAAATCAAATTCTACCAAAATGCCACAATAAAATTGTCTAACGTCAATAATATCGCACCTTAAACTTCAATTCTTTATTGCATACTTTTCGAAGTTATTAACATGACAGTTTGGCTTATTCCAAAAGAATATTTTTTAAGTGACACCAATGGAAAGTTATCAGCCTAAGCCTCTTTGAAATCTATCATGTTCACTCTGTACTTAAATTTAAAGCTATATTTCCATATTGCACTCCTTTAAACAATAGTTTTAATTTAACAGCCTTATCCAACTATTTGCAAGTTTTTTTTTCTAACAAACAAAAACAAAAACCGAAACTTTACTATGGGAAATTCCCAGCTACTCGTTTTCTAGAAATGGAATTTCCATTCACAAAACAAAAACTGCATAACCTACTTAAAACTAGGTACATTAAGTCCTACTTCAAAACAAACAAGTAAAACTAAAACAACAACCTTAAAAAAAATCATTTTTTAAACTGTGTCAATTTAATTCTCTCTTTTGCAACCCCTGCAGTATAGTGTAGTGTAGTGTATACCTAGCTTTACCTAAACGTGGTAGTCGTCATCATATCACCTCCACGAATGCCCCACTTTATACACATTGTGGTCACTACCTAAAGTATTTACAAGGTATAACTTAGAGTATAAACAAAATTATGTCAACTATCGTCATTCGAGTAATTCGAAAAATCGCAATATTCGTATAGCTTTTTATTCAGGGCTTCCTTTATGATGGTCATTAATTCCTCCTTTTTCATGCAATTTCTTAAATAAAAAAAAATTATAAAAGTGAAATAAAACAATTTGAGTTAATTTCTTTTGAGGGGATGACATTTTAGGTAACAATTTATATGAAATCAAAAAACAACTTCATAATTCCCAGTTGGTATCGTAATCTATGTCATTTGTTGCTTTTTTCTATGTTTTTGTTCTTATATTTTTGTTTTGTTAGTTTCGTAATAAAACAGGGAATCAAAATATGGCAATAAGAAACAACTCTCACTTACAATTCAAAAAAAAAACAAATAAAATAAACTAAAAACACCCCATCAACCTACATAGATATATCCATAAGCAAAACTTTTGCCGGTTTCCAAAACATAACAAAAACACGTTACCATGACAAAAACACTTGACTATAGCAACTATAAAGAAAGGGGTGTTGTAAAGTTTCTTTGAAGCTAGCAGAAGCAACAATATGACGTACACGATGAAAATTATCAACCCCTTTATGCAGCCCTTGCCAGAGGTCTTATGCCCTCAATGGCGACAAAGTGTTGCCATAAACTTAGAATTGGACAAATATTAATATATATTATTTCGGTGTATTTTTTTCGACAACAAAATCTCAATTTTAATAAGTTGCATACAATGTGTCAAAATAAATCAATAAAACAGGCTTTTAAAAATCTGAAAATTTATAACTATTTTTTAAATGTTTATTTTTGTGGAGTCATATGACTTCTTTGAGTTTGCTTACTTTGATAACTCATCATTTTATCCAACGCATTGTTTAAAAAATGACGATGCAAATATTTGTTGACATTAGCCGAAAGCGAGTTAAAATATGAAACGTCAAAATGAGTCACAAATGAGACATTGGACAATTTCAATTTCAATTTCACTTTATTCATTTTTATTATTTAGTGACAGGATTTATAGAAAGACACTAAAGCTGGGTTTAAGGTCATTAACAATTTTTCGATTTTTGTCAGGCAAAAACACCTTTTAATTAAATTGTCATTTAATGAAACTTTCAAAATCTTTTGTAATTTTTTTTTTTAATTGAAACATTGACACTTAAAAATGCATCATGGAAATATTTATTAACTTCATTTTGCAAAAGTCAATTTTTGCGGAAGTCAATTTGGAAATATAAAATGTTCTGTTGAAAAATGTCATATCGACTAATTCGTGTATCTTCTAAAAAAAATTGACTTATGACAGTCCATCGCACTAACCATCATGTCACGGGCACTACAAAAAATTTGAATTAACTTCAATAATTTGCAACATTGTATAATATTGCCTTACTTTAATTTTTTAAAATTTTGGATTTGAAAAAGTCCTTTTAAAATATTTTTAAGCTTTTCAATAAAAATAAAATAGTTTAATTCATTTGAAAAAGATATGTAAGTACAGCAACTGAGGTGTTTGTTTTTGAAAGACCATTGATTTTTGGAAAAGGAAGAAAGGAAAATAAAATTTTCTCATGTAAAATACACGTACAATTTGAGATTTTTTCAAATATCTATGTATAGCTCCGTGGCATTTTATAATATCAACGAAGTTTTCTTTTCAGTATTGAAAGCTCTACAAAAGTGTTCATTGCTTTTTATCATTTACAATGCAAAACACTTTCTGACAATATTTAAAAAATGGCAAGTCATACAGAAAATATGTTCAAGACTTTCTTATAGGAAATTTAATCTTCTAAAAAAAATTCCGGAATAACATGCTGCTAAGATTAATAGTTTTCGATTTCTTAGTCCTTAAAGTTCATAACAGTTTCTAAAATTTTGGTCGAAAATGTATGAAAATTCAATGCTACTCCAACTTCAATGATGAATATCACAAAAACTTAGTGTTAGGGACTTTTTTATAAGAAATTGAATTTTCTGTAAAAATTGTTTCATGTATGAGAATTTTATGAAAATAAAATGCACGACTGGTTAGCACGAACTTGCTCATGTTTCCAAAAATTCTTCAAAAATTTAAATTCCATTTAATTAAACAAAAAAAACATTGATTTATATTTTTTTTTTAATCGTTAGAGCGTTTTCTTAAAAATAATATTTTATATACACAATTTTTAAATTTTGTCTTAAAAATTTCATAAAAAAAATAACGACCTGTTTTCGGGATATCGAATTAAAAAAAAAAATGTTTAATATTTTTATAAAAATCAAAAATAAAAACAGTGACATTTTTGATCATCAAATATTATTTATTTATTAAAATCAGTTGATTAGTTCTTGAGAAAACTAAAAACCAAAAACGGTTCTATTGGGGGTTCACTTCTGGAGAAATACAAAAATATTTTTGTTGTATTGAAAGAAGCCAAATTCAGAAAAAAAGAGGCTGGGATGCGACCCACACTGATAACTTCCCATCCCATCCCGTCTGTCGATTTGTTTTCTTAAAAGTTTGTCTAAATGTATCAATTTTTACCAAATTTGCGTACTATTTTTTGTAGATTTTAATTTTTTATGAAAAAACGAACTGTTGGATTTTTATAAAAAAAATTCCTGAATATCGAAAACAATATTTTCTGTGAAAGTCTTACAAGTTTAAGTATTGTTTTTTAAGTTTTTTATTTTTTGTAAAAAAAACTGTCAATTCGATTTTTCTCAAAATTTTGTAGAATTTTGAAAACAACATTTCTTAAAAGATAAAATTAGTTTAAAGACAATGTCTCAAATTTTTGAAAAGATATTTACGTCGAAAAACAATTTTTACCAACTTTTATAATTTTTTTTTTAGGTTTTTATTTTTGGTAAAAAAAGGCAATTCTATTGTTTTCAAAATTGTTCCTATTGTTGAAAACAATATTTCTTATAAGTTAAAATTAATAAGAAGCCATTATCTCCAAGTTTTGAAAAGATATTTGAGTCGTAAATCAATGTTTACCAACGTTTTAATTTTTTTTTTTTTGGTTTTTATATTTTGTAAAAAAACTGTCAATTTGATTTTTCTTAACATTTTTCAGAATGTTGAAAACAATATTTCTTATAAGATAAAATAAGTTTGAGGCCTTTTGAAAAGATATTTGAGTCGAAATTCAATTTTTACCAACTTTGAGTAATGTTTTGACACATTTTTTTTCAGTTTTTTTGATTTATAAAAAAAAACCGTTAATCACAGCACAGACATCGTTCTAAAAATCTTTTATTTCGACTCTAATAACCTTGAAACGTCGAGAAATGTCAAAATTTTCAATTTAACAAATCGGACCCATTACAATAACTTCCTATGGGAAGTTAAAAATGTTTGCATTTAATAAAAATCTATCGGTTCGTTTTTGAGAAAAATTGAATTTATGATTTTGGACCAAAAAATTTGTATGGGGACTACTGTTATTTTTAGTCTTAAAGAAAATAATGAAAATAAAACGACTAACGTGAATCTGTTTAAAACCTTAATTTCCAAGTTTGAACTCAATCAACCCAATGGTTTGGGCTGTAGGTGCGAGGACAAACAGACGCAAGGAATCGGCGGACCCACTTTTTTCGACTTCTCCACCATCGTTATATGTCATGTTTGATTAAAATCTCGAGTTCGAAATTGTATACGAATGTAAGACTTGCCATGTAGTTCCTATGTGTCACAAGTAAAAAAGAAATTAAAATTGATAGCACACAATTATAGGTTCTGCCACTGCTTTAAAATTGAATTAATGACCACCCTGTATTATTAAAAAAACATTTTAAAAAAACCTTGAAAAAATCAAGAACATTTTTAAATATTTTTGACCGACAGAATGACATCCATAAAAAACGTGTCTTACCCAAAAAATGACAAATCCTAATCACTTTTTTTGAAAGTTATACTAAACAAAGATGACTTAACGTAGAAAATTAAAATTCATTTCACATTAAAATGACTTGCATTAAATTTTGAATCAAAATAATCCACTCGTTAAAAAATTCATCTAGACACGTAAAGAAATCCTTATTTGTTTAAGTTAACAGCGAGAAAAAAAAAATCACCAAAACGGCAACAATGGTGATAACTGGGTTGCATGCTACCTACCCCCTTTGCTACTTACATACATATGTATATTGTGCCACTTAGTACGTTCACCAGTTTTGCTAAGAACGAAACAATAACAGTTATTTCGAAACCTTTGTCCGCCACAGTCGTAATTTGAAGAAAAAACAATTCTTATAATAAGTCGTAGAATATTACAAAACCAAAAATCAATCCCCTCCCCTCCTTCGAAAACATCGACATCTCTAAGTACCTTTGAACTTGAAATACCTAAACCAAGGAATTCCAAGAAGTGAAAAGAAATCCACTAAACAACCCTTTTACAATATTTCGAAAAAAAAGGTTGGATATTCGATAAGAGTTTTGTTGTTTTGTTTAGCTTGCATAAATAACAAAAGAAACTACGTGCTTGGAATTAAACATATAGCCTTCCAGATTTAACGCCGCCCGTGCCGTCCGTCGTCGTCGCCGTGTGCCATAGACTCTTTTTCAATAATCCAATTAGTTCCGAAATCGAATTCACCCTAATTGGCTTAAAGAAGCAAGACTCGCAACAATATCACTGCTGTGGTCGTAAAAGTTATAGTGTCACCACGGTACCGTAATCTTACGACACGTTGTGATTGTTTATTTGTTTTGACGTACAACTTACAACATGGGTGGTATAACTCTTTCCATTCAATGCCGTTAACCGCAAAGGAAGTGCCATATTAGTTACATAAAGTTACATAAAAGACAATATTGTCGCGGAAGAAGAACTAAGAAAGAACTAAGAACTTTGTCTTCATGTCTTAAGTGCAAAAAGCAAAAAGCCATCGCCATCACACTAACCGCCAGGTGAAGAAAATATACAAAACAGAAAACAAAAATAGATGCAAAAGAATAGAAGAAAACAAAACTGTACGTAACGTAATAATATTGACGTTTGTTTTGCAACTTTCATTCCATTCAAGCCGCGCTGCGCTGCGTCCAATCTAGGTTGAGAAATCAGTGCGGTCACATCGCGTTTTGTTTCACTTATTTTTTGGTTGAATTCAAAAAATTGCATTTCAATCGCTTCTAGCTAGAAAATTGTTAGAAACGTGATACTCGTATATATGTAAAAACTACCGTCACCAAAAATGTATCGAAAAAGTTTCCCAAACTCGGACTACATTCCGGCATCATTCTACACCAATCCAAAGTCATACCAAGAGTATTACGACGAAGGAGGCGGCAGTAATGGCAGTAACATCGAGAGTGGCATCGATATTGGCCACCAGAGTGCCACTATCGGGAGCAGCAGCGGCAGCAAAAATTACTGGCACGGAAAGCATCCACTGGATGCCAATAACAACACACAAATTTATCAAAATCGCAATGGAACCCTGAATGGAGGAACGGGCTCAATGAGCCACAGTCGCAGCATGGGCACATTGAATCGTCGAAGGACTGGTGCTGCCGCTGCTGCTGTTTCACCATCAGATCAGGTGCATACGTTAGAGAATTCGATACCCCAAACCAACCATCAGCACCATCAGCATCAGCATCACCATCATCATCGAAAAACAGCATCAAAGCCGATGCATCATCGTAGTTGCAGCAATCTTTTAAGTGGCGCAAATGATGATAGTGGCATCACCATTGGTGGTAATGGTAGCGGTGGTGGCCTCCTAGGGAGCTCCTACAATAGTTACTCCAACAAAGGTGTTGCAGGAGTTGTTGGTGGCCGTGTTGGTGGCGGTGGCGGCGGCGTCGGCGTCAGTGGTACAAATAGTGAATATATGCCATCTACAGCTGCAGCACCAACAACAACACACCATTGGAGACGCAACGGTGGTGGTTATGATTGTGATATCGGTAATTGTGGTAAAATTTTGTGGATCAGTCGTGACAAAAACACGCACAGTGGTGCGAGTGGTAGTTTCAGTGATAACGGTAGTGATGGCATTGCCACAAAATATAATAACGGTGCTAGTGGCAGCAGTGGGGCAAGAGTGACTCATGCTAATAATAATTATATTATTCGGACGAATGCAAACGGTTTGCCTTATACACCGTCGCCAGATGAAAGGAATTCGTATTTGGCTAATAAGCATGCCATCGAAGCGGCCATACCAATTGTTTATGAAACAAGGAGATCAAGTTAGTAGATATTTAATTAGGTTTATAAATTATAAATGTATGTATGTATGTGTGAGGCATACACGTGTGCTGCCCATACACGTGTGTTTTTGATTAATGGTTTAAATTAATAATATTGAAGAAATCAACAACATGAATTTATATGAAATGTTTAGGGGTTGGTCAGACATGTGTCAGGTTAGACATTCTAAAATTGACAGGTTATTTAAGTCAAAGCTTCGAATAACTAAGATGATTGAGAAATGTGGTATTTATACAAAAGTTCTTAAAAATGAAAAGTCTTTACAAATTAGACAAAAGTGAAAAATCGCTCAAACAAACATTCATATAATAAACATTTTTTAAATTCCTCTGTCTCTAAGATACATACATCTTATATTTTGACTGTTAAAATTTGTTTATCAATATAGAAATCATTTTTTTTTAAGTGAAAATTTCGACAACAGTTTTATCAAATTTCTGTCGGAATATGCGTTTAAAAAGTTAAATTAATATCTAAAGTTATTTTAGTCAAAATTCTATTTTTATTGCTTTTTTTATAACTTCAAGTTCTGTCAAAAGGATATTTTATATAAAATACAACAATATGTATATTTATTTTGCTGCCGAGATATTTAGTTAAAAATAATTTTTTAGCCTTAAAGATTTATTTAAAAAAATGTCAATTGGATTTTTTCAAAAAGATTATCTTTTTTTATGGAATAAAATCATTTTGAAGCTTTTTTTAATTTAAAATGGTGACATTTCTCGAAGTTTTAAGGTCCTTAGAATCGAAACAAATGATTTTTAGAGACATGTGTGTATGCATGCGTACGTGCGCGTCAGTACCATTTTTTTCGGTCCATATCTCAAGAACCAGTAAAGATATTGACTTCCAATAAATCTTGTTTTACAGATAATAAAATTTTGGTTAACCCCAAATATCTCACAAACCAACACCACTTGCGACTTCAATTAAATTTTGTGTGATATAATGTGATGTGAAACCAAATATGTATAATTTCAAAAAAATTAAATGAACGTTTTTTTTATAAATCAAAAACAAAATTTGAAAAAAAAAATACTTGTCACGTACAACATTTTACGAACCAAAAATGATATTACCTCCAGAAAAAATGTATGCAGCAACGAATAACCTTTTTGACATCTGGTAAAATTTTTAGAAAGTCGAACTTATAGTTTTCTAACAAAAAATAAAAATGCAACAATTAATAAATTAATATTAAAAATTTCGGGAAGAAAAACAGATATTGAAATCAAACTTATTTTACCACATGGAAAATATTGTATTGGTTGATTTTTTTTTAGAAAAACTCAACTGACATTTTTTTTTAAACACAAAAACAACAAAAAAGTGATAAGAAACGGTTTTCGACTCATACAAAAGTAGAGCAAAGAAAGGTATGGACTTCATTTTTTTTACACAAGAAATATTGTTATTAATATTTTATTGAAGCCTTAGAAAAATTGAGACGGGAACAGATGGGAGTTATCAGTGTGGGTCGCATCCCAGTCTCTTTTTAAAATTTTTATTTTTATCAAATGACTGTTTTATTTTTAAAGAAAAATTACTATCTGTCAAAAACTTTATTTTTCAATGCAATACAACTATTTTGGAGATAATATAGGTTTTTTTCAGTTTTTTTGATCGTCAGTTGATTTTCACTTGCGACATATAGGAACTATTTATATGGCAAGTATAAAATTCGTACAATTTCGAACTCAAATTTTAATCAAACATGACATTACGATGGTAGAAAAGCCGAAAAAAGTCGGTCCCCTGATTCCGACCGTCGCGTCCGTCTTTATGTCTGTCCTCAAACCATTAGGTTGATTAAGTTCAAACTTTAAAACTAAGGTTTTAAGCCGATTCGAGTTAGGCGTTTCTTTCCGTTTTTTTAAGACTCATAATAACGTAGTCCGCATACAAATTTGTTGGTCATTAATCGATTTCAATAATTTTTGTTATGCATTCGTACTTATATTTTCTTAATAATAATTGGTGATCAAAAATATCAGTATTTTTGTTTTGGATTTTTAAAATATCAATATCTCAAAAACTGGTCAATATTTGTTAACGAAAATCAAATATAAAATTGGTATTAATACGTTCTAAATATCTACATAACAAAATTGTTTTAAAAAAAAATTGAAAAATATAAAAATAAAAAAAAAATATAAAATGCACAAAATAAATTTAAAAAAAAAAACGAATTTCGGAAAAAAAAAATACAATAAATTAAGTTATTTTTTAGGAATCAAATACTGTTCATATTTTTGAAGATAAACTTATTTTGCAGGCACTATTTAAAAAAAAAAAAAAAAACTTTGAAAACAGGATCAAGTTCATGCATTTTCTTTCTTCTGAAAATTCAAAAGAATTCCGTGTATGAAAATTGTTAAAAAAAAATATATTTTCCAAGAAAATTAAGTACACATATTATTGTTATAAACTGTATTCAAGTAACTTAAGTCCAACTTTTTTTATAGAAAGTTCTTCATTGAGTTCAAAAATTTCATTCAAAGGAAAGATTCATAGAATTTTCTACAACTATTCAAAATTCTCTATATTTTAAATACTTTATTAATTTTAAATGAAAGTGAATAATTTTAAGTTTATAATTGTGCACTTCCGCTTAATTTTATGAGAACTTCTAAGTAAGTAATAAAATTTATTAATATCTAACACATAATTGAAAAATTTAATATTTTCATTCTTGTGACCTAATTACTTCACAACACTTAAACAAAAATGATTAAAACCATGACAGCCTGACATTTGTATGCAAACTTTAAGCTTAACTGATTTGTTTTAATTTTTATGTATTTCATTGAATCGTTAAGCTTAATCAAATAAAATAACTATCAGAAGAAGATAATTGAACACAAATTGCCTAGAGAATTGGATATTTTTTTGTTTCAACAACGTCAGGATTTTTTATAATTGGAACAACAATACAAAATCACTGAAACATAAGATATATACAGATGTGGACATTAAAATAGAAACACCAAACGGAGTTTTAAAAATTCAATATTTTATTGACATCTGTTGGACATTGAGTCAAATAATCGGCGGCCTCTGTCAATTGAAATATTGTACCACTCCTGTTGAACCATCCTCCACAGTTGGGCTTTATTTTTTGTTAAATGTTTCCCAACCACAAATTTTAAATCTCCCCCAAAATGTTCTATGGGATTTAAGTCATGCGATTGGGACGGCCACGTCCAATACGATGATTTTTTGGTCCTTAAAATAATTTTGGGCAGATTTTGATGTGTGCTTAGGGTCGCTGTCCTACTGTAAAACGCATTTTAGGGGCATGTTCTCGTCGGCATAAGACAGCATTTTATCCTTCATGATATTCACCTTCATATTTTGATCCATTTTACCCTCAATTACATGTATCCACATCCACAAAACATTCCTCCACTTTTGCCTCCTTCTGGCCCACTCCAATCAAAATGATCGTGGGCGAATTTTAACCGCGTTGTTATATTTTGTTTTCCTTAAAAAGGGCACCATTCTTGCGATCCTTCTGAACAAGTTAGCTTCAACAAGTTTTCTACGAACAGTTCTGAAAGTTATTGGAAGCTGTAGTTTGTTTTTTATTTCCTTTGAAGACTTGGAAGGATCTTTTTTTAGGCGTAAATGATCTTTCAGTCTTTTCTTGGAGTTGTTTTTCTTGTTTTTCCCAGCTGTTTTTTTTTGGCTCTCAGCGGTCAAATTGCTAACAATCTAAAAATTGGCATCTCCGAATTTTCAATTTTTCTATATGACACTTTTTATTCCAAAAGCCGGAAAATCCAGCCACGTTAACCCTAAAGACCTAAGACCTATCAGCTTATCATCATTCCTTCTCAAAACTTTTGAACGTTTGATCGATATCCACCTAAGGGCAAGTATTGATAAGTCCCTCCTTTCAAAGGCTCAACATGCCTACAACAAAGGGAAATCAGTTGAAACGGCTCTGCACAGTATAGTACGTACAATCGAATATTCCCTCCATCATAAAGAGTACACCTTAGTTGCCTTCTTAGATATAGAAGGTGCATTTAACAATGTCGACACATCTGCAATTGCACGTGTATTGACATCTCTGAAGGTAGATAAGTCGATCAGCGAATTGATTAATCAAATGCTGATAAGCAGGATTATCAATTCAAAACTGGGCGATTTTACTACACAAAGGGGTGTCAGTAGAGGTACGCCACAAGGTGGTGTCCTATCCCCTCTCCTCTGGAACTTAGTAATAAATGAATTACTAATTACTCTAGAAAGAGAGGGATACAGAGTGTTTGCCTATGCGGACGATGTTGCTATTGCGGTAACGGGTAAACACCCCAATATACTAAAGGACCTCTTACAAAACGCTTTAAATAAGCTCACCAGATGGGCTAATCGGTGTGGACTAGGCGTTAACCCACAAAAAACCGACCTTGTCCTCTTCACAAGGAAATACAAAGTCCCACACATTGACCCTCCCCTCATAAACGGTGTACCACTTAAATTCTCTGATCAAGCAAAATACTTGGGTCTCATTTTAGATAAGAAATTAAGTTGGAAACCTAATATTCAAGAGAGAATAAACAAGGCCACAGTAGCCCTGTTCTCCTGTAAAAAGGCCATTGGTAATAAATGGGGCCTACAGCCCCGTATTACACACTGGCTATACATCTCGGTCATAAGACCGATCCTTACTTATGGAGTAGCGGTATGGTGGACGGCGCTAGATACAGCGACAAATCGCGATAAACTCAGCAAAGTCCAACGAACAGCCTGCCTGTGTATGGGAGGAGCACTTCGCTCCACCCCCTCCGCCTCACTAGATGTTCTGTTCCATCTAATACCGCTGGACATTTTCAGCAAGCAAACGGCCGCTAACACTGCCATACGGCTTCAAGCCTCCTCTTTGTGGATCAATAATGGAATTGGCCACACCACTATTTTGAACTCGTTCAGAACTATAAACAGTAATATTGACTACACCATACCCCATCCTCAGTTTAATAACTATAGCTTCAAAGTGACTATACCTCCCAGGTCTTCTTGGGAGAATACATCATTTTTGAATGATGGTCCTATAAACTTCTATACAGACGGATCAAAAACGGAGGATGGGGTTGGTGGAGGCGTATACACAGATAGACTAAACTTAAGTCTCTCCTTTCGTCTACCCGATCATTGTAGCGTGTTCCAAGCTGAAATCCTGGCTATAAAAGAAGTCCTATCCTGGCTTAGAGAAAACGTTATATCATCTAATGATATACGCATCTTCTCGGATAGCCAAGCCGCGTTAAAGTCCCTAGACTCTGTCTCCACAAACTCACTAACAGCCCTAAATTGTCGATCATCTCTTACGGAGATGGCTACACAGTTCAACATTCACCTTCTCTGGGTGCCGGGCCATAGAGACATTCCAGGAAATTGCAAAGCTGACGAACTTGCAAAAAGCGGAACAACTTTACCTCTGCTGGCTCATAATGCTAACATAGGTATCCCTCTAGCTACATGTAAACTTATGCTAAAGCAAGATACCATAGAGAAAACAAACCTCAGGTGGAATAACACCACCACCTGTGTCGCAACAAAACTAATTTGGCCTATTCTTAGTGCCAGGCGCTCAAAACAATTAATCTCTCTGAGTAGATTGCACATTAGCTACGTTATAGGTGTCCTGACTGGGCACTGCTTAATAGGAAGGCATGCTATTCGACTTGGAGCCCCTGCAAATGATTTTTGTAGGAGTTGCTTGGACGAAGAAGAAGAGGAGACAATCTCTCATCTTCTGTGCACATGCCCTGCCTTATCACACAGACGTAGAATCCACCTTGGAGACTACTACTTTAACGATACCAGCGATCTAAAAAATTCAGACATTACTTGTCTCCTACGCTTCATTCGAAGCTCCAATTGGTTCAACGAGTTAAGCTGATTAACTGATCCATGTGGTATCACAATGGACCATACTTTGGTCTAAGTGTGTTGGATGCCCCAACCAACAGCCACTTTAACCTAACCTAACCTAACCTATATGACACTTTGTTAAACAACGTAATAATATATTTACATAAAATCTGCGAGCCACAATTCTTTGACGTTTTGTAAAAAAAAGATTTAAGTCAGAAACTGGTCACAGTGGCTCAATGAACTTAAGACTTTAATATCAAAACAAATATGAATTTGTCTGTCTTCTTGTCTTAACACTAAATTAATACTATGTTTAGAAGTTGTTATAGACTCAAGACATCAAACGAAAGAGACAAAAACCTAAAATGCAATTTTTTGAGCCAAATTTTCAGCTGTATAACTGTAATTGTAAATGTTATTATGTATTTCAGTTGAAAAATGTTATAAAAATTATAAAGTGAAAAAATCAAATGCATCATAAATGGTCATATTTTTACAAATCGTTTGATACAAAAATTCATAAGAAATATAAATTCTTTAATGTTTGTCATGTAAATTTTTCATAAAGTGCAGTGAGATATTAAATTCTCATAGAAATTATGACTATATAAACTGATGGAACAATTTAATGTATAATTTACAAAATTCGTTGGAATTAAATGTTTTTGGCCGAATATTTCGAAACTAAAATAAAGTGTCCGACTGGATCCGACGAACTTGCACCTTTATCCAAAGGCTTTGTTTACAAATAGAACATATGTTTAAAAATTTTAAAATTTACCAATAAATAAACAAAACTTCAAAAACTTAAACGCTATTTAATTAATCAAGAAAACCTTGATTTATATTTTTTTTTTTCGAAAATCAATAGAGCGGTTTTATTTTTAATTAATTAAATATAACATTTTTAAATGTAAGTCTTCAAATATTTTTAGAATTTAGGTGCTTTGGATTATTAATATATACGAGTATCTAACATTTAATTTTCGATATCAAATATTGACCCGTTTTTGAGATATCGAATTTTGAAAACAAATTTATTTTATTTTTTGTTTTAATCCAAAAAGTAAAATTTGACATTATTGGTCTTCAAATATTATTGAAACATTATACCCTTCTGGAACAATAAAAGCATTTTTCTTAATTGAAAGAAACCAAGTTAAATAAAACAAATGAAAAAAAAATTTACAAAAATCTATTTGTTCGTTTTTGAGAAAATTCGAATTTTCGATATTTGATCAAAAAATCTATAGAATACTGTTATTTTTAGTCTTTAAAAAAATGCCAAACGCAAATTGGCTTAAAACCTTGATTTCCAAATTTGAATCAACCAATGGTTTGGGCTGTTGGGGCGAGGACAGACAAACGGACGGAATCGGATTACTCACTTTTTTCGACTTCGCTACCATCGTAATGTTATGTTTGCTTAAAATCTCGAGTTCGATATTTTTACGAATGCACTTAAATGTTTTTGGATAAATATTTTAAAACTAAAAAAATATAATAATTATATACTTAAGGTAGCCTCAGGTATTAATATTATATTGTATTTAAATTATCACTAATGTACAACTTCCACATTGTCAACAACAAAATAACACAGTTCGTCCAAAAATAAGCTGTCACAACATTTCAAGCCATAATTAATCATAATTTACTTGATATTCTTATGTACCTTAAGTAGTTACTCATAATGATTAATGACAAATGAAGCATAAAAACTATAATAGCAATAATTATGCAGTAGTTAACCTATATCCGCAATAAGACAGTTTAACATTTAAATTAAAGTTAAAATAGTATAAAATGATGATGGTTTGCTAGATTCAAAGGTCAAGTCCGAAATTAGATTTGTTGAACACCACCGTCTCTACATACATATGTAACACCAAAATTCAAAATAACATCAATATATGAAGAAGAACTCCACAGCTAAACTATTTTCACCAATATTTTCCCAGGTGATTTTTAAGAAAGCCTCTAAACATCTTCTATTCCCAAATCATCTTCTTTTTCATTTTCTTGGATCATATACAATTTTTCTCACAAGTTCAAGTCACATATAACAACTTATGAGCTCTATAAATCGTACAAATTTAATAATTTCTTAAATAAGCCAATTTAATCATCTTCTATTTCTATTTCTTCATTTAACCAATTCTCATTATATGCTTGCTATAAGTTGTTGTAAACCCGCATCAAATAATATAAACTTTCTTCCCAAACCATTATCATCAACATTAAAGCCAAGTTCACATTCATTCAATGGTCTAATGGTAATAAATGGTAACACAAAACGAAGATAGAAAACGTGTACTCTATAAGTAGGTAGGTATAAAAATGCCATCGACCATATCGAACGTGCTTGACCTTAACTCTCTTTATTGGTCATGGTCATGATGAATCTTATTATACCACCAACTAGCCAACCAGCAAACCTAGAAGAAGAAGATTGTAGACTTCTATATAAAAATCTACCCACAATGATATTGATGTTGGTGAAGATGAAGATGATGATGATGGTGGTGATGATAATAATGATAATTTCATCATGCATTTCACCCGATTCAATTGTGAATTGTGAATTCTTCATCATCATTTCCCCCGGTTTATCACCGGGACAACAGCCTCCTCCTGAGATTTCTGTCTTTTCTGTCCTGAACGAATTTTTTGGTATAAAGAATACCAATTGCTTTTGTGCCTCATCATGCTCATCTCGTCACATTACACTTGGATATGAATGACAACATGAGGGTTTACAGCTGTGGCCAAAATAATAGCAACATTTCTTAATTTTGATTTTTTCAATCAGCTTCCGAAATTTTGACAAACATATTACTTTTAAAAATCAGATATTTGGAAAAATTAACAAAATATTTACGATTGAAATTGGTTGAATCTTAGACTTGTTTTCTTACAGAACTTCTATTATGCCTAATTGCCAAAAACTAAATTTTGTACCTATTATTTTCGCCATAGCTTTATGTAGGTACTTATATTTTCAGAATGTGTATGGAGCTTAGTTGAGTTCGAGGTTCGAGTATGTAGGAGGAAATCCCATCATCATCATCATCATCATCATCTTGGAAGTGATGTATAAATCCTATCTATAGAAATTCTATGTATGATGATGAAGGTGATTCTCATGACAATTATTATTAGTGTCTTTCTTTCGATTTTCCTCTTCAGACTTCTGATCTATCGACACAATGGAAAATTTAATCAAAGATATTTCAGACATCTCTGATATTGGATATCGATGGGTATAGGAATTTGGAATGGAAAGAAAGTCTTGAGAAAGGGGACATTCATTCCATGCTCCCTCCTCTTCTGGTATGACTATAATATTCTTCAAGAACCTACATACTTTAAGCTTTAGTATAGGATACGAGTACGAGGGAACGAACGAAGTACTTATCCACATTCCGTTGAATTGAAATTGAAAAAGATTCTTTTTTTTTTAAGTTTTAGTTTCTTTTTGTGTCTTGAAATATTTGCAGAAAGTTAAACCCTAAACTGTTTGCATAATGAAATCTGAAGATCTGTGATTTACTCAAGTGGATTTCCTCTTTTATTCTTGAACATAATGTAGACAAAGAATTTAGTTTGACAAGACATAAGATCTATCTATAAAGGCACACACAAGGAATTAAGTGCTTCCGAGTGATGTGTGTAACATACTTTAGGAAGTTATAAAGTCAAGGGTTTTATTTTTGTGCATAGTCTTTTAAGAAATGAAAACAAGGAACGTATATAATGTATGTACATAGATTCACTTGAGCTAAATTTAATTGATTGGGACAAAGTTTTGCTTGGCTAATATATGTAAGTACAGAAAATAAACAATGTTTTGATTCTTGTTATAGTTGTGTGTATTTTGAATTGTTTTTTAATGTCATGGGTATAATAAATCTCGATAGCTGATATCTAAAACCCGACTTAGTTTGTGTGTACCCACTCATTTAGGATCTAAACTTTCATGATTTTCAAAGTATCAAATCAATATTTTTGCCCAATAAGCCCCATATTACTTTTAATACAGTAAAGGTTTCAGAACTTCAAGTTGAACAAAATATTTTGAAAACTGTGTATTGATTAAACTTTTTATACGACCAGGGTTGCCAAGTGAGTTTAACAGTTTTCCATTTTCTTCTATGAACAAATTGAATTGTAAACAGCCTTAACACAGTTTGAGTAAAATATTGCATTTTTTTAGAAAAGTCTTGTGCGGGAGCGGCTCGAAATGCTGTATTTTAAAATACTGTATGGTTAAAATTCTGTATCATACTGTATGATACTGTATATTCATAATACTGTATGGTTAATATACTGTATCTCAAAATGCTGTGTTGTCAAAATACTGTATCTGATAATACTGTATCTCAAAATTCTTCTTCTCAAAATGCTGTATGAGCAAAACATTATCTAAAAATACTGTACTTTTGCAAAATTCCGCTCTTAAGCTCCCATTATAGAGACCAACAAAAGCAGAACTCGATTTATGTATGTATGTACATTATATCATTTATTGCAACTCCAAATTTCACTTAATTCTTAAATTTGCATTAGCTTTTAAATATCAACGAAATGAACGAACACGTGAAAGTTTTGACAGATTAATAAGTTCGGTGTAATTGTTTATGGAATTGTTGATTGTGGTAACAACAATTCATATACAACTGTGAGAGAAATAACAATTAATGAGAAGAAAATGGGAAGAGAAAATAAGACGAAAATACCATTTTTTTTTAGATTAATTCAAAGACTTATGAATTATCATATGTTATTGTTCAAGGGAAATATATTAGAACATTATGCAAATGAAAAAATATTATGATGTATTCTTAATAAAAGTAATCTGTTTTTAATATTCTGTATTTCAACATGCTGTAAATAGGATGACAAATACAAATCGTTTTGATAATGTAAAAAAGTGCGCACTTTTTTGCATTATCAAAACGATTTTTATTTGTCAGCCTATTTACAGCATTTTGAAATACAGAATTTTGGTATACAGAATTTTAAGATACAGAATTTTGAGCTACAGTATTTTGATCATACAGTATTTTGTACATACAGTATTTTGAAATACAGTATTTTGAGATACAGTATTTTAAATACAGTATTATGATCCATACAGGATTTCGAACCCAACCCGTCTTGTGCCAGATTCCAAAGAGTTTTCTAATAAAAAGTTTCATTTTTAAAAGCTAAATATTTGCTATCACTTTTGAAGATGTCATTTTTTGACATTTGATAAGTTAATACAACATCACTTCTTAAATTGGAGTAACGTAGACTTCAAGAATCGAATGAGTTTCTTTTTCTTAAATTATTACGAAAACAGTGAAAGTTTTGCAGTAAAAGTTTGAAAAAACTCTAACTGTTGGGACAAGTAAGTGATGTTAAGAATTGAAACAGTATGTGTCGTTAAAAATAAAAACTCAAGCCAGCCTGTCATATCTTCTCTGATTGGTCCTTGAAATTCGTAAAAATGATGAGGGTTTTCAGTGACAATTCATCCTCAATTCTGAATTGCATTTTATTGAACAGAAAGGCAAAAAATACTACAATGTCCCAAAGGTAGGACAAATTTCTAGTCATTTGTTAAATACGTGTTAATTTGGTGCTGCCAATGTGTGACATGACTCCTCCTGTACTTGAAAGCGTAAAAGATTTTATGGGACGAATCTTCTTTCGCACTCGTACAGTTGCTAGAGCACTTAAGAATCTTGGCATTCACAAATCCGCTGGTCCGGATAGTATCCCCACTGTTGTTCTGTTGTGGTGTTCTTCAACGCTGGCAAAACCACTGCGTAACCTTTTCCATCTGTCCTGCTCTACAGGTCTCCTTGCTAGAGTATGGAAAACAGCATTTGTCCAGCCTTTCTCTAAGAAAGTCGAATCTTCCTCAATCTCTAGCTATCATCTAATTGCTATAATGTCAATTCATAGAAACGCTGATCAATTTTCATCTAAGGAAATATCTTAAAGAACGAAAGCTTTTTAATGATCGGCAGTATGGTTTTCATAGCAATAGGTCCACTGGTCATCTTATAGTTTATCTCACCCAACAGTGGAACAAATCTTTATATCGCTTTAGAGAAAGTAAGACTATTGCATTTGATATTTCAAAGGTTTTTGATATAATTTGGCATCAAGCTGTCTTATCGCTCTGTTAGAAATTAAATTTCAGATTGTTCAATTCAATTAGTTTTGGACGGGTTCAAATTTGATATCCACAAAATAGACACTGGTGTGCCCTAGGGCTCCGTTTTGTCTCCGACACTCTTCCTCATTTTTATAAAAGATATTTTGTCTGATTCTTCTACCCCACTAAAATGTTTCGCTGATGACAGGACAGTACCCTCAGCTTTTCATATTCGTTTTTAGATTCTCATCCTTGTTCTTCGGATGTGGACTTCCAACAACAGAGTGTAATAAGCTCTTGACAGCATTATCCAATCAAGAATCAAAAACCAATGCTGTGTCGCAAAAGCGTAACCCTCCCCAATGCCACTCTATCTATGGTTGCTACTTGCATCATAAACCACTTGTTGTGGACTGATCATATATTTGAAATCGCCAAAAGTGCTGTCAAGTGCTTAGGTTTTCTCAAATGATGCAAAAAGTTTTTTACCCCTTCTTGTCTGGCTATAATTTATAAAGCCAATATTCGTCCGAAACTCGAGTACAATTCCCATATCTGGTCAGGTGCTAAGCAATAACCTCTTTGTGTCTCTTGGACAGAATTTAAAAGAGGGTTCAAAAATGACAGGTAACCGTTGTCTAACTGAAACTTTTGTATCTTTTCAGTACCGTAGTAATAAAATAGCCAGTTGCATTCCTCCCCTCAAACAATGTAACCGTAATACCCGTACTTCTAGGAATTCTTATCATTGTATTCTTAAGTCCAGCTTCTGATGTACTGTTAAGTATAGAGATTGTTTCTTTGGCCGCACTACACGAATGTGGAATAATTTACCAGGCTCAATATTTCTCACTCATTAAAATGTGCAGATATTCAAAATCGATGCGCATTGGTTTCTTCTTTCTAATCATGTCCTTCCTTTGTTTATAATTATAAGGGTAATTGTAACCCCTATAGTGAGAAAAATAAGACAGAATTCAACTTCCACAAATAAAAGTTGAGTAACTTAAAATGTTAAAAAATGTTAAAAAAAAAAAAAAATACGTGTACGCCTAAGTGAACAAATATGCTTTTGTCGTTTTAAGAGATAACACACTATGTGACATTTTGACTAAGTGACATTTTGACAAATTTACTAATCAAGGAAAAATCTCATTTATGCTTTTCTTTTTTGAACATAATTAGACATATTTAGTATTGTATCCTATCTAATCATTGGCTCGATAAAATTTTGTATCAAACTTTAGTTTATAAGCTTTTTGAAAATCAATGAGTTGGTGAACTGCATTCACTTACCATCTAGGTTCTTATTATAAATAAATGGCTTGGCACTGATGGTGTTAATTACAACTTATCCTACTTTGAGGCTACTCTACTCATATCTCATATATCCAACCTTAAACTCATAAAAGAAAATTGAAACATATCTCCCATTAAAAAAAAAAACACCATCATGTTAATTTACATTACATTTAACAACTTTCTCATTTTTATTAGACATTAAGACCAAAGACCTCTCTTTTTAAGAACTCAATATCCACAACGCCCTATAGGCTTTTCCAAGGTTCATTCACTCTGGACGGTCTTTAAAAACGTTTCAATGAAAAACAATAAGACAACATAAAACACACAACAACTGCCATAAAACCCCCAGCTGTGTTTGGGCACGGCGGCGGCCAGTGGCAGCAGCGGCGCATTCACAACTTATATACGATACTTTTACTCTAAGCTATATTTAAACTAAAAAACTACAAGGTAGTGAATATAAAAACTGCACACTTGCGCACAATTATTTACCTATAAAAACGATAAAAAGATAATTTCACCTGTCCCAGCATAAGAAACTAAAGAATCAACATAAATAGCATGCATAATAATCTCACGTACTTACCTGAAACTGATCTCACTACGACGCGACTATGAGGACGGCTCAAAAGCTATACCCAGCCATTTAAAGGCTATAACCAGCTTAAAACCAAAAAAGATAAGCCCATATATGTATGAATAACTATAATACAA
Source organism: Eupeodes latifasciatus (assembly GCA_920104205.1). NCBI lineage: Eukaryota > Metazoa > Arthropoda > Insecta > Diptera > Syrphidae > Eupeodes > Eupeodes latifasciatus. The sequence goes on from OV049925.1 coordinate 20,647,468, forward strand.
AATAATAATAACGTGTGAGAGTGCTTGAGATTAGTTATGGCTCATATAAAGTTTATAACTGCTTCTGGTCAAAACGGATGATGGCAACGCACTTAGTATTTCCACTTTCCACGGAATTATTTGCGCAATTAAACAGCTAAGAATGAAAAACTCTCAACGTCGCGTCGTCGTAGTCGCTCGTCGTATAGTCTTCAAGTCATCCGGCTGATTTGTGGGTTACAATTTTTTAACATCATAATATACAACAACAACTAAACTAAAAAAGTAAAAAACTCAGATTAAAAAATAAAAGAAACAAGCGGATAAGCTGCGCGTTGTGTCAGCACAGGAAGGGATTTGAAAAAGTTTGTCAAAGGGCCCAATTTTTGTTAGAAAAAAAGCCTAAATCGTCTTCGTAGTTGTATTCGAGGGACTTTTTTAAACCAGTGATTTTATTTACGCTGTCTAAAATGTGTGTCCGGTAAATCTGGGATTAAGATTTAAAACCACTTTTATAGGTTGAAATGAGTTGATAGTGATAACTTTCCTGAAGATTTAATGAAATTTTACCAACACAGATCACTAGTTTCGTAGTTAGAGTCAAGTTAAACTTTGCAGTTTTGGCGAGTTAAATCAAGGTTTTAAACTCACATTAACAGAGGATTATATACTTCAACTTTAAACCCGGGATAATCTATCAAAGCCGATAATTCTACAAATTTAAAGGATTTGGTCGGTGGATTAAAATTTAAACCAGGTTAAGACTGGTTAATTAAAATGGGTCTTTGTTTTAGGTTTGAAAGATTAGTTTAAACTTTAAATTTCTGACCCTAATTTGAATTTAACATAAAATTGGACTTAACTTAACATTTGAAATTCCACTGTGATATGTCAGAAATTTATTTTTATTGATCCAGATTTACGTCAACAAATAGTGGAAATTTAGTCCCTAGCTTGGGTTTTAATAACCCTGGGCGCTGACTATAATTCTTGTCAAGAGATATTTAATCAAAGTTCAAAGTTTACATTTAAAGAAAAAGTCAAACCTGGTTCATGTTGACAGAAGGATGGAAACGCCACATCAACTTGTTGATTAATATCTCGAGTTTGAAATTTCTTAAAAATACAATATAAAATATGTCAATAGTTAAAATTAACGGTGTCAAATCGCATAGTCAGTTGACAATGCCAAAACGTGCGTCACAAAAAACTTCGCACGCAACAAAGACGTTATTAGTCTTGTTAGAATGAAATATTGTTTAAGTCATGATCTTCTAAAAAGGCGGTGTAAAACACGTTTAATAGCTCCGAACGCTAGCAAATCGATAAATTAGGATCAATATCATCAGAAAAAATTTTAATTGTAGTTGCAATATTTTAGACTGAGAGTGCATTACAATGACACACAGGCGTTATGACATTAATAATGATTCCATGCTCTTCATATTTCTTCAAAATTTAACCACCAATAGCATTATTTTGAATAAGTTTTAATAATTTAAAGGCAAATCGATCCATTGTGGTAAATGTGAAGCATTCAACAAATAATATTATGACACTTCAAATGACAGCTGAGTTTGACAGATGCTAAATTCCAGTGCTGCTAACTAAACTATCCTAATTTTAGTAAAAGTGAACAAAATATCATATGCCAAGTTTAATTTCTAATCTAAGATGCGCCAAAATTAGTGCATTAAACTTTTAAACCATTTTTTACGTTGCCTTTTCACACGATCTTAAGAAATATAAGCTCTTATAAACCATACATAAATTCAACTCTGTTTGGATTGAATTTTTTGTATTTGAAAATTCTATTTTAAACTTTGGACTTCTTTTCACAAAATACAGCCCCGTTTAGTTTATCTGTACCACTCATTCATTGGCAATTAGTTGGGATATCCCCTGCAAATTGACGACGACTACGAAGAGCTCAAAACTAAAAAGATAGAGACCTCGTTCATTTTGCATTGCATCTAACCATTATACAAGATCCAATCCATTGTGGTGCCGGTGATCATACCGTGCCAGAGTACTATGGCTATGGTGGTTAAAAAGTGGGAGCATTTATAGACTTATAGTTAAGAAGCCAAGCAGTGGCAGACGATATCGCGCCAATTCACCAAGATGCCAACAAAATATCTCTCTCTCTCTCGTCTCTCTTAGTCTCCGTTAAAGTATCTATCAGTTAAGTTAGTTAGTTAAAAAGTTGAAGTCTGCTCGCGCATATATTTACAATTGCACTCATCAGTTTCACTTGTAAAGTTGATGTGCAGTGTGAGCTAAACTGCGCAAGCTAAAAAGTGTTAACGACTTTGCATACCTACAATATACGTTTATTTAGGTACAAAAGATATTTGTATAGATATTTATATCAAAAACAAGTGAAACTTTGATGGACAGACAAGACGGCTGAATGTACGAAGCGAAACGGCCTAAAAGAATCCACCAGTGAAAAGGGGCTGGGTGTGGGTATCTAATATCTATACTCGATAGGTGGCGTGGCGTACAGTGTAGAGCTTACTATGTAGACGTTAAGTGAATTTGAATTTGTTTGCTTATTAATTTTTGTTTACATTTTGCTTTTAGCATACCAAAGTGATTAAGGCAAAGACTGTGTCGTCGTTGTTTGGTTGAGTCCGTCGGTCTTTACATTGTCGTATAGTTAGCCTGTCGTTGTTGGTACGTCGTCGGCGTGTCGTGTCGACTTGTAGATGTAGACTTTTTCGTATCTATTTTTCTTAAAACTAACTCGTGGCGCAAATCTTAATTGTGTGTTTTTGTTTCTATTAGATACACCCATTGGTGTCTTCAATTTAGTTAAGATCGATAGCTGTTGTTGATCAGTTTATTATTAAATCCGCACGTCGTCGTCATCGTCTTCGTCGTAGAAGTCAAGTGTGAATTTTATGTAATTTTGTTACAAATTGCTCATGAGATAAAAATATATCTAAGTGAAAGTAATAAAAGTGTCAATAACTTTTCTTTTTCACACTACTTCAAGAAACCATAAACATTAACAACAACAAAAATACAGATAAATTTTGAAACCTGGAAGAAAATCAATAAACCTCTCAAATAACATAATGAATGGTAAAATTATAGGTATCTATAGTCAAGTGTATCTTTTACAAAATTGTTTTATGTTTTTGATTTTTTTTTGTTGGTATAATATTTCGAAGCAAGTGACGTTTATTGATTAGGTCTTGATGTGGTTTAAGATTTGTGGTTACTGTTTGTGGTTGTTTATTATTTTTTCAGTTTTTATGGAAGTCAAAGACATAATTATTTTAAGTACACAATAGTTTGAGATGTTGTGTTGCAAATTTGTCACTGGACTTTTCAAAATAATCTTCAATGATACTGAAAAGCTTTGAAGTTTTATAATTTGGAATTAACGTTATGATTAAACTTTTTGAAACATTTTTAATTTGAATAATGCCAGAGATACTCGTTTAATGGACAAATAGTGTACTTTTTAAAAACTTTTGATGAAACACCGTTTTCTGTGATATTTCATTATTTCATAGAATATCGGATTTTTTTTTGAAATTTTTAAAGGTTGAAAGTTTCATAAAAACCAAGAATAATATTTAAATATGTAGTACCCGTGGCATGATGGTTAGTGCGTTGGACTGTCATGCGAGATGTCTTGGGTTCAATTCCTGCCTGTGTCACCTTAATTTAAAAAAAAAGAGTTTTCACGGGTACTGCCTCTTGCGAGGAATTGACAAATTCTCCAAGAGTAATTCTTGTCATGAAAAAGTGCTTTCTCAAATTTGCCGTTCGGATTCGGCATATAAACTGTAGGTCCCCTCCATCTCTGCAATTACCAGGGGCGATTCCTCATAGTCAGCGGGTTTAGCGGCGCTAAACCAAGAATTTTAGAATTAATCTTATTTTGTAATATGAATATTATTTGGTAATTGAATTACTAACCAACTGAACAGTTGACCATTATGTTAAAAAATTCGGTGACTTTTCTTCAAATAATTTTCATTTCATGCAATACAACTCTCATACAATACCAAATCTATCTTGAAACATTTGGCTTGGGCATCGCAAAAGTTTGCGCTATCAAATTTCATACATTCTACACATACAGATAAATACACACATTCAAATAAAAGCCTGTACAAATAAGTAGAAGGGTTAGCGCAAAAAAAAGCGATAACCAGGGAAGTTTGCAGTTGTAGGTACACATTAAAGACACACAACAGAGATGAAGACCAGGCGCGACCAAGAGTTTGATGTCTTCTCTCTTTATACTTCGTATGGACTATGGAAGAAAGAACAACACTGACGAATCGAACATGATCGTCGAACACGGCAACTGTTCGCTATCGGTATACTTTATACCATCATACCATATTCGTTTTTGAAAGCATAAAATTGTGCGATGTTATTTATTTATATGAAAATGGGTTTTGCTAGCGAACTTGCTTGACCCTGCTCTGCTCTACGAGAATATAGCGAGCAACGCATGTTCGACGGTTAGCGCAGCTTTTAGCGATTATACTGATTTTTGATGCCGATATGTGAGGAAAAGGAAATGGTAAAGACGTTGGAGTTAAGGCGGATTATTTAAATGTTTTATAGGAAGTAGTAGTAGGAAGGAAAGTGACTTAAGAAAGTGCATTTTAATATCTATTGTTTTGTTAGTTAAATATTAACAGTCTTATTTAAAAACGCTGTATAGAGCCTACATAAAGTTATGTAATCTCTATAATGCCTCTAAACGCAAAAATGCTATTTATAAAACTTATGCAAGGTTGTATAGTCTCATAATAAGCTAAACGCGTTTTGAGGTTGAATAGAGCCTACATAAGGAAATTATTGTTATTATTATTTCGTAAATGTCATTTTGATTTCTCTCCATTTTTGAAATTAAAATAAAAACAATAATGCCTCTCCAGTTTAGCTCGTTTATTAATGATTGAAAGAATTTAAATCGCGTTTTACCGACTCCAAGAAGGCGGAAAGTTTATAAAAAAAGGTTCAACCCAATGAGCCTATAAGAAACGATGAATTTAAACAAAAATATAGATTTTCGAAAGAGAATATCATACAAATAATTGGAATTATTTTTGTATATTTTATTTGTTATGACAACAAGCTGATTTGATAGACAGATAAATGGAATAGATTGCTCCATTTTGGTACTTTTTTTGATATAAGCATTGTATAACTAAAATTTATAGCAGAATTTTTTATAAATAGGAATTTTCGAAACATTACATAGAGCCTACATAAATCCTTATACACTGTATAACTATTCATCTGTTTAGCGAATTATATTAAATAAGACTGTATATGTTTTGTGATCAATATGTATGTATATTTTATTGTAATTACTATTAATATAATTCCATACGAATTCAAACATGGTAGAGGCTAGTCGTAAGAAATTATTTTATTTGATTTCCTTAGAACAGATCAAATTAAAACAAGCATTTCTTTTAAGGGAAAAGAAATTTTCAGAAAATAAAAAATAAGTTTATTTAAAAAACAAATATTTAGTCAAAAAATCAGTTTGAAGTGTGATTTTTCAAAATGTTTATAAAGTCCATATATTTTTTCATTCAGAATTCGTTATTCTTATTAATTAAAAAAAAATGAAAACTATAAGACTTTAAATTTAAAACTACCAGAGCGAAAAAAAACTAAATAAGAGAACATTACGATTTATGCAGCTGCATTGGATCAATTTTAATTCTTTTGCAATAAAAAACAAAATAATAAAAATTGTATGAAGTTTAATTTTCAAATTGTATTCAATAAAAAATTCTATTTGACTTCTAAGTCATGGAATCGTATAATTCTATGACCAGCTAAGAATAAGGTTTTAGGCTATGAGATAAGTCGTTGTAAATAGAGTCTTGTTTGTTTGTTTGTTTAAAAATAGATACTTTTTTTTCATGATCTTGGTCTAACAATAGGAACTTTCTTTTCGTAGGAATTAAAATGGAATCTCCAATACTTCTCAAGCAAAGACCATAATTGAAAAAATTATTAGAGAAACCATTTTCAACAATATCGTTTTCGGAGAAGCTAATAATGGGCGCCCTACTGATTTAAAATAAACACACAAGTATAGAAACAGAGATTATACTCGAACCTTTAGCGAAAATCAATATTCTATAATATTACCAAAAGCTATTTGGTAGCGAGAATAACAAGAAATTATTTTGTTGATCTTGTTTGCTTTTTTCCGGTATCTCTTTCGCATGGAGTTCCTCGGATGTGGACAATATGAACACTCTAACCACATTTCAGAGAAAACACAAGCTAAGTGCCTCTCATTCGCAATATGTAATTAAATTAGCTACCTTTGGTCCTTAGGAAAGACGAAGCTTTAAGTGTCCAACATAACGTTCAAAAAAATCGTGCAGTGTTAAATCGTCAACATTTTTTAAATTTTTTCAAATGCTATCCAAAATGATTTAATCAAAACTGTTGCTGACGTTTTAGGCGATCACATTTCTGATAGAATCCGACAGCCAGAGTTTATAGCTTTGTCTGACATTCATTTAAAGTCCCAATTATCTATTGTTATTAGTACTTTAATAAAAAAAAATCATGAAACATTTGCTGCATTTATCGACTCAGGGCGGACTGCAGAAAATTTGAATAAAATTAATTTTTATTCTTAGAAACTTATCTTCAACTTCTAGGAGAAAGTAGCTAACCCTGAGATCATGAGCAGGAATCGCCACTGGCAATTACTCGCACACAGGAATGGTTGAGAGTTGTAAGTCACTAGGCCCTGGTTCTCTACGGACTGTTGCGCCACCCAATTTATTTATTTAATATTTAAATATAAAGTTCTTTTCATGAATTTTGTAAAAATATAAATTATGTTTTGAATTTTCTGATCCAAATTTTTAGTGCTTAAACATCAATTCGGATCCTCATTTTAGTAAAATAAAACTTTTCTTTCGTTCGCGACGTTTTTTTCGTCGTCCATAGCTCAAGAACCAGAAAAGATTTCGACTTCAAATAAATTTTTTTATACAGATAATAAGGCAGAAAGTGCTCTTAAGAAAATTGGGTAGGTGGTTTTTTTACCAAAGCAGTTTAAAAAAAAGGTGAAAATTTTGGTTAACACTAAATATCTCACGAACCAATAACGCTAGAGACTTGAATTAAATTTTATATTATAATTGTAACGTGATACTTAACAAGTATATTTTTTGAAAAAAATATCCAACTAACGGTTTTTTTTTATAAATCAAAAAAACTTGTCACCTCGCAAATTTAGTGAATACAAAATGATTTTTTTACCAAAACAATTTTGTGCAAAGAAAAATAACGTTTTCAACATCTGGTAAAATTTTGAGAAAAATCGACAGTTTTTTATAAAAAATAAAAACCTAAAAAAAACATTACTCAAAGTTGGTAAAAATTGAATGTCGACTCAAATATCTTTTCAAAAATTTGAGATTATGGCTTCCAACTTATTTTAACTTATAAAAAATATTGACAGTTTTTTTTACAAAAAATAAAAACTTAAAAAAAAATTTAACAAAAGTTGGTAAAAATTGATTTTCGACTCAAATATCTTTTCAAAAATTTGAGATTATGGCTTCAAACTAATTTTAACGCATAAGAAATATTGTTTTCAACATTCTGAAACATTTTGAGAAAACTCGAATCGACAATTTTGTTTACAAAAATTAAAACCTAAACAAAAATATTAATAAAAGTTGGTAAAAATTGATTTTCGACTCAAATATCTTTTCACAACTTTGAGATATTGGCTTTAAACTACTTTTATCTTTTAAAAAATATTGTTGTCAACATTCAGTAAAATTTTGAGAAAAATCGAATTGACAGTTTCTTTACAAAAAATAAAAACTTAAAAGAAAATTTAACAAAAGTTCGTAAAAATTGATTTTCGACTCAAATATCTTTTCAAAACTTTGAGATATTGGCTTTAAACTACTTTTATCTTTTAAAAAATATTGTTGTCAACATTCAGTCAAATTTTGAGAAAAATCGAATTGACAGTTTTTTTTACAAAAAATAAAATCTTAAAAGAAAATTTAACAAAAGTTCGTAAAAATTGATTTTCGACTCAAATATCTTTTCAAAACTTTGAGATATTGGTTTAAACTACTTTTATCTTTTAAAAATACTATTGTCAACATTCAGTAAAATTTTGATAAAAATCTAATTGACAGGTTTTTTACAAATAAATATAAAAATAAATAAAATAAAAACCTAACATAAAAACAATACTAAAACTTGGTAAAAATTTACTTTTGACTCAAATAGCTTTTGAAAAATTAAAAATATTGTCTTCAAACTCTTTTTATTTCACAGAAAATATTGTTTTCGATAGTATTTTTGTTATAAAAATCCAACAATCCGTTTTTTCATAAAAAAAAATAAAATCTACAAAAAATAGTACGCAAATTTGGTAAAAATTGGTGTTCGGTTCTTGATATCTCTCAAATTAATTTCATTCATCCAATTTGTAAAAATTTAAGAAATGCTAATATTATCAGTGTGGGTCGCATCCCAGCCTCTTTTTTTGTTTTTAAATTTTCTTAGGAACTCATGAAACTCAATAACTTTTTGTAAAAAATGTAATTATTGTTTTTCAAAATTCGATATCTCGATATTCGATAATTCGATATAAACGAAAATAAAATGTGTTTTAAATATATTCTAAATAAATGGATAACAATAAAAAAAATTATATACACAAAATTAATTAAAAAAAAAAAACTATTTAACGATTTATAAAAACAAATTCTGAAAAATTAAAGCTTCTTTTGAGATATCAAATGATCTTTTATTTTCCTCCTCTTACAATTTTAAAATAAGATGTTTTCTTAACTTAAGACTCACATTAGAACTTTATTCTGAATTTTAGATTTTTAAGGAAATGTATGACCTAAATTTTGAATGCCTCAACATTACTTTAGGTTCGTATTTGTAGGTTGTTTTAGTTTTAAAAACTATTTTTGACAAAATACTTTCTAAGCTTTATTTGAAAATTAAATTATAGAATTCCTATAATTCAATTGATTTAAATCAAATAAAAAATCTCTGGTAGTTATTTCTAAGGCGGGCTCTAAATTTTAATATTTTGACAAAAATTAAAAATAAACTCATTTTTTTCAAGTTTTTAATCAACGATACAATATTTGAATGATTTTTACATTTCATATTTGTCAAGTTTACTGTTCGATTTTCATTTACCCAAAGAATCTAGAAGAAGTTTTGATGGACATTGGGTCGCAGTATCATATTTTGTTACACCTTTCCTAAACCTTGTTGATTATTTTTGCCTTAAGTACTTGAATCGTTTCCGAATTGTTGTCACAACATTGGTTTTTCATGGTTACTCACTCCAAAAAGTCTTAAATAGTTAAATTACAGCTCCAAAACGGCCAATTGATATCACCAAGACAATAGATGGCGTAACTTCTTAAATAAACCAGATGGCTTAAATAATCTATGACTTCAATAAAAAGTCGGTTAACATGCCTCTGTACGGTTACCATTGACCATATTTTCAAAAGAAATTCCACTACTCCACAATCCACACTACAATCAATCTTGAATTGGCGTTTCGACAAAAACATGCCGATTTTCTAAGTCAAGCAAATTTGCCTTATGGTACAAAATTACAAAATATTCAATTCAAGCTGCTCTAAGGCTCTTATTCAAAAACGATAACAAAGTGGTAGGCCATTTAACTTCAACTGGCAATTATTAGTGCATGGAATTTTGAGATCGCTGGCAAGTTCATGTACGTGGATTGAGTCTTCTCAAGACATCGAGAGAAAACAGCTGTTAGTGTCAAATTAAATAACTTCAGAAATTAATTGATATAAAAATCAATGTTTTGTCTTTAAGATATTTTTTATCAAAAAATAATGCCAAATTAGCATTTTATTCAATTAATATTGTCAATGTAAAACCTGCTTCAATGTTAGAAATGCCATTCATGGATAAATGGAAGGGGCAGTAAATGAATTTCGCTTAGTCTGACAACAAACTGATTATTTTTGTGTTTTCGAAGCAATACATTTCAAGTACTTCCTTGACACCTCTTTGTATAATCAGATTATCAGATATTCGCATGTAAAACACATTTCACCAACTTTAAGTATCCTCTCCTTGTATATATTACGAGTAAATTAAAACCCAAATTTAATTTGACAACAATATTTTTCCAAACTATAAGGAAGCAACTTAATCATATTTCTTAGTAATTTATTAATTAATTATTATTATTACACCACTATATTCCCTATATACACTCTCGGTGCTACCTTGGAGATGAATTATGTAAGAATTTTACTCTCATGATTATTTTTCATAATGCCGCAGTACCTTTAGTTGTCTTGTAGTCTTGTTGTTGTTTTGTATCTTATAGATACACACGAGTACATATATAACGAATTATTTAAATTTACAACAAGTGCAAACAGTTTCTAGGGCAGTTGGTTATAATTAAAAATTCAAATAAAAAACAACAAACAAACTGAATAAAAAAGAAAGAAATAATAATGCATGCTGTCTGCGCTACTGTTGCATGATGCATGCTGCATACAAGCATTTGCAGATAGCACTCCTAGATACGAGTAGTTTTGTTGAATTCAATTTGAATTCTATTTGTGTGCTGATGCTGTATATGACTCCCAGTCCAGTTTATATTAATAAAATAATAATTATTTGATTGTTTTACGTTCAATTATACAGACTCACTTGTACAGTAGACTATTTGAATTTTGAATTATTATGAAATTACTTTGAAATATGCAAAGAGAATTTTTAAAGCCAACAATGAAAAAAACACAAAGAATCTGAAGTGAGTTTTGTATGTAGATTAAAATTTTGCATTAAGCTATTGAAACTTTATTAAGTTTTCAAATAAGCTGCACATTTTTTAAAGATTTATATCAATTGTGTGTGTCTTGATTAATAAGTTGCAATTATGGAATAAACTAATTGATTTAAAAATACGTCATATTTTATTGATATAATTAGACATATAATAAATGGAAACATCAGAACTTTAAGTTGATGAAAATAGAGAACAACTGCAAGTAAAAAGTTTGGGATTATATTAAAACAAATCTATAGTTGGATAATGAGGGAAAAGCTAACGTTGACCCAAACTAGTAAATTTTAAATAATAAGACTTTTTTTAAAAAATATAAGAATTAGTCACCTAATTATCAAAATTAAAAATACATTTTGCTTAATTTTATTTTAATGACTGAATGGTTTTCTATAAATTTCATAACCCTCCCAATATTGACAAAATCTTTAATGCATTGTTAAGTAGCGGACATTAAATAAGTCGCAATTAAACTAGTTACTTAAGATCATAGAAAATCATCTACTTTTACATTTTATAGTTGAGGTTCATGTGTTTTATGTTTTTTTTTATTTAATCAGTTTTGAGAGTAAGAACTTGAATAATTAATATTTACAGATTTGAGAGTGAACAAAGTTTCACACAGAATATTTAGTAATAAAAATTGGAAAAACAGTTTTCTGTACCAAATATATTGATTAACAAAAATGAAAAGAATTTTTTGTTGGTACAATTCGTTTTTGGTTAAAAAAAAAAAAAAACTTCAAAAATACTTTAAAAAGGGGTTACCCTTCAATAATTGATAGCATAGTTTCTTTCCAAAATTTCTTTGAAAAAAAATAATTTGGCTTATTTAAAAACAAAAAATTAGGTTTAAATTTTAAAGGACAGCAATGAGGATTTGAACATTTCACCTTTTGGTACACTGTGGCGTATGTTGAATGTTTTTTAAACTTTTTATTTATATTTTGTGCAAAGTTCAGTGCGCAAGATATTTTTTTTAAGGGGTAGTTCGTGTTATTTTTTTAAAATCTCTGAATCATATATACCGAATTTTCAATATGAGATTTAATTTTAAATTAAAAATTGTATTGCAAAAATGAAATAAAGAACTGGTCGATAATATTTTGTTCTTGGAAATCAAATTGCACTTTTCAATCGGTTTTAATCGGACTTAATTAAAATCAGACTTCAAAATTACTTTATCGTGTAAGGTTTTTGAGATGTTACCTTTTAAAATTGGAAAAAGGCTTTTCGAGGCTATCTTAAAGTTAGTTTGTTTCAATACAATTATTTTTTATGGTTTTTTAAATATATTTCTCTTTCTTCGATATTTATTTGGAATACTTTCGAAAAATCATCAATAAGTTTTTAAATTTCACCTGTCTTACCAAAATATGAAAAAAACGATAAACCATTTGATCTAAAACGGTTTGAAAGTAAGTAAGTAAGTTATTGTTTTTGTAACAAATCCAACATACATGTATAATACAAAATATAAAAAGAGGCTAGGATGTGACCCACACTGATAACTTCCCATCCCGTCTGTCGATTTGTCTTGCTTAAAAGTCTGTAGGTTTTCGTGTTGGATTAAGAAAGTTGTCAGTTGAATTATTCTTAAAAATTTTAAAATTACCAACAATATTTTTGATATAAAGAAATAGTTTAGTTTGAAAATCTAGTTTTATTAAATAGGTTTTTAGTCGAAAACAAATTTCTACCAATTTAAGTAGCATTTCTTAAATATTAACAAATTGGATGAATGAAATTAATTTGAGAGATATCAAGAACCGATCATCAATTTTTACCAAATTTGAGTACTATTTCTTGTAGATTTTATTTTTTTATGAAAAAACGGACTGTTGGATTTTTATAAAAAAAAAACTACTGAATATAGAAAACAATATTTTCTATGAAATAATAAAAGTTTGAAGACAATATTTTTAATTTTTGAAAAGCTATTTGAGTCGAAAGTAAATTTTTACCAAGTTTTAGTATTGTTTTTTGTTTAGGTTTTTATTTTTTGTAAAAAAACTGTCAATTAGATTTTTCTCAAACTTTTACTAAATTTTGACAACAATATCTCAAAGTTTTGAAAAGATATTTGAGTCCAAAATCAATGTTTACCAACTTTAATTTATTACTTTTATTAATTTTTTTTTAGGTTTTTTTTGTTTGTAAAAAAACTGTCAATTCGATTTTTCTCAAAATTTTTTAGTATGTTGAAAACATTATTTCTTATAAGTGAAAATCAGTTGCAAGCCATAATCTCAAATTTTTGAAAAGATATTTGAGTCGAAATTCAATTTTTACCAACTTTTGTTAAATTTTCTTTTAAGTTTTTAATTTTTTGTGAAAAACTGTCAATTTGATTTTTCTCAAAATTTTACTGAATATTGACAACAATATTTTTTGAAAGATAAAAGTAGTTCAAAGCCAATATCTCAAAGTTTTGAAAAGATACGTGAGTCGAAAATCAATTTTTACCAACTTTTATCAATTTTTGTTTAGGTTTTTATTTTTTGTGAAAAAAAAAACATTTAAATCGATTTTTCTCAACATTTTTCAAAATGTTCAAAACAATATTTCTTATAAGATAAAATAAATTTGAAGCTTTAATCTCAAGTTTTTGAAAAGATATTTGAGTTGAAATTCAGTTTTTACCAACGTTGAGTAATGTGTATTTTATGTTTTTATTTTTTATAAAAAAAAAAACTGTCAATTAGATCTTTTTCAAAATTTTATCAGATTTTAAAATCAAATAAAATCGGACCCATTACAATAACTCGTGTTTTAAAAATTTAAGATTTGCACTTAAATTCAATTGTGAAACATAATTTTTAAAACTGTAAAAGTATTTTGAGCAAGGTTTGCTCAAAACTTCACATTTAATTATATAAAAAATATTAAATAATTAGAATTTCCCAAAACTAAGTAAGATACTAAAATGATTAAAACATTATCTAGAAAACAAAGATTTATACTTTGTAAAATCATAAAACAATTATACCCGTATTTATAAAGAAAACATACGTAGTTAAAATTAATTATTTCAGATCCCGTGCTTAGGAAAACTACACAACTGAATACAAATATTCCGGATTCAAATGGAACGGTAGGCAACTGCCTTTAGTTTGAGTTTGGAAAATTCTTATTCAATGGTGTATAGTTTTCCTTAACACGGGAGCTGTAATAACTAATTTTAACTATGTTTTCTTTATAAATACGGGTCTTAATTGTTAAGCGTTATGCATATTGTGCTTTCACTTATCCTTAAAAAACTAAGCCGAAAATCCAATGTAGGCTAAATTAATCCTTTGAAAATGTATTATTTTGTTTGTATGATTAAAAAAACCTTTAAAAATGTAATTTGTTTCTTCAAAAAATCTCACTATCTTGTTCTCGTAATCTTCAAAGATGGCTTCAAAATTTTAATAAAACAAGACAATATTTTTAAACCAAAATTTCTGTAATATTTTAATAAAAAAAATTAAGTTACGTTTTTTATAATCAAACAATACTCGAAACAAATATTTTTCGAAATTTTAATAACAGAATAAAAATATTACCTCCAATATACTTTTATATATATTATTAAGTTAAATGTTTTGAAATTTTTTTAAATTTATTTTGAAAAATTGAGATGAAAATTATATCTTCTAAAAATAAAATCTTTAAAATACTTCTAAAAATTTGGTAAAAATTGGTTTTCGGTTCGAATAGTTTAAGGGAAAGAGCAGAGTACATTTTTTATAAAAATTGGATTTACTGTTTTTTCCAAGAATACAAACATTCCTTTGAAGTCTCAAATATCTCAACAGATAAGAGCTTAAACTTCAACCATTGATACTTTTCAGAATTCTTTAAATCAAAATTTGGCTTATTACAGAAAATACCATATACAAGTTTTTTAATAACACTAAGCCGAAGTATAGGTCCCATCTTAATCCTTTTTTTTTTTGGCGAATTTGGGACATTTTCTCAAAAATTATTTTTGGTATTTTGTATTGAACTTTATGGTTATGTTTTTCAAACATGAAGAAGTTTAATATTTCAAAATTGCCATGTATATCGTAATTAAAGGCTGCTCTGAACGTTGTTTAATATGTCCATTAGTGTTCAAAAGGCTTAAATGTTTAAATTAAATTAATGTTTTTAAAAGTTTGACATATTTCATACCACATAAATGGGACTTTAGAGCTTTTAGTTAAAAAAAATAATGTTTATAAATAATTTAAAGAGTTAGTTTGTGCTACTTTATTGCTGGATTTCCCAGTAAGAGGTTTTATTTTGATATTTTTTAAAAACATGTATTTTTTGGCAAATATAAAGGGTGTTTATTTCATTATAAGAAAAAATATATGTCTTTTAAAATAATTAGCTCTAACAGCCAAATTGCAGCCACGACTATGGATGCAGCACAATATCCCTTTCATGAAATTTAGGACCAATTCGAACATTTACGGTTCGCGCTTTACGCAAATTTTATGCGTTTTTTTTTTAAAAAAGTTCTCAAGCTCTTAAAAAATCACCCATTATGTATTTATTGTCCTCCATTGAAAAGAGTACATTGTTTAATATAATGGGTGATTTTTTAAGAGCTTGAGAACTTTTTAAAAAAAAAAAAACGCATACAATTTGCGTAAAGCGCGAAACACATTTCGAACCGAACACTGATTTTGGTAATAAAATTCAATGATTTGCAAGCGTTGCTCGTTAGTAAGTCTATTCATGATGAAATGTCAAAGCATACTGAGCATCTTTCTCTTTGACACCATGTCTGAAATCCCGCGTGATCTGTCAAATACTAATGCATGAAAATCCTAACCTCAAAAAAATCACCCTATATACATATATCCTCGATAGGTTCATCAATTATGTACATATATCTAAAGGTATTTAATTGATTGTGTAGAATTTGCATAGTCCATATTTTTATCTCACGCGACTCCAAAAAAAGTCTAAGGGTGTTAAGTGACAAGATCTCGGTGGCCAATTTGCGCACCTCATCAAGAAATAACACGGTCAGAAAATGTTTTCTTTCGAAATTGCAACTGTTTAATTGAATATGTATTAGGTATAACCGTTTAGTTTAAAAAGTATGTCGTTCATCATTTATTATAAATTAGAAGCACAATCCATCGTATAAGCGTTATTTTCGAATAAGAAAAGTCCAATCACACCGCCACCATGGCGCCGCCGTTATTCGTCACCCGCCAAAAGATATGAAGTGGGGGCTCCTCAACAATTATTCATTTTGAAAATAGACCTCATCACAGTAAAAGATATTAAGATATTTCTATTAAAGTCCGGATCATTTTAATTCGTCCCTGGGTAATCAACTTGCTTGAGTTTTTCTATAATTTCAACTATAAATGCCTTAAAACACAAGTTGTGTGAAAAATACGGTGTTATGTCATTTGTGGAATTAATAATTTCAAAGATTGACGAGAAATTGATTAACCTTGGTTTGGATATTCGTCGACACTACGGGCAGCGTAGTGGCAATGCACATGGTTTCGATTCTACACATGACTAATTTGTTCCAACAGCTTACACTTTTCAACAGTTTTCTTACAAAGAAGGTGCTTGACATTTTTTAGTGAACTCTAACTACGAGTATTCCAATACATTATTTTCATATTTAATAACGGCGAAGTTTTAATTGTCAAATGTCAAACAAAAACAGCTGTAAAAGTGACATTTTACTTATATCGGCCTATTCACAATGAAGCACCTTAATTTATATTAACGTTATTCAATAAAATAAAAATCGTAAGAAAATATCATGATAGGTAGTAATTTTTGATAATTAATACAAAAGTTTGATGAAGAATTATTGCTGCTTCTTCATTTCTTCTAAAAATAATGTTTTCTACATCAAAAACTTTATTTCCTGCAAATTATTTATACTTTGTCTTCTTTCCACAAAGTTAACACCATCATAATAATATTTCTACCCTCATCATTATTTTTGATAAATAGAAACAATTCATAATACAAATTGTTATAAGTCCTGCCAAATCGATAATATATGTAAATAACCATACAAAAGTGTATCTTATGATAAATTAAAGTCAGATTAACCTTTGTTCATCTCTGGATCTGATCTGATCAACTACATCTAAGTTTATTCTACCATCAAAAATAAAACTGAATAAAGTTTTAACATTTCAAATTTACATACATATACGATTTCATACAGAACTCCTACCTATACAAGGACGAGTTGTGTGTAATCTTCGTTAATCCTCTCGACAATCCCATATATTTCATCAAGCTCTATAGACTTTTGTTATTGCTTCGTTTAATTTTTATTTTTATTTTTATTTTGTGAGCCAACAAAATAATTGTGTGCAGAAAAGCTTATGATAAAAACAAAAAATTGGCAACGAAGATAAAAACCACCTTTATGTGCAGACAGGTATAGAAAAATACGAGTATCGAAAGGTACCTACCTACCAACTGCACCGTACCTCTATCGAACTGTTGGAAATTCCACTTTAAATGCATGCGAAAAAAAAATGTATACATCTCGAGTACGTTGGTGGTGAAATTTTTGTTTTTTTTTTGAAATTTTAACGAAATATCGCCAGAGACCGATACCTATCGATTTTCATTTTCACTAAAATTCTTGCATCGAAGGTTTTTATTTTAGCAAGGGTGTTTTTATTTTGTTTTCATTGGGGTAGGTGGGTAAAGTGTATGGAGAAAAAAAAAAACACAAAACAAAAGGGTCAAAAAGCCTACCCCCTTGGTAGTTGTTGGTTGGTTGGCGGAAACTAAATGTTAGCAAAGCTATTTGTTTCCCATTTTAATTTTTCGCCATGTAAATTTCGACGTATAGATGAAATGCGAGTTTAATTTAGGGCAAAGCGGGATTTATACTTTTTTACTTGCTATATATATGTCTAAAGAGAAAGAGTATAAAGGGGAATTATAGTTTGGACAAAAATAAAACGTACATTTGAAACAGAATACTACATTTTTCAACCATTTTGAAGTGAAAAATTACTCCCAAAAGGCAAATTATATCATCGAACATTAATTTTAAAAACGATAATTTTGTACATTTTGTGAATGTTACCCTCAAAAATATTTTTTATAGGGCACCGTCATGGCCTTTTTGGGATCCATATTATGTTTATATACAGTGAGAGAAAGGATTGGAAAAGTAGTTTTGGGGCACTGATTATTTTTGCTATGATTTCTAAAGACAGAGTGCTATGAATTAGTATTTTACATTCGCTTAGTACGGCAAAAGAACAATTCTCTGCTTGATAGTGAGGCTTAAATTGGGCTCAATAGCATATTTTTATTTTTAAACAGATAAAAGTTGTACGATATTTATTTTGCTTAAAGCTAAGAAGCTAGATACATAGAACGAAAAAATAGGTTTTTAGGTATATTCAGACGAAATTCACCCTCTAATCTTCTAGATCAGGATCTCGAAAGCCCTCCAAATGCATCTGTCTTCCAGCCAAATCCAAGATAACTTTATCCTCTAGATTTTAGTCGAGGATTGATCTTTGTGGTCCATTTCCATCTTCCTTCTAGGGCTCATCACCAACAACCCAAACCTCAATGTTTGTCACATTGAATGTTTTGTTCGACGATAACTGTTTGTAGTTTTTGAAAATGTTGCATGTTTCGGAAGATTGCAACAGTCTATTTTCACAGTCCGGTCATAAGCCCCAATATTTAAATTGACCACCCATTTCGAGTCCAGTTGGCATGGTTTTCTGACTGGTATTCAATTACTGGTAATGATCGTTATAGCCTGATAGAATGAAGCTCTATATCGTGGACTGCAGAGTAAACAGCAGTGTCGTGTCATTCCCAACAAATTTCGGGTGTAAATTCCATGAATGAGTAGCGAATCCTCTGAAACATCGTCTTCGATGATCAAAACTGTTGCTCCTTTGTTGATGATTATTTCCAAGGAATTCAGTGGGAAGCTGCACCAATCCAGAATGCTTTTGAGTTGACTGCAGTTTGGAGGTAATTCACAGAATAGCAAGGTCTTTGTTTGGCATGTTGATGATTTTTTACTATAAATAGAAACTACAACTACCTTACACATCTACAGCCACAGGGCATTGAAATGAAGCCAATTTTCCAGTTCATCTAAGAGGACACAGGTTGGACATTCCTGAGAGTGTTCAGTAAATACTGAGAGCAGTTGTCGATGTCTTTGCTATTGGCTACAACATTCCTGTCCAACCAGCTTGCGTATTGAGACGTCTTTTTGTGGTAGCTTCGTACAACGGACGAAACGAATTAACAGACTATTAGGTGTAATGCCTCCTTCTATACCTGGAGCATTGCCAAAGATTCTCGTATTTATGAAGTTTGATTTTTCATATAGACTTCCCTTGGCTTGTTTAAAATGGCTTAAAGAGAATTTGACTAAATTTTAATTTCAGATTTTTTTGATATTTTTAAAATGGTCAAACAACAGTTTTTAGCACCTTTCTTAGTCTTGTATTCCCTTAAGCCCTTAAAAATGTTCCTGTTTTAAAGCTTTACTGTATTAATAGATGAATGCATTTCAAATCTTATAGATGTGGTGTCGGGTCTTCCACAAGGCAGTCATTTGGTTTTATAATCTTTATAAATGATTTTCTTTCTATTTTTAAATAAAATATTCACAGCGAGATCTTCACTTGAAGATTGCTGATTAATGCAATTGGATATAAGCAATTTTCTTAAATGGTGCGACTACAATGATCTTCGGCTGAATTACTCGAAATGTACAATTTTTAGTGTATCTAAATCTTCATCTCTTATTGATTTTGAATAATAATTCTATTTTGATGTTAGTCTTCTGAGGGTAATTGAATTAAATGATCTTATATGTTGATTTTTGATTCAAAGCTTGACTTTAGATCTCATATTGATTAAATTGTATCTAAAGGTAATTCACTTTTAGATTTCTTGAAGCGGAACTCCAAAAATTTTAAGGATGCCTATACTTTGAAGACCTTATTTATGTCTATAGTTCTACCGGTTTAAGAATATTGTTGTATCGTCTGGTCTCGATTTTATGAAAATAAAAAAATTTGAGAATCGAAAGAGTTCAGAAAAGATTCACTCTTTATGCACTTCGACAACTTAACTTGGTTGGGTCTTTACCAGATCATAAATCAAAGTGCTCTCTTATTGACTTAAAAATGCTTAAATGTCGGAGGCAAGTCCAATGTATTTTGTTCATTAAGGATATCATGGATATCAAAATAACCTCTTTTGAACTGCTTTCATTAATTCCATTTCATGTTCCATCACGAGTTTTTCGCAACATAAATGAATTATTTTATCCTCCTCTTCATAGAACTAATTTTGGTCTAAATGGACGAATAACGAATATTTTCATATACATATGTATTTTATTCAATTTCATAAAAGTCAATTCATTGAACAAAACCTAGGGCTTTGAAAGATTAAATTGAGAAAACAATTATTTATAACCAAAAGCTTGAGCATTTTCCCACGACCCAGTTGTGAACACTTTGTATTTGTTTCAGTTTTTAGTTTTGTTTCTTTCAGTTTAATTCTTGCATCATGTTTCAGTTTCAGTGCTTTTATCTCTGGTTTTCAATTTTGGCCTTTTACATTCTTTTTTTATTTTATAAATAAAAACGAAATTTAAAAAAATATTCCAACTGCGAACATCTCTGCAAATGTTTACTGCAGCTCAGCTGTGATGATTCTTTTTTGCATTTAAATTTAATCATTTTATCGTAGGTTTATTTTTACATCTTTTTTTTTCAAACAAAAAGAAGACGTTTGCGAGTTTAAAAAGGATAAACGCGTTTTTGATTTGCATAGAGAAATTAATTTAGATTAGGAAAAGATTTCAAGAGATTTAATTTGAAACGCACTGTTTGATATAATTTTCACTCTTTTTAATTTTTTGTTTGTAATTTTAAATTAACAAATAAATCGGCAAATAAATAATTTTACTGGATTATGTCTTAATGAAAGAAAAACAATCTTTAAAGTGAATGTTGTTAAGTATAAATGATTAAACATTAAATTAAATTTTCATAAAAGAGTACAAAACTTGCCTAGCTATTGTATTTTCAAAATTAAACCTTCCCTCTCAAAACAACAAACAGTTTGTAATTAGTTTAAAAATAGAATCATCATAAGCATAACAATTATGCAAGCAAATTAACCACTTTCTTAAAAGTTTTGATTTCTCGATTTGTTTCCATTAACAAAAATAGGTTAGGTATAGGATTTCTTGGTTAACCCTTTGTGTGTATGTTAGTCTATCATAAGACACATTTTTGGCTTCTGTTATCTTTAAAGCCTCTCAGCAGGTGTCTGTTAAATGTCAAACAAATAAATAATTCAGTTTTATTAAAACAACCACAATTTTCAGAATTTAAAGTGCCTTTGGTACGTCCTACTAAACCTTTTGAACGATATACTACATTATTCAAATTTCCTATTATCCTTTCATGGTTTTGATAATGATAATGTATTCCTTTTAGCTTTGAGATTCTATTATCCTATTATAATGTATGTACATATGTATACTGGAAAAGTTCAAGTTGAAAAGTCATGGCCAAATCAACAAAACAAAATACCTATCAATTATTTTGTGAGAGAAAATGTTCCACATACGCCAAAGTGCACCAAAAAGGAAATAATTCGAAACGCGAGGTAGAAGGTTGCTATTTAGATTGTTATTGAAAATTTATAGTTCAAAGACGTAATAAGATTTAATTATAATATTTTAAAAGAGAAGCATGACTTCAAACAAATCGAAATTTTTATATGTATGAGAAAACATAATTCTCTATAATTATTTGACAGCAAAGAAATCAAAGAAGAATTTTAAAACAGTACAATCTTTTTCGAATGCAATTTTGAATGCCTTCAATTTAAAGAATATTTTCTCAATGATTTTAATTTGAGACTGGATTTTCAAAAATTATTAATTTCACATTCAAACAAAATGCAATTATTTTCGCAATGGCTTCATTTGAAGTTATTGCATTCATTTAAAGTGATTTCATTCATTTAAAGTGATTGCAATCATTTGAAGATTTTATAACTATGTTTGCATGGTTTGAGTTTTTTTTTTTGAAAAGACGTTGCAAAATTTTAAGTCCATTCTTAAATGAAGTCAAAGAATTCATATACATACATTTTGTAAATGTTACTCTCAAAACTTAGTTTTATAGGGCACAGTCAGGGCGTTTTCGTCTCTTTTTTTGTCAAGATAGAGCGATAGCATTAGCAACTTGAGAGAATGTTGAAAAGGAAATGTTGGTGCGCTGATTATATTATTGTCATGATTTCTAAAGACAGAGTGTGATAAATTAGTATTTAACACTCGCTTAGTACCGCAAAAAAAAAAACAATTCTCTGTGTGGTTGACAGTACTGCTAAAATTGGGATCGAGGGCATTTTGATGAGCATTTCTAAAGGCGCATCCATTAATGTTAAATGGATTTAAGGAAGAAATGCAACTGGTTATTTCGTAAGTCTTCGAAAATGTTTATTTTTAACCCTCGAAAACGGCTATTAAAAAAAAAGAACATTTATGTTATTTTGCCGACATATAAAGTAATGATTTCTAAACATTGCAGTCATAGAAGATTCCAACCCGAATACCATTCGATTACACCATATTTTAATTTTAAAAAGAAATATTTTTGATTCAATTATGAAATTTTATAAGATTTTTATCAAATCAAACAAATTTCACCATAAAACATAATTTCAAGTTTATAAGTTACGACACACCCATTAAAACACTCCTCTGGTGTAAACGTTAACTAATATAGTTTCCTATCTTTTCTTAAAATCTTAAAATTTTAGTGGCAAGAAAAATCAAATTTTCATTCATAATTTAATAACAATAAATTAATATATGAGCCATATGTGAAATATTGTAATTTTATTCATTGTTAACAACCCATGAAGGTAAAATCTTTAGCACTTTCTGCAATATAAAATACTTCATATATCAGAGGTGCAAAATATTTCATTGCAAATGTTTATTTATATATTGTGCGTGTTTAAATCATTTAGTTTTTATAATATAGTAAAAACATATACATATGTAATAAAACCATAAATTCAGCCATGTGTGTAAATTAGCTACAGCTAATTAACTCAATTCTCTTGAAATTGAATAATATTATTTAGAATCTTTGCTCATACGAGTAGTTTCCCAAATTTTTGTTTGTGCACAGAAATATTTTTGTTTTGATTGTTTGTTTATGAAATTATAATAAACTTCTCTTCTTTTCTGCATAAATTTACATTAATGTTGTCTTAGAAATTTAAAAACAAAATTATTAACATATTATTTTGTAGGTAGTGTAATTATTCAGATAATAAACAAATGCAAATTTAATGCATTTGTTTTTACCCGAGAAATTGGAACAGTTTCACTTTTTTTATTAATTAATTAAAATTGTAAAGTTCTATGTCATTTTATTTTAATTTTTCGGTTTAGTTGTTTAGTGGGACAAGTATTGATTTAATTACGAAGATGAAGAAATTTAATAAATGTTTTTGGTTCAAGCAACTTTTTTGTCTGTAATTTGCTAAAGAACAAGATGGAACTTATGGCCATAAAACCTTATCAAAATATTCATAACAATAAATAATTTGAAGCTAATAAATTTCTTTGCTCTTCAGGTACTTGAGTCGAAAACCATTTCATATCAGTTTTTTTTTTGTTTTTTTAGGTTTTCGTGTTTTGTTAAAAAAGTTGTCAGTTGAATTTTTTTAAAAACTTAACTAAAAATTACTAACAACATTTTGCATATAATAAAATAGTTTGATTTCGAAATTATTTTTTTTGTTAGCGAGATTTTTAGTCGAAAACCAATTTTTACTAATTTTAGTAGCATTTCTTAAAAAAAAATGATTTCTTATGTAAAAAAAAACAAATACAAATTGGATGAACGAAATTAATTTGACGTCAATATCTTCTATTCTTCACAAGATATCGAAAACCTAACATCAATTTTGCGTACTATTTTTTGTAGATTTTATTTTTTTATGAAAAAAATGACTGTTGGATTTTTATAAAAATCTACTGAAAAAAATCGAAAAAATATTATATTTTCTGTGAGATAAAATAAGTTTGAAGCCAATATTTTTAATTTTTGAAAATATATTTGAGTCGAAAGTAAATTTTTAATAAGTTTTAGTATTGTTTTTTGTTTAGGTTTTTATTTTTTGTAAGAAAACTGTCAATTCGATTTTTCTCAAAATTGTACCAAATATTGAAAACAATATTGTTTATAACAAAAAATTAGTTTAAAGCCAATATCTTAAAGCCTTAAAAAGATATTTGAGTCGAAAATCGATTTTTACCAACTTTTATTAATTTTTGTTTAGTTTTTATTTTTTTGTAAAAAAAACTGTCACTTCTATTCCTCTCAAAGTCGTACTGAATGTTGGCAACAATATGTTTTAAAATATAAAATTAGTTTAAAGCATATATCTTAAAGTCTTGAAAAGATATTTGAGTTGAAGGTCAATTTTTCCCAACTTTTAGTAATGTTTTTTTTAGGTTTTTATTTTTGCGTAAAAAACTTTCAACTCGATTTTTCTCAAAATTTTACTCAATATTGACAACAATATGCTTTAAAATATAAAATTAGTTTAAAGCCAATATCTTAAAGTTTTAAAAAGATATTTGAGTCGAAAATAAATTTTTACTTTTTTTTATTTTTTTGTTTTTTGTAAAAAAAACTGTCCATTCGATTTTCCTCAAACTTTAACAAAAAGTTGAAAATAATATTTCTTATAAGATAAAATTAAATGGAAGCCAAAACCTTAAAATTTCGAAAAGATATTTAAGTCATAATTTTTACCAACTTTGATTAATGTTTTTTATAGGTTTTTATTTTTTATAAAAAAAATTGTCAATTCGATTTTTCTCAAAATTTTACAAGATGTTGAGAACGTTATTTTTTGTTGCACAATATTGTTTTGGAGATAAAATCGTTTTTTGTTCGTACATTTTTCAAGGAAAATAACCATTTACAATAACTTCCTATGGGAAGTTAGTAATGAGGTTTTTAGTCGAAAACCAATTCTTACCAATTTTACTATCATTTTATTAAAGTTTTTATTCCTTATATACACAAATTCAGACTGGATTTTTCTAAAAAAAAAATTTAGCACAGTATGAAATCATTTTGAAGTCAATACCTCCATTTATTTACGAGATATCGAGAATCGAACATCAATTTTTACCAATTTTGGTTACTATTTTTTGTAGATTTTAATTTTTAGTAAGAAAAACTGTCAGTTGGATATTTATAAAAATTTAACTGAATGTCGAAACAATATTTTCTATAAGGCAAATTGAGTTTGAAGTCAATATATTTAATTTTTGAAAAGTTATTTGAGCCGAAAATCAATTTTTACCAAGTTTTAGTAAAGTTTTGTATATGTTTTTATTTTTTGTAAAAAAAAAATGTCAATTCGATCTTTCACAAAATTTTACTAAATGTTGAAAACTATATTTTTTCTAAGATAAAATAAGTTTGAAGCTAGTATCTTTAATTTTTAAAAACATATTTAATTCGAAAATCAATTTAAAAAAAATTTTAGTAATGCTTTCTTAGGTTTTTTTTAAAACTGTCATTTCGATTTTGTACAGGATGTCAAAAACGTTATTCTTCGTTACATACAATTAGTTTGGAGATAAAATCATTTTTTGTTCTTAAAATATTCGAGGTGACAATTATTTTGTTAGTTTTTTTTAAATTCTAATTGCAAAAAATAATCTTAAGGATTAAAATATGGACTTCCCGAGAGCCAATTTTAAGCTTCTCTTAAAACCTACGATATTGACAGTAAAACACTTCTGTATTGCCTTGGCTTTTTTGTCTTACCAGGATCCTGTAGAAGAATCTGTAGGTCCCCAACATCCCTGGAACGGTTCACAATTGTAAGCCACTAGACCTTGGTCAGCTGTTCAGCTGTTGCCAATTTCAGAGAACAAATCAGTAAATATTCTTGAGCTCTCATGTTAATAATTGATCTTTAAAAGCCTTAAAACCTAAGTATTCTTGCCAAATACAGTGTAATGTCATTTATGAAATGCCTAATTTCAAATATCAACGAGAAATTTACAAATCTCCGTTTTTCACCACAACTATCTATACCAGAAATATTCCTTGTTGTTTTTGAGTAACACACTACTTCGATTCTTCATATCACTAACTTATTCCAAAAGCTCAAATTTGTCTACCAATTTGCGAACTGATACTTACTGATACTGATGAATTTAATATGCGTTGTTGAAGCTTTCATCGTTGCATTTTTAATAATAACATATTTTTGTTTGTCAAATGTCAAAAGATGACAGTTTCAAAAGTGACAGCTATCCAAATATCGGGCTTACCAAAATAAAACCTATAATTGGCAAATCTGAAATTCTATTTTTTAAAGTCTAAAATTACTTAAGAGATTTTAATTAAAACTCATTACCGCTACATTCAATTGACATTCAGTTTCTGAATAAAAATATTTTGTTTGCATTTTTTGACTAGTTCTCAGTTACATATTTTCGAAAAAAAATTCTATGTGCATATGTATTGATTTTTGTTTGCAATATTTCATTCCATTTAAATTTTTAAAAACAGTACGAACTGAAATATGTCCCACACGTTTAAAATTGAATTTATATGCAACATCAGTAACAAATTACTTCAATTTTAACAGAGTACATTTTTTAGTGTAAATTTCTGCATAAATTAGTTTACATTTTATTAACAAAATGACAATCTGTTAAGCTTTTTGAAAACAAAAAATATAAAAACTATAACAAATCTCTGGCAACCTTATGCGTTAAGTAATTAATTGTATTTCAATCACTATGATATGCCATCAGCCGTCATGCTGTCATTGTCGTCATGTCGTGTCGTCGTCGCCGTTGAAAAATAATTGTAACGACCTCTCAAATATCAATCATTCCGCATCCATTGCATTGATTGAATTGAAAATTACATCAAAACGAATACATTTTTATTTAAAGAAGTGAGAAAAAACACAAATAAACAAAGTTGCAAATGAACGAATAAAATCGATCTTTATATAAAATCGCCTACGTAAAACTTTATATTTAAAAATAGTTCTATGTATGACAGAAGCTTACTCGTGCGTTTGTTTTAATGGAAACAAAAAAAACAACAACAAAAACTAGAATTACCTATCTATCTAAAGCTACAAATGGAAATATTTCACATTCTTGTGTTATAATCATCACCGTAAAATGTGACTCATCAAATTTACAAGAAAATGTATACGATACCGTATCGTATGGCGTCAACGACCGATTCACACAGTGGGACAAATTTTACTTAAAATTGATTTAAAAACAAACCAGGCACAAAAATTTTTGAAAATAAATTTGGAATTTCTATAAAAATGTACTAAAGTGTTCAGTTCTAGATTTGGTGTAACTGAACCCTTTCGGTACGCGAGTGGTACAAAACAAAGAATATTTATATGTAAATGTACCACTCGCGTCCCTAAAGGATTAAGTAACTCATATTTCGTGGTTTTAAGTTGGTAAACCTGTCATTTGACACCTCAACTCTGTGTCATATTATTATGGATAACGGATAGCTTCACAAGTAAATGAAAGAGTTACAGATAAAATACTGCATGAACAGTCGAATATATATTTTTACTTAAATGTCAAAATATGACATTTTGACATTTAATCCATCACATTTCTTTAAAATATATTTATTAATTTTTCTATTCTTACCTTTACCCCTTTTCAAAAAAAAATAGGACACTGATTCGTTACATCAAGTTGATGACAAATTTTATATTTTTCTATCTAAATCGATTTTATTCCATATTAAAATTTATTTTGCCCCACTGTGTGATATCTTTTTTTGTTGTTGTTGGCTTTTAAAATTATTAATAGGTATGTAGATTAAATTAACTCGTTTTATGGCGATGAATCTGACTTCACAAAAAATGCCTAAATTTCGTTGTATTGTAGGTAGCTATATTGTTATTATATAGTTCTGGGTGTAAATATTTTTGTTTTTTTTTTTTATTTGTTATTGTTAATTTATTGTCTGTATAGGCCTGTTGTATATAATTGCCTACCAAGGTCATTTTTATTATCATACTTTTTTTGATCAAATTGCTCGCACGCACTTCATATGAATTAAAAAATTTCAGTAAGAAAATTCAAAGCAATCGGTTAAGATCAACATTTTTTTGTTTTAACTTACAATTTTATTGTGTTCAATCAAAGAAATCTTGAAGTTGAGTGTTTCTTAATGATAATAATTATTATTGTCTGTCTTCTGACAAATTGTGACATTTTATGTATGTTGAGTTGATGTTTTATTATTTTATTTGTAATTATTGAGCAATAACTTTAATTTGATACTTCTTTTCTTTTAAGAAAAGAATAAAAGCAATGTTTGTAATAATTTCTTGGTTATAACTTTAACCCTCAAAATTAAAATCAAAATGTGTGTTACGAACAAATTTAATTGAAATACTTCACTTTTTATTTACCTATTCCTTAAAAAGTTAAAGGATCATTTAAAAGGGAAACTTTTATTCACATAATATCATAAAAAAGGCAAATATGTATGTATGTTGTGTTTTCCAATAAGAGGTTTCATTTTGATATCTATAAAAAAGCAAGCATTTTTTTTAGAGAAATCAACGAATGTTCATTTCATTACAAACGAGTTCTTACGTTATTAAAAATAGAAAACGATATTAGCTAAGTGGCCGCACTACCTATCGTGGGAGCACCATATCATTTACATGCCCAATTTGCCGCTCTATGTCCTTGATAACTTCACTAAATCTATCCTTAAAGTTTTAAATCGATTGTGGTCTATTTACAAAGACCTAAGCATCTACACAGCTTCAAATTTAAAAGTGTAATGGTGTTAAATCAAAAGATCTCGGTGACTAATCGTGAAATCTTCCTCTGCCAAGAGACTTTTCTTGCAAAATTAGGATTATTTCGTTACTTGTGTGACACGTAGCGTGGTCTTATTGATTTGAATAAGCAAGGTCAATTCATACTAACAACCCAAAAACCGCATCAAAAGTTACCCATTGAGGATTCTTGGATTTTCCGAGAGTTAGATGCTACAATTCTGTTTTTCTGGGGTAAAAATGACCCTTTTTACCGATGATCATTTGTTGCCTTTTTAAAATCCGATAAGCGAAGAAACAGATTTTTTTGAATCACCGCCTTGATTATTTATTCTTCTTGATCGAAGCAAATTTGTCCCGATTCCTTGTCACCACAGCTCAAATTGTTTCCACCAGCTTTACCAACGGTGGTCAAGAAGGTGCTTCACGAAGACGAAAAAGTGATTTAATGTTACGAATAGTGACTACAAAATTGTAACAATTTTTGTACTGAATTTTAACAGTTTGAATGAGTTATTAAAAGGTGCATTTCCACCTTTAGTAATAGTTTAGTTTTATTTGTCAAATGTCGATGTTGAAAGAAGTGGAGTGCATTTAAGAACGCGTATGCTGACACACGTTTAGATATCGTCAATCAGTGCATAAACAACCGATATTTTCCAACTGTATGGAAACATTCCAAAATAATGCCTGGAACCAAAAAGAATAACACGAAAACTATAAAAGATTTTCGATCGATATATCTTTTTTCAAACATAATTCATATTCGAAAGAGTTATTGCAGATTCTCTTGATAGTTTTCTCGATTCTTCAAATATTGTACCACACACATAATTTAATTTTGAAAAACAACACTCAACGGAACATCGTGTTCTGGTGCTTAATGATATTTATAAATATTTAGGAATTTATTATCAAAATAAGTTAAATTTTAAGCAACATGCACGAAGCAAAAATAGCCACTGCTATTTAAAAAACATTTATCCCAAAATGCAAAATTCTTACATAAAAGACTCTTATACGACTGATAATCTCGTACAACATCCCCCAGGGTAGCAAAAGAATAAGATAAGTTCGAAAGAACAATTTTAAGATTTTGCAGTGGAAAGTGCCGTAGACCCAATAAAAATTAGTTCTCTAAATATACATTGTAAGGTAGACCCTTAAATGATTTGTATGACAACCCTATTAAGAGCCAAACTAAAAGCCTTTGCTAACCATCCAAATCCGCTCCTCAAAGAGTTATGGGGTTCAAATTTTATTAATGATAACTCGGACCTTGAGTATTAAATATCATAGTTTGAATTTCTACACAATAGATCCCAAACTTGATAGAACCACAGTTCTGACTTTACCTTTACAGAGAAAGCATCATTAAATGTTTTAAAATGTTAAAATACATAACATAAAAATACCAGTTGAGATAATATTGAAAAAGAGTTATTAAGTACCTTTAACCTATTTAATATTATTACTTTTAGATTGTATAAATCATAAGTTTATTTTCTGATCTTTTAAATTATATTTTGAATTAAGTAACTGAGATCCTAAATGTATATCAAAGTCTAAAGGACTTTATTAAAATCTATTTTTTGTTCTTTTAACTTTTAAGTCTAGTCATTATAAGTGTAGTGGCCTTTCAAAGCCACTATGTGAACGTATGTCGGGAGCAAGCATATAATATTTTAGAAAAGAAAATGTATTATTTTAATTTATATTACTGTAAAGTCGATAGCTTAAAATTAAACATTGCAATCAAAACCACATTTGTGAATTTAAGTCTCAATAAAGAATTAAATGAATGTCAAAAGATGACAGCTTCAAAAGGGACAGCTGCCTAAAAAGCAAGTTATCAAAAATGAAACCTCTTATTGGAAAACCTTTTTTTTTATAATAAGCACACACTCAAGGGGATATTAGTACCCTTATTATGCAGAGGCACAGTTTGAGCACTAGGAAGAGGGTTTAAAAGGAGATGTCGGTGCACATTGGTTTTGAATTCCTGAATATTGCAATGACTAGGAAAGACAGAGTGTGGTAAGGCATTCCACATTCTCGTAGTACGGCTAAAGAACGAATCTCTGTATTTGACAGTACGGCCGAAGTTGGGCTCGAGGGTATACTTATTAGCATTCCTAGAAGCGCGAGTCTTACGGTTGAACTGTTTAAGGGGAGGAATGCAACTGGCTATTTCACTAGAGCATAAGCCGTTAAAATAACGATGTTGAAGCAAAGTAAATGAACTTATGATGATATTATCATCTATCAATTTAAATGATCTACGTTCAATACTATCCAAAAGGCTTAAGTAAGTTGCAGATGCACCAGGCCAGAGATGGGAGTTATACTCAAGCTTTGGACGTATGTAAGTCTTGTAGATAACAGCCAGATCAGAAGGGGTGAAATATTTCTTGCATCGCCTAAGGAAACCCAAACACCTTGCGGCATTTTTGGCGACATCGCGTATGTGATCATTCCACAAGAGGTGGTTGGTGACACACATACCGAGAATATCGAGGTGTTCAGTCTCATTGATGCAAGTGCCATAATGGCAATGGGGTATATCTCGCTTTAACGATACAAGACAGCATTGAGTTTTCGAAGCATTAAATTCCACGCGGTTTTTTAATCCCCATTGAACAATGCTGTTTAGGTCGGGATTTAATAAGCTTATCATATTTTGTCGTTGCAGTTCCACATCCAATGAAGAGGGATGCGAGTCTGAAAACGAATATGAAAAGCTAAGAGTACTATCGTCAGCGAAACAATGTATTGGATTAGATGTTGCAGAAAGGAGATCATTAATAAAAATGAGAAATAGTGTTGGAGATAGAACAGAGCCCTAGGGCACACCAGTATTTATTTTATGGTTTTCAGACATGAATCCATCCATTTTGTATTATAACAAATAAAAAATTGCTATAATTTCTTCCAATTTATTTTTATATCAAAATTTTAGTTCAAAATATTGTTATCATTTTTTATATTGTTCAAAAAATAGAAACCGAATTTTATCTTTTAATGCCATGAAACTATGAAACACTTAGATAACATAATTAAAGTATTTACCTGTAATTTGGGGGGCAAACTAATTTTTTTGTTCGTCAAGATAAGACTAAGTTGTTAAAGAAATGACCACCACTCCAAGCTTTTATGCCCAAATTGATGGTTTTTCAATGAACTCTTCACAATAGAAAATTCTTATATAAATATGATATAGTCCTAAAGTGTTTGTTTAATTGTAAGGCACTTATGCTGTGCCAAAATGAGAAGATCGAAACAGAGTTACCAATATCGCACCTTAATTAGCAAATCAGCTAACTCCACTTTTTTACCACAATGAGCTCGTATCAAGACTCTTCTGCGTATTTAAAAATGATTTATTTCAAGATTAAATAAATAATGTGTTTCAAGAAATAAAGAATAACTAATAGAAATAATTTCGACTATTTTATGTGTTTTCTGATAAGAATAGATTCAAAGTAGTTAGCTGATTTATTGATATTTCTCTTATTTTGATTGTTGAACTCGCTTTCTTACTTTCTTTTACCACAGCAATTTACATATTTTTAATATTTTCTTTATTTTTCTTTCTTTAAATAGAATCTCCGAATCGTTATTTCGAGAGTGACGTCAATATTCACTATAAAACACCAATACGCTATGAATACAAAGATCCAATACCCGAAGAAGAGTTAGCCATACGTCAAGCTGAAACAATGCAAAAATTATATCAAGAAGAACGACGACGAAAATATCTACAAGAATTACAAGACATGAATTCAAGACGTCATACTGATAATTTTACACCATCACAAAAATCACCAATACCATTGAATCGTTATGATGATTTTAATTCAGATTTGGCGCCAAAATCACCAAATAATACTGTTAACTATCCAAGAACTGTTGCCAGGGCATTATATAATTTCCAAGGACAAACAGCAAGGTAAGTACATCAAAAAAACCTCAAGTACTCAATGTTTTTCTTTG
This sequence comes from Eupeodes latifasciatus, assembly GCA_920104205.1. Taxonomy (NCBI): domain Eukaryota; kingdom Metazoa; phylum Arthropoda; class Insecta; order Diptera; family Syrphidae; genus Eupeodes; species Eupeodes latifasciatus. The sequence goes on from OV049925.1 coordinate 20,680,190, forward strand.
CTACTCGTATAATATGTTATATGCTTACGTTACACTTTATTCAAGGAGGTTTGGACTATTTTTGTTGTTGGGTTTCTTTATACTATGGTTTATAGCTTAATTACAAGTTATATGAAAGGTTATGAACGTTTTGGTTTGACACAGTTATCGAGGTTCTTAAAGCTTAAGTCGATTAAATTCATATGTATATAACACAATACTCTCCTAAATACTCGTACATACGTAGTGTAGAGGGAGGTGTTCAGAAACCGAGAGTATAATGACTACTGCATATGCAGTTGGAAATTTATGGGTTTCTTATGGTAAATTGATGACGATTATTATAACTACAGAGCACACAGATGGAATATATAACATTATATTATGGTGATTGCTGTTGTGAAAATCAAATCTTGATTAGAAGGGTAATTATATAATATCCCAGAGTGTGGAGAAATAAATAGTAATTTAAAAAATGTCAACCCCATTTTCACCTTGTAAATATAAATTTTATCAAACAAGGATATGAACTTATTTACATATTAATTGGTTCACAAAAGTTGTTTTAAATTGAAATTTGTTGGTTGTTTACGAGAACAGCCTTCTCGTAGCAATTTAGGTCATGCATAGAAAATTTAAAACATTTCTATTTAAGTATAGGTATTCAGGTTTTAATTACTTTAAGTGAATACCCGTTCTATTTCGACTGATGCTTTTAGAGAATATTTTCTTCAGGAATTATAATTTGATGGCTGTCATGATCTTAAACTGTTGAGCTGTCAAAACAAATGTCACTCGTAACAGTGCTGCTAACCTAAAACTATTATGTGACAATGCTTAACGAAGTATTTACCTGACAATTTTTGCAAAATGATTGCTTCATTGCATTTGAGCTCGAATATTTTTATCCTCAAGATAATCAGTGTCATGAGAGTTGAGTTACCTATAATTTTACCAGTTTCTGTCAGATGTATTGGTATTTTTTTATAATCCAATTTAAAACTAGTTTTAGTGTAATTTTCGCTTTATTTGCAATAACCAAGTACTACATTAAATTATTGTTGACAGTTCGTTTTTGAAAGCAGTTCCATAAGTGACACTTACATAAGTGTCCAATATAGGGGTACCACATATTCATAAAATTCCGCGTTGGGTGAAATTGAACATTTTAAGCTATGTTTTGACAATCAAAGAAGCAAGGCTTACATAAGTGGTCAAGTTTTTGTTGTAAGATTATACATTTTTGGGTCTAGAAAGTAAAGCTACTGTAGATACAACACAGCGATACATTTTTGATGTAAACTTTATGTCATTTTAAATTTTTAACTTCCCATAGGAAGTTATTGTAATCGGTCCGATTTGTCGAATTGAAAATTTTGACATTTCTCGACATTTCAAGGTCCCTAGAGTCGAAATAAAAGATTTTTAGAAAGATGTTTGTTTTTTTTACAAAAAATAAAAAGCTAAAAAAAAAACAATACTAAAACTTGGTAAAAATTTACTTTCGACTCAAATAGCTTTTCAAAATTTAAAAATATTGACTTCAAACTTACTTTGTTTCACAGAAAATATTGTTTTCGATATTCAGTATTTTTTTTTATAAAAATCCAACAGTAAGTTTTTTCATTAAAAAAAAAATAAAATCAACAAAAAATAGTATTAAAATTTGGTAAAAATTGATGTTCGGTTCTCGATATCTCTCAAACTAATTTCATTCATCCAATTTGTATTTGTTGATATAAGAAATAAAAACTTTTATGAAATGCTACTAAAATTGGTAAAAATTGGTTTTCGAATAAAAATCTCGTTTACAGAACTAAATTGTGAAATAAAACTATTTCATTATATGCAAAATATTGTTGATAATTTTGAAATGTTTAAGAATAATTCAACTGGCAACTTTTTTAATACAACACGAAAACCTACAAACTTTTAAGCAAGACAAGTTGACAGACGGGATGGGAAGTTATCAGTGTGGGTCGCATCCTAGCCTCTTTTTAAATTTGCATTTAAGCGTAAAAAAAAACAATATAATTGAAATTAAAGCCACTTGAGAACCACAGCATACAATTCTTTTGATGTTATTTTAAACCTATCTTTCGCAAATTTCGGGCAGTATCTTGGCTAAAACTTAAAACTTGATGGTTTTTAATGCGGATTATTCCCGCAAGCACGAGCCTATAAATTCGGATCATCTGCATTATTCTATTTGCAGCAGCAATATTTTTGCTCAACACAATGGGTGAAGCTTGAAGCTTCAAAAAACTCTTGAAACAGAGGCTTTCATTAAAAACACGCATTTTTAAGCAAAGAATTGAAGTTTGAAGCTGTCAAAAAAAAAAAACAATTCATGAGTGGTAGCACCTTTAAGTTGTTGTTGTTGTTCAAAAACATTCAATGAAATTAACAGGAATGGTCAAGTCTAACAAGCTGACATTCTAGTACGAATAGTACAATAAAAATAACAATTCATGATTCAATTTTGTGTGGGAGTTTTGTTGTCGTGCTGTATTTGTTGAATCAATTCATTAATTTCATTGATTGTTTTGGAAAACTTTTAAAGATAATGACAAAAAAACAACACATTTCAAAAATATGCGCAGCATGAAGTAAAAAGTAAAAGTTTACCCAACTTCCGTTTCAGCTTGTGATGTAAGAAAAATTCCGGTGAGTCTCGGGCAAATTTTTAGAAGACTTACTTTGACGTTTCTTTTTTCTCATATTCGTTTTATGCTGTTCTTTTTCATTCGATTTTCTTGTTGCTGGGATAAACAACATCGAATTTGTTTGAAAACCAGAAAAGTGTGTAGTTCAACAGCTTTAATAAATTTTCGGAATCCATTTCCAAAATCCTATTTATTTTGTTTTATAAATTTTACTCAAATTCAAAAGCTATAGAAAAATTAAAGCTAACGAGAAGGAGCATTCAAAACAAAACAAACAATAATTGTCAAATTTGAGGCATGGGGCACGAGTCAACATGTAATAGCGCTTGCCTCACCGAATACAAATTTATAAGGAAAGTCAAAAGTGAGTCGTGAGTCAACGTGTAATAGGGGACATTGTAGCGCTGTGGGTTGTTTTCGTACTTTTCAACTTTGACAGTACCATAAGTTTTAGCTTCACCATTGTGCACAGCCAGTCACGATGATTCGCAGAGCTTACAATACCAATATCGCTTCCACTTTTTTCAAATTTCTTTACATTTTCTTTTTAAGGCCCTATTTGATTGATAAACGATCCAATATCGTAAATGGCAAACCTTTAGCCAATATTATGACACTTCAATTGACAGCTGAGTTTGACAGGTGTCAAATGCCAATACTGCCAACTTAAAACAAGGAAATGAATACCCATTTGAGGTGAGGCTCATGTAGATCCTCTCACAGTAAATACTAAGATTTTTGAACTGGAACTTAATTCCTTTAATGGAAGACTTGAGTATTTGGATTTCTTCAGTAAATGTTAAAGTGAGACAAAATTTGCTTTTGTAGACTAAAAGTTTTATAAAAAAGCAAATTACTTCAGATTTCTCGTAAATTGTCTTATATAGAGTTTGAAATCGTTCATATGTCCACCACCTTTACATAAGAGGCAATCGATGAATTCAAGCCAATTATTTTGGATGAAAACAGCTGCTACCTATAATTTGTTTAAAAAATGCTCTAAGTTCCTCTTTAGACACAGCTGGTAGGTTAGCAATCCCTACGACTTTCATATGATGGTCAGATCAATAAACGAAACAGAAATTAATACTCTGTTTCTGAAGAAGCCGTTTAGCCAGAAATTTGGACTTAATCACTTCTTAAAGTTGATGTTCTTAAATTTTCCATCAGGTTACGTTGACAATTTGGTTAACATTGACAGTTTGATTATTATGGCAATTTTTTACAATGAAAGACTAGAAATGTCAAATCGCAGTTTAAAGATCCTCAAAAATTTACAGGACTTTCTTAAAGAGTGTTCACATTCTACTCTCTTAGGGCAACTCATTGACATTTCATTATTTGAACTTGTTCAATTTATTTTACAAACAAAGGATGGATTAATATGTTATAGTATTTATTTATTTCTATGTTAATTAAAATTTTAAATTAAAAATTATGTAAATAGCTATAAGTTTATATTAACGTTAGATAATTAACGGATTAAATAAATAAATAAATGGATGGATTCAAGCCTTAAGAAATTAAAGTTAATGCTAAGATTGTTTATTTAACCTAAAACTGTTTTAATTAAATGTGAAATCTTGTAATATCTTCCATATACTTTAAAAACATGTGTGAAATATTTAATTTTTCAAAAATGTTTTATTTATTTTACACAAAAAGTTAAATTTAGAGATACCCTCGGTTCCGTCTCACTCCCTCCTCCTCCTCCTCTTTTAAAGCATCAATAAGAAGAAAAATAAAAGACGAGACGTCAAAATGATTTGCTTTAAGAAATTCAAATATGAACACTGCCTAATGAATGACAATCTGTGGAGGCCATTTTGTTTTTTTCTGATCGACTCTATTGTATACTTTTTTGGTAGTGATGCCAGATTACAGTAAGAAGCGCTTAATTAAGACAAGAAAATATGTATTCTATGTATTGAGTTGCTTTAGTAGAACAAAAGGTTCCGAGAAATCACAGGTGTTTGGCACTAAGCCTCCATAGACCTTTTGTTTAAAATTCAACATAGCCCAATCCATTGTTCAAATTTACTTTAATCTATAATCAGAATCCTTAAAAATTGAATCCTCAAAAAATTGCAAAATGTTATGGTATAGGCTTTGAAATGTAAAACCTAATTTTGTTACTGCTTCACACGTTGCACTTTTTTTCTCTTGAAATGGAACCTACCCTATCCAGTATCCATATTGGAAAATCCTGGATATGATGGCGTTGAATACTCTAGCTATATGAATCTATAGCATCACTAGATATAATAAATCCTCACTAAAAAGCTTATGTGAATATAAGGGTTTAGTTTGTTAGTGTCAAATTAAACTTTAAATCGAATTAACTCATCCTTTTTAATTGAGTTTACTCTAGATTGACTATACAAAGCAGCGGAGCCTTTGATGTTTTATTATTCGAGTTTTTGTTTATCTAGATGCCTCCATATGCTATAAAGTAAGCTCTGAAAAAAGGCATCTTGTTAAATTTTTGCATAAAAAGCATAATTTAAACCTCATTTAAATCTTGACATTTTAACACGTCATCGTCCTCTTGTCAAAGTTTTAAATTCAAGCATTTACCTTTACTCCCCAAATAAACCCTTTTGAAGCTCAAGTCATATCTTCATTTACCTTTTTAATTGGGTACAACTGACTTAAGGGAAACCTTTAAGATTCCCAAAATCATTGTAACTCAATCTAAAGCAACAGAAAAAACAAAAAAGGTTAAAAAACCCTCAACGCGGTGACATTGATTATTTTGTTAAAAAAGTGTTTTCTGCCAAAAAAAAAAAAGAAAAGAAGCCGAATCAATGGAAATCAACCTTTTTCTCCGCACTTAGCTATCTTTAAGTATTTATAAGGAATTCTTAATGTCTCACGCCCTTTACGTGAAGCTCACATCAGGACCTTTTCCAGCTCATTTGCATTAAATGCGATGATACCTTACTAGGCATGAATATTTGCTTTGTAAACAAGAAGAAGAACTAGAAAACAAACAGAACTTAAGGCGGAGGATGGATGAATCCCTATTTTATAGGAGATCCTAAAAGAACCCAGACCCTGTTCTCGCTGTTTCCTTGCTACTTAATGGATAGGTTTGGGTTATAGGTTTTCAATAATATGCGAGTTATAGGCATCTTTTTTGTGTCTCCTATATATTATTTTTCTACAATGTTTTATATGTAATTTTTGTTTGCTGCTTCTATTATCCTATAAAATGTTTTCTTATTTTTTACTTTTTTCGTCTTACAGGGAGCTGACATTCAAAAAGGGTGATGTGATTTACATAAGACGCCAAATAGACAAAAATTGGTATGAGGGTGAACACAATGCGATGATCGGACTCTTACCATCAAATTACGTCGAGGTAAATGGACTGAATTTAATCGACTACCTATAATAATATTATAGCTTTTCTATATTTTTTCTTTGGCATGGATTGTATTTATTATGGTTCCTGCAGCCCATTCTCTGCTATTTTTGCTGCAGTTTGTTGTCTTTTTTATAGGTTTTTTGTTCAACGATATATCTTTGTCATTTCGTGTTGGAACTTAGGTATTTTTTTTTTAAGCTATAGTTATTTGAACTTTTTCCCATGGAAGAAAAATAAGCGATTTATAAATATGTATGTAATGCCGATGGACTCCTACGATAAACATACAAAAACAACTAGGGACAAAATTTATAGTAAAAAATAAAAACAATGTCTTCTTTTCTAAAATCCTTTAGTTCTCTGATTTTGTTTTAGGTTCATCGATGGTATTGGACTATATTCGTTTATTTTAAAAATGGTATTGACTGTTTTTTTTCCAGATATACGTAATTTAATTGGTTTTTGGGAATTTCCTACTTGCTATTTATTAGGTAGGGTTTTTTAAATTTTGGAATGTACAACTGCAGTTAATAGAATTTAGATTGTCGATTTTGTATATATTTAAATTAATAGGCTTTATCTATGAGGATTCCTACATTCGAAATAATTTTAGAAATAGGAGTTTCAGTTATCTACAGAATTGAAATTTTTGTTAAAGATAAATTTCGGAAAATGGGGAAATACATATTCAAGGGTATTAATGTATTTACATTTTGGAATATGAACGCTTTAAGAACAATCAGAAAGTTTTGCGCCTGATCTTTTGAAATATTAACAACTGTATTAGACTATTTCACATGCAAAATTTAAGGTTGGAAAGAATTAATACATGTGAAAAATGTGTATAGGAGTTTCCAATAAGTGGTTAGATTTTGATATTAAAAGAAACGAGTATTGTTTTCAATAGAAAATCAATGGATGACTATTTCACTATGCCATTAACTAGGTGTAAGCCAAATGGCTGCCACTATATAACTATATTCATTTGCAGCACCATATTCTTTTCATGAAATTTTCTATGATCAATTCACATATTTTCGAGTGTATGTTTCGAAAACTAAGCAAATTCCGTCTTTAAAGTATTGAATCTATTGTAGATCATTGACATAGAATTTATCTTTCCGTTGCTCCTAAGAAATAAATGTATTGGTGCTAAGATTCAAGATCTTGGTGCTCAATTTTTATTAAAAAATTAACACGGTCAGGAAAATTCCGCCGTTATAGTTACAATTATACTTTTTTTTAGAATAAGTAAGTTTCAATAACACTAATAGCCCAGGAACCGAACAAAACTGCTTTTTTAATTCTTCTAGCTTCCGAGTTAAAAATGAATCACTGAAGGTTATTTTTCGGTGACTACCTAAATAATTTTGATATGACTAATTCCAAAGACCGATGATGAATCGATTCACCTGTGTGTTTATCAACACTGCGGGCTGTTGCATAAAACTTCTCAGTTGATCTTATGAGACGCAAACGGTTTTGATTCTTCACACGCCCGACAACTCGAATTTGTCCACCCAGTTACACTTATGTCAGTGGAGAAGGTGCTCCACGATAATTTAAAAGTGCTTTGATTTCTGTGTTTCAAGCATTTGGTCTTATTGCCCAATAAAATAACGCCCAAAAACTTTTTCAGAAGAAAATGCCACAAAGCCCAAAATAAATGTCATATTGCCCAAAACCAAATTTTTTATTATAATAACGCCCAAATTACTAATTGACATATGGCCCAAAACGTAAACATTAAACAAAAAAATATCAGATCGTCCAAAACTCGGAACGTCAAGAAATCGTAAGAAATATGTTTGGCTTTGAATTAAAACGAAATAGTTTGCCTGCGTACAGTAGATATAAACAGTGTAATATGAATGGAGGTTAATGCTGCCCCTCCCTGCTTGGGTTTACTATACCATTTTGGGGTAGGTGCGAGCTTTATGTAATGTATGTAAAGTTTGTTTAAATCCAGATTCTTTAAACTTTAAAAGAATTTTTGCCTACACCCAACTTCGTACCTACCCCAAATCCAATAGTGAGCCCAAGCTTGGGGGTTGCATACTTAGTTTGCTGTTTATACGCGTCTCAAAGCCCAACAACCCAGAATATTTACTAAATAAAAAAAATTAGACTTTATGAAATTTCTAAATTTTGGCGTTACGACATTGAAAGTCACAAATGTCACAAGGCCCAACCCAAATGGCATAAACCGAAATTCAATTATTTTGGGCAAAATCATAACTAACAACTTGGGCGTTCTTTTATTAAAAAAATTATTTGGCGTTACGACATTCGCTTTCAGTTTTTTGTCGACTTTTTTTTAATTTTTTGGGCTTTGTGACCAATTTTGGGCTTTAAGACATTTTAGCATTTGGGCTCTATGTTTTTGGTCGAAATGACCCAAAGCCAATTTTACTGAATTTAAACAATTTTAATGTGTTGTTGAAGCTTATTTCGTTCCATTTTCATTAATGTCGTTATTTTTACTTGTTAAATTTCAAAACTCCAAAAATGACAGCTGTTCAAATAGCGTACTAATCAAAACGAAACATTCTATTGGAGAACCCTTTACTAATTTAATTACGACATTTTTTGAAGCATGACTAATAGTTTCGATGACAATTTACTTTCCCTAGATTTAGAAATGTTGGAATTAGATATAACGTTACACAAACGGTAACACCTAGACACACAATTATGACAAGTTATTGAAACCAAACTTCAAATGGCTCTAATCTAGCTTTTCAGTTATGCATTCACATTACGTGAATGAAATGTCAAATCCCGTGATTCGATGATTGTATTATACTTTTTCAAGGAACTTTAGGTATAGTATAAAGTTTACGTTTTGCCTTTCTACTTTCTATTGACAGTTCTTTTCTGAGTTGAATTTTTTAACCAAAGAAGATTCTTTTTAAATGAGAAATAATATAGACTATTGGTCTTCTGAACAAATAATCAATACTGCGCATTCCTTTTGTAGTGTAAAAATATTCTTGAACTTGACCAAAAACACAATTGAGAGATCGGTTTACGTTTTGTATCCTCTCTTGTCAATCGTCAGGAAAATGAGTTTTGACAGATGATACATTAGCCGTTCTACATAATTGGCTTCGGTATATAGGAGATCAATTATTTGTTGTATTTACACCATACGAGTATAATACATTTTTACAGCAAACATTTTTATAAGCCAATTATAACGGCATTGTTTTTATCTGTCAAATGTAAAAAGATGACAGCTTTTAAAGTGACAGCTATCCAAATAGTCAACTATTTGAAATGTAACATCTGCTTTTAAAATCCTTTAGTCCTTCAGTCCACTTTTTGTTACTCGAAGAATGTTTCATAGATTTTATCCATTATCTCTTAAAACAACAGGTCTTGACCTCTTTAACCGCATATCCTGAATAATCGAGATTGTTAATCAATTCAGATTGCAGGGACCTTTAATTAGTAGCATTTTGTTTCAGTTTTTTTTTTTAGAATTTGTCTCTCCTCCAAATTTACAATATTCAATTTGTTATTCCAACTAAAATTCCAAAACCTTTTAAATGTACACTTTTGCAGCTTTTAACCAAAGATGGAATCCGCCAACCACCAAAGAAACCCTCCGAGGGACAAGCACGTGCTAAATATAACTTCCAGGCCCAATCGGGCATTGAACTATCACTTAACAAAGGCGAACATGTAACCTTAACCCGTAGGGTCGATGAAAATTGGTATGAAGGAAAAATTGCCAACCGCAAAGGAATCTTCCCAGTCTCATATGTTGAGGTAGGTTTCCACCGCATTTTATTTCAAAGATGCAACCGTTTTTAACCGTGATGTGATTTTTTTTTGGTTTTGCCATTCAGGTGCTTGTCGACATCGGTGCTGAAGATAGAGCAGGAGGCCGGTTACCAGTTACACAATCCATAATTACACAGACATCATCATCATCGATGCGACCATCGCTGGACACCCTTCGCACAAACATAAATAATGAATTTAATAGCCTCACTTCCAATGGCCAACCCCCAAATGGCATCCTCAGGGAAACAAGGTCTCTCCATAAAACCGAAGTACTTCACGTTGATACAAATGCCGATCCAGTTGCGTAAGTAGAATCTATTGATACGAGTTTATACGACTCCTTTAATACCACATAGGGTTTATATGTACACAACACAGGATACTGACTCTTTATATATGTAACTGTTACATATGTATAGTTTATATGACCACCAGGACACGCTGAAGCTATACAGAGATCTGGACTTTGTGGTCGAGTCTCCATAGTATGGTTTTTGGTTTCCCAGGGGGATGACAAACATACTATAGCCGACTGTATGGTATAACTGTACTTTCTTACAAACCTACAATAGGAAACGAACGAGAACTACAATCGGCCATTAAACGATGCTTTAAGCCAAATAATTTGTTAAAGAATCTTAAGATTGCTTTGGTCAATGTTATATTATACGAGTATAAGTTTAGGGTTGCCTCTGCTCCGAAATATTTCTTCGGCTTCTTTCCCTTCTTCTTTGAACCATACAATTATTTTGTGGGGATGAAGGAGATATGTAGTTGTCGTCGGTTGCTCGGTTTGTTGCTGACTTTGGGGTTTTTAAGTGACGACTACAATTGCATTAGTTGTAAACAATTCCACTTCTAGTGTGGTCAAGTAGAGCTACAAATACTATAGGGCAAGCTTCTGTATATATACCCCCCTCTCCCCTCTTACATAGACGAAATAAGGAACAGCTGGAACAGAGCTTATATAAGAATGTTTATTGCTAGGTAATGGTAACAAGTTCATGAGGTTTGATTGGATGAAATTTGCTATGGCAAATGGTCAAGACTATATCCTGTTTCCGGTACGTAGAGAGGAGGGGTTTGATGCGGGAATGTTATAGGAAAGCGTAAGCGTATATATATTTAAGCTTCCTCAAGAAGCTATTATACCTTACCCATCAAGGGGTGAAAGGACGATATAAATACATTTTTTACATGTGGGGGAAATATGTGCTATGATGGTTTTGGGGAAGGATTAACTTATAGTTTCAATTGCCTATAAGATATTCTTTATTATTCTTAGAAATACTTTCGAGCATTTGTCAAAAAAAAAGAAACCACTTAGGTGCTTAGGTTATACATAGTAGAATATATACATACATACATATGAGATCTTTTAATAGTGGAACAGAAAAACAGTATTCAATTTGGAGCTTTTTATAAAAAGTTATTAGGTTGAAGTTTGTTGATGACCGTCACTTTAGAAATGGTAGAAGACTTAATAAATAGACAAATATAAGAGTGTTTTTGAGGCAATAATTAATAATTTATTTGGAATTATGAGAATGATTTTTTATAAGTATCGTCGAATAAAGGGTGTCCTAAAATGTAAGATAATAAGATATGAATTAATAATAAGATATAAATTGAATGTCATTTAAGTAGGAAAATAAAAAATAAATATTGACAGCTGACAGTTAAGGGTTAAAAAATAGACCGCTAATCAGTGCCTTTTATTATTCCATACAAAACTATTGCTGTTATGTCAAAAAAAAATTGTTCAAATGTCATTGTTACAAATTTTAAAAGTTTTTTAAAATCATTTAAGAACAAGTATTTTTAGAAATTGTTGAACTGTCAAAATGTAATAATTTGTTTTATATCTTTAAATTGCTAAATTTATAATGAAGAAAAAGCTTCATTGTTTTCCACTTAACAAACAAAAACAATTGCTTGTTTGTTAAAAATTATTTAATTCTAACTCATCTCCTGAGCTGAGTTGTGGATTTTTACAAATCTTAACCACTTGACACTTCATAAACATCAGCATCATATATCATAATGTTACACATCTTTACAATACTGGACTTTAGGAACGACAAAAGAACGCACCTCAAATGTATTTATTGTTGACATGTAGTAAATCGAGTGACAAGTAAACCACTGATATAGAAGTTAAAATCATTGTCTAAATGGAATATACGTTTACACAAAACAATTTTTTTTGTTATTAGATTCATTTCAGCCGATTTGACATTTAAATGTCAGTTAAATTTGTTAATATTTGAATGTCAAAGAACATGTTTATTATCAAATTTTGTACAACCCAACTTTGGATTGAAAAATTTATATTTTAACTTCATTATTGACATCACCAATATAAGTACATAACTGTCAACAAATCACAGTGATAATTTCCATTGGTTATTTGACTTTTATTGACATGATTACTTACCCAACAAAAAATGTAGGAAATTGCTTTGTTTTTGAAATGTCATTAACAACTGAGAGCAAGGGAAACTTTTTTATTTTTAAAAGCATATTTTTACATACCACAAACTGTCAGCTGTCAAATTATTTTCTGTGGGAACCGTCAAAACATTACTACAGAAATATAATTTGGTGTTAATTTTGTATCACAATTTATGTAATAATAGGTAATACTATTATTTTATTTCACATTGACATTAAGCATTTTTTTATTTTTGAAAGGTAGTAACTTTTTGTCGTCAATTTGCCATTTTTAGAGAATATGTTGTATTTAAACGTTGTCAACAAATTGACAATATTATGGGAGTTTCTTTCATAAATTTCAATTCAAATCGGTTTTCACATTAGACTCATTTGAGGCGATTCATTTTGACGTTCTGAGAAGTGCTTAATGAGAGCACTGCCTTTTACATTATTAATTTGACATAAGATGTCAATTTTAAGCAAGTTAGTTTTGGGGAGTAGTACAGTACGGTATTCTCCCTCATATTTTTCAGACTTCTCTTCATGATTTTGAATTGATAATGTCAATGTCATCATCTTAACATTGCATTTGGTATAACTTCTAAGACGAGCTAACTCTAACCAACTGGCTGAACACAATAGTGAAGCTAAAGCCTGAGGTAGTGTCAAAGTTGAAAAGTACAAAAACAACACACAGTGCTACAATGCGAAGTTGAAGCCGAATCTGAAGTGCAAGTTTATTTTTGACTTCATGCTGTGCAGGTTTTTGACGTTTGTATGGTTTATATGACAAGTTGAAAACTTTTGCCTTGATACCCTATAGTTTTGTAATACCATCAATGAAAATACTGAATTTATTTAACAAATACAGCACGACAACAAAACTCCTGCACAAAATTGACACATTAATTGTATTTCTTTTTTCTTGACAGCTTCAAACTTCAATTTTTGTCACGCTTCCATTTTGTGGATGTCCTTTGCTTAAAAATACGTGTTTTTATTGACAGATTCTGCTTCAATCGTTTTTTTTTTTTAAAGCTTCAAGCTTCACCCATTGTGTTCAGGTGGTGACCCAAAATTGGGTTGTCAAAAATCTTATAACAAAAATGTTTTTGACAATCGAATATTGTCAAACTTAAATGGCATTTAAATGTCAAATCTGAAATAAAATATCAATCTGTTCTGTTATAATTTATATTCCAATAAAGCTCTTAGCTCTTATTTCAGTAGTTTCCATCACTTGTCACTTAAATTACTATCCATTTTTATATTTTTGACAAACTTAAAATACTAAAAATTAAAATATATAAATAATTTTTCATTTCAGTTTCCGTGCTCTGTACAAATACCGACCGCAAAATACTGACGAACTAGAACTCCACGAGGGCGATATTGTTTTTGTGCTAGAAAAATGCGATGATGGTTGGTTTGTGGGGACATCAGAACGTACAGGGTGTTTTGGTACTTTCCCAGGCAATTATGTCGAACGAGTGTAAACCACGCCAAAAAATTAAAAAGATAAAAAGTTAAATATGATATTTCAAAATTATAAAGCAAACAAAACAAAATATTTATAAATATAACCGATTTATGATTTTTAGAACTCGTATATTTACTTAAAGAGAAGTTTTTTGGTTTTTTTTTTGTTAACCAATATTAATTATATAATCTATAAAAAGAAATGAAAAGAAAAAATAAGAAAAAAAATTGTTTTATAATATTATCTAATTTATTTGTTGTTGATTTTTATTATCATTTTTTTTTTTCTTAAATTATATTAATGCTATTTTATTTATTTTTTATTATTATTAATAATGTTAAAAAAAAGTAAAATAAAATATTTAAAAGTAATATAATGTAATTACATGCAAATATATACAATTCAGATTATATATTTAAAATTATTGTAATTACTTATATTTATTTATTCTTTGTTTCTCCTGTTAAAAATATTATCACCATATTTAAAAAAAAAAACAAAAATAATGTTAACCAAAATATGTTTATTTTAATTTGACACTCGCACAAAAGAAATTTAACTTAATTATTAAAAAAAAAGAAACATTATGATTATATTAATATTTTAAAAAAGCAATAATTTGAAAATTTAAAAAGCAAATATATTAAAAATGGTAGCAATCTATACGGTGTGGTGTTGAAAATATAATGAATTTAAATAATATTAAAAAAAAAAAGTTTGAAACTACTAGTCATGATAAAATCCAAAAAAAAACATAAAGAGGATAATAAATTATTTAACAACAATAATTATAAATAAAACTTTATATAGACCAAGAATATCCACGAAGATAAAATAGAAACAAAAATATTCTTGCCATCAATATTCAAAGAAAATATCAATTTTATATCGTAGACAAAAATTCACTCACTCTATAGTGCCTTTGAAGATATTTTATATAGATCCTTAAATTATAGGACATAAAACTTATTGCAATATCCTTTACATTTTATTACAAACTTTAATAAAAGAAAAATTGTTTAAAATTATATTTTATTTTTATGCAAAATTATCATCATTAACTAAAGTCAAAACAAAAATAGAAATTTACATTTTAATCCTCTAAAATATAACTAATATCAATTTTAGTTTGAACTTCTCGTTATTCTAGTTGAAAATAAATTTTGAAAACCAAAAATAATAATAATAAAATGTATGATTTTGTTGTAACACGCCATTCTGAGAGCATAAGTTAAATAAATAAATAAATTAATAATAAAATTGCAAAATTAATAAATATAAAGTCTTTTATTATTTGTTTTGTGAAATAAAACACTAAGCTGAAACCAGACACCCAGCTAATGGACAGGCTTAGACGACATAAGAGACTTGAAAGTATGGGGAGTTTCTAGCATCTGATTGGTCAGCTGCCAAAAAAGCCAAATTTATTGGAGAGTTAAATGGAAAGTTAGTGAAGATAAATCTCCCTAACAATGAAGTCAAGTTCACTTATGTCAAAATGACAGCTGATCATGTTTTTTCATTCAACTGAAAGCTGTATAAGTAATATTTCTTTACATTACATAATACAAGTGGTTATGGACTTGTAGCTTGCTTAAGAAGTGTTTTGTAGACAACAGTGGTTTTTGGCATTAACAAACTGAAGGTAGAAGTTAGTGAAGTAAAGTTCCGTGTTTGAATTTTATGACAATTGTAAAATTAACTAGTTGCCTTGGTCAAAATTTACGTTTTAAGAATGCAGTTGACTGCAAATTAAGTCCCTTATGTTATCTGAACCTACCCAATTTGAATACTTTTTCGAAAGCCTTGAATCTCTGTTTTTATTATGACGTTTCTATATTACCAAATGATTGATTAAACAACATTATTGACATTTTGTTTGGGACGTTAGTGTTGGACTTAAAGGCTGCGTTCAATCTCATGTAACATAGTATGTCGTGGATAGGCCGATTGCATACCTAAAAATTAGAAAGAAATTTTTGTAATGCATAGTTTTAAAAATTCATCGTATTTTTAATTTTCTGGTTACTTTAAATAAAATCAATACGTTTAATCAACTGTTCTGTCAGATAAGCACCTATACCAGAAATTCTTGGATACCTTTTTTTAATTCCCAGCTGTTCTTTTACACGTAAAACATTAACAAAAAGTTATCCACTTACCTCTTTCGGTCTGAGATTGAACTCATCCAAACACTTTTGCAATTACAGGTTTTACTTTAAAAAGTCAGATATTGACATTTGAGAAGTAAAAACTACGCCATTACCAAATAATATAAATGCCACAACAACTCGTTGAAATAGCTAAAATTCAACTCAAAAATCATGAAAATTTTGAAGTCACAGTTCCAAAAACTAAAGTACTTTTGTCTCATCGTCTTCGCAAAGCAATTCTTTGGCCGGAAATTTGAAAAACTGAGCTGTTCGGACATTTAAGTGAAACCAAGAATCGCAATCATATGCTGTAGTGTTGGAAAAAATACCCTGGTTTATCAATTCCTTGTCGATCTTTGGAATTAAGCACCTCAAAAACGACAAGACTTATAGGTAACTGTTTTCTCCTCTTCCAGACTTATTTAGGTCTTAAAAGCGTTCAGTTAATACAAAACTCGAGCTTTTCGATCACAAACAAACGTCGTATCTTCGATGATTGGATCTTTTAAATACATAAAATTTGATCCGGAAAATCATCTTTAGTAATGATTCTCATTTCCATCAAAAACACTCCATTACCAAGACCGGAATCTCAGACTGACATTTCGGTTTGCCTACAAGCTACGTAGGAGAGAAAGTGTGCGTGAAATGATGCAAAAAACCAAACACATTCTCACATTTAGTCTTACAGCCCATCAAAACGCTTCATTATAGTAATCAGCCCCATCTAAATGCTTCATTTTGAATGTTTCATGGCCTCGTTCAAAAACTAAACAATCCCTACCAACAGAATGTGAAGTGCTGACATGGTCTTAAATTGGAAGATTTGTACAGCTTTTTAATTTCAATCCAAATAAATGTTGTAAATGTATATTAAATAAAATAAGATTGACCAAATACATATTTAATGATTTATTTGTGCTGTATTTTGATTACTTAAATTATTTGCGAACGCAACATGCGCTGCAACTGGTTAAGTATAATTGGAAATGGACAAAAGTGTAACTCAATACTTTGTAAAACAACAAATCAGACAATTTTTTCAGCTGTAGTTTGCTTAGAGCATTTTTTTTTGGCGACGCACAGTGGCCCGTTTATGCAAAACTGCTTGCAATATTAATTTTTCGAGTGGGTCTATAATGCAAAACTTTTTAGTTCACTGGACTCACAAATATTTGGAGCTTGAGTAATCGAAAAAAATATTCAATTTGGGTTATTGGTGTGCCTTATAGAGCAGGCCAAAGTTGAACATTTTTTATGATGATCATTTTTTTTTATTTTTTTATTTTTTTTCTTAACTTTGAATGAAAAAACTAGAAAAAGGGCTTCCAAACGCTTTTCGTTTTTGTTTTTATGATATGCTTTGCCATTATTTAGATCGGTAGTTAAAACAAAAAAAAAACAAAAAAATTTTTTTAATTGTTTAATTTAATTTTTTTGGTAACACTACTTTTTGCACACTTTTTCGACTTCAAATTGGATAGAAAAAAAAGGTTCAACGAGTGGTGCTAAGATCTCAACTGATTCAGAATCCTTATATATTCCTTTACATAAATCCAAAAGATCAACTGCGTCATTTTGCATCGAACTGAGCTAGGGAGATTTGAAGTGATGAAGTCAGTCATTTTTTCCCCTCTTTTTTTATGGAAATTTTTTTTTATGGTTTTCTTTGTTTTGTGTGTGGTGGATTTACAAAAGATGATTTTATTTTAAAAAGGTAAATCATTTTTATTTTTTGTTACATAAGATTTTCAAGAGTTTTAGAACTAATTTTTTTAATACTGTTATAAAATTTTAAATAACGCATTTATTTTCGGGTACGATTGAATTTTGATCAGGTACTTTTATTGATAAGGATTAAGATTAAGAATTTATTGATAAGATTTAAGGATAAAACGATTTTGGAATATGTTAGTATACAGGTAGACAGACAGGTAGTTTTATTGGGGTGTCTTTAAATATAATTAATATAAGGATTAAAGCGACTTGAGTGCAGGTATTTACTCTAAGGTATAAAAAGATGAAACATTTGACTAAAATAATCATTTAGAATTCAAACGAGCGTTCGAGCAGTTGCTTTTATTTCTCAAAACAATTTAAAATGGATATTCCGAATAAGGATTTGTTTGAACTTTTTGTCAATGTTACCACTTGCAATGAGTTTATATCTGCCGTGGAAATTGAATACCAACTACCAGATGCAAATGCAATCAAACAGATATTAAAACAATTCTATTACAACCTTGATAGAAAATGGATAGCAGCCAAAAGATCGAGAAATAACTTTAAAAAGAATGCAGAATGGCTTTCCTTATCTCTGCATATCAATACCGGACAAACAGAAGAAGCGGGTGATCTCCCAACTACATCGAGAGGAAGACCAAGAAAGACAGTCAATGAGTGCGCAACATTTACTAAAAAACAAAAAATAATCAAAGCTACAAAGGAGATATGTACAGAACATCTCTCTGAAGCTTTGAGTATAAGATACAATAAGGCCCATGAAAAGGGGAAGAGTGATATAATTCAGGCAATATCTTCTGCAAGTCCACTTCGTGTCAAAAGAGTCAAGGAAAGCATTCACACTCCCCAACACAATCCCATAAAATACACCAATGAGAACGCATTAGCTTTGTTTATGGATTTGGGTCTTTCAAAAGAAAAATATAAAATCCTGAGAACTTCGTTAAGACATCACAACATAGATGTCTTGCCATCCTACAATATGATTACAGTTGCGAAAAAAGAAGCAGTTCCCGACAACTGCGAAGTCACGGAAATATTAGCTAGAGTGAAACTTCAAAGCATGATGGATCATACAGCAATGCGGCTAATAGAAAGCAAAACGGAGAGTCAAATAATTGCACTTCCAAGAAGTCTAACGTTACAGAGTAAATGGGGCTGCGATGGATCATCTGGACAAAGTGCCTACAAGCAAAAAATAAATACAACAGATGGTGAAACAGACGCACACATGTTCATGGCATCAGTTGTCCCACTTCGACTCAATAGTACAAATGGTGAACATTGGAGGAACCCTCGCCCATCATCAGTTCATTTCTGTCGGCCCATTATGTTCCAATATGTTAAAGAGACTAGTGACATCATAAATACCACAGTCAATAATATTAAAAGTCAAATAGCAGATATTCAACCAACAATATATAAAGTTAATGAAGAAACAACTATAACTGTGAATCACGAGTTCTTTTTAACTATGATAGATGGAAGAGTATTAAACGAATTAACGGAAACAAAGTCTACGCGGTCATGTCCGATATGCAAAAGGACACAAAAGAATTTCAATAAAGATGAATCAATTGAGGACGAACATAATTACGAATATGGAATCTCTCCACTGCACGCTAGAATCAGATGCATGGAATTTATTTTGAAGCTTGCGTATACTCTTCGACAAGAAGGAGAAGGTACTGATGAATCGGTTGGGACCAAGGAGGCGGAAAAAAGAAGAAAACAAGAGATCCAAAGGCGTTTTCGCGATGAGCTTGGCCTTGATGTGGATAAACCAAAGCAAGGGTTTGGAAACACTAATGACGGAAACACTGCAAGAAGATTTTTTGAACAGTCAGATGCAACCGCTCGAATAACTGGAGTCAATGGAGAAGTTATAATGAGGCTCAAAGTAATATTGAACGTTTTAAATTGCAGAGAAGTAGTGAATGCAGTTAAATTTGGGGAGTATACAAAAAAAAACTGCAGAGCTTTTAAAACAAAAGTATCCTGAAAAATTACTCACACCTACACTACACAAATAATTGGTTCATAGTCAAAATATCATTGAATATCAATCACTACCACTTGGAGAACTGTCAGAAGAAGCCCAGGAATGCAAAAATAAAGACTACAAGAAATATCGATATCAGAATACGTGTAAAGTTTCAACGATTCGGCAGAATGAGGACCTATTTAACATGCTTGCAACCTCTTCGGATCCACTTATTTCTTCATTAAGGCATGTGAGAAGCCAAAAAGATCTGAAAGAACGATACTCTTCAGAAATGATGAGTTTATTACACATTTCCCCGGACTTAGATGACAGTTTTCAAGAAATTTAGTGTTTATATATTAATTTGTTTTGTCTTTATTTCTTTTTACACTGACTTTTGATATATGTATAACCAAAATACATTATGTACTCTTATACTGGAAAATAAAAAAAAATGCCTTAAAATTAAAAAAAAAAATACTTTTTTCCCCACTGTTTCACTCGAATTGGTTCTTTTTCTCTTTGCTCCACTGTTTCAATTCACTAAATTACTTAAAAAATTGATTTTGATGATTGCATATTAAAATACCGCTACGTTTATCACCTTTGTTAAAACTTTTAATTTTAACACAAATTTCTGAAACACCCTGTAAACAGTTTTTTTTGCTCTACTGTTTCAATTCACTCAGATTACTTAAAAAAATGATTTTGACGATTGCATATTAAAATAACGCTATGTTTATGACCTTTGTTAAAACTTCTTACTTTAACACAAATTTCTGAAACACCCTGTAAACAGTTTTTTTTTTTGCTCTACTGTTTCAATTCACTCAGATTACTTAAAAAAAATGATTTTGACGATTGCATATTAAAATACCGCTATGTTTATGACCTTTGCTAAAACTTCTTATTTTAACACAAATTTCTGAAACACCCTGTGAACAGTTTTTTTTGAAAGTCACAATTTTTATAGCCTTAGAAATTTCCTTCAAGATAAAAAAAAATTAAAGCAATATCTTTATTCGTTTAGGAGATATGATTTTTGCAACCAAAAAAGTCAAAACGGGCCACTGTGCGACGTTAGAAGTTCAGGTGGAAACAATAGGCGGGTGCCCCGTATTTTTTTTGTTGCCAACTTTAGCTAGTTCAGATTCCTCAATTAGAGTAGTATTTTCATCATTTAAGCAGTTCGATAATTGCAAGACCAAATTTTAGTTTTGTTTGTTGCAGAAATATTCCTGAAAATTTCTTTTTGAGGGACTATGTTAGAGTTAGAATTTTGTTTGTAGTTAGATTTTGGAATAAAAATTTGAGGGAACCATGTTTTAAAAATAAGCTGCTTTGTGTAAAGCATCTTTAAGGAATAGAAATAGGCAATATGGTTGCACACAATACCAACTAAATGCTGCTATTAATGCTAATTTTGTTTCTAAAAAGTTGATGAAGGTTAGCTGAAGCGGAAATTTCTTTAATGAACATACCTAAAATATTATTGGCTTTCTCAAAAATATATTTCTACACTAACTTCTGCTTTATATCTGAAAACTATTGTTTATGTATATTTTCTTCTATGTTCTGCATTTATAAAATGTAATCTATGGAAGTACTTATTATGTATATTAACAAAAATATGTACGTAAAACTCATTAATTTTTTCATTATTAGCAACACTTTTACTAAAAATGCCCTTCAAACAATAATAAATAAATTCGAAGTTTGTTAACTAAACATTTTTAAGGAATGAATGAAAATTATATTTTTCGTTAAACTGTGGAAATTCACTAAAAAAAAACTTCTGTTCTTCAACAATAAACATTAATGTCGATTACTTGATCTATTGAATGAGTTGTGCATGAATTCAGAACGATTTTAAAACGTTTTCATTTTGTGATACATGTCAAAATTTGCATTTTATTTGCTCTGCATTTATTCAACAGGTTCGCTATAATCGTTCTGATTAGTTTTTTAAAACATTGGTGTTGCAAAGTTTTTTTTTGATAGCAAATACATGAATTGTTTAAATCAATCAAGAATGTTATGGATAAGGTATTTTTAGATTATATCTCTTTTTTTAAATTTAATATTTATTAATCAAAATGGAATTGAAAAATAGTTGCAAGCTTAAATCATTAAAAACAAACTATAAATATACTTGGATTGGTTAAATTTATACAGATTTTAATTACTTGCAAAAAAAAATATTTGGGCCGTTCATTAAAGAAAATTTATTAGAATTCAATAAAAAAAACTGCGCTCGCACCCTTAACTTGATGGTTCTTCAAACGCATCTTTGATACAAGGTTAATTATGAAATTTAAAGAATTTCGTAGTGATTATTCTAAATTAGTGAATTAATTATAATAAACTGATGTTGAACATGCTTTTTTCAAGACAAAAAATTACATTGGTTCGCTATCAACAAAATTACTGCAAAATTAAAGCTTAAAACTGACTTTTTCATCGAAAAAAAGTAAAAAGAAAAATCTAAAAAAAATTATTAACCACCACATTTTGTTTTTGCTGTGCAAAGTGCCGCTAGCCCACGGCATCGTTTTTTTTTGTTTGTGCTCACATCTATTCATGGACTAATTGTCAACATTACAAATACAACAATGTAAACAAACGGGTTTTGGAGAGTGAAACGTACGAACGATCTTGGTAATGGTGTGTTTTTGATTTCCACCTTGGAATCCAGATCAATAATAATTGTGACATTTCGGGCTACTGAAATCCAATAATAACAGTTGAAAACTCTCTCCATCCTTAACTTGCCACTATTTTTTGTAGTTTTTAATTACTCATTTCATTTGATAAAGACACGTTAAATTTGGACTCTTTTGAGTGCTCTAACTCTTTTGAATCATCATGTGGGAGTGAGTTAAAAAAGGCAACACTTCAAAATGATTCACCTCAAACGCATCAACTGTCAAAATCGTCATCGTACTTACACGATTTTAATTGATACTATTCTGTCAGATTAGTTAAAAGTTTT
This sequence comes from Eupeodes latifasciatus, assembly GCA_920104205.1. Taxonomy (NCBI): domain Eukaryota; kingdom Metazoa; phylum Arthropoda; class Insecta; order Diptera; family Syrphidae; genus Eupeodes; species Eupeodes latifasciatus. Next base: position 20,702,785 of record OV049925.1, read on the forward strand.
CATTTAGCTATAGTTTATAGTTGTAAGATTTCTGAAAATGACGCATTCATAAAGCTAGTGACTAAAAAATTAAAATAAATTTTGATTTGATAACTTTAACTTATCTTTTGTTTTTAAATTCAAAAAAATCAAATTTAAAACACAATTTGAATGATTTATTATTTGTATTTAAATACTGAACTATTTATTTCATTTTGAATTCGTGTCTTTACCGAGCAGCTGATTGTGAAACGTCAAAATCATTCTCCACTAACTTTGTAGCCGAATTTTTTAAACTACGTCGGAGGGGAGATTCCAACTACTTTTGTAGTTAGATTTAGCCAATCAGAATCCCTTGACTACGGAGCCACTAGCTTTCTGAATGCGACCAATATTCACAATCAGATTGACAGAGCAGAAGAATAAAATAACACAATCCACCATTCACTTTTACAACAATGATATTTAATATTTTTGATTTGTGCGAATGAAAATACTCGAGAAAACGAATAATACAAATTCTATTCCCAGAGTTTTAAAAGCAAGAGCGAGAAATTTGGTTAATATTTTTCGAATACAAAGATCCTGAAAATATAAACTAGCCATTGCCAATTTATTTCCCCGTTTTTAACAGAAACTATTACTTCACCGTTACATTGTCAAACTCTTAATTCAGCAAATGGCAAATGAAATCTTAGAGATTTCCATAGGCTCAAAAATACAAATAAAATTTCTTATACACATTTCATATCACTTTTGCAGTCAGAAATCTGAGAACAGACTTTTTATGATTTGATTTCTCAAAGATTCTCTGTCAACCCGTCTAAGAAAAAAATAAATACCAGAAATTGTCACTTGTCAAAACTATTATTTTGACGTTTGTGAACAAAAACGTCCTGTTAAACTAAAGACGTTTACATTTGACTCTTTTTTTTTAAGTGTCTCATTTTCATGTTTCTATTTATTATAAAATATTATTCAAACAAAATTTTCAAAAATCAGAAACGCATAACGGAAATTCTCTATTCGTTCGTATCGTTCAGTCAACAATATCCGTTTCCCTTAGCCTTTAAGAAAGAAAACTCGATTATGTCTCTGCTAATGGAAGTAAAGTGCGACACCTATGTTTCACAATATGATTCTAAGCAACATAGAATTAAAATTAAAATGAGAATGGGGCATAAGAACATATGTATGTATAAGATTGTTTGTGTATATAAATAGGACAGTTTTGTATGAATTATTTTGATTAATTTAACGTCACAGTTAAAAATACTTACACAAACCCAAGTAATGTTTTTTTTTACATTGGACTTCTTTGAAAAGACTCAGTTTGACGTCTGATCATCGTATCTCGTTCATTGTTAAAAAGTGAAATAAAATTGAGGCAGACATTTTTTGATAAATGAATCTGTCATTCAAAGATAAGGTGATAAAACGTCAAAATAAGTTACCGACAAAACTCAAATAAGAACACTGTTCATCTTAAAGACATCTGTAATAAAATACATGCTATGTTATCTTTGACACCAACCCATCTTGTCATTCCAATCCAAGCTCCACTCTGCGAACACATCCCATTTTCCATCAAAACAAAACCAACTTTCCAGTTCGCTTCAAAATGCAATCCAAAAAACAAATCACCAGCAAACTTAGCTTCTTGGAAAGTTATTTATTACAACAAAAAAAAAATGGCCACCCGAATGTCAGACGTCGTCGTCGTCGGTTTAATCAATCTTCCGGACCCAAAACTCGAGTCGAGGAGTGCAAAGTAAAAACTAATTTTCTTGGTTTTATATATTTTATTTTAAATTTTAATCAAAGAAAAATTCCAATTGCATTCAAATTCCATCAAAATGTGAGCAACTAAACAAAAAGTGAAGTGGTCTCATTTTCAAAATCTCAATCAAAAAAGAAAAATTAGTGATTTTTCTCCTGAAGTGAATTTATTTGAAAGAGGAAAAAAGAAAAGAAGAAAGAAAAAAAAAAAGAAACCTGAGTGTCCAAAAGCAAAAAGAAGAAAAGAAAGAAGTTAAGAAAATTTTCATTTCCCTTTAAAGTGCGGTTTGTGATTTTCCTTGTTTTTCCTGTATGTCTGATAAATAAAACAAACCAAAAAGCAAAGGAACAGGAATATTTTCAATTCAAGAAATTAAAGGAAATTCCTGCTGCTGTTACCACAATGACGACGGGTGAGTGCAAAAATTTATCGACATAAATGATGAAAAAAGACGCAGCCAGAGCCGCAAGAGAGGAGTGTAGTGTCTGTGGTAGCCTGTGTGTAGGTGGAACGGATGGCGAATTCTTCTTAACTTTACTTAAAAGTTCGTCAAACCTACGACTTCCTTGTATACCTCTACCTTGTACTCCCTGTGTTGCTCTATAAAATAAATACAACTCCCAACTCCAATTAGTAGGTTTTTCCATCATCATTTCCATTTCCAACAGAAAATGCGACAGAATAAGGTATCAAAGACCGCATCAGCAGTAGTCAGAGGTGGTGCGTCTACTGCTGCTATTGCTTCAGTTCAGGAACACAAAAAAAAGAATTGGCATAAAAGTGTTTCTTCATCCCCTTTTGTTGCTTCTTCACCTTAACTTGATTAATCCTCAATGAAAAACACAATCGAAGGTGTTTCCTCTTTTGTTGGTTCTAAATGCGAATACGAACTACGAAGGTTATTTGGCTTTGTGATCCGTATAGGTACGAACAAAACAATTATTTGAATTCCACGAAAAGTAAATTTACCTTGAGTCTTTGTGGACGACTGTATGGAATTTCTTGTATTTTGTGAGCAAATCTCTGTATGATGCACTTCACAAATAAAAAAATTACTCATCATGGGGTTCAAGAATTTCAGTTGTAGTCGCAGTCACAGTGGAGGTACCCAACAGCCTCATAAGTTGGTATCTAGTTGATGTGATGCAGCCAGCAGTCGATGGAGAATGAGAACGAGGAAGAGGAGAATATGATTCTTCCTAAAAATTCTTCTCCATCGAGATAATTTTGTCATCATCATCACATACATATACACATAATTTTTGTTGAGAATATATTATTGAAGGACAATTTCTAATTCCAAGTTGTTGGCAAAATGCCTGCTGCTAATACTGGATGTGGGCCTTTTCCTTCTACTCTATCTCCAAAATGAATATACGAGTACCTACCTACCTACCATAACCTCCCCACAAAATCCCAACCCAAGAGCAGCTAAAGCTAAAGCTAAATGTTGTCTGGAATCTGGATTGGGAGTTGGTCGGTTTTTGGTTGTTTGTTTTTGTTGTCCTTTCCTTCGAACGAAACAAGAAATTCCTTCGCTATGACGTTATTTTCTCTCGTATACTCTACTCAACGACCCACGACGACAACGACGACGAAAACGACGTATCGCGTAACTCGTATTCGTTTTCGTATTCCATCCAATATAAAGTTGTGTCCTTCGTATTTTTGTGTTGGCTTTTTTCCCTCTGTTTAATTTGGGATGTTGTTTTTGTTTTTGTTGTCGTTGTTTCTGGTTTTCTTCCTCTTTTTTGTTGTTCTTATTGGTTTATGGAGCATATTTGTTGCTTTTGTTTTTTTTTATTTTTTTTTACTATAAATCGAATTGGATTTTCGGCACCGCACAGAACATCATACATAAGGTCATCATCAGAGGCTCAAAAGATCGAAAAAGAGTCAATGTTATTGATGAAATTGGAATGTTTTCTTATCTCTTACTCTGGTTGTGTTTTGTTGTTGGTGATTACTTGGAAACAATCGCTTACTGAATGCGATAAGACCAATTTAAAAGGTTATTTGGGGATTTTGGAAATAATGTAGGTATGTATTTAATTAATTTGTATGGAAGTGAATCGCCTGAGATGAGGGAATTGGGAAATATAGAAAAGTACCTATCTCATATAAGTTGGCATTTACAAGTACCTTCATACACGTAGGTAGGTACTTGAATAAGATTTCAAGCTTTTCGGTTATACTTTAGCTCTTATGCTACTTATATCTCTGTTACTCAATTTCCTAACTCATGGTATTGGTATTGGTTAAGAGTTTTGATCGAGATAAGTTGCTACAGATCTAGATCGTGGAAACTGTTTTTTAAAAAGACGTGACACACCAAATTCAAATTGGTTTGTTTTTCTCATTAACACCGGTTGAATGACCCCAAATTTCTTGAGTGTGCGCACTTTAATGTTTATTTATTTGTTTAGTTTTTCGTACGTGTTTATCGAATTGATAAAGATGTAACTGTAGTGATCTCAATTGACTGAAACGTGAGGGTCAATTTCATCAATATAACAAAAAAAAAACGGCACTACAGCATCATCGACATTATAAAGTACCCGTAGGGAACTTCCTCTTAACAGACAACCTATAGGTACCTACTTTCTTCTGTGAACAGATCTTTTGGCCAGGGAAAATTCACTTTAATCTATTTTTAAAGTACATACAGTGTATCAAAATAAAACTCGTACATAAAATTCGTTTTTAGAAAAACGAAGAAATAAGTAATATGGAACCATTATATTTCAAAATTTATATAACTGCCTTACAGTTAAGAGGGTCACTCTTTGATTTTTTAAAAAAAGTTTTAAAAAATTCACCTTTACCTTTACCAAGGCAAAGATTTCCTAAATTAATCGAAAAAAACACCTCAAAGTTAAACTCGTATAGTGTTTTCTTTTTAAAGTTAGCCATGTTTAGTAATGATGTAGTAGCAACAAATTAAGTTTTATTATTCATGCTGACATTACTGTGAATAATTTCAAACATGAAATTTTTGAATCTGAAAAAATGGGTAGACAAAACAACGGCCAAACCTCTGTAGATGTGCGAAATCTTGCAATAATGCATTTCAAGAATGGGAAGACCCTGCGAGAAATTGATCATTTATTGAATCGCAGTCACTCAACGGTCCAATACATATTTAAGCGGTTCAAAGAAGAAGGAGCAGTCCACAATAAAAGAAAAATTAGCGGTAGGAAAATTTTTAATGATGCGGATGAGCGATGGATACTTCGAAAAGTTAAGGACAATCCCAAAATTAGTGCTCCTAAACTAGCAGAAGAGGCTGAACAGTATCTTGGTAAGAAAGCATGTCCAGAAACTATACGATTAATACTTAGAAAAAATAACTACAATGGACGTGTAGCCAGGAAGAAACCGTTCATTAGTAAAGTAAACAAATTAAAAGAATTGCTTTCGCAAAAGCGAACCTCTGCAAAGATTTTGCATATTGGAAGATGTGCATGTTAACTGATGAGAGAAAATTTAACCTTTTTGGCTCAGATGGCAAGGTCAATGTTTGGCGTAGGCCCAATGAAGAGCTCAAAGAAAAAAATTTAAGGGCAACCGTTAAGCATGGTGGTGGGTCGGTCATGGTTTGGGGAGGATTTGGCCAGGAGTTGGAAACCTGCATTTTGTTGATGGCATAATGGACCAACATATGTATCTCAACATTCTTATACTGAATTTACATGCTAGTGCCGATAGACTTGGTATAAGAGATGGTTTCCAATTTTACCAAGATAACGATCCCAAGCACAAAGCTTACAAAGTGCGTTCGTGGCTGCTGTACAACTGTCCAAAAGTGATTGAGACACCTCCGCAATCACCAGACATTAACGTAATTGAAAATTTATGGAGTTATTTGGAAGACCGGGTAAAATTGCATCATATATCTAATAAAAATGATCTCAAGAAGGTGCTGCTGGAGGAATGGAACAAAATACCACCCTCTTACTGTGAAAAATTGGTTCGATCTTTGCCAAACAGGTTAAAAGCTGTTAAGGACAGTAAGGATCTTCCAACAAAATATTAACTCATTTTTTTTTTGCCTTTTTTGTTTACTTAAATGCACTTGTACGAGTTTAACTTTGACGTGAATTTTCAATTTTTTTAATAAATGTTAACCTAAAACTTTGTTGCATTAGTTTTTTTTATTTAAATTGAATATTTACAGATAACATAGATGTGTTGAAAAAAATAAAAATGATTGCTACAAATTTGGTTACCAATAGAAAAAGTTATTAGCAAAATACAAAACATAAACATGCTGTACGAGTTTTACTTTTATACACTGTAGGTTCTTTTGGACTTTACTCAAAATTGCCCCAAGCTATTTGATAACCTAGAGTCTATCAAAAAATTTGAGTTCCCTCGAAAATACCCAGCAGTTGCGTACTATGTTGATTGCATTAAACATAAACCTAAAATATTCTGTGAAAACCAGAATTTTGTTATAAAAATTTGTTTTTATTCATTTGATCTTTAATAAAAATTGAACGCAAATGTCAATGACACACCGGAAACGATTTAAACGATTTCCGGGACATCTTACAAAACAATGATCGACAATACCGGATTTTCATGAATATTACTGAATTGTGGTGTATCTATCTTTCGATGTAATTATAAAACCCTAAAGTTAGTTTCTAGTATCTAATTGGCAGCTGCCAAAAAATTGTCTTTCAATTAAGGCATCTTTATTGAAAAGTTTATTGGAAAGTTAACCAAGAACAATCTCCAATCTATCAAGTCCAAAAAAACTATACCTATGAAGATATAAATACTTCGTACGTATCACCCTCCAAAACCCATTTGTTGACATTTAAATTCAGGGCAGAAATGTTACGCATACTTAAATGAGTTACTTAAATGATTTTCGGTTTAGCTTGTAAGCAAACCAAGATGGCTAGCGAGGATTTATATCTTTACTAGAGTGTTTTTGATCAAGTCAATTCCACTTATGATAAAATGACTTCTAATCATGATTGTTCAACTAACTAAAAGCTGAACTTTATTACTCTATGATTTATTTATTTTTTGCACAATTCCATTTTATGATTTATATAAAAGGATTCCTTGTAAAATTGGAAAAGGGATAAGTAGCATTTAGTATTTAAAATACAAAATACAAGTCGAGATAAACTTGTAGCTTTCCTAAAAAATTTTTGTATACAATTATGTTTATATTAGTTATTGCACGATCAACTGAAAATAGAGGTTGGTAAAGTAAAGTTCCGAATTTGAAGTTAATGACACTTGAAAAAATAAGTACATTATGTAGTTTTCTTAATCAAAATGTACGTTCAAAAAACGGAACGAATTATTGGACATTTTTTCAGATCGGTTATAGCTCATTAAAAAATGTCTGTCAAGTATTTTTTTTCTGATTGGAATCACGAATTTAGGGTTAGAGTTGATCATTGGAATTAAAACTCAATTTAAATGATTATATAAAGAAAACGGAACGCTGTCAGTGGAACGATTATGTCCCAAAATGTGATTGTATTTCTTTTAGTTGATCTTAACTTTAACTGATCATTCTCCAAACATTAAAAATTTGACTCTTTTAACCTGTTTTAAATCTCGAAACAAAATGTTCAATGTTGAAATCTAATAACAGCTACAACTGGCCCCCTAAGGTTATTTTTTAAATCAATGAAATAATAAAAGTTAATTAAAATATATGGATATATTTTTCCACGATCAACAAAAGCCCAAGTGGTAAATAAAAGATTTCCGAAATACTACGTTCAAAAAAGGCAGTTAACTAAATTTGAAGACGCCAGAATTACAGAGATGTATGTGGTCTCTTGTGTGCGTTTGATCCGTATCGATTTGTTTTTCACAAGAACGAGTAGAGATAACGGTCTCTAATAAATATTGTTTTAAACGTAATTCAAAAAAAAATTAAAATAAATGTTAATAGTACCCGTAGCGTGCTGGTTAGTGAAAAGGACAGTCATGCCGTAGGGGTTTTTTTTCCTCTTGAGAAGAATTGACAAATCCTCCAAGAGTAATCCTTGTCATGAAAAGTGCTTTCAAAAATAAGACGTTCGGATTCGGCATAGAAACTATAGGTCTCCTTCATCCCTGAAAATATTGGCACACATGAATGATTGAGAGTTGTAAGTCACTAAGACCGTTGCGCCATCTAATGTATTTATTCATACTTACTTACTTATAATACGGTGACGACAATATCTAATTCAATATCTAATTCAATTGAATATAGTTTTTTGATTGATTGTTTATTTATTTGGCTCAAGAGCCATTAATTTACAAAATACATAAGTTAACATTTTTAAAAATATAAACATTTTAGGTTTGCTCTAGGAATTTTAACAATTAGCTAGTATAAGATTTTGCATATAACATCATTTGATTTTTAAATTGATTGAGTTCATTTATGTTTCTGATGTGTTGTGGTAGGTTGTTGAAAGAGTTTAATCCCATGTAAAGTATGCTAGCCTGCGCTCTAGATGTTCTGGTTCGGATGATATTGAACTCTTCAATATTTCTCAGGTTGTATTGTACCACTCTTCTTTCAGGTATACTTGTTTGTAGATATTCAGGGCACATGTTTTGTTTTATTTTGAAGACAAACACCATAGCCATCATAAAAAGTCTTTGATTAATATTAAGCCAGTTTAAGGATTGAAGCATTCTTGAAATTGATGTATAACGGTCACATTTTAAAATTGTTCGCATGGCTTTGTTTTGAAGTTTTTGAAGTCTTGATTTTTGTGAGTTGTTACAGACATATAGGAGACTTGCACAATATTCAAAATGTGGCTTAACAGTCACATTAAACACTTTTATTGCACTATTTTTTGAAATATTATTACGTGTTCTGCTAAGAACTCCAAGTTTTTTAGACACTTTTTTACATATATAGTCAACGTGATCATTAAGGGACAACTTGTTTTCAAGCACTATACCAAGGTATCTAATAGATGTAACTTCTTCTAATTTTTCTATATTTATTGTTATTTTCTTCTGTCGTTACATGCAGTATAATACTATTCACATTTTTGAGGTTATCCGTAATTTTTGTGGTTAGCTGTTACTTTATTATTTTAGATCTTACTCGCTGATGTTAATTCTTACTCTGCTTTTATTTGAAAAAATGCCAAAATTGTTTGTCAAAATATCGTCATGTGGATCTCATTGCTAATGTTTTTCCGGAATTGCAACAAAATTTGTGTAGTGATCAGTGGTTGTGTGCAAGAGCAATATTAGCACCAAGAAATGAAATTGTAAATAGGATCAACACTGACATTTTAAACGAGGTTCAAGGAGAAATGAAGGAATATTTGTCAATGGATACAATTATGGATACGGAACTAAGTACTTCATATCCTGTGGAGTTTTTAAATTCACTTGAACTATCGGGTGTACCGTCACATAAACTTCAATTGAAACTAAATGTACCAGTAATGCTTATACGAAATCTAGATGCTCCTCGGCTATGTAATGGAACAAAGCTTCGGATAACAAAATTGGGACAGAACATACTTGGTGCTACTATTTTAACAGGTGTCGGTAAGGGAAATAGTGTTATAATACCTCGGATACCAATTATTCCCACTGACTATCCATTCCAATTTAAAAGGGTTCAGTTTCCCGTCAAGCTTAGCTTTGCTGTTACTATAAACAAGACACAAGGACAAACATTACAGGTAGCAGGAGTGCATTTAGAAAATCCATGCTTCTCTCATGGTCAACTATAGGGTGTCCCAAAATTAACGCAAGATTTCTTCCGTTAATTTTGGGTGTCTCAAAATTAACTCAAGAAATCTTGCGTTAATTTCAAACAAGTTGATATACATATTTATTTAGAAACGAAATCTCATCAAATGGTAACCTTTTTGGATTGATTAAGTGTTTAAAAAAATACTTGTCTTTATAAAGGGTGTCCCAAAATTAACGCAAGAAATCTTGCGTTAATTTTGGGACACCCTAAATATGTAGCCTGTTCACGTGTATCTAATGCCCGGAATTTACACATATTTGCACCCGACGACGGAAAAACTTATAACATTGTCTATAAAAATATCTTAAATTAATACTTTGTATTTTATTTTTTTAAATTTTTAGAATTCAGAATTATTTATTTTTGTTACGGTGAAATATATTTTAACATTTGTTGTTGCATTTCAATAAGCATATATTAAGGTGTTGAAACTTCATTGTCTGTAGTAATTTTTAAAAATTGTTGATCTCAGCCAAGCAATACAATTTAGTTATTATATTGACTCATTTCTATTATTATACCCTTACCCTTTATCTCTCATATTTATTTAATTTCTCCACTGCGGGCGAAGCCGCGGGTAAAAAGCTAGTTAACATATAAGACTCAAAAAAGTTTGGGAAATGTTTTGTTCTCTAAACTAATTTGGAAACATGAATAGTTTGGTTGATATGATCATTTTTACCCCTTGCAAAATTTGTACAAGGTTTTCCAACAAAAAGTTTCATGTGGATTAAAAAAATACTAATTTTAAAGAGAAAGGTAAGCCAATAACAATGGAAAACAATATCAGCCAAATGGCCTTAACGGTTGCAATATCATATCATTTTTATAAAATTATCAATCCAATTCTATCTTAAAGGTCTTGAATTGATTGATTGATTGTGGGGCATTGACCTTATCTTTGTCGTGGTCCCAAAGAAACACAACTAAATGTGTTAAATCACTAAATCTTGGTGATCGTCTTTTGGCTCTGCAGTATAATGTGTAATGGTAAACCTCATGGTAAATTTGATATTTTACTATTAATTCATTGTAAATAGATTTTCCAAAAACCTTATTTCAATATATTTTAGAATGACGCGTCTCAAATTGTGTTTTGAAATCATTAAATGTAATTGTATTAAAAACTTATGTCCATCAGGATTATAGTCATAATCATAAATGACCGTTTATACAAAGCTGTACGTTCCAAGTTCTTCTAATTTTTTACCATGTTGCATTTGGGAAAAAAACAAAAAAAAAACAAAATTCTTCCTATTTTGCAAAAAATAAGTTGAAAAAAACCACTAAAGCTCTTCTTTGACAAAAACAGCTATAGCTAAACAAAAATCTATTGAATTGTAGGTAAAAGAATGTTTTATAACTTTAAAAAAAATATAAATATAATTTCTAGATTTTATTCCTGTACTTGTTCATGGTTAACTGCATACTCTTTATTCAATCTTCTTTTCTAAAGTTAGCCATAAAAACGCCAATAAGAATATTCAACTTAAATAGATCAATTTTTCTTGTCGTATACAGCAAAGTGTACATGTTTTAGATCATATCATTCAAATTGATGTTAAAAGCTTAATTATGTAGTTTGAAGTATAAATCCATATGCATACATTCTTTGACGATTGATGTAGATACGTAGGTGTCGTTGCTTTCGAATTGTAAAATTTGGTAATACGCGTGTGCATATCCTGTAAAACTAGTAGCTACGAAACTGACAATTTACATGCAATTCGATTAAATCAACTAGAGAGACAGTCAATTGAAATTCTGATTTGTTATCGGGCTAAATAAATCTACCTAATAATTGACAATTCTTCACACGTAGAATTTATATGCTTCTCAATCCGTTACATTTGCTGGACAAGCTGGCGACGTACTTTTTTTGTAAATCCAAAACCATACCACGACGACGACAGTGACACATGTGATATTATTTTTATATTCTCCTAGAATGATAAATTTGAATAAAATAAATTAAGCTACACGTGTTGTTAAATAATGAATTGCATGTGAGTTGTGAAAGAATTTTCAATGAATTTTCGGCGCCCTTAAGTTTTTATTCCATTGCGTTTTGAATTGTTATTAAATGTATTTTTAGGGTGCGTTTCATTCTTTGGTTTATTGTGTTGTGTTGTTGTAGTATCTATTTTTAAAATAACCATCTACTACACTCCTTAAGCTGAAGAGAATTATGCATCACTGAAGCAATGTCTATTTGAAGTCACTCAACGTTTATTGATATCAATATTTTGAATGGCTTCAATGGTGAACTATGGAGTGAAAGGAAGAAGAAGACGAATGAAATAATATGGAAATGTGTTTTTTTTGTTTAAATCTAAGTGAAGAGAGGTAGAAGGTACTTTATTGGCATTAGCCACACCACTTGCGTCATTCATTCGGAATGTGGTTTTGTTCTTTTTCTTCTTCGTGTGTATTTTGTGGGAATAGCATTGACCATTTAATGGCCAGAATCTATCCAAACATCTTTCGATACACATAAAACATAACAGACTATCGAATAATTGTGTGATTCTTTGGCAATAAAAACAACAGAACGTTTAAAGAGAATCGTGATAATAGCCGTGGAATAAAATACTTGAAATGATAATGCACAAGAGGCGGTGAAGCAGACTTTGGTTCTCTAAGTTTTTATTATGGTCTAAATATTCTTCTCATTCTTTTTTTTGAAGATTTTTGTTTGATTTAAATATTGACTAGAACGAGTTTTCAAATTGGATTTGGCCAATGTATTTCGAGAATATTTTATGGATGTTCAAACTTTTTAGTTGAATAAGCAGTTCATCAGAGGGTTAAAGGGAAAGAATTCTATTTTATGTTCGATTTTAGATTAACAGAAAGGGAGGTTGTTTTGTTTTTTTTTTTTTTTTTTGCGAATGATTAACTGGAGCATTATTAGGCACGCATGGATTATTTTCCAGTGAATAGGCAAATGTGTCATCATTGTTATGTTTACTTTTATTTAAATATTATGCTTATGAGAAAAATGTGAGTAGTGAGTGAGTAAGGGGTATGGAATAACAAAAACATTACCGATTTTTTAAATGTGGATCGCTTGAATGCAAAATTAAATATAAAGAACTTGGATTTTTAGGGTTGAAATTTATGTAGAACCAAATGGGAATATCGTTGAATATTTTTAATTTACGAACCATATTGGTTCAACCCCAAATTGCAAATTACAGCTGCAGATAAAATAGCTTTGTATGCTTTCCTTCGATATTTTCTAGCACATAGTACTAAAAAATGAGCACTTTATTTGAATATTCCAAGTAATTTTCTGACAAACATTTTGATACTATAAGAAAATTATTGCATGGCATATTAGATTTTTTCAAAATGTTGTTTGAATTCTCTTAAAGTGTGTAAAGTAAAAATAATAAATTTGGGTCTTGTGATATCTGTAATATTTTAAAACATATTTGCTTATATTTTGGGTTGCTGTTGAAAGGATTAACTTTTTGAAGGAGCACAGAAATAGAACTGGTTGCCAAGTCGATGCTGAATTGGTCTTAGTAAACCTTGTATTCCGGAGAAGTGGCAAATCAATCAATAACATCTATTAAAAATACGTATGTATACTTAAAATCAAAAGAAACTTTAAATGTATGCAAAAATGATTTAAATTCGATCTATTATTACCCGAAATGCAGGAAAATTAAATTTTTAACCCCAAAATCGATATAGCTAAAAGATTTTTGATAATCAAGGCCAAATCATGCTTTCGGATAAAAATCTATTTAAATTAAGTGTGAACATTTTCAGAAGGCTATTGGAAATAAGTAACCTCATTGCCAAATAGATGCAATCTGCCAAGAAACATGTTGATTATCCCTTTTTAGGAATGGCGGAATACTTTATCGATAGATGGAAGTAAAATTGTTTAATATGGAGACAGTCGAATTTGTGTGAGACAGTCACCAAATACACTGAATATGTTTCTTCTTGGCTTCTCTCGTTGCTTCTCAAAGCACCGGATATGTGGAGTGATAGATCAGGATACTTATGTTGATTTTCTCCAAAAAGACCTCCTTACGCAAAGAAAAAAAAAATGTTAATAAGATTCATTTTCTAACAAGTTAATGACCCAAGGCACACCAGCACAATAAGGTTAAGAGTAGTTTTGACTCAATAAGTTTTTTGTTTAGGGTTGGCATCCGCAATCAACTGACCTAAGCCATAAGCATATGTCAAAAAAGTAGTTGCATCTTCGAAACCTTCTATAAACTATTATCTTTGGACAATTGTGAAACGTGGAGTGGAAAAATACAATTGGAGAGATGTCAGGCCAATAAAATGACGAACGTGTTCCCGCGATGATAAATATTCTACAGATTATCGTAAATCAAATTTCCCTCGGAATTTTTCCCATATTTTGTATCATGAGGAAAATTGCATTGAAAATTGTATTCGCGGCCAACTAAATATGAATTGGTCGTTTACGTAGCCCTCCGAAAAAACGGCGTCATATCGTATGATCTTGGGAGACAACTAGCATTGCCTAAATTTAAAATTGTGCGGCCAAGACTGTTTAAATATGCAACTCATGATCCTCAATCGACAGCCAAAAAGAAAGACACGGCACGTTTAATTTCTGCTAATGCCGTAAAGTCGATAAATATCATTAAACGAATATGTTGACACTTTAAATGACAGATGAGTTTGACAGTTGCCAAATGCCACTGCTTGAAACCAAAAAATTGAATTTTTGTTTAGGCACAAAAAGCAAGCGGTACATACATATAAAGGGTGGTTTAATTTTAAAGGCCGATGTCGAATGTGAACTATACCTAAAGATCAAGTCTAGTTCCTCAATTTCAGACTAACTCAATTTGAACCATAGGAAGATACATAATCAAGCAACTTATTATTATAAAAATGGGCTTTCAAATCAAAATTCATATCGTGATTTTTCCGTCAATTTAATCGTCAAAACGTGCGTATAATTAGAAAAATTACAAATTTGAGCAAACAGAGACTGTAGAAAACAGGCTGAAGGGCCGTCTATCTTAACTCATCGTCTTGTCCAACCTCTCACGCTCGTCGTTAATGAACATTATGCATACAAACTTGCATTTACACGTTTACAAAGTGCAATTGACTCCAGAACTAAAGCCTCTTGACTCTTTCACGCGCCGTAAATGGTGAGAATGGTGTCAAGAAATGGCAATAGTGGATGATCAATTTTTGGAAGAAAATCATCTTTAGTGATGAGGCACATTTTCACCTCAGAAAATTCGTCAATAAGCAGAACTGCCGCATAATCGGGCCATATTTTTTCCAAAAATGGGGCCGGCCGGTTACTGTGAATGGTGTTTGCTATTGTGAGATGATAACGAACTTTTTATGACCCAAATTGGAAGGTATGGATATGGACGATATGTGGTTTCAACAGGAGGTTTGCCACTTGCCACACAGCTTACCAAACAATTTCTCTTTTGCGCGACAAATTCAATGGCCGTGTTATTTCACGTGGTTGCGATGTCAATTGCTCGCCGAAATCATGTAATTTAACATCGTTGGAACTCTTTCTTTGGGGTTATTTGAAAGAAAAGGTGTACGTCGATAAGCCAGCAACAATTCAGAGCTAAAGAGATAATTCGGCAAATTAAAGGTATAGAACCTCATTTATGTCTCAGCGTCATTGAAAATTTGGACCATCGGCTGGAGATGTGCCGCCGAGGCCGAGGTCGCGTCGCACAGTGTGAGAATTCGCAAATCTAGCGGAATTTAATTAAAAAAATGATATACACAAACTGATGTAAAAGTTGGTTTTGCTTGGAGCCTAAACCTTCTACTAACCGATTTAGAAAGAATTGTTAAGCAGGAGTGATGTAGAACGAAGATAATTGATGTCAAAGTTGCAATTAGTCATTTTTTCGGTGGCAATTGGCCAGTTAAGGTGGTTTAGGTATTTATTTTTTTGTGAGTGCGCGGTTCAGTGTTTATTGAAAGTTTTGCTTTTATTTTATTAACAGGATATCGGAGAATTGAAAAGAAAGTAAAATTTTAATTTATATGGTGTTTAAATATATTTGTTGGAGGATAGGGTACAAAAAAAGCGTAATTTTATACAATTTGAACATTCATTAGAGAAAAAATTAAATTATTCAGTGTTATTCGGATGCGAGACTATATGCATTTAAAAGCCTGATATGTCTGCTATAATTAACCGCTTTAAGTTGCTGCGCATAGGTGCGACGACCATACATTTTTTTTTTCATTTTCGAACTGGCCTTCAGAAAAAATGAATGTCAAAATAATTGTTATTTTACTTATATTAACATGAAGTGCTACATTGACAAGATTTTTTTTCGTATGTGTAGGGGAGTTAAGTGTGAGTATAATTTTCGATTTTTGGAGCTCAACCCACCACACCCCCCTCCCTCTTATTGAGGCGACATCTTTTATTAAGAAGTGATAAGAGTTCTACGTGATATTTTGAAAATAGTTATTTTTCGCAAAAAATACTGACATTATCTTGTAGATAATTAAATTCTCTACAATTTATGTAAATAAACTTTTTATGTAGGATTAAAAATAAAAAAGTTATAATTCAATAAAAAAAAACAATTTTCAAAATAAATGTTATTTTAAAAGTTTTCTTTCTTTTTTCTCGATTTTGGACTTTTAAAGACATTTTTATTGAAAATCTGTTTTTAACTATAACTTTTTCATTTTCATTTCAATAGAACAAACATGAAAACATGAATTGTAGACAATTTAATAGTTAAAATCAATTAAATTATTATTAGTTTAATCCACCGATTTTGCCGATTGACCAACTTTCGGAGGAAGCGCAAGAAGCTAGGAGCAAAGAAAACAGCAAATATCGTGAGCTATTTACGAGAAAAAAATCGCTGTTGGACACAATAACGGGCCTTTTAAATAGGCTATTGATAACATCGGACCCTTTTATAGCCAGTATAAGGTGCATTCCGAAAAGGAAAAAAAAGTGCTATCAAGCATTAAATCTTAGACCTAAACAACTAAATAATATAAAAACCTTGTTTTTAAGGTCTTTTTTGTAAAAAAATATAAATAATGTTTATTTTAATTTATGTATTTTATGTTTTTTATTAATAAATATAAGTAAAAAGGAACAAACGTTTTTTTTCGGCATAATTTAATTGTTCCCGATGTGCTTACCGAAGTGCATAAAACACGTAGTTTCAGAACTCCGGTCATTAAAATTTTGGCTAAGTATATATAAAATTCTATTTTAATTTCATATTGGTATCTTTAAGTTATAAATATGACCAAAAAAAACAAGCATAAGCTTTTTTTTCTGAGCGAAATTTCTTTGCTAAGAAGGGTCTATCATCAAACTGCAAAAAAAACGAGTACTTTTAAAGCTCTGTAAAAAAAAGTTAACAAAGTATTTTAATAATTGTTGTTAAATTTCATTATTCACATATTTATAATTAATCCTGCAAAAAAAGAATTATCAAAAGGTAAAACTCGTAACCGCTATTAATTTAGTTCCGCTAAATGAGCGAATTCTCACACTGTGCGTGCGTCGGTCGGCCCTTTGGTCGTAATTTCCTAAATAATAATAATTTTTTATTCAAAATCAACATCGGTCCTTAAAATTTAACCACACTTTATTTCTTTATATATAAAGACCGTAATTTGTTTGTAATTTGATTACTCATGGAATGTTGCATCCCAAAAATCGGTATTTTCATTAAAAAAAAAAGAAATAGGTTATTTAAATTGATAACCTAGTAAAAGCATGTATGACGAGACGAGCGACGTTCAAGAAAAAAAAATACGTTACAGTTCTTATCAAGTATAAACTATAAAACACTCATATATAAAACTTGAAACATTCAAGATATATTAAGGAAAATTGTATGCATCATTGATGATGTTCAACAAAGTGCATGCGTCACTGAATTCAGAACTACACTGCGTTGCTATCGGCTGTGGCGGCGGCGGCGGCGCGGCGCCTTGAAAATATCTTATGATAGGTGTGTATAATTATTATTCAAGCAAAGCTAAACTAATATATGTACATATGTATGTGCTAAGTACTCAATTTAAATTAATATGTCTCAACATAATAATTTCAATTATCTAAGGTACCTATACATTTTTCTTCTACAAAATCATTGAAACGTGTAACCTACAAATGACCAATTACAACCTTTACACATTGTGTTACAATATACAAACAAAAATGTAATTAATTAAATTGATTTGTAGCTTTTTTATTTTTGTTCTCAGATAATTCTATTATGAAATATTTGGTTGTTTTTTTTTTATTGTACGATCACGATGATCGTCATTTAAATCAAACTACGGAAATCATTACCTCTCGTTTCTTCTCCCTCTGAAAAAATTTAATTCAAATGCATTTTGCATGCAAAAAAGTCTCAGCTAGTGCCTTGAATTATAATAAAAACTTTCTGTTTTATTTTTCTTTTATTGGCTGTCGGTCGTACACATGAAATAGAATTACTAATCTGGATCAAATTATATAATGAATCATCAAAAAAGCAACCAAGAGTCCATATCGCAATTTATAGAGACCCTCAAATCCCCTTCATACAATCTTTAATATAGTATTCTTAGAATTTCAGTATAAATTAAGTTCTTTTTTCAAATAAATTCTATGGACAATAAAAATAAAGAAAAAAGAATAATTAATTGTTTTGTGGTTCCTCGTAAATTTAGAAATAATCGTTTTTCGTTGCTTTTTTTCAGTTTCTGTTCTTCATAAACAAAATCAATCCCCTTCTATAGAAATATTATTTTTAAAAAAGCAAAACATTATTCAAGAAGACTCAATTCTTTTACCCTTTGAACTGTATTGAGTTGAGATGAGATGAGATGTGATGGAATCTGTGTCTGGTAAATTTCGACGTCAATTAAAATGTGGGAGGAAATGCATCTCATGTCCGTTGTCTACGTCGTCGTCGTCGTTGTTGGTTCTTTCACGGAAATGATTTCCAGACGCAACAAACGTCTGCTCGTTTTTCGTTTTGTTGAAAATGAAGAGAAAGACCAACAAAATGAAAACATTTGAAGAGCTTTTCTGTCTTTAATTTTGTATTCCTTGTTGTTTTAAAGTAACCTACACAATGTTTTCCGAAATTACCCATTACTGTCTAGCGTTTTTCTTTTCTTCTTCTTATGGGTTGTGTTTTGGACTTTTTACTGCAGTATAAGTGCTTTAGTGGTAAATTATGGTTTTGTAAAAAAATGAAATAAAGAAACTCATAGCCATAAAAAAGATGAGTGCCAAGATTCTGGCTCAACGTAATAAATAGTGTTTTTAATATTTTTTAACCTATAGAAATTTTGTTGAACGTATATGTAGTTGGGACCGAATTTATTTCATAGGTAGTAACTCACACTCACCCTATTTTTTAATTACTTACTTTCCTTTTAATACTTTTTAACTTGCGGATTATAAGAACTATGTACATTAGGGTGGAGCGAAAATTTAATTTGTCGATTATCGTTATGTAATAGCAAACAAAAGATGCAGGCTTTAGGCTTTAATACATCTATGCAAAATATTATTAAATTTCGTTAACGGTAACTGCCTCCGCAAACTCATTTAAATTTTTTGTATAAAACGTTCTTAATTTTTCAAATGAGCGCAAGTCTTTTTAAACAAGGTAGAGAGTCCATAGAAGACCGATTGAGGCAACTTCCTCAAACTTCGTCGGAAAAATCGAAAAACTTGTTGTGGAAGATTAACGACTAAAGGAGAAACAACCATTTTAAATATTCTGCACGACCATTTTGGCATGTCTAAATACAGTGCAAAGTGGGTACCGAGAATGCTTTCAGCTGTTCAGAAGTGACAGCGAGTAAAGTCTTCTCGTGAGTTTTTGAATTTCTCTAATGTAAAGAGAGATGAAGTTATTGCCTAAATTGTGACTGGGGATGAGACTTGGTTTCATTATTTTGAGCCTGAGTCAAAATATGAGTTGATGCAGTGGCTCAAAACAGGCGAAGCACCCCCCCCCCCTAAGAAGTTCAAGATCTCACAATCGGCTGGAAAAATCTTGGATACAGTCTTTGGGGTTCGGAGGAGATTTTGCTTATTAATCAATAGGAAAAGGAAAAGGGTGTCAATATAACCGGTAGATACTACGCAAACATCCTACATAATTTAAAAAAAAAAAAACGCCATCATGGAAGAAAGGAGAGGAAAATGGACAAAAGGTTTTCTGCTTTGCAAGACAATGCACCAGTTCACAAGAGTCATGTTGCGATGACTGCTTTGCAGAAATGTGGGTTCAGTTTATTGAATCACCCTCCTTATAACTTAGATTTTGCCCCTTCTGATTATTTTGTATTTCGAAATCTGAAGAAAGAACTCCGTGGAATAAGATTCACCGATGATAAACAGGTAAAGTCAATTATTTCTGCCTATTTTGAAGGACTTGACAAATAATTTTTTTTTTTCGAAGACATTAATAAACTTTTCGGCCGATGTGAAAAGTGCATTAGGCTTAAGGGAGAGTACATTGAAAAGAAAAAAATAAAAATGTGCTAAATTTCCCCCCCCCCCTTCTCTTCCATTCCGCATTTGCATCTATTCCGAATGTAACACAGATGATGAAAGTGTATCATTTAAAATACAAAAACTTGCTCAAATCTGTCAAGAGGCTGTTTCCAGAAAGAAAGTTTTCGGCAGTAAGCGGTAAGGGCCAGTTATAGCTATCATTGAAATCGATCCGGAAAAATTTTTGAATCTATGTATATTTGACGTTGTTTCCCTTTATATACTCATCGATCGGAAATCACACAAAGAATTTTTTTTGAGAAAAAAAGTATGATTACGTATTTATTTTTCTCTAAAAATGTATTTTTTATTTTCCGGACGGAAATTCATTTTCCTGAACAGCTGATACTTTTATGTTTAAAATTGAAACGAGTCGTTCCACTGATTTGTGTTCCAATTTCACACAATTCCAATGACAGATTTGTGGCAGTAACAGTTTTTCGGTGGATTAAATTTTAAACGACCTGTCAAAAAATTCCAATGTTTGTTTTCAATGATGAAAAACAATGATAGCTATAACTGGCGCCTAAGTTGCTTTTTGATATTGCTGCAAAAAAAGTTTGGAAATGAAACACACCCGATAAAGTACTTCTACATCAGCTGTTTTAGAGGCTTTTACTATTTCAACATCGACATCGTCAGCGTCAGATAAATTCTCAGAAACCACAAATAAATACGTTTCTGAGAAGAAGAGTTAGATGTCTTCAAGCGTTGATTTTCCTATTTCATCGAAGGCATATGAAAGGTATGGAGTGTCTAATAAGGCACCGGCTGCGATTGCGTTTTTTGTTATGAACGACACTGAGTCTGAAGTCAGGGTCATCGACAGACATAAATTGCGAAGAGAGACAACTAAAACAAGAAAAAAATTAATGAAAGTGAAGAGTATTTCAGAATTATTTGCTTTATATTTTGATGGATAAAATTAGTTAAAAAGATGGTAAATGCTATTAGGCTACTATTATTGAGGAATACATTTGTTTAATTCAAGAACGGGGATACAAATACAGGGGATACGTAATTCCTAAAACAGGTTCAGCGAAAGAAGTACCATCTTATGGCTTTTTCAGCATCATCTTATGGCTTTCAGTGACGATGGATGTACTTCAGGACCTAAGTCTTAAACTGGAACTTTAGGAAAAGCACTTGAAACCTGTGAACAATTACCTGTCAAAAATGTTCAGCGTATCGAAGGAAGCATGTTGCTAGAAATAACTAAAGATTTGAGTTCAGATCAAGTGTACTCGAACAAATTGTGTCAGCGGTAATATTAGGCGAATTTCCAAATGATCTCTGAAATAAATCTCCAGGCAAAATGTCTCATGTACGTTGGATCACAGCACAGGAACCTTCGGAAAACTTCGGTAACTTTGGCAACATTTGTTGTAAAAGCTTAAGCCATTTTGGTTCTATATTAAAAATAAACCATCATTCAGAAATGGCACGCGTCATCTTTTTAATATAATAATAACTTCTAGGTATCTTAAAAAAGATCTTAATAAGCTAATCGATCCTGTCATTCAACTAAAAGCTTATTTTTCGCATACTGAAAAAATTCTTCTTTCAATTACATATAAACTGATGATAATAAACACATTCGAGAACTGACAGCTCAGCGCATATTAAAGATGTTCGAAGAGCCCCATATTAATTTTAATGCTTTAACCTATATAAATTTGATAAATCGGAAGGGACCAATTACTCAACTACCGATCATGAGAAACCTATCGGACCACGAAAATCAGTTCATCGTGAAATTAAGTGGTGAAGGTGAAGTGTTTTTTTTAAGGCTTCCTTGACGTACCCGAGCTGTTGAGCGGGCTGTGAAGATGACTGAAGCAGCTACTGCTCAATACACTTAAACGACTCGACTAGGCGCAATAAAGGCAAAAATAGAATCGCGGAAGGAGATGTTTAAATTTGAGACAAAACGAGATTTTCAAGCAACTTAATTACAAAATAATATTGGTTTTTGAGAATGAATTTATCTTTTTTGTAGAAGACCTTTACCGAATTAATCGAAAAAAACTAAATTTATTTTTACTTAACTTTAAGGCACCAATCCCGCTCTATTACATCTTTCAATCTGAAAATTTGTTTCCATATATCCGTGCTCCAGCTAATGTACATATGTACATATAGGACAAGTATTGTATGCGTAAAAAAATTCGAACTCGAGATTTTAATCAAACATGACATTACGATGGTAGAGAATTCGAAAAATGTGTGTGCGTAGTTTTACTTATCAAATGTCAAAAGATGACGTCTTTAAAAGTGACAGGTGTCTAATCAGCTTTTTATTTAAAATGAAAACTCTTAATGGGAACCCTTTAGTTTTACATTTCAAAATAAAAGACACATTTTCATAACAATTTAAAACAAAACTTTAAACAAAAGTTATCCTAAACTGATTGCTAGTTTATTATCCTTTTAAAACAAAGAAACTTTGTTGCCTTTTTCTATCAAAAACAGAAGCACCACCTTTTGGGGTTTAAAGTTTTATTATATATTTAAAATAATATTTAAAATGAGAACTTAATAGCAATCTGAAGTACCTCAAGAGGGTCATGAAAGACTCGTTTCAACATTAATCATACATACTATATGTAAGTTGGGGTTGTTCCGGTTGGAAGGAAACCTTTGATTTACAATAAGGTGTGTCTTAAATATGTACTTTTGAAACTTCCTTATTTTCATCAAAGTAAGTACCTATACCTATATAAATTGTAAATGTACACACCTGAATGTCGTTAAAAAGATTATTGATTGGACTTTTGCTTTTCTTTTAGCTAGGTACATATATATAACTTACATCTAAAGCAATTTATTAAAAATGTATCCATGTTGAAATTGAGGAGTTTTCGAGTGTTGTAAGTTTTCCTTATGTGATGTTATGATGTCTATAAATAGTTACGCTATTAAAACAAGTTTATCAAACCAATTTTGTACCCAACTATAAAATTGTATACCCCCTTTTTTGAAGTTCTCATCGTCATCATCATATTGTTGACGTTGTGCCCCATATTTAAGAGAGAAGTATAGGATAGGCATGCAACAACATAGTAACAACAACAACCAACATTCTCTGTTAAATATTTACTGTTATAGTTGAATCTCTGGTTTTCAATGAAAATGCATCATTCCCACACTAATTAAACTTCAAGCATTTGATTGCGGATAATTAATCAGCATCGAAGTAATGAGAGATTAACTAGAATGTGGTACATGGTAACCCCCTGAGTGTAGGTACATAGGTTTTACTGTATACACAAATACATATACAGAAGATAGAGAAACATCCACAAAGTGCGGTGGGGATGGATGGCGTTGCCGTCGCAATTTTTGTTATATTTTTTTAGATGAGTTTTGGGGGTGTTTGGAGACTTTATTTTTGCTTTTGAAAGATGCTCCTGTGTCGTTGTCGTGATTGGTGTGATGTGTATGGGATGCGCGCGCACATTTACTATTCAGTTGCACCGGAATCGTTGAGTACGGTAAGTCGCAAGTTGTTTCAGTAAAAGCTTTAAGCGTTAACGTCACTCATTCTGATCTTTCCTCTTTGAGATCTCTTTCACAACTAATGTTTGTACGATTTGGTGTCTCGTGTGTAGCGGTGTCAGTACACCGGTGTGTACACAAGTGTGGTTTCTATAGGCCGCTTAATAGATGTGCCGGAGGTAAATGTAAGTAAGTGCCTTTGCTATAACCAAGACTTCAATCCACCAGTGGTTAGGGGTAAGGGGCTTGTAGAAAAAAAAGAATAAGCCAGTTAAAAGCCGTTGATAAGCCTGTTAAAAGCCGTGGAAACGCACCGAAAGCCAAGAAACGTTGATCGAAGCGACCGACACATAAGGGAAAGGCCAGCAATCGAAGTAGAATTAGCAAGGATACAAGCAACCTTGAACAAATACCATAGCAGAACACCGATACCGTATCAAGGAAATTAATTTACAATTTATATTACATATTTAAAGTTGTGAATCAAATGAAATCAGAGTTATAATAAAAAAAAGAACTTTATATTTAAGTTTTTGTGTACCTGCTTTAGTTAGAACCTGGATCCGAAGAGCTTAGCTCAGCCTTTGAGCCCAAGGTACATCACAAAGCTAAAAAAAAAAGTCGAATCTTCTTTATTTTCTGACCCCACAACGAAAATTTTTAATTTGTATTTGAAAACCAATTTTTTGAATTCGGCTTATTGTTTTTTTTTTTCACTTATCCCAACACCGTTTAAGTAAATGTTTGTAAAGGGTGTCCCAAAATTAACGCAAGATTTGAATTAAATAGAAAACGCCGTTTTTAGCCTTTTGATAGTTATATTTTTATTGACTCGTAAAGTACATAGGATAGGGTTATGTATGGAATAACACATCGGACAAATGGCCTCCACGGCTTTGCATGCACATGCGCACTCTTTTGTTGAAATTTTCCATGACCATTCTGCATAAATGTGGCTGAATTTCGTTGATGCAGCGTTGAATCTCCTCCTTTAATGCACGGGTGGTTGTGGGCTTGTTGACATAGACTTGTGATTTCAAATAACCCCATAAAAAGAAGTCTAATGGTGTTAAATCACACGATCTAGGAGGCCAATTTTGATCACCGAAACGAGAGAGTACACGACCTGGAAATGTCTCATGCAGTAATTGAATTGTTTCACGGGCTGTATGACATGTGGCACCGTCTTGTTGAAACCACATATTGGACACATCAATATCATCCAATTTTGGCAGAAAGAACTGTGTAATCATGTCGCGATATCGAGCACCAGTAACAGTCACTGCTTGACCAGCATCATTTTCATCATTTGGACGACCAGTGTGTTTGGCGTCTCCAACGGATCCAGTCTCCATGAATTTTTCAATTAATCCCTTCACAGTTGACGAAGTTAAAACACTATTCCGACCATATTTTGTATGAAATTTTCGAACTGCAGCCGCCAAGCTTTCACTATTTTTGAAATATTCTTTAATAATGAAGACACGTTGTTCTCTCGTGTAACGCTCCATTTTTAATAACCCTATACTGTTAGCTGTCAAATTGCTTTTTTTTCAGGGTTGCCAACACTTCACTGCACAAATGGCGGCAAATTCAAATCTTGCGTTAATTTTGGGACACCCTTTATTAATGACGTTGGTGTTTTTGTTTGGTTTGCGAAAATTGAAATAAGAATCATTTTTTGAATAATTTGTAAACTACTCATTTAAAAAATTTTGGGAATGGGAATTTTTCGTGTGACAATTTGTGAACTGAAGATGCCTAGGAAAAAGTTTTTTGTGGAAAATCTTAAGAACCCGTTGAAAAATGAACTTACTTGGTTCTATCGTTTTAAGTAACCAATTGTTGAGGGTAGTCTCTTTTTTAAGTTTTGGGGGGATCCTATAAAAAAGCTTTCTAACTTTTTCCTTAGGGATCGACCAAACAATTTGGTTGGTTGGAAAAACGGGGCTTACGAATTAGAATTACCCGATCCAAATAATTTTTGTGTTAAGGTTTTTGTTTCACACTGTTGAGGAAGTAAGGTTTTTAGCATAGATAACGGAGTTTTCTAATAAGAGTGTTAAGGTTTTTGTGTTAAGAATCAGCCAAATGACCTCTCCGACTGCAAATACTTCACGAAAGATGCCTACTTTAATTGCAAAATGTTCACAATTTTTTGAAGAGTGTATCGTACCATTTTAAGCAAAAGCGTAATTTTTACTTATCGAATATCAAAATGTGAAAGCTGCATACAAAAGCTAAAACCTCTTATTGGAAAACCCTTTATTAAAGAGGGGAGAAGGAAGCTGAATTAAACAAAAATAACTGTTCCCTTTTTTGGATTTGTAATTAAAGTTGTTTTAGAATAATTGATAATTTATCATATACGAGTAATACAGTTCCTTTTTCATTTGAATAGAAATGGACTTATAGCCAAATTCATGGTAGTATGAAGATTATAAAATTGTTTATCAGCTTCTGACCGCAAGCGTTCTGAGGAAAAGTTCAGAAATTATTCGCGTAAATCCGCTCACACAACAAATCTTAATGTGTAAAGTCGCTAGATTTTGATGGCGGTTCTTGTCGTATTGTTACGTAGTAAAGTTATAATGAGCCTTGTTGGTTAGCTTGCTGTTGCGTCGAACTTGATTATGACGACCATAACCATGGATTTATTCTCAAAAAATGGCTATGTTTTAATCACCTTATGTTTTAAGTAATATTGGGCAGGTTCAGACGACATAAGATACTTAATTTGCAGTCAACTGCATTCTTTGAACGTAATTTTTTACCATGGAAACTAGTGTTAGTTTTTCAAGTGCCATACATTTCCAACTCCACCTCACTAATCTCTAACTTCAGCTCAAATGACAGCTGAGTTTGACAGGTGTCAAATATTAGCACATAGGAGCCATGAAAATATTGACTTTTAACGTTCTTTATAGTAATTAAATGAGTTCAGAATTCGTGAAATGAGTTATTTCAAATGCATATTTTCATAAAATTGTATACCTAGTCCAGCGAGACATGTTTTTGTTTGTTTTCTTAATAAATGACCCGCAGTCTTTAACCCATAGCTTGGCAACGCTATTTATCTGCCCTTACTAACTTTAGGTTATGTACACTAATTCAATTTGCAGGCGGATAAGTAAGCCTTTTGAGCTGCAACGATGACGATGACGACGGATGCAGAATTAATCGCAGAGCCATCAGAAACCTCTAGGCGGTCGGTGGTGGTAATGGCGAGGAGATGATGTGCTCTTTAGATGATTACCTTTTTTTTTTGTATTTCCATTGAGGTATAGAAACACTCACATGCAGTTTACTTTTTCCATATCGAATGCATTGACATACGCTCCTATTCCTATTCTATCCTAGGCATTGAGTCGAGGAAAGAACTATTTTTCGTTTGAATTTTTGTTTGTTCTCTTTTTCTCTCGGAACTCAGTTCCGTGTGTGCGACTGTGTGAGACATATCTTTTTTTTTAAGTGAAAATGAGACTGATTTCCAAACGATAACAATTCCCTAGTGACCCAGAAAAGGAAGTTCATGGCTTAATATAAACAATTCCATTTATTTTTTGAGTTCTTTTAAATTTTGTTCCCAAGTCAAATGAAGGGCATTAAATAAATGTACACAAAATTTGAACTTCCAGCTTCCCAGAAATATGGTAAAATAAGGCCCACTATCTCAGTTATAGTTGGATGAGATATTTGAACGAAAATATAAACAAAAGTAATGAGTACAAGGTCATTCAGTCAGCAGTAGTTTATATATACAGTATCATAATATCGTTGCTGATGTTTATATAAGTTTTGTATATATTATAATGTACAGCTATGGCCAAAAAAATAGAAGCACCATTTAATTTTTTTGTTATTTTCCTTGAAGCAACAAATCTAAAATTTAATCATAAAATTGTATTTTGTAAATATTTTATTAATGTCTTTGAATTTTGGCTTTTTAAAACTTAGGTACAATTCAAAATTTTCCTTTTTTTTAACCTAACAACTTTATAATATAATATTTATAATAATATTCATAATTATATATACTGGATGCTGATATTTTTTTAAAAGTATGTTTAGCAATAAGTTAACTCAAAGATGGAAAAGCTCCATCTCCAAGGTGTCGATAGGATCACCGTTGAGTTTCTTAAATATGGAACTGTTGAACTCGTTCAAAAACTTACCGTGATATATGTACAAAAATATACTACAAACAGGAATCATACCGAATCAGTTCAAGAAAGCGATTATGCATTTCTGATCCAGAAAAGTACCATGCAATATCCATTTTTAATAGCTTTTATACAAATTTTATGACAATCCTAAGCGATAGCTTTGCTTTTTTAATGAACCATAACAAAATATCAAAAGAATGTCAACAGTAGAAGCGACAATATATTCCTTTTGACAAGTTTTTGAAGCAGAAAAGAATCTATGTCGTTTTTGTCGATTTTAAGGCTGCATTCGATACAATCGACAGAAAAGCCGTGTTTTACAAATTCTACAGCAAAGGATTTTCAAAAAAGTATGGAAGGGCGATAAAAAACTTGTATGATGGGAATAAAGCGAAACAGCAATGGGGATAAGACAGGGATATCCCTTTGAGTCCTTATTTGTTTTTGATGATCTCATTGATGATTTATCGAAAGGAATAGAGTTTCTTGGAGTTTTAATTCAAGCCCTCCTATTTGCAGACAATTTTGTTCTTTTTGCTAACTTTCCAGAAACGCTTCAACTAATGATCAACCGTCTCGAAGTATACTGCAAGTTGTGGAATTTAAAGGTCAATTTAAACAAATCAAAGGCGGCGCGGCGATGGTATTTAAAAATAGTTTTGATTCCTAGCAGATTTGCTAGAAATGAAAAAATGGCAATTTCGATGTTGTAAAAACAT
Source organism: Eupeodes latifasciatus (assembly GCA_920104205.1). Classification (NCBI taxonomy): domain Eukaryota; kingdom Metazoa; phylum Arthropoda; class Insecta; order Diptera; family Syrphidae; genus Eupeodes; species Eupeodes latifasciatus. The sequence continues at coordinate 20,731,223 of OV049925.1, forward strand.
ATATGTAAATACCTTGAAGAACTTATTGCAAGCAATCTGAATATGGAAAGCCATTTTAAAGATAAATTGATTAAAGCGAAAAGTGCCATTACTTCCTCCTCAAAAAGTTTTTGATTTTGAAGTTAAAAGAATTAGTAGATTACTGTGGACAGGATTTTATTCTTAACGTTCAAGCCTGCAATTGGAAGGAAGTCGAAGTATAATCTCATCGCTAAAACTGATGGAAAATGTAAACTCGAATGTATAGCACGCAGGCAACTACTTCATTACATAGAGCCACTTATAAAATTTTTGAACATAGTCTTTAAGAAGGAAATTATTTTTAGATCGACTTCAATCAGAAGAGTTAAGATCTGCTGATTATTTGCTCAATGTGTAATATGTTAGTAAGAGGAGATATAAAGCATTACGTAGGAAGATTTTCAATATTAAAAGAGTTAAGCAGGACGTTTCTTGGCGGGAATGAGATAGATGATGATGATGATTTAATTAAATTAAATTAGGTGGCGCAACAGTCCGTAGAGAACCAGGGCCTAGTGACTTACAACTCTCAACCATTCCTGTGTGCGAGTAATGTTGTCAGGGATGGAGGGGACCTACAATTTATATGCCGAATCCGAACGGCTAATTTTGAGAAAGCACTTTTTTCATGACAAGAATTACTCTTGGAGAATTTGTCAATTCCTCGCAAGAGGCAGTACCCGTGAAAACTCTTTTTTTTTTAATTAAGGTGGCACAGGCAGGGATTGAACCCAATACCTCTCGCATGACAGTCCAACGCACTAACCATCATGCCACGGGTACTACGATGATGATTTAATAGCGCTTCTTAAATGTGAACGAGATATAATGAATCCTTACCATTTTTATAGAAAAGCTTTGGCCTACATAATCCAAATAGATAACGAAACTATTTTTCTTTTAAAAAATTATAATCTTTTTGTATGTTTTCAAAATTTAAAACTACAATAAATTAAGAACCATGTTTAAAGGCTGTCAATTGGACAGAGAGCTTATAACTTTATAAGATTTTTTTTTGCTAAACTTCTGAAAAATTGTATTTATGTATAAATAATTGTATTTATAAATTAAGAAATAAAAATCAATTAAACTTGAACCTTAAAATATTTATTAAGCGTTAGTATAAAATAGCTTCTTCATAAAATGTTAGCTTTGCTTAAAATAAAAATAATCTTACAATTAAAAAATGTTTATATTGTTTTGGCCATGACTGTATGTACACAAAATAAAGGAAATTAAAATAAAAAAAGTAAAACTAGAAAGCATTGCGTTAGATTAAAGAGCTCTTAGTTTAGTGCTATATCATCACACACATAATAAAGTCTTTATTTTCTTTCTGCATGTCCCGAGGAAAAATTTCAAGGGAAAATGTTAAATGTTTACTTTTAGATAAGTTTATTGTAGTTTATAGGTTCATACGTACATATAAACATGCACATACATATGTTCATGAGGTTGAAATTGTTTATGCAACATAATTCAAATTAAATACAGAATTTTTGCACAGACGAATTTCTGTGTTTTTGTGATCGAATATATACGAGTATTTTGTTGTATGTTAAAAATGTTTACTTAAGAGTTTTTTATTTCTTAGAAATTCATCAAGAATAGAACATATTTTGGAACATTTCAGAAAGAGGAACTTCCTGTTTGGCGAAAAGATTTATTTACGCTTAAAGTTAATCAAAAATTTGTTTGTATCGTGGTTTTTTATAACACACACAAATTATTTATTACGATGAAAGATATTAATGAAATATTTAGGTTTTGTGGGTGTTCCAAGAAAAGCACGTCTGTGGTTTTAAAATATATTTTGGATAACGATGAACAAACGTTTTTAATGTTTAGACATTTAGCCTGGGATTTCGGACAATCATTCAGTGTAAATAATTACATAAATAGTAGGGGGTATAACTTCCTTGGTAAGCTATTCTTTTATTAAACAACTTCCCATCCCGTCTGTCGATTTGTCTTGCTTAAAAGTTTGTCTATATATGTATATCAATTTTTACCAAATTTGCGTAATATTTTTTGTAGATTTTATTTTTTTATGAAAAAAACAGACTGTTGGATTTTTATAAAAAAAATTACTGAATACCGAAAATAATATTTTCTGTGAAATAAAATAAGTTTGAAGCCAATATTTTTAATTTTTGAAAAGCTATTTGAGTCGAAAGTAAATTTTTACCAAGTTATAGTATTGTTTTTTGTTTAGGTTTTTATTTTTTATAAAAAAAACTGTCAATTCGATTTATCTCAAAATCTTATCAAATGTTGAAAACAATATTCCTTATAAGATAAAATTAGTTTGAAGCCAATGTCTCAAAGTTTTGAAAAGATATTTACGTCGAAAAACAATTTTTACCAACTTTTCTTAAATTTATTTTAGGTTTTTAATTTTTTGTAAAAAAAACTGTCTATTCGATTTTTTTCAAAATTTGACTGAATGTTGACAACAATATTTTTTGAAAGATAAAAGTAGTTTATAGCTAATATCTCAAAGTTTTAAAAAGATATTTGAGTCGAAAATCAATTTTTACCAACTTTTATTATTTTTTTTTTTAGGTTTTTATTTTTTGTAAAAAAAACTGTCCATTCGATTTTTCTCAAAATTTTATCGAATGTTGAAAACAATATTTCTTACAAGTTAAAATAAGTTAGAAGCCATTATCTCAAATCTTTGAAAAGATATTTGAATCGAAAATCAATTTTTACCAACTTTTGTTATTTTTTTTTTAGGTTATTAATTTTTTGTACAAAAGCTGTCAATTTGATTTTTCTCAAAATTTTACCGAATGTCGAAAACAATATTTCTTATAAGATAAAATTAGTTGGAAGCCATAATTTAAAATTTTCGAAAAGATATTTAAGTCGGAATTTAATTTTTACCAACTTTGAGTAATGTTTTTTAGGTTTTTATTTTTTGTTAAAAAAACTTTCAATTAGAATTTAATTTGGAGATTAAATGATATTTTAGTCGTAAAATTTTCGAGGTGACAAATCTCTAGCGTTATTGGTTCATGAGATATTGGTTCATGAGATATTTAGGGTTAACCAAAATTTTCACCTTTTTTTAAACTGCAATGGTAAAAAACCACCCAAGCAATTTTCTTGAGAGCCCTTTCTGCATCTTTCTGCCTTATTATCTGTATAACAAAATTTATTTGAAGTCGATATCTCTTCTGGTTCTTGTGCTATGGACGACGAAAAAAACGTCGCGAACGTACAGACGTACGAACGTACACACACGCACGCACAGACATCTTTCTAAAAATCGTTTATTTCGACTCTAGGGACCTTGAAACGTCAAGAAATGTCAAAATTTTCAATTTGACAAATTGGACCCATTACAATAACTTCCTATGGGAAGTTAATAAAAGTGTTTTTGAGATGTCGTCAAATGTTCTTAATCATGTATATGAAGTTTTCAACTTATTGGCATAAACATTCGACTTCAGAAAACTCAACAAGAACAGGATCAAATCGCATGATATTGGTAGAGGATTTGCTCACTCAGAATTTCTAACGTGCATTGCACTGTGTGCTACTTAGCAGTCCAGTTGTAGCTACAAGTCGGTAGTAGTGTCCAATATTCATAATTTTGTTTGTATTTTAATTCTATTCAATATTGAAACTCATAATAGCTTTTAAAATTCCAAACAAAAATGTTTGAAGTGAAAATTTTTCATGGAGAAGCTACAAAAATGACTAGTTTAGACCAAAAGAAGTAGAACTCATGCCAACAAAAGTTGGTAATAATCATAGTAAATACAGTACGTAACATTTGAATAGCCTTACACTCAAATTTTCTTAGAGAGAACTTTAAAAAATTTCTCAAAGTCTACGGACTTTGTAAAGCCAATTTCGTTTATATTCACAAATAAGAACATTTTTGTTTATAACATTAGAATAGCCTTACTTTACTTTGCTACGCAAAACCTTTAATCATCGAAAAGCTTTCGGGAAGTGATAATAACTTTGCATTTCCAAAAATTACCAGAAGTCCAAAGGCATAGTTAATAATTATTTAGAAAACCCGTTGTATGGAAAAAATAAGAAAAGTCTCCAGTTCCACACATAATCTGAATAAGATCAGATATGAAACTGGATTAGAATGACTATTGATCGGGTCATCAAAAATGCCAGACACCTGAAGCGCCTAAAGCTGCAAAAACAAACCTTTGGACTGCTCTCGATTATTTTTCAGCAGCACAATGCACCGCTGCATACAGCTGTTATAGTTTAAACGTATCGGTATAGCCAAAATATAGCAGTTAAAGTGTCCAATATACTCTCCCGATTTGTCATCGAAAATATATGGTGTTGGCTGGCCTGCAAGGTTTATAAAGGTGGGAAGCCATAGAGAAGAAGAAAGGAGCTTATTGAAGGTTTAAAATTGTCCTGTACTACTATTTCCTTATATAAAGGTTAGCATTTTTGAATCAAATTTTAGTACCTCCATACAAAATATTTTGACATAATTCCGTTAGCTATTATAATTAAGTTGTAACTTCTTATAGTCTCAGAAATTAAGTTCCATATTACAATTAATACCCATTTTTATACGTTCACGACGTGAAAAAAGGTCAAAAATTTAATTTTAAAATAAATATGTGTAAGGCTATTCTAATATTACGGACTGCATAAATACTAAGGGCCCCCGCAGACTGCAGACTTTTTATCGGCCGATAGTTTGGTCGGCTTCTTAATCAGTATGAAGAGGAATGCATATGCGCACACTACAGCGATTCAGTATCGGCCGATAAAAAAGTTTGATGGGCTACCCAATTACATTCAAAGTAATCTGTCGGCCGACTGTTTAGTCAGTATTGGCGCATACACGCCTGTGCATACATGACGATTGTTTAGTCGGCCGATAGTTCAGTTCGCTCTGTGATTTGGCGTCGTGTGCGTGTATTTTGAATATGGCGTCGCCCAAATCACAATTTTTCAGATGAATCGCAAATATATGACTTGTAAATAACTTAATTTCTCAAAACGCCGAATTTTGTAATAATAATTCTATCTTTTTATTTTACCTTATCGTAACGCTCAATCTCTCCTCCACAGGTATAGAAAGTCTTAAATTTGTATCCTCCTTTGTATATTCCTTTGGCAAGTTCATTGAAGCTGGTAATGCTCATTCGATAATAGGCGAAAAAAAATTTCGGGTAATCAATGCATTTGGAATGCATAGTGTAAAATTTTCCACTAACTAATCTATCACTGAAAATGGGATGCACCCAATACTCTCGGAATCTCTTCTGGATTTTCCTCCTCCGGAGTATGATGAGAGCAATAATTTTTCTGAACAATATTTTCATTGTGCGACCGCTTCAACAGTCAGTTACAAACTAGTTCGAGAATAGTCGGCCGGCTGTTGGATAGTCTGCGCCCTGTTCACCAATCAAACTGTTTAGTTGGCTCGGTGTGCGCACTTTCAGACCAACCCGACTAAATTATCTGGCGATAAAAAGTCTGTAGTCTGCGGGGGCCCTAAAGGTGATGGTCTGATGGTCTTAAAAAGATAAGTACAAGTGATGCCGTATCCTCCAAAATTTGACAATTTAATTTGTTTGAGATGAATTTTTTTACGAAATTTAGGAACAGTTTTCAAATGCTCCGGAGCCCAATCAGGGATTCAGTTTAATTGCGCCGTAGAATTATCTAAGTTTTGGTCTGCAAAAGAACGAATTTTTGTGCGAGACGCTACCATGAATCGGCTGTTACGAATTACCCCGCACACTCTCACTTACGGTATCGATATTTCCCATCCAGTATAGACTCAAATGTATCATACTACTCTTCGAATTGTCTTCAAAGTAAAAATTACAGTCCAGGTGACCTTAAAGTTAACATAGACAACAGAACGTTAATTGTATAATAGGCTAAATAAATTGCAGTTAATTTGACAGATGCAGCTTCAAAAATATGGCCGCCATCATCTTTCAAGTTTGGAAAACAATTTAAATCTATACCCGTTTTTTGTTTTTCCATTTAAATATTAAAAAAAAAATAATATTCAAAAAATTTAAAAAGACTTTTATTTAATAAAATATCTTAAAATAAAAATAGGATAGGAAAAGTCCACTCCAAATATGAGTATACGGTTCTGGGGTTAAATAAAATACTGAGTTTTGGAACTATTTCCAAGAAGTCGAAAACTTGTATTAAAAAATTTTGTATGAAAAAAAAATTTGTAGAACAAAATTCTGAACTTCAACATTTTAGTTGGCCAAAATTTTGTACTTTAAGTTTAAATTTGTTAGAAGTGTCAAAAAAAAAATTCCCTGAAAATTTCAGCCCTAAATATTAATATTTAGTACTCGCCCACAGCATTTGAAGTTTTACCATATATGCAAAATAAACGAAGATTTTGATCATTTTCTTAAAATCTCTTCCATCAGTGGCCTTTTATGGTAATAATTTCGTTAAGTAAAGTGGTTTTCTTGAACTTTTACGCTTTGCAAAAATATCCATTACGGTTTATCTATAACTTTTACCAAAAAAAGCAGTACGGGACAATTAACCTATTTTTCATACAATTCGTGCTTTTCTTCTATAATATCTCGGAAATAACAAGACCTATAGCAAAAAAAGTTGGAATGAATTTTTTAAAAAATTCAATTTCCTTCGAAACAAACAGTCTCAAAAAAAGCGCCCTTGAGTATTATACATATATGAATATTGTATTTATCATCTACCTTTCTATTGGTATTTCCGGGATGGCATTTGTTCAGATTTTCAAAAAAAAAATAATACATTAAAACAAGTATTGCATTTTTTCTACAGATTTAGAGATACAGTATTATGACATACAATGTACAGTATTTTGATATACAGTATTCCGAATTTACAGTGTTTTGAGTAAAAAATTTTACATAAGGCATACAGCATAATAACCAAAAAGTATCATTCAGAATGTTGATCGTTGAGAGTTCTGAAAAACAGTACTTCGACCCAATCCTTATAGTTTGACATATTGATACTCCGTTTTGACATTCGACTTTTAATTTAATAAAATTCGGTTGAAATATTAAACTAACTTCAAATTCCGAACTCAAATTTCCTCAAAGCTCATCCGAGAATATTTTTTAAGTTGTGAAGAATTTGTATTTTATTATTTTTTTCGATGTAAATTTTAGTTGCCAAATAAATTCATATGAAGTCAGTTTCACGTAACAAAGCTCTCCAGGGATTTTTAAAGTGTAACAGAAATTTTAACCTGAAATTCTTGGATCCGATTTCTTAGTCAGACTTTTTGACATCTATCATGAATTTAATTATCTCGTCATTTGCTTGTTTTTGTTTGCACCTATACATTTTTAAATCTCTTTTTAAATGTTAAATTGCATTTTTTCTAAATATTCTATTCTAGTACAAAAATTCGTGTCGTTGTTATTTTGCCTCTGTCAAAGTGACATCTGTCAAAGTAACATAGGGATCTCAGTGATATTTTGTTAATTGGAACTGACACTTTGATGTGTTCTGTTTGTGTCACACCTAGATCTAGAAAATCTTTTTGAGAAAGAGTAAGAAGATTGTTCTTTACGGAACAGTCAGCTTTTAACAATAATTCCCCTTAATTGGAAGGCAATTCTTTGACAGCAAGCTAAGCATAGGCTGACCATACTCATTGTCATAAATGGGATGGCGAAAAAAACTCATAGACTTCCAGTAGAACTTCAATTTTTGCTTGTTTATATTTTTTATTTATTAAAAACTAGTAAAAAAAACTGTCACAGTTGGATACCTACTTCCTTACCATCAATCTTAATTTTCTTCGCTTCTATGGGTTTGACTTGCTTTAAAAAAAAAAAAAAAACAATCTAGATTCGTGATCTAACTTTCGCTTTGGATCGTGCATTCATGTCCCACACACATCTCTACGATCTTTTGTTCAAAATGCATTTGACTTTTATTTTGTAGGTACTTCAAAAAAAAAAATGAAAAAATGAGTAACCCATTTGTTAACAATTTTGTTTGTTCAACGATGCAATCAATTATCAAGTCAGACATTAGGTCTAACCATAACCGTGACGCCTTTCACTTCTTATGACAACGCCTCCATATCAAAACCCATGTTAAGTCTTAAGTCTCTGTCTCATTGACAACTTTTTTTATAAGCTTGCATCTCTTGAATACTTTTATGTCGCTATCGCCATATGTTTTGTGATCAGAGTCAAATAAAGTATAAATGTAAACTCAAATCAATCAATTTTCCTTATTTTAATTGCGTTTCAAAATTAAATTTTAAAGATTCCAAAAAAGATGAACTCTCGACTTTGCTTTAGATTTAATTTTGATGAACTTGTATTAACTTTTACTTACCTTGTCATATTTTGTACAACCCTTGGCAATATTGTTCTTCTATTGTTTTTTTCCATTTTTTTTTTTTTGAAGGAGTTATTAAGTTCTTTGGCGGGGGGGGGGTAGAATGTATTCTTTGTTCTCTTAAAAAACTAATTTCTCTAAAAAATAAAAAAAGAAGAATTTATGTACTTCAATTACCTTGATAACTGCTCTCTTTTTTTAATCTTTGTTGTTTTTGTATCTTCATTGAAGAATTTCATAAAATGTGCACCACTTCATCATATCAACTTTACCTAATTACAACATTTCTCCCTTCTTTTTTTGTGTGTTAATATCATAGAGTTTTCCAACAACCTCCCTCAAGCTCATACCCACCTTCAAAAAGTTTTTTAAGTTTTCTTGTTTTTTTTTTTTTTTATTTGTGTAGTCTTTTTGAGAGTTTTCTTTTTTGTTGTTTTTTTAATTCAGAACGCATTTCCTTCTTCTTGCACTATAAGCAGCAGAGTATATTTTAACTTTTGTCTGAATATACATATATACATATCTGTCGATGCATTTCTGCACCGACCCCCCCCCCACGCTTAAGGTATACAGTAAGGTGAAACGAAAAGAAAAACCAAGGCAAGTTCATTAAAATTGAGTGTAACCCTTACAGAAGAAAGTAAAAGGGGCAGCCGAGCGTTGTTATCTTTTTCCGTAAAATCTAGTTTGAAATTAAAATCTATTTTTTTACAATTCTCCTTGACGATTTCCACTTAGAAAAAATTAAAAATTAAGTCAGGCCTGAATATTTGAGGCATCTTTTTTATTGATTTCTTTTTTCCCGTGGTTTATTTAGACCGCGTGGTTCAGGATCTCATTTAAGTCAAAAATCACAAAAATAAACAAAGTCAATACAAAATTTTAGAGGACCCATAAAATAAAATTGTTTGACAAATTTCGTTAAAATCTGAAGTTTTTGAAATACCGACAAATAAAATGCAATGTTCCGAAGGCAGTTAAAACTGTTGGTCATTCGTAAAAAAAATATGAGGAATTCTTCCTTACGCTAACCCTGATGACAATCCTTTAGTCAATTCTGTCGAGAAAACTGTAACTTGTTTGTAAGGTAGTTCACCACTTTGCCTGATAACGTCATGATTCCCTTAGTTTTTGAGCGCGTTCATGGTTCTAAGGGACCATACTGTGGCGAGAGTCCCAGAAGATTTCTAAATACATAAAACAGCTTGTCCTGATGAGTTCGCCGCTATCACCGAAAAACTATTTTTCTACGGTAGCAAAATCTTTGCGTAAGCTTTTCTATCCATCATATTCTTCTTCTGGGCTCGTTCCGAGTTTTGGGGAACAGCTTTTTTTTCATCAGCCAATCCCTGAGAAACCTGCTGTTCAGGCTTCAGTTTCTGGTTTATAATTTTAATTTAACTTTAAGCAAGATAAATATTTGAAGAAATTTGTTTGCAGTTAACAATCACCCTTGTAAAAGCTTAATAACTTGACTTACTATTGATCAGCAGTTTTCAAGTTTTCGATGAAATTCAACTATGGTTGAAATCTTTTTCGACTCCTGCCATAAATTCTGTCCCTCACACAAACAGGTCTTATTCAAAAAATAAAACAGCATTTTTCTTCAGCCAATCCCTAAGAAACCTGATTATTCTCAAAAAATCTACCATTTTCACTATGTCCAAGATCATTGAAACACTGATTAACTGCCAGCTTAAGAAATATCTTCAAGACCGAAAAATTCTTAACGACCGTCTTTAATAGCAATAGGTCTACTTGTGGTCTCATGCTTCATCTCACCAAATAGTGGAACAAATCTTAACATAGTTTTGGAGAAAGTAAGATTATTGCACTTGATATTTCAAATGCATTTGATAAACTTTAGCATCTTGCTCTTATATCGAAATTTCGTTCTTTAAGTGTCAACAAAACACTTCTTCGTAAGATTGAAATTGTATTCATATAGTATTGGATTTGTTCTGGTCTGGTAACCACTGTTCAATCGTATAAAAAGTACTTAGTACCTTAGAACATTTTTCGTTATTTTCATTTATTACATTTTTTAAATAAACGAAATACAGTCCACAATTTTAGTTAGTATAAGTATTGAGACGTACAATAAAGAACACGAATTTTGAACCCTCGAAGTTCGAGATTAAATAAAGACTATCATAAAAGTTCGAAATAAGTTTTTGTCTTTCTTGGTTTTTAATTCTCGATATAACAACCACACAATTAATACCGGTGTACCCTAGGGCTCTGTCTTGTCACCGACTTTTTCCTCTCTTTTATAAGTGATTTTTTATCTGCAATTTCTAATGAGTACTCACATCTTCGCATGTGAAAATCTAACAACAAAATATGATAAACTCATTAAATTCCAACTTGCACAGCATTGTTCAGTGGGTAATAAGAAACCGCGTGAAATTGAATGCTTCAAAAACCCAATACTGTATTGTATCGTTAAAGTGGGATAAATCCCCCTTGCAAGTACTCGTATTTATGAGTAGCACTTGCATCAATGGAATTGAGCATCTCAATATTCTAGGTATGAGTATCACCTACGCTTGTAGAACGATCTGACGTGATGTCGCCAAAAATTTAGAAAACCTTCAAAACTTGGGTATAATGTTCTTAAACGTTTTGGAATAGAATGTTTGGCGACCATAACATTATCATTAACTCAATTACAAGAATCGAACATACTGCCTAAATTTGCATTACCATAATTTTAACGGATTATCATCATCATCGGCTCAACAACCAGTATCCGGTCCTGGCCTTATTTAACAAGTCTCTCCATTTATCCTTATCGCGAGCCGACGCCATCCATTTGCCCACCCAAAAAGCTCGGGCGTTCTGGTCAACGCCATCTCTTTGGCGTAAAATTGGTCTGCCACTCTGTCGTCTACCAAAAAATGTACTACAAAAGACTTTCAGGCTAGTTCCTCTTCGCTCCTTCCAGCCCACAGGAGTCTACCTGGTTTAATTCGTGTGATGATATCTGATTTGAGGCATGCAGTTCATAATTGTAGCGTCTCCGGAATCTTCCGGTCTATGCTCTTGTGAAATACCGAGATGCATTCCTCTATTAAACAATTCAGCTCTTCTAAAAATAGACATCAGTTTAACCTTAAGCCCTAATTCGGTCGTACTGTGAAATAAAGAGATTTGTTTTTCACCCGTACTAAGCGAATGTGGAATGCTTAACTACGCTCTGGGTTTCCTTTCTTTTTTCCTAATGCTGTGTCTATGGCATATTAAAGGTATACAAAAACCTTTGAGTGTGTGCTTATTATATAAGAAAAAAAAACAATTATCACCACATTCATTTTCACGTTGGGCGCCATTTTTTCATATTCCAAAAACCACAACTATCTAACTATGCTGGTCTTATTTTCTTTTTCACACATCACTGTAGCACGAAAATGAAGTACGAGTGTGGGCTTTGCTGTTATGTCCTCTACAAACAGCTCCCATTTCGAAAAACAGCCAGCACAAGCATTGCCCCAGATGTCATCCGGTGTTGTTGTTACTGTCGACTATGTCGGAATACGGCGAAGGAGATAGATACTCTATACCTACTTTGAGTGAAGCTAAAGTCTAGATAGGTACATGTCTTCTGTATACACTATACGATATACTTCTCACTCGAAAAGGGTAATCGGAGATACATTCAGGTATCATATTTAAATCAACAGTCTGCCTGTCACTTCTGTGTTCTGTCTCTGTGATGCCATGCTAGCAGCCAGCAGCCATCATCATAGAGCTCCATTATAACCTACCCGTCCGTCGACGTCGTCGTCATCATCGTCGTTTCGTACATATAGCTGCACAACAACTGACAATCACTGTCTAAGTTTCTCAGTACCCAGAGCAACAGTACCAGCATCACCCGCAGATGGTTAACATCGTGTTGTCGTGGCGCGTCGATCTGAGAGTTGGTTGAGGAAAAAAAGGTCCATGGTACTTGGTCCATGTCGTGCCGTACTACAATTCGTGAGTTGTGTGTTTCGAGTTTTTCCTTTGCTGATGAAGGAGAAGCTGTGAACCGAAAATTGTGTGTTATTGTTGTGTCCATAGTGAACGGTGGCGGTGTAGGCGAAACTTCACTCAGTTTTCGGGGATAGGGACGGAAAAAGGGGGTTACCGGGTGAATTTTCTTTTACTTGCGCGAGTGTTCGCCGTACGGTGATTGTCATTAAGAATAGTGGGTGGTCTCTCGTTTCACAAAGAACACCAGTGAATATCTCTCTCTGTCTCTTTCCCCTTATACTACCACCTACCTGAGAATTTAGCCAGCACAAAAAATGATAAAAGTTTTTTTTTTTCAAAAACAAAACAAAAAACAGTTGAAAAACATTTTGGAAAGTTGCATACCTATCCATTATTTTAAATGCTAGTGTGGATTTGATAAACATGACATGGTATACAGAGCACCGTTTTCAGATAAAGTTTATTCGATGTTGGCAATTGGTCTGTAATTAGAGTTTCAGTAAAATTTTATGTTTCAATATTTATGACTGAATATTGAAAATTGGCTAATTGGGAATATAAAAGTCTCACTCAGAAATTGCTTCTCTTGGAATTTCAATTAAAACTAAGAAACTAAAGTTGTAAAATAGTTTTAATAAGTTTGAATTTGTAGTCACATTTATGTTCTAAATGTTTTTGAGGTACAATTTTGTCAACAATTTTTAGAGCTTGAAACTATAATTCGATAGATTAGTTTTGACATATAAGCCTGTACTGTTCAATTTTTAGTAATTGCGTACTTGTCAAATGTCAAAAGATGATAACTTCAAAAGTGACAGCTGCGTAAATAATTTAAAATTAAATCTCTTGTCCGAAAGCCCTATAGAAACATAACTCTCATTTTATGAAGTTCATGGGGGTTTTTCTTCATGCAATGAAAATCGCCATTAGCTACATTATAACAATTTGAAATGTCTACTGTCTAAGTGCCACTAAAAAAATTGGCCAGTGTCCTGTTATTTTCTATCTATTGTTAACAATCTTTAATTATTGTTGTTCCTAAGCTTAAGAATTGTTAAACATTTTTGACAATATGATGTTATTACATCGTTTCTATACACTCATTGTTTAATTGTCAAATAGTTACGATTTGTAACAAGAGATGAGTTGAGAGTGCTAAACTGTCAAAGTGAATGATTTGACATTTTTTTGTTTGGATAGGGTGAAAACAATAAAACAAAAAAATAAAAAGGAATTTTTTTGGGCTGAAAAACCCGAAGAATATTTAAAAACACACTGATACCGATTGAAACCGAATCTTCAACCTTCGACGTAAAAGTGACAGTTGATAATAGCTTAATTCTCTCTCTCTCTCTCTCTCTATCACTTTACACTTTCTGACATAACAAACGTCAATAAATTACCAAAAATGTCAATTAGTGTTTGTCCAGTGTCAACAAAAATAATACCAATATCAATAATAACCACTTTTAAGTTTATTATATTATGAAAACATTACATCCTTTGAATGTGAATTCTCATTTGTTTTGTTAACATTTGGGAATTTTAATTTGCTAAATCATACTAACTAGGCTAAACTAAAAACAAGAATATTGAAAAAAAACACACTGACCACGACTCCAATACGAACCTTGAACATAATTATTTAAAAAAGCAAGACTGTCTTTAAAGTGACAGTAATTTTGACAGCTAATAATAGTCTCCTACACTTTCTGTCACAACAAATGTCAAAAAGTGCAATGTAATTGACAGTTTATGTTTGTAAGATTTTTAAGAATTTTCTCAGAGCAGTAGAATTAAATTTTAACAGAATTCTTCAATTGAAGTCATACATATGTGCATATGTACATATATTTCTAAAAATACGGAAATTTACGAGATCTTTAAAATCATCTCTATTGTCATTGTCAACTATCAATAGATAGTTGATAAATTTCAAAGTTTCACATTTAACCATCCGTTGCTTAAATGATTTGATGATTGAGAACATTTTTGAAAAGATTTTCAGTTTCTGTTTCATAATTTTAATTTAACTTTAAGCAAGATACATATTTGCACAATTTTGTTTACAGTTAACTATCACCCTTATAAAAACTTAATATTTTTTTTTAACTTTATGTATATCAGAAGTTTTCATGTTTTCGATGTATTGAAATTCAACTAAGGTTGAAATGTTTGTCTATTTTCATATACATCCGTACTCCTGCCATAGGTTCTGTCCCTCACACAAACACGTCTTAATCAAATAATAAACCAGTTATTAAAATTCTTTTTACCATATTTATTTTGTATTAAATTGACATAATTATTTTGAAGGAAATCATTGACAGTGGCCTTTTTTAGCCTATCTATCGCTGCACGCACGACTTCCAAGAATAGCGAAGCTACTGTCTTCACCAAAACAGACATTCTATAGACGGTAATCCAATGTATTAAGGTTCAGGCTTCCCTAGGGCAAATCTTCAGCGGCGAAAGCCATGGTAAATTGTCCTTAAGCCAAAGTGGTTTTTGTCTTATAAGTCGGTGGAGTTTTGCTGACAAATCCAGTGCTTGCCCTGCTCACAAAATTGCAAATTTGTAACAACGTCATATGACATCCTGTCGTTTTGGCGATTAAATTTCTGTTCCACTGTGAACATTTTCTAAACCCCTCAATCAGCCGTTGTCCAGTACTTCCACGGTAAGAGCCAAGCCTTAGTTCTTGTTTTATGAAGAGTGTCGTCTTATAAGTTAGGGACAGAATGTATGGTAGAACTGCGTACATTCCTGTACTCTGGTTTTATTTATAACTAAATGATCAGAATTTTGTAAAACTTGGCTTTAGATTTTCAAAAGCTTCTTAAAAAGAAACAAAACATGCCTTGATGTCTCATGTTTTTTTTTTAACAACCTCATGACTTTACAGCTCCAACTTAATGTACAATGCCCACATTCCCTAACCTCACTAACTAATAAGATTTATTGAAGAAACTCCACACTAGCTTAAAGCGTATAAACGTATTTTTTGTGCAAAATTCTCCTTTGATATACCGAACAAAAGTAAGAAATTAATTATTTGACACTACGTGGCGCTGTAGAACTTCCGTTTCTGTTCGTTTGTTCGTGCTTACTTTTTTGTTTACCGTTACTCTATATACACTTTACTTTCGTTTGTATGTATAGTATATAAAATAGTTTTGTTTGTTCATATCCTACCTACATATAATATAAAATAGTTTTCTTCATCTACTAACTTCCTGTCATGCAAAGTTGCCTTTTCTTGCTTTGCCCAAGCTTAATACAACAACAACAACAACAACAATACAAAGAAGTGAAAAAGACTACCTTTACCTACATATACTATATTTTTGTGTTTTTATTTTGTTTGTTAAAAAATTAATGTTCGTATGTCTGGCTTCGGCAAAAGGACCATGCAGACAAAACTACTGCCAAATGAAAATCCTCCTGATGCCGAAGGCGAAGGGGCAAGTGGAGGAGCAATTGTCAGCGGAAACTACAACGAAGAAGGTAGAAAATAAATATATATACGAGTATGTAATATATATACATACATATATAAATACATATGATTTAATATATAGTACAAACCCAACGAGTGACTAACTCTCATTCTGTCTCTCATTTAAATTCCATTGAAAAGAAAATCTTAAGATTTCATTTCAGTTTTTTTTTTTTTTTGTTCTTGCTGTTTGCTTCCGCTTTCCATTCTAAAGTGGTACAATGCTCTTGGGGGGCTTCAATTGTCATCGACTTAGTCAGACCCCAGCAGGGTGCAAGGGGGTAATGACTTTATTCATTTAGAGATTCAGCAAAAATGTTCAAGTGATTTTCTACTCTCTTTAAAAAAAAGTCAACAAATACTAAAAATAATAATATTAGAAACCTGAAAATCTAAAGGCAAGTTAAGAGGTTTGAAAAAAAAAAACCAGAACTTGTGGATATAATTTAAGATGACAAAAGTATAGAATTTTGGTTTGTAGTGACAATCAAATTCGATTTTAGCTTGAACGTCCACTTAAAATATAAAATGACGATAGATAAAACTCTGGAGACTAAATAAAACAGTGGTCGACAAAGTTCCATTCATCACTGAAGGTATTTTGACAGCCTTAATTAAAACCCGACTCCATACCACTGTTTATTATTATAATATTGGTATGGTTTAATTATGTATGGAACAAAATATCAGCCAAATGGTCGACGGCACACGATGGTCCAAATTTTGATGAAGCTGAGGCATAATTGAGGTTCTATGCCGTTGAAGTACCAAATTATCTCATCTCTTAGGTCTTGAATTATTGCTGGCTTATCGACATAATTACCTACCTTTTCTTTGAAATAACCTCAAAGAAAGAATTACAACGGTATCAAATAACATGCCAATTGACATCGCCACCACTTGAGATAATACGTCCATTAAATTTATGGCTCAAAAGAGCCATTGTTTCGTTAGCTAAGTGGCAAGTGGCACCGTCCTGTTAAAACCACATATCATCTATAAATCGGGTGGCGTAACAGTCCGTTGAGAACTAGGGCCTAGTGACTTACAACTCTCAACCATTCCTGTGTGCGAGTACTGTTGTCAGGGATGGAGGGGACCTACAGTTTTAAGCCGAATCCGAACGGCCAATTTGAGAAAGCACTTTTCATGACAAGAATTACTCTTGGAGAATTTGTCAATTGCTCGCAAGAGGCAGTACCCGTGAAAAAACTTTAGATGGCATTCGGCAGGGATCGAACCCAAGACCTCTGGCATGACAGTCCAACGCACTAACCATCATGCCACGGGTACTACCCACATATCATCTACATCCAATAAAAAGCTCGTTATCATCTCACGATAGCGAACACCATTCACATTAACTGCTTGACCTGCCTCATTTTGGAAAAAATACGGTCCCATGATGTCACTCTTTGTGGGTGCATTGGTTTTTCGACAATCACTATTGGATTATCAGTTGCCCACTTTTTGGGGCTGTTTAAAATTATAAAGTAGTTTTTTTTTTGTCAATAAAAGTATGATGGTTTTCCAAATCTATATTTCCTATCTTCAACATTTAATATTCAGTTAAAATGTTTACCTTAAAGAAACGTTGAATTACTTATTCTAAATCTTTTTTTTTTAATATTTGGTTTAAATCGAAGTTAGAATTCGAAATCAGCACTAAAAATCCAAAACGTATTTTTCAAAACTATGAAAACCAATTATTTGTTGTTTTTTTTTTTTTTTTTTTTTTCAAAACCATCATACAATTTATTGTAAAAGGATGTGTTGTGTTTTATCTCAGCCTTAAAAACAAAGTTTTTGGTTGTCTTTAGCATTCTTAAAGGGTGATATTTTAAAAACCTGTTGTGAAAGAAAAACTTCAAACTGAGATCCGAATTCAAGACAACTTAATCGTCTAAAAAATGATTGCTTTTAAAACTTAATTTTGTCGACAAGTGTAAGCAGTTTTGTTTCAATTCCAAGAATCAACATTATAATTAAAATGACATGACAATCAAAAATGCTATTCAAAAAGTTTTTAAATGCGCATTCATTTTGAACGACCCATTAGAAGCCTTAACTGTCAACAACTGATAGGCCACTTAAAATTAAGTTTTCAATTTTAACAGCTGGAAAAATATTGCTCTTTACACTTTCTTCCTGCTACTAATTTTAAACTGAGAGAAATAAAAAGAAGGCTAAACAAATCATAAACCGACATTGACAACGTCTGTGTCCTGTTTCTCCAAGATCAGTGTTGGAAAAGGATATGTCAATACTATACCTATACATATTGAGTCTACACCACTTTATAGTGCAAAGGAGCAGGTGGTGGTTTTGGGCATCAGAAACAGAATGGTTCTTTTGACTTAGACTATGCTTCGATGATGGGTTTATTCCGAGTAGGTACCTATATTTCAATTCACACTACTCGTGATGCTGTTTAAACTTTTTGTTGTTGGATTTGAGAATCGATGAAAATAAAAGTGGCTGACACACAAAGGGGCACTCTTCTTCTTCTTTTCCGCCTCCTTCATGCTCCTTCCTCCACCTTTTCAAATCGAGAAAAGTGTCTATTTTAATATTTCGTATAAGATGTGTGGTGGGATGTACCATAAGAGATGGTATAGGTTTTTGGAGTGAAAGGAACCGGAGAGCCTGCAACGCCAACGAGGACCAAGAAGACAGACGAAAGCATTCTTCCCCTGGCCCGTGCCTGCTTCGATAAAGATGAATAGAATTTTATTTTTAAATTTTATTAACATGTCACGTTGGGGAGTGTGGATTTTATTTAAGTGGTAATGGAGTTTTCTTTGAATCTATAAAAAGACATGTACAACATCGATTTGATTATTTCGTCGTCCTTCTGATGTTCAATTTAACCTTGTCATACACATTATCTACATAAAAAGATGTCTATTATGTGTAAAATTTACAATTTTCACACACAAAACAAATTTAAAATGTAAGATAAAAAACATGAAGCTTTTTTTGGGTTGGAATAAAAGTGATTCTTAAAAAACGGGATAGAATTTAAAAGAGTTTTATCAAAATTTATGATAAACAGCTGTCAAGAATATTCGGTTGTTGCGGGCGGCTCGGCTCGGCGTATAAGATATGTAAAAAAGTCATTTTCAAGCAAACATTCATGAGAAAGATGATGGAAAAGTCATAACATCTGGAAAAATTCACAGTTTCTATATGAGCTTGGGGAGGCGTCATTAACGCAATTCCTCTTTAAAAACGACCCAGCTGTCTACCGTAAAAAATTGATGATGACCCATTTTGCATTTACCAACAACTAGAAGACATCGAAATGAAACAGAATTCATGCAGAAAATACAACCTACACCGCAATACATTCAAGTACATGTACATAAAGACTGAAGCCTACATAAGTAGATAGCATCAGATTATACATACACATATGTATATCAAGTCCTATGATCCATCATTCACGATCTGATAGCAGCAAGATATTTTAACTGCGACCACATCTCTCTTTGAACATCTGCTTCTTTTATTACCCTAGATTTTTACAATGTTCTTCGTCTTCTAATTCGCCGTGCACCCTGGGGATTCAATTCGAAGCCTGGTTTTCAATATCATAGTTTGTTTTTTAAGTGTGTGACCATTCCATCTATTTACACTTGATAGGCTCAACGACGTCCACTAGCTCTTTATTTGTCTTCAACTTTCTGCTGATAGTAGCCGAAGCCTTTCAGGCTTTACTTGATCTACTCTTAACCTCCAGATTCGTACCACCGTTTCTTGATACGACACTTATGAAATCTCTAAATTGTGTTACCTGAACAATAATACGGTTTCGGTGTCAATGAATCCTTCTTTGTTGGATTAGAAATTTTCTTTCGAACCGGTCAATATAAGTTGTATTCGACGTTTCAAATCTGAAATCCACTTTATAAATTCTAGTGTGCCTCACGGTGATTTAACTTACTTAAGTATTCAAAGAAGAGCTTTTAAAATGTTTAATAACATCATTAGATCTATTGCACACACCCTTTTGTACAGTTATTTTAAAGGAGTATGCTCTAACAAAATAGCCAGCTGCAGTATTCCCCTATAACAGTTTAAAATTAATACTAGATTGAGTGTGAGTACTGTCGTTAAGATTAACTGCTAAGTTAGCTCCGCGACCAAATCCAAGATAGCCAAAGAAAATTGACGTACAAGCATCTCCAACATGACCTAGGAATTAAGAATTACTTCCATGATGATCTAATATAAAATATCGACAACCTTAAGACCAGAGGTGAACGCTTGCCTTTAAACTACAAACCATACGAAACAAACTTAGAATCAACATGCACCCTATTAAACCTCAGGCTGATAGAAAACACTCAACATTTCATTGCAATATACCCAGTGTTGAAATCTATAAAAATACAGGTCTGGGGAAATCCTATGCTTTAACAAAGGGAAGAACTTATCCAAATACTAAACGGAGAAAACTGGAACCTTCACTACCATTATATCAAAAATGCACTCAAATACAGACAACAAATTATGAACGAAGACTTTTAATACCAAACGTAACGTAAGCTAATTACAAATGAAAACTCACTTTTTCGGCTGACAGCATAAAGCCAATTGCACCTTTGTAATATAAGAAAAGAAAAAAGGCCAGTAAAATTCCCATTCTACTACTAAAGTCAACTACCGCCGTACTATGAAGTACAGAGATTCGTTCTTTAGCCGTACTACACGAATGTGGAATACCTTACGATTCAGCCCACTGACGTGGTTTACCAGGAGACATACATATATCATCACAATAGTCTAAATGATTAAAAGCCTTTCAATCGGTCTTTATCGGATGCTTTGTCTCTCCGTGGTACTAATACTGGTCGTCAATCTTAAATTCATCTACCAAGAAGTTTGATAAAAGACCTCAATTCAGCCCATTATCACTTTAACTCTATAAAAAATCCAGAAAACTTGTGCTTACAAATTGAGAAAGTTTCTCTATTACTATCCCCATTGTACCTCCTACTGTTGATGGCGTCATTTAAAATTACAATTTAAAAAATCGTTGTTTTTAATATTTTATGTACCTTAAAACATATTGTATAAGGATTTCTTAATGCAAACAAATTTTCGAGTGTGAAAAAATGTCCAACTTTATAATCATCGTCCTTTTTTTCTCTTTTTAGAACCCGGACAAATTGACCTGTATGAGTTTCTAACTGAGTCTGAGCTGCAACATTACTATAATTCGTTCAAGTAAGTACTTGCCTACTTAATGTCCTTAAGTTATTTATGAAGTATCTTTTTTATCACATTTTCTTCTTTTTTTTTCATCTTACATAGAAATGAACTTAAAATAAAAAGCGCTTCCCAATTTAAATACGCAACCGATGAGGACCTCAAACAAATTGGACTTTCTCGTCCTGAAATACGTCGACTACGCAAATACTATGAAAAATACTATCCCCATGGGTATCTTAGTAAAATCAAACGTCTCCTTCAAACACCCACCATAGTGAAACGGGATGATGGCACCGTAACTTATAATACATCATCGACTGACGGCAATGGTGCCAAATCGGGTACTTCGCCCAGTAAAGCACCAAACAATAAACACATTATCCCGGCCGATTCAATTTGTGTGAATAAGCAATTGGGCACTGGGGAATTTGGTATTGTTCAACAAGGAGTCTGGACAAATGGCACAGAAAGGGTAAGTGATTGGTTTTATTTTCCGATATTTCATCATCATCAACATCACCATCGTCAGCAACATAAAATAAAATTGATTTCTTTATTCTTCTGTTTTGTTTTGTGTGTAGATTCAAGTAGCGATAAAATGTTTGTGCCGCGAACGAATGCAATCAAATCCTATGGAGTTTCTCAAAGAAGCTGCGATTATGCACTCAATCGAACATGAAAACATCGTTCGATTGTATGGCGTTGTACTTGCTACCGATTCTTTGATGTTGGTCACTGAGCTGGCACATTTACGTTCGCTATTGGAGTGCCTTAAGGATTCTGGACTGCGTGTTAGCTTTTTAACTATACCAACCTTGTGTGAATTTGCTATGCAAATTTGCAATGGAATGAAATATTTGGAGAACAAACGACTTATTCATAGGTAAACAACTCAAAAACATCTCTACCACGTCATTGGATTTAGGATTCTAAAAGGTTATGTCATTCAAATATTTTCAGAGATCTAGCTGCCAGGAATATTTTAGTTTTTAGTAAGAACAAAGTGAAAATCTCTGATTTTGGTCTGTCTCGAGCGCTGGGCGTTGGCAAAGACTACTACAAGACCAATTTCAATGTAAATCTTAAACTACCCATTGCATGGTGAGTTCTCTCTCTTTCAAAAACAGAATCTTTATAGTAAATTCATATTCAAAAATTCCCAATCTCTTTGGTGTAGGTGTGCTCCTGAATGTATCAATTATCTACGTTTTACTAATGCGTCAGATGTGTGGGCTTATGGAGTGTGCTTGTGGGAAATGTTCTCTTATGGTTTCCAACCCTGGGCTGCACTTACTGGACTTCAGATCCTTGAAGCTATCGATGAACCAAATTATCAAGTAAACTTTATTTAAAATACTTGCATTTATTTTTCAAGTCTATTACATGTTTTTTTTTTTGTACATTTTTAGCGTCTTGAGCAACCAGACTGTTGTCCACGGGATTTTTATAACCTTATGATGAAATGCTGGCAACATGATCCATCTAAAAGACCTAGATTCTCAGAAATCCATGAAATGTTGCCTGAACTGAAACCTGAACAACTAAAGACTATTGTTAATTCATTGGAGCCGAAAAAAGATCATTTAATTTATCGGCAAGGTGAAGTTATTACTGTTCTTGAGAAAAATACTAATACTCCATTCTGGAGAGGAGTTTTAAACTCAGGGAAAACGGGATTGTTTAACCCAGCAAACACTATTGCCTATACCGAAACTCCGCCTAGTTCAAATCGGTAGGTTGATTTGAATCATGTTTTTAAATTAATTATTTTATAATTCTTTTTTGAATAGGGAATCATTTTATCGCAACAATGAACGTTGTAGTAAACGTAAACTGCGAACAGAAATGATTTCTAGGCCACAAAACGATTTTAAACACACCGGACACATCGGAATCGATGGTGAATCATTCGGTGATGTTGCATTTTTAGGAAACTCTCAAAGTGTAAGTTATTTTCTTTTATATTCTCATATTCTAAAAAAAAAAAAAAACAAAAACAAATCATCATCATCTATTTGTTTTTATTATTTGTAAAGTATAATCATTTGCCACGCCAAGTCGTAACGCCATACAAACCATCTGAAGACATTGAACAAACGCCTCTATTACTACCACCAACACCAACTAGCCCAGACTCTTTACAAACTGCCAGTGGTTATTTTCCCGAAGAGATACGCACATCATCGTCGACAAATCCGACGTTTATCAGTTCCAATGAAAACACACCCAATCACCATAACACGTTTGGCGCTCCATCCTTTGATTTCTCATCGACAACGTCAGCAACGGCAATGTCAAATGCCCAAAAAACGATGTTTCATTCATCTACAAATCCATTTGCTTTAGAATCAACTGCTACAGGGAATCATCATGCTAGAGCCACAGCTTCAAGTAGTAACAGCAGTAGTAATAGTACATTTGCATTGCAAAACAATAACTATGGTCTAGAATCGAATGCTTTTACAAATGCCAATTTAGAAGATGACTCTCTTCAGGCATCGAGTGGGTCGAATATTGAGGATCAACATGAATACCATGAGATATCCGATGATGAGATCACAGCAGACAAAGTCTTCGATATGGGTCCATCGTTGTTGGATGAGATAAATTCGATGTTTGGAACAATTACTGCTGCAGCAGCCACAAGCACAACGGACAGTTTGACAATGTCCAAATCTCCCGACTTTGATCATTCGCATAAACTCGCTGAATTGTCTTCCAAATTGAATAGAAAGAACAGCGGTGATTCAAATGGAAATAAGTCCAAAAAGAAGTCTGGAACTGGAACAATGAAGCCGATTTCAGTAAAAGATGAAAAAATTCTCAACCATGCAATTGAAATTGCGAATGAGATTAGTGCGAGGTAAAGAATTTTATTTTTTATTTCTTTTTAAGTTTTTAAATGTGCTTTGTTTGATGTTGCTTCTTCATGTTCCAAGGTCAATGACTGATTTAGTGTCTGATCAAACACCCAATGTTCAGAGTCCTAAACGAAAATTTAGCTTCCGTTTCCCGCATTTATCACATCATCATGGTGCCAATGATAAACATAGTGCAGGTCCATCTACTGGACATAATGGTAATGCTGGTCCATTATCATCTTACGCAAAGGAGAAGAAAAATTTCACAGAGGAATTGAAGAGCATACCCGACTTACAGGTAAAGAATTTATAATTTTTTAAGTTGAATTTAGTATTGAATATTTAAATTTACATATATGACAATGAATTTAAAGTAGAATCATTTTTTAGAAGGAAGGTAGATTATTGCTTTAAGAGAGGGTAGTTTAAAGAAAATTAAGCAAAGTTAGCACCGTTTATAAAGAGGAACATACGTTTTTTTGTGTTTATTTACTCTAAAGCCATTTTCAATTAACCTTTTATAAACACATAAAATTTAAAAAGTAAATATCAGTAATAAATTAGCTTGATCTCTAGAATTACTTACTTCTACACACTGGATCACTACTACCATAAGTTTTGCGATATTCCTAAAAACCAAAGCATTAATTTATTATACCTATACCATAAATACTTTATTTTTATTCAAAGATCTTATTCCAAAAAATAGACATCTTGCTTTGTTATCCGGAATAAAGCTCAATTTCGTTTTATAAAATATCCACACAAAGAAACTGTTTTAAAATAAGTATTCCAGATTAAACATTGAAAAGCGCGACAGGTGACAATTTGTAACTGACAACTCGACAATGTCTAAATTCTGTATCATACACACATTTTCAATTTTGTAGACTTAGAAAATAAATACAATTTTTGTCGATATCTAATTGACAATTATGACAGACAGTTAAGTCTCGGACGTGATGTGACAATTTCGGTAAAAAAATGTCTAATATTATGTTTACAAGTCAAATTCATAAAGAAATTGGTGTACAATTTCGAGAAGTGTGTCATCCTCTAATTTTTCAAAAGATTCACAATTATTTTGTTACAGAAATTGATTTTCAATTTAATCATAAACTTCTCTCGTCTGCAAAAGTAAAGTGAAATATATTTTGTGTTAAAATTCCGTTGACACCTCCAACACTCGTAAAAATAAAGCATGCCCTTGATGCTGAGACGCAAGTTTTAAATGGCTTGGAAGTGGAGCTCAGTATCATGTGGTTGTATCACAATGACAAAATCTTTAAGAAAAATTTGTTATAGTCTGTCGTTGTATTTAACTTACAATTATGTCACCTGTCAATTCGTTATGTAATGAAAACTTGTCAAATGTCAATGTTTATGAAATTAAGTCTTGTAAATAGTATATTCAAACTACCCCTGCCCCTGGTTAAGCAATGATAAACCTTCTTAAAATTGATGTCAAACAATTTATTTTTATTTAATTTAAGTATCTGAATTGCATATTTATCTTTTTATTTCACTTTTTTTCTTGTCTTACCTATCCCGCGATAATTTCTTACTAACAAAAAAAAAACATATTCTCTCGAAAAACGAAAACCTTAATATTGGTCTCCAAACCTTTATTTTGTTGCGTATTTGGTTTTTTGTTTTCTATGGTTTTTCTATTTTCGTTTTATTGCTGGTTTTTTGTGTGTGTGGTTATATTTTTGTTTCTATTTTAACTGTTGTATATCTGCTACAAAATAATCAAAAATCTCATAACATCATCATCAATTATTATTTTAAATTTATTTCTTTTTTAATTAGTTTGACGATTACATTAATCATTCCACTATCGATTTGTAGATTAGAATTTAAAAACAAATAAAAAGACAAAATAAAGTTTATTTAAAATTAAAAAAAAATCATTGTAAACTAACAAAAACATTTTCCTTTTTCTTCTTATTCACTTTTTCTCTATCTCACACTCGTTCCCAATCAATCAATCGTTCATTATCTTTTCCTTTATAAATACGTCCCGGTTATTTGTTTTCTTTTTGTTTCTCTTTTATGTTGTGTTTATTTTTTCTCTCCTCTACTGTTACTTATTGTTTTTGAATACACGCACAACAACAACAAAAAAAAATTACCTCACCTCACATAGCGTTTTCGCCCCAGCGATTTGGAACCCTTTCCTATTTCAGACATTAGAATACCTATTTTCGACAAAGAAGCTTCTGACTTCTTCTTTGAAAAATCTCGCGAAATCCTTAGTCGCCCGATTAACATTGACTTTCGAGAAGACATCGAAGTCAATGATAGCCGGACACCAAGAGATGTTATCGGCGAGAATCTGTTGGACATTGAGAATACCTTGAAAGCTCTGAATTTGGATTTTATTCAGACGTACAGTGAACTGGACAAGAATGATTCGGCCGAAACACTGTTGAATGAAAAATTTGCCAACATAGTCTCCTCTCTTGAGGGTGAGATTAGTAGCGCGAGCACAATTGCTGGAAGCCTGAAATCATCAGGAGTGTATGATTTCGGCGGTGGCGTTCACACCAAATTCGACTTCAACTCTGCCACAAGTCATATTGATAAGCACTTGCAACACTACAATGACATCATTGACAAGATCGAAGATAAGCGATCAAGCACTCCAGACACCGGATTCGCTTCCAGAGAAACCAATCTCTCGCTCTCTCGCCGGAGTAGCCAAAAAAGCAGCTACTCCCCACAAGATAGCTACTTCAGTCCGAAGGATATTAGTTTCTCTGGAAGTTCCATGGAAGCGCGTGGCTATATGAGTGTGAAGAACGAATTGGCCACCAACAATTGCACAAAAATCCATCAGTCTTCATCTCCAGTTAAGAATGTCAATGCTAGCAACACATCCATCTACTCGCATTCCCAAATGCAGAACTCTCCATTAGGTGATTATTCGGGCAGTCGACAACGGTCCATGTCGTTTAATGATAATTATAATTTGAAATCTCCCGTTCTATCAGAGCCACAACACCGGACTGTGGGACAACAAAATTTCTCCCACCGCAGTACCGGCTCCTTTCGCAACAATCCCGTGGGCGGTGCGGGCAACAAGGTAATGCAATATAAACCGCGTAGCATCAAAGCGCGCACCTTACGGCGTCTGAGCTATAATCCAATTGTACTTGACTCTAGCTCTACATCAAGCGATGAGGAGAGCGACTTTGACCGAAGCATTGCGCACTCCGAGTGCGATATACGCACGCGTGTGTCTTCCAAAAGGCGGCGGCAATATCTCAATAGGAAGGCATTCTCCGCCAGCAATGACGAATCGGCCCAGGATAAGTTGTACGGGTCAAATGCGAGCATAAAATCGGCTCCGCACTATAACAATTATGGGGCCGAACTGACCCAACGTCGGTATCGTGATGGCAATAACCATCAGCAGCACTTTTCTCATGATATCCATCAGCAGCCGCCTCGACATGGATATGATGAGAAGATTTATGATTTTGGAGGACGTGGACCTGGCAACAATTATGCCATCAATATCAACCACGTCATCAAGCCACCACGAGCTTTCGCCGTAAATGGGTCAAATTTTGCCAACAGTCGCAACTCAATGTTCCATGAATTTGATGTCTCCAAACTGACTGGTAAGAGTCCAACTTCCACAACTTACTACAATGCGGGACAGGAAGGAAAGAAAGTGGTTGTTAAGCCACAAAAAACTCCACCTCCACCACCTCAACAACACCAACAACAAGTGCAACAGCAGCAGCAACCACAACAACAGCAACAGCAACAGCCGCCGCCACCACCACCTCCAGCTGTTCTACAGAAGCAAGTATCAATGCCGCATCAGAGTCATCAAGGCGGCAACTTCCATTGGCCAGAGAAGATTCATGCCTCAACCGTGAAGCAAAATGACATCCTGTGGCGCCAACAACGTTCGCACAGCACATTTAGCAGTCTCAAAGTCAAACCGGCTTTTTCGAGTGACAGTTCCTCGACAGACACTGAGGAATTTGAATTTCGAAAGGACTTCTTGCCTCACATTCCGCCCAGCCCGGCACCATAACTAAGAAAAATGCTTAAATATTTAATGAATTTACTGTTCGGAAGCGTTATGCCGCCAACGTCGTCGTCATCAGCGTCGACGGCGTCGCCGGCTGTCAAACGATCGTCGGCTCAATCAAGTTTAAAATATTGAATTGTTATGGTATATTTTTTGTTGTTATCAAAAAATATACGAGTTGATAGTTGTTGTTGTTATGTAGTGAGTTATGAATATTTGGCTTTAAAACAAAAACAAAAATATTCAAAAAGGAAATTACAAACATTTAGATATTTGGCAAAGGAACGAGGAAAAGTTTAATGCTTCTGCGTAAATTAATTAAATCTTTTAAGCAATTGTACAAAACAAAATTCAATTCAATTCAATTATTTTGTACGGGTGCCTTAATTTATTTCCAAAAGCATTTCCTCGTCCTGATATTCTACTAAAGATATCATCACCCCAGTCCAAGTTCAAGTCATTGTACTTTTGTCAAGTTTATACTTTTTGTTAGTGGTTTTTATTTATGAAGAAAACACAGATTCTCTCCAACTAGAAAGTAGATGGAGATCTTTTTTCTAGGATACAAACACTTTTTCTAGGATACAAACTTACATAAACAAAAGAAAACACAGATTCTCTCCAACTAGAAAGTAGATGGGGATCTTTTTTCTAGGATACAAACACCTTTTCTAGGATACAAACTTACATAAACAGAAAGGGATGCAATCAAACTGATGTGTGATTTTGTCAATTTTTCGACTGATTTTTCATACACAAATGAAATTTCAATCACATTTAAGAGCTTTTAAGCTTCCCGTCCAGAGATTTATCAGATTTTGTATTCCTTGTGTTAGAGTCAGGATTTTATCGATTTTTTTTTACGAATCGAAGCAAATATCAACTTATTCAAAAATCTTTAACAACAAATTGAAATGCATTTCGATTCCTGATTTTATTTTTCTCGATTGTCAAACTTAACAGAAAAGTATTTGTTGCTTCTAAAACGAAATCGAATCCCATTACTTTTAGTTCTTGTTATTTATCAAATTGATTGGAATTATCGTCGATAATATTTTTCTTGAAATTTACTACACCCTCGAAATTTTCTTCGGTAATTTATTAATACCAAGAATTCAATTCCTTTGAGACTTTGGCTCTCATTTGAAAAGGCCAATAAAAAATGTGAAAATAAGGGCGTTTTCAAGAATGAAAAATATTCCAAGAGATATTTTTTGACGATAGGTTTCAATATATGTAGTTTGGTTCATTTAAAGTTTGAATAATTGATTTATTCCCTTGTTAAAATGCATTTAATAAAAGTTTGTTTTGGTTTCTTTTAACATTTATTGATAACTTTATCTTTATTTTTCAAACATTTTAAAAGTAAACTGCCAAATGTAACGATAAATACAGGGTGATTCAGAAAAGCTTATACGCCCATATTTATTGATTTTCTTCTTCAAAACT
This sequence comes from Eupeodes latifasciatus, assembly GCA_920104205.1. Taxonomy (NCBI): domain Eukaryota; kingdom Metazoa; phylum Arthropoda; class Insecta; order Diptera; family Syrphidae; genus Eupeodes; species Eupeodes latifasciatus. The sequence continues at coordinate 20,760,633 of OV049925.1, forward strand.
GGTTTTCGGGCAAAACTAGTTTCAAAATGGATTTGAATTTTAGATTTTTCAGAAATTTGATTGAACCCTTAGCGGACACACCTCATATAGGCAAAACATAGCGGCCACAAGAGGTAACTTATTACCCCACGATGAAAAAAACAATTGAACAAGATGCGTGAATATTTTAAGACTTAGCTGATTTTATCATGTCAGTTGGATTTCTTCAATATTTATCATGGCTTTGTTGGTTAATTTGAAGTCAATTATAAAAAATCATATTTCCATAACGGTGACGGCCAAACTGGGGTTACTAATTACCTCAAAGCGCCGCCGCCGCCATGCATTTTTTTGGCTTAAACTTGTCTGCCACCATCAGATGTCATTTGTTTTATTAATTTGAAAGATTTAAGACATCTTGTTCCACTTTTTTAAGCCTGTGGTAACGAATCACCCCGTATGGCTGTTAAGGGTTAAAAGCCAATAAAATTATTATTACATTTTTTGAAAAAAAAAAAAACTCGAAAGCCTTTAAAATCTAATTTATCTGTAAATCTAGTTTTGAAGAGATTGAATAATATGGGCGTTACTATTTTCAAAAAAATCTCGCATTATTAAAATTAAACTCGCCACCAAAAAAAACTCACAGAAAGAAATCTTTAAATATTTGAATCTCACTAATCAAAATCTCATGCGCGTTACTTAGGTCTCAACTGAACAGTTGCTTAAGAAAAGCTTCTGTCGTCATAAAATCAGCTTTAAGAGACGCAATATTTCGGTGAAGATTACAGCAAACCTCCTTCATGACATTCTAGCGGATTAAGATCTGGGCTGCCCAAAGGTCAATCTTCAACGGCGATAAATTGTCTTTGAGCCAAAGTAGGGTGGTTTTTGCCTTGCTGAAAAATCTTGTGCTTATAGGGTGTTACCTAAAGGCTTCACAACTTTCTCTAAAAAGCACTTTTATAGTTGGAAGCACGTGTTTCACTCCCTGCTCACAGAAATGCAAATGTCTTTTTTTTAAATATAATGTATGATGGTTTTCCAAATGTATAATTCCATCCTTAACATTCAGTTTAAGTGTTATATATCAGTATTTCAAAAAATGTTTGTAAATTCTTATTAGTTGCTAGCCTTCATCTTTTCTTTAAGATACTGAAAAAATACTGAACCTTTTACTAGGCTTAAAGGGTTTTTAAAAAAAAAAAAACGGCTAAGAGATGCTGATAAATTAGTTTTCCCCACAAATCCATTACATCTAGTTTCTGAAACATATGTAAAAATATTTAAATAATGTTAAAAACTGGTACCTATGAAATTTGGACACATAAAAAGCTAAAATCGAAGTTAAGATTAAAAAACAGCCCCAAGAGTTAACTCTAAACCATGGCTTTTTAAATACAGTCAAATTAAGACACATAACTTATGAGAATTTCCGAAAACTAACTGATATCCTAAAAAGATCAAAACTGTATATGGAAGATAAACATTTTTTTTTGACATGCATGATTATCATACAATTTGTTGTTTAGAACCATGTCTTGTTTTACCTTAGACCTTCAAAAAATCATATAATCGAATTTTAAAGATTTTTGAAAAGAGGTGTGTATTTCGAAAACTTGACCTGATAGAGAAATTATAGTCCAATTCGAATTCAAGACAATTAAATCTTTTAGAAAAGTAGCTTATTTTGATTATTAAATTTGAGTTGCTTTAAATTTACATTTCAAAAATAAAATTCAATTTGTTGGGTCGCATGATACTTGGACATTTTATTCGGTACATCAACTTGTCCCAGAAAAAAAATTGGGTCTTGTTAAGGCGAGTTCGGGACTAACCCAAATCTATAAAAAAAATGTCCGAGCTGCTCGACGACTTTAAAATCAAAGAACAAATCTTATATTTATGGGTTTTTAAATTCGATTCAACGTTAATCAAAAGAAGCAAATTTTAACAATTTTATTTATTATTATCTTTATCTTTAATTTATTTCCTTTCACAGTTGTTCGCAGGCACATTTGAAAAAATGCCTACATTTCTGCCTATCTACCTTTATTAATTCCTCTCATTATAGGTTTTCAAGGTTTGAATAAGTATAAGTATATATAATTAATTAATTTTCAAAAATTAGCTATAACTCTGAATCACTCTGAAACTCATTATCAGGAGAATAACTTTTCACTCTCAAAGTATAGTTTTCTTCGTATTCAATTACAATTCTTACAAAAGTACATTTTTGACTACCAACAAAAAAAATTCATGGTTCCAAAACATAAAATTCACTCACTTCATTGGCATTTGTATTTTTTAAAATTCGTTTATTGAAAACATCTCAATAGAATCGCACAAAACCGTCTATATGATTCGTTTTCAAAGTAAAATTAAAAATAAACTAAAAACTTCAAAAAGCAGCACATTGTCAACAATTATATTTAATAAATGGTTGACCGTTTATTTATGGTCAAATAAAATAATTATTACACTTTTCATAATATTTTTGTATACTCTTTCTATAATACACGACAATCTCTGTATTACTCAAAACAAACAATTTTTCTATTTAAACAAAAAAACAAAAGCAAACAAACAAATAAATTAATACTTTTATTACAGAAAACGTATATTAAAAAAAGAAATTAAAATTTCTAACTCATAAAACTTAACACAAAACAAAACAAAAAAAAAACAATTATTAAAACAATTAATTTATTTTTAAAAATATATATAAAACAAAAATCAATTATAAAGTTGAATTTATGAAAAAATACAAATATTTATAAATATAAACAAGGATTGAAAGCAATAATATAATGTTCAAGGATCGTTTATGAAATTGGAATTAAATAAAATTAAAAAATTAAATATTACCAAAAATTACAAAAAAAAAACAACTTAAACCATTGAATGTGTGAATAAATAATATTCTATTTCTGCTATTTACATACATTAATAATATTTATTTCAAAAACAAAACAAAAGAAAAAAATGTGTAAAGTTTGAAACAAGATTTAAAAAAAATATAAAATATATATTAAAATAATATTTATATAATCTAAATTAACTAAAATTATTTTTTTGTAATTGTTTGATAATTACACAAGTGAATTTATAGAAAAAATAAAAAAGAGTAATAATACTATTTTCTTTATACGTAAAAATCATATGATATTATATTTATAACTATAAAATAATAATTAATCCAAAAATAACCAAAAAATAAGTGTTTAAACTTAAAACAAAACCAACAAAAAAACCTAAAAGGAAAGCGAATTATAAGAAAATAATAGTTTGTTGCATTTCTTGAAAAATAAATAAATACAAAATTGATTTTAAATTGAAAACACAAAAATTGTATATACATAAATCGATTTTGAAATTGGGACTTAAATCAGTTATATGATATAAATCTGTAGTATATTAGTTTTTTCAGAGTTTATATTTTTAAGTTCAGTTGTAGAAAATTTTATTAAATTCGAGACGAGATTGCTATTTTTACTTCTTCCTAGAGATGTCTGATGGCGAACTTAGAATTAAAAGCGAAAATCATTATTGGTTTTCTTGTGTTAAATGTTCCCTCGAAATGTTTCCTTTTCTTGAACATTGGAAACGTCAATGATGTTTAAAAATTGGCCTCAGAAACAAATTTCTTGGGAAATTTGACTGTCATTGCGTTGGATTTTTGTTCGAGGTAAATTAATTTCCAGAGAGATTTACTACAACATCAGAAAATATTTTAGAAGAAAAAGAAATTCCCCTTTGAATTCCGGAGAGGATCCATTGAAACTTATCTAAGCTACAGGGTCTTCCAATAATAGGTATAATATTGGTAATTAAAAAACTGTTATTTTCAAGAAAATTCAATTTTCTTTTTCTCATTTTCCACAACCAATTCGCATGTTTTTGGCTGTAAATCCCGATTACTTTACGAATTCTATCTTGATTAGATTGTGAATCATTGGCTTTGGGTCATATCTTCAAATTGGTGCCAAAGAAAAAAACCTTAACGTGTTAAATCACAATATCTTCGAGAAATAACGCGGTCAGAGACGTCTTGATGAAAATAAAGGGTGGTTAAATTTTAAGGGCCGATGTTGATTTTGAATAAAACACAAATTATTTAGGACATTGTTGTCATTTCTTTTTGTTATGATAATATTTGTATGGTTGTATTATGTATAGCACAAAATATCGGCCAAACGGCCGCCGCGACCTCACACCTCTATCCGATGGTCCAAATTTTCGATGACGCTGAGGCATAATTGAGGTTCTATGTCGTTAATGTGCCGAATTATCTCATCCTTTAGCTCTTGAATTGTTGCTTATCGACGTAAACATGTTTGGATGGATTGGTTAATTCTTTGATTATCATTCGCCAAAATGCGAATGATTTTTTTCACAGAGGTGAAAATGTGCATCATCATCTTTGAAAATTGATTCCACTGTTGCCATTTCGTGCCGCCATTCCATTGACGCTTTAGTTCATGCGTTAATTGCACCTTTTAAGCGTGTCTTTACGTATAATGTTCATCAACGACGAGCTTTAAAGGTGCAATTGTTGGGCACGACGACTTGTTATGGTGGACGGCTCTTCAGCCATACTCTGTCGAAGAGCAATATTTTCTGCAGTACTTAGCTGTTCGAACATGCACTGGTGTGTTTACGTCTCATACAGACCCAGTTTGCTCAAATTTTTGCACGATTTTTCCGATTGTATGCACATTTGGACGATTAAATTGACCGAAAAAATCACGATATGCATTTTGATTTGAACGCTTCGCCCAGTTTTTAATAAGCCTGAATAACTTAAACGCGTTGTTCGATTGTTTATCTTTCCATGGTTAAAATTTGCAATTTTGTCTGAAATTAAGAAATATCAAATGAAATGCAGACAAAAACTTGACTCTTAGGTGCGGTTCACATTCAACATCGGGCCTTATAATTTAACCACCTTTAAGAAGAAACACCAATCAGCCCTATCATGAATTCCATCGTAATCGGAAATTTTTACGAATCCCGAAAAACTGTATCATGAAATCCGTTCGTAGTGGAAAATCTCATACAATTTTGCATTACGAACGGATTTCATGATACAGTTTTTCGGGATTCGTAAAAATTCCGACTACGATGGAATTCATGATAGGGCTGAATATCTTCCAATTCCGGCCATACAAATTTATTTAAATTTTCCGACCCCCAATGCGACATTCTGTTTATTAAATTAGCATCCAATGTGAAAATGAGCCTCATAACAGAAGATGATTTTTCGATGCACATCTGGATTATTTTGAGGCATTTCAAGGACTCATTCAGCGAAAAGACGACTTCCCTGTTGACCGACCGGCTTAAGTTATTGTGTAAACTTAAATTTATAAGCCTTTAGACCTGAGTTCTTATGCAAAATACGTTGTAATGTCGTTTCGTCAACACTAAGGGTTACAGAAGCAACATTTTCTTGAGCGACGCACATGCTTTCGATTCTTGACATCACTAACATGCCCCAACAGCTCAAATTTTTCCACCAGTTTCACATTTATCGATCGAAAAAGTGTTTCACGAGGACCTAGTTATGCTTTAGTTTTGAAAACTGTGATCGCAAAATTTCTAACATTTTCTCGTTCCATTTTTGTTAATATAGTCTAGTTATTACTTGTCGAATGTCAAAAAATGACAGTTTTGTGAACTATTAAAAATAAAACTATTTATAAGTATATTTTTTTTTTGATTTCTTAACCCGGAACATCTTTGCGATCCAGGACCTCAACTGAAGACGTGTTTTTTTTTACCGATTCTGAAGTTAGGTGTGATCAAGATTGAGATTGGGAAGGTTCAGACGACATAAGGAAATTGAAAGTAAGGCAAGTTTCTAATATCTGATTGGTCAGCTGCCAAAAACTTGCCTTCTAATTAAGTCAACTTCATTAGACTATTATATCATTGACTAGAAAGTTAGTCAGTAACAATCTTCCTTAACTATCAAGTCAAGTCTACTTATGTCAAATTGACAGCTTAATTGAAAGCCGAACTTTGATACTCTATAAATTCTTTATTTTCTTCACAATTTACATAATTTAAAGTTTTTTTGTAAAAATGTTCCTTATCAAATTGGAGAACAAGTGATAGTTCTTTACAATACAACATTTAAAACGTGATGATTATATGTACATAAATCCATAGAAATAGCAATCAATCCTAATTAAATTAGCGTGAATTGAATTTTGAACGAGAAGTGAAATCAGGGTTAATTAGGACTCTTTAACTCCTTAGCTATAGTAAAAGCTCCCTACTAAACAACGTTTGTAATAACTTGATACCTACTGCCTACTAGACGTGTTTTGATGAGAGTGTGGAAAAAACATGATAATTGTTTTGTTTGTTTTCTTTATTTAAATTTTGTACTGACTAAGTTATTATGCCTCACTAAAACACGCCTACTCTCAAAACATAACATTCTTCTGCTGGTGGTGATGAGTTTTAAAATCACTAAACAAATAAGTAATCCTGAGCACTCACATTTTGTTCTTTCTGTGGCTTTTTTAACTTCTTTTCTCTCTTTTAATTTATGTTTAACGCTCCTTTTTTTTTGTTATCAAATTAATATTTTTCGTTTTATTAGATTTTTCAACAACCTCTTCAATTAATATTACACTTTTGTTATTTTTCTATTGTTTTTCGTTTTATTTTTAAATAATTTTTTTGAATTTTCATTTTAACCCACGATACTCCTAATCCTAAAAAAAACAACAAAACTACCTTTAACGCTTTGTTTTTCTCACTAACGCCATTCCTGTCCACCTCTACGAACAACAACAAAAAATATAAAAAAAAAAAACCTAAACCACATCCTTAAAACAAAAAATTCCCTCTCCGGATCCACACATAAATTTTCATTCACAGAACACTATCACCGATGAAGGACGTGAAGCCTATAACAGTCTAATTGAACGAAAGTCTTCAATGACATTCATTAGCAAGTTGGATACTAATGAATTCGAAATGACCACTGCTAAGACGCTACCAAGGAGATCAGTCCATTTGAAGAATGAAGTTGATGTCCTTGCGATGGAGACAAGTTTGAGAAATCAACAGGGCCAGTTGACAGTGCCACTGCAAGAAGCCCCGCGACCAATGACCCTACCCAATCGTGGATTCAATGGAAAGCTGAGGAAGAGTGAACTCATTACAAATCCGAAATTCTTTCCTTTGAAACAGAGACCCAGGACATTGGCTGGGGAGAATGATGAAAATTCTCCAGTCAACAGTAATAGTTGTGGCCAGGCGATAGCAGGTGGTGATAAAGAGTGTGAAAGTCCCAGCTATTTGACCAATACTTTTTACACCTTCCCCGAAAAGAACGGAGAGAAGGCTACGTCGAGTGCCGATCATGCAGATAGTTCCAGCTCAAATGTCATTCCTCTGCCACCGAGAGACAGAAACAAAGTTATCAAAACCAATCCCAAACGTCATGTTCGAAAACATCCGCTTATAATTCCAGCCTATGGTGTTCAAAGGACTTTGAATAAAGTCACCGAAATAACACCCGATGATGACCCTAAAATTCCTTTCCCTGGAACTGATAGAAGTCACTCTCTGACGGGTGACGCACACAGGAATTCGGGTATAAATCTGAGAAAGTTCACCCATGAAGCCGTCAGCGCTGTTGTTCGTCCAACGAGTAGACACTCAGATTCGTTTGAGAAGCCGAATGAGTCGAGAACCTACCAGAATTTGCAGGAAGTCCACAGGGATATGAATGAGAACAATACTCATTCGGAGTCCCTGAAATTTGAGTCCATTGTTGAGGATGGTTGTCACAACTTGGCATCACCTGATGTCACGGATGGTTTCTATAATTTCTCCATTCAAAAAGAGCAATACAACAAATCCAAGGAGGTCGACTTTGATAGTACAAAAATATCGGGACTCTATGTGAACGAAGATGAGCTTCGGAACTTGGACATCGAAAAGAAAACTGTTGTCCCCTATGTGTCTCCGAAGACAACTAGCACAAGCAGTAGTAGCAGTTCAGTTTCAGTTGCAGTCGCTAAACCTATAGCAGCTGTGACGACAACCTCCAGTGGTGGCACTGGCAATGAATTGGCAGGTCATGCACTCTTTAATAAAATCCGAGAGAGCGTCGACATGGCTATGAATAGGTCACAAACCAGCGATGGTAGTCGTCATAGCAGTCGTCCTGGCAGTAAGCACGAAAGCGTTGTACTTGAGAGTTCAAATGAAGTTGTTCAAGAGGAAGATGTTTCGCCTCAGGGAGCGTTAGTTAAAGACTCGAATTCCGTCAGCTGTGAGGATCTGCTTGAGTTTTCAGATAAGAAGCCTAAGGGATGTGAACGTGGCGTAGACTCCGATGAAGTGAGAATAATGATGAAAGTCTTAGGAAAAGAGGTGAGGAGTTATTGTTTGTTTTTGTCCGATGTTTTATGTTTGAACTTTGTTTTTTTTTTATATTTTCAGAGTACACCACCGAGATGCCTTCACGTTCTTGAATTCATCGAATGGGATGTTCACAAAGCAATTAAACTCATCAAACTTCAAAACATCCTTTCTGGAATGGAATTAAGTCTAACAGAGTCTGTTGAAGCTTTACAAAAGTCCGATTGGGATCTTCAAATAACCGCCATGAAGTTGAAAGGTCATAAATGATTACTGATAGTTGGATCGCTGTTTTCTTTTTTAGTCTACATACAGTCACAAACTTATCACGACTACCATTAAGCATTTCTTTTGGCAAATCTCGATTTATTTTCCCTAATTATCTTTCAATTATATTTTGAATTTGAAAACCTTAAAAAATTAATTATAATTTCGTATCTCGTTTTATAAATTACATGACAAATTTTTGATTTCTATTCTATCGAAGTCTGAATCTCGATTAAGTACTTATTTAGCTGTAAAAAGTATGTTAACATATATTTTTTTTTTAATAATTAATATTTGAATTAATTCTTACAAAACAAAAATATTATTAGAATATTTAAAGAGATTTTATATTATGTTTAAACTTTAACTTACAAAAAAAAAAAAGAAGAAAAATCGAACAAACTCTATTTTACTTTTTTTTACAATTTTCTTATTATGTTTTAATCTTATTAAATTGTTTGTTTTATTTTCCATATTTTTTAATTGAACATTTTTATTATTAAAAATATTTTGTAAAAAAAAAAAAACTTTATTTTTATAAAACTAATTGACTTATTTAAGAACTAATTACAAAACAAAAAGAGCCTACATTTATACCTTTTTTCAAAGAAAATTTAATAAAACCTATTTTGATATTGATTAAAATTTCCAAAAAGTCTGTTTGATTTATGTGCTCATCTTAAATAAAGATACAGTTTTATTATATGTACGTAGGTCGAAATGTAACAGTGCAAAATTTAGAAAAGAAGAACACACATTTTTGAAATGAAGTACTGATACAAATTAATTTTAAATTTGTAAACAAAAATGTGAGAGGATGTATTGCCAAGTAAAGGACCTCACATTCGTACTGACGACTAAACAAAAAAAAGTAAGTTTTAATTTCTTACGAATAAGGAATTTTGTAACAGTTCTTTTAGATTTAAAAATCTGTGAGTCAATTTTGAATAAGAAATTTAGAATAGATCGAAGGGCCATAGGAGTGTAAAATTTTCAAAATGTTTGCCTTTTTGCAAAGTGTAATTTTTTTAACTTGCCGACAATGTAAGACAAAGAACGTATATCCGATAGACTTGAAATTTGAACTTAGTACACTTTAATATATTAACACTTCAATGGCGTAGAATATGGCCCCCCCTTCGGAAATAAACGTAACTATCATTTGAAATTTATGTAAGCTCTTCAGCAAAGGATTGTCAAAAAAGTATGGAAGGGTGATAGAAAACTTGTACGATGTGAATAAAGTGACGGTCCGGAATGGTGATGAAAGATCTGACTGGTTTGAAACAACAATGGGTGTAAAACAGGGATGTCCTTTGAGTCCTCGTTTGTTTTCTTTGTTTATTGATGATTTCATTATTGATTTATCGGGAGGAATAGAGTTTGCTGCAGTTTCAATTAGAACCCTCCTATTTGCAGACGATGTTGTTCTTTTTGCTTATTCTCCAGTAACGCTCCAATTAATGATCAAAGCGAAAAGTGCCATTACTTCCTCATGGAAATACTGTTTTGCTAACGACTTTATTTCACATAGCGTAAAAAACAAAGTGTTTACTGAAGTAGCAGAATCTATAATAATGATAATGATGTATGCAGCACAAGTTCAGGGCTACAGAAAATATGAATCGGTAGAAAATCTATTAAAATTATACGTAAAGAGATGTTTGCAACTTTCAAAAAATACAAATTTGGAAACTTATGGTCATTTAAAAATCTTGTCTAGGTAAATTTTATTCCCAATAGCATCCCAAGTATAAGCCTTTTTGTACAGTTTTTCATACACTCTTCAAAGCACCGCTATAGGAATTTGTAGGATGTATTTTCGAATTTCATTAAAGTACTTAGAAAGATTTGAGATGATCTGTATAAACAACTATTGTTAAGTATTCCCGCGGAAAAAAATCTCAGTTTTCCAAATTGCTTGGGTTAAATTTAAATTGTCACTTACAAGAAATGAGGTGCCCAAGTTCCCATATACTCAATTCGGATAAATAAAAAATCAGAACCATAGTCAGTAGCCTTTTTATGCAATTCTTTACTCTGGAAAGCATCAACCTACTTAAGGATAAGTTTTTACAAAGAAACGTGGCAGCAGTAAGTATCATAAAAAAAATATTTGCAATGACTTCACATCTTACAAGCTAACATAAAATCGTTGAATAAAATTTGTCGCCATGCACCAGCTCTTATCATCCGATTTGACCCTTACTTTTGGCTCTTATGATTTTTGCATTTAATCTGACTTAGCTAAAAAATAGTTATTGACATCTGCAAAATCGAAAACTGAAAAACGTAGCCATTTTGTTAGGTAGGTATTCGGTGGGTTGGCTTTTAACCGAAAAATAAATATTTATGAATATTACCTAGCTGTCATTTGTCCAGCACCACCACCACTACCTCGTTGTAGCTAAGGTACGGCTACGGATATCCCGATCCAAGCCAAAACAAGGAAGTACTGTGAGGAGTTTCGACGTTAGACGACTACAATCGCAAGAGACTGCCATGTCCTTTTCCGATCGAGTCTCTAATAATCTCTTAAGCAGTCCTTTGCTGCCTGCATTAAGCATTGAAAACCAGTTGCAACATTGTCTTGCAGCCATCAGAGATGCCGCTTCTGAAGTGCTAGGTTTCACACAGCCACCACAGCCAACCCCTCGTTTGACGACGAATGCTGGCAAGCGCACGTAGCGAAACAACAGGCATACAAAACGGCGCGGCGCTACACAGAAGGACCAGAGCTGCTCGCGAGCTCTACGAGCAGAAGAGGAGAGAGGAACACCGGTTTCTTAGATCGAAAAAAAGAGCGCGATCGAGGAGATAGAGGGATGTCAGAACAGGAATGAGGTTCGTAAATTTTACCAAAAGGTAAGAAAAAACTTCCCAAGGGTACCAGCCACGAACCGAAGCCTGTAAAGACGATCAGGGGATCATCGTAGTAGAACCGCAGTCTATGTTGAGAATATGGAAGGACCACTTCTCCAAATTATATAACGGCGATGACGAACGGAATTCCGCTGTAAGGGAGATAGATCCACTCAACCTAGGCGACGCAGATCAACAATTTCGCCTACCCGACCTAGACGAAGTGAAGATAGCTATATCTAAACTGAAGTCAAACAAAGCTGCTGGAGCTGACGGCATCGCTGCCGAACTAGGCGATGACTTGGTAGGGAGCATGCACCAACTCATCTGCAAAATATGGTCGGAAGAAAGCATGCCCGATGAGTGGAATCTCAGCATAGTTTGTCCGATACATAAAAAAGGAGACCCTTTAAATTGCGCCAACTACAGAGGGATCAGTCTCCTTAACATTGCATATAAGATCCTTTCTGCCGTATTATGTGAACGTCTGAAGCCGTTCGTCAACAACCTAATAGGTCTTTATCAGTGTGGCTTCAGACCAGGAAAGTCCACAATCGACCAAATATTCACACTACGGCAGATCTTGGAAAAAACCCAAGAGCTTCAAATCGATACCCACCATCTCTTTATCGATTTTAAAGCCGCGTATGACAGCATCCATAGGGAAGAGCTCTACAGAGCAATGTCTAGTTTTGGCATCCCTGTCAAACTTATCCGTTTGTGCAGAATGACGATGGAGAATGCACGCTGCTCCATCAAGGTCGGAAAAGATCGCACCGATGCATTTGATGTCAAAAAAGGTTTTAGACAAGGCGATGCACTGTCATGCGACTTCTTCATTCAATATCGTTCTCGAAAGAATTGTGCAAAACTCAACCGTCAACACTAGAGGCACAATCTTCCAAAGGTCCATCCAATTACTCGGATACGCAGATGATATTGACATAATTGGAAGATCAAAGCGTGATGTCAGTGGAGTTTTTGAGCATTGCGACGGAAGCGAAGAAGATGGGTGTAGTGGTCAATGAGGGCAAGACCAAGTAAATATTTATTTGCAGTTTAAGGCTTAGACTATTTTATAATGAATTAAATTATTTAAGAGATACAGAAGCTTGTTCTTTACATCTACAATACAATAAATTTAAGACAATATTTTAATTTTACTATGGTTATAATAAATTATTAAGGGAAAACACTACAAGAAAAAAAACCCTTTAACCAAGTATATGCTGTCATCAAAAAAGGACATTGAACAACGACTTCTTGGACAAAACGTCACCATGGACAGCTATAACTTTGAGGTAGTTGAGGACTTTGTCTACCTAGGCACATTTTTCGGGGATTTTTAGTCCCGTATGCATAGATGGAGAATGGAGGAGAAGATTTAACGACGAACTGTACGGGCTTTACAGCGACAATGACCTAGTTAACAGAATTAAAGTCCAACGGCTTAGATGGCTATAGGTCATGTAGAGCGAATGGGACGGGGACGGGCGGCGCAGTAGAGGAAGACCGCGAATCAGGTGGCGCACGCAGGTGGGTGAAGACCTCAACCAACTTGGCGTGCGAAACTGGAGACAGCTAGCTAGGGACCGAGCTGGCAGGAGACGCATGTTATGTTGGTTGAGGCCCAGGTCCGCCCGGACTGTAGCTTCACCTTAAGTAAGTAAGTCATTTATTTAGACACCCGAGTTTTATAGAAGTTTTTGTAATGTATGTATGTTCTTTACGCTCTTAGTGCTCGAAAAAGAAATTAATGTAGGTAGTCTCCATTGATCATAGTAGAGGTCTTTGGTTCAATCACTGCCTGTCCCATCTAAAGTTTATTTCACGGGTACACTGACTCTTGCGAAGAATTGACAAATCCTCCAAGAGTAATTCTTGTCATGAAAAGTGCTTTCTCATTCGTTCGGATTCGACTTAAAACTGTTATTCCCCTCCATTAATGACAACATTGCACGCACACAGGAATGGTTGAGAGTTGGAAGTCACTAGGCCTTAGTTTTTAACGAACTGTTGCGCCAACTAATTTATTTATTTTTATTAACTAATGGAAATGATCCTTAAAAATTCCTATATCTCACTTTAGTTTGACGACACCAAGTTTTTTAAGACCATTTCGTTGATGTATGATTTTCACCTTATTCAACTAACCCTTAATAGTTTCTCAGTCTTGTGTAAAAAGAGCTGTTAAGATCTAAATGCAAATAAATGTCAGCCAATGCCACCGAGAGCTCAATTTCGAGGCACATACATATAAAGAGGCACTATGTCACCCACGGACTTTATAGGTCCGAGGACCTAAGTAAGTATATAGAAGATAAAACACTCCGTTAACACGGTTGACAAAGGATTTTTCAACCTTTTATATTACCTGATAACTTAACATCGCCCTCACCCCCCCCCCCTTTTCCAACGAATACACCACTTAATTATAGTCCTCTTAGCAAGGCGTACATATTTTACTAATTGAGAGCTCTCAAAGACGTTTTAAAAAACTGAAAGAACGTGGCGATATCTGACATCTCCCTCAAACATCGCCTCCTTTGAAGAAGTCTAAATCTTTATAACTCCATCTTCTTTAATACAAACCCTTGCAATGTTCAAATAAATCTATTACTCGCGTGACACGGAATATCAATTTCATCGAAAACATTTTCGATTTCAATGTAAGCACTTCTTGCTTAAGACATCGTCTTCAAACCTTTCCCTTTAACCAGTATCATATTTAGCTACAAGTTACTTAGTTAGACTAAGATACCTATGATAAATAGGGGTGTTGTCCACACCAAAACCGAAATCAAAACCAAACCATCCACTCTCTTAATTCTAAAAAAATAAATACCATGTCTCATTTTCAGAATAATTATTTGTTCTGTTAAAAAAAAGAAGAAAACAACAATTTTTTTAAAAATCTAATTATTTCTTTTTATTGCTAAACATATTTAATTAAATTATTATGTACAACGTGATTAATTTAAATTGAATTAAAATATGTTTTTAATAATTGTTTTTTTTTTTTTAATCATAATAATTCATTAAACTCATAAACTAAAAAATTGTATTCATCGTAAATACGGTATAAAAGGAGAAAAGGAAAATTGAAGGAGTTAAAGAAACCACTTTAAGTCATTTATACTACCTATGCTTGGGGTATAATTTATATTTATTTATATATATATCTATAATACATTAACAACTTTGTTTGTTTTTTTTTTTTGTTTTTAACTTTTGTTTTTCATTTTTCAGGCGTATAAAAATGTATGTATTCTAAACATTTAAATTTGTTTTTGACGACTAATTATTACAATTATTATTATTGTTGGTGTAAAATGCCCTTTTTACTGAAATTTATTTATTTATTTAGTTTCAACAACATGCGAATAGAAAGAAAAAAGAAGGAACAAAAATTAAATTGGATGCAGAAAAGAATGAAATTAAAAAAAGAAAAAACACATTGAATTGTAAAAACAAAAGAGAGAAAAGTAAAATTGTAACGAAAATTTATGAATTAGTAATAAATGAAATGAAAGTCTTGAACAGG
Organism: Eupeodes latifasciatus; assembly: GCA_920104205.1. NCBI lineage: Eukaryota > Metazoa > Arthropoda > Insecta > Diptera > Syrphidae > Eupeodes > Eupeodes latifasciatus. The sequence goes on from OV049925.1 coordinate 20,775,673, forward strand.
CTTATGTGGACGTCACATATTTCTTTTGCGCAGCATCGCCTTTGCTGCAATTATACGTGTGGTACTTCTAGCGATTCTCGATAGCGTCCTTGGTCTCTGTACGGCGGCCATTGCTGCTGCTGATGACGAGGAATTACGCAGCTGTTGCACTATTTCTTTATATTGTGATGGTCTTTTAGCTCCGCCGCCGGCGTTGTCCGAAGATTTCTCTTCAGAGTCTGTTCCTGATTCTGTGTTGGAAGTACTCATACTCGGCACGGATTCACTCGACCGCGACGTCAGAGTTGTCGGCTTTTTTATATTTGTGTTTGATTGATTTGAACGCAGCGCTATATTCACTGGAATCTTGCTGGCGGCAGCCTTTGGTTGTGTTACTGCACTTGATGGTTTCTTGTTGGGTTTTGTTTTCGGAGAAGCGAATAAAGGTGCTCTTGACTTTGGACTATGAACGTTCTCCAAAGATAAACGTTTGCGCGTCATGATCATGTTGTTCTGGCGATATTTTCGAGCTGAATTTCGCGTATTGATGCGACTAGCCGATGCGGATATGGTTGTGGTGCCGCCACGAGCAAGGCTTAAATTCTTATTTGTCATGCTCTTTGCGACAGATTTTTTGCTGTTTAAATTAGATCTCCTCTTCTTGGTTAGGATTTTTGGCGTTTTTAGTTCTTCTTCATCATCACTTTCACTCGATGACGTTGAATACGTATCACTTGATGATTCCGACGAAACAGACTTGGAAGGACTCTTTGGTTCGTTCTCCTTACTCGACGGGCTATTGGTCTTCTTTTGCGCCTTCCGGGTGCTTCTCATTTGTTCGACCGGTGGATTTTCAGAAACGTTGGAGTTCCTCGCCCGCAGTTTGTTCCTTATAGGTGTTTGTTGTTTTTCATTGCCGGTGTTACTGTTTGTGGTGTTCCTGATAGATGAGTTAGGGGGGGTCTTGTTGATGATGGAGGTGGTGTTGTTAGCAGTGGTGTTGTTAGCAGTGTTGTTGTTGGGAGTGTCTGATGATGAGGATGATGATGTTGTTGATGATGATGTTGTTGTTTGTGCTGCTGTTGTTGTTGTTGTTGTTGTTGTTGTTTCGTTTCCTGAAAGATGAATACTCGTCTTTGATTGTTTGCGTAAAGGAGACGCGAATTCTTTACCACCTTCAATTAAACTTTTAGGAGAGTTTGGTGAAATCGGTCTCTTTCTTGTTGATCTTGCCGTTGGTTCTAGTGGTGTCATTGGGGTCTTTACATACAAAGCAGAATGTTTAATTTTACACAGATCGATCGATAATTATCACAGATAACTTACCACACTTATATTCGGTGTATTATTGCGATTGGACCGAGTTTTAACTGAGCCAGGTGTTGCTGGGTATTTTCGTGTCTGTAAAAAAAAGAATTAAATATACGCATGTTAATTTTGAACTCATTTTCATGAGACGCTGCCGTGAAAAACAACTTTTAAAAGGGCTTATAATTGCTCAATGGAGTAATTTATTTTTATTGTGTGGGAGTAAAAAAGTAAGTTTTTCTATTTTGTTCATTACATTAAACTTTAAAAAATCTAAAAAAAATATTGTGGCTCACGGCAGACGGAGAGATTTAAAAAATCAATAAAAGGTAAACTATTATTGAACTGAATTTTGTTTTCTATAATGTATGTATGTATGATGTATGTATGTACTCTCTCAAGCATTCAATGTCATTATAGATTGAAGGAGATTCGCAGCTCAACACCTAACCAAAGTATTTGTCATAAAATTTTGAGTTGGTGAAAATTGATATCACTTGTCCATTAGAATTTTTATTTATTATTTTTATTTATTTTATTTTCCGAAATTTCTCTTACGGTGCTACACCAAAAAGGATTATGTTCGATTGTTTTATTTAAGAGCTTTAAGAGTCGTGGTACAATTTTAATTTAAGTATCACAACAGGAAAACTTATCTGAACGCGATGTTAATGTGTTTTCTTCCCTTAGCCCTGCTGATATCTTACAGAAGCATCTGTTTCAATTGCAATGGTAAAAATTGGTGGCGCACCCGAGAAATATTTAATATTCTGCAAACCTTTTTCTTGCAACCTGGGGTTTTAAAACTTTGGAGATCTTTTCAGCCCAGATATCAAATGGCTTACTGGAGAAGCACTTTTTTATAATAAGCGTTCACTCAAAAAGTTTCAATCTTTAATATGCCAAGGAGTGAGTATTAGAAAAAAGGGATGAGTTTAAAAGGGCATGTCGGTGCACATTAGTTTTGAATTCTTGAACAATGCAATGACAGGAAAAGAAAGAACCAATCTCTGTACTTTACAATACGGTCGAAGTTACGCTCAAGGCTAAACTAATGGGCATTGAATGAGCAAGAATAAAGCTAGCTATTTTACTAGAGCATAGAAGCAGACGGTGCCGTGCCGAGTGATTGACTGATCATTTTATAAGGTCTTATTTGAATACTGTCCAACAGGCTTAAATAAGTTTCCGGAGCACCAACCCAAAGATGGGAGTTATACTCAAGTTTTGGTCGTGTGTAGGTTTTCTAAATCGTATCCAGATCAGAAGGAGGGACAAAATTCTTAATTGTTTCTAAAAACACAAACATCTTGCTGCATTTTTAGCAACATCGCATAAGTGTTCGTTGCACAAGAGGTCATTATCATATTTTGTCGTTGCAATTTTTCATCCAAAGAGAAACGAATATGAAAATCTAAGCAAAACAATTAATCGGGGCAACGGCCTAGTCACTGATAAAGCATCGGTTCCCATCGATCACCGAAATCAAGCATCAGTGAGCGTGGTTAGTACTCAGATGGGTGACCGTCTCGAAACCTACCGCGTGCTGTTGTCATGTGTTCTTTCTTTCTGTTGTTCTTTCTCTTCTGTCCTTCTGTCTTGTATAAATGTCTTGTGTTGTTATCACCTTATATAGTCTAGTCGCTCAAGGTTCTGTGTTCTCTACTCTGTACATTTATGTGCTGAGTAGTGTGTAATGTAATGTAATGTAACAATTAATCGGATTAGAAGTTACATGCAGGAAAAGAGGAAAAGGGCCGAGGATAAAACAGATGTACAAATTCTATGTATAAAACGAATTCGTCGACACCTAAAGCACGCATCTTTGTTAAGAGCACAAGATGCCAGTTTTTTCCAACTGCCTTGTCAATTTATATGTTTTTTGTTTGCGAGTTTTCAGAGTCCTGTGGAGATTTAAAGTGAGGCACCAACCTTATAAAAAGTTCATGCAAACTTTTATTTCTTTCTTATGTCTTCCATCGACCATCAGCATCTGTTCCAATTCGGACAACAAACTATTTTATAGTAATGTATAACTCAAGCTTTTCGGTAAGGTTCAATTTTTTAATTGAAAACATTTCTAATACGGCGGAATCGTTGTTGGAATGTAAACGGAAACGAACTAAGCTCGAACGAACAAGCGGGAGCTTGAAAATAAGTGCTTAAAAATTAATTTCTTTTCAAAATGACTAGACATTCACCAATCTGCGATTTTAAAGATACAATTTTCTACTGTGCTACTAAAATACAAATCTCACAAATTTTAAGGGAGCAAACAAAATCCAAATTTTCGGGTAGTAACTTGAAGAAAAATGTTTGAACAGGAATTTATATATGTATATATATATAAAAAAAAAAAAATGTCGGGGTTTTTAATATGAGGTCAAAGTATTTTTGAATTTTTTTTTTTTTTGAGTAATCTCAAGAAAACCACAGAGAAAAAAATATCCATTTTGGTCTACAGTTTGGAAAAGTTGATACTGTCCGCGCGCCGTTTGAAGTGTCTGTACGCCCGCTGTAAACTGGTAAACCTAATTGCTTGTGAAGACTACTTTTGTTGTTATTTTGTTGGAGAGATATCTTTTTCAAGTTTTATCAAAAAACACTTGCCCGAATTCGTATTAAACTTCTTACCTGAAATGTCCAAAGGATTGTGTTGATAAAACTAATTTTTCTTCAGATAACAAAAAGTCTATTTATTTGCCTGTTCAATTATAGCCTTGAACAACAAAAGCGATTTTGTGCTTTCTTATGTGCTTATTTAATGAAGTATGCCCGAGAAATATTTAATATTCTGCAAACCTTTTCCTTGCAACTTGGGGTTTTAAAACTTTGGAGATCTTTTCAGCTCAGAAATCAGCATTTTTTGGTTTATGTGCCCAATTATTTTTGTCGCATTAACTACTTAAAAATATGCTACCAATCATAAGCCATTTCAATTTTACTAAAGGATAACACACAGTTATAATTTTTAACTACAAAATTTGTGTTTATTAAAACTTATACGACGAGTAAGCGTTTTAGTGGAAACATGTTCCTAATAAAAGGATTATTATTTACAACTTTATGTGAATTTACTGTTTTATAAAATTTGTTCAACAATTACTTAATTTGTTTGATAAAAAAAAAATAATAATTACAAAACGTTCAAACATATTCCAAATGATTACAGTGATTTTGAATTATGTGTTTTTAAAATGAGTTTAGTTTTAACTTAAAACTTACAACTGAAAATTTCGTCTCATGGTACTCACTTTGATATTATCAAAACGAAGTGTTCGATTAAATCTTCTTGCTGTAGAACCTCTTACTTCAGACGTTCCTTCGTTAATTGTAGACGATGTAGGTGAGGGGGGGATTTCTTCACATTCGTCGCTCTAAAAATAAACAATACAAAATTGAATTAAAAAAGAAATACAATATATTTTCCTAAATTTAAAACTTACATCTCCTGCTGTTGCTGCTATTGGTGACGGTGGTTCTTTTTCTTTTTGTGGCTGGCGTCTAGGCGTCTTACGCGTCGAGGTTACAGTTGGCTTCTTTTTATTTTTAGCTGATTGTCCTCGTTTTCTTGTCGATGTTTCTTCATCTTCTGTTGGGGAATTCGAAGGATTTGCGAGGGCACGAAGCTTTTGTCTTGTTGTTCGCGCCACTTGAACTGGAGTAAGTGGTTTTTGTGGTGACATAACTGTGTCAATACGAGCCTCGATGCGAATTTTAGGAGACGGCGCATCTTCTGGATGTGTGTTCTGACGCGCAGAGTTCATTGATTTGCGTAAATATCTCAATCCAGTTGAGTTCTCTCGGCCAAAGGTTGTTGGTGTGGTTATTGGTCGAATAGAATTAGCAGGCGTGGTCATGGAAGATTGGCTAATTGCTACTGCAGCAGGAGTTGATGGGGGAATCAATTCTGCGACAGCAACAGGACGTTGAGGGGTTGCATTAACTTCCACCACCGTTTGGCTTGGAGTTGGAGGTGGAAGTAGTTCACTAACAGGAACAGGACGTTGAGGGGATGTTTCTGGATTCTTCTCTTTTTCAGCTTGTTGCTTTGCTGATCTAGTTTGTTTCCTATTCGATTTAGCAGCCTTCTTTTCTGGACTTTTCTTTTTCTCAGGCGTTGTTTTCTTCCGCTCATCAGATTTTCGTTTCTCTTGTGATTTCGAAGTTTCAGATGTGGTCTTCTCTTTCTCTTTCTCTTTCTCTTTCTCTTTCTCTTTCTCTTTCTCTTTCTCTTTCTCTGTTTCTTTTGAATTTGTATTCTCTAAGGTATTCTCCTTATCTACAGAACTATTATTTTCTACTTGAGCACTACTAATTTCTTCGGTGGCAACTGTGGAATTTGACGGAATAGTTTCGTCTTCTTCCAAAACTGGTAAGAGACGATTTGAAGCAGTTTCATTTGATGTAACTTTTTCAAATTCCTTCTCCGTTGTAGCACCACTTCCGATTTCATCATCCGTTTTATCATCCTAAATACACATATTTTTAAGTAAGTATCAAATGTTTAGGACACAGAAAATGGGTTATGGTTACTTACATCATCAGAACCATCGGGATTTGTTGGCATTAAGGGAGGATTAAATTTACCATCTAGCAAGTCCTTAAAATCAATTACATTCTTCAAGGTTTTTGAATCAAATTCACACTGAAAAAAATTTCAATAAAAAAAATGAAAACATTCCTAAAATATATTTAAGAGAAACTCACATTTATCAACTTTTCGGCTATGCCTTTAAGTTGATCCTTTAATGTTAGATCATCCTGCACAACCATTTCCAATGTTAACAGTTCCTTCGACAGAATCTTACACAAATCCTTGTTGGCGATATTGTTTTGCATTTCTTGCAAAAATGAAAGTGCCAATTTATTGTGAATATTCGCTCCCGGTGAACAAAATTCAGGACGCGTAGCATCGATAACAAAACGCAACACCGTTTCGGGTTTAATTTCATGCAAAGGACTCTCGTAGGGTGCGCCGATAACTTGGGAGACTGTTGGCAAAAGGCACGGATGGAGATAATCTTGTTTCTTACGTTGTATCAGATTCTCCAGGAATACTCCGAGAATTTGATTTATTTCAGCATCTATAAAAAAAAATAAGTTGATTGATACCAAACTCACTCCACTTAAATTAACTTTTTATTTCTTACCAGTCGATGGATTAAAATAACGAAGCAGTAGCTTCTCCAGGATTTCTGAGTTCTTGATATGATCGTGAAGAACTAGACGGCAAAAGCCGTTAACAATTGCACTAATAATACAAACATCATCGCAAGTATCCAGAAAATGCGACATCATAAATATTATATCCACAGCTTTTGAAACAAATAAAAAGAGAAAGAAAAATTGTGTGTCATGAAAAATGATTCGCAGTTAGAAAAGCTTTTAAAAGTTTACCTTGTCCTGATGACCACACGCTGCTGTCATCGTCAGCATCGAGAAACTCCAGTGTATTGTATAGTTGTCTACCGTTACGTTTACTCTTGTTCTGACGCTCTTCAACATTAAAACTCGAACAGCCATACCTATATGACATACAAAAACTGAAACTGCATAAAAGTAATACAGAAATTAAAGAGAACAAGCTTACCGATCAAGAAGCTCAAATATACAAGTGATGGAAGTCTTCCATATGCGAATATTGTGATTCTTAAAGAATTGAGCATAGAGAACTTCATAGATTTCTTTTGCAAGAGCCTCATAGAGCATACTATAGGCTGTCCCACATTTTAAGGCCCAATCTCTGATGGCTATTTGATTGGAAGCAATATGACGACCAATAAACTCCTAAAAGTTGGTAAGGATTAAATTAGTTAATTAATTAATGACAGGTTTTCTTTTTTTTTGCTAGACTTACTTGATACAGCTTACAGACGTTTGGAGTCAAACTTCTGACATTTTTCGACACCACCATGTAAAAAGCTATCTGAAGACTTTTAATTATAGTCTCAGATGTGACTTTTTTCGTTCGTTGAAAGCACGATGAGAGCTAAAAAAAAATACATTCATTTCAAACACTTTATCAAAATATCAAAACAACAAACTTAAATCTAGACTTAAAACCATGTTTTTATAGGGGGTTAAGGGGTCTTGGAGTGAGTTGTAGAGAAAGTTTCTCAAAGAAGAAGCACTGATAATTTGTTCAGTGGTAAGGTAGGCCAAAAAGAAAAGCATATCTGACGTTTTGTATATTAGTATGAATTGATATTTCTATGGACCCTGCTAAAATATGGTGCAGAAGGAAAATATGAGTGAATATCGTAGAGGCAGAAAAATGTGGTTAGGGTTGTAATGTTTTAGGGTGTTGCGAGTACTTTTGAGATAAGAAACTGGTTTAGAGCTGATGTGAGAGGCATAAGATTTTAGGAACGAACGACTTATCCTTCCCTATGATCTGAGCCTAATTCTTTAAAGACTGTAGCAGGAGAAATATTTTAGCCTTCATGGAAATGGATGTATATGCATGGCGGGATCTGTTGGGAGGGCATTTTTGGACCGATCCATTTAGGTTCAGATACAAACGGAATATGTTTTTATTTTTATATTTTTTTTAATATAAACCACCTCAACTCGTCGTCGTACCCAATAATTGCACCTCTCACGCTCGTTGTCTATGAACATTATGCTTAAAGACTTGCATTTACGCGCTTACAAGGTGTAATTGATTCAAGAACTAAAGCCTCTTGACCATTTCAAGCGTTGCGTAGTCAATGGTTTCAAGAAATAGCAACAGTTGATGATCAATTTTTGAAGAAAATCATCACCTGCCTGGCGGCATCATCGGTCCGTATTTTTTCCAAAATAAGGCCGGTCAGGTAGTTTCTGTAAATGACATTTATCTTGAGATGATAACCAACTTTGTATGGCTGGAATTCGAAGATATGGATGTGGATGATATGTGGTTTTAACAGGACGGTGCCACTTGCCACTCAGCTAACGAATCAATGCCTTTTTTGGTCGACAAATTAAATAGCACTCTATATAACGGCTCCCTTAATCTTTCAAAGTAGTAGTATTTGAAGTTTCTATAGTTGGAAGTGATAGAGTTCAAGAGCGTTCTAGGTTAAAAGATACTCGCTTACGTCGAAAGAAAAGAGGGCTTGTTGTGTTATTTGTTTTGAAAAGACTTATAAATGTTGTTAGTTTTAAAACTCTAATTATTTGAAATAGGCTTAAAAATAATGCAACATTTTTTGAAAATAATTTTTTTTCTATCCCAAGATGAGGTTCATCTCATTTAAAAAAAAAAAAAACTAACTAACCGAACTAGTTTGGCCTCTACTTTCCCCAGAAACATCAGTTGAATTTTTGTCCAGCAATGGTTTCAATAGATTCGTATACTCCTCGGTGTAGGCATTTTTCTCCTCAGTTATACGTTGTGCTTGAACATAATCTTTCATTTCAACAAAATTCATTTCTTGTTCCTCGAGATCTAAGATTTTAACTTTCAATGAGGATAATTTCAATTTAAGATCCTTATCGGAATGTTTTTCCAGTAATTCATCAATAAGAATACGATCATTTATAAGTGTGTCATTTTTAAATGACGATGTGTGGGTGATTTCTTCGATTATTTCAACAAAGAACTGTAACAAAATAAAATAAAATATAGTACAACTTATTTTTGGTACGGGTTTTCCTTCTTTATTTTTTTAATTACCTGTAATCGAGAATTTTGGTCGGTTATTAAATTTTCAGAACACTTAACAATGACTTCAACTAATTTTTCTTCGAGATCATTGGTTTTTAAAACTGTTGTGATTAATTTTTTGAGATTCTCTCGACCGATTTCATCACCCAAATCGTAGAGATAGAGAATCTCTAGCAATGACAGGAGGACATATTGAAATTCCATTTTCATAAATTTATCTGTTGCCGACTTTTGAACCTCACAAAATCTAAATTTAAAAAAAAAAAACAATTAAATGAGTAAGGGTAAAGTCTTTTTGACTTGACACATGTGTGCTTTTGTAAAAGTTTTAATACTTACTTCAAAACATATGAACAAAATGTGCTCAATTCAGGAATTATGGATTCCAATTCATCATCCATTGTATTTGATAAATGTTCAATAAGGCACTGCCAATATAATGTAACTTCTATTGATAGTTTATCGTGTGGAATACACTTATGAAATTCGCCATCCTCTTCAAGAGGTACACAATTCACAAGATCTTCTGTTTTTTGTCTTCTAAAATACAAAATTTCATTAGAACCATAGAAATGATAACATCCGTTGATAAATAAATTAATACTTACTTAAAGATTTCAAATAAAGCAACTTTAGCTATTTTAAGAAATCTTTCAACTTCTGCTTCGCTAGCATCAAGCTTTAAAGCAGAAACAAATAAAATGAAATTCTTATTATACGACTCCAACCATTGTGGCAACATAATTGTTGTTACAACCTGCAAATACAAACATTCAGCATAAACATAGGAAGAGGGTCGACCTTATGGTAGAGCTCTTAAAAGATAAACTTACTTTCTTAACCATATCTGATCGATCGTTGAGACCCTGTTCGAGTAGCTGCAAACGCTGGGATACCTTATAAGCCTTAACCGGGTATCCACTCATATGCAGATATGTGTGTCGTCGCACTTTCTCATCAATATCCCATAAACGATCCAAAATGTAAGGAATTGTACTGTAATTCCTTCCCATAGACGTCACCACAGCCTGACGAACTCTCGGCGATGGATCCGAGCATAAATGAAATTGATAAACACGAAGCACAACATCGTCTGGATTGTCTGGATTTTGCAGACGTTGCAATGCCAATATTGCTTGAACCCGCACATTGGGGTTTATGTCCCGCAGCCGCCTTAACATATACTCCATAATGCCATCACAAATGGCGTCATCGAGGGCTGCTTCAAGACCCAATGCATTCAGAATCATATTTACGAACTGACATAAACGAAATCGAATGTGGGGATTCTGACTTATAGTCTGGAAAAGAGAAGATCGGTAAGGTTAAGAAGGTAGGGTTAAGAAATCACTTATGTGACTTAAGAATTTATTTTTTATTAGGAAAATGCATCTAATCTAATTCAAATGGGGGGCAAGTGCTATCTTCTGAATTATAACGTTACCACATAATTTATGTATAGTTTTTGTTTGTCTTTTGGCAAAAGGCCTTTATAAGTGTACAAATGATAGTCGAGAAGATTACGACCCTTGAGTACTATGTTTCCGAGGTTAAGTATTAAATGTATTGCTAACATTATTCATGATTTTTCCACAGCTCAAAATTTCAAACGTGTTTATTTCATTGCTGCATTTTTTACTTGCGACAAATAGGAACTATATGGCAAGTATTGCATTCGTTAAAAAATTCGAACTCGAGATTTTAATCGAAAATGATATTCGATGGTCCCCCATTCTGGCCGTCTGGCGGTCTGTCCTAACCATTGGGTCGACCAACTTCAAATTTGGAAATTTATGTTTTTAGTTGATTCGCGTTAGGCGTTTTTTTTCATTGTTAGCTTAAAAATAACAGTAGTCCCCATAAAAATTTTTTGGTCAAAAATAAAAAACATCGAATTTTCTCAAAAACGAACCGATAGATTTTTTTTTTTTAATTTTTTTTCTTAATTTGGCTTCTTTCGATAAAAAAAAATATTTTTGTGGTGCTCCAGAAGGATACCCCTCATAGAAACATCATTTTGTTTTTTTTTAAGTTTTCTCAAGAAGTAATGAACCGATTCAAATTTTCTGTACAAGTTCCTATTCTGTCTTAATAATATTTGATGATCACAAATGTCATTGTATTTTTTTTTTGATTTTTAAAAAAAATATTAATCATTTTTTTTAAATTCGATATTTTAAAAACGGGTCATTAATTTTTTATGAAATTGATAAGTTAAAACGTATTTTTTTAAGCTCTAAGTGGCTGCAGAAAATTTTCAAACGAATGCAATAATAATAAAATATATATTTTGTAGAATCTCTGAAAAAATCTCAAAAAAAAACTATTTTTATTAACCTCTAGGGTAGCCTGAGACCTTAAAGCCATCAATTTTTTGTCTTTTAATGAATTTAAGTGACCAATTCCTAACTAAAAAAAGATAAAGTTAAATGTCATTGCAAAAAAAGTGTTGATGGTAATTGGGGAAGTTTTGGTATATTGTTGACGTAGCTTAACAGAAGAGTATTGGGCCTTAAATTGAACCCTGTGGAACTGCATTGTATGTAAATAGAAAGGTTGAAGCCAAAGGTTTGCACAGCACATACATATAGGGTCCGCTATCGAACGTTTTTTTTTTTCAACTAGTGCTTATTTCGTGAATGGTTACACTTAGCTCATGTCTGATTTCACAGATAATTAGTTTTAACTTTCCGCTGAACGAATATGGTTGTGTATACGCTTCATCATCTTTTCAGATGAAGCTCATTTTGATCTTGGCGGGTATGTAAACAAGCAAAATTGTCGCATTTGGAGCACAGAAAACCCGTACGCATACATTGAATAGCCGATACACCGAAAACGAGTCACTGTTTGGTGCGGATTTTGGTCAAGAAGCATAATTGAGCCATTTTTCTTCGAAAATGAGCAAGGAGTGGCCGTTACAGTCAATGGCGATCGTTATAGGGCCAAGTTGAACGAATTTTTGTTCACAAAAGGAGGAGGATATTGGCAAAATTTGGTTTTAACAGGACGGCCGCGGCGCTACGTGCCACACAGCCCTTTATATATACAGTAGAATATTTGAACGCATTCTTAATGAAAAACATATACTTTTGTTAAGAACTATCGTCTTTCTAAGGACGGATTTATGTCCTTACTTAACACCATATCATCCGACATGACTGCTCGCAGAAGACAAGATGATGTTCCGATTATCATTAAGTTTTCACCAGCATTGTAGTTTTTGGCAACAAGAGGTTACCAAAACCAAACCGGTGGTGACAAGAAGGCTGGACGTGCACAGAAAACCATGTCAAAAATACCTGCCGAAGTTTTGACTTCAATCGAAAGAGTCATGTGCCCGCTGATGATGAATTTTGAAATGAATGAGGAAGAGAAACGAAAGTCCAAACACTAATTTTGACAAAAATCACGAATTCTCGGTGTAATTTAGGTGGTAAAATAATAAAACACAAAAAGTTGAATGAAAAAGTTTCAAATTCAAATTGAATATTAATAATTTATAACATTTTACTTACAAAAAAAACTTCGCTCGCAAAAACACATTTGATGTAGAGTGATTATTTTCGATTTTGCCTTGTTTTGAATTCTACTTTCGAGTTACGTAGTTCCTCGTTTATTCGAAAGTTCATAAGAATATAGTTGGCACTACTAGAACTATTCGATTCTCGTTTGTTCGAAAGTAGTCAAATAGATACATAGTACCAATTTTTTGAATTCGAGCAATTTCATTGTAGAATCGAGTTACATAGTAATGCCCCTGAACTATGATTTCTGTTGACTGCTGATTAATTTTAGACACAAGGAATTTATCCTCTGTGACGAAATTGTTCACGGTTCTTGAGCTACTTTCATTAAATTTCGTGAGCGTTTCCTTGAAAAATATTTTGATTCAATATTGATTATCTTTGACGACCTTCTTAAACTTCACCGTTGAGCAAAGGCCGTGCAGGATGAAATTCGTTGTGGATCAAGTTTTAAAACAAAATGTTGATTTATGTAAGCTTGTCAATGCAGTCTTGACTTGGTCAAACAATTTTTTTTTAATTTGATACATAAACCAAAAAATACTTCTATTAAGTATTTTGTTGTCTTTAGTTGGAATTTGACCTTACAATTTTTGTATCACGTGAGGTTTTTTAAAATATAAATCTTTAAAAAATACAAAATTTTGTTAAGGTTGAGATAAAACAACAACAAATTCTTTAATGTTTTCAAAAAAAAAAATTTTTGTTTTTTAGATAAAATTTAAAGTATTTCAATTAATTTCTTAAAATTTTACTTAACTCTGTATCTTCCTGAGACCCACACTAAGTAAAAAAGAAAACAAAAAATTTAGTTTTTGCTTAAAGCTTCTAAATTTGGAACTAGAAAGGGAAAAAATAGGGCACAAAATACGTAGGTGATAATATGTGTCTCTTTGAAAACAAAAACTGTCATAAAGTCATAATTTAAAGCAACATTTTTTCATAGATAAACAGTTTCGGTTGGGTATTTGGTAAAACAGGAAAATTTTACATTTATTAGATTTTATAAGGTCAAAGGTATGTAACCGAGGACTACATCAGAAATTGGATTGTATCCATGCTCAGTGATAGAAGAATTCAAGGTACCTTAGGTAACACTTACTTGACCAGGTGCGTAAACAGGGGAACACCTCAGGGGGGTGTTCTGCACCCCCCCCCCTTCTTTGGCTTCTGGTCATGAACAAAATTCTTATTAAACTGGAAAGTTGTGGTGTGAAGGCCTTGTCTTCCAGCGCTAGATATTTGGGAGTAATACTTGACCCAAAGTTAAACTGGAAACTTAATATCGAAGAAAGGGTCAAGAAAGCAAGCATAGCTTTATATGCCTGCAGTAAAACCTTTAACAAAAAGTGGGGTTTGCAATCGAAGATAATCTTGTGGACGTATACAGCCGTGGTCCGTCCAATCTTGTCCTATGGTTCGATTGTTTGGTGGCCCGCGCTTAGCAAAGCCTACAATATAACTAAACTAAAAAAGGTCCAGAGAACAGCTAGTGTTGGCTCCACGGGAGCTTTGCGCTTATGTCCATCGGACGCCTTAAACGTTTTTCTCTACCTCTTACCAGGTGGAACAGCCTAACCAACTGTATAATATCTAGAAGGATATGGCCCACCCACAACAAATCCCGTACTAATAATCTTATTTGCAGGCAAGACATAGCCAGGGTCGTTGCTACATGCACCGGACACTGGCCTGTTGGAGAACACGCATCTAAGCTGGGCATCCCCACAATACTTTCTGTCGTAGTTGTGAGGACCAGCGAGAAAAGGAAACTGTTCTTCACTTCTTATGCAGATAAAAGATTTGATCTCCTTTCTAAACGCAACAAACTGGATTTGAGTCGTATTTTTTCCATCTTGAACTTGAGATCGCCAGCTGGCGCACTCAAAACTCAGTATTATATATATAATCCCTCTTTTAACTTTATAGGTCAAGCGAGTATTTTATGGTATCAAAACGGCGCAACTCAGCGCTAATTGTGTCACCGAGCTAGACTGCTCGTGGCCACCATTTCAACTACTATGTCTTTGTCTGTGTCTTTGTCACTTTGAACTATTTTTTTAGTTATCCTCAAGTAATTTTTTTTTTGTTTTTTAATCATGTGAGGTTCTATTGGCCTTCGCTACTACAACTACATTACTACGTAACGTACTAACCAAACAAGAATTTGAAAGTGGCAGTTAACCTCGACCATTTTAAAGTCTAAATGTTTCATTGTATCTTTCACAACCTGATGCATCAATATTCGCAGCAAATTAAGAGCTTACAACTTTTGTTAAAACCTTAAAAAAAAAATAAAAATATCACCTGTGATACGAAAGGACAACCTCTAAATAAATTAAGTATCTTTTATTTATTTAACAAAACTAAAGTGATATTAACTAAACTAAAACAATTGGAATTGACCAAATGTAGAAACTACCTATTAAATAACTGGCATCCATTCTGAAAGCTAGGTTTTTACACTTGTTAACTATGCATTAAGTTTATTTAAAACACAACAGATCAATTAGAAAAAATCACTGAAGAAGTATCATTAGTGATACAGAGCTCCCAGAAGGATATAGGGATTTAAAAAACACCTCTTTTATGGTTGAAAAAAATATGTTTTAGAGTAACTTTTTATTTGAAAATTTCATATCTTTGATTTTAGTTATGTACCCAGATTTAAAAATACTCATTTTTAACAATATTTTATGAACATATTTCCAAAGCTTGATGTGATAGCCTTGTTTGGAAAACTGATTTGTTATCACGATCAAAATTTGTTTTCACGTCTATTTGGTATGTTTTTTTTTCTCAGATTTATGTAGAATAACAACTTATAAGGATTTTTTAAATAATTTAGAAAATACTGAAAATAATTAAACTGAATATTGAAGATGGAATTATTAATTTTCAATAACAACACTCATCTTATTGAACAAAAAAATAGTTCATGAAGGTGATATCTTAAAAACATGTTTTTGATGCTGTAATTCGAAAGCCAGATTCGGACTTAGGTCGACTAAAACCTGTGGACAATTATAATTTGACTGTTCTAAAACCTTGTTAACCATCGTAACTAACTTCCAAAGTACTAAACAAATAACTTCATGAAAATCAACTCTACCCAAATATATTTCTTTTATAATAACTTAGCTTTTTCAACTTACAGTAAGCTAAGATTTGAAAACAATCTGAGGAAAGTAATTCTTAAAATGAAAAACTTTTTAGTGTGAATGTCAGAAAGTGACTTAAATAGTTCAATTTACCAAATGCGGATATATTAAGAGCAAACCATATTTTGAACTTGTTTTGAAGTACAATTCATTCCGAGGGGAGGAAAAATTCAACGTAAATAACTTTTTCGCTTCCCTTAAAAAAAGAAACTCATTGTTACTCCCTTTCTTAGAGTTTTTATGACGTTTTAGAATTTTAACAACGCAACATTTCTCATTAGTAAGCCTACAACATTTTACAGTCCGACCTACTCATAGCATATAATACATTCCCATACACATATATGTACATACATATGGATGTATATTTCTAAAATAAACAAATTCACAAACAACAACAATCCCATAGAATGAGCTTAGGTATAATAATTATGCATTGGGGGCATACGATTGTTCAACCCACCAAAAACTCCCTTGAAGATGGTATTTCATATTTCATTTACAAAAAACAAGGTCAAAGTTCAAAACATTCTAATGCACAATTCAAAAAAAAAAAAAACTCGAAATCTTTCACACTCAACTATATGCAACTGTACTTTTTGTCTTAGAATCTCAGAAAATAAGGGATAGTGTTTATATAGTTAAGTTTGCTAAAGACTTACCGTCAACAGCCACCGACAAGTATCAACCAAAACAGGGTGTGTATCATCCACATCGTAGGAAGCAACAAATTTAGCACAAAACAAAAGCGTTGTATATGCGTATTCATTGGTTTCTTCGCCTTCCATCGCCGATTTGACCATTTTGATGAATGTAAACATAAAAGCGTCATGGTCCATCTAAAATTAGAGTAATGTTTTATAGTCTCACTTCTATCCCATTCCTAACTAACAAAGCCAAAATAAATCGCCTCATTCAAAGAAAAAAGCACTTACTTTTTCATAGAGCAAACTCATCTCACGAATATATTTCTTGTGAAAGGTCTCATTGAGCTGGACATTGGCCATAATGGAATACATCGGTCCATGTTGGACAACAGAAGTTGCTGTTGAATTCCTGGACACTTCAGCGAGTTCGGATTCATTTTCTTTTTCTTCTTCCTCAATTATCGCAGGCACTGGGACTTTCCGCTTGCGAGGCATTTTCATTTGCGTCGCTGTGTTTCTAATTTTCGTTTTCCTGCAATCGCACTGCACTGGAAATTGAATCTCGGCTCGCAATTTTCTTTTTTTAATTTCCCTTTTGGCTTTCTATTTGTTCATTTGGGTGATTTATTACTAATTAACTAAATTAAAAGGTGTCACGTATTGGGTATTTATTTTCTTTAATAATTAAAAAAAAAAGAAACTTTTACGAAAAAGAAAAAAACAAATTTGCTTGTTTGTCAAATCCTACAAGAAACAAATAAAAATTAAAGTATGCAAGAGGAACAAGGTGACGCTTGATAGTTTCGATATTTCATTTTTTTTTCAGTTTGAGATTTGACGCGCTTGACATAAAATTCCGTTGGTTGTTTGTTTGAAGCGGGGTGGGTTCAGAGAGTAGTTGAGGTAGGGTTGCAAACGGATTGTTATACCTTGAACACAATGGATGCTGGCTATAAAACATACGCAAACAGTCATGTGAACAAATATTTAGTTGGGGAAACAAAATTATTTTATTTCATTATATTTTTTATGGGACATTTGCTGACATTCCATTCATGATTTCTGTTCGAAATTAGTTAAAAATGATTAATGCATTGATTTTATTTCGAAAATGTCAAGATTCAAAATAGTTTTCATCGTGACAAGTAGATGGCTATTTTGTGTTTGGATCTACACTACATCGTTTTATTTTCGCAGGACAACCTATTTGGGTGATTGGCAACGGGAGCTAATTTTTGATCAAGGATTTTTTAAAATAAAATTGAACTATTATTTTTAATAGTTTTTCACTTATATTTTCTACACATTAAATTTGTTACATTATTCTGTTACATAAAAATAAATAAAAAAATAAATTGGGTGGCGCAACAGTCCGTTGAGAGAAAGGGCCTAGTGACTTACAACTCTCAACCATTCCTGTGTGCGAGTACTGTTGTCAGAAATAGAGGGGACCTACAGTTTTAAGCCGAATCCAAACGGCAAATTTGAGAAAGCACTTTTCATGACAAGAATTACTCTTGGAGAATTTGTCAATTCCTCGCAAGAGGCAGTACCCGTGAAAAAGACTTTAGATGGCATAGGCAGGGATCGAACCCAAGACCTCTGGCATGACAGTCCAACGCTCTAACCATCATGCCACGGGTACTACATTATTCTGTTACATATTGTGATAAATTGAGTTGTTTATTTAAAGTCCTCTCGAGTTCATATAAAAAGTCAATTTGACAGAACTAATCAAGCATTAGGATGGAATTACACGGATAAGTTTTGGTTACAGGATTTGCTTGCAAAACATGATTACTTGTGTAAACGGCTCTATAAGACACTTATGGTGGACTTACACTGTTTTGCAATTTAATATATGAACACGATCAACATTGCCATACTAAATATTTAATTTAGCCAACTTTGCAACTTCAGTGGAAGTAGTCAGAAACTTTTGAGTTTGATTTTTGTGTTTGGTATATTTTTTTAAAACTTTATAGTAATAGATGCCTAAAAATAAATACCGACGATGTCACTTTAAGTTTTAAATACAAAGATGTCAATGCTTAATGCTATTTAGTCTAAGGCTCACCATTTATGAATGAGCCAATTTGAAAGGTGTGATCTGACTTTATTGAGTTATTCATGATTTTCTATATTGTTGAAAATTGAAATGATTTCAGTGATTTCAATAGTAATTTACCTCGGTTGTGAATAAGGCTAGGCGCGCACATGCAACTTTTTCGAAACCAAATAGTTCGATCGTTAGTTGCCTAAACATCGCGCACATAAGAACCTCCGAAAGTAATCAACGAAATAAACCAATACACAGGAAACATTTATTCACCTTGCCTAAAATTTTCTCTCTCTTCCACTTACAGAAAATTATTCAACGATTTAGTTGAATGTCCGCGCAGTTACCTATAATGTCTTGTGAACACAAACTAAAAAGTTGCTCGAATGGGCGACAGAATGGTTTCTGCATGTTCGCGGAGTCTCATATAAGTCTATAGTGCTCAGTTTAGAAACCAAACAGTTTCGAAACTAAAAGTTACATGTGCGCGCTTAGCCTAAGTGTGATTTATTTTTCTACTTATCGGTGGAAAAACACTTTCTTTTATTAAAAAGATTATAAAATTGTACTCTTGT
Organism: Eupeodes latifasciatus; assembly: GCA_920104205.1. NCBI lineage: Eukaryota > Metazoa > Arthropoda > Insecta > Diptera > Syrphidae > Eupeodes > Eupeodes latifasciatus. The sequence goes on from OV049925.1 coordinate 20,794,583, forward strand.
TTGCTTAAAAATGTTTTTCCAATGATTTCTGTTTCAGTTTTTTAAAATTCTAATGACAGATTTCTGTCACAGAATTGGTTCGACTGGATAGCAGTAAGATATTTTCCAAAATTTGAACTGTCAAATAAATTGAATGGTTAATTTCAAGGATGAAAACACATGACAGATGCAATTTGATCTAAGACAATTGATTCGAGTATTAAAGCATTTACGCAAGTTCATTAATACATACATATATAAATACAGATTGTTACTTATTTTTGTAGGATCTACGTAAGTCGAAACTTATATGATGTATAATCACATGATCTTGGCGACCAATTAACATCGCCACCACTTGAGATAATACGTCCAAAAGAGCCATTGGATTATCATTCGCCCAAATGATGATTTTCTTCGAAAATTGATCATTCACTGTTGACATTTCTTGCCACCATTCTGAAAAGGCTTAAATTCTTGAGTCAATTTCACCTTGTAAGCGTGTAAATTCAAGACTTTATGCATAATGTTCATCAACGACTAGCGTGAGAGGAGCAATTGTTGGTCACGATGACGAGTTGAGGTCGACGACGGACACCTCTTCAGCAGCATTATCTGCAGTACGAGATATACGAGCATGCACTGGTGTTTTCACATCTACAGACCCGGTTTTCTCAAATTTTCTTTCCGATTGTACGCATATTTGGATGAATTTAGCCAAGTCCCATACATGACAGTTTGACGTTTTAAACATTACGCCACGGGTACTAATTTACCTTAAAGTAAAGTGTTTTTCATTGAACTTTTCACTTGTAAAAAGTTTCCAATTTTCCCAAAACATGATGTATGTAGTGAGGTCCTTAATAAAATTATGATGGTTTTCTATTTTCACTGCAAAGTGTAAGCGCATGCTTAGCACTCAATTTAAAAAAAAAAACCGCTGTAGTGTCAGCTGTCAAATGTCACATCTGTCACCAATCAGCTTGTCTTCCAATCAAAATTCGCCTTAAATTTTTCCACTCTCCCAAATCCGAAATGAAGCAGGTTTTATTTATATAAAAGAAAATTATAAATATAATCAATTTTAGTTTAATTCGAAAATGTTGTATCAAAGAGCACTCTGTACGTTGGTCAACACAAAACACACTTTGCCAGCAGTAAGTACGAAATAAATGCGTCTCAATGAAATTCAAAACTAGGAATTGAATAGTTTTATCGTGTTGTGCGTAATAAATGCGCATTGATTTTAAATGCAGTGCATACATAAGCTTACATAAACATCACTAAATTATGATCCCCGTCTATGTTCATATTTCAGATTTCACAATTCTCGCAATTGCACTTATATTCACCGCGCACTAATGTTGGGTCTGGGCTAGTTAGGGTACAACAACCCATCAGAAGTCCACTGATACCACTCAGCTCTACCGCTGCCACTTATGCCACCGATGTGTACCATGCCAAGGCCAGTAATGAAGAGGGACTCCTGAAGAAAGTCCTCAAGAAAGTCGGATTTGCCCACAATTCGAAATCTGTAAGTATTTTGTTGCTTTACATATCAATTCTAAAGATTATTGATGAATTTATTTTTGCAGCGTCTACGAGTTTGCAGTCACATTTTGTACGAAAGTGTCGCTGACAAAATCAACTACCTTAAATTCTTTGAGTACTTTAATCTACCGAACACTTTCAACTCCTGGTTCCTGGTCACAGAGCTGCATGTATGGATGCTCCTTGTGCGTGCTATGGTTGAGGGCCCAGAATCAGGAGAAGATGGTCGTTTTCTGAGGAATGCAATAGTCGAAGCTATGTGGAGTGATGTCAATACCAGAGCTAAAAAGCTTGGGGTAGGTTTAAACTTTTTTTTTTTTAATTTGGTGAACAAATTTTATGTTTATCTTTTGTCTAGGCTCAAAATCCATCTCGAACTCGTGCACAAATCGAAACTATGTCGGAACAATTTCAAGCCGCTCTGATAGGCTACGACGAAGGTATCACGAGTGATGATCGTGTTTTGGCTGGAGCCATTTGGAGACGTTTCTTCGAAATGAAATGTGACGACTTTACCAAATTAGCGACCTTAGTTAAATATGTGAGACAGCAAATCCATATGTTGGATAGATTATCGAGGGAAGAGTTTCTCGTCAAACCAAAAATTCCTTGGTTAGATCTGGAGAAGGACACTTTAAACAGCAAACCTAAGTGAACATTTTGAACAAGAGAAAGAGAGACAGAAAAAGAGAGAGAAAGATGTGTTTTTTGTTTTAAGGTCATTATTTATGATTGATTTTGTTGAAAATGTTAAAGCTTCTTAATTTATTTCTCCTCGAAATCTTGATATCGTAGGAAGTAATAAACAATGCAAATATGAATGTTTTCAAAAGTTACAGTTTTTTAGTTTGTTTATTGAACGAAAACATAAACCGAAAATGTTCGAAAATATAATTGAAATTATATTTCATGTACTTATTTTCAATATGAAATTTTAATTTTTAATCGGTCTTAGAAGGATCGTTTTAAAGTGTAGCCCATAAATTAGGTTTTATTTATGCCTTAGTTACATTTAATATTTTTGCTAAAAGTTAAACAACATTCTTCAAACATTTGCATATGAAAAACAAAAAAAAAACCTTTTCCTGATTTATGAAATTTGATGCAATGAGTGGTTAAAAATTTATTTTTTCGGATCTGTAAAAACATAGATTTTGACAATATTAATCTTCCCATGGTCAACAATCGAATCGAATTTCCAAATGTTTCGTTTTCTTTGACAGACCTGTAATAACAACACATCAGAATAATTGACGGCTGTCAACACAATTTTTATTCACAGAAGAGAATATTCGATATAGGATTATTTTGATGGTTCGTCACTTTATCGAGCTTTATAGGCTTTTCACGCCAAACCCAAAATCCGGTTTTAAGCCAAAAACCTACATCGACAACTCAAGTTTTCTAATACATTGGGCAGGTTCAGACAACATAAGGGACTTCATTTGCAGTCAACTTCATTCTTTGAACGTAAATTTTGACCAAGGCAACTAGTTAGTTTTTCAAGTGTCATGAATTTAAAATTCAGAACTTTACTTCACAAACCTCTACTTCAAGTTCATAGTACAAAAATTACCAAAATCATTATTTTCTACAAAACATCACTCAGGCAAGCTACAAGTCCATCATGATTTGTATTTTGTATTTTAAAGAAATATTACTTATTTCTTTTCCAAATTTACAAGGAACCTTTTTACAGAAAGCATTAAATGAAGTTGTGCAGAAAATAAATAAATCATTGAGTAATAAAGTTCAGCTTTTAGTTGAATTAAAAAATATGATCAATTGTCATTTTGGCATAAGTTGACTTGACTTGATAGTAAGGGAGATTTTTCTTACCCAACTTTCCAGTCAACTTTCCAATAAATTTGCCTTAATTGGAAGGCAATTTTTTGGCAGCTGGCCAATCAGATGCAAGAAACTTGCCTTACTTTCAAGTCCCTTATGTCGGCTGAACCTGCCCATTGTTTGTATGACACAAGTTTTCGTAAACAACAAGTTTTATAATATAAAACATGTCAAAAACTAGTAGCAATTCAAAGATGAACTAAACAAACAAACCTTTCGAAACATTCAACGCTCAATAAAATGCAAACAAAACAGCTGATGGCTGCTGTCAAAAGAAATATTTAACTTTGATATTTTGAGTTATTGTCCACAACTCTAGAGATTTGTATTTAAATAAATCTTGATTTTATTGTGGAGGACAGCCGTCCCTCAGGTAAAGTTTAAATAAATAAAAAAAATATTTATTTTAAATTTAGTTAATATCAATAGATACGTTTACGTGTTCTTTTGACCTCAGCAGGTACTCTTCAACCTAATACAAAGATGATGCTGATACTCAATCAATAAAATAACTTACAAATTTTTCATCAATACAATATTTGACAGACAAAAACTAAAAATGTCAAACCAAAATTTGTAAATTTTCGGGTTTTCGAAAACTTTTTGCCGAAAACTCGGTTTTGGGTTGGGTGTAAAAAGGCTATTATGTGAACACCCCGTCTTATACACAAGTTTTCGAAGGGCGTTTATAAAAGCGTCTTGAGTAAAAATTATCCTAAAGATTATAGAGTCCGACAAGTAGATTGCGAAATAATTCAAATCTAAATTATAGTTAAATATGTGAAAAAAGTCATCCGTTGGCATTGCCAATATACGACCACAAAGGTCTTCAGATAAGACTATACGTTGGAGATAGGCTTGGTGGTTATATTGCAGAAATCATAATTAAATTGTTATTTCAGAAAATTATCTTTCTTCTAAAGAAAATTTCATGTCAATTTAAAAACCATCTTTGTTTTATGAAATTTTATTTCCACCTTTCTGCAAAGTGGAAAATAATTTTCCTGCAATTAGTATTTTCATTGACCAATTCTACACCATTGTTATTGATGTTAAAATTTTCTATCGAAAAACTAGAAAAAAAAGGAAATTTCCATTTCAAAATATAAGGTTGGGGCGACTTTCCATTACGACAGCACGAATTTCGGTCTGATTTTTTTTTTACAGTTAGGTAGGGGTCTCAATAGAACATGTTTTAAATATTAAGGCGAGGAAACACCTTTAAGTCATAGAAAAAAATATTTTCTTTTTCGGACTTAACCCTACTTTTTTTTTATATTTCATTTTTTGAGCCTAAAACAAGTTTTTTTGAATTGATAGCACGGTGTACTAACAGCTAGGTATGTAAGGGGGGGCATGCTGCCCCCCTGCAACCCCCCTGCCTGGGATCACTATAGGATTTGGGGTGGGTGCGAGTTTGGGTATATGCAAAGTACTTTTTGCATTTGAGCACTAAAATCAAAGAAATTCCCAACAAACAAAAAGCAAGTATGGCAACACTGAACAAAAAACAGGGAAGAAATGTCAAAATCAACCATTTTTGCGTGTTTTGTATGTAAAAAAGTGAACTTTAAAAATTAATTTAAAATAGAAATAAATGTTTCCTCGCTCTAAAATTGCTGTAGTTATTATTTATTTGCACATATCTATCAAATAAAAAAAAACGCGAGTCGAAATTCGTGCTGTCGTAAAGGAAAGTTGAGCCATAAGGTTTTTCAATAAGAGGTTTCGGTTTCGATACCCTGCCCACTTTCTCGTACTGTTTTTGATTTTTCTCTCATAAATCTATGCAACACTATTTCTCTTCAAAAAAGAAAGTCCATGATTTGTTTTGACATGTGAAAGGGGCCTTAGATAGGCGAAACAAATTGAACAGTACTACAAAACTATCTCTTCCAATATTCCAGTTCGCCATAATTTAATTACACAAATGTCACAGAACCCAAACTTCAAAATATTTGCAAATAATCTAAAACCAAAACAAAATAAAAAACAAGTAAAATTTAATTTTCTCGAAATCCTTTCCTTTCTCGAACACAAAATTCTCTAAATTTTTCCCAAGGACCGAAATTCTTTGAAAATTAATTTTAAATGAAAAAAGAAATGTGCACAAAAGATGGAGATCCAGCGGCGACTGACAAAATCAACGGCAGCACCTATCTCAAACTCCAACAATCTCAAATGATTCGTTCCAACATTCAAGGAATCTCACAACTCCTCAATACCGGACTCAATCATGAAAGTCTGGACATTTGCATCAAATTAATCGAAGCAGGAGTCCATCCTCAAGCACTGGCCGAGGTTATCAATCAAATTCGAAGGGAAATGGCTTCAATTCAGGATGAACATTGATACAGAAGAAAACAAAAATGCAAAAGTTTTGAGTTCGTTTCTTTACTAAGTTATTCACATTTTACTAAAATTAATTTATTGTTTCATCAAAAATTGTTACAAGTTAATAATAATAGAAATAAATAGAAAACAAGAAAAAAATGAGTAAAAGTTTCTTTATGTAGATAATTTTCGATTTTGGCAATGCTTTTCTTTTTATTTTGGGAGAAAGTTTCCAGAGACGCATCTCTCATCAATTCAGTTGATATGTTCCAGTCAAAAGGAGACCGAGAAATAAATAGTGTGTAAAGGAGATATCGAGTATCGTTGAGCCACTACCACGTCCGATATTGCATAGAGCCTTCTCACAGCACGATGTGCAGGCATACAATTTCGTTCGTTCGCCAATGATTATGCAGCCGGCTTCACAATTCACCGAACAACGTCGATCTAATGACCACATCTTTGGATTACTTGTCATGTTCTCTGTGCTGGTGGTGTAGGAGAAGCGTTTAACCTTAAGAATGCACAAGAGATTGTTATTTTAAATTATTCTTTCAGCTTTGACCTTCTTTTTTTACTTACCATACACACGAATTCATCAGCTTTGCATTTTTTAATCAACGAGGTCGATGTGTTCTTCGCGAGCAAATCAGAGCAGGCTTCTCCATCGTCCATAGTATCACATTGATAACACCACAAATCATTAACTCGTTCTGTTGCAGCTTGAGTGCGATGTATTCCGCTTGTAAGCGACTGAGAATTACCTTTTTGGAAACATAAATTGATAAATTTATTATTATTGATTTTTCTAGAAGCGCCATTTAGTAAAATAGAAAACCACCTAAATGAAGAATCGGTAAAAGGATACACGCAGAAAACAACAACATTTCTATTTAACATTAACTTGAACTATTTTCAGTTTGCAACTTTAGTGCATACGATTAAACTACGAGGGAACTAAATACTAGAGGTAACAACTAAATGTCTATTTTGGCACACTCAGTAAATACTTCCTACGTCCACACGACTCTTGTCAGAGATGAAATGAAATTTATGAAATTGAAATGCAGGAAACAGATTTTTGTTGTTTTGGTTTTCCTCCTGTTGAAGGTTATTGAGAGAGATAAATTACTATTGAAGTTTCTAGATGAGAGAATTTGTTAATTGAAGTTCCAAAAGATGGCTCTAGGAGCAACTGGAAAGCTTTTAAAACAGAAATTTTGTAAAAAGGAAAAAAAAATATTAAATTGACTTTCAGGATTCTTTATCCTTTGCAAATTTGTTGTCTATAAAAGCTCCAATCATATTAAAATAGTTTGGATTTGAAGGTAACTAAAAAATAAGCAAATTCCTTTAAATTCTCTTTTCAGCCAAAGAGGATTTGGGTACTATGGCGAATACGTATCATAATTGTTTTTTAGTTTTGTATATGTATATATGTATGTATGTATGTACATACATATGTATTATTTCGAGACAATTCTGAGTTTTCGAAAAGTTATACCTTGGGTATTTTAAATAAAAACGACGAAAGCCAGAATTTAGAAAAAAGAACATATGAAGGTGAGAGAGGTGCAAGCAAACACTAAAAACTTTGGTCTAGACATTATATTATAAGCTTTGACCTGAAATCTACCCTAATTTTTATGACAAAAAACTAACAAAAACGAATTGTTGTGGCGTCTTTAGGGGTGTATGAAGTCAATTCTTTGATAACTCATTCAAATGCGACAAGTCGCAAGGGTGGGAACACAATAGGGGGAATCTGTCGTCTGCCACAATATTTATAATTTAAAAAACTTAAAAAAAAACAATATTACGAAGTAAACTCTTAAGCTGAGATCACACGATTGGTCAAATGTACCGATTTTTGTCCATTTGTATGTACAGATCGTGTGAATGGCAGAAAATATTGGGCATAAGGCAGATAGGACAATTTTTTTGGCCGATAGGCAGATAAAAATGAGCTGTCTTGTACCAATCGTATGAACTGTTCATACACCGATGAAGACAGAAAAAATTCTTAAATGTACAGATAATTTGTTCTGCCACTTAATGACCGATCATAGTGACCAATCAAAGCAGATAAGTGCCGATATACTAAAAAATATGAATTCATTACATTTAATTTGAAATTTAATAAAATTATATAAATATGTCATACATTTGTTTTTTTTTTAACATTGACATTTATATTGGTAAGGTATTTCACCAGCAGCCGACATGAAGTATTGCTCGAATTCCTGACGAATTTCTTTGGCTTCATTGCTTATGTACGTTGTTGGGCGTTCTTCTGTTCCTTGCTGGCGTAATTCAAAAGCATTTTGGTTGAGTTCCCCTAGAAGTAGGTTGCCTTCAGCATCCATAGAAAATCCATCCATGTAATTGGTGTTTTTTTGTATTAAAAAATTGTGCAAGGCACAGCAAGCCAGGGTTACCAGGGTTGTTTTATTTTCATTCAGCTGAATAGGCCGATATAATATTTGGAAGCGCTTCGTCATTATTCCAAATGCATTTTCAACTACGCGTCTGGCCCGTGACAGTCGGTAATTGAATATACGTTGACCTGCACTTAAACTTTTACCTGGATATGGTTAGTTTTTGCATACGAAAAGCATCGTCCGCCACAAATAGGTATGGCACATTCAGTACACGGCCTAATAAAGGTTGCGGCGGAGGTAATCCAAGAGATTCATTGTCCAAAGCGTGCTGAAATGTACACTTTCCAAAAACTCCTCCGTCCGAAACTCTTCCATTGCAGCCGACATCAATGTATAAAAATTTGTATTCGGCGTCAGCAATGGCCATGAGAACTATGCTATGAGTGCCTTTGTAGTTATAAAAGGTACTACCAGACCGCGGCGGAGCCGTCATAACAATATGCTTCCCATCAACTGCGCCGATACAATTGGGAAAATTCCATTTCGCATTAAATTTTTGGGCAATGTCAATCCACATCTGTTCATTGTTTGGGACCTAGCAAGAGCATAATGTGATATTAATTTATATATTTTAAATATGATTATATATAGTATACCTTTAAATATTCATTTTGTAATGCATCACAGATGGCCTTGCACACTTCTGGCACAAACAAAGATATGGTATTTGGTGCTATTCGAAAGTGAACCGATAAGCTTTTGAAGCTGTCTCCAGAAGCTAAAAAACGTAGCGTGACTGCCAATTTTTCATTTGCTGAGATAGCTTGGCGCATGTTGGTGTTATTTTTTTGTATTTGTGGAGAAACTAATTTAAGCAGATCATTAAAAGTGGCTTCATTCATTCGCAAGAAATTTTTAAATACAAATTTCTGATTTTCGATTTCTCGGAACTCCGCCAAAGTTTTTACACAAGCGCCATCAGTACTCCTTCTCAGGAGCCAATCCCGCACCCAAACACTTCGCTTCCGTGCCTTTTTTTTTTTTTTGTTTTTCAATTAAATATACACAAATGCACATTATGGCAGCTATTTTCTTTTTTTTTCCGTATGGACATCATTTTAATTTTATATAATTTTAATATAATAATGACAGATCGTGTGACAGGGTTGTACAGATATCGGTCATATTCTTCTATTGTACAAATAAGCGCAGAAAATATTTGGCTAAAATACACCAATCGTGTGAACACCTAAAAATATTTTCGGTACACAAAATTTCTGTCACCAAATGTGTACAGACAAATTTTGGCCGAAATCGGTACATATGACCAATCGTGTGATCTCAGCTTTACAACCTGATTTTTTTAAATTTATTCAAAATTTTGATGTTATTATTTTATTAGAAACTTTTTTAGAAGAAAAAAATGAAAATGAATTTTTAAAATATTTTAAAGATTTTAAAGTTATGTGCTCATCTGCAAGTAGATCTAATGTACACGGCAGAGTCAGTGGTGGAATGTTATGCGGGTTTATTCAGAACCTTTACACTCAAAATACATTATTCGAAATAAGAAACTCAAAAGATAATAATTTGAACCGCAATGTGAGGCCCCTTATTGAGTTTTTTGAAAATCTTGGACTATTCGTGCTTAATGGAGCAACCAAAAGTGATACCGTGGAAAAATTCACATTTATTAGTAGCCAAGGACAGTCAGTTAATGACATTTGTATGCAGTCTCGTCAGACTGGCTAAAATTATGTGCAGACTTCAAAGGAGTGTAGCAAATTTTTCTGCTCATTTACCAATACAAGTTGAATTTATGTTTCCGGTTGAAGCTCCCCAAAGAATTCCAAGTAAATTTCTCAAGCTCAAATGGAAATAAAGTAATGATCATCTTTACAAATCTCGTTTAAATTACAACTGCAGTTCCTTGCCTTCTCCATCAACATCCGAAATTGACCAATTAGACGAAAAAATAATAAATGTGATTAAAAAATCAGCTCTATCTACTCATAGCAATAACACCCATTCATTGATTCCACGAAATAATATGGTACGATAATTATCTTTTGTGTATCTGAAGCTTTTTAGATTTACAGATGCCTTGTTGTTCAAAAATTTCTACCTTGGGTTCAACAAGGAATACAAAGCCCTGTGTGCATCTAAAAGAAAAGAGTACTTGAAACATCTAGCTAAAAAGCTATCGGAATCCAAAAACATTTTGGAATAACGTTCGTGAACTGGGTGATCGTAATCTAAATATGTTGAACACTCTTAGAGCTGAAACGCTAGCAGCATATTTTAAGACTCTTTTGTCGGCTGAGGTTAATCACCATACTTTTTCTTATGATTTACCCAACGTTGTAGTTGATGAACTGGATTGTCCAATATCTTTGTCTGAACTCGATTCTTCACTTCATAATTTGAAAAACAATAAAGCTCCTGGCATAGATGGAATTCCAGTAGAATTCTACAAAAATAGCACAGTTCAATTCAAGAATTACCTTCTATCATACCTTAACAGATTGTACACTGATTCTTATGTGCCCCACAACCTAAACAAAGCAGTTATTTTTGCAATTCACAAGAGCGGTAATGCCACCCTACCGGAAAACTACAGAGGAATTTCTATTTAAAGCACTTTGAGGAAGATTCTTACTTCGATTCTATACGAAAGGCTTACCAAATGGATCGAAGAAAAAAACCTTTTAAGTATGCTCCAAGCTGGTTTTCGGTCGGGCTTCTCAACCACGGATCAAATATTCGCTTTGACAAGCATTGCTAGAAAATCCATTGATAAAAAGAAAAACTATACGCTTGCTTCGTAGATTTTTCAAGGCAGCATTTGACAAAGTAAACAGACAGGCTTTGCTGTACAAGCTTTCAACGATAGGAATCTCCCGACAATTTTTGACCATGTAGGGTAAAGGTGTCAACAGTGGATCAATTTTTACATCTTGGGCTGTTAAGCTCGCATTTATAATAGTAGCCATGACATTTTTTTTTCACAGCATTTTCAATATATTTTCTTCAATTTAAGCAAAAAATTTCAAACCTTTATGCTTTCGATAAAATAAAAAAAAATGTTTTTAACTTACCTTACCACATGATTCACTGTGTACTTTGGGTGTACACAGTGAATCAGTGACTGGTACACAGTGAATCAGGGATGTTAGAACAGTCTTTTAAGAAAAAACAATGTTTTTTAGTTTTATAATTATTTTTATATTTATCAGTCATATTTTATTTAATGATAAAAAACTAAACAAAAATATAAACTCTTCATTTATAACAAAAAAATAATTAAAATAAAACTCTTCATGTATAAAAAAAATCACACAGCTGAAAATAAAGAAAAATAGTTTAAAAAAAAATAAGGAAAGAAAAGTAATCCATTTCATTAAAATGTATAGCTTTCTAGCGAACATCCATGTTTGAAAAGTTGAAATTGAATGAAAAATTTGATTTTCTTAGTGAATCAGTGATTCACTGTGTACCTTTTTCAAATGATTCACTGTGTACCATGTTGTTATTTTAACAAAAACACATTGAAATCATATTAAATATTTCGAACAAGTAAACAAGTTGATACAAATTATTAAGTCAATATAACCACAAATACAAATATATGACTCAAATGGAGTTTCGATGCACAGCTATTAAATGAGAAGAAAAACAAATAGAAAACAAAAAATTACTTACCAATGCAGAAAACACAAACACACGAAAACAACCGACTCCGATCCAAGGGATCACGCAGACTGATGGTTTGAAGGGATGAAATGAACAAAGACGATCTTTTCTCTTTTTCAAATTTATTATAAAATAAAAAAATACATCGTGAGACCAAATGATTCACTGTGTACCCTGATTCACTGTTGACACCTTTACCCTACACTAAATTTATTGCTTCATCTAGTGCATCTGTATGGGATGGAACGGTCTTCTCAGAATGATTTGAAACAACTGCAGGTGTTCCACAGGGCTGTATTTTAAGTCCATTACTTTTTGCTTTGTTTGTTGACGACATTTGTGATATACTCCCAGGAGGGATATCGTTTGCTGATATACAAATTAAAGTTCTGTTATATGCTGATGACTTAGTACTACTCGCCGAAAACCCTTACACTCTGCAATTACAAACAAACAGGCTGAATGCATTTTGCGAGAAATGGGGGTTAGTCATCAATGCAAGAAAGACCAAGGTGATGATTTTTGAAGCACGTCAAAGGGGAAGACAACCCGACGAAAAATGGTCTCTCAATAATGTAAACATCGACGTTGTGCAAGAATTTAAATACCATGCCAAACAAAAAAGTAATGAAGCAAAACTAGCCTTGAGTATGATGTGGACTAAGTTCTTTGCAAACCAAGATATCGATCTCGCGTCAAAATACCGTGTTTTCATGCAACGGTCAACACTTGTACATATGTGCTATGGCGCTCAGGTTTTCGGCCATATAAATCTCGAGACGTTTGAATCGGTGCAGAGTTATTTTTTCAAACGATTATTCAGACCAGAGAGAAAAAACTAAATGAGAGAACCAAATTTCCTCGTCTCCGTCTCTTCGAAACCTCTTACACTCATTTTTTATAGCGTGTTGAATTCGTATTGGTGTATATGTACATGTTTTCACCTCGGAGAAGAGTACACAAAAAAACATCATTTCCGGGAAATGCGACATTTCTCATTTTTGTTTATTGATAGCAAAGAAGGCTATGTTTTTTAAATTCTCATTACAATATTTGTTATTCTCATGAATTTTTTTTCTAATTTTGCTAATATCTTGTCGTTTTTATATCTACAAAAATACTCCTATAATTCAAATTAATTCTAGCAAAACATTTTTGTTTGTCAATAAATAACGGAAGAAGTTATACCGGTAGTTCGTGGTGAATTTGTTTTTCTCCTCTTTTTCTCTAAGTTACAGATAGATGGCAGGAACAACCAAAACAAGAAAGGATGTGTGCAGAAAGTGTTTAACAAGGTTAAGGCTTTTCAGATTAGACTTTATTTGTATATATGAATGAGTACATGTTTTTTATAAATGTATGTATGTTATGTTTATTTCAATAGTAATACATTAACTACTGTTTTATCTAAAATATACTGCATTGAATTATAAAAGGCGGAAATAATAAAGTTCTACAGTTTACCGGGAATATTTATATAAAATATCCATATCTTCTGCAATTGCGGTATCAATCGATATTTTCTGGAACTTAGTGCTAACGTAACATTTATTTGTCATGAATTACTTTTTCAGCTTTTTTATACTAAAAAAAAATCAATTATGAAATTTGGCTGCGATAATAATTACTTAAACACAGCATTTTCTATGTTTATAGTTATTCAGGTTTAGCCCTTAACTTAGGTTTGCATTTATTTATAAATAGCCTAAAAAGTTTAGCAAACATCTATGAATAAGCCACAATGTACTTTCAGAAAAACTGTAGTTAGAACTTTCCCTGACAGATTTTTCCTTGTCGCTATATAACTGAAAGATAAGATATAAATAGTTAGAACCGGAAAACTTATAAAAATGATGCATAAGACTTAAATTTTGGTTGAAGAACAAATTTGTATATTCTTTTCACAAAACCACTGAACTAGCGATAATACAAATATTTTTACTTTTGTACAAAAGTACTTTTCGGCTTATGTAGTTAAGCCTTTAAAAGCAACACACTACCTAAGGGGAAAGCAATAAGAATAGCTTATCACCTATTCACAAATCTTATGCAATGAAAATTAGCAACAGAAGTAACAAGTTGACGGTCTTTTTATTTAGTGTTTACTTAAATCACTTATTTTCAGCATTTTGGAAATGTCGTGAGTAATGTAAAGAAAATAAACAACGAGTACACACAAATAAAATAGGAATGGAAAAAAGAGATGAGTATATAAAAATGTTTTCAATGTTCCATGTTTACATTCTGTAACTCTTGTTTTCAATGTTCCTGCAACTCTCGCATCGACAAAATTAAGTGGATAAACTCTGAAAATTGAAACAAATTTGAGTTTTTTTTGCATCTTTCAACGGTCTGAGCGAAAATTAAACGCATAAACGCAGCTAATAATACAAATAATAGTTGTAGTGCTTTCAAAGTTTTATGTTTCTAGGTCCTAATTCTCATTGGACTGTTGCATCACCTAATTTATTTTACTTACTTAATGATTAAAACTGGCTTCAAATAACTAACTAATATTTATCTAAATGCGTAATTTAGAATTGTTTCTAAATCTTCATTGTTCTGGTACCTAACAAGAGTAATTAATTTCACTTCATATTCGAATGATATTACTCTCAAACGAACACAATGAGAGTACCAAAAAGTTGTTCATACACAATTTTGAATTTTCTGTGAACACCTCTGAACAGCTGATTACATCCGCCATTTTTCAAAGGTGGTCGCCATTTTTAAAAGGTGGTGAGCAGAGAGAAAAGAGAGAAAATTTGTTTCTCTCTCGTGGTGAGTATGTGCACAAACGTGCATAAGTATTTGTTACCCACATTTTTTTTATATGGAGTTAATACATATGCAAGTTGGTGGCCAAATCACAGCTTGTAGGTAAAAAGAGAGCAACCGTCGAAGTTGGTTCTCTCTTTTAGTTCTTTCTCGATGACTCAACGCCTAACTATGCTATCTACATATGTGGAATCTGGTATAATGCCTCTGTACATAAGAAATCTAAAAGCCAACTATGATTATTTGATAAGGGTCATGAGAAGAAATGTCAAAGAAACAAGTCTATCATGACAAGACTCTAATAAAAAAAACCGCTAGCCCACGGCATCGTTTTTTTTTGTTTTTTTTTTTCACATCTTTTCATGGATTACTTGTCAAAATTACAAATACAACAATGTAATGTAAACAAACGGGTTTTGGAGAGTGAAACGTACGAAAGATTCCGATCTTGGTAAATGGAGTATTTTTGGGCAAATCATTAGATGAACTTGGTAATTGCAGGAAATGGAAAAATAAACCAATCTTTCCAAAGGTTTGGGAAGACGGCTTGGGAATTTAAGGACAAAACAATACTGAAAGAGGTTTACATAGAGAATTAGTACATTTTGTTTAGTAATAATGCAGGTAATCCATAAGGACCAGGGAAGAAATCATTTTTATGTAAACTTAATTTTTAAACTACAATGTCATGGCACTTACTTTATTTTCTGGAAGAGTAATACCCGGTGAAGATCCTCAGGTTTTTATTCTTAAGAATTTCGAATTTTTTGTTTCTCTTTTTGGTACCCTTGTGGTCACAAGAGCTGCTTGAAGATTGGCAATTTCATCTGAAAGCCGAATCCAGTTTTCTATATAAACATTGGGCTAGTTTGTTCACAGGAGTTAAGTATTTTACAAAAACTTTTACTGGTATCGTCTCATTTGTGCTTATCAATCAAAACTGTCTGTAAGCTTGATCCATGATTAACGTCTCCAAAATAATTAAATAAGAGTGTAAGGTTATCTGTTTTTAAGTTTTAATCTAAAATAGTAAATCAAAATGCTTCGATATTGGTAAAAACTAGCATTTTAGGTGATTCAGAGAATGGGTTGTTTAATTATGTGTCAATTTGAATGATCCTACACAAAAGTCCATAAAGCTTGGTCACACATTACCCACCATTATCCACCTATTATAATTTGCTATTGTTTGGACGAACATATCATGCATAAAATGGTTTTTATATTCAAACATTAACTTCGGGTAAATATAAATAGAACATCATCACCTCTTAAAGGATTATTATTATCATGGTTCTCGAAACAATTCCAACGACTCCTCTAATATGAATTTCATAAAGTAGTTTTCCCACATGAGGCATGACTTTTCGTTTTCACAACAGGGATACTACAGGAGAAGTCACAGCTACATCCCTTTTAACCCTCTTCATCATGTTATAGGTAGATAGGTTAGATACTCCTATAAGAAGAGGTATAGAAACTATACATTCTATTTATTTTTAAACCTAATCCTCTTCTGAAAATTGTTTTCAAATTGAATATATTTATAACTTGCTCAAACATTAGCTCTATAAAGTCCCAAATATAGCTAAACAAAACATATCGTCATAGTCACACCACGACAACGTAGTGTAGTATTCCTATAGTTTGTAACATCATATCACCAACATCGTCATCATCGTGCGTTGTTATCTACTTTGCTCCTCCGTTTTGGAAGAGAGAAATAGTAGTTTGTTGGTGATGTTCTAGCTAACGTATTTATTTTGCATGAAAGCCTTATATCCGTATATTCACTTTACTTATATCATACGTATGTTCATAGATATGGAGGGTAGTTTAAAGAAGATGTCATCATTAAACAGGGTGTTCTTCTTAACCACGGAATGTATCATGGTTTGTTGTGATTCTCTTAAGAATCACCCACAGGATACGAGGGAGGACAAGGCCAAGGACTTGGCATATTGAGTTTTCGAAGCAAATCGATGATTCCCATTCTAATATCCATACAACCAGCTTCAAGATTAAGTGTCGAGATTTAAGTCCTACAAGGGGCAAAATACCTGACATTGACAGATCAATTTATTTTCAGTCCCTGGTTCTCGTTATTTTCATATAATAGATTCAATAATTAAAAACAATCAACACTGAATTTTTCAAATTCCAAAATTCACTTAAGAAAATTGCATCAAGAGTGTTTTCGAAAAATCTAAACACAAGGGCGAGTGCACAATTTATTGCCACTGAATTAAGATCAATTTCAGTAAAATTTGGTTCATATTTTACCAGAAAAATCAATAAGTTTTAGACATTTTTTTTTATTTTTTTATAACATATTTCAAGAAGTATGTATTAAAAATAAGAGACTTAAAGGAGCCCTTAAATTTAATAATTGGAGAAGTAGTTTGCGGGGGAAAAAATGTCAAAAAATCACTCTAAATCCTTCCAAAACTCATTGAACGGATTCTGTGATCGGCATGAATGTTTGTTGTTGTAGAACTGAAGTTCTTAATTAATCAACTAGAAGCTGATGCAAACCTTCAAGGATTAAAACTTTTATAAAACGATACAAATACTATATTGTTATAATTCCTTAAAAAACACTTGATATTATTTTGTACAACTTTAACTTACGAAAATGATAAAAATATTTGTATTTTAGTTGAAATACTTTTGGTTAGGTTTGTTTCTTGAACACACCCATGAAATTTGATTGGTCAAACGACTAAATCTGAGAATGTGTTCGGTTTTTGCTTGATTTTACTAAAACTTTCTCACTCATAGTCATCCGCTAGCTTATAGGCAAACCGAAATGACAGTTTAGGATTACCATCTTTGTAGTTGAGTATTTTTGTTTAGCGTCTTGTTGCGCTCCCTTAGGCGCCAGTTATAGCTATCATTGGTTTTCATCATTGAAAACAAATATTGGAATTTTTTTGGCAGGTCGTTTATAGCTTTCATTAAAAATTTCTGTCATTGAACAAAATTTCTTGATTGAAAGCCACCGAAAAATTTTTACTGACAGAAATCTGTCATTGGAATTGTGTGAAATTTGAACAGAATCAGTGGAACGATTCGTTTCACTTTTTACATAAAGGTATCAGATGTTCAGGAAAATGAATTTCCGTCCGGAAAATAGAAAAATACATTTTTAGAGAAAAGTAAATGCTCAATTACACTTCTTTTTCTCAAAAAAAAATTCTTTGTGTGATTTCCGATCGATCAGTATATAATTTTCATTTCTAATCAAAGGGAAACACCGTCAAATATCGATTCCAAAATTTTTCCGGATCTATTTCAATGATAGCTATAACTGGCGCCTTAAAAGTACACTAAAGCGATGAAAATTAGGTTGTACAATATTACTTATGGGGTTTTCCATGGGTGAAATCAGATTTCCTTCAAAAATTGATTTTTTTTTCGTGGCGAGTGGAACCCGATTGGAATTGTCTTTTTGTTTGTCATTGAATTAGTGAAACTTCGTGTACATGTTACCGAGTGCTGTAGAGCTGTTAAATTCCCAGCTAAACATTTTTTAAAAACTATAAGTATTGGTGAGAAAAGGGTAAAAATCCATTTTAACAGATTTGATCTTAAATTAAAAATAAATCAATTTATTTTTCAAATGGAATGCAAAAACAGAAAAAATGTGTGTTTCAACAGATCTAGATCAAAATTAAATTGATTTAATTTACCCATGGAAAACACCATTAGAATAGAAGGAGACATCACGTTGTTGTTGATTCTTAGGATCTGGCTTGAGATCGATATAAATGACATGAGTCAAGTTATTCTGAAGAATTTTTTAGTGTAGGCACAAGAAAGAAAGAACCAGGATCAGTTGGATAAATAGAAGTAGCACTCGTGATATGAAAATGGGCTTATTTTTATTTTCACATATGGTTCATTTGAAGGGTTTCAATAACTCAGAACAAAAATAAGTAGCACAAATTTGAGTGGTCCAAGTGAGTTCTCAAAACACCCTGTTTGTAGGGTTTGAGTGACGACATTTATCTAAATTCTGATGTGTGTAAGGTACTATGTCATTAAGAAGTAAACTTAAGGTATACGCAAACATACCTCTAACAGAGAGTCATTTCTTGTGAATAAAATGTGTATTAATGTTTCAGTGGCTTAATACTGAATGCACTTTACTCAAAATAGGTACTTTGGGATCTTTCCTGAATCCTGATGCCGTCCTATAGAATACCATCACGTACGAATATACCTACATACCTATAATACGTCGTATTCTAGACCCATATCGTTGGTTTTGGTCTTTAAATACGACCATGAATATTCATTCTAAGTATAACCCAGGGCAAGACGTTGCGTTATTTTGTTGAACATAACTTCTATATAGTTAAGTATATTGGAGGGAAGGCTGTATGTTTTATTATAGTGAAATGAAATACACCTAATATCAGAGATTAAAGACATCATCATTATATTAAAGAAAAAGAACAAAGTTAGAATAACAAACATTTTCTTCGTAGCATTTAATTAAGTTCAAATGAATTCTTGTATAGTCTTTTTGCGTAACAAAACAAAAAAGTCGAAATGGTATCGCCTTTTGGCAGTTAAACATTAGGTTTAGGTATTTTTTGTTGACAGAGTCGAAGATAGACCAGAACTATATCAAGTATCGTTATTTGTCATGATGGTCAGTTCTTTTAAATCGATAGACAAACCAAAAAGCTGACGAAGGCTAAAAAAAAGAAACATAGCTCTAAGATACTCGTAGGTCCATGAAGAGGAACCGTTGCGTTCATTGGAACCATAAACGACTATAGACCTTTTCTCATAGGGAAACAAAAATAAAAGACATAAAGCGTTTTCCCCAAAATTGTTATAAATGTTAATGGTTATGTCTTATTTTTGAAACAATAAAAACGCTGACTCGTAATATAAATTGAGTATAGAACAGTGTAAAGGATCTCGCCTTCGGTAATAATTTCATACAAATGGTATAGAGTTGTGTGAGTTAAAACATAGAATACGATAATAAGAGAGCAAGAGGCGTTGGAAAAATAGAAAAGAACAAATTTTATGGGGTTATGTGGTATTAGAAAGGGTAGAATTTATGGTCTTCAAGCGAAATGAGTTTAAATGTTCTGCTTAAACAAAAGCATATTTCTCATGACATAAAGAAAGTTAACTTAGAACTAGCTCAAAAAAATTATCATGATTTGAGATACTCTTTAGAATTGCTACTGAACTTACTGAACTTCATGCTATTTTAGTGAACATTCATGATTCATGATCTCAAGGTATTCCGTAGCACAAATGCCCGGAGTGAGCTGATTTAGACGTTATACTGCTTATTTGACTTTTCTTAAATGCTTTAAGTGAAAATTGACATCACACTTAAGAATAACTCACTTAACGATGAAAAATGGTAGTTTGGATCTTAGATTGTACAAAAAAATCCCCCAGAAGGTACTACTTGATGCATAGTTTTGATTTCTTAAAAATACATTTTAAGACAATTTTTGAAAAATGCAAATCGTTATCTTCTAGATTCTGTTTAAATATCTCACTCAGTTTTGTGAAATTCTCATTTACACAGTTATGAGTCTTTTATAATTTAAAAACAAAAGCTTCGTTGATCTAACTTTTTAGTGCTGATTTCGAATCGGAACTTCGTTTTTAAAGACAACTGATTCCAAGATTATTTGTATATTTTTTTTCAAAATACTTTTCGGGTAGCTGTCACTTTTGAAGCTGTTATTCTTTGACGTTTAACAAGTAAAACTAGGATATTGGCTGCGTTCAATCTCGTATTGGATAGGGTATCTTGGATAGGTGGATTTTTAGATACCTTGTTGAACGAGTTGGATAGCTGTATTGAGATAGCTGTCAAAAAATAAAAACAACTTTCAGCTGTTCACAAAAAGCAGAGAAACATTTTGGCTTCGAAGTCAAAATTGTTGTAAGATAAAACATTTAATGGATAATTCAACTGATTCGTCGATGATGATGAATTGATAGGTGCGTAACAATTTAATAAATAAGAGATACGAGATAACCTTAATCTGTAATCTATGTTAAATTTCCTCTTAGTTCATTGGAGTTCTATACGATTAATAATTTACTTGCGATATCTCAGGTTTTAAACGATTTACGTTTAACAGAAAACTATCCTAACAGAAACGAGGACTATTATAAAGTGACAATACCTAAATACATATATGTAGTTTGGAAGAATTTTGATCTCATTTCCGTATGAGCAGAAGTTGATTTATGGTAAGATTTTGAGTTGGTTTGTTCACAATAGATACAGTTTTAGCTTAATGGTGGGACCAACGCAAGAACTTTTGTTAAATGATATATCCGTTTGGTTATCCAACGCTTCTTTAAAAACCATTCGAGAGGCACCATCAACTAGAATAGCCAATAAAATGTGAACAAACTTGTCTTGATATCTATAATGAATTGCTTATTAACTTCCCATAGGAAGTTATTGTAATGGGTCCGATTTGTCCAATTGAAAATTTTGACATTTCTCGACGTTTCAAGGTCCCTGGAGTCGAAATAAAAGATTTTTAGAAAGATATCTGTATGTGCGTGTGTACGTAAGTTCGTAAGTCTGTACGTTCGCGACGTTTTTTTTCGTCCTCCATAGCTCAAGAACCAGAAGAGATATCGACTTCAAACAAATTTTGTTATACAGATAATAAGGCAGAAAGGGCTCTCAAGAAAATAGCGTGGGTGGTTTTATATCTTATGAACCAATGATGCTAGAGACTTGAATTAAATTTTATAATATATATTGTAACGTAATACAAAACAATTATATTTTTGGAAAAAATCCAATTGACGGTTTTTTTTTATAAATCAAAAAAACTGAAAAAAAAATTTGTCACCTCGAAAATTTTACGACCAAAATATGATTTCATCTCCAAAACAATTTTGTGCAACGAAAAATAATGTTTTTGACATCTGGTAAAATTTTGAGAAAAATTTAATTGATAGTTTTTTTTTATAAAAAATAAAATCCTAAAAAAAATTTACTCATAGTTGGTAAAAATTGAATTTCGACGCAAATATCTTTTCAAAAACTTGAGATTAAGGCTTCAAACTTTTTTATCTTTAAGAAATATTGTTTTCAACATTCTGAAAAATGTTGAGAAAAATCGAATTGACAGTTTAAAAAAAAATAAGAACCTAAAAAAATTAATAAAAGTTGGTAAAAATTGATTTTCGACTCAGATATCTTATCAAAACTTTGATATAATGGCTTCTTACTAATTTTAACTTATAAGAAATATTGTTTTCAACATTCTGAAAAATTTTGAAAAAAATCGAATTGACAGTTTTTTTTACAAAAAATAAAAACCTAAAAAAAAAAATTATAAAAGATGGTAAAAATTGATTTTCGACTCAAATATCTTTTCAAAACTTGGAGATATTGGCTTTAAACTACTTTAATCTTTCAAAAAATATTGTTTTCAACATTCGATAAAATGTTGAAAAAAAATCGAATTGACACCTTTTGTACAAAAAATTAAAAACCTAAACAAAATTTAACAAAACTTGGTAAAAATTTACTTTCGACTCAAATAGCTTTTCAAAAATTACAAATATTGGCTTCAAACTTATTTTATTTCACAGAAAATATTGTTTTCGATATTCATATATCATTCGATATAAAAATCCAACAGTCCGTTTTTTCATAAAAAATAAAATCTACAAAAAATAGTACGCAAATTTGGTAAAAATTGATGCATATAGACAAACTTTTAAGCAAGACAAATCGACAGACGGGATGGGAAGTTATCAGTGTGGGTCGCATCCCAGCCTCTTTTTAACGATTACAAATTATAAGGATCTCTTGCACAAAGTGCAGCAAAATAAAAGAACTTTTAACTTGGAGAAAAAACTGCTGTTTTTTGTTTGGATCTTGAGTAAGCAAAAAGTTTCTCATCAGCTGGAGACAGGTTCAATTGCATTCAGCGAAATTCTTCAAGTGGTATGTGGAGAGTATATTAAATGCCCAACTGTTCAACATTACAACAATATTTCTCAAGTAAAATCCCATCATCAATATCACTTAATCAAATTGTTAAGTCTTAAGATACTATTTTCCAAAATAGCAAATAGCTTCTTAATCGTCTATTATGTACAGAACATGCTCAAATAAAACTTCAACTAACATTTTGTATCCTTTTGTTTACCAACAAATACAAAAAGCTGAAAACAATTTTCAAGTTTCTTGAAATTCAACTAGTATGTGTTGAATAAGCTGTTCTGTCAGATACCTACATACCCCCGAAATTCTTGGATACCTTTGGATTCCTTTTTTGACATCTCAGCTATTTTTGATCACCTGTTATTTTACACGTTAAACACTAACAAAAAGGTATCCGGATACCCTATCTGTCTGAGATTGAACGCAGCCATTAATAGCGATAGCCATTTTACACCAAACCCAAAAAAAAGTTTTTGAAAATCAGAAAATCGTTTAAACTGAACAAAAACTAACACAAGTTTTCGTTTGAAATTTCAGTTTTTGAAACATTTCAATATTCAATTCAATTCGTATACGAGCACTCTTTGGGAACGTGAAATGTTTTGAAACAATCATGAGTATTTTAAATATCATTTTAGAACGAGCCGCAGAACTTTTGATATACCTACTCCACAATGAACTAAATGATCTTGAAAACCTAAGGAAGTGTATAAATAACATTACAAAAAAACCATTTCCATATATACACTGGGAACAGCCTCTGAATACAGGACTATCAACTATCAACTATCAACTATCCTCGAGGGTAGGCGTATCCACAGTATACATTATTGTTAAAACATTTCGTCATTCAGTTGGACGTGTTTTGTAAAAAAGGACTTGGGTGCATATCCACTTACTATTATTATATTAAGGAAAATGTGAATGGTTATGAAAAACTGTGTTTTTCTGCAAAACATTTGAAAATTTGAATCTACCTCTTGACGAAAAATCAAAATATCAAATTGAAATATTTCTTTTGGCAGCAGCCATCAGCTGTTTTGTTTACATTATTTGAGCGTTGATTGTTTCGAAAGGTTTGTTTGTTTAGTTGATCTTTGTATTGCTACTAGTTTTCGACATGTTTTATATATAACTTGTTGTTAACTAAAACTTTTGGCTTACAAGAAATATATGGAAAAACTTGAGTATTCAATGTAGGTTTTCGGACTAAACCGATAGTTTCGTCAAAACCAGGTTTTGGGTTTGGTGTAAAAAGCCATGGATAACCGATTTCAACACTATTTTTTTATTATTATTTTTTAAATACATTGGGGTTTCATCTTGAATATCCCGGTTTGCGGGTATCTGTCACTTTTAAAGCTGCTATCTTTTGACTTTTGAAAAGTAAAAACTACGCCATCTTTGTATATAAAAACTACATTATTATCATGGAGCTGTTTTTTTAACGTCCGCCGCCGCCGTAGCCACTAGGTGCCACCCCCATAAAAACTCACTATGATAGTACTGTAGGTTTTATATACAAAGACGCTATAACTGAAAATAGAATAATACATGCTTCAAAAACACATTCACTGCAAAAAAAAATTAACATTTCGGAGTCGATTTTCGCAAAACTTTAGTACTTTTAGAACATTATGAAGATGGCAATATTGGAATAGGTGGACAAATTTGAACTATTGGGACAAGAATGTAAAGAAAAGAATCAAAACCGTGTAAGTTGATCAAGAACAACTGAAAATATAGATGCTCCAGCTCGGAGTGTTGACGAAAAGTTATTTTAGCCAAAAAGTTATCGATCTTTGGAATCAGGAATTCCAAAAACGGTATTAAACCCTATTTTGCATAAAACACTTGGGTTTTAGTACTTTTAAGGTTCAGTTAATAAAAAATCTCAAGCCAATCGATCACCAACATTGGGTCCTTGAAATTCATCAAAATTTTTGATCGAAAAATCATCTTCAGTCCTAAGGTACATCAGAAGCAGTATTGTCGCAATAGGGGCTCGGAAAATAATAGAAAGTCCTCTAAGTCCTCGACGTATCACTGCGCTTTTTTGGGCAGGCAATGTACTAGAAACTTACTTCTATGTGTAATTACTTTTGTATTTTCGGAATGGGAAAATAAAGAGTGGTTAAGTTTTAAGGGCCGAATAATAAACCAAGAGTGATTGTCGAAAAACGGATGCACCCACAAAGAGTGGCTTTTTAGTGGGGTTAATGGGCTGTTAGCATCATTGGGCCGTACTTTTTCCAAAATGAAGTTGGTCAGGCAGTTACTGTGAATGGTGTTCGCTATCGCGAAATGGCAATCAACTTTGTAATGCCCGATTTGAAAGATATGGATGTAGACGATATATGGTTTTAACAGAACGGTGCCACTTGCCATACAGCTAATGAAACAATGGCTCTTTTGGGCGACACATTCAAAGGCCAGCAATAATTCAAGAGCTAAAGATAATTAAAATAACGGCATAGAACCTCAATTATGTCTCAGCGTCATCGAAAATTTGGACCATATGATGGAGGTGTGCCGCCGAGGTCGCGTGATTGGGCCACGTGAATTCCAGTCGTAATTCGAATAAAGTCGTTCTTATAACAACATTAAGTACTTTATACTTTTTTAAATTGTTAAATAAAACTAAACAAATTAACGTTTCAAAAATAGGTAACCTCCAAAAAAAATGTTTCTACCCCATACACCGTCCTCAGGGAAGTTCTGAATTTGCTTGAGTATATTTTCCACTAGTTTTCAGGTCAACATTATTTCAGATTTCAGTAAACCTTGGCCGTTTTGGGATCACATAAAGTTCTTTTACATTTTTTTTTCACAAACCTTTTAAGTTGATGAGAGATGAAATCGAGAAACATGTTATATGCACCACATCTAGATATCTCAAAACATCATACCTCTGTCCCAGGGGAGTCATATTGCACTTTTAATAATACCAAATATTTAAACTGCTGAAACAAAATCCCAAGTGTAAAATACGCTAAGAAAATAAAAAAAAACTGTCTACGTGAGTGGCAAGTCAAAAACAAAGAAGTAACGAAACACCTTTAGGAATATACGGTATACGTCAAAGTCTTCACACCCATTAAATTCACTCAAAAAAAGTATGTTAAGTTATAAGGTTAGCATTAGACTTTAGATAGCTAGGTAGATAGATAGGTTAGGTAATCTTTTAGAAATTCTTCATTCAAAGTATAACTTCCAGTAGTTCCTATCTTTAATTATTTACATACATTTCGCAGCAAAGTGGAATTAAGATACCAGCAAAGCAACTGCAGTCTCTTCAAATATTATTTCCTTTTTTCGCTCCTCATAAATCATACCATCATTTCAAAGCAAACAAAAATAAAAAGGCATCATTCAACTTCTCTAGATCAAGAAAAGTGTATACAATATCAAGTCCCGTCCCGGGCGCCAAATATATACCTACTGCAAGACTGAAAACATAAAAGCAGCGTACATATATTCAAATGAGTTTTCAAAGCTTATAGTGTACTTGAGGGGAGCACATTTTGCAGTTGGTACGTGCTAAAGTGCATCACTTTGATACTATAGCTCTTGTGAACTGCATATTTTTCGTATTCTTCCTTTGGTATATACCAGGCTTAAGACCGGAGGTTTTACCTTTTGAAATCCTACTCCTAGGACTTTTCAACATAAACATAAACAAAAAAAAAAAAAAAACTAAGGAATTCGAATAAAAATATTCTGGTTCTGGTTCGTTCGGGGTAAGTTCTTTTTATTTATTTTTTTCTTAGACTTGATAACACCTACCCTACATATAAAGTCGACATACATAGATCCTGATGGGCTTTAGGAACATGGATACAAAAATGTGCAATCTAGTGAGCAAGCGATGGATGGTAGATGGAATTTTATTCTTTCACACGAACATGGAATGCCTACGCCTAGGGATATCAAGCTCATTTCGATGGATATCACTTAGAATATGTTTAACCTTTAAATCCTAGAAAAGAGATAGACTTTAAATGATTCGGTGTAACTTAAATTCAAAATACCGACTTATTGCTAAGACTGATTTTATGTCGTGCGACTTTTATTGATCGAAACAAAAAGTGATGATTTTTTGAAGATTAAGGATATATAACATCTCTAAACTACTTTTAATCGATGAAATTCTGGGAGGAGTCTTGAGAATGATAAATGTAGTTTTCTAGATATTTCCAGTCAATTTACTGTCACTGGACTTAAATGAAATACATTTTCCTAATGAGAGCTTTTTAAATCATTAAAATACTTTTGTCAACTTCCTTAAGATATGTGGTTTCAACAGGACGGTGCCACTTGCCACACAGCTAACAAATCAACCAAATATCCACCCAAAAAAAGGATATAAGAAAAAAACAACAAATTATTCACTTTTACATTTCGAAATAAATCTTTTTGATCAATACGAAATTAGTCATAGATATTTCTACATTGTACATAAGTATGTACAAATATACATTGTTGAAAATATCTTCCTCCACTTTTGTCGTTTGTGGAATAATAAAAGAATAAAAGATTCATAGGGTTGCCTATTTGTGATTTTATTATCGTTTCAAAAAAAAATCAAGGTTCTTACACAACATTTGTGGGCATTGAAACGGATGAAAATATGCAGAAGAACACTACAAAATACAATATATAATATTTTTTTTGTAATTATGGACCAGAACTGAATGTATGTTCATAATAAGTAGAATATTTTATGAAACTTAGGCCTTTTGATTTCTATTTGGTTTTCTTAAAATAAACTGTTATACATATTCGGTTAAAAACCACCAGAGATTTGTTCTTTAGCCGTTCTAAATGAATGTGGAATGACTTCATAACAATGATCTGTTAAGCCCTGTCACTGCAATGTTTAAGAATTCAAAACCAATATACGGGTGCTTACTTACTTACTGACTCCTTTTTAACCACTTCTTTTTTTTAATACCTGTGTTTCTAGGATGTTAATGTTATAAAGGTTCGTCCAATAAAGGTTTCATTTCGATATTAAATTACAAGTATGTGCTAAGATATATATGATAAGAGATATAATGATATCAGTCAGCAAATTTCATAAAATTTTCTATGATATTTTTGGACCAGAAAAAAACATTTCAAGGAGAGGGGGGAGCTGAAAGGGGCACACGTAATTTTGTAATTAATTTAATTTTTTTTCTGCAAATTACTCATAAGACTTATCACATTTTTTGAAGTGCACTGAAAAACTTCTAAAATGAGCCCTATATCATGACTATATTGGACAAAGTATCACCAAATGTGCTTATCCGAGAGCTTTCTACTTTCCCGCAGTTTTTCACGATTCAGTAATTTTTTTTTTTGAATCAAACGATACTTCGTCTGATATTTATGATATAGGACTCATATCAAAGGTTGAACAGAGCAGTAAAGAAGAAGTTTTGTGAATTATAAAAACAAATAAAAAGTTTTTGAGATATTACAGAAAAAGCCAATCCTTTTGTTTTTGACAAAAAAACGAAGCTTGGACCGCTGCAACATTTATTGTTTTCCCCTAGCGGTCCTTCTCCGAAACTTGGTTTCCTAATGAAAAATATTTTAAAATAAAATAGAAATTGTACCCGCAACTTAAAAAAAAAACTATAGTAAGTAAGTAAGTAAGTAAGTAAAGAATTCATTTATTGGCAATTTATGCTTGTTACATTGGCATAAATTTTACGAATTTTATAAGCTTTGGCTTTGCCGTCAGCTCGACTGGCAACATTTTAAAATTTAAAAAAGAATAAAATATATACACATTTATAATATAAAATGTATTTGATTTGATAATGTCTTTGATTTGATTTTCTATTTTTTACCATTATAATTATTTAATAAAGATGGCTACGCATATTCTGTTAATAGCAGCATTCTAAAAGTGAAGGTATCCTTCAAAAAAAGTGCAAGTCCTTTCCAGTTCGATCCATTCAAGATTTGTATAGTCTCCACCATTGATAGAATTCCCTTGCCAAAATACGAAAGTCTATATTGTCTAAAGATTGGACATATGCTTATTAGATGAAAGCAGTCTTCTTTTTCTTTCATGTTACATAAAGTACAGAACTGATTAAAACTTCCATTGTAGGGGCATCCATTAAGACATAAAATTTCACATCTAGCTTTGAATATTGAGGAGATTTCTTTGAAGCTAAAGGAATCATTAAAATAATTTTTATCACCAAGATTATAATCTAATTGGCTGTAAAGTATTCTGCTTTCCGATCGACAGGCTTTTTGTATCCAGAGATTTCGTACGGAGTCTTCTTGTTTTTGTATGACGCTATATAGTTGAACTTTCAAAAGCTGTAGGTTGCTGGGGTCCATATGCACTTCTTCAACATAAGTAGAACCAATGTTTTGCCACTTCTCCATCCACCAATCTTTATTTCTTACTTCATAAAGCAGCAGTTTTCTACTCAACCGAGAGTCGTGGTATCCCAGAACTTTCATTATATAATCAGCTTGAAGTTTGAGTGTATAGGTAATCAGTTTTGGTAGACCAGTTTCTAAGTAGATTGCATAATTTGGAGTTTTGATTGGAAGGTAAAACAGCTTTTTCAAAAAGTTTCTTTGCAGTTTCTCAATTTCTTCATACTCTTGTATCCCCCAAATCTGAGCAGCATAACAAAGTAAGGATTTTACAACAGAATCGAAAATTTTATATTTTATGGCCAGATTTATGTTTTGGTTTGAAAAGACTTTACTCCATGTCAAATTAATCAAACTTAGAGAAGAGTTAGCTTTTTCTGTAAGGTGTAAATTGAAATCCAGTGTTGGGTTGAGTTTAACTCCTAAATATTTATATACTTTCGCTACTTCCAAACGATTTTGATTAAATATCCAAGAGGTTCTCACTTCACTTCGGTTCGATCGTGAGAAAACCATAACTTTAGACTTTCAGTATTGATCACAAGTCCCCATTTTTCGATAGACGATTTATCATGAGTTGTAAATTTTCTGGTGATTCTGACAATAAAACTAGGTCATCGGCGTACAGTAATACATTTATGAGAACACCTGCCATTCGAATACCTCCAGGAATATGGTTTTCAATGTCATTTATAAAAAGGGAGAAGAGGAGAGCGCTGAGAAGGCATCCTTGCTTAACACCAGTTTCTGTTTCGAACCATTCTGAAAACACGGTTCCATCCCAGACTGTTGATCTCGTGTCCGTATACATGGTGCGGATTATTCGAAGAAATCTTGTTGAAATACCCAGCTGGGAGAGCTTATATAACATAGCATTCCTATTCACCAGATCAAACGCAGCTTTAAAATCGACGAAAAAAGCGTAGACTTTCTTATTTCGGGCTTGAAACGCTTTAACTATAGATGTAAGACAAAATATTTGATCGACTGTGGAGTAATTCTTC
Organism: Eupeodes latifasciatus; assembly: GCA_920104205.1. Classification (NCBI taxonomy): domain Eukaryota; kingdom Metazoa; phylum Arthropoda; class Insecta; order Diptera; family Syrphidae; genus Eupeodes; species Eupeodes latifasciatus. The sequence goes on from OV049925.1 coordinate 20,824,510, forward strand.
CTAAATCCTGCTTGGAGGTCCGATAGAATATTATTTTCTTCTACCCATCTTTCTAATCTGCCAACAAGTATTCCACAAAATATTTTCGCTATGACATTCATGAACGAAATGCCACGATAGTTTTCAACATCATTCAAGGCGCCTTTTTTATGAATTGGGAAAATAACTGATGTTTTAAACGAAGCAGGAACTTCCGCGTTCGTAAAAATTCTATTGAAAAATGTTGAAAAATTGTTTTAAAAGGTTGGAGATGCATTTTTAAAAAATTCATAGGGTATCCCATCTTCTCCTGGAGCTTTCCCATTTTTTGCCTTTCGAAGAACTGTTTGTATTTCATCAACAGATATTGTGACATCTAGTATATCATTGCAAATAAGTGGTTCCGCGTATGAAAAGGTCAAATGGGATTTGTTCAAAAGAAGGTTCTTGAAATAAACAGAAAGGTCATGTGCAGATACACCTGAACCGATAATGTGATTTGAACCATTTATTTCTTTTGCTTTCTTCCAGAACTCCTTTGTATTTTTAGTGTGTCCTAAGGATAAGGCCTGATTTGTTTCAAAGTTTGTTTTTTTCTGTAAACAGAGATTTTTGTAACTGATATTTGATTGGATGTACCATTTACGAAGTTCATCATTATAGCAATTACGACGCATTGCATTTAGAAGGGCAAATGATTTTTGTCTCGCATTCATACACTCCCTGTCGAACCATTTTTGTTTGAATGTTTTAATTGCATTTGAGCCTCCATTGTTTGAAGAATTCCTCAAGCATTCTGTGATTTTATCTGAGAAAGCGTCTGTGGTCTCGGGAATTGTAGATATTCTGGAAAGAAAAACATCCAAAGTGTTATGGTAGGATTCAATATTTTCGTTTTTCCATTTTAGGCGTGGGACCAGACTTAGATTTCTCTGCTGCAAATCGGTTTCAAATCTCCATTCAACAACTATTGGCATATGGTCGGAATAATTTTTGGATAAAACTTCAAATTTGGAGATAGAATTGATCCACTCATTGTTAACAGTACAATAATCGATGACGGATTTTCCCTGTCCTCCAATAAAGGTAAAATGTCCCTCGATGTCTCCTTCCATGCAACCGTTTAAGATAATACTGTCATACATTTGTAGGAGTTCAAGCAAGTTCTTTCCATTTTGATTGCAGACATTGTCTTTGGATGTTCTGTTGCTAGGGTTTATAAATGTATTATTATTATTCCTAAGTGATGTAACTTGATTACCGCCTATTCGGGCGTTGAAGTCACCGATCATTAAAACACTCTTGTTTGCTAGAAAAGACAAAATACTGCTCAGGTTTTCAAAATCTCCAGACCATTTATTACAATTTATGTAAAGCGGGAGAATAAATAAATTCCTTTTTTCTAGCACTTTCAAAAAAAAAAACTATAGTTTTCGAGTATTTTGCAGGAACGTGTACTTGAAACTCTTTTACCGCCCTAATTTTTGTTGCTCAAATCTAAAATTAGAGGACTTTTTAGGGAGTGTTAATTGCGTATAAATTAAAAAACTCCACCAAAATTTAACTTTGTCAAAATTTTTTCGAATGGAATATCAAATTTTCCAAGAGTACGACTAATTCGCACATTTGTGACTGTATATTTATATGTCTTTGATAACTTCACGAATTCTATCTTTAAAACATTGAAACATCTTCTAAGTTTCATAAACAAAATCTGAAGGTCTCGGTTGAAAATCACCTCCTCGAGAACTAATACGTTTAGAAAAGTTTTTTTTGCACGATCAACTGAAGGTAGAAGAAGTATGTAAGTGAAGTAAAGTTCCGAGTTAGAAATGTATGATACTCGAAAAACTAACTAGTTGCTTTGTTGTAAAATTTACTTTCAAAAAACGCAATTGACTACAAATGAAGTCCCTTTTCAAATATCAAAAGATTATAGCTTCAAAAGTGACAGCTGTCCAAGTGTCAGAAAAAGATACACCGACATTGCTTAATGTGACGGATATAAATCACATTATGAATTTGTTTTCAATTGTTTTATTTGTCCTGTATTGCAACAAAAAATTAATACTTAAATATAAATTTGAGGTTGTCGTAAAACTACACTCACTTCATAAGGGAAAAACATTTTTAAGGGAATAAGTTTAAATGGGATGCCTGGCAACCCTAGCGATTATAACATGCCAAGTTGAATAAACTTTCCATCTCCTATCAATGTCAGCAATTGAGCTCCATGGGGCAGACAAACAGGCGTCACATCACATTATGTTGTGTTTAATCAATGACTTTTTTCCATTTTTGTTGCTGTCGAGAGGAACTCTATATCCCATAACAAGGTCCACAAAACACACAATTTTTTCTTTTCTTATACCAAGAAATTTACGAATCTAACACAATTTTTTCTTTATTTTCTTTTATTGCTCCCCTTTGGAAAAGAAGGAATATAGGACAAAAATACTATACATTCTTTTTCTTCGTGGTTGATGAAGAAGATTTTTAAAATATCCTTAGGGATATTAAATGAAATTTGATAGTAAATCCAGAATAGAAGATAATCTCTTTAAATGAAATTTAATCTTAAAGATTTAAAAATAAAGTTAAATATATGTAATTCTATTTAATTCGAAAGATTTCTTATCCCATTATATAAAATTTAGAAGATTCCTCGTGTAGGAAAGAAGAACGTTAGACAGTTTAGAATTTAAATTAATTTTTGTACCGTTTTAAAACCTACGCACTCGTAAACCATAAAACTTCTAATTATACTTACTCCAATTAAATTTAATATACGAGTAAAATAAGGTGTTAACCACTACCGCCATTGAAATTTAATATTAAACAAATATTATTCAGCTTCATTCAAAGTTTTATATTCATATGTAAAACCTCTAGCAAAAATCACTTCCCTCTTGAATATGTAGGTACATACATACGTAACTAAATCAATTACGTTATCTAATTAAAATCCAATGGTTTTATGACTTCCTTTTGGTTGCAAAGTTAATTACGCACTTGTATTTTACCAGTTCTAATATATCTCTCCGCATCCAGATACTTTTTACTTAGATTTTATATCAACCCTCTATCAATCCCTTCTTTTCGTTTCATTTCATTTCGTTGGGTTTTGGTTTTTTAGCCCAAGATCTCTTAGAGATTTTCTATTGAACAAATTAAACATTTAAAGTGAATAATTATATTGTACACTTGTTTTATATTTATATGTAATTTGAAACGATGTAGAAGGACTTTCTTCTCTCTTTTGACTGAATCTGGATCCTGAATCGTATCGTATATTGGTGATGTTGTGTTAAATTTTATTCAAGAAAAAGCAATTTTATCTCATGAATATTTTGCCCTTCACCCCCATACTCCCGCAGAATAAAGTCTATGATGATGGTGCAGACAGGCAGTCTTTATTTACTGATTTGTTGAGTTAAAATGAGACTTAAAGTTTTTGTATCTACTTTAATTTTGTTTTCTTTTTTTGCAGAGACGTACATAGATAGAAATTAAATTTATTACGAAGGACACACATAGAATAAAAGGATCGTGGCGGGTGGGGGTGTTTTGAATTTATTGTGTGTGGTATACGATTATAAATAAACCACATCACAAAATAGATAAATTTAATTTAATTATGAAAATAATTTTCAGATAACTTGTAAGAAATTGAAAACTAGGAAGTTAAATGTTTAAGACAAAATGAAGACATTTTAGGTTAATGAAAAAAAAGGAAGATCGTTGAAATTTTAAGAGCCTTTTATTTTGGGATTATCAGTTAAAATTCAAATTATCAGAAAGGACCGTGAAAAAAATTAAGTGGGTGGTTCTTTTACAATAGCAATTTAAAAAAGAGGCTGGGATGCGACCCACACTGATAACTTCCCGCCCCGTCCGTCGATTTGTCTTGCTTAAAAGTTTGTCTATATGTATCAATTTTTACCAAATTTGAGTACTATTTTTTGTAGATTTTATTTTTTTATGAAAAAACGGACTGTTGGATTTAAAAAAAAATTACTGAATATCGAAAACAATATTTTCTGTGAAATAAAAGATGTTTGAAACCAATATTTTAACCTTTTGAAAAGCTATTTAAGTCGAAAGTAAATTTTTAGTTTTGTATTGTAGTATTGTTTTTTTTAGGCTTTTTTTTTTTGTAAAAAAACTGTCAATTTGATTTTTCTTAAAATTTTATAGAATGTTGAAAACAATATTTCTTATAAGTTAAAATAAGTTAGAAGCTCTATCGTAGCCCAGTTTTTTATTAAAAAAAACCTTCCGAATTAAAAAGAATAAAAACACAACGATTTTTAGAGTGGAAAAATATATAAAAAAAACCACTATCCATCTTTATTCAATTAACCCCGTGACCGTCTTCCTTGCAACTTATATTAAGACTAAAAAACTCAAAACCATGCAGATGCAACGTTTAATACCTTTCGTTCGCAGAACGAACGCCTTACCTTCGTTAAGTTATTTACTATATATTTTTATATAAGTTTTATTTACCGTCTATTTATTTCTGGAACCATCGACTGCTGAGGTTGTAAGTCTCATGCAGTTCGATACAGAAGCCATTATCTAAAATTTTTGAAAAGATATTTGAGTAGAAAATCAATTTTTACCAACTTTTATTAATTTTTAACTTCCCATAGGAAGTTATTGTAATGGGTCCGATTTGTCAAATTGAAAATTTTGACATTTCTCGACGTTTCAAGGTCCATAGAGTCGAAATAAAAGATTTTTAGAAAGATATCTGTGCGTGCGTGTGTACGAACGTTCGTACGTCCGTACGTTCGCGACTTTTTTTTCGTCGTCCATAGCTCAAGAACCAGAAGAGATATCGACTTCAAATAAATTTTGTTACACAGATAATTAGGCAGAAAGATGCAGAAAGGGCTCTCAAGAAAATTGCGTGGGTGGTTTTTTTACCATAGCAGTTTAAAAAAAAGGTGAACATTTTGGTTAAACCTAAATATCTCATGAAACAATGACGATAGAGACTGGAATTAAATTTTATATTATATATTGTAATGTGATACAAAACAAATATATTTTTTGAAAAAAATCAAATTAACGGTTTTTTTATAAATCAAAAAAACTGAAAAAAAAAATTTGTCACCTCGAAAATTTTACGATTAAAATATGATTTCATCTCCAAAACAATTTTGTGCAACGAAGAATAATGTTTTTGACATCTGATAAAATTTTGAGAAAAATCTAATTGACAGTTTTTTTTATAAAAAATTAAACCCTAAGAAAACATTACTCAATGTTGGTAAAAATTGAATTTCGACTCAAATATCTTTTCAAAAACTTAAAATTAAGGGCTCAAACTTATCTTATCTTATAAAAAATATTGTTTTTAACATTCTGAAAAATTTTGAGAAAAATCGAATTGACAGTTTTTTTTACATAAAATAAAAACCTAAAAAAAAAATTAATAAAAGTTGGTAAAAATTGATTCTCGACTCAAATATCTTTTCAAAACTTTGAGATATTGACTTTAAACTACTTTTATCTTTGAAAAAATATTGTTGTCAACATTCAGTAAAATTTTGAAAAAAAAATCAAATTGACAGTTAAAAAAAAAAAATAAAAACCTAAAAAAATCATTACTCAAAGTTGGTAAAAATTGAATTTAGACTTAAATATCTTTTTGGAAAATTTGAGATTATGGCTTTCAACTTATTTTATTTTATAAGAAATATTGTTTTCAACATTAGGACAAATTTTGAGAAAAATCGAATTGACAGTTTTTTTTTTACAAAAAATAAAAACCTAAAAAAAATTAATAAAAGGTTGTAAAAATAGATTTTCGACTCAATTATCTTTTTTAAAATTAAAAATATTGGCTTCAAACTAATTTTACTCATAAAAAATATAATTTTCGACATTCAGTTGATTTTTTATTAAAATCCAACAGTCAGTTTTTTTTTATAAAAAAAATAAAATCTACAAAAAATAGTTAAATTTGTTAAAAAATTTGTTCGGTTCTGGATATCTCGTGAAAAATAGAACGTATTGACTTTAAATTCATTTCATTCATCCAGGTTGTATTTGTTTATTTAAGAAATAAAAACTTTTTAGAAATGCTACTAAAATTGGTTTTCGACTAAAAATCTCGTTAACTAACACTGATTTTGAAATTAAACTACTCGTATTTCGTTATATGCAAAATATTGTTGGTAATTTTTAAATTTTTAAGAAGCAAAACACGAAACCCTACAAACTTTTGAGCAAAACAAATCGACAGACGGGATGGGAAGTTATTAGTGTGGGTCGCATCCCAGCCTCTTTTTTTGTATGTTTTTATTTTTAGTAAAAAAAATTGTGAATTCGATTTTTCTCAACATTTTTCAGAATGTTGAAAACAATATTTCTTATAAGATAAAATAAGTTTGAAGCCATAATCTCAAGTTTTTGAAAAGATATTTGAGTCGAAATTCAATTTTTACCAACTTTTGTTAATTTTTTTCTCAACATTTTTCAGAATGTTGAAAACAATATTTCTTAAAGATAAAAAAAAGTTTGAAGCCATCACAAGTTTTTGAAAAGATATTTGCGTCGAAATTCAATTTTTACCAACTATGAGTACATTATTTTTTAGGATTTTATTTTTTATAAAAAAAACTGTCAATAAGATTTTCCTCAAAATTTTATCACATTTCAAAAACATTATTCTTCGTTGCACAAAATTGTTTTGGAGATGAAATCATATTTTGGTCGTACAATTTTCGAGGTGACACATTTTTTTTCAGTTTTTTTACAAAATATAAAAACCTACAAAAAAAAAATACTTAAAGTTAGTAAAAAATGATTTTCGACTCAAAAAACTTTTTTTAAAAATTTTTAGATTTTGGCTTCAAACTAATTTTATGTTATAGAAAATATTTTGTTCGACATTCAGCAAATTTTTTATAAAAATCTGACAGGCAGTTTTTTTTCATAAAAATTAACATCTAAATAATATTAAATAAGAAAATTCGACTCTTGATATCTTGTGAATAAATAAAATGATTTCATTCTGTGATACATTTTCTTAAAAAAATCCAATCTGTAGATATTTATTTATATAAGAAATAAAAACTTTCAAAAAATGCTTCTGAAATTGGTAAAAAATTGGTTTTCGACTAAAAATCTCGTTAACAAAAATAGATTTTGAAATCAAAATATTGTTTGTAATTTTAAATTAATTTTTTAAGAAAAATTCAACTGACAACTTTTTAAACAAAACACGAAAACAACAATAAACTGAGAAGAAATGGTTTTCAACTATTAGGAGAACAAATAAATTTATTGACTTTAAATTATTTATCTCACACAAAATATTGTTGTTAATGGTTAAAATTGTAAGCAAAAACAATGACATTTGAGATGGGAAGTTATCAGTATTTATCTCAATTTATTTGAAGTCGATATCTCTACTGGTTCTTGAGATATGGACAACGAAAAAAGATTCCCGAACGTACGAACGTACATATATGTTCGCACACAAAGACATCTCTTAAAAAATATGTTATTTAGATTCTAGGGACATTGAAACGTCGAGAAATGTCAACATTTTTAATTCGACAAATCAGACCGATTACAATGGGAAGTTCAATGGGAAGTTAATTATGTACTAATTGATCGAAAATCTCTCAAGGATTTTTTAGAAAAAAAATACGCATTTAGGTGCCCAGTTATAGCTATAATTGAAATTAATCCATAATAATTATTTTTTGACTAAATATTTAAATGTGTTTCCCTTCGACTACAAATGAAAATTATTTACTGATCGATCGGAAATCACGCAAAGAATTTTCTTTTCAGAAAAAAGTGTAATTGCGCATTTATTTTTCTTAAAAAATGTATTTTACTATTTTCTGGACGGAAATTCATTTTCCTGAACAGCTGATACTGTTATGTTCAAAAGGGAAACGAATCGTTTTACTGATTTGTGTTCAAATTTCACACATTCCAATGAGAGATTTCTGCCAGTAAAAATTTTTCGGTGGATTTCAATCAGGAAATTTTTTTCAATGACAGAAATCTTTAATGAAAGCTGTAAGCGACCTGCCAAAAATATTCCAATGTTTGTTTTCAATGATGAAAACCAATGATAGCTATAACTGGCGCCTTATGTTCAAAGGTGACACAATCGTTCCACTGATATCTGTTCCAATTCCACGTAATTCTAATGATTGATTTCATTCAGACAAAAATTTGCTGTTGATTTCATCAGAAAATTTCTTTCAATGTAAGCTATAATCGACTTATCAAAAAATTCCAATGAATGCTTTCAAAAATGATAAAACCTATAAGTCAAACTAATAATGCTCCCTAAAAACAATAAAGACGTATTTTCTTCGTCGAAAATTGAAAGAAAACTTTGAGGAATAATTATTTTAATCAATCTTATTTTAATAACACACAGAACTTAAATTAATTGCAAAAAATATACCACATTTGCTCAATAGGAAATAACAATGTCATATAGGACACAGCCTTAGTCAACGCATAACGACTTTTGACTGATTTTTGCGTTTTCCAGAATTTGTCCCAATTTTTTACTTCGAATTTTCTATTTTTCTTGTCGAAAATCGTTTAGTGAAACGTAATTTTCAAAGTAAAAGTACAAAGTTACAAAGTGGGAAGTGTTTTGTGAAACAGGACCCAGATGTCACAAACTTTATATTTCGTTTTAAGTGTTTTTTCATTCAAAAAATAAACTACTGTTTAAATTTTCTTTACAACTAATAGTATAAAATTTGATTGAAGTCGATAGGGTAAGTACCTTGAAATGTGGAGAAATTTCAAACATTTTAATTCGAAATATCATACCTATGAATTACAATTACATTATGTACTTTAAAGTTGTCATTTTAAATTGAACATTGAAAGGTTTCCAACGTATTATGTATAGTTTGTCCCATTAACACAATAAGTTGAAGTTCATATGCTAAACGTCTCAATGGCTTTATAACCTGTTAAGCTTGAACAAGATAAAATAGTTGTTTTTAAATGTGTCTTCTTCTCTTCAGTCTACATCAAACCAAAGTCTAACCACAATCATTCATTTCTTCCTTGCCATATTCTCTATAGACTTTATATTGTTCTCCCAATCCTATATAAACTCCTATATAGTCGAACTTATGTAGAGAGCTTAGCCTACCTAAACGAGAGTATATACATACATTGTTAGCTAAAAGTTCATGATTTATTGATAACTTGAATTGTTTGCTTTTGCCGGAAGAAGCAGCTTCATTCAGGAGAAGAACATAACTAGAAGCCATTTCCATCATTACTCAATCCATATACCACATCCGTTCCGGTACCGTATCCGAAGAAGGAAACCATACTCAAGTAGAGTTGAATTAGAGTTGAACTTATAGATATATTCGATGGTTGACATAATATTTGATTGGTTTATTAAAAGTTTTCTCTTTCGAACGCAAAATGTACATGTAGTGTAATTGTTCTTATTTTCAGGATTACTTCTATATCTAGGCTTTATATTCTTTGACCGATTCTTCCAACATCAAATCTGCATCAGTATTTCTAGTTCATAGGAAAGGCTGTAGTTATTGCTCCCTTTTATAATTTCTAGGAAACTATCATTTAACAAATCATAATGAGAAAAGTTTCATTGAACGAAAACATCATGAGGGTTGAAATTGTATGGCAAAAAATAAAACCTTTAGAAGGGACAAACTTTTACTTTCAACATCTCATAGTATATTTTTGATTAAATGATAAATAAGTTAGTTCTTTATATAATGAATGTAAGCTAAAGTCAACTCGCTTTTTGTATTCATTCATGGATAGCATATTTTTAATTAAATTTTGACGCTTTCAGTGTCCCAGCCAATGTCCAAGTTTCTGTGACTTTTAACTTTAACAATGTCATTGCAATCTGTAATGCTATTTTCTCTTGCAGAGGTTTTTTAAATTTGTAATCAGGCCCAATCTTATAAAGACTTTATAATTTGAGATTTCACAATGGTTAAGTTAAGTTAATTTAAGAAAATCTTGAAATTTTGAAAGTGGTAAACTTTAATATTTAAATCAGAAGTAGTCTGAAAAAGTAGTTTTACCATCTGTCGTATTAAATTGATGACTTGAGAAATTCGATCCATCAGCACATACCTCCATTTTTCTACATACATGTATGTATTTACGAGTACATTTCTTGAGATTCACATTTTTTTTACAAATACTTAAAATAAATGCAAATCTCGTAGGTAGAATAAAAGGTCCTAAAAATATCTTATCGACCTTTTCCAAATAGAAAAACAACAAATTTACTTTTCGGAAAGGTCAACGAGTAATAAATGGCAAACATACCACATTGACCTTTGCCCTTAGATCATGTAGAATCTTTTTTTTTCTGAAAAAATAATGTTTCTTCTTAGGTAAGTAAATCCTGACAAAAATACGAACGTTAAGGAATTTCCTTTAAGATATTTGAGACTGCATTTATTATACATATGTACATCCCTACAATTATCAAAAAAAGGAACAACATTGTCCCTGTCTTATTATATTTCACAAAGAGTTTCTTATCCTTTCACAAAAGTTCACATGATTAATGGTCACAAAGAGAACTAAAAATAAAAAACCAAACAAAACCAAGAAAACCGAACAGAATTTTGCGATAGCCAGCACTATTTCCAAAATCAAACAGAGCGAATAAAACATTTATTTTGAATTTCTCTTAAATGTAATTTATCAAAATGATAAAATTGATTAAGGAATTTTGGGGCTGCCAAAACAAAAAAATCTTAAATCTATTATTTTAGGAAAATTAATTCATTGAGGCTGGTCATGGATATTTAATAGGGAGAGATGTGATAAATTTTGTGTACGATAATGATATTAGGAGATAATTTGATAATTGTCTTAAATGTCAGTGTGGTTAAAATAATTGACTTTTCTAGATACAGAAATGTGCTAGTTTGAAAAATTACTAAATAGATAAATTAAGAATGTATAAGACTTACCAATTTATTATTATTACTTAAAAGAAAGAACTTTTTATCAATGTGAAATTAATTTAAAATCTATCTCAACTCATCAGCCGCTAAATATAACAGAGAAAAATGTTAAAGAAACTGTTCTACAAGCCTTAGTATTTTAATTGTCAGCACTTCCCAAAATACTTATAGCAGTTTACTATCAATCCCAAAAATTAAATATGAACACATCTAAAAATTGACAGTTCGTGAACAAAGCAAACATACCTACATTTTAGAAAGGGACCTATCCAAATGTCCGAAACTCCAAAAGTGTCTAATATGCATTAAGCAAATTAGGAAAAGTAAAAGTAGCCCAAAATCATAACGCCCCGAATCCTAAAATGTCATGTTTGGGTTTTATGACATGGGGGTTGGGTTTTGTGACATTTATTGCATTACGAATATTATCGATTGTTTGAAAGTGAAATAAAGCCAAATATTTGTTACACTTCTTTGAGCGATGTGACATGTTTTTCGTTTAATGTTTGCTTTTCGGCGATAATATTTAAAATTCAAACTGCCATAGTGCCAAAAATAAACAAACATTTTTAGAATGCCCAAATGATGATACATGACATCTTTTGAGTGATATGTCAATTAATAATTTGGGTCGCTATTATAATTTAGAATTGATTTGGGCAATATGGTATTGATTTCGGGTTTTGTTGCATTTTCTTCTGAAACAGTTTTTGGGCGATATGACATTTTTAATATTTTATTTTGGCGTTATTTTATTGGACAATAAGACCGAATGCTTCTTTTAATTGAAATGCCATAAAATTCAAAAAAGTTTTAAAGCCCAAGGGTTTATCAAATCATGCAACCAAAAAATGTTAATTAAATTTGGGTAACGCTATGACATTTTTAATATAGACGATATAAGTTTATAACGCCTAGTAAAATGTTTAGAAATAGTATTCTTTAAATTGTTTTAAACTAGCAAAATCATCTCTTTACTTCATTTACTTACTAAAATGACTTTTAAAAGTTACCAAATCGTTTAAAATTTTTGGCTAATGCTTTTGATATTTTATCATCAGAGTTTGAAGACTTAAAAAAAGTAAGATATAAATTAATTAATTTTACTCTTACCCTCTCAACTTAAAACAAATTTAAGCTTTCTTATCTTCTAGTATCAAGGCACTTAGAAATAAGATCACCCTAAGATTAAAAAAAATTTATTTTAAGAACTTTATATTGCATATCACGTATACGCCACGGTACATTAATATTAAATTAAATTTATGGAGGAAATTAACATAAGTATAGTTAATACAATATTAATAATTTATTAATCGGATAAGTTTGTGATATGTGGCATCACTTGATCACGAGCTGCGGTGTCCGAGTGGTTAAGGAGATGGACTTGAAATCCATTGGGTTCTACCCGCACAGGTTCGAATCCTGTCCGCAGCGTCAGTTTTTTTTAAATATTTTTATTTTCTTCGTTAAGTCGTGGTTTGTTTTAAATCAAAATTCACTGTTTCCATTTATCTTGGGGTAATAAATAAAAAGAAAATAAGAAGTACACAATTATTATTATATATGTACATATGTATATGTATGTATGTACATATATGAGGACCAGGTTCCTATTTGATAAAGTTAACAGGTGACAATTTTACAAATTTGTCACACTTGTCCGACAAATTTGTGTTTTATAAAATATTGGCAGGCGACAAATTTGCAAGAAAATAAAATGACAAATTTGTCATGACAATTTGAAATCATTTGTATGTTTGTTTTAAATTCCAAGGGTCTCATAGACGATGTTTTCCTGACAATTGTGGAAAAATACTTGACAATATCTTTATGAAACTATATGACAGTTGTTGGTTATTTTGCTACAATTCTACAAAATCGTCAAATTGTTTATGGAACAGGTTTTGACAGTTGTTAAGTTGTAAATTAACAAATTGTTACCTGTCGCAATTTTTAATGTTTATGAAATAGTCCCAAGGCCTTACAATAAATCAGTAAAGCTTCCACTCTCTTCAAATTTCTTAATAATTTTACCGATTAATACCGTAGTTGGTCGATTATGTCATGGTTTGAATGACCACTTTTATAGTAAGTTTTAATAGTTTTAAGTAGTTGTTCGATATTTAAACGATATAATATCGCAAATAGCAAGCATTCAACTAATATTAGGTCCGTTCGCGTACTTTCTGCACTAAAATTCGTAAAAATAAATATTTAAAAGAGTGGGGGTAAAATTCTCTTACCAAAAAAAAAAAACTACAAAAAAGTAAGCAAACGGGAAAACAACAAATTTTTCACACAATATTACTGTGTTGTTGCTGTTCTTTGAAAATTTGTTTTTAAATTTTATAACTAACAGCAAAAGCGAGCAATTTATTTAATTTATTTGAACTTTTATCAAATTTGAAATTTTCACAATCAACCCAAAGAAATTTCTTCGGCTAAAATTTGTAGGTTGGGGAAATATTTTACTGTCTCGCGAGCGCTCTCTTTTACGAAAAACTACGAAATTTTTTAGTACGCGAACAGGATATGGTTAAATTTCGTATTTTTTAGTAAAATTTGACTGTTTTAGGAGGGTACGCGAACGGACCTATTATTACGCTTCAAATGACAACTGAGGTTGGACTGGTGTTAAATGCCAGTGATACCAACCTAAACCATTAAATGAATGAACCTGTATAATAGAAACCAAGTCTTAACTTAAACTGATGAATAAATACATGAAGAATATGAATAAATAAATTAATTTGAAACTAAAAAGAACAAGAACTAGAAGTTGTCAAAAATCAGTTTCCATTCAAAATTCTCTCCAAAACTTAGTCAAGTTAAAATTTAGCCAAGCATTTTAGCCTAGTGATACGCAGCTCTAGCTAAAATTTCATATTTTTGTTTCAAAGTGTACATTATTGAGCTGTCAAAATTTAGAAGGCCGATAAATTGCCATTTATTATGAGCTAATTTTGAAATATTTTATTTAAGGTGTTAGCTAAAAGATGGAATGCTTATGGTTCAATAGACTCTAAAAATTTGTTTTAACAGAGAAATTTAAATGACATTTCGAATATTATTGTAAATACAGTACAGATATTATCTGCTAAAAGAAATTAAACATATCTTTTAAATAGTGCTTTTATTAACAAAAATGGTCTCAAACAGCCTCCTCTTTAAATTTGGCTACGTTCAATTGAGTTGGAATACAACTACTTTAGGCGTTTTTCCTTTTAAGCTCAAAGCAAAGCCTGATGAGCACATCGAGTACACTCTAAGCAGAGTTTGATCAGAGACTTACATATTTATGAAACATTAGAACTGTCAATAGCTTGAGAATTTTCCATCTGTCTCTTTCAACCCACAAGAAACAAACGTGAAGTCAGTCACGCTCAGCATTTTACTCCATACGCTCGGTCATTTTATTCAGAGCTCTTAGAGCGAAATCCGAACTAGCTCTGATTGAAAAAGAAACACAAACCGAGTGCTCTGATATCCCTAAAAAAATAAAAAGAAACACAGATCTTTTTTTGACAGCTCAATTCTCTGCTCTGAGCTTATTTATTTTCATTGCTGAAAAGGTTCTGTCATGAAATAAATTGTGTTTTGTGTGTTTATTTTCAGCCGTGTTTAAATAAAAGGAATATTGAGAAGAAAGCCTTTCGAAGCCAAAAAAATCGCGAAATAAGAAAAAAAATTTGTGGATGATCGTAAGGTAACATCCCTCAATGGGAAACTTGAAGTTTGTTTGGAGAATATTTTCCACAAGAATAATTGCATTTTCTACACAATGTTCTTCTGGTTCTGGCTCAGGTTTCAGCTGAAGTTTTGAGAAAAAACGGGTACTAAATTGGCTGCGTTCAATCTCAGACAGATAGGGTATCCGGATACCTTTTTGTTAGTGTTTTACGTGTAAAATAACAGCTGAGATGTAAAAAGGAATCCAAAGGTATCCAAGAATTTCTGGGGTATGTAGGTATCTGACAGAACAGCTTATTCAACACATAGTTGAATTTCAAGAAACTTGAAAATTGTTTTCAGCTTTTTGTATTTGTTGGTAAACAAAAGGATACAAAATGTTAGTTGAAGTTGTATTTGAGCATGTTCTGTACATAATAGACGATGAAGAAGCTATTTGCTATTTTGGAAAATAGTATCTTCAGATTTAACAATTTGATTAAGTGATATTGATGATGGGATTTTACTTGAGAAATATTGTTGTAATGTTGAACAGTTGGGCTTTTAATATACTCTCCACATACCACTTGGAGAATTTCGCTAAATGCAAAATGAGCAGAATTCTTAGCTAAATTGAACCTGTCTCCAGCTGATAAGAAACTTTTTTGCTTACTCAAGATCCAAACAAAAAACAACAGTTTTTTCTCCAAGTTAAAAGTTCTTTTATTTTGCTGCACTTTGTGCAAGAGATACTAATAATTTGAAATCGTTAATAAGCAATTCATTATAAATATCAAGACTAGTTTGTTCACATTTTATTGGCTATTCTAGTTGATGGTGCCTCTTGAATGGTTTTTAAAGAAGCGTTGGATAACCAAACGGATATATCATGTAACAAAAGTTCTTGCGTTGGTCCCACCATTAAGCTAAAACTGTATCTATTGTGAACAAACCAACTCAAAATCTTACCGTAAAGCAACTTCTGCTCATACGGAAATGAGATCAAAATTCTTCCAAACTATATTTAGGTATTGTCACTTTATAATAGTCCTCGTTTCTGTTAGGATAGTTTTCTGCTAAGCGTAAATCGTTTAAAACCGGAAATTTCGCAAGTAAATTATTAATCGTATAGAATTCCAATTGAGCTAAGAGAAATTTTATCATAGATTACAGATTAAGGTTATCTCGTATCTCTTATTTATTAAATTGTTACGCACCTATCAATTCATCATCATCGACGAATCAGTTGAATTATCCATTAAATGTTTTATCTTACAACAATTTTGACTTCGAAGCTTAAATGTTTCTCTGCTTTTTGTGAACAGCTGAAAGTTGTTTTTATTTTTTGACAGCTATCTCAATACAGCTATCCAACTCGTTCGACAAGGTATCTAAAAATCCACCTATCCAAGATACCCCATCCAACACGAGAATGAACGCAGCCATTTTAGTTTGAGCTGCGTACTACCTTTGACAACTTAAAATGACACATTTTTGACAGAACAATATGAGAAATTTGTTGCTTTATTATTTTATGCAACATTTTCAGAAAAAAAGAATAAAAACATATTTATCCCACTTGAAGTCATCAAAACTATATTTATGTTTGAGCTTAGGTCAATAATTTTAATTGATGACTTCAATCTACACTAATATTATAAAGAGGAAAGATTTGTATTAGCCCCGTTTTATTATCACCATGATCTGATCCGGATCTTGAATTTACATGCATTACAACAACAACACAAGATCCTGCTTTGTGTTTGGATCTCAATTTGAGATCCAAAATTTAATTCTTTTTTTCACAACAAGGAGCGCTTTATCATTGTTATTTCACATGTAAATGTTGGTATCATTGCAAACAAATTAAATAAAACCTGTATTGCCATATAAACATTTCCATGTGACTGAAATAAAATATTTTTTAAATAGAAAGCGAGAAGCTTTATATTTATTTATTTGGTATATAATCCATGAAATAATTAGATATTTTAACAAAACTAGATATTAATTGGTGAAATTAAAATAATTAAGTCCAAAAAAATGTATATTTGACATAATTTATGGGTATTATTTTCCCCAAAAAAAAAGAACAAAAAAACCAATTGAGCAAAATGTTCTTTGGGCAACCCTGCTTTAAATGTCAAAAAATATAAATAAAATCGAGAAAGTTGCACCACAAATATTCAAATAAATTGTAAGTAATCTCTAAATTAAATTATTTAAGTATCACATTTATTAAAAGGTCAAAAAGAATCTGGACTACATGTGAGACCAAAGCGTTCCTGGATGCTTTGAGTTTGAGAGTGCAGTGTTGATTTGCAGAAACATTTTCAAAAGTTGTGGAGCTTACATTTTTGGTATGTGTTTGTTTTTTTTTTTGCTTCGTAATGTCACTTTTGAAAGAACGAATTTGGCACTGCTACCAAACTTTAAATAAAAAAAAATTAGGTGATCCAATTCTGTTTTATTATCATGATCTGATCCGGATCAGATTATGGTGATAATAAAACGCGGCTATTTTTGTATCTAACGAATAAACTTAAAAAGTACTGGACCGATTTTAATAATTCTTTTTTCATTAGAAAGCTACATTATCACTAAGTAACATAAATAAAATATATATATATCGTTATACACATTATTAATTATAGTTGTAAAGGAATAATTGCATTTATCCTAAATCTCTAAAAATACAAATGTTAAATTGTACAAATATCTGATTACTGCTACTGAATAAATAAATAAATAAAAAAAAAATCAACTTCTGCTCATACGGAAATGAGATCAAAATTCTTCCAAACTACATATATGTATTTAGGTATTGTCACTTTATAATAGTCCTCGTTTATGTTAGGATAGTTTTCTGTTAAACGTAAATCGTTTAAAACCGGATATTTCGCAAGTAAATTATTAATCGTATAGAACTTCAATTGAGCTAAGAGGAAATTTAACATAGATTACAGATCAAGGTTTTCTCTTATTTATTAAATTGTTACGCACCTATCAATTCATCATCGTCTGACGAAGTGAAGAATCAGTTGAATTATCCATTAAATGTTTTATCTTACAACAATTTTGACTTCGAAGCTTAAATGTTTCTCTGCTTTTTGTGAACAGCTGAAAGTTGTTTTTATTTTTTGACAGCTATCTCAATACAGCTATCCAACTCGTTCAACAAGGTATCTAAAAATCCACCTATCCAAGATACCCCATCCAACACAAGAATGAACGCAGCCATTTTAGTTTGAGCTGCGTACTACCCTTGACAACTTAAAATGACACATTTTTGACAGAACAATATGAGAAATTTGTTGCTTTATTATTTTATGCAACATTTTCAGAAAAAAAGAATAAAAACATATTTATCCCACTTGAAGTCATCAAAACTATATTTATGTTTGAGCTTAGGTCAATAATTTTAATTGATGACTTCAATCTACACTAATATTATAAAGAGGAAAGATTTGTATTTTTGTATCTAACGAATAAACTTATTGGACCGATTTTAATAATTCTTTTTTCATTAGAAAGCTACATTATCACTGAGTAACATTGGCTATATTTAGTACTAGATTACTATTGAAATCTTTAGAAATTCGTATTAAAACCAACCGAAGGTGTAAAAAAATTAGCCATAAAATGTCTTTCATCGCATAAGCTGCGAAGAGTATTAATGATAGGATAAAAAAATGTTTTCTAATTTAGTGATTCATGGTCGTTTTAATTAGCATACTTATAACTTTAATATCTGTATCTATTTATGTCTACCCCTGTGAAGGCGGGACGGGCCGCTAGTGATAGATAATCCGGCGTTGGGTGTTCTCGCCCAAAACCATATCGCCTAAATTAAAAATGTAATACCAACAAGAAAAATGTTATTAACATTTTTTTGTTGTACGATTTGGGCAATGTTACCGAATTTTTGGTCGTTAAAACTCATTTGGGTTTTCTGAAATTCCAAATAAGAAGAAGCGTTCGGTCTTATTGCCCAATAAAATAATGGCAAAATATTAAAAATGTCATATTTCCTAAAAATGGCTCTATCGTCCAAAAACTTGTTCAGAAGAAATTTTTAGAAAGCCCGAAATCAATATCATATTGATCAAATTAATTTTTAAATATCATAACGCCTAAATTACTCATTGACATATCGTTAAAAAAATATCATGTTTTTCAAAATTTGGGCATTTTAAACATATTTTTGTTTATTTTGGGCACTACAACATTTTGAGTTTTAAATTTTATCGCCTAAACGCAAACATTAAACGAAAAAAATGTCAGATCGCCCAAAAACTCGGAACCTCAAGAAGGTGTGCCAAATATGTTTGGCTTTATTTCACTTTTAGAAAGCGAAATAAGACTAATACATAATAATATATCACTGTTTATACGAAACAAAAAATCGCTTGGGCATTATGACATTTCTATATTTTGGGCGTTGTGACATTGAAAGTTGGTTTGGGTAATATGACATTTTATATGACATTTAAGGCTTTGTGACGTTTTCTTAGTGATGTGTTTTACGACGTTTCTCCTTTTTGGGCTCTATGTCATTTCATTTTTTTAGTTTTATGTCTTTGGGTGATAAGACATAAGAAACGATAATAATCGATAGTCGTCATTATTCCCAAAATAAATGTCACAAAGCCCAACCCCTATAAATAAAACCCAAGTTAAAAATTAAAAATTCTTTTGAGCAAAATGCCGTTAACAATTTGGGCGTTCTTTTATTTAAAATGTTTCTGGGCGTTATGACTTTCGCTTTGGGTTTTTTGGCAATTTTTTAAATTTTTTTTTGGGCTCTGTGACCAATTTTACGCTTTAAAACATTTGGGCTTTATGGTGTTAGGAGAAAATACCTAAAGTCAGATAGTTATCAGGTCAAACAGTAAGCTTATGCACCATATCATAAGTTAAGTTTTAATTATTTTTGGCGCTAACGATAATTTAGCGGTTAGCTGATGGTTAGTTTTAATTAATTAGGAAATAATGTTTTTTTTATAAAATATTTTGTAATTTGTATTTCCTCCTGTTTAATTTTTGGTGATGAATGTAATCCACCACTGGATTCTACAATAAAAGCATCAAGTAAAGGTAACTAACAAAAGATACACACATAGCTAAGAAGACATAATGCCTCAAGTCTAAATAGACATTTGATATTTACATTTTTCTTCTTTTAATTTAGATTTTATGTATTTTACAAGAAGAAGAACCTTTTTATACAAATTGTCAGCAATAAATGAATTTGATGAGCGGTTTTATTACAAATTAATATTTCAAAAGTTCCAAGTTTCATAGCATAACATGTTTATTATTTATGTATATGTTAATATTATTTATTTTATATAGACTTTCTGAAGGACAGAGTTAAATATTTTTCCCAAAATATGACAATCATAATAAAGATTATGAAATGACAATGGTCGATTATAATTTCAAAAAGCTCAAGAATTTAATCGTAAAATTTTAATTTTGCGAAGGCACAAATGTTTTGTTATATCATTTCGAGTCGTTAAATGTAGGACAAAACAGTTAAGTTCGTTATAACTATAGAATTTTAAATCGAAATACTTTAAATTAACAATTGATTAAGATATGCACGTATTTAATTTTTAACAGGATTTGAAAATGTTCATCAAAGGATGATTTTGTGTACCATTACAACATACTAAATATTATATGAGGAAAGTATATAATGATGCAAGGAAATATTGAAGGGATATTCAGATAAATAATTTATTTGATACCTATTGATAATGATTGATAGGATTAATAATGCATTCAATTTTAAGATGGATTATTAGAACAATCAAGCCTAATGATGTACAACATTAAGCATAAGCTTTAAGATTAAAGGTAGACTTTTCCTTTGTAATATTTCAAAGTAAACTATGGAACTATTTCATACTTTTTAAAACAGCTTGATTTTATAGTTCTGATGTCACATTTAAAATAAATCACCCTGTATAGCAAATACCTACCCTTTTTATTATGGACAACCATTGGTTTTTTTTGTATCCAAAAAAATAAAATTAAAAAAAAAAAACAACAACATAAATAATGCAGGATAAAATAAATGAAGAAAACATTCATGCAGCTTTTCACACAGTGTCAACCTTTTAAGTCATAGAAAAACAGAAAAATTGCTCCCAGAAGTCACATTTTCCAATGCTTCCCATTGTAGCTTGCTATACATCAACAGCAGCGCCAGTGATAGTGGCGGGATTTTCTAGTATTTTTTTTTTTGCACTTTTTTCAATGACAACACAAAATTTTAAATCCAAGGACATATTTGGACAGGAGCTGCACACCTTAGTTGGTTGTTGTTGGTATTATATTGTCTATGGGTATGTATGATTTCGTTATTCTTATAGATAGTCCATTGTGGAAAATAAAAAAGAAACAAAAGTTAAATCAAAACAAAGAAAAGAAACAAAACAAAATAATACTCCCACTGAAAATAGGGATTCTGAAAAAATAAAATAGACTACGAGTTGCACGTATTTGCTCTATCGCTGAGTTGTTATTCCTTCGGGATGTTGTTTATATTATGATGTGATATTCATTTAAATGCTAAATTAAAAAGAAAATCCAAGGAAAATTATGGCATTTCAATTGTTTAAATGAGATTTGAAATAGTCATAAAGACGAACATAAAAATATTTTTCGTCGTAAATGGTTTTTGAACCTATAAACCCAATTATTGTTATTACTTTTGAAGGTTGTTAAAAGCTATTAGAAAAAGAGACAGAGGGGGCAGAGAGGTAGTTGTTTTGATAATTTGGCGGCGAGAAAACTCCCTAGCGAAATGTTAAGTCTTTTAATAGGCATCATGAGGACTATTAAAAGGAGAATTTAGACTATTTAGAATGTTGTTAAGGGAATGTTACAAAGCCCAAAACAGGACCTATAATAATGATTGTGATGGCTAAGAGACAGATTTTTGCAATTGTAGTCTTGAGACATATGGCATGAGAGCATTTTCATGACTATGATATTCGAATTATTATTAATCAAATTTTGGGGGAGGAATTTCCATTGGATTGAATCATGGCAGCTATGAACTTGAACGCACCCCAATCAAACTGTCAAAGTCAAAAAATTGAGTAATGTCAACATTTTGTTCATAAATTTAAATTCAGTATGAGTGCAAACTTTAAGACCATATATCAGGGGTTATTAGTATCCTTTAAATGTTTATATGTAAACACAGTTCTAGCGTTAGGAAAATACGGAAGGATTTAGGAGAAGATACCGATGCACATTGGTCTTAAAGCTCTTAATATGAAAATGGGAGGGAAAGACACAGTTGGATTCATCATTCTTGATGTGCGGTTGAAAAAAGAATCTCTACACTTGACAGAACGTCCAGAATTGAGCTAAAGGGAAAACTGATGAGCATTCCTGTAAGTGCGAGTATTACGGCTGAAAATATGAAGGGGTGAAATGCAACTGTCTAATTCGACAAAACATTGTTTTTAAAAATATCGGCAAAACTACAAAAGGCATGAAACATTTCGGTGGTGTTCGAGCGATATAAATATGTAGGTAATAAATCCACCCCTTATCATTTTCAAAGCTTGTTTTGGATCCTATGCTAAAGACTTAAACCTATTTTAGGGGGAATTATAATTCAAATTTTGGACGAATGAAGGCTTTGTAAATTACAGCCAGATCAGAAGGGGTGAAACATTTCTTGCACTGTCAAAGAAGTTCCACTCGGGGGTGGGTTACGCTTTAAAAATAGAAGACATTATTGAGTTTTAGAAGCATTAAATTCTACACTAATAATAATTCCCCATTGGACAATGCTGTCGAGTTCGGAATTTAATGTGCTTAACATATGCAGGTAAAGTTAAACATCAAATGAATGTGGATTTAGAAAGGAATATGAAAAATTGAGGGCACTGTCGTGTCGTAATGGATTTTAAGTGGCAGACAAAAGATCGTTTATGAATATAAGAAAAAGAGTTGGAGGCAAAACGGATCCCTGGGGAACACCAGCATTTTTTTTTATTAATTTTGGACTTGAAACCATCCAATACAACTTGTATTGAACGGTTAGAAAAGTAGCTTCTAATCTAACGAAGAAGAGATCTTTCAATTCCAAAAGCACCCATTTTCAATAAGACAACTTGTTGCCAAACTCTATCAAAATTGAAATATTGAAATAAGTGCAATAATCATACTTTTTCTTTAAAACGATGCAAACATTTGTTCCACTGTTCTGTTATTAAGAACATTTCGTTCTTCGAGATATTTCTTATGCTGATAAATAATTAGCGTGTCCATGACTTTAGAAAGAATCAACGTGAGTGCTATTAGAGGAGGAAGAGGATTCGCCTATTTTAGAGACAGGGTGGACAAATGCTGCTTTCCATTCGCTCGGAAAGAGACCAATAGAGTATGAAAGATGGAAAAGCTTATATAGTAGTTTTGCCAGGGGAGATACTATCTGGGCCAGCGAATTTGTGTTTGTCGAGGTCTTTCAGTACTCTTTCAACTACACGGCTCATGACAGCAAACTGTGCTGCAAGCAAATTGGTTTTATCGATCAAGCTTACTAAAGGAGTGTCATTGGAAACGAGCGTTGGAACCGAGGATGACGTGGTGTTTCCAGACATTTTTACTACCTTTGGGACATTGGTTTGCTTTGTAGATGATTCTCATTTTTTGGTTTAAAAACTTCGTTAACAAATTGAATATGATTTATCGTTGAGGGTAGAACCCTAATTTTTTTACAAGGAAAATGGTTTTAACCACAAAAATTACTCACCCATTCGGTAAATTGAGTTTAAACGTAGAAATTAATGTTCTAAATAGTCACCATATGTATATACATTTTTTGGTTTAAAATTGAAAATTCTAATTTTATGAAATTTTCTCTAAAACAGGTTTTTTAACTTGGCTTATTCCAATATTAAAAATTGTTTTTTAGTATTGCTTTAGAAGGGTTCTCCACGTTAGAACCTTTATTAACTACCCATACCAAGTTATTGTACAATACGGTTCAATTTGTCAATTACAAATTTTGACATTTCTCGACCTTTCAAGGTCCTTGGAATCTAAATCAAAGATTTTTAGAGAGTTCGTCTACACGTACGTTCGTACGTTTTTGAAGTTTTTTAACCACTCATATCTCAAGAACCACTAAAGATATCGACTTCAAATAAATTTTGTTATACAAATAATAATACCAAATGATGCAGAAAGAACTTTCAATAAAATTGAGTGAGTGTTTTTTTTTATTATAGTAATTTAAAATAAGGGAACATTTTGGATGACTCAAAATATATCACGAACCAATAACGTAAGCGACTTCAATTAAATTTTATAAGATAAACTCCAACCAAACTAGTATAATTTCATCTTAAAAAATATGGTTTTCAATATTCAATAAAATTTGTGTAAGAAACTAAAAATCAGATTTATAATTGTAAAAATTAAAATCTACAAGAAATAGTACGCAATATTTTTAAAAATTGACGTTCGATTCTCGATGTCTCGTGAATAAATAAAGGTATTGACTTAAAAATAATTTCATTGTTTTGTTGTTAACTTAACATATTGTTGTTAGAAAAATCCAATCTGTATTTAAATAAGAAATACAAAATTCCAAGAAATGCTACTAAAATTGGTAAAAATTGGTTTTCGACTAAAAATCTCGTAAAAAAAATAGATTTTGAAATCATACTTTTTTATGATATTGTTGGTAATTTTTGTAAATCTTTTAAACAACTGACAACTTTAAACAAAAAACAGGAAAACCTACAACAACAATAAAAAACTTATAAGAAACCCATTTCGACTCAAGTATTGGGAGAACAAAAAAAAAAAAACAAGACAACAAATTATTTATCCCACCCAAAACATTGTTAAGAATATTATGTAAAAATTTTAAGAAAGTCAAATCGACAGACGGGATGGGAAGTTATCAGGTCGAATCCCAGCCTCTATTTTTAAATTTCTATAGTGAAAAAAAAACACACACGCAATTTTTTTGAAAGTAATTTCTGCATCTTGTGTATTATTATCTGTACAACAAAATTTATTTGAATTCGGTATCTCCATTGGTTCTTGAGATATGGACGACGAAAAAATACTTCCCGAACGTCCGGACGTATTATTTAGGGGCCTAAAAACTTCGACAAATTTCAAAATTTTTAGAGGTTTTTGAAGGTCTTGTTTTTTATAACTGTCAATTCGATTGTTATAGACATTTTACCATATGTTAAAAACGTTATTCTTCGTAGCACAAAATTATAACTTTTTGTTCGTAAAATATTCGAGATGACAAGTGTTTTTTTAAGTTCATACCAATTTGTAAGTCGTCACAATGTGTCACTGAATTTTTTGAAGCCATAATGTTATTAATTGCAAATAAAATTCGTACTAAGAACCATGGATTTAGATTATATGGACCTTGAAACATCGATAAATGTCAACATTTTCAATTTGACAAATCGAACGAAATACAATAGCTTCCAATGTGAAATTGAGAAAAATCCTTTTCAATCTCATAGATGAAACTGAATCGACATTTTTTAAGAACCTTTAATATTCCCCTTAATATTTATTTTATAACCTTCTATTCTTATCACTAGTGACAAGAATAGTGTCAAAAAAAGTGAAATAAATATTTCCTGGTATAATAAGAATTCGAATACAACACCCGTTTTATGACTATATCCTGTCTTCCATGTCGTATCCGTGGCTCGTCTCCTAGGTTGCCATTTAGAGTTAGTTTCTTTTATGTCAGAAAGGACATTCAAGAATGTCAATTGAACCGAGAAATACACTTTTTCTCTATTTTCCTTATACATATATAGTCAGTTATACCTACACACTTTTCCCAGTTCATATAGTTTGCTGTTCCATTTCAATAGTTTCTAAGGGAACTAATGTACCGCCCTCGATTTTCAGGAATTTTCGAAAGTTATTTTGTGTCCTGAAATATTTAACTGTTTTTTTTTTCTATTGAAATATTGAAATATTTACTTTGTTCTTATTTTTTTTTAAAGAATTTTCGCCTTGAAATGAGTTTGAGGATATTGCAATTGGATTTCGACAGAAAATACTTTTTTCTTTATACTCGGAAGGCATTTCGCGCTCAATCACAAATTGAATAATATTTTTCAAAAGCCTCGAATTCGTTTAAGAGCTTCTGAGGGTAGGTTTTATTTTTTGTGTGTGTTATGTTAGACGAGAAGATGAAAAAGTAACTTTTTTCTGTTCAAAGTAGCTTCAAAGGATGTATCGTGTCTGAAGAAAATTATATTATTTTGCGTGAGGGTTGAAAATGTGCACCAACAAAAGACTCGACTTGATAATAATCATAGAGTTGTGTATCTTCTTCTCAAAGGATGTGGAATCAAAAATTTATCTAACTGAATTGAGGGCGAACAAATTGGTGGCGGTTTGTCATCATCAAATTGACGGGTGTATTGAATTTTTTAGAGAAAATCATTGAAGCTGGTGGCAAAAAAAGAGGCATATAAATGCGTGGGCCTACGAAAAATAAGACAAATTTAAATAATCAAGTGAATATTTTGATGTAGGTTGTCACAATTTGTACAAAAATGTACGCGTCTTATTGTGCAATTATTGTATCACTGATGTTGGTAAATATACGGCGAGTACATCAAGTGTATGACGCATTGAATTGAGACAGCTTTAAGACTTATTTGAAGTCAAAAAAGAGGCTGTGATGGAATCTTTTAAATTTGAGTATTTAAAAATGTGCAAATTATATTTTTGTGTTTTGTTGTTTTATATTCATTTAAAGAACATAAAAAAGCAGTAAATCAAAAATTGAAGCTTAAGCTATTTTCTGTTCAGATATTACAGACGTTAAATAATATTTTTTGATTTATGCAAGAAACACTGCAAAAATGATTATTTGATAAACATTATTAAATTCAAAAATAATATTCGGTATAAGATAAAATAAGTTTGAAGTCGATAATTTTCTTTGTTCTTAAGATATTTGAGTCCAAAAGGTATAGGTTTTAATTTTTTGTATTCGAGGTGTTTCAGTTTTTTTTGAAGAAATTATCAGTTGCATTTTTGTTAAGTTCATACCAATTTGGTATAACGTCACAAAGTTCAGCATTAAATTTAATTAAAATCGATAGCGTCAAAATCCTGAAAACCCAAAATCAAAAAATTCGAGGGTCTAGAATCAAAAATTTCAGAAAATTGAAAACTTAGAATCTCAAGCCCAGAGTCTCAAAAAACCAGAATCTCAATGACAAATTTGGTCAAATTTATTTGAAGTTGATATCACTGCGGGTTCTTGAGATATAATCTACGAAAAAAGTAACCCTAAATGTGTGAACGTAGAACAGACGAATTTGTAACTTAATTTTTAATTTTTAACTAGTTTTTCTTTTTCTTTTTATTTAGATTTTTTGTTTCATTTTTATTTTTCTCGAATCCTTTGTGATGATGAATAAAGAATATTAAAAAAATTAAACATATTCGCTAAATAAATATTTCACACAATTTAGAACGCTTCCTAAATTAAGTTTTGATAAGGACACCCTAGAATTTTCGAAAAATCAATTTTTAAGCACTCCAAAAGAACCTTAAAAATGTTCTTACAAAAAATTATGGCCATGAAAAAGATTAAATTTCTCAGTTTTCGAATTCAACTATAAATGCTGTTGGAAAAATTTCTCATGGTTTTCTCCTACTCATAACTTCAAAAGCGTTTATCTCAATACTTTTATAAGTTGGCTGCACTCAAGACTTCTACATTTTTTTTATGAATGTATGTAGAATTATACAAAGATTTTAAAAGCAATTATTTTACTTTTTACTTTAGAAGTGTGTCATTTGTCCAAAAATCAATATATCGTTAAAATCCTTCGTACTTCTATTGTAGTTAAACTTCGTTCGTTAAATTACAAAAGTTGTGAAATGAAAAGTTTCAAGAAAATGATTGCAATTTGTATGCAGTCACTGTTAAAATCCCGCTTCTATAATCTGGATTTATTTTGAAGTATCACTTCCAAAAAAAAGTAAAATTTGTATTTCTACCTCCTCAAGGATAGGCCATTAACCCATTAACAATAAACTGCCCCTACAGCCTAAGCCATTGGGCCGATTGAGTTGAAACTTGAGTTGTTCGGGTTAGTCGTTTTTCTTAAGATCTGAAATAACAATAGCTAGTACCCATTCTTTGTTCAAAAATTGAAAGTTCGAATTTACTAAAAAATAAACTGTTAGATTTTTATAAAATTTTCTCTAATTTTGTTTTTCTTAAAATGGCTTCTTTCAATACAAAAAGTATTTATGTCTACTCCTCCAAAAAGGTACCTACCTCCATAGAACCTTAATTTCTGTGCTCAAACCCTAAAATAACTTAAGTCGACTTGAGTGGTTTTAGCCTTTTTTATATTTATATTTTGTCCACAAACAATTTTTCTTTTATACCCTCGTTAATAAATCAGTACTCGCACACAGGAATGGTTGAGATTTGTAAGCCACTAGGCTCTAATTCTCAACGGACTGTTGCGCCACCCATTTTATTTTTATTTAAATACTTGTACATACATATAAACGCAAAAGTTACTGAAAATTGTATCTTCATATCCTTCTTAATTTTGTTTAAGCAAATATTGCAAGTATAAAATAAGCTTTATAAAAAAACTATAAAAATAGACTTAAGAGTTTTTACTTTTTGAACACTGATTTTGTAGTTCAATTTTCTCAGGAATTTATGAACCGATTTTAGTAATTTTTTCAAAATTCGATATTAAGAAACTGTTCAACATTTTTGTACGAAAATCAAATATAAAAAGTTTATTAATATGTTTTAAATAACTGCGTTCTAAAAATATTTTTGAACAAAAATTGAAAAATTGTATATATACAAAATCAAATCAACTTATTTTGCAATAATATTTTTAACTCTTAAATTAAACTATTTTAAAACAGACTCTTTGGATACAGGAGCAAGTTCTTGCGACCCAGTCGTGCATTTTCACTTCATCTGAAAAATTATTTCAAAAAGGATTAAAACGAAGAAAATTGGAACCCCTGAAATGATTAGATTTATCTCGTAATATGACCATTTTTCTCGATAAAGCAGCTTTTCAAAAAAAAAAAAAACATTAAAAAAAAAATAAAAGCAATTTTGCCCCCAATTCTATTGACACAATGTAGTGTATTTTAAAACGTATTTGGGTTATAAACTTTATCATGATAAAAATATTGTTTTTATTAAATGTTTTGACATTGACAGTTTGGTCATTAGTTAAAGGGTGAGTTCGCAGTATAGTCAGAGTTAAAAACCATTAAGGAATAAAAGAAAACGGTAGACTGTAAGCAAATTTAAAAGAGGCATCTTTGAAATAAGTGGGTTTTACTGTTTGAAAAGCATAATTCCAAATTTTGTATCTCCACAATCCAATTCAAATGTTATTTCTTCTTTTTTCGGTTTTGTATAAACTGTCAAAATACAAAAAGAAAACATTCTCAATTTGTTCGAACAAATTAAATGAAATCCAAATCAAGTGCTTTACAAAGAAAAACCATCGTTATTACATCTTGAGAGAAAAAAAAACTTTTTCCCCTTGAAAAGAAACGATAAAGTTTTATTTTTTCTTAAAAAAAAAATATGTCAACGTTTTCTTATCTTCAATGTTAAAAGAATCCTTCAAAGCCCGCCATCGTCCTTTATCCCCTAAACACACTCATAGTAGGTATAATGTGATTCTTCCTTTTCGTCATGGCATCTAAACATCAACTTTATCGCTCTGCACTATCTCTTTCTCACTCTTTTAATATAATGATTTATTAACGGTCGATTTGAAAAGTTTGTCTACCTTTTCCACAACTATTCAAAAACTCGTAGGTCATGTTTTGAATATGAAACACATCGAACAACAACAACAACAACAACAAAAGTGAATTAAAGCTCTTCGTCGTCGTCGTCATTTCAATCAAACTTGGGCGGAAGTTGATTTTTTCCTTATGAAATAAAAACATTTATCTTATATTCAAAACAAATGAGAAAGACGTAAGCTAAGAAATAAAACTAAAAACATGCACACAAATTTCGTGAATAACCATCCTACCGGTGAAAGAAATGTTTTGGCGCCAAAATACAGCCCCATAGGTGATACAAAAAAGCTCCCCCAATTCGCTCCAATTTAAACAGCTGATGTTTGAATTCGCTTGGTTATGTTTAAGGTGAAGAAAAACCAGAAAGTTTGCCGGAACGCCGCCGCTCTTGTCACACGTTTGTTTGTCAGTTTCGTCTATACGAATACGAAACGAACGATTGTGTCTGATGCACAACTTGCTCCTCCATTTTTATTATGAATCTGTATCCAAAAGATACACTTTGTGTTTTGTGTACGGTTTTCGCAAAATTCAGTTTGTCGTCAGTTCAAATTGATTCATGAGTGTGTCGGTCGGTTAGTTTTAGTCGGCGGATGCGGATTTTTATTTATTTTTGTATGATTCATACACATTTCAAAATTATGTACCACATACAATACATAAATGCAAATATTTCTCTAGAATAAGCGCTAATGAACGGATTCATTAAAAATTAGGATTGTGTTTGGATATACGAAAACGGGTTAGAAAAAGTTTATTTTATTTTGTCTCGGCTTCGGACCGTTTATTTGCCTAAAGTTGTCTGCTTTTTTACCCTTGCATCTTCATACCTATCTATCGTATCTATCAATACTAATTTGTCCGCGATTCAAAAATGATTTCCAAAGTCTGTGTATACATTTTTGTATTTGTTTTTAAATCTGTCGGTTGTGGTAATAAATTTTGTAGCACTGTTTGTGATTGATGCAGTGTAAATAAGAAAATCCATAAAATCAAAATTTGCAGCTGTGGTGATAAATAAAAATTTACTAATTACAGTTCCTTTCTTCCATTCATATAACCCGTGTCTGATGTGTATACGAGTATCTCGCTTCTTGCAAACGGTAGTTTAACAGAATACAAAATAAATCGGTTTTTATTCTCTGCGTTGGGCGCCATTTAGTTAAAAGTTATATTTTTTCCGTAGTGTAAGTGGGCGTGTGTTTTCAATATTTGTCGTTCGTTGATATATACCTTTAGGGTCTAAACATAAGGACCTTTACTGATTTGGGTCGCAGGTGAATTTGTCTTTCGTTTACCACCTTTAAATTAAAAGAAAGTAGTAAACCCTTAAAGCCGTAAATCATTTAGGTGTAATAAAGTGTAATGCTACGAGGAAGTGAGGTAACACAATGAATGTGAAGAATGAAGAAAAGTGTCAATAAAAATTAATACAAATGATGTATATTTTCAACCCTTGTCTAAGAATCAAGTCAAGTTAAATTGTTGCAACTCAAATGTAATTATAGTGTTTTAAAACAACCAAAACAAAAGAGAAAACACGACATTGGAAAAGTTTTTACATAGCACTTAGCTATTCTCTTTTAATTTACACAATTATGGGTGGAATACGCGTGGTTTTCCCATTAATAGTAAAGTGAGTAAAATACTTACCCTAACTACAAAATTTATTATTTTAAGTTAACATTTAAATAAATGTATTCATTACATATTTAATTAGACAAATAAATAGATACAAAAACGTTTACAGAGATTAATGGATTTATATAAATACAAACAAATTTAAATTGATATAAGGGAATGCAGTTTTTCAATTAACGCAGATAAAATGAAAATTTTAATATATGTACATATGTATGCAATGTATTCATTTTCCATTTTTTGAAAGTGGTTTTTACTTTTAGTTAATGGGTTAATTGAATATCCCATACCCTTTTCATTTAGTTACAGAAAAATGTATGCATTTTATATATAAACGTAAATATCACAGTGGTTAACTGTTGTTTTTGAATTATAAAGGAATTCAGTTAATGCAATTACCTTCCTTCATTATATTTTCAATTTCCGGATAAAATTCAGAAATTTTGTGTTAAAATCCAGTCAATTGGAAAAATTAAATTAACTTTGCGAATTTTCAACAACTTAATAATATTATAATTAAATAATGTGTACTTTAAAAAGTTTTCTCTAGTTAATATTGAATATTATATAAGTTTTCATTCTTTTGTTTAAATCTCATAAAATGTTTTTGTAAATATAAGTTCAAATTAATTAGTGCTATAATTCTAAGAAAACAAAACATTTTGAAAGCACTCTTGAGATAATAAGGAATAGCTATTATGAAATATCTACATAATTAATTTTCACAAATTTTCTCATTAATAAGACAATGAAAGGAAAATCTTCTTAAACACTAGGGGGTTATTTTTTTTTTCAAAACTAGCGATGCAAGCAACGATGAAATAGATTATATTATGTATGTAGGTACCTTACCTACTTGCAATATCTTTCTAACATTGTTCGTTAAAATCCATGAAAATTATTTTATTATAATTACGTGGAACATATATGTATATTTTAAGTTTTTTTTTCAAGAAAATTAAAGCAACATTTATTACTTCCACCTGTTTTTATTTAAAGCGCACGAAATCGATCTTCTAAATTTTAATTTGTTCGGTGGTAATAGAATCTAGTTCTACGTTTAGTTTAAACAAATGTTTAATTGGCGCATTATTTCTATATTTTGTAAATTAAAATTGAAATAATATTAATAATACTTTTTTAGAAAAACTATTTTGTTGGTTTTTCAAAATTAAGAAATTAAGAAAAAACGGGGCAGATGTTGCTACTCTTCAGTGCCACCTGGTGGCCAGTGGCGCCAATGAGCATATCACACCAATATATATACTAATTTTCATAATAATCGGTCCAGAGTTCATCGATGGCAGACAGGCAAACATTAATTGTTATATATGTATATATTTTTAACTTACCATAGGATTTTATTGTAATGGGACCGATTTGTCAAATTGAAAATTTTGACATTTCTCGACGTTTCACGGTCTAGACTCTAAATAAAAGATTTTTAGAAAGATGTCTGTGAGTGCGTGTGTACGTACGTTCGTACGTCCGTACCTCCGTACATCTGTAAGTTTGCGACGTTTTTTCGTCGTCCATAGCTCAAAAACCGGAAGAGATATCGACTTCGAATAAATTTTGTTATACAGATAATAAGGCAGAAAGATACAGAAAAGGCTCTCAAGACAATCGCGTGGGTGGTTTTTTTACCATAGCAGTTTAAAAAAAAGGTGAAAATTTTGGTTAAACCTAAATATTTCATGAACCAATGACGCTAGAGACTTGAATTAAATTTTATATTATATATTGTAACGTGATACAAAACAATTATATTTTTGAAAAAAACAAATCCATTTAAAGGTTTTTTTATAAATCAAAAAAACTAAAAACAAAATTTGTCACCTCGAAAATTTTACGACTAAAACATGATTTCATCTCCAAAACAATTTTGTGGAACCAAGCTTTTCTTGATAAAATTTTGAGAAAAACTAATTGACAGTTTTTTTTTATAAAAAATAAAATCTTAAAAAAAAAACATTACTCATAGTTAGAAAAAATTGAATTTCGACTCAAATATCTTTTCAAAAACTTAAGATTAAGGCTTCAAACTTTTTTTATCTTATAAGAAATATTGTTTTCAACATTCTGAAAAATGTTGAGAAAAATCGAATTGACAGTTTAAAAAAAAAATAAAAACCTAAAAAAAAATTAATAAAAGTTGGTAAAAATTGATTTTCGACTCAAATATCTTTTCAAAGCTTTGAGATAATGGCTTCTAACTCATTTTAACTTATAAGAAATATTGTTTTCAACCTTTGAGAAAAATCAAATTGACAGTTTTTTTACAAAAAATAAAATCCTAAAACAAAATTTATAAAAGGTGGTAAAAATTTATTTTCGACTCAAATATCTTTTTAAAAATTTGAGATAATAGCTTCTAACTAATTTTAACTTATAAGAAATATTGTTTTCAACATTCGATAAAATTTTGAGAAAAATCGAATTGACATTTTTTTTTCAGAAAAAATAAAAACCTAAAAAAAACAGTACTAAAAGTTGGTAAAAATTTACTTTCGACTCAAATAGCTTTTCAAATATTACAAATATTGGCTTCAAACTTATTTTATTTCACAGAAAATATTGCTTTCGATATTCATATACATATCATTCGTATAGTACGCAAATTTGGTGAAAATTGATACATATAGACAAACTTTTAAGCAAGACAAATCGACAGACGGGATGGGAAGTTATCAGTGTGGGTCGCATCTCAGCCAACATCTGATCCCTAGTAAACCTAGTTGTGGTGCTCCTTATTTTTACTTACGACACATAGGATCTATGTATATAGAAAGTATTGCATTCGTAAAAAATTTCGAACTCGAGATTTTAATCAAACATGACATTACGATGGTAATATCCCCCTATTCCGTCCATCTGTCTGTCTGCCCACGCCTCTACAGCCCAAACCATTGAGTCAATTCAGTTCAAACTTGAAAGTTAAGTTTAACAGATTCGCGTTAGGTGTTTTCTTTTCATTTCCTTTTTGAGGCTAAATATAACAATTTTTTTGGCCAAAAATTAAAAATTCGATTTTTTTTTAAAAACTTACCGATATATTTTTATTTATTATTTTTATATTGCTCCAGAAGAGTACCCCATATATAACTGTTATTTCGTTATTTCGTTTTTAAGTTTTCTGTTCTTCTGAAGAGTTTCATGATCGAAAATGCAAACCAAAAATTGAAATATTTTAAATTTAATATTATTAAATTTAAAAAAGAAAAACGAGTTTCGAAAAAAAATAATTAATAAATCAAGGTTTTTTTGTTTAGTTTAATGGCATTGAATTTTTTTAAGGCAAACTTTTTTCATAGGTACATTTTTACATTTTTAAATATAAGCATTATTTGTAAACAGAGTCTAGAATACAACAGCAAGTTCGTGCAATTCAGTCGTGCACTTTATTTTTATAAGAAATAAAAAACTTCAAAAAATGGTATACTGAAATTTACGTTTTTGAAGACAAACTTATTTTATAGGTAACTGGCTGTACCCGGCGCTCCTTGCTACGTCAACAACTAAAATAAATTCACATTGCCTCAGGGTAACCCTAAATAACGTTTGACTAAATTCATGTCTTGTTTGAAGAACTATAAATTATAAAATCGATTTGTTCAAAAGTTGAGTTAAAAAGAAGGGCTTAAGAGATATCAAGCAATAAAATACTGAAACGGTAACCAAAGGTGAATTAGGGATTGAAAACAATGTTCAGTTCAATAACAAATTTTAAAGTCGAAGGAAGAATTTGAAAACTAATTTTTCAATTCGCTTATACCAGAAAAAAAACAATACAAATTGTGGAATTTTCCACAACTCGAGCCGAATCGATGAATTGACAGTTTAGTAAGAGTAAGAGTTAAATACATAATTAAAAAAAAATATTAAATTCAAAAAATAATGACAGTTTGTGTACAGATTTTGCAAAAAATGTCAGTTTTTGACATTTGGTAATTTTTCTTTATAAAAATACAATTAACATTTTTTTAACAAAAATAAAAAACTTAGAGAAAACATTTTTTGTAATTTAAATCAGTATTCAATCCTATTTTAAAAAATTTTTGTTTGAAAATTATATCTCCAAGATGGCGGCCGTCACCATTGATACACTGTTGTAGACGATCTCTGAAGCTTTCACATGATTTTCGGCACATTTCGACTGGTATGGCCTCGATTTCCGCGGTGATTTTCTGTTTAATTTGCTTTATGGTATGTGGGCGATGTGTGAAAACCTTATCCTTAAGGTAGACCCAAAGGAAAAAATTACACATGCTTAAATCTGTGGACCGTGCCACAGTGCGTTGAATGTATGGGAATTCGGGAAAAAAATACATAATTTTAGTAAGCATATTCTTTTCATATTTATTTTTTCATTTTATGGGCTTAAGTAATAGATACAAGGCAAATAAAAAGAGGTTCCTCAATTATCTTCATTAGAAGAAGATGATTGGTCATCATGATAATCAATCATATATTTTTTGATATCAGTATCGTATATTTTGGGTTTTCTTTTAAATTTTCTTTGAGAAGAAAGGTACGGGTCTGACATAAGCAGTAAGTGGTTCATAACGTCCTTACAGTTGTTAGCTCTTGAGGATTTTCTCGCATGATTAAGCCTAGTCCGGCGAAAAGTTTTGTGCAAGCCTTCAAGAGCTTCTTCAGACAATTGTCCAACTGGTATGTGAAAACTTTTCATAACATCTATACAATGAAAAAACAGTTTGTGCAATGTACAGGGCATATAGTACCATCCGTATAGATCCAAATACATTTCTCTTGTTTCACAAATTAGTATATTAAATATATTGAAATTGATGTCCATTCCTGTTGCTATTACTCGTAAGATGATATTTAATTTTTGGATCAGATTTTGGTCGATTTTTGTTATTTCGGAACTTTTTTGTGGATCAGAAAAGAATGTCCGAGCAGTGTTGCCATCATTTGATGACCCATGACCTTGCTTCGGTTGGTCAACAGTTAGTCCCATTTTCGATTTGAATTCGGCTTGTATTCGCTTCTTTTCAATCTGGAAAAGAGTTTTGTTTTCTTCTCCTTGAACCCTCCATTTTCTGAAGGGCAGCCTATAAGAGATGTGCAATAAACATTCGAATGATCTTATCCAAAGATGCAGAGTCGATAGACCGAAACGATAGTTTTCTTCATTGGGTTTTTTCTCAAAGCATTTGGCTGTGTTCATTTCGCTAGGAAGTGCTCCACAGATATAGCATTTAGCGGACGAATTTGTTTCTGACAAAACATTACACACGCTCCCATCAACCATGGTAAAGTGAAACTCAAATGAAATACTGCAACTTTGCCCTGCTATGATTTCAGTATGGTCAGAAAGACTCATAATTTTGTCTTGCATAATAGCCTCCTCCCGTCTAACAAGATCCGGACATTCTTTTTTAAATATAAATTTGACAGGCCTACAATATAATATAGATCCAGGACGATCATTTACCCAAAGAGAAGAGCCGGAATCAATATCAATTAATTTTAAAGGTACAAATGCTATAACAAATAAATATTCGTCGATGTTGTCGGTATTTTCAAATCTTAGCTTATACGCACTATGGTTACCACTGCCATCGAATCCCCATTTACAAATTAACTTAGCTTTTGTGTCTTGTTTTTCCCACAGTATCCTGAAATTCGACTTCCGCTGATGA
Organism: Eupeodes latifasciatus; assembly: GCA_920104205.1. Taxonomy (NCBI): domain Eukaryota; kingdom Metazoa; phylum Arthropoda; class Insecta; order Diptera; family Syrphidae; genus Eupeodes; species Eupeodes latifasciatus. The sequence continues at coordinate 20,861,306 of OV049925.1, forward strand.
TTCAGTACCTTCGCATTTTGGAAGAATACCTGCCTTAGTTTGCCGTAGTGCATAAATACTTGGGAAGCAGTCCTTGTGCAGAAAGTTAACGGTTTTTCTTAGTATTTCATATTTTCGTTCCGTTAGATCAAGGTCAAGGTATAATGCAAGGGCTTCTCCCGGTGTCAAAAACTGTTTTTGTTGCTCTGAATGTAAATTACTGGATGAATTCAGTATTGACAGATCTGCAGCATATCTTAACTCTTCAAGCGATCTTGTCCTTACCAAATCGTCAACTCTCTGTTTTTTAGTTTTTTTGCAACACACTGCAAATTCTTTTTTCGGCCTTCCACGCTTATTTGTGACATCTTGGCTTCTCGATGCTCTAATCACACTTCTTATGCTGTCGTATGCATACGTTAAAAAGCTCCCTGTTTGAACACATTCTGAAAAAAAATCTTCGTAAAAAAACACCTGTGGCACGAAAAAGTGCAAGTTGTCGCAGAAAAAACTTACTTTGATTAAAAGATACGACCGAGTTATTTATTTAAAAAAAAAATTGTTTCCTATATAGCACCACATAAAATAAATAGCTCAACACAGTCAGCACTTACAGTGTAAAATGGAGCTTAGCTTTGATCTCTCCTAAAACCTAAAAACTTGCATGTAACAAAAAAAAAAAAATGCAATAAGAATAACTGTATTTTCTCTGCAGAAGGTGAGCAGAGCAAAAAAAAAGTGTTATTTTTAACTCATTAGCGCAACGTTATTTCAACCGCCACAAATCTTACTCTCACTAACTCTTTAACTATGCTGATTTTCTGAGGCTCTCTAACAGCACAAGAGTGGACTTTATCATAAATAAACTGTTGGTTTACTTATTCAGACTAGTTAACATAAATTTGGTATACTTCTAACAAAATTTTGGAAAACTTTTTTTTTAAATTTTTTCCACTTGTCGCCGCACGTGTGCGTTTGCTGGCCAGCCTATGTCTCCTCTCAGAGAGACTAACCGCCTAGCGAACATTTGTCGTAAGACAGCAAGTGAAATTCGAGCTGTGTGCGCTGTAGTTCCGTCTTGCTGAAACCATACATCTCCCAAATCATGTTCTTCAGCTATTTCCTCCAACCTTTGCTGAAGATAAGTTTCCAACATCACAACATAACGAGCGGACGTGACAGTGACGGTCCTGTTCTCGTCCTCAAAAAAGTAGGTGCCGATCAGGATCACCCCAAATTGGGACACAGCACACCACACTGTCACTTTATGAGAGTGGAGTTATCTTTCATGGAGCTGCCGTGGGTTATTCGCAGCCCAGTGTCGAAAATCTTGTTTATTTACAGTTCCAGAAAGATGAAAATGGGCCTCATCGCTACAGAAAAAAGTTGATATCGGAGGAGCAGAAGAATTTGCTGAAAGAGATTTTTGCGGTTGTTGTAGTCAGTAGCATTAACTCTTGGACAAGCATTAATTTATAGGGATGGAATGATAAATCTTCGTGAAGAATTCTCCTCAAAGAACGGTCTGAGATTCCCAAAGCTACCGCGTGTTTCCGGGCTGAGCGTCTTGGTGACTGCTCAATTGACTCTCTAACCAACTACACATTTTCGGGGGTTCTTACCGTTCTGGGTGCTCCGTGTACAAGTCTACTTAGGGTACTTCCAGTTTCTTCCAAATTCCGTATCCACAATTTGATAGTGTTTGCAGAAGGAACAGAGTCAGCACGTGGAATGCCGAAGTGTATACTCGTGTAGTGATCACAGAATGATTATTTTCGTAATATGCACGGCACGCACGATGAAACCACGATGTACAGTACACCTGTCCAGACCTTGATTACGAATAAAAATGCCATTACCGTACAATTCAAAATATACCACTTATTAAGGCCTACTCTTATCTTATCACAGGCTAATGACCTCATTAAACTCGTCAGTCGGCTCTGCCGCACCCTGTACAAAATAAATTTAATATTTTAAGTATACATGGCATAGTCTCCCACAAAATTATTTTTAAAAACTGTTTTTAGTTTCAAAGCATTTTCTTAACATACAATTTTGTACAGTTGAACAAACAAAATTATTCTAAGGCTCAAATGTTTTAAAAACAAAAAATTATAATGAATTCAAAATAATGTTATGAATAGTGAAATTTTTAACACCTGTTCAAACTTAAAAGAAAACATTAGTTTTTTCTTTACAGAATAAAAACAATTAAAATTAGTAAAAAAGAGGCAGAGATGCGAAACACACTGAAAATCTATCGATTTGTCTTCCTTAAAACTTTAAAAAAATATTCATTAATTTCATTATTTCTTTGTTCTCCTAATATTTGATTCGAAAACCATTTCTTATCATTTTTTTGTTGTTTTTGTTGGGGTTTTCGTGTCTTATTAAAAATGTTGTCAGTTGAATTTTCTAAGAAATTAACTCAAAACTACCAATAATATTTTACATATGACGAAAGAATTTGATTTCAAAATCTATTTAGGTTAACGAGGTTTTTCGTCAAAAAAAATTTCTTTTAATAATTTTAGCAGCCCTTTTTGAAAGTTTTGATTTCTTATATACAAAAATACGTATTGGATTTTTCTAAGAAAACTATTCATAGAATGAAATCATTTTGAAGTCAATACCTTCTTCAATACCTTATTCAGACGATATCGAAAATCGATCATCAATTTTTACCAATTTTGAGTACTATTTTTTGTAGATTTTAATTTTGTGTGAAAAACTGACTGTTGAATTTTATACAAAACTAGCGGCCCGGTACGTGCTTCGCTACGTATTAGGCATAGTAATGAAAAATATAAGATTATTTAATTAATTTATTTCAACAAACAAATATTTTAAATTGCTAGCTATTTAAAAGTCCAAATGACCCAAATGATATATTGTTTATATTATATTTATCAGCAAAGAGTAAAAACTTAAAAATAAAAAAGAATTGGGTACTCTTACTATGGTGAGTCTATATGGGTTAGTCTAAAACAGTTGGATAAACAATATTTTTTGTTTTTCCATTTTGAGCATGAATAAATAAACAGGGTACCGACTCTGGAACACGCAACATAAAGTTGGCCATGTGAAAAACATGATTCCTCCAAATTGACACCACAAACGTGAAGTGTTTGCCCTTGGACCTTATTTATGGACATCGCAAATGATAAACGCACAGGATATTGTAATCTTTTGAATTCAAATATCATATCAGTTGGAATCATAGGGATACGCGGTATCAAACACACTTCTCCTTTTGATTTACCAGTTAAGAGTGTAGCTCCAATCAAATTTGGCAATCACTTTTTCACTGCCAATCTGGTGCCATTGCACAGTTTTGGTGGATTAATATTTCGCAATAATATAATCAAAGAACCAATTTTCAGATTCAAGCAATGCGGTGGTATACCAGCCGGTTCCAATGAATTTAAAAATTCAATTGGATAATTCATTGCCTCATCTTGATTCATAACACTGTCAATTGATTTATATGTCGTGACTACACCTGGCAGTTTCGCTTGAATTTGAAAATTAATGACATTGATATGAATGTTTTTCGGTGCTAAAATGGCGCGTTCTTTCAACCAATCATGATTTCTATAATTCTGAAGAATATTCGGAAAAACACATTCAATCAACTCATCTATACATTGCGCAATTGTACAAAAATTGTTCGGTAAAGTGATCAATCCGTTGGTACTGTCGATTGGTATTTTGCCATCACCAATTTCTAACAATTTGTTTGAAAACTCACGGGCAGTTGCATCATTATGTAGGTGAATACGCATAATTATGTTCAGTGTCAATTTTTGTACATATCTCCAAAGAACTGATGACTTCAAACAGCTTGATGATACATCTGACCCTGAATCTGTAACATGTATGCAATTTTAGGTATGTAGATGTTGAATCAGAATTTTTAAGACTTTATGATTCAGATTGATATAAACATGGGACAATCCTGTTGATGTATTTACCTTATAAGTCGGCATAAAATTATCTCCAAAAATTTTAGTAGCACCAAAAGAAGTCATTTGAAATGCCGAATTGTATTGTTGAATATTACTCAAAAACTGCTTCGAAGTTTGAGATGTCCCAAAAATAAATTAATAAAATGGTTCGGGTGGAGTTTCTAATGTTGGCAATCTCACTTTACTTTTTTAGCACAACACATGCCAGGCGTTTCACCTAGAAAATTAGCCGCATCACAATGTGGACATATTGAATCCATCATTCCCATGTATCCGTACCTACTATAATCAATCTGACTATTGTAATTAAAAGCAGCACTCAGCATTTCATCCAAAACAGCACGACGTATTCGTGATTGCCGTGCAAGATTAAGTACAGGTACAGGGCCAACAGATCTATTCTGTGCAGTACGTTCACGCTGCGATGCATTAGCTTGTGTGCGTTCATCTGTAGTCTGAAATAGTCTTAATAATGCCACTTGATTTGCATTACGCGTTCGCCGGCCTATGTTTGGTCGTCTTGCTCGTGGCATTTTACCTTCACTCAACAACTCAACAATATTTTGGAAAATATAAACACAAAGCAATAACTCAACAATAGTTTGGAAAATATAAACACAACAAAGCAATTATTGTCGCTGATAAAATGAAATGACATATGATGACATTAAATTTGTATGACAGAACTAACGTTTCTTTTTTGTCTTCGATTGTTTTGTCAAAGTATCAAATTGGCTTTTAAGTATTAGTACAAATTGTTTGTATATGGGAGTATAGAAAGATGTTGATTTTACACTTTTTCAAGATTTTTTTAAAACTTTCTCTCTGGACTTCCACGAATAATTCAAGACCAAAATTAGCCAAATCGGTAAAGGCATTGTTAAGTTATAACATTACAACGAAAAGTGGCATTGATTTTTATATATATAGATTTACAGTATTTTCTGTGAGATAAAATTAGTTTTAAGCCAATATTTTTAATTTTTAAGAAGATATTTGAGTCGAAAGTAAATTTTTAGGTACCAAGTTTTAGTAGGTAGTGTTTTTTTTTTATTTTTTAAGAAAAAAAAATTTCAATTCAATTTATCTCAAAATTTGACCGAATGTTGAAAACAATATTTTCTTTAAGAAGGATTTAGTTTGAATCCAATATCTCTTTTTTTTGAAAAGATATTTGAGTCTAAAATCAATTCTTACCAAGTTTTAGTAATGTTGCTGTAGGTTTTTTTTTTTTCAAAACTGTCAATTCGATTTTTCTCAACATTTTACCAGATGTCAAAAACGTCATTTTTCGTTCTTGAGATATGGACGATGAAAAAATCTTTCCGAACGTGCGGACGTATGAACGTATGTACACACACACACACACACACACACATACATACATCTCTTTAAAAATCTTTCATTAAGATTCTAGGGACCTTGAAGCGTCAAAAAACGTAAAATTTTCAATTCGACCAAACGGACCTATTACAATAACTTCCTATCTGAAGTTAAAAAATGATTTTTGGCTCGAAATCAATAAATTTATAATTTTGTACATAGGCGAATTTTGCATTCCTTTAGAATGTCTTAAAAATTAAGAGCAAAGAATAATAATACCCTTATACATTTGCATATTTGCGTATTCGCTGGTGTATGTCCTCGAATAGGCCTTATATTTAATTTGAAACCAAAAAAGTCTAAAGGTCTTAAATCACAAGATCTCTGTGGCCAATATTGTTATAATCTCTTTGAGTCAAAAACACAGTCAGGGAAATTCGGCGTAGTTTTAACTTGTCAAATGTCAAAAGATAGCTTTAAAATAGTTTCCAAACAGCGAGCTATTTTAAATAAAACCTTATGTTGGAAAAACCCTGTACTAGTGAATTGTTTCTACGTCTCGTAAAACTCTTCCTATTATCATAAAACAACTAAAAGCTGCGTTTATTAATTTAATAATTTAAAGTTCCCTAAATGACAACTGAGGTTATTGTTATCATTAGTTGTCTTGACATATAGTATTAGTGAATACAGATCATATCAATAATCATCAATGAGTCTTTGCCTTCTGATATGTCATTTTTTCTTCAGAAATTGCAATAAGACCACTTTAAACTTTAGAATTTTAACTTGTATTGCGTGTGCAAGTTTTAGAATGTACCCTGAGTCTTGAATCATTAATCTTACATTAGATCACATGACATTATCGTGTATATTATAGTTTTTATTTTGCATTTACTGCTCCATGATAGTGTTACAAGTTCAAAACTTTCAATTTAAAAGCAAAAGTATGTCATTGTAAGCCATTTATACTCAAATCAAATCAGCATATCGATTTGTCTTTCCAATGTCAAATTTGACTGACTTTTGGTCCCGTGGTCTAAATCACCTTAAAAATACAAAACCTAGTAAATTGAAAATATAATTAATGCATGAAAAAATAAAAACAAATGTGACTCCATTGCACGCACTATAGGTATACGAGTATGAATGAGCTATGGTAACGAGATGTTGAAAGTAATTTTAAGAATTATTCCAACCTTACATAAATAATAAAAGAGCGTGATAAATTTGTCATCTACCTACAATAAAAATAATAATTATTCAAAAAATATGTAGCTATACAAAAATGTTGAATGTCATTTTCACGCAACGCAATGGTAAAACTCTTAATGCATTTCATTCATACGAATACAAAAACAAAATATAATAAACTTATAACTTTCCTGTTGACCATCACGATTTAGTGCATGTAGACATGAAAATGAAATACTCTACTCTACATACCTCCAAATAAAAAAAAAAAATCCTTTTGAAAGCCAGGGAGAGAGACAGTAGACCATCAGACCAACTCCATCATCACAATCGGAAGCTTCGTGTGGTTAAAGGGGTCAGAATGAAAAATGTTGAGCAGATTATCCTTTTGACACTTTAAAGCCTGAAATGATAAATTGAATTTCACTTCAACTCTATATAATGATGGTTTGGTTTGCTTGTGCATTTTGGCATGTTTTTTTTTTTTAATATTTCCAATTTAAGAAGTTTTAAATTGGATACAAAAATCAGATGACTTAAATAAATAAAATGCACGAATGGGTCGCATAAACTTGTATACAAAAAGTCTATTTGAAAATTGAATATATATTTTAACCTTAAAAAATGTTTAAGTATCTTCAAAAATTTATAAAAATTTCATAAAAACCTACCGATTCGTTTTTGAGAAAATTTGAATTTTAGATTCTTAACCAAACAAATTTTTTAAGAGCCTAATCTAATTTTTGGTCTTAAAAAATTAAAAAACTCCTAACGTGTTTAAAACCAAGAATACTAAATTAAAAATATGGTAATCTTAGGCTGACATTTAGATTTATTTGAATACAAGCTGCGGAGTATGCGTTAAATCATGCAAGACACAAACACATTTAGTCTTTTGATTAATCAAATTACTTTTTTTTTTAAATTTCACGGGCGTGTTCAAAAAACAAAGCGATCTCAACTAACAGAATCTCAAGAGTTGCCATGTTCTTAAATTGGAAAATTTTTGTATTATATTTGAAGTAGCGTATTAAATTTTTTAAGTTTTAAACAAAATCATATATAGTTATTTTTAAGAGATTGTAAGAAAACAGTGTATCAAAATTTAAAAAAAAAAGTTGTTAAGGGCTTAACAATTTAGTATTTAGCAATTTGCTAAATAGGGAGTCCAAAATGTTAAACCTTTATTTTCGATTTGCTTTTATTATAATTTCCAAACACGTCTAAAAAGTGACAGTTCGGGAAAATAAACAAAGCAAATACACTTAAACATATCTATTAATTGGATATTCCAACTGTTGACTACTCTAACAAGAGTAATTCCACAGATGTCATAGGCATTCAGCAAATTACTAAAAGTTAAACTAGCCCTTCCGTGATTTGAACTTTAGCAAACTTTTAAGAGATAGTAAGATGTCAAAATCGTTTAAAATTAGTTAAATTACCTTTTTAGCTAAGTCAATTGCTTAAAATGGCTTTAACATTTTACTAAATCGTTTAAAATTTTGCGCCAGTATTTTCATCGTTTTATAAAAATTGTAATCCTTAAAAATTTGCATAATTTTTGTTGTTGAATACTAAAAAACTTCTTTTCTGCAACTATAAACATTCATGACTATTACAGATTAAGTTGAATTAGCTGCAGGTGGATTCCGAAATACTTTTAGACATTTTTATTATATGTAGGAAATGTCAAAATTGACAACTGATTTCGCCGCAAACTATTATTCCAATTATGTATTTGATGTATTTGATTTTAATAGTAACCTGCAAAATGAAAACAAAAAAGAGGCTGGGATGTGACCCACACTGTTAACTTACCATCCCGTCTGTCGATTTGTCTTGCTTAAAAGTTTGTAGGTTTTCGTGTTTTGTTAAAAAAGTTGTATTTCAAAATTACCGACAATATTTTGCATATAATGAAAAAGTTGTATTTCAAAATCTATTTTTGTTAACAATATTTTTAGTCGAAAACCAATTTTTAACAATTTTAGTAGCATTTCTTAAAAGTTTTTATTTCTTATTTAAACAAATACGGATTTTGTAGATTTTATTTTTTTTTGTAAAAAAAACGGACTGTTGAATTCTTATAAAAAAATTACTGAATATCGAAAACAATATTTCCTGTGAGATAAAATAAGTTTGAAGCCAATATTTTTTATTTTTGAAAAGCTATTTGAGTCGAAAGTAAATTTTTACCAAGTTTTAGTATTGTTTTTTTTTGTAGGTTTTTATTTTTTTGTAAAAAAACTGTCAATTCGATTTTTCTCAAAATTTTTCAGAATGTTGAAAACAATATTTCTTATAAGTTAAAATTAGTTAGAAGCCATAATCTCAAATTTTTAAGAAGATATTTGAGTCGAAAATCAATTTTTACTAACTTTTAATAATTTTTTTTAGGTTTTTATTTTTTTGTAAGAAAACTATCAATTCGATTTTTCTCAAAATTTTACTGAATGTTGAAAACAATATTTTTTAAAAGATAAAATTAGTTTAAAGCCAATATATCAGAGTTTTGAAAAAATATTCGTTCGAAGGCGTCCCACTTTTGTTATTAAGTGTTTTGACTTAAAACCATAATTGCCAAGTTTGAACTCAGTCGACACAATGACAGACGGACGGAATCACCGGAGTCATTTGAATGTCATGTTTGATTAAAAACTTGAGTACACAATTTTGTACGAATGAAATAATTGCTATAAAGTTCCTATATACAAGTGTGTCGCTAGTAAAAATTGGAAAAATTATTGGAACGACTAGAAAAAAAGCACAATCAATAAGTGCGTTTTTTTCGTATTCCATATATAGTAAAGTGAGAAATTGCCAACAAAACGATCCACAGTAGTCCGGTTTTTATATTTGAAAGTTGATACAACTGAATATTTGCCAGAATAATTAATCAACAAATTAAAAAAAAAAAAAATAGCGAAATTCAGACCAGGGGTGAAATCGTGTAAGCTGATTTTTGATAGTTGACTATCAAAATCAAGAAATAACGTCTGTGTAATGTGAAAGTCGATTTCAAAGTTTTAACCAAACAATTTTACATAAAATAAAAACTTTAAAAAGGGGGTTTGTTCGTAGACTACTACATTAATATGTGGTGTTGAAGCGAGCTTAAAGCTCGCCTAAATTCTTTATATACCTGAATCGAGTTGAAATGAGCTTGATTCGCTCGATTCCGGGCGGGGATCGGAAATTTGTAAAGAAAAACCTGTGTGGAGGAGTTGGTTTTACAGATAATGCATTATGGTCTGTTTATTTGCATGTTTGTGTACAAAAAATATAGTTTTGTTTTTATCAAATTAAAAAAAAAATTGCATATGGAGTAGGTAGCATATTCCTATATGGTGCTGAACTATTCAGTTTTTCGTCATTATTTTTATTGTACTATTCGTACTAGAATGTCAGCTTGTTAGACTTGACCATTCCTTTTAATTTCATTGAATGTTTTTGAACAACAACAACAACTTAAAGGTGCTACCACTCATTGTTTTTGGCTGGAGATATAGCTATTTCGTGCTTTGCCACTTTTGCACTCATCAGTCTCCTTTTTTGTGGTGCTGAGCTTTAATCCAATTTTATTTGAAAAACTTTTTATGCACAACATAGGATTCGAACCCACGCATATCAGATTTGCTCAGTCATAGAAGTCGTGTGCACTACGCACTCCACTACTTTAGACCACTGACGTCACAGGTCGAGATGTGCTAATTGTTTATCAAATGCATTTGAAGCATCAACCTTTTTATAAGCTCCTTTAAGGTGAGTGGTAGCACCTTTAAGTTGTTGTTGTTGTTCAAAAACATTCTATTCAGTTTTTCATTGTTTAACACAAATCAAACTATCTCACTTGCACATCATAAGAAACATCGAAACCCCATTTGCATTTTAGAAAGTGCTGTCAAACTTCATCATTTTTAAATCTTCTTGTGCGGTGGAAACACCAAAAAAGATTTATTTAATCTAAACTGAGATAAACCTTTGGTGGAAACATAGCAAAACATAAATATCTTTTCTATTGTTTTCTCTCTTTTATAACAGTAATAGATTGATTTTTATCCCCTATGGAAAACACATATAATCCCAAATGCACAACTACTCAACGAACACAGCCATCGAGATACAAATGCAATATCAATCGTACCAACATTTGAGAACGAAATCACATAAGATCCATTCGAGACTCGTATAAATGTCAAAAACCCATCCATAGTAAGATTCTACTCTAACTTTTATCGGTGTTATTCATACTATGGATATTGTTTTTGTTATTCGTGTAAAATCCTACTATACTATGGATAGATTTTCCAACAAAACACGGGTAATGATGATGGATTATTTCGTTCATTAATCTGCTGTATGTTGATGGAATTGTTATGTGTAGTCTATCATATCGACTTGTATAATATGTCGATTAAAGCGTGAATGATCCCGGTCGGGCCTAAAATGTACATATACTCGATTTATAAAAATTCAATTCAATTCCAATCGAATAAAATGTTGCCATTAATTCGACATCACTTATACTTAGCTGCGAGTGGCGTTTCCTATCCGAATAAGTCTCGTCTGTTTTCAGAGAAGCAATGCCTACAGGAGTATAAATCACAATGAAAAATTAATTTAATTAAAATAAATCGTTTCTTTATTGTTTTCCTGTTGATTGATTTGTATGTGCCTAGCCTACTTCTCAAACTCACCTCCATATTTCAGCTTCTTCGATTTTCAAAAAAGAAAAACAAATAGAATATCGCTGCCACTTTAAGCGAAACAGTGAACACTTCACTCAGCCAATTTCCTCGTCCTTTTTTTGTCTGCTTTCAATATCCACGAAGGATTTGTGGGGGTGGTTTATTTTTTGCCATCAAATTATTTAATTTGGAAAATCATCTCGCTTTCAAAACTGATCATCCCCGCAGTTAAGTGAATTGCATTGCGGAAAGGATGGAGGTAAAGAGAAACTGAACTGCATCATACCACTCGAGGATAAAGTCAGTATGTACTCGTTGGTAGGTACCTATGTTATGCTTCTTTTTGTTATAATTTTTATTATATTTTTTTTTACAACTTTCATCGTTAGCCACGGTTTTAACTTTTATTTTAGTGCCGAATCTTTTCGATGGTTATAAACCGGATGCGGATTAACATTCTTTTTTTTTCCATGGACATGGACTTCAGACTTGTGGGAATAATATCGTTTTCTACATTTTATTTGCTTCTGTTGGGAATTGAGAGATTTTTCTTTTTTCAAAGGACATTAAAAGAAAGCAAAATTTTCCATTGAATGAAGACTAAGAAAATCTTTTTCCTTCTATAATATATATATATAGAACATAATGAAGGTTATATATATATTTTATATGATTGCGTGAAGACATTAAAACCAACTTGAAAAAGGATAAAGTTATCCTTTTTTATAGTATAGATATTAAAAAAAAAAAACAAAAATATATTGATTTTGTTTCTTTATGTTTTGCTTGGATTTGATTTGATTGGATTTTTCTGTATTTCCAGCTTTCTATTAAAATGGTTATGGTATTTCTTTTTTTTTTTTTCAAATAATAAGGATCATTAATTTGGAAAGAAAATAAGCTACTAAAAGGCTCAATTTAAATTTTTATACTATTTGAGGTTATTTAATTCATTGAGGAAATTTCGTTTGTGGTCAAAGCTTTTTTCTTTTTGTTAAGTAGGCATTATTAGATGAAAAGTCAATTCTAATTGGAAGCAAATCAAGCTAAAGAATTAAGACTAGGAGGAAGAATAGTGGAATTATTCTTCATCACTGCAGATGTTAAAAGAAACAATAAAGTCACTATAGCTGGCAGAATGTAATTTTGAGAAAAATTCAAAGATTGGAAATGGTCTTGAAGTGAAGGCATTCAAAACTGAAATTCGAACTTATGAGATATATACAGCTTTGAAATTTTTACCATTTCTTACGATTTTGTTTTTAAAGTTAAAATAATTTTAAAAAAATATGAAATTTGGTCCTCGAAAATAAACATAAATTTTGTCAAAAAGCCATGAAAAGATCGATTCTGAATTTGAGTATATCCCAACGGATTTAACATGCAAATTTGAGAATGCAGACGAAATTTAAAGTTGTTCTTCACTAAATCAGAAATCGTGATTAGTGGAAATATAGCTTTCCGTCGGCTTTTTGGCTTTTTCAAGAGGTGGAGAAATGAAATATAATCTTGTTGTCCAAATTACTGGGAATAAGCTTTAGAATTTAAAAGAAGGAAGAAGATCAAAGGGGAGGCTTATACTCATCAAACATATAATAAACTTTTAAGAGTGAATAAAGCTTAATAAAAATTACTATGAAGTACTACTTTGGCATTGACATTTAAAAGGTTGTTTTGAGAGGTCTTCTAATATCAATAATATCTAATGGCTCTGTTGAGCGAATTGGCCGCCAAGATCATGTGATTTGGAATCGTTGGACTTTTTCCTTTGGGGTTATTTAAAAGAAAAGCTGTATGTCAATAAACCAACAACCATTCAAGACCTTAAGGATTAAACAATTCGGCACATTAATGGTATAGAAGCTCAATTTTGCTTCAGCGTCATCGAAAATTTGGTTGTGGCTGCCATTTGGCTAGTATTTTGTTCCATACATGATTAAAACTTACCAATATTATAACAATACAAATAAATAACAATAATTTGTCTAAATATTTTGTCTTTCATTGAAAATCAACATCGGCCTTTAAAATTTAACCACCCTCTACTTGTCTGCCTAATGGCAAAAGATGACAGCTTTAAACATTTCTACTGCCCAAGTAGCAGAAATTTTAAAATGAACTCTGCTATTGGAAAACCCTTTTCAACCTTTTTTTCGTGCTACTATGTTTTCGAAATAAAATATTATGTAATTTTTGTTGTAACATCAATCATAAGAAATTTATGTCACCTCAAATGTATGTATTTGGCAGCACTTATCTATCAAACTGCTTTTAAAAGGAAATTTTACTTTATTTTGACTTGTGTTTGCCGTTAGATTTTTGTTTATCTCTTTGTCAGCTCGAATTAGAATGTCAACTGTGATTCCATAAAATTTTATTGTTCACCTTTAGTTCTTAAGGTTAACCTCATTTTTGGTTTTTTGACCTGCTTTATAACATTTCATCAATAACATTTGTTTTTTATTCTGGCAATACTTTTTTCGGTGTTTGTCTTTTGACAGCTGTCACTTGATTTATTCTTAATTTGGTTTGCCATTTCATAATAAATGAACTAAAGGCCCAACTATAATAGACTTAACCGAAAGTAAGCTAATGTTAAAACCGAACGAAAAATTATCAGAAGTTATCGTCAAAACAAAAAGTAACCATAATGGATTCAAGTAACTTAAGCAAATGCGTTTCAAATTTGAAATTTGCTTAAGCTCGAGCCATTTAAATGGCTCTTGCGTAATTGCGCGAAAATTACCGAAACTTAACGAAACTGAGCAGAACGTCTATTATGGTTAGTGACATATTAGGCTGCGTATTGGTTCGTTCCCTTAAGCTGGCTTAGGCTCGGTTAAGTCTATTATAGTTGGGCCTTAACTCCTGAACAAAACGTTAGCACGACGAATCAATTTATTTAAGGAAACTTTTGATAAGCGCATTACTTATCATCGTTGAAGTTGAAGTAAAGTCGCTTTTCTACACAGACGGACTCGAGACGAATGATGCCTTTACCAGAATATTCAGCGTGTCATTACTCACATCTCGCTTTAAAGTGGCCTCATAAGGCAAAAACTGGTCAAAAATTGTGCCACTCGGCTGAAACTTATTCGAGCCATCCACTTTTCCGAAATTATTTTCAAAACATAATGGAAAACTCATATTTTTACAATTAAGCTTAGTTCTTGTTCGTTACATTAAATTAAATGCGTTTTATTCAATTTTTTCAATTACTAAATTGATGTTAATTTCTCATTTTAGGATCAAAACAGGACCAAGTAAAACAACTTGGGTACTCCTTCTTTTGGTTTTTAATAATAATTGCATATCCTTAAAAAACACTCGTTTATAATTTATAAATTATCATTTTCATCCTTCTACTTTATTTACCACAAAATAAAGAACTTTTGACTCATTCGGGCAAGGAATAACTTCCACTATTATCTACTACGACCGACGTCATATTTTTATCCTTGGATATCTGCGTAAGATTCTGTTGCGAGTCTTTTGTCCTGTATGCCCTGTCATCCTGGTGCCTATTCATCTAAGGCTTTAGACTTTTTAACAAAATTGCATCTATTCAACTATCATAGTTTAAGCTTGATATTAAAACATTATTTTCTAATTTAAAAACCAACTCTCAGTGTCCCATTTAAACTATTCAGAAGAGATTTGAAAAAAAAAAAAATTTAAGTAGGTAGGTAGGTATACCTCTTTTTCAAAGTAGGTATAGCAAACAAGTTCATTAAAAACCATTATAAGATAGAAAAAAAAGGGAAATTACTTTTGCAATCTTTTGCTCTCAAGACAAGCGTCGGACGGCGCGCCACATCATCGTCAACCCTCCGGCAGCTGCGCTGGCTGGCTGGCCCACACCTTCGAGGATGGGCAAGGTATTCATTCATCTAACTGCTTTAAACAGGTGAGTTTACTTTTGTGTGTATATTTTCTAGGGACGACACCAGCGACGGACGATGCTGCAGAACAGCATCTTGTGTTTTGTTTGCCCCATTTACAAACGTTATACCTATTCGAGTCAATAGAGGGAAAGGTACTTTATAATAGGGTCAACTATATGAACATTATAGGGTATTTTATAATGAAGACCTATATAGATTAAGTATTCTTTCGATTTTTCTATGGTCTTTTTAAATGGGGGAGTCATAGTAAACAAAACAAAAATGTCCTAGATTATTTCAGAGATTCAAATAGGTGTGGAATACACCTGCGGGTGCATTTAGGTATAGTTTGAATTTATTTACTTTTAGGGATATGTCAATTTAATTTTTTTTTAAAAAGAAGTACGTTTTTTTCAATTTTGTATTCAAGGTAATTTGCATTCTCAGATTTAAAAAAGAAAAATGCATTTTTTCAAAAGATTTAGAACCATATTCAAAAACCATAGAATCTGGCAACGTCACTTATTTTAGTACCTAAAAGAAAAAAAAACACTACTTTAAGTTTTGGGTGCATTCAGTTCAGCACATGGCTGCATTCAGCAAACACCAATGGCAAAGATAAAAGTCTTAAACAAATTTCTAAAAAAGAAACGCAAGATTAATTTTGGTGTCGATAAATAAATTCTTAAATATTCTTTGCCTGTTTGACATAAATCACCTATCAGGCCTTCCAGGATTTAAAAATTCAAGGAGAACGTCGAAAATATTTCAGACTTTTGTTTTTGATGATTTTGACATTTCTTAAAGTTGGATGTCTATCACAGAATATAATGAATAAGACGCAAATAGATTTGGAGTTATTTGACAGATATGTTATGCGCAGCCTTAACAATGCATTTGGTCTATTGTTTTGCTTACAAACCTAGGAGAATTCTTCTATAACGATCTAAATCATATTAGCATAATCAGTCTTTCACGTTTCGTAAGGAATTCAAACTGGTTTCATTGAGTATTGAGTGGTATCACAATGGGCCATTAAAATGGCCTAAGTGTGTCCTATTCCATCACGGCCAGCCACTTTAACCTAACCTTTGCTTACAAATTTAATTGGCAATGAATTTTAAAAGATGCTTAAATTTTAAGGGCCGATGTTGTTTTTGAATGAAACACAAATTATTTAAATTTATTTTTATTTTGATAATACTGATATGGTTCAATTATGTATGGAACAAAATATCGGCCAAATGGCCGCCGCCGCCGCCGGCCGTGACCTCGGCGGAACATCATCATGTGATGGTCCAAATTTTCGATCACGCTGATTGGGGTCCTATGCCATTAATGTGCCGCATAATTGGGGTTCTATGCCATTAATGTGCCGAATTAATTCATGCTTTAGCTCTTGAATTATTTCTGACTTATCAAAGTACACCTTTTCTTTCCACGGCCATTGTTTCGCAGCTGTATCGTCCACATTCATATCGTCCAATTCGGGCAATAAAAACTTCGTCGTTCACCATTGACAATAACTGCTTGAACGGAAAAAATAAAATAGTGAGACCAATTCATAATTTTAAGTAGATTTAGTTTTCAGTTCTAATAAAGACGAGTACCAGTAAAGACTCAAAGTTTCAGTTGTTTTCTTATAGAGAAGTTTTAATCTATACTTAATATTATAAATGCGAAAGTAACTCTGTCTGTCTGGCTGTTACTCAATCACGCCTAAACTACTGAACCAATTTGCATGGTATGGAGATATTTTGATACCCGAGAAAGGACATAGGCTACTTTTTACGGTGGGAAAGTGACGTATTCCCATGGGAAAATTCAGGTGGGCCGATCGCTTTTACGCCTGAACTACTGAACAGATTTAAATGAAATTTGGTAAGGAGATAGTTTGAGACTTAAGAAAGGTCATGGGTTACTTTTGACTTCGGAAAAACAGCGCATTCCCATGGAAAAATTACTTTCCGGGAATCTGATCGCTTTCACTCCTAAATTACCAAAGATTTAATTAATATTTGGATAAAATTGGTATTACAAACAAAAACCAACGCATTCCCAACCTTATGAAATAAGTTGTCGAACATGTTAAACTTTACAATATGCCACTGATTTTCTAAAAATCGGAGAAGTTTGTAGGCCAACAGACTGTAACGGCTCGATTACGTTGAATCATGAATTCTGTTAAATTGTTTGTAGCACAGATGAATTAAAAAGTAATGTCTATCCAAACCTGCATATAAATATGGCAATCGGGAGCGGTTGTGTGAGAGGGAAATTTCACCTCCACCTAATGAGATAGTTAGCCAGATAAAGGAACAAATTATGTCAAACGTGGAGGGAGATATCGTCGAGTATCTCTCAGTAGACAACGTTATGGACACGAAGCAAGTAACATCATACCCCATATAGTTTCTTAGTTCTTTGGAATTATCAGCGTTGCTTTCTCATAAGTTGAGATTGAAGGTTGGTGTTCCAGTCCTGATAATGAGAAATCTTGACGCACCAAAGTTATGTAATGGTACACGGCTACATATTACTCACCTAGGACGGAATATTATAAAAGCTATAAACATGACTGGATAATTCCGATAATTCCAAACGATTTGCCGTTTTAGTTTAAAAGAGTGCAGTTTCCTCTAAAAGCAGCATTTGCAATAACAATAAATAAAGCTCAGGGTCAAACGCTGAAAGTTGCAGGTGTAAATTTGGGAAAAAACTGTTTTTCCCCTGGACAATTATATGTAGCGTGCTCACGAGTCTCAAACCCTCAACATCTTTACGTTCTAGCCAAGGAAGGAAAAACAAAAAACGTCGTATATAAAAATGTAATGCAGTACCCTATCTTCTTCTTAAAATGTATTAACCTAACCTATGACAATCACACGTAGTAAGGCCTCATCCCATCTTGGCACAATTCAAACTTACGTACAAAAAAGTACAGCTCAGGTTTTTTCATACTCTATCCAAAAAAACTATCTAATGCGGACGAAGTCGCGGGTAAAAGCTAGTAAACTATAAATAAAGTTCACAAACTTCATTCACGCTTGAAATGGTCAAGAGGCTTTAGTTCTTGAGCTAATTGCACCTTTTAGAGTGTAAATTCAAGTCTTTATGCATAATGTACATCATCTACAACCGTGAGATTGTGGGTTGGGTACCCTAGCCCCAAAACAAAAATCCCCAAAACAAAATCCCCAAAACAAAATCCCCAAATCTAAAATCTCCGAGACCAAAATCCCCAAAACCAAAATCGCTAAATCCAGAATTCCCAAAATCAAAATCCTTAAGCACAGATTCACCATATTTTGTGTATCTAAGAAATTATATTTGGCGCCGAACATAATTTCTTAGATATACTCGAAATATGGTGAATCTGTGCTTAAAGATTTTGATTTTGGGAATAATTCAGAACAAAGTTAAGTTGTGTTTATCTTTTTATTCAACAAAAACATAAGAAATTAATACTATCTATGTTTTTCAAAAATAAGAAATACATTTTGAATTCATGGTATTAAATAAACAAATGAAACAAATAATCTATCATAGTACATAATATGATATAAATTTTAAAAATTCATTTTTTTCAACCTTTGAACGCCTTGTTTTTTATTTTTAACTTCTTGTATGTTTTCACGCTCGATTTTTCCAATTGACTTTTTTCACCGCTGCTTATTTTCTCAATTGTGATAACAACATCTATCATTTCCGATTGTAGGGCAAAATATCAATCCGTGTGTCCCAATGTCCAATTTTTCAAAAATGTAATGTCCCAATTTTTGTCATTTCCAAGGCAATGGTTTCCAATCGTTATTTATCCAAATGCCAAGTTTTTCCAATAATAATGTTTTGAATTGATAGTCCATGTTTTCTTTTTGACGCATCCAGAAAATTGGTTTTGAACCAGAAGTAAAGTTTTGAAATTTCGAAATCTTCTGAACTTTGGCTTAGCTCCGAAAAGTACACTCAAATGATGAAAACCAACATGCATTGACGGAGTTTGAAAAAAATGGATTTGGGGATTTCGTTTGTGGATTATGGGCATGGGGATTTAGATCCTGGGGATTTTATTTTTGGAGTTTTTGTACTTGGGCATTATGTCGGTACCCCTGAGATTATTAATGCAATTACTAGGCACGACGACGAGGTGAGGTGGACATCTCTTAAGGTACACTACCGTGAATAACAGCAATATTTTCTGCAGTACGATGTGTACGAGCATGCACTGGTATTTTCATATCTCCTACCAGACCCGGAATTTGAACGTCCATTTTCATAATTAGCCTGAATAACTTTAACGCGTTGCTCGATTGTTCATCTGTAAATGGTTCAAATTGAATTAGTCTTAAATTGAAAACGTCATAGGAAATGCAAAAAATTCGTGACGTTTAGGTGTGGTTACAGTCAACATCGGTCCTTAAAATTTAACAACCCTTTATTTTATGATCTTTCAAATATGTGTTCATTTTGGAATCAGTTTGACGTCTTATCGTTGTATCTCTCAGTCACATGATCACAATAATTCAAAATGAGTCACTTCAAAAGAGTCTGTGGTGACCATCGCAGCGACATCTAGTCCTCACAACACAAACTCTCGAGTTCGAATTTTGACAATAAGCTTTCCCAAAGCACATCAAGTAGAAATCCTTAGGTAGCGAATGCATCTAGACAACCGAATCATCTGGAAAACGATTCCGTTAATCTTCTTGGTGTCTGGTGACCGAATCTTTTGTATTTGTACAATTATTATATCTCGCAATATAATAATTTATTTTGTAAATTTAAAGTAATAAATAAACATAAGTAAATTGTTGTAGACTTGATATTTTTGGGACCAAATTATTGTTATAGTGCTTAGAGCCTATAAGTCCAATATAAACACAATGTCAGATTTATCAAAGTCAAGAGTTTAGGCTAAACTATAATAAACTTAACCGAAAGTAAGCTAATGTCAAAACCGAACGAAAAGTTATCAGAAGTTATCTTCAAAACAAAAAGTAACCATAATGGATTCAAGTAACTTAAGCAATTGCGTTTCAAATTTGACATTTGCTTAAGCTCGATCCATTTAAATGGCTCTTGCGTAATTGCGCGAAAGTTACCGAAATTTAACGAAACTGAGCAGAACGTCTGTTATGGTTAGTGACATTATATGTAAGGCTGCGTATTGGTTCGTTCCCTTAAGCTGACTTAAGCTCGGTTAAGTCTATTATAGTTGGGTCTTTTGACGTTTACAGTAAATAAATAAAGGGAGAGATTTTTTCTGTTTGAAGCGACTTTATTGAGAGCTTTAAATGTGTACTTTGGGGGAACTGACATTTATGAAAAAAAATAGTAATTCTATACTACGAAGAAGGGCCGTTTTGACATTTGTTAAGATTCTTAGGGGCCGGTTATAGCTATCAGTAAAATCCATCAGTAAAATTTTTGTTTTAAGTTTTTGAACATGTTACAAATTTATTTCTAGCGAACGATTGATGCAATAAGATGAATCCTATATTCAAGTATTTTTTTCAAAAAGAAACAATGTATTTAAAGTTTTATTTAATTTATAAATCCATTGTATTTTTTTTAATGATGAAATTTCATTTTACTGAACAGCTGACTGCCAAAAGCCAAAAAAAAATCCATTTCGTTTTACTGTTGGTGTTCCAATTTTTTACTGTTCCGACCACATCATTAAAAATTTTACTGATGAAAGCAACAGTAAAAAATTGTCTGAGACGCGAAGCCTCAAAGTGACATTTAATTTAATGATGTAAATTTACTGATTGCTATAAACGCTCATCAGTAAAACATTTCAGATTCCTTCTGTTTCAAATTTTACTGATGGATTTTACTGATAGCTATAACCGGCCCCTTAGAAAAAATCTATTGGCAGTTAAAAAAACATTACAAACATATGGCTTAATTATTTAAAAGTTTCCAACATCTCGAGAAATGCTTAAACTTCAACTATGGATTCCATACCTTTTGAATTCTTAGAATGACATTTTTGCCTACTGAATATAAATAAACATTTGAAGTTATAATAAGCGAATTTGTTGAGATAATTCAAACATTTTATTATTGGTTTGGCGTTTTATCAACAGGTACTAAAATGCGCTTTGTCATGAAAATACGTTCTTCGTGAGATTATTAAAAGTTGCCATCACTGACTTATAACTACAGTTCTGTTTTCAATAATTTGGTATTGACAGTTAATAATAATAATGGCTTAAGGATGCATTCACATTGAATATTCAAAATTGTCAAAGTAAAAATTGAAAAACCATTTATAAATTAAAATTCAGCTAAAAATATTTGCACTATATACAGTTTCAAACCTCCATTTTATTAGGTTTATCAGCAGTTTTAAAGTTTCAAAAGCATCAGTAATGCTGACGACACCAAAAATTCAAGGAAAACAAAAATTTACTCATAATTTTACCTTTGAAATTGAATTTAAGAGGAAGGAGATCTTCTGCATCGTTGTCGTCGTATGTTTTTGACAGTTACTATATGCTTAGTTAAAGTTGCCATCACTGACTTAGAACTACAGTTCTTTTTCAATAATTTGGTATTGACAGTTTAATATATGGCTTAAGGATGCGTTCACATTGAATATTCAAAATTGATAAAGTAAAAATTAAAAAAACCATTTATAAATTAAAATTCAGCTAAAAATATTTGCACTATATACAGTTTCAAACCTCCATTTTATTAGGTTTATCAGCAGTTTTAAAGTTTCAAAAGCTTCAGCAATGCTGACGACACCAAAAATTCAAGGAAAACAAAAATGTACTCATAATTTTACCTTTGAAATTGAATTGAAGAGGAAGGAGATCTTCTGCATGAAATATTATTCTTTAACCAATATGATACGAAGTATACGAAAGTAAAGATATGTGGCATCGTTGGCGTCGTATGTTTTTGACAGTTACTATATATAGTTCTTTTATAATATGCTTCTTCATTATGCGCGCTTTCTTCGTCTTTTCAAGAATATTTTTAAGAACAAACCGCACAAAGTTATGAAGGGGAATGTATATTCAAGGAAAAGAGAACGTCTTGTGGTGGTTTTAAGGATTTACAGCAAGAGAGATTAGTTGGGAATTTTATTCTTATTTATTTTATTCCTCGCGATGATGCTTTTCTGAACTTGATGGGTTATTATATTATATGTACATCAGAGGAGATGAGGAGAATAAAGGCTATTAATGCCAGGTGATCTCTATGGTTGAATGAAAATCCTGAATAATAATAATTTGCACCTTCTTAATATATTATATTAAAAATAATATTTTACGTTTTTCGATTTTATATTCTCAAAAACAAAATACATATAATTTAAAAATAAAAAATAAACAATATTTAGCAGTCTGCTATGCATGCATGTTCATGTTCATATTATCAAACCCTTATCACCCCAAGGGTAAACGCAGATTAGTGTTTATATAACGTATGGCAGGAGTTGGCATACACTGTCCTCGTATAGTTGAGTTGAGGTTGAGAAATGATGTAGTGTGCCCTGTGGTATAAGAAGAACGTGCAATTAATAGAAAGAGAAAACTTTTACGTGAGCTATTTAATAAAAGCACCACTGCCGCGCGCCGCTCCACAGCGCTGACAATCTGTAGTAGCCGGTGCTGCCGTACTGTTATTAGGGTGTACCTACATCACAAATGAAAATTAGAGATGAGTTTCTTTTGTTTCCGTTCTTGTAATAGCTCAACTATAATAAAACAGAGATGAAGGATAATTTGTGCAGTTCCTAAAATTTAAGCATGTAGGAACTTATAATTGTTATTATTATTCAGATCCTTCGCATCTCCTATTCGAGTAACCAAGTATACGAACATAAAGTTTAACATTGAGATTATAAAATTTGAAGAGAAACTTTTGGTCTGTTGGATGGTTCTTTGTGTGGACGTTGTACAGTGAAGGATTTAATTTATGTATTTATACTATGTACGTATAATGCTTTGGGGATTTTATAAACAAACTTAACAATCATAATACGAGTATGTGAATGACCCTGAAAAGTATAAAGTGATAAAATTTTGTTTTAAAAACAAAGAACAACTATCCATTAAGGGCTTTTAGATAGGTTAGTTTTCCGTGTTAAAAAAAAAAAACAAAAAAAAACAAAAATAGTGTTAAGAGAAAAATTAATTTAAGCATGGGGGAATATTTTCTGCATGAAATATTTTTTAGAGATGAGAGCCATTTAAAAAAATGTAATTTGAGTTTTCCAAAAATAGGTTTAATTTTGAATAGTTTGATATATGGGCAGCTGTCACTATTGAAGCTGTCATCATTTAAATTTTGCCAATTAAACCCTACAATGGCGCTATGTGCTACACAAAGAGAAACAAGATGGCGGTTTGATAAATAACCGTACTATTATAGAGTTTTACGAATGATGTTTCAACAAACTACATATGGTGGTTAAAAAAAGATGTACGAGAGTGGAAAGTTGTCAAAAAAGCTTTTTCAGTAACTCTGGATAATACTTTCTGAATTCATCACTCTTAATTTTATGAGGAACGTGCCACAAAGCAAGTACTTACTCAACCGTATGTGTATTTCCTCTTTTTAGGAACATGTTTTTGCGCAAAGGTTTCGCTGTATATTGTAATACCCCATTTTATGATGAGTGCACTTCGCTGCCGCGGTCGGGGTTTTCTTTCATTTCATACAAAAAAGTCCAATCCAATTACAATAATAAATAATAACCAAGTTAACAGTCTAAGTTTAAATTGGTTATATTTGTTTTATTTCTATGTTTTATTCTACGAACTGCATAGATATGTATAATATGTTACCTACCTTACCTACGCAGAAAATAATCCTACACATCGAATCGATAACGCGGGCAAAGCAGGTTGCCGGCAAAGGCAGCAGCATTCGCACTCGTTAGCCATGTTCTTTTTCTTTTTACCATTAAATTCAAATGCTCTTGACTTTCTATGGGCAGCATGCTATAGCAGCCAGCCAGCCTTGAATAGCCAAGTAGCATGAGCTTTTCATTGAATGTTAATGACCATCAGTCCTCCCAAAATGGGGGCTGTCAATTATGTAGTAGCTTATTGGCGAAAGTGTTACATGGGTGCAAAAATAAATTCCATTCAACTCAAACGAATTTAGTTCTTAATGTATTTATAACGCAATTTTAAAGAATGTTGAACGCATTTTTTTATTTAATTTTTTTGAAAGCAGTCATTTAAATTTGTTCGCATTATGTAAATGAGTTTTTTTTTGTTTAATAAATTTCAGTATTGAGTACTATGTATAATAAGTACATCGTTTCAGTTTTTTATAACCGAAAGAGGATTTTGAAGATTCTTTCAATTAAATATCGGAATTAAGTTAGTGCATTTATTTTTTATTAAATATTTATTCCAGACTTCAACAAAAGATTTAAAAACAAAAGATTAAACTTGGTTTTTTGGTTAAAAAATAGAAAAATATTCATATATACATGTCAAATTATTTTCCTTTTAATTTTTATAATTTTACATATTTATAATTTACGATCAATGTTACCAGCACCGATTATCACCCAGCTAGTTTATAGATAACTTTTAGTGTTCTTCTTTTTCAAACGATTAAAGAATGTCAATTTTTTCCTGTGTTCTTATACGAGCAATTCATATACTAAGTCGACAGCCCTGATTATATCGCCAAGCCCTTTATATTAAATTCTTGAACGTGCCTTTTAAAGTTTATTAGAGTATGCAAAATTATGTTTTACTTCTTTTGCAAATGAGTGATATTATGATATGCGATAGTAATATGTATGGCACGAACTTTACAGCAGAATGGTATGCATATCAATTTAATATGGAATTTATCAAAACAGAAATGTTAAGTACTCAAAGCATTTCAATAAACTTAAATACAAAGTTATTTGACATGAGTAAAGTTAAGGTATAGATATTGTCGACTCGACGCTGCCGTGTCGTGTATATTTGAGTTCTTGTCGTCTTCTTGATGCATAAATTTGAATGCCCCAATCTATAAACTCCATGTAATAAAAGATGAATATTTTGAATAGAGTACTAATACTTTATGTACATAATCCTATGTATACTATAGAGTCCATGGAAAGTTGCATGCATTCATTATAATAAAAAGAGTGAAAGTTAAAAGTTTAATTAAATTATTATAAAGCCGTTGGCCTTTCAAATTTTGTTATCTGTTTTGAATCGATTAGTACATGTACTGTATACTGTAGAATAATAAAACATCCAGAGAAGAACTTTAAGTTTGTCACCTTTTTCTTAACTAACTCGACTCATTTATGAACTGTATTCTTTGAAATTAAATATTAATATCTTAATTAATTAATTAATTAATTTTTGGTCAAAGAACTTTTAGTAGAGGAAGAATGTTCGAGGAACCTACAAATAGATTACATTTCAAAGCGTGTTGGTGATTGACAGAAGGGTGAGTCAGAGCGTGATTTAGATTCACTACTTTGCAAAGAAACCCGATATTTTCTACATTTTGATAAACTGCTTATTAAGCATTTTTAGTTGCTGAACAAATCATTAATTAATTTGACGATTTAATGAAGATGAACACTACGGTAATGGAGATGTTCGGTTTACGTACATTAAGCTTTAAAACGCACTAAACGACATTTATTTCATTGATTTGATTTCATTGATTTAAAATTCAAATTAATAATCGAATTATAAAAAAATATGCAGACTTAATAACACTTTAGGTGCAAAGATTTTTGAAAAAATGTCTTGAGTTAAAAAAAAAGAATACTCCGAGATATTATAACATGGTCCAAAATTTGTCTTTCCAAATTGTGAATGTGTGGGATGTCTCTTCAAAAATAAAAGTCCTCCACATCCAATTTCAGTCATGAAAGTCATAAATTATAGCTCGTAAGCGTAATCCATTTACCGTAAGAGTTGCAACAGCCTCTTTTTCGAATAAGTTAGCTTCGATCACACCGCCAAGAAACCGTCAGCCAAAACATCACACCAAACAGTGATAAGTGGAAGATTGAGACGCTTTTCAAAAATCATTCATGAATATTCACGGTCCCTGATTGTGCATACAGCTTAAATTTTTCCAACATTTACCAGCCGAAAAGGTGCCTCACGGAGAACCTATAGTGAATTTAGTTCTCGAACTTTGACTGCAAGTGTTCAAAATGTTTGAATGTAATGAATCTTAACTGCAACTGCATCATTACATTTTTAGTTATGGTGTAGTTCTCACTTTTAAATAGTCAAAAGCTTCCAAAGTGACAGATGCCCAAATAGCGAGCTATTCAAAAAGAATAAAATTGAAGTACTCTTCATTTTGTAAAAAGAATTTTAAGACTGACTTAGCAAGAAATAGGTATATTCAAGGCTCATTGAGTTGTAGTTTTCGAAAAAAAAAAATCATAAAATTGTATTATTATTAAATTCCAAGGGCCCCTTTGATACGTACTACGAATTGTAAGTCTATCGAAATAAGGTATGGAGAAAAATGAAGGCGGAACAAAACAGCATACTTAAAGGTGCTTATAAAAATGTTGATGCTTCAAATGCATTTGATAAACAATTACCACATCTCGACCTGTGACGTCAGTGGTCTAAACTAGTGGAGTGCGTAGTGCACACGACTTCTAAGACTGAGCAAAATCTGATATGCGTGGGTTCGAATCCTATGTTATGCATAAAAAAAGTTTTTCAAATAAAATTGGATTAAAGCTCAGCACCACAAAAAAGGAGACTGATGCAAAAGTGGCAAAGCACGAAATAGCTAGAGACTTGAATTAAATTTTATATTATATATTGTAACGTGATACAAAAGAAGTATATTTAAAAAAAAAATCCAATTAACGGTTTTTTTTATAAATAAAAAAAAACTGAAAAAAAAATTTGTCACCTCGAAAATTTAACGACTAAAATATGATTTCATCTCCAAAACAATTTTGTACAACGAAGAATAATGTTTTTGACATCTGATAAAATTTTGAGAAAAATCTAATTGACAGTTTTTTTTTATAAAAAATAAAAACCTAAAAAAAACATTACTCAAAGTTGGTAAAAATTGAATTTCGACTCAAATATCTTTTTAAAAACTTGAGATTAAGGCTTCAAACTTATTTTATCTTATAAGAAATATTGTTTTCAACATTCTGAAAAATGTTGAGAAAAATCGAATGGACAGTTTTTTTACAAAAAATATAAACCAAAAAAAATTTGTTTAAAAGTTGGTAAAAATTGATTTCCGACTCAAATATCTTTTCAAAACTTCGAGATATTGGCTTTAAACTACTTTAATCTTTCAATAGATTCAGTAAAATTTTGAATAAAATCGAATTGACTGTTTTTTTTACAAAAAATTAAAAACCGACAAAAAAATTAACAAAAATTGTTAAAAATTGATTTTTGACTCAAATATCTTTTCAAAAATTTGAGATAATGGCTTTTAACTAATTTAAACTTATAAGAAATATAGTTTTCAACCATAGGACAAATTTTGAGAAAAATCGAATTGACAGTTTTTTTTTTACAAAAAAAAAGACCTTAAAAAAATTAATAAAAGTTGGTAAAAATTGATTTTCGACTCAAATATCTTTTCAAAACTTTGAGATATTGGATTTAAACTACTTTTATCTTTCAAAAAGTAATGTTGTCAACATTCAGTAAAATTTTGAAAAAAAATTAAATTGACCTTTTTTTTTACAAAAAATTAAAAACTTACTTTATTTCACAGAAAATATTGTTTTCGATATTCAGTAATTTTTTTATAAAAATCCAACAGTCCGTTTCTTCATAAAAAATAAAATCTAAAGAAAGAGTACGCAAATTTGGTTAAAATTGATACATATAGACAAACTTTTAAGCAAGACAAATCGACAGACGGGATAGGAAGTTATCAGTGTGGGTCGCATCCCAGCCTCTTTTTTCTAAATATATTTATACTCTGGAATCGAATAGCTTTCGATTGCGATATATTTTGTTGGGCTACATCTGTTGTCTAAAGAGTCAAGAGAAAGCAGCTAACTATACGTCTGTCATGTACATATTCAAACTCAGGAAGTTGGGGGTTTTCGAACGCGACCAATCTCAATTGGTTTCCCAAAAGTCTAAAATCACCGCGTTTCGGTGACTTTTGCAGGACAAATGCGACCATCTACACATTTGAGAGTCGTAGGCGTCAAGATGCAATGCATTTGAAGTTTGAAAATTTCTCTCCCAATTTCAATTTTCAGAAAAGTTGTACTTTTGCTGCACTTTTTCTCAGAAACGTGGCTCTTACGTGCCGGCAGACGATTATTTCTGTTATCAAATTTACTAAGAGTACCAACAAAATTAATATCAACTAGTTTTATTTCACGACAAAATGTAGCTCGCAACTCTTAGACTATATTTTGAGATATTTTAGTTGTATGTGAATTATTCTCGAATATATGTATATGTATATACAATTTTGACTAGACTTTATTTTGACCTGAATAACAATTTTTCAACTACTAATCTGCTTTGTAATACACCTTCATCCTTGAATGTATAATTAACCAAAAATCTATACCCCTTCAAAAATAATCTAGATCAACGAACTTTGAATTGACAGTGTACTACTAAAGAACAGAAAAAAAGAGTAAAAACAAACCCTTTTTACAAATCCAAAGGCTAAGGCTAAAAGAATGTTTATCCATGTAAAATAAGCAAACTTCAAATAACACTGACTTCGTTTAATTAACTTTCTCAAAATCAACTAATACCTTTGACTTTCCATCAAAAAACCCAACATTTTCTATCGTTTTTTTTTTTTACTTTTTAATTCAAAACCCTGAATAAATTTCCCATTGACGTCGTCGTCGTTGTTTACACTTCACTTGCACCCCATTCGACTGCACGTTTGCAGGTTGCACGTTGGCAAAATCTCTACTAGAAACTCTTTATGTTCACAATCTTTGATTTTCATCTCAACAGCAAAAAGAATTTTCTTTTTGCCATTTTTCAATTTTTGATTTTATGTTGTGTTTTTTTCGATTAACTCCAGGTGCTATGCAATCAAGTTCAACCTACCTTTATTCTTTATCTGATGAAACTTTGATTGCGATAATTAAGTTATTTACCACCTCTCGTCGAAAACTTTCTGCTTCCATTTATGTATATGTGTTTTACTTTTATTTTTCGAGGAATAAAGATTGCATCAAGTTAAATTGGTTTAATTCCGGCAATGAATTTTGTTAAAACACAATTAATGTGTTCTGTATGGATGAATACAATTTTATTGGATGAAATAACTGAGATTTAAATTGATTGTAATGATTGAAGATTAACAATAAAATAAAATTCCTCTTTGTTTCGAAATAATGTATCGCATTTAACACTAATGAAACATCCAGTTGTTTTGCTGTGTGTCGTTTTTAATCCATTTATTTTCCACAAGTGCTTTCCAAAAAACGCCAAAAAACTTTATGAGCGGCTATGTTCAAAAAAGACAAAAGCTCCTCTAAGGCACTTAATTCTATTTGAAGTAATTAGAAAAGTTGTAAACTTGCTTGGGACTACATCGACTTCAACACAGAGCGAGAGATATTTTTAACACTAAACCAGTAACCACCCTCTCTAATTACCTCAATCTCTAAGGTATAATTAAATATTGCTTTAGAAGTTGTTAAACTACCATCTGGATCAAATAAATCTCCGGACAGAAAACTCATTTTGAACAAAAGTATAAACTGTGGAAAACAAGCAACCTGCTAAATTTACCAGTAACCGCGTCGGTCGTTCCTCGTAAGGATTGCTCCATGTTCACCAAAAACAAAACACCCATACAAAATGTCAATAGCAATCTGTTAACAATTTAAATTACATTTCTCAAAGAACGTAGCTATAGTTGAGATTTATAAAACGTGATTTTCGAAATCTCTCATCTCTGTCGTCACATCATTTTAACACTCGACCAACACAAAAAAAGTACAAAACACAAAACTTTTTTTCATAATAATTACATTCGAATTAAATTCCAGCTTTAAAGTATAACGTTCAGGAAATGAAGCTAACATAAGTACAGAAGCAGATCTGACCTCTTGTGTTTCACTCCAATGCCAATGTCTCCTTTTGCTTCTTCAAATTTCGAGCACTCTGAAGAAATTTCATAGGAAATTTCCTTTATCATTTCTTTAGTTTTGAAAAGTTGAGATGAACTTTTTCAAAGAGGAAATTTAATCCCAAAGATAAATATAATTTTCTGTTTTTCTTTTTTTACATTCTCAAGTAAGACTTCAACTAAAGAGAAAAAGACCACCACTTCAATTAGTTCTTGTTGACTTGGTATGGTAGGGCGTTTAAGATATCGAATGGCAAATATCTATAAAATTGTGCAACGCTAAAATTTTATCTCGAATAAAAAAAGAAAAAGAATCTTTTCGGAAAAAAAGTAAAAGGATATCCGCGTGACTTTTAAAAGTACATTGCAATTATCAACTACTGGCCTTTTGTGTTTACTCCTGCCTCATGCTCCTGCTCCAGCTCCAAAATTAAATGGATGAGGAAAAAGAGGTATTGGTTAAGTAAAGTAAGTTCCATTGTACATGAACATATATTTAAAGAAACACAAGGCGAAGAGTGTCAGGTTTTAACTTACACATACATTTTCTGACTCAGATGGAAGTCTGTCAAGAACGGGAAAAAAGGTAAAGTAAAGTAATGGAAGAACGTTCAATTATCTTTTCGAAAATTGCATTCTTTTTCGTATGTTCTTGTTTTTTGTTTTGTTTTTCTTTTCGATTTGTTCAACTGATATTGTTGGAGTCATTTTTCGAAATTGGATTTCTTGAGGTTTGCAATGCAATTTGGTTTCTACGAATAACATCACTTGTCTTCCATAATGATGAATGCATTTTAAATCTCAGTGCAGTGTTGAGAAAGGGATATTCAAACAGAATAAGGACCAAATAATATCATCAATGTAAATGTCACTCATTGCGGATATTCTTGAAGTAAAAAGAGTTTTTTATGAGCTTAAATGAGAAGAGAGTTTTTGTTTTAAAAGTGCTGCTTAAATTTGAAGAAAACTATCGGCAACATGAGCTGAGTTGCTTAGAAAATAGGGCCCTTTTGATGATGTCCCCACCTATAGTAAGCAATTAAGACGCCGTTAACCATGAATAGAATTTCAGTCAAATTGATTATAGCTATACCAAATTGGAAAGATCATCTCTCGCTTAATATTGAAATGCTTGGAAGGTATAAACTTTTTCTAATACTTCCTTACTCGTTTTAAAGTTGATAGATAGATGTTACTGAGGAGACTATGCTCGTTGAATATCGAATACTGACTGACTCGTTTGCATTTTATTATTCAAAATAACAGTTAATGTTTTACATAGATATATAAGAAATCATGCCATCATAGCTAGCGGCTTATTATTTAACATATTTTACACTGAAGTACAAAAGTTTCGCTACAATACTCCCCTTCGGCGAAACAAAAAAAATATATTAATTGCGAAGATTGAACTTGACACGTCGTCGTATTGGAGTTGATGTATCTGCTCCTGATAAATCGGTGCTTGGCCGAAATGATGATGATGTATATTCAGATGGGCCAGCATGTGATGATTCCGGAGTTGTCGAGATAGAAGGTTGCTCAACGACGGTGTTATCGGTGTCGTTTGTTGGGTCGTTGATAGTAAACACAGGTTTCAATCGATCAATGGATATTGTTGATGATCGTCCAGAAATATCCACTACAAAGTATTTTTCATGTCGTGAAATGACACGATAGGGGCCTTCATATGGTGGAGTGAAAGCACTGTGCGATGCGTCCAGGCGGATGAGAACATGTGAGCAGGTGGCAAGCTCCTTGAACACGAACACTTTTCGTTGACTATGACGTGAGCCAGGAACAGGTGCAAGATTCGCAAACTGCATCCTCAGACGGTCGGCTATATCTTGGGGAGACAAACTATTATAAGTAGATGGCACAAGAAACTCACCAGGTAATCTAAGAGGTTCTCCAAAGACAATATCGGCGGCCGTAGATTTTAAATCATCTTTCCATGCTGTTCGAATGCCAAACAATACTATTGGTAGAGTATCTATCCAGGAGGAACTTTCGTGGCATCGAATCGCCGCCTTAAGTTGTCGGTGAAGGCGCTCGACCATGCCATTAGACTGCGGGTGAAATGACGTTGTGTGGATATGCTTGCTGCCAAGTAGTTTACTGAGAGCGTTGAACAGCTGACTCTCAAATTGAACTCCTTGGTCGGTGGTTATGCGAAGTGGCACGCCATAACGGCATATCCAACCTGCAAATAATTTTCGAGCCACACATTCAGCTCCGGTGTCCTCCAATGGAAAAGCTTCAGGAAAACGTGAGAAGCGGTCGATGATTGTAAGGCAGTAGCGGTATCCTCTCGATGGTGTATATGGTCCGATTATGTCGACGTGGATGTGCTCGAATCTACGCGTACGTCCACCCGGAAAATCGTTGATTGGTGATACAACATGACGAGAAATTTTGTTGCGTTGACACGCCAGGCAAGCACGAGACCATCGGCGGCAATCTTTCTTCAGGCCAGGCCACACATATTGCTGTGAGACTAATTTGATAGATGCATTTACCCCAGGATGGCTTATGCTATGAAGAGAAGAAAAAATCTTTTGGCGTAGCTCAATCGGCACGAAAGGGCGTGCTAGATGACCGTTGACGTCGCAATATATTGGCAGGTTGCATTCAGGAATACTTACAGGTCGAAGGCACAATGAATCGGCTGGTGGATCTTGAAGGCGCTGTTGGATTTCTTCATCGGATGACTGAGCTTGAGCTATTTCGTTGGCGGAGACTGCGGCGGCGATGGATTCAACACGTGACAAAGCATCAGCTACAACATTATACTTGCCGGATACGTGTCTGATATCAGTCGAATATTGTCCAATTAAATCCAAACGTCGAAACTGCCAAGGTGTGGCTTTGTCTGGGTCTTGCGAGAAAGCGTGCAGAAGCGGTTTATGATCTGTATAGATTGTTATGTGGCGTCCTTCAAGAAGGTGTTTGAATTTTTGCACTGCTGCATACACTGCATGTAGTTTCATATCGTATGGGCTTCGTTTTCTCAGAGATGGTTGCATTTTCTGACTGAAAAATGCAAGCGGCTCCCAAACTTCGTTTCGTAGTTGTTGGAGCACTGCACCTACGGCAGTCTGGGAGGCATCCGTAAAAATAGCCCAAGGTAAACTTGTGTCTGGGTAGACGAGTAGTGTAGCATTTCGAAGTTGCTCTTTACAAGCTGTGAAAGCAGCATCTCGTTCTGGAGTCCATTCGATTCGGGCTGAACTTTTGACACAGCCCTGGAGACACTCATGAAGAGGAGACTGACATGTGGCTGCATTCCTCTGAAATTTACGATAACAATTAATTATACCAAGAAACTCACGCAACTGTTTGACAGTCTCTGGTCGATTAAAATTGATTATAGCTTCTACCCTTTCTGGTGGAGGGCGAATTCCATCGGTTGAAACATGGTATCCGAGAAAATTAACCTCGGACTGACCAAAGAAACATTTTGCGGTGTTTACCACAACGCCAAATTGTGATAGCCGATCGAAGAGTATTCTGAGGTGATTTCGGTGTTCATCATCGTCTTTGGAAGCGACTAATATGTCGTCGATGTACGGGAATACAAAGTCCAGTTCCCTTGTCACCTCATCGATAAACCTTTGAAATGTTTGTGCCGCATTTCGAAGCCCAAAAGTCATATACGGGAACTCGAAAAGGCCAAAGGGAGTAATTATCGCCGTTTTAGAGATGTCATTGGGGGCGACAGGTATCTGGTTAAAAGCACGAACGAGATCAATCGTTGAAAATACCTTTTTTCCAGCTAGATTGGAAGTGAAGTCTTCAAGAACTCGAATCGGATAGCGGTCGGGCACGGTTCGTGCGTTGAGTTGCCGGAAGTCACCACATGCCCGCCAATCACCACTCTTTTTAGGCACTAAATGAAGTGGTGACGACCATGGGCTTGTTGAGCGGCGTGCAATACCAAGCTTCACCATCTTTTCGAACTCCTGCTTGGCTATGGCTAATCGATCAGGAGCGAGACGGCGAGCCTTACTCGCAAG
The DNA here is from genome assembly GCA_920104205.1 of Eupeodes latifasciatus. Lineage (NCBI taxonomy): Eukaryota > Metazoa > Arthropoda > Insecta > Diptera > Syrphidae > Eupeodes > Eupeodes latifasciatus. Next base: position 20,895,427 of record OV049925.1, read on the forward strand.
TGGAGGGCCAGGTGTTGTCGTTATGTAATGCTGAGTTGCATGCTTAGCTGGTTTGCAGATTCCGTCGGGTTTTGTGATGTTAGGAAATTCGGCTAGAATGCGCAACCAGGATGACGTATTTGGAAGCATCTTAATTGATGAAATGGCTGCGATGGAACATGAGACGCAGGCAACTGAAAGTCCGGTTGTGGAATCAAGCAAGCGATTGTTTTTCAGATCTGGAAGTAAACCAAAATGGGCAAGAAAATCGGCGCCTATGATTGGTTTTTCGATGTCCGCCACTACGAAGCGCCAAGTAAAATTTCGTCGTAGGCCAAAATTAAGTGCGAGCAGAATGCACCCAAATGTCTGGATTTGTGATCCATTTGCTGCAAAAAGACAGTAGCCAGTTTCAGTGTGACGACTTGATGTTAATTTTCTTGGATAGACGCAAAGATCAGCGCCAGTGTCCACGAGGAAGCGGACTTTGGTAGCGCTATCTAACACGAAGAGGCGGTGTGAATTGAGGGCAGAGTCGTGTACCGCCGTTAGCGACTCCCCGTTCCGTTTCCCTGAAACGAACATGGACTGCTGCAATTCTTTGCAAGCTGTCCCCATGTGGCGTGGTACCAGCAAAGACCGTTAGCTGTTGTTGGCGACGAACGGGATCTTGAACGGGATCGTGAACGGCTTGGCACTCGTTGACGTTCATGGAAAGAATTTTTAATTGAACTTACCAACTCACAGATTACTTCTTCGATTTTTGATAACCGGGGCTCCAGCAGCGGTGTTGCGCAAACATCATGAGAGCTGCCAATAGCTGCCAAGTTATTTGTAGGTGTAATCTCCATTATGTGGTCGGCTAGTGTAGATAGTTTTTCCAGTGGCATGTCTTGCTGTGTCGCTAAAATAGTTTGTACTGCTGGTGGGAGTCTACTCAACCACTTAGTTCGAAGAATATTGTCAGGGACGTTATCCACGAGACCTTTAAGGTGGCGCAAAAATTGCGATGGTTTGCGATCACCCAAAATCTCTTTGTCGAGCAGCTGATGAAGCCTTGTTTGCTGCGATGACGTCAATCTCTCGATGAGCGCTTCCTTCAATTTTGCGTATGGTGTCTCAGAAGGTGGGCGCAGAATTATGTCTTGCACCTCAGCTGCTGCACGTGCATCCAAGTGGGACGATGCAAAAAAAAAAATTGTGTGGTTTCGTCGCTGATGGCAGCAAGATGGAATTGACCCTCAAGTTGTGCAAACCACAATGCAGGACGGTCGGCACTAAAAACAGGTGGGCGAACAATGAAGCGCTGCATCGGTGACGAAGTGGTATCAGGCGGATTATCCACAGGCATAGTTCCCCAATTTATTGAAATTAAATTTTATTAAAACAGTTTCGGCAGCGTGTTACTGTTTACGGGGTCACCAAATGAGGAGACTATGCTCGTTGAATATCGAATACTGACTGACTCGTTTGCATTTTATTATTCAAAATAACAGTTAATGTTTTACATAGATATATAAGAAATCATGCCATCATAGCTAGCGGCTTATTATTTAACATATTTTACACTGAAGTACAAAAGTTTCGCTACAGTTACCATCAAAAATATTTTTTTTCTATGATGGGTGACTTTTGTTTCGATGCAATTTTAAATTTTAAATTTTTTAAATAATCAAAAAAAAGTGTGCAGATATTGAAAAATATTAATTTATAATTAGAAACAAAATTTCAATTTTATTTTTAATTGTTCTATGAGAAAGCAGTTTGAGCTTAAATCTTACATAAAAGAATGAAAAACATTAGTTTCTTAATTTTTGAATCGTCGTCGGTAGTTCTCAAAAAAAATTTAATAGACAGAGAAAAATGATATTTTTATTAAATTTTACAAATTTTGAAGACCTGTACTTGTTTTCTTTGATATTTTAGCTAAAATTGTTTTTAGAAGCGTTTGTTTAAAAAAAAAATAGACATGTTTTCTTAACTCTTTTTTGTCTAATTTTTGGTTTGCTATCTAAATTGCATTTTTTGTCTTTAACAAACAAATAACTGTACAATTAAAAATTAAGAATCTTTTTTTCTCGAAAACCTTATTCATAAATGCTCTAAAATGAAAACCCATATTTTCAGTTTCTTCCAAATTAGTTTAAAAAGGGTCTCGAGTTTCAAGTTTTCCAGAAACTTAATTTGAATGTCAATAAATAAAATTGTCACATCTTAATATCTAATTTTGCCGTTAAACTAATTTTGAAGATACTCAATAATATGGGCGTAAATGTTTTTATCTGTCAATTTTTGAAAATGGCGAAAAGTAAAGGGAGGGATATATATATACAAGTCTCTTTTTTAAAAATTCAACATAATTAACAACACTGGCTCAAAATTTTAAACATTTAAAACCTACTTTTAAACATTTTAAAACTCGAAGTCAATTCTAAAAATTTTAGAATCAGATTTGACTCTGATAATTTTTAACAATGTGTTGGCAACACCCATAAGAAGTAGTACTAAATGTAGGCACCTCCCAAAGTACTTGAATGTCAAAAGCCGCCATTATTGATTTCCGGTTATCTGGCTCGGTGATATTCTGTCTACTCTCAACTAACCAACAATATATAAAGAAAAGAAAGCTTGAACAAAAAAAAATAAAAACAAATTAGAATTACAAATTAGAAAACCTACTGAAGTGCTAGAAAAATTAAAATAAAAAGAAAAAAAACTATTGCAAGTTATATTGAAAGTTTACTGATGAATCGAACAATTTTGAATTAAAATAAAGGTTGTAACTTGGCCACAAAGGACTTCAAGTGTTTTGTCTCCTCATCGTGGATGTTAACGACAAGTTTTTTTCGTTGGTTGGTAACAATTCCAACACAATGTATAGTATAACGCTAAAGCACTTGTCTAACTTTAAAAGCCATTCATTCTATCTTTTTAAATTATACTTTATCCATTTAACGTTCGTAAGTTCGTAGCAAAAATTAAACAAAAATGTTTAAGTAGCTAAGAAGATGACTTTGAGCTGTCTGCTAGCTTGAATTTGTGGTGCATGTACCAAGTAACTATTACCACAGCAAAACAACACCACTCCCAACCTCGATTCAATAAAAATATTTTTAACTTCCCATAGGAAGTTATTGCAATGGGTCCGATTTTTCAAATTGAAAATTTTGATATTTCTCGACGTTTCAAGGTCCCTAGAGTCGAAAGAAAAGATTTTTAGAAAGATGTATGTGCGTGCGTGTGTACGTACGTTCGTACGTCCGTACGTTCGCGACGATTTTTTCGTCGTCCATAGCTCAAGAACCAGAAGAGATATCGACTTCAAATAAATGTTGTTATACAGATAATAATGCAGAAAGATGCAGAAAGGGCTCTCAAGAAAATTGCGCGGGTGTTTTTTTTACCATAGCAGTTTAAAAACAAGGTGAAAATGTTGGTTAACCCTAGATATCTCATGAACCAATGACGCTAGAGACTTGAATTAAATTTTATATTATATATTGTAACGTGATACAAAACAAGTATATTTTTGGAAAAAAATCCAAATAACGGTTTTTTATAAATCAAAAAAACTGAAAAAAAAAATTTGTCACCTCGAAAATTTTACGACTAAAATATGATTTCATCTCCAAAACAATATTGTGCAACGATGACTAATGTTTTTGTCATCTGATAAAATTTTTAGAAAAATCTATTTGACAGTTTTTTTATAAAAAATAAAAACCTAAAAAAAAAAACATTACTCAGAGTTGGTAAAAATTGCATGTCGACTCAAATATCTTTTCAAAAACTTGAGATTGTGGCTTCAAACTTATTTTATCTTATAGGAAATATTATTTTCAACATTCGGAAAAATTTTGAGAAAAAGCGAATTGACAGTTTTTTTACAAAAAAAATAAAAACCAAAAAAAATCAATAAAACTTGATAAAAATTGATTTTCGACTTAAATATCTTTTAAAAACTTTGAGATATTAGCTTTAAACTACTTTTATCTTTCAAAATATATTGTTTTCAACATTCAGTCAAATTTTGAAAAAAAAAAATCGAATTGACAGTTTTTTTTTACAAAAAATTAAAAACCTAAAAAAATTGATTTTCGACGCAAATATCTTTTCAAAACTTTGAGATATTGGCTTTAAACTACTTTTATCTTTCAAAATATATTGTTTTCAACATTCAGTCAAATTTTGAAAAAAATCGAATTGACAGTTTTTTTTACAAAAAATTAAAAACCTAAAAAAAAAAATTAACAAAAGTTGGTAAAAATTGATTTTCGACTTAAATATCTTTCCAAAACTTTGAGGTATAGGCTTCAAATTAATTTTATTTTATAAAAAATATTGTTTTCATAAAATCTGTTTTTCATAAAAAAATAAAATCTACAAAAATAGTACGCAAAATTGGTAAAAATTGATGTTCGGTTCTCGATATCTCGTGATTAATAGAAAACATTGACTTCAAATTAATTTCATTCATCCAATTTGTATTTGTTTATATACAAGCAATAAAAACTTTTATGAAATGCTACTAAAATTGGTAAAAATTGGTTAACGACTAAAAATCGTGTTAACAATAAAATAGATTTTAAAATAAAACTATTTCATCACATGCAAAATATTGTTGCTTATTTTTAAATTTTTTGAGAATAATTTAACTGATAACTTTTTTTACAAAACACAAAAACCTACAAACCTTTTAAGCAAGACAAATCGACAGACGGGATGTTATCAGTGTGGGTCGCATCCCAGCCTCTTTTTTCTTCTATGATAACCTTACGTAAACTTAATAACCTATTTTATTTCTTATACATTTTTAAACTAGACACGATTTTCGAAAATATGAATCTATAGTATCTGTTTGCTGTATTCTTATTTTTTTAAATTCTATCGAAGACTGAAGAATTACAAACGAAATTTCTTTGATAATCCGGTCAATATAATTTATCAAATTTTACATATAAAACATAACTAAAAGGTAATTTTATGATGTTTCGTAAATTTATTTATTTATTGCAAAATTTAGGAACTATTACTAAGTATTGGTCCAGAAGGGAACCCCTATATAAATAGAAACAAATTCTCTGTTTTTATTTTCAAAATCGGTATCTCTAAAACGGGTCAACATTTTTAAATGAATTTCAAATAAAAACGTACATATATTCAGAAAAACTTAATAACTGCGCATATCGAAAATATTTCTAAGCTAAAGTGAACAATTTTATATATACAAAAAAAAATAATTAAAAAAAAAACAACGCTCTAACCGGTTTAGAACAAAAAAATTATTTGAGGTTTAAGTTTTTAAAAAGAAACTTTTTTCAAGGTATATTTATAAATCTTAAATGTAAATCCTTTTTTTTTAACAGACTCTGTTAATACAGGAAAAAGTTCGTGCATTTTATTATTTTTTGTAAAACTTTAACCATTTGAAAATTTAATTCAAATTATTTTATCAATATTGTTTTACAGAGTATACCATGGAAAAACTTTCTTATAAAACAATTTTAATTTTGATTTCCCTTATTTGAATTAAGTGTTTGAAATTTACATTTTCAAAAGTTATTAGTTTTTGTTTATAAGAGAAACATTTTAATTTTACTTATAATTCTAACCATTTCTTCGGATAAAACTGAAGACACAATATTCATTTTAATCTCTCTTGTTTGTATTTGAATAAACCAAAACCTGCCCTTTCCCAACAATAAACATATTTTGATACTCTCATCAAATGATCCTTATTCCACTCAACAACATAATAATTCAATATTCTTGTTACCGGTATGTTGACTGAATTCTTAGCTCAGTCTCCCTCTCGCTAAATTGGATACATATACCTTTCAGGATATTCTATTACCATACCCGCTGAAACTGAAAAGAGGTCCATAATTTATTAAAAAAAGAAAACAAAAAACTGAAAAAAAAATAACATCCTTTGGTCTGAAACAATATCATCGAAGCCCTGCATGAATACAATTAGATTCACGAATTACTCGCCAGCTGTGTTCTTGAGGTTTTTCTTTTCGTATAATTGGTTCGAAGTTAAACGTTTTTCTGCCACTTATTCTTCGTTGTATATTCTACTTCCCATTCTCTATTAAAGCTTTTCTGCTTAAGGGCTATATGAGTCGTACAAAAAAAGAAGCCCTTAACATTCCTGTCTGGTACAAAAAGCAGGTCCTTGCATATACCTCCATACATTTTCCAAAAGATTAATGGATCTTCTTTAAATACCATATGCTCCATCGAGCATACATATACCTACCTGTTCAAGATTAGGCAAAGTACCTTACCTATGTATATTGTATAAAGTATATCCCTGGAACTCAAGTCATTGTTATCCTTATCCAACAACAACAAAAAAAAGGACATCAAGTGTACGACCTTAGGAGCGTATCTTGTCGAAATTCGAAGTCTTGTGGTATATAATGGCACTCTACTTTGGCTCACTGGCACTCAAGTGGATCCGAACCGAAGTGAATTTTGAAAATGCCTGTCTCTGATTTGGCGTAATAAGATGAAAAGATGTTGAAATTAGTTTTATTTTTACGTTACGTTGTTTTGTTGTTTTTTTATTTTTCTTATACGGAGCTTTAGAGTTGTTGTTTATTTTGTGAAAATAAAATATTAAAACGAATCAATTTATTCAACTTAAGTGGTAATTGTTTTTGGTCTTTGGTTTCTTTGCTCTCCAAATAAAAAGAATTTATACAAAACTTTTAACAAGTCTGGAAGAAATTTATTCAACTGAAATAATTGAATTTACTAAATAAAAGTTGTCACCAGGTTTGAGAAGAATGGAGGTGCATATTTTTAAAATAAATTTTATTTGATAAATGACAAACAATTTCAACTTTTTTGTAATATCAACTCGAGTTTTTGTTTGATATGTGAAAGTTGATGTAATTAAGTTACCTTGAACCTTAAGGGAACTCAAAAGCCACAGTAGATGAAGAGGTTATCAAAAGCGGCTATCTTCAATCATTCATAATATTAACATCAAAAACCAAAAGAGAAATCGGGATTAAGCTGTTTTCTCATCATCATTTTATCATTACTCAAAAAATTTCAATATACCTACGAAGCTATGAGAAAGATTATCCTGTAATAAATTCCTTTTGAACTTAAAATTCATTTATCATGTTGGTTTTTCTTGTTTTATTCATTCATCACAATTTTCTAATTCAAATAAAATTCTCCCCCCAGATAATTTACATACATAGGTATAGAATATTTGTTGGTAGATTTAAATTTATTTATTCAATGGTCAATTTATTGAAAAAGGATTTTTGTTATTGTATACCTTACTTTTGTATTGTTATAATAATTGAATGAAAGGAAACACAAGAGCATCCGTTTTAAAATTTACAGGATATTGTGCATCAGGATATTTGAAAGTAATTTTCTCTCGTATAAGCAATTTAAATAATGGAACAACATGAAACAAAAACAATATTTATGTAAATTGGATTCCAAAGAAATAATATTTTATTTGCAGTTGTTCTGAAATTTATGGATATCAAAATTGAACTACAGACAAGAAAAACAAAATAACAAATCTATGTTTTTAAAAACAAAACTAATTTACGTAAATTTAGATAGAAATGGGAATTGATAAATAAACCAACCGAATAATGTAGTTATGGTGAAATGGCAATAGCGAACAAAACTTGGTTATAACCATTTAATTATTTGTTTCATTAAAGAACATAAGAACTGCTCATTACAGCAGAAATGGACAACAAATTAAGGGTAAGTGTGGATCTAGAAGGCTGTTCTCGCACTTAGTAGTTAGTTAGTAGAAATGGTGGCCACGAGAAGTCTAGCTCGGTGACACAATTAGCGCTACGTTGCGCCGTTTTGATACCATAAAATACTCGCTTGACCTATAAAGATAAAAGGGGGATTATAAAGGGAAAAATGAGCCTCAAATCTACTTTGTAGCGTTTAGAAAGGAGATCAAATCTTTGATCTCCAGTTCTGAGAACTCATTGAGGTCGTTGAAAAAGGGCTTTCCCAATATTTTGGCTCTCGTTTTGGCTAAGGCGGGACACTTGCATAAGAAGTGAAGAACAGTTTCTTTTTCTCGCTGGTCCTCGCAACTACGACAGAAAGTATTGTGGGGATGCCCAGCTTAGATGCGTGTTCTCCAACAGGCCAGTGTCCGGTGCATGTAGCAACGACCCTGGCTATGTCTTGCCTGGGTCTGCAAATGAGATTATTAGTACGGGATTTGTTGTAGGTGGGCCATATCCTTCTAGATATGATACAGTTGGTTAGGCTGTTCCACCTGTGGTTTGCTTCAGCGAGGAAAATATGGAAGATCTTGCCCTTCATAGCACCAAGAGGAATGTTGACTCTTTCCGCGAGAGAGCTATGAAGGGCTGATCCTTGCCTAGCCAGCTCGTCAGCTCGTTCATTGCCCTCAAAGCCTCTGTGACCCGGAATCCAGATGAGAGTGACCTTGAGTCCAATGTTCATGCTAGCTAACTCACTTCGGCATTGTTGGACCAGTTTGGAGGATGAAGTGGACGAGCCAATCGCTTGAATAGCCGCCTGGCTGTCCGAAAAAATAGCTGTATTGCGGTTTTGGTTTGAATCTAGTTTTAGTAACTTGCATGCTTCCTTGATCGCGAGTAATTCAGCCTGAAAAACACTAGCAAAGTCAGGAAGTCGCAAAGACCTGGAGACATTTAAAGACTCGGAAAAAATTCCTGCACCGACCCCACACTCCATCTTTGAGCCGTCAGTGAAGATAGTTGTGTCGAAGCCTCTCGTCACTAAGTCATCATCCCATTCATTTCGAGATGGGATGATAATTTTAAAATCCGCACTGAGGTACACAGTAGGGGTGCAGTAGTCGGTTTCTGTCGAAAAGATGTCCGCTGGGATGAGATTAGTGATATTACTATGACCAAAGGGCCTAGAATACCAACTATTCGATTCCCTAAGTCTCAACGCGCTGCAAGATACTAAGTATTTGATATGCAGGTCTATTGGTAAGAGGTAGAGAAAAACGCTTAGGGCGTCCGACGGACATGAGCGCAAAGCTCCAGTGGAGCCAACACTAGCTGTTCTCTGAACCTTTTTTAGTTTAGTTATGTTGTAGGCTTTACTAAGCGCGGGCCACCAAACAATCGAACCATAGGACAAGATTGGACGTACCACGGCTGTATACGTCCACAAGATTATCTTCGATTGCAAACCCCACTTTTTGCCAAAGGTTTTATTGCAGGCATAGAAAGCTATGCTGGCTTTCTTGACCCTTTCTTCGATGTTAAATTTCCAGTTTAACTTTGGGTCAAGTATTACTCCCAAATATCTAGCGCTGGAAGACAAGGAAAGAGTTTCACCGTTGAGGCGGGGAAGGGTGAAGGGTGGTACTTTTGTTTTCGTAGTGAAGAGCATCAGTTCAGTTTTGCTTTTATTGACACCCAGGCCACAGCTTGTAGCCCAGTTGCTTACTTTTAGCAATGCCATCTCCGTAATCTCACTAATCACGGAAGTGTACTTTCCTGATACCAGTATCACCAGATCATCTGCATAAGCAACGGCCTTCACACCACAACTTTCCAGTTTAAAAAGAATTTTGTTCATGACTAGAAGCCAAAGAAGAGGGGACAGAACACCCCCCTGAGGTGTTCCCCTATTTACGCACCTGGTTAAGTAAGTGTTACCTAAGGTAGTAAGGTAGTTCTCGCACTTACTCGTATCATAAATAAAATGTTTGTACATAAACACCTTAAAACGCCTTGCGAAGGCAGCTCTGGGAAATTGGACTTTTATTTAAATATCGAGTGATTTTTTAGGAGAAATCGAAAATAAAACAGAACAAAGAGGCTGGGATGCGACCCACACTTATAACTTCCCAACCCCCCTGTCAATTTGTCTTGCTTAAAAGGTTTGTAGGTTTTCGTGTTTTGTTAAAAAAGTTAAATTATTCTCAAAAAAATTTAAAATCAATTTTAGTAGCATTTCTTAAAAGTTTTTTTTTCTAATATAAACAAATACAAGTTGGATGAATGGAGCTAGACTGCTCGTGGCCACCATTTCTACTACTACTGGATGAATGAAATTAATTTGAAGCCAATGTTTTCTATTATTCACGAGATATCGAGAACCGAACATCTATTTTGCGTACTATTTTTTGTAGATTTTATTTTTTTATAAAAAAAACTGAGTGTTAGGTTTTTATAAAAAAATTACTGAATGTTGAAAACAATATTACTCATAAGATAAAATTAGTTTAAATCCAATATCTCAAAGTTTTGGAAAGATATTTAAGTCGAAAATCAATTTTTACTTTACTTTTATTAATATTTTCTTAGGTTTTTATTTTTTGTAAAAAAAACTGTCAATTTGATTTTTCTTAAAATTTTACCGAATGTTGAAAACAATATATTTGAGTCGAAATTCAATTTTTACCAACTTTGAGTAATGTTTAGGTTTTTATTTTTTATAAAAAAACTATAAATTCGATTTTTCTCAACATTTTACTGAATGTTGACAACAATATTTTTTAAAGGAAAAAATTATTTTGAAGCCAATATTTCAAAGTTTTGAAAAGATATTTAAGTCGAAAATCACTTTTTACAACTTATGTATATTATATTTTTTTCAAGGTTTTTATTTTTTGTAAAAAAAAACTTTTTATTCGATTTTTCTCAAAATTTTTAAGAGTGTTCAAAACAATATTTTTTATAAGTTAAATTTAGTTGGAAAGCATAATTTCAAAGTTTTGAAAAGATATTTGAGTCGAAAATCAATTTTTATCAACTTTTGTTAATTTTTTTTAAGGTTTTTAATTTTTTGCAAAAAAAACATTTGATTCGATTTGTATCAAAATTTTACTAGATGTTGAAAACGTTATTTTTCGTTGCATAAAATTGTTTTGGAGATAAAATCATTTTTTTTTTCGTAAAATTTTCGAGGTGACAAATATTTTTTTTTTCAGTTTTTTGATTTATAAAAAAACGGTTAATTGGAATTTTTTCCAATCACGTTACAATATATAATATAAAATTTAATTCAAATCTCTAGTGTATTGGTTCGTGAGGTATTTAAGGTTGACCAAAATGTTCACCTTTTTTTTAAACTGCTGTGATAAAAAAACCACCCAAGCAATTTTCTTGAGAGCTCTTTCTGCCTTATTATCTGTATAACAAAATTTTTTTGAAGTCGATATCTCTTCTGGTTCTTAAGCTATGGAGGACGAAAAAACGTCGCGAACGTACGGACGTACGAACGTACGCACACACGCACGCACAGACATCTTTCCAAAAATCTTTTATTTCGACTCTAGGGACCTTGAAACGTCGAGAAATGTAAATTTTCAATTCGACAAATCGGACCCATTGCAATAACTTCCTATGGGAAGTTAAAAAACACTTACAGTTCAGAAAAATGCCTAAAATCTTGATTTAAATAGATAGTAGGGTCGAAATAACTTATAGTTTAAAGATTATTTACACAAATGTTGGCAGCAGCTGCGCCTCCAATGGTTCATCCACTTAGTCCAATTTTGGAATAATCTTTCTAGCACTTCGGCCAGTCACGAATAAATATTTAAGTTTTGGTTTTAAGTTTGCCCACTGAATTGTTCTTGTCGCTTTACGTATGAGCCTTTAAATAAATAAAATTAGATGGCATGGCACAACCGTCCGTTGAGAACTAGGGCCTAGTGACTTACAACTCTCAACCATTCATGTGTGCGAATCATATTGTCAGGGATGGAGGGACCTACAATTTTAAGCCGAATCCGAACGTTTAATTTAAGAAAGCACTTTTCATGACAAGAATTACTCTTAGAGGATTTGTCAATTCCTCGCAATAGGCAGTACCCGTGAAAAAAACTTTGGATTGCATAGACAAGGTTTGAACCCCAGTTCTCTGACATGACAGTTCAATGCACTAACCATCACGTCACCGGTACTACGAAAGCCTTAACATAGCTCCACGAAAAACTCGCAATTCAATCGGTCCATTTTTCTATGTGTTGTGGTGCATGTGGCACTATCTTGTGGAAACCAAATGTCATACAACTCAAGTTTAAGTTACAAACATTTTTTCTGGATTAATTGGTATCTCTTGCAAGGCTCCTGGCTGTTCTTCACTCCCAATACGCCAGTTTGCTTGCTCAACCAAAAATGTTGTTTGTCGCTGAACAAAATATTTCGATAAAAAAGTAGATCTTTCGCCAATTTGTAAGAAACTCATTCGTCAAAAATGTACAAGTTTCAAAAGCTAAGTCTTAAATAACAATTTCCCAGGTATGGTCTAAATAATTCAAAAACTTCTCTTACTTATGAATGCATTCCAATAATTTTTACATCATTTAAGTGTAAACATACAACAACTTAAATGAGTTTTAAAAATATATTGACCTCATATGATTCAGAATAAGTTTGCAGCTTGAACAGCCAATTTTAGTGTATTGGTAAACAAGTTTTTAAAAAGTCAATAAAAATGTGTATGCTGAAGAACTACCTGAAAAATTTAAGTTTATTTTCAACCTTTTTTTTTATTAAAAATAAAAAAATTAAGAAATGAGAATTGAATTGAGAGAAGATTTTAAAATAAAATAACTTCTGACGGATCCAAAAAAACTTTACTTTAAAAGTAAATTTCTTCAGTTTATTAAAGGTTCATGCCGTTTTGTATGTGAAAAGTTTATTCCACAATTGTTTGAAGCAAAAATACCGATATGTATGCGATGTCCTTAAAGGGGTCAAAAACGATGTTTTCTACTGTGACCACGGTTCCGGACGATAGCTTTAACTTTTATTAAGCAGAGAGATTTTCTGTACGATAATAATCTAAGGCTTTCAAATTAGCATCATTATGAAAAGCCTGTTTTCTTGCATTTAAAATGCGTAACATCCCAAATAGTCAGTTTTATCCAAAAAAAATATCTTATACCGTCGCGTCGCGTCGTCGTAGAGTAAATATATTCAAATTTCAAGTCAAATTGAAAAATTTTATTTCATGAGTTTCAGAAATTGCAACAGTGTTAAAACTTTTTTCAAAGGCAACTTGAGTTAGTGTAAAACTAATCCACAGTATTCACTTTAATTGACTTCTCATAAACAGTTATTGTAATCGGAAGTTTGTTGTAAGGACAATAATATGAAGATTTGATTAAAAAGGGTAAGAATTTATGTAACCCCAAATATCTAATTTAGCAAGAATTAAAAAATTCTAACAGTGATTTTTTAATATATTCTTAAAACGTTCACCTTAAGATCAGAAAAATATATTATTTGGGATTTTGATTAATATCACTAACCAACATGTCCTTCTTATTATAAAACATAATATAACATTACATATACGATCTCCTTGCCTATCTAAATTTTAAGTCTTTATTTCAGTACAATGTCGTTAACATTATTTGATACTAATTATTGTTTTTCATGTTCTTTAAATTACGGCTTCATACGAGTACTTTAAAATAATTATTTTTTTAATTTTTTGGCATAAAATACTTTTTATTTGGTTTTTCAAAATGGAAAAAATAAAACAAATTATAATTTGGATTCGTTACTAGTTGTGATTTTCTATGTGCATAAGATGGGGATTGGGGATATTGTCGGGCTGTGTTTTTTAAATGTTGTTTTCAATATAAACAAGAAAAATATACACACGAAATGATTTAAAAAAAAAAAAACTTTAAGCTGCATACCAATTATGCGGAAAGAATAATTTCAATAATACAGCTGTGGTCTAAGTTATTTGTAAATCTAATTTTAGTCATGCCAAGCTTCTCGTTTTTTCAATAAACGTTGATCCTTTTTTAGGTTTCAACTGGTAGCAGGTATGGTAATGCAATATCCTAAAAGGTATATAAAAATGTAAATTGAATGTATGTACATATCTAATTTAATAACGTAGGTGAGCTTACAATTCAGAAAACATACCGGTAACAGGAATGTGGAAATGTAATATTTGTGAGTGAAATAATGATAATTTGTTGAAGTTCTCGTCTTTGTGTAGGAGTATAATGCAAGTATCTTAGTATATTATTGTGTTAATGCAAGTTCATAGGTTCATAAACTTTAACAAAAACTAATGGGAGTGTTGCTCTTATGAACAAATTACGATTTCACTTTTATTTAAGATAAAGAATATTTTTAAATAGGATAAATAGTAATTTTTTAAAGGATAATGTCAATTTAAGTCCTTAAATATAGGAAAAATTCAGTGCAAAGTAAACAAAAATGCAAGGGAACAATCTACTTTAATATTATAAAGAGGAAAGATTTGTATTTTTGTATGTAACGAATAAACTCAAAAAGTACTGGACCGAATTTAATAATTCTTTTTTCATTAGAAAGCTACATTATCACTGAGTAATATAGGCTATATTTAGTACTAGATTACTATAGAAATCTTTAGAAATTCCTATTAAAACCAACCGAAGGTGTACAAAAATTAGCCATAAAATGTCTTTCATCGCATACGCTGCGACGAGTATTAATCAGGGCCGAACAAAGCATATGTGCAAGATGTGCAAATGCACAGGGCGCAGAATTCTGGGGGCGTATTACCAGGAGCAAGAAAATGTAATATGATCTTGCGCAAACAAATATAAACTACTATTTGCCATTTTTTTATAACCACAAACATTCTTGAAATAATCTCAAAAAACATCCATCACAACTGTCCACAGTTATCTCTTGCGCACTAACTAACGTCACTTCCATTGTTGCATTCAATAAAAATTTAACTCAATATATCGCAGTACTAAAAATCCTACCTACCTAATTTCCAAATATTTCACCCTACAAATGGTCAATGGATGTGCAAGTTTTCTTTTTTGCACACTGAGTATCGAAACTAACATGGGAGATATTTAAAAAAAAAAAATATTTATACGGAATTGTATGGGTCAGAGCGTGCAGGTTTTCTTATTGCACATTGTGTAAGAGTTAAGTGCCTGATTACAGGAGATGAAATTTTTAATAGAATGGAAAAGGAGCATAGAGCTTAAAAATTAAAGAGGGATAATTCTATGTGGAGTCGAATTGTTCTTGCGCAGGCATTTTTTTTTTAAAGCTAATGACTGTTGTAACGGCTACTTTTAATGTATATATCTGGTCTGGTGGAGAATGCAGATTGTTTAAATTGTTTTTCGCTTTGTTGGTTAATTAATATTAAATAAATTGCTATCTGTTTTTAATAGAAGTGACGTATTTTGTGACAAGACTGTAATGTGACTGACTCAGTTGTTATTAGACAAGCTTGAATTACATAACATAAGTAAATTTCAAAGCCAAAGTTATGATAATGGTTCAAATATGAAAGGAAAAGAAGCGGGTGTTCAGAACCGAATTCGAACCCTGGAACCAAGAGCATTTTTCGTTCCATGTTGCCCGCATTCCTTAAATTTAGTGGTTAATGATGGTGGCCGGTGCTCATTTTATGCAGTTAAATTTTTAGATACAATTCAACGTTTGTATAACTTTTTTTCAAGTTCCACAACGAGGTGGGATATTTATAAGAAAAAAATTCCAAGTCATACTTTGAAACCTTCTTAGACTAGATAAGAGAGCAGGTTAGATGCATTGAGGCCTTTAAAAACAAATTAAAAAAAAATATATGCCCTTATAGAATTAAGAAATCTACAGGCAAAAAACATTGCAGAATCGTTAGGAAACAAAATTTTTGATTTTACATTTATTTGCTGCCTGCTAATTTGGTTTGATATTTTAGAAAATATAAATTAAACTAGTAAATATTTGCAAAGTCCGTCCGTTAATCTGTCAACTGGCATAACAGTTTTAGAAAATACAAAACACAGTTTGATTTTAATGCGTTCCGATGAAAAAATTTAATGAGTAGGTACATATGTTCAATTATCATTGCGATCTCAACGGAGAAAAATACTTTATGCTAATGAATGTCCTGAAACTATATTAGACCCGAAACAAAGATTTAAAGCGGATTTGTTTTTTAAATACTAGAAAGGTTTGATACGTATATTATCAGTTTTTCATTTTTAAGTAACATAAGCGAATTTTTAAAAAATAAAAATGCACGTGCTTCATGCCTTAATTTGCAGAATGTTTTAACATAAAGTAGTTTTAAAGATTTAGATGGAGAAGAATTGTTTCAAGAGTTAACCATAATATCGCCGCTTGTTACACCACAAAGCTCAAGTTTAGATGTGTTAAATTTTATTTTTAGTTTAAACCTTGAAGATTTTGCTCCGAAATTAGGAATTGCTCTCCAAATCCTTAATACAATCCCGGTCACGGTAGCTTCAGGAGAACGTAGTTTTTCTAAACTTAAAATTATTAAAAATTATCTTAGGACAACCATGACTCAAGAGAGATTGGTAGGTTTATCTATAATGTCCATTGAAAAGAAATTATTAAATTCTTTAGACTTTTCTGAATTTGCAAAATGTAAGGCCAGAAATGTAAGTTTTCAAGTTTAAAAGTTTCCCCTCTGCTCATTTCTTCGATGCGTTTTAGTTTAATGGTTTAGTTAATGGTCTACCTCCTGGGTAATGTGGGAAAGGCTTATGCTTGTGTATCAGTTTATGTGTACAATAAATATAAAAAAGGGGCGCTTTCTACAAATCTTGCACAGGGCGCAAGTTTGGCTGGGGCTGGCCCTGGTATTAATGATAGGACAAAAAAATGTTTTCTAATTTAGTGATTCATGGTCGTTTTAATTAGCATGCCTACAACTTAAATATCTGTACCTATTTATGTCTACCCGTGCGAAGCCGGGACGGGCCGCTAGTAAGTTTATACTTTTCTTGATGTAGGAAGGGCAGTCACCTTAAGGTATAAATTAATAACATTCCTATGTATGTTTTAAAAACTCTTAATAATTGATATATACCAAATCCACTCTCGAAATGTTAATCAAAAAGCCCAAAAAATTTATATTTACCAAATTTTCTCTCGAAAAAGTATCTTTCAATTTACATTAAAATTAAATACAAAAATAAAAACCTTGGAAATATGAAAGTATGAAATATGGTTTTTGAGTATAGCTTGTAATTTTAGAGGTTTAAAATGCTTTGAAATACTGTTACGAAATTATCTACACAAGCAGAACTACAACCTCAAATTTACGCTGACACAGAGTGTAATTCAAACAAACCAATAGCGTCTATTTTATTTGGAGATTTTCTTAAGCCCATATCATTGAGTTTCTACAAAACTAGCTTTACTTCAAAACTAGAGAAAACCAAGTTTGAGTTTAAAGTTTTTCAAAATTTTGATTTCAATAAAAATAAATCTTCATTCAATGATAATAATTTTATTGATATTTGAATCAAAATTCTGGACACCTTAAAATCCGAAACCATTTTTAAACTGGATTTGCCAGAAGACTGACTTTTTGAAACACAATAATTTAATATTTAGTGTAAAATTCCGATCAAATAATATACAAATATTGAATAAATAAATAGCCAAAACAATCATTGTTAAAATGTATTCTATTTCTCAAAATTAAAATTATGTATTTATTCTATATATGTATATATATTTATTTTATTTAAAATTAGTGATGATTTATATTTATAAATTAAATTTAATTATGTTTCATACAATTTTGTTGATTATGGAAAGTAAAAACGGTTCAACTATTTGATCTTTAATTGAACAGAGATTTCAAAACTTATTTTAAACGAAACTCAGACAAATACACAATTAAAAGTGTCGTAAGTAAAAAAATAATTGTTTATTTATATTAATATCATTTAAAACCAACATTTTCAAAATTAATTTTTTTAACGTATGTAAATGTGTTAGGAGAAAAATGAAACTGATGTTTTATATCTTTTTATATTTTTTTTTATTTGTATGTTCTACCATCATAAAATATTATTAATAAATAATTGTTTCTGTAAAATAAAAATGTATACAAGTTTAAAAAAAAATTTATAAACTGCTTATTCTACTCTTCTTAAAATTGTCTGACAATTTGAACAAAACTTTTTGTGTTTCAAAGACGATATTTTTGAAAACTTGGTATTGGTATTTTGTTTTTGAAATCTATTCATGTATGTATATAAAATATATTTTGTATTTATGTACATATGTTGAGGCTACAAAAGTTTAAATTAAAAAGAATTGATAACTTTAATTTATTATTATGAGTTATGAGTTATGCCTTCGTCATCGTCAGTTTATACGCTCGTTTTCAATGATACTATTTTTGTAAGCTCGATTGATAAAGCCAATCAACCAAAATGCAGTACAGTTTGCTGTTAATTCGATGCTGCCAATGAGTGACATGACTCCTCTTGTACTTGAAAGCATAAACGATTCTACGTAACGAATATTTGTTCGCACTCGTATAGTTCCTAGAGTACTAAAAGATCTTGACATTAACATATCCGCTGGCCCGGATAGTATCCCCGCTTGTTTCTTTCCGAGTGGATGTAAAACTGCATTTGTCCAGCCTGTCCCTAAAAAAGTCGAATCCTCCTCCCCCTCTAACTATCGTCCAATTGTACTTACGTCCCTTCTTTCCAAGGTTATGGAAACGCTGATCAATTTTCAGCTAAAGAAATATCTTGAAAAACGAAAGCTTGTTAATCACCGACATTACGGTTTTCGTAGCAATATATCCACTGGTGATCTCATGGTTTATCTCACCGAACAGTGTAACAAATCTTTATATCAATTTGGAGAAAGTAAGAATTGCACTTGATATTTTAAAGGCATTTGATAGAGTTTAGCATCAAGCTCTCTTATCGAAAATGCGTGCTTTTGGTATTGATGATCTTGAGGTGTATCGCGTAGTAATAAAACAATGAAAAGAAATTAAGATATTACAAAATATTATTTATTAAAAAACTTAGATCTATAATTTAATTCAAATTTATTATTTAAGGATGATACGCGGGCGAACAACAAACCAGAAGTGGTCGTTTTTAATTTTTGCTTATAAGATAAGTATAAGGAGTAATTCCTTATACATATATTTCAATTTGACGTTTGGGACGAGATTCGTTCCCAATTTAAACAAATTATTGTCGTTAAGGGGTCGCCACACTACTCCCCCGCTAAATTTTTACTTGAAATAGTTGAATGAAAAATATTCATTTGCATATACAAATTAACTTTGGTAGCGTCTAGGAATCCGTACATTCCTTCCTGACCTAGTTGTGGTATGAGTAGGGATCCAGGTTGTTGAATGTGTTGCGTATTGTGTTGGTGATATAGCTGGTGTATGGGATACGTCCGGTGGTCGTTTTGGTCTAGCTGGTTGTGTATTTGATCTGGCTGGCGGTGTGTTTAGACTAGCCGGTTTGTTCTCGTCGTCATATTGCAAAAATGCTGTCTTCAAACGATCGATCGAGATTTTCGAGGTGCGATTCTGTAATTGAATTTTAAAATATTTACTACCTTTTTCCAAAACTCGGAAGGGACCATCATAAGGTTGCTGCAATGGTGGTTTAACGGAGTCATTCCGAACAAACACATAATTGGCGTTTTTGAGGCTTGGCTGTACGAAGGTTTTCGGATCGCAATGTGAAGAGGCTGCAGTCGAAGCAACTTTTGCCATGGAATATCGTAAACTTTTAGCAAACTCTGTTTCACATGAAATGTTTTCTTGCTTTCCGAAAAAATCACCTGGTAATCTCAAAGACGTTCCATATAACATCTCGGCTGGTGTAGATCCAATGTCCTCTTTGTATGTTGAGCGAAGACCCAAAAGGATGGTAGGCAAAATTTCACACCAATTTTCTGTTTGCTGACATCTAATGGCTGCTTTAAGAGCACGGTGCCATCTTTCTATCATCCCGTTAGATTGGGGATGATACGGCGTTGTTCTGAGATGTTTGATGCCAAGAATACGAGTGATTTCTCTAAAGATCGTACTTTCGAACTGTCTGCCGAGGTCTGTCGATATTCGTGAGGGAACTCCAAATCTGGATATCCATCCTGATACTAAAGTCTTGGAAACGCTTTCAGCAGTTATGTCCGATAGTGGATAAGCTTCGGGCCAGCGCGAAAATCTGTCGATGCAAGTCAGCAGGTAGCGATTACCTTCCGACGAAGGCAATGGACCGACAATATCTACATTGATGTGTTCGAAACGGTGAAGTGGCGGCTCATATGATGTAAGTGGTGTTTTGTTATGCCGATGGATTTTACTTTTCTGGCAGGGAATGCAGCATCGCACGAATTCAGCTACCTCTTTTCGCATACCCGGCCAAACATATCGTTCCCCTACAAGTCTTGATGTTGCCCTAGCTCCTGGGTGTGAGAGATTATGTAATATCTGCATAACGTTTCTTCGTAACACTTTTGGAACAATCGGCCGAACCCTACTCTTAGAAACATCACAATAAATTGGACAATTCGCTCCTGGAAGAGTAAGTAGTTTAATTATTAAAGAATGTGGGCTGACTTTACCTTCTTTAATTAGCTGTTGTAGTTCTTCGTCTTTGTCTTGTTCGGCCGCTATGTCTTCTGGGCTTATGGTTGTTTTGTTGACTTCAGAAATTCTCGATAGAGAATCGGCGACATGGTTCTCAGCACCCTTGATGAAATGGATATCTGTGCTGAACTGCGCGATGAAATCCAGCTGCCTGATTTGACGAGGCGACGATTTTTCCATTTTTTTCTTGAAGGCATAGACCAGCGGCTTGTGGTCTGTGTGGATGCTGAATTGTCGACCTTCGACAAAGTGAAGAAAATGTTTGACACCCAAGTATATGGCCAAGAGCTCACGGTCATATGTACTCTGCTTACTTTGTGATGGTGTCAGTTTTTTCGAAAAAAATCCCAAAGGTTGCGCGACTCCATTGACCATTTGATGCAGAACTGCCCCAACTGCGATATCTGAAGCGTCCGTGGTGAGGGAAAGTGGAGCGTCCACGGCAGGGTGCGCCAAAAGTGTAGCATTGGCTAAGTCGGACTTGCATTTTATAAAAGCGTTTTCAGCTTCGGGAGTCCACTTTACTGGAGATGAATCGTTCTTTTTGTTGCCCTTCACCAAGCCTTGCAGCAAAATTTGATTACCTAAAGTAGAAGGTAAGAAGCGACGATAATAATTAATCATTGCCAAAAAACGTTTTAATTCTTTTGCTTTAGTAGGTTTTTTAAAATCCTGAATAACTTTGACTTTCTCATCGAGTGGCATTATTCCTTCGCTACTGATTTTGTGACCCAAGAATCGAACTACTTCTCGACCTAAAATGCACTTGGAAGCATTTATTGTAAGACCGTACTCGCTGATCCGCTGGAAAACTTGAAGCAGGTGTTGTTTATGCTCGTGCTCGTCTCTGGAAGCGATGATGATGTCATCGATATAAGGGAAAGCAAAATCTTCAAATCCCCTAAGCACTTCATGCATATGACGCTGAAACGTTTGTGCTGAGTTTCGCATACCGAAGGTCATGTACAAAAATTCGAAGAGGCCGAACGGTGTTATTATAGCCGTCTTCTTAATGTCATCTGGCTCGATTGGGATTTGGTTGTACGCTCTCTCCAGATCGATCGTAGAGAAAATTTTTCGACCATGCAAAATCACAGATACGTCTTGAGCGAAAGGCAGGGGATATCTATCGGGCGTTGTTTTTGCATTGAGAGCTCTATAGTCCCCACAAGGTCTCCACGTACCGTTGGTTTTTGGAACCATGTGTAAGGCACTTGCCCAGTTGCTTTTTGATGGTCGGCAAATTCCTCTCTCCATCAAGAAACGAAATTCGTCTTGTGCAGCTTTTAATTTTTCGCTATTTAGTCGTCGGGCACGGGCGAACACTGGCGGGCCGTTTGTCTCGATGTGATGTGTCGTGGCTACACCTTTTGTTGAGGTTCGGGCATTAAATTCGGTGAGGTGTTTGAATTGATGTAAAAGTTCTGCAAAGGGATTATTAATGTTATAAGTTGTTAGGCTCACTTTATCTCCAGCGGTTGTTGCAGCTCTCGATGTGACGTTTGTGGTGCTGTCTATGATTTGATTACGCTTTAAGTCGATGAGAAGTCCAAAATGACTTATAAAATCCGCTCCGATGATCGGTCTAGAAACATCTGCTATGACGAAGGTCCAAGAAAAAGCGCGTCGAAGTCCCAGATCGATGGTCAAATTTTTCGTGCCAAATGTTTTGATTTCGCTTCCATTTGCTGCAAATAGACTGGAATTAGATAGTGAAAAACGATCATTGTAAGTTGCAGGCAAAACTGAAATGTCAGCTCCGCTGTCAATTAAAAATTTATTTTTCGATGACTTGTCGTGAACAACTAATTTGCAAATGTATTGGTCAGTGTGTTCACTCTGTCTGACCAACACATCATAATTCAGTTTTTTGATGTGGTTTGCTTGAATTGGCACGGTTCGCGACATTTTCTAGCCTCTTTTCCAAACCGGTCGTGAAACCAGCACAACCCATCACTGGATTTCGATTGATAACGACGATGAGATGAAAAATTTCGACTGTGACTGCGGCTTCGATTAATTGGTCTTCCCCTCGTACGCTTGATAAGTTCGTTTAGCTGACATGTGATCTGATTAATTTGTTGTTGCAGGTGTGAATCAGAATGAACTGTATCCTTGTTGCCAGGATCAACTGTACTCTTCTTGTCAGATGATGATTGCTGTTGATTGATCGCCAAGCAGTCTCTGAATTCACCTACCTCCATAACCTTGTCAGCCAGCTTCGCAAGTTGAGTCAATTCTTCATTTGAGGCTTGCAAAATAGCACGCACCTGAGCTGGAAGTCTTTGAAGCCAAAGTGATTTCAGAAACTCGCCACTTATTTGCGTCCCACCTAAGCCACGAAGTTCGTTGAGAAGTTGTGACGGACGTTTGTCACCCAAGTCGACCTCAGAAAGCAGTTTCTTGATTTTTTTCTGCTCTGAATCACCAAAATAATCGATTATAACCTTCTTCAGGTTCAGGTATTTGTCGTTCGCTGGTGGTGAAAGCACAGCATCGGAGATTTGAGTGAGAACTTTGGATTCGATAGCACTAATTACGGTGTTGAATTTGGATGTGTCGCTTTTTATTTGTCCAATATTGAATTGCGCCTCAATTTGAGCAACCCATATTTCAGGTTTCTCATGCCAGAAAGGTGGAATCTTGACAGTTATCTTTGAAACAGTTTCGGTTTCCCTGTTATTGGCTTGATGATTCGACCCGTTATTCCCGTTGACTTGCTGTTGTTGCTGTGTGCCATTTGCATGATCATCCGATTGCTTCGTTTCATTTATAACCTCGCCACCTGGCATGTCGAATAAGCTCAAAGCAGTAAATGTCTTACCAGATTGATAATTGTATTAGATGTAATTATTTTATTAAATGTAATTTCGATATACTCAAATTATTCGTTGAGCGTTTTTAATAAAAAAAAATATACTACCCAAATATAACTCTATTTTTTTCTCGGGGTCACCAATTGAGGTGTATCGCGTAGTAATAAAACAATGAAAAGAAATTAAGATATTACAAAATATTATTTATTAAAAAACTTAGATCTATAATTTAATTCAAATTTATTATTTAAGGATGATACGCGGGCGAACAACAAACCAGAAGTGGTCGTTTTTAATTTTTGCTTATAAGATAAGTATAAGGAGTAATTCCTTATACATATATTTCAATTTGACGTTTGGGACGAGATTCGTTCCCAATTTAAACAAATTATTGTCGTTAAGGGGTCGCCACAATCTTTTATTTGAAACTTCTAACACACTAAATTGTTTCGCTGATGACAGTACCCTCAACCCTCGTTTTTAGATTCTCATCCTTGTTCTTGGGATGTGGACTACCAACGACAGCATATGATAAGCTCATTAAATTCTGATCTTGACAGCATTGTCCAATGGGGAATCAAAAACCGTGTAGAATTTAATGCTTCAAAAACTCAATGCTGTCTACATTGTCGCAAAAGCGTAACCCTCCCCCAATGCCATGAGAGTTACTTTCCATGAGTAATACTTGCATGGAGGAGAATGAACAATTATCAGTCCTAGGTATGTGGATTACAAACTACTTGCTTTCGAGTGATCACATATTTGACATTGCCAAAAATGCTGCTAAGTGTTTAAGTTTTCTCCGACGATGCAAGAAGTTGTTTACCCCTTCTGATCTGGATATAATTTACAAAGATTTAATTCGTCCAAAACTCGAGTATAATTCTCATATTTGGACTGGTGCCTCAATAACGTAATTGAGTCTTTTAGATAGAATTGAAAAAAAAGAGCTCTGAAAATAATAGGAGATCGTTCTCTTACAGAGTCATTTCCTTCACTTGAACACCGCCGCAAGGTCTCATGCCTCTCATTGTCTTATCGTTATTTTTATAAACAATGCTCTAGTGAAATAGCCGGTTGCATTCCTCCTCTTAAACAATTCAACCGTAATACCCGTACTACTAGGAATGCCCATCAGTTTACCCTTGATTTGAATTTGTTAAGTGCTGTTAAGTGCAGGGATTCTTTCTTTAGCCGCACTAAACGAATGTGGAATGCTTTACCAGGCTCAATATTTCACACTCACTACAATGTGCAGACATTCAAAATCAATTTGCATCGGTTTCTCCTTTCTAATCCTTTTTTATTTATATTTTCTAAATGTCTTTTTTAGTTTAGTTTATTTAATTCATTGATATGCTATACACATTAAGATACAATATCTTATTAAAAAGTGATAGCTTAAATAATGTACAAATTTGATAACAAAAGCTAACTTAATTTAATACAATAACAAGCAAGTATATGCAATATTATAAAATAGAAATTACATTTTAATGGAAAAAACTGAGCAGTTTAATTCAATTGGTATCACCATTGATTTAAATTAAATTATTAAAGGTAAAACCTCACAAATAACTAAAAACGAACAAAAGTAGAGTTTAAGTTTGTTTTCAAATATTTTAACATTTTCAAGTCTTCTTATATCACTTGGCAAGGAGTTCCAAAGGCGAATGGCGTTGACAAAGAACCGTCGCTTGGATGTAAGGCATGAATGTCGTGGGATTATAAGTGTATTTGATCTATTAGAAATTGGAAATTGTAATCTATGAAAAGGTTGACGCGTCTGCATAAGGTTAAAAAGAAAAAGAAGGGTTCGGTAGTGAAGAAAATGCTTAAACTGCATATTGTATAAAGAGTTAGCAAAGCCAGAGATGTGGTCATACCTTTTTAGACAATATACGTATCTTATTGTGTTGTTGAACGCAACTGTAAGTTTTCGTCTACTCTCAGCATCAGAGTTACAATAAATTTCACAACCATGCGTGAGTATAGGGATGATCAAAGTTTTTGCTAACATCTTTCTAGTATTTATAGGCGTTATGTGTTGGGAATTTTGAAGAACTCTAAGAGCTCCATATACCTTACCAACAGTAGTATTAATGTGATTTTTCCATGTTAACGACCTGTTAAAAACTACTCCAAGATTCTTAGCTGTCTCTACAAATTCAATAGGGTGACGTGAAATAGTGCCA
The DNA here is from genome assembly GCA_920104205.1 of Eupeodes latifasciatus. Taxonomy (NCBI): domain Eukaryota; kingdom Metazoa; phylum Arthropoda; class Insecta; order Diptera; family Syrphidae; genus Eupeodes; species Eupeodes latifasciatus. The sequence goes on from OV049925.1 coordinate 20,920,826, forward strand.
AATGAAATAACACCAAATTTCAAATTTGGCCTTATTTCGTTGTTCAAAACGAAATAAAACCAATTTGGCTTTATTTCGATTTATAAAAAGAAATAAGGCCAACAAAATAATGGAAACAACGCCGAATATTTTAAAATTCAAAAGTTATTAAAAAATTTTTAAAGTTCACGTTTTTACATAAAAAACACGCAAAAATGGTTGATTTATTGTCTAGAATAGCTACTTTTGCTAAAAAGTTTTTTAGAATTGATAGCACGGCGTACTAACAGCTAGGCATGTAAGGGGTGGCATGCTGCCCCCTGCAACCCCCCTGCTTGGGATCACTATAGGATTTGGGGTGGGTGCGAGTTTGGGTATATGCAAACAACTTTTGCATTTGAGCACTAAAATCAAAGGTATTGCCCAAAATCGCATCCACCCCAAATCCTATAGTGATCCCAAGCAGGGGGGTTGCAGGGGGGCAGCATGTCCCCCCTTACATACCTAGCTGTTAGTACGCCGCGCCGTGCTATCAATTCAAAAAAACTTGTTTTAGGCTCCAATTTCAAAAATTTCAATCGAGCAACAAGTATCTGTCATTTTTCAACTTTTTTAATTAATAAAAAAAAAATTGTTGCAAAATTGCACTTTCCCCGATTTTGTATTAAAGTTTACGAAAAAATACACCGATTTAATTATTTTCCGATTTTTTTTTCTATGTTTTTAGCAAAAGTAGCGATTCTAGACAATTACCGAATTAATTCCCAAAATTGAATAAAGAATTTATTTTGGATTGAGAGAAAACAAAAGATAATTTTACTTTAAGTTTTTTTCTAATTCTGTAAAGTTTTAAATCGAAACAATGCCAAATTGCTATTATTTCGTTTTCTAAAGCGAAATAAACCCAAATTGAAAATTTGGCCTTACCTATTTCTTTTTCAAAAACGAAATAATGCCAAATTTTTTGAATTTGGCTTTATATCATTTGGCGTTATTTCACGTCACCATTCAATAGTGGCATTATCAAGCATTAATCTAGGGAAATAAGAGAGATCCAGAGACCGTTTAGAAATAACTAAGCATTTAGTTTTGGTGGGGTTTAAGAACAGGCCATTTTGCAGGGACCAAGTGTGAATGCTTTGAAGGTCCTGGTTTATGTTATGGATGCAATTTTCAATAAGACCAAGCGAACTACTCAAATAAAGTTGCACATCATCTGCATACATGTGTGTGAGGGAGAACTTCAAATTAGATGGCAGTTCATTTATATAAAGTGAAAAAAGAATTGGGCCCAAAATCGAACCTTGTGGAACACCTTTCAAGACTGGCAAAAACGGAGAGAGCGTATTGGAGACGGATACAGCCTGCTTTCTATCACTTAGATATGAAAGTACCATTTTTGTTGCAGAAGACGAGAAATTAAAATGGTGTGTAATACATTTCTTACATTTCTACCAACATTATCTTATTATACAAAATTTACATAAATTATTGACTACATTTTTACGTTGTAAAAAAAATATATTTAAATTTCAAGCAATTTGCAATTTTAAAAAGTCAACACACTTATCCCTCACTATTTAAACCATATCATAACGTAAATTCTGAACTCAAAAATATAGCACGTGTACAAATTTAAATAATATTATTTTTATATAAAACCATAGTATTTAAGTTAAAGCAAAAATCAACCGCTGAGCACATGAAACCAAACCAGCTGAAAATATAATATTTTTTTTTTGTAATAGCCTAAGGACCCAGTGAGGCAGCTTAACGCTCCACTTATCACTTAAAAGTCCTCAAACAATGCATACTCAATTATACAACTATCAACAATCCTCTACTCTATTCAATTACAACAAAGAAAGTATTGTTTAAAATTTTATTATTCAGATGTAAATTTTTTGTTCTACATCCAAAAAAGAGAAAAATAAATATGTTAACCAAATAAAAGTGCTTTTAAAAAGCTATGTACGGTAAAAGTATAATAAATAAACACTGCATAAAATTATGCAATGTGGTAAGGGAACGGGATTTATAATAATTTTTTTTTCTCTTTTATTGCATTTTAATATTCATAAATATCAATGTTCTTCATTTAAACAGTTTATTCAACAATAAAACGTAATTATTTATGAATTTATCATTTATTCCTGTTTCAACATTGAGAGAGTGCCATGTACTCTGTTTCATGTTCATGTCCGCTTCTTATATTGTGTTAAGTACACAATATTTAAACAGGATTTTTATTTATTTATAGCTGTGGCCGGAGGCGCGGTGCAGCATGGCGGTGCGGTACTCGGAAACAATGTGATTTACGCTATTTGATTGCGGATGTTGTAAAGCAAATTTGAGTATGACTTAAGAGAACTTTAAAAATTCCAGGGCCGCTGCAATGTGAAGAGATATGCAGGAACTGAAAAAAAGAAGGCTACTTGGTTCTCAAACCAAAAAAACTATATTTTATAGTTTAATAAGTTTATTTTTAACTATTTAAAGAAAAATTTTTAATGTTGAAAATAATTTTAAAAATAAATCAAAATTTGTCTCTCTTTCCAAATCGGATTTCAGTTTTGTGAAATAATAATTCGTTTTCAATTTAATTGAGTTCAAAAACTAAACTTCATTCTAGCTTAAAAATAGCCTCAGGGCCTTTGCAAAACTATTAAACGGCCATGTTAAACACTCAAATTAAATATTTAATTATAAATGTAATAATTTATTTGAGCATAAATCAAGTTCTGTATATCATCACAGTACCGCATTTATTTGCACCAATAAGGATACACTTATGTACATTGTACATATGTATTCAGTACACACTGTACAGTACGTACATTAATTCAGTCAGTGTGAAATAAAATTAAGCCTTCATTAAATTTATATTGCTTTGGGAAAACTACATTCGTATAGAGATGGATGGATATAGAAGTGCCAATAAAATAAAGTAAAGCAAGGATAGAGTTCTGTAGGTACTTTTGGGATTTAGGAATATTGAGAGCTCTGTAACTCGTTTAGGGAATTCTGTAGGTATATGATGAGTTGGGTTGTAATTACTATCCCAATTAAATATCGAACAAGAGACTTAACTAGATGTTTAACACTTATGGTTATATGATGCCAATTGGTTTTTTGCAGGTTAATCTTAAAACTGTTTTTTATTTTGTTCAGTGATGTTCCGTAGTATCAATTTTTTATTAGCAAATTAATGGAGTTATATTGATTTCTTTAATTTACACCACTTAAAATAAAAACATTATAAATATTACATTTGTGTGGTTTATGAAAACAAATGTGTCAATTATTTCTTTGAGTTTGGAACTCTTTCAAAAATGCTTCAGTATGATATTTTTTTCGAAAAAAAAATTAAGAAACTGACTATAAAATTTAATTAATATTATAAAATCAATCAATTAATCAGAATCAAACTTTCTGAAGTGGGCCACCAAAAACCGACTTGCTAAATTTTTGTATTTTAATTACATATTCTTGATATTCTTTTCTTCTATATGAAAACTATTGTATTATTTTTTTTTCATTTCATTCTTTTCAAAACTTATAAATTAATTAATTTTGAGACACTATTTTTCAAATGTAAATTATTCACAAAGTTATTAATTAAAGTTTACGCAATTTTAATGGTTACTGTAAAAACTATACTCGAAAAATATGACTCTTTGTTTATTTTAACAAAAAAAACAACTGACCATTAAATCACTTTCTGGGTTAGCTAGAACAATAATTTAATTTTATTTTTATTCCTTGAATATTTAGCTTTATGTAAAAAAAAGTAATGAATTTTTTAAAAAATTGTCGGGAAATATAAACCTTCAAAATTGTATAGACCCCTGTCTATACAATTTTGAAGATTTATATTTCCGTAAAGGATGGTTTGAACTAAATATGGTATTAGGCCATAGTTATGACCTTTCAGACATTGGTAACTTGTTTTTGCGGATTTCGAGTAATTTCAGTTTCAATGAAATTTGAAATTTTGAAAAACACTTAATATTTGGAAATGGTGTCTTCAATTGTTTCTGTTGAACTATTGTTTCTTCAAGAGTATGTAATGCAAAATTTGAAATTTAACAAAGTCGATTTTTTGTGACCCACTTCAAAAATATTGACTCCAAATAAGATAAGAACAAATAAAAAGCAGTTTGGAGCGAAAAAATTTACATACATTTTGTACTTGCGACACATAGGAACTATATACATACATACATATATGGAAAGTATTGCATTCGTAAAAAATTTCGAACTGAAGATCTTCATCAAACATGAAATTACGATCGTAAAGAAGTACAAAAAGTGGGTCCCCCGATTCCGTCCGTCTGTCTGTTTTTCTGTCCTCGCCCATACAGCCCAAACTATTGGGTCGTTTGAGTCCAAACATGGAAATTAAGGTTTTAAGTCGATTCAAGTTAAACATTTTTTTTTCATTTTTTTAAGCAGAAAAATAACAGCAATTCGCATACAATTTTTTTGTCACAAATTGAACATTCGAATTTTCCCAAAAACGAACCGGTTGATTTTTATTAAATTTTCCCTTAAATTTGTTTTCTTGGCTTGGTTTCTTTTAACAAAAACACATATTTTTTTTATTGCTTCAAAAGCGTTTCCCCTATAGAAAAATTATGCTGTTTTTTAAGTTTTCTCAACAACTAATGAACCGATTTTAATAATAATAATTTTTCTGTACAAGCTCTTCTACTGTCTTAATAATATGTGATGATTACAAATTTAATTATTTTTTTGGATTTTTCTCAGAAAACGGTCAACATTTTTCAACGAAATTCAAATGTAAAATGTACGATCATATTCATAAGCAATAAATAACTACATACCAAAAATAGTTTTAAGACAAAATTTAAAAATGTAAAATGTGAAATTAATTACGAAAAAAAAAACACTCTAAAACGCTGTTTACAGCAATAAAGTACCGAATATTCTCATTGAAGGTGTCAATCTAACAAGTGGCTTCACATAAAACCTAAAAAAAAGATATTTCAAGGTATTTGAGTGGAAACCCAATTTTGAGCAATTTTTAGTTGTAGTTTTTGTTCATAGATTTAAGTACAAAAAGATATCTCTCTAAAAATAATGTATTTATAGTTTAGGAGCCCTGAAATGTCGAGAAGTTATAAAATTTAAAATTTGACAAATCTGACTTATTCATTTTCCGTCCAAAAGGTAGGAAAGAAAATAAAATAAAATTCAACAAAGTTTAAATAAAATTGAATAAAACAAAACAAAATATATTAAAAAAAGAGGCTCGGATGCGACCCACACTGATAACTTCCGATTTGTCTTGCTTAAAAGTTTGTTTATATGTATCAATTTTTACCAAATTACCAAATTTGCATACTATTTTATTTTATTTTTTTTTATTAAAAAAGGGACTGTTGGATTTTTATATCAAATTATATATTAATATCGAAAACAATATTTTCTGTGAAATAAAATAAGTTTGAAGCCAATATTTGTTATTTTTGAAAAGTTATTTGAGTCGAAAGTAAATTTTTACCAACTTTTATTCTTTTTTTTAGTTTTTTTTTTTTTAACTGTCAATTCGATTTTTCTCAACATTTTTCAGAATGTTAAAAACAATATTTCTTATAAGATAAAAAAAGTTTGAAGCCTTAATCTCAAGTTTTTGAAAAGATATTTGAGTCGAAATTAAATTTTTACCAACTATGTGTAATATTTTTTTAGGATTTTATTTTTTATAAAAAAACTGTCAATTCGATTTTTCTCAAAATTTTATCAGATGTCAAAAACATTATTCTTCGTTGCAGAAAATTATTTTGGAGATGAAATCATATTCTAGTCGTAAAATTTTCGAGGTGACAATTTTTTTTTTCATTTTTTTGATTTATAAAAATCGTTAATTGGAATTTTTTCCAAAAATATAATTGTTTTGTATCACGTTACAATGTATAATATAAAATTTAATTCAATGAGATATTTAGGTTTAACCAAAATGTTCACCTTTTTTTAATCTGCTATGGTAAAAAAAAACTACCCACGCAATTTTCTTGAGAGCCCTTTCTGACTTATTATCTGTATAACAAAATTTATTTGAAGTCGATATCTCTTTTGGTTCTTGAGCTATGGACGACGAAAAAAACGTCGCGAACGTACAGACGTACGGACGTACGAACGTACGAACATACGTACGCACGTACGCACAGACATCTTTCCAAAAATCTTTTATTTCGACTCTAGTGACCTTGAAACGTCGAGAAATGTCAAAATTTTCAATTTGACAAATCGGACCCATTACAATAACTTCCCATGGGAAGTTCCGCCCCGTCTTCGCACGGGTAGACATAAATAGGTACAGATATTGAAGTTACAAACATGCTAATTAAAACCATGAATCACTAAATTAGAAACAAATTGTATGCTTATCTTAAAGCCTCCCTGTACACTACGTTGGCTTTGGTGTTTGTAGGTGGCAACAAAACGTATTGATATTCAGGAGATCCTACTCGCGAAAGTGCCACATACAATTGCCCGTGAGAAAAGCACTCTTTCCTTAAGTCGATGCCAACTATGGAAAAAGTTTGTCCCTGTGATTTATTTATAGTTATGGCAAAGGATATTTTTAAAGCGAACTGTAACCTTTTAAAAGATATGGGCAAATCAGTTGGTATCATCGGGATCCGCGGAACATGTACGAGCTGACCGGCCGCGGGACCCGTAATGATAGTTGCTACAATCACATTATCTCTTAATTCTTTGATCAATAGTCTAGTCTTGTACTATTACACATATTGGGGGGGCTTAAATTTCTTAAAACCATAACAGGCGTAGGTACCTATTTTTAATTTTAGTTCATGAGGTGGCAAGCCAGCAGGATTGAGGGAATTTAGAAATTCCTGTGGGTAGTGCACTGTACCTTCGATTGCACACGGTGTCAACAGATTTATAACATTTAAAATCACCTGGTACTTTTTTAATAATAATTTTGTTTATCTCATTTATATTCTATAATATTGTCGAACATTTTTTTGTCCTAGTTATAATGTAGCTTTCTAATGAAAAAAGAATTATTAAAATCGGTCCAGTAGGTACTTTTTGAGTTTATTCGTTAGATACAAAAATACAAATCTTTCCTCTTTATAATATTAATGTAGATAAATTAAGTTAGATACTATAAAAATAAAACTTAATAAAATAAAGTGAATTTACAAAAAAAAATATAACACACAGTTTTAACAATTATTGGTCATATTCAATTTTTTGGTAATAATTTCATCAACATAAGAATGAAAGATTTAATTTGATTTAAAATATTTTTTGTGATGCGATTTTGTTTTCCAAAAAGAATTTACTATTTATTGATCTTTTAATCTAATTAAGTATGATTGACTTTCATTTGTGTCAAAATTTAATAGGAACTTCATGTTAATAAATATTAAAATAACGTACTCAAATTTAAAAGTGAATCTCTTTTTTTTCCTATTTAATCATTTAAAAATTAAATGGCTTCTGATGTCTTTGTTTATTTGAATTGTTTACTTCTGTTCAAAATGTGCACATTTTTAAGTACCTACTTGAAAAATATTGAAAAGTGAAAATAAACATGAATAATCGATAAAATTGATATTTCCAAGAATTTTTGTTTCTCCAAACGTTCGATTATTATACTGTGTTTTAGATTAAAAACAAAATTTCTTGTTTATGAATGTAAAACATAATTTTTAATTTTTAACAACAATTTTGAGCAAAAATTAGACTTTTTTTGCTTATTTAAGATACCTTACTAATTTGTATGTAAACAACATTAAAATATCTCACAGAAGCTATAAAAACTTTCTGTTGCATTCTTCATCTTTATTTCGAGTAAAGTATTTAAAAAATACTATAGTTAAATGTATAAACTTAATGACTACAAAAAAAAAAATAAAATATACAGTCATCAATTCTATTGCTAGCGCAGTTAATTTGTATGTTTATTGTTTTTTTTTTTAAATAATATTTCATTAAACGAAAAATAAACAAAAAACAACTTTCGTTAAATAATCATTAATTATATGATCACTTTTTGTTTAAATTTTTAAATTCTTTAAAATATTATTCATAAACATAATTAAAATTTCCTATCACATCTGTGACAGAAACTAAAAACGCACCTATTAAATTATTCCAAATAAAAATAGTACGTATACGCCCAAGTGATCAATTTTTCCTTTATTTATTATTTTGTTTCCAAAATATTTTGATATTAAAATCAATATTTGCTTTGAATTAGGTAAAAATAAATATTTTAATTTATTATATCGTGTGCACTGTGCATGTGTTGTGTAGGCAGACATAAATTAATTATTATCCAATAAAAACAAAACAAACGACAACAACAGGCAAAAATACACAGTCACTGGAAATATGCACACCAGAAACTCCAGAGATTAAATAGATTTTCCGACCTAAATACCTGGAAAAAGTAAATACACACCGTAACCAAATATAGTTTCTATGCTTACATAGTCTGCTTGGAAATGGGAATTTGCTCAGCAACAACAAAAATAAAAAGCTAATCTTTTTGAAGAGGTATTTGATCCTGAAAAAATGTAAATGTTTGAATGAATAAAACGATAGAAATAAAACACACAAAAATAACAAAAGAACAACAACGTAGCTATTTTTTTACAAATGTATTTATTTAACTAAAAGTTACAAAAAATAAAAAAAAAACAAAAACAAACAGCATCATCAATTTATACTTAATTCATTATTTTGATTACCTTTTAAATACTTAACTATTCCAGCTAAACAATACAAAGCTGAAAGCACAACAAAGTAACCACCAAAAGTCAGGAACTGCCCTCGGGGCTGCAAACTAAAACCACTCTCCGTAATGACGATCAATGTGAAAATGGACTGAGCTACAAGTGCTACAAGTGTATTGATGCCAAAGATTAATCCAAAGCTGTCCTCGAGTATGTTTTCCGCAACTATTGCACTATAAATTATAAAAAAGAGGAAAACAAAAATACAAAAATAAAAAAGAATTTTTTTAAAAGGAAAACAAAATTGAAAAACAAATTTTACTGAAAATGCAATCGTATGAACTGGCATGCAAAATGAATAAATACAACTATGCATAAAGGTAAATAAAAAAATAAACAATACATATTGAAAAAGAGACCAAATAAAGCAATATATTTGAAAAACATTTTTGGGGGTGTGTTGCCAAGTCCCTTCAGTTGCATTGATTCTGCTGAAACTCTGCGGAATGATTTCAACAATTCTGATATATTTTAAATACAGATTTTTGAAGAACAAACATTAAAGTTGAAACGAACATAACAATTCTTTATACAAATATTTTTAAACGAAATCTATTATCGAATGTTTTTGAACAACAACAACAACTTAAAGGTGCTACCACTCATTGTTTTTGGCTGGAGATATAGCTATTTCGTGCTTTGCCACTTTTGCACTCATCAGTCTCCTTTTTTGTGGTGCTGAGCTTTAATCCAATTTTATTTGAAAAACTTTTTATGCACAACATAGGATTCGAACCCACGCATATCAGATTTGCTCAGTCTTAGAAGTCGTGTGCACTACGCACTCCACTACTTTAGACCACTGACGTCACAGGTCGAGATGTGCTAATTGTTTATCAAATGCATTATAAGCTCCTTTAAGTATGCTGTTTTGTTCCGCCTCCATTTTTCTCCATACCTTATTTGATAGACTTACAATTCGTAGTACGTATCAAAGGGGGAGAGGTTGGAAGATCGGTAACGAACCAGACTATTAAGTTATTATTTTTATTGTACTATTCGCAGGGCCGGCCCAAGCCAAACTTGCGCCCTGTGCAAGATTTGTAGAAAGCGCCCCTTTTTTATATTTTTTTTACACATAAACTGATACACAAGCATAAGCCTTTCCCAGATTACCCAGGAGGTAGACTTTCAATGCGTTTTTTTTTATTGAGGTATCCCCAGGAAGAAATGAGCAGAGGGGAAACTTTTAAACTTGGAAACTTACTTTTCTGGCCTTACATTTTGCAAATTCAGAAATGAGATCATCAAAGTCTAAAGAATTTAATAATTTCTTTTCAATGGACATTATAGATAAACCTACCAATCTCTCTTGAGTCATGGTTGTCCTAAGATAATTTTTAATAATTTTAAGTTTAGAAAAACTACGTTCTCCTGAAGCTACCGTGACCGGGATTGTATTAAGGATTTGGAGAGCAGTTACTAAATTCGGAGCAAATTCTTCAAGGTTTGAACTAAAAATAAAATTTAACATATCTAAACTTGAGCTTTGTGGCGTAACAAGCTGGGATATTACGGTTAACTCTTGAAACAATTCTTCTCCATCTAAATATTTAAAACTACTTTATGTTAAAACATTCTGCAAATTAAGGCATGAAGCACGTACATTTTTATTTTTTAAACATTCGCTTATGTTACTCAAAAATGTAAAATTGATACTATACGTATCAAACCTTTCAAGTATTTGAAAAAAAAATTCAACTTTGAATCTTTGTTTCGGCCAATATAGTTTCAGGACATTCATCAGCATAAAGTATTTTTCTCCGTTGAGATCGCAATGATGAAGCTACAAGAAACATATTTGGTATTTCTAGGGAACTAGCAATACGCTCGGTTAATTGAACATACCTACTCATTAAATTTTTCATCGGAACGCATTAAAATCAAACTGTTTTTTTGTATTTTCTAAAACTGTTATGCCAGTTGACAGATTAACGGACGAACTTTGCAAATATTTACTAGTTTAATTTATATTTTCTAAAATATCAAACCAAATTAGCAGGCAGCAAATAAATGTAAAATCAAAAATTTTATTTCCTAACGATTCTGCAATGTTTTTTGCCTCTAGATTTCTTAATTCTATAGGGCTTCATATATTTCTTGAATTGAAAAAAAGTTAAACAAACATTGAATTGTATCGAAAATTTTAACTGCATAAAATGAGAACCGAGCAGCATCATTAACCACTAAATTTAAGGAATGCGGGCAACATGGAACCAAAAATGCTCTTGGTTCCAGGGTTCGAATTCGATTCTGAACACCCGCTTCTTTTCCTTTCATATTCATATTCGAACCATTATCATAACTTTGGCTTGTCTTGTCTTCAAAATACGTCACTTCTATTAAAAACTGGTAGCTATTTATTTAATATTAATTAACCAACAAAGCGAAAAAACAATTGAAACAATCTGCATTCTGCACCAGACTAGATATACATTAAAAGTAGCCGTTACAATAGTCATTAACTTTCAAACAAAAAAAAACAAACTGCCTGCGCAAGAACAATTCGACTCCAAATAGAATCATCCCTCTTTAATTTTTAAGCTCTATGCTCCTTTTCCATTCTATTAAAAATTTCATCTCCTGTAATCAGGCACTTAACTCTTATACAGTGTGCAATAAGAAAACCTGCACGCTCTGATCCATATGATTCCGTATAAAAAATGGCTCTGAAAAAAGAGAGCAGGTAGGTTTCTGTATTCTGTGCTACCTTCTACTACAAATCAAAGACACAGCAAACAGCGTATATTTTTTTTGTTGTTTTCTTTGTAGATGAGAACTCACAATGTCTCATGTGAGTCTCACATACAGGGTACTGTGCGTGATACAAAACCTGCACGTTCTAGCCCATACGATTCAATATGAATAAGTATTTTGCTTCGTCATACTTCTATGTTAATTTTGGGACTCGGTGTGCATAAAATATATCTTGCACATATGAGGTGGCATGGAACTTTTTTGTGTTGAGATTTTTTCTTCTTTTCTCTTGCATGGAATTTTTTTGTGTTGAGATTTTTTTCTTTTTTTCTCTTGTACGAACAGGGTGAAATATTTGGAAATGAGGTAGGTAGAATTTTTAGTTCTGCGATATCTTGAGTTAAATTTTCATTGAATGCAACAATGAAAGTGATGTTAGTTAGTGCGCAAGAGATAACTTAGGACAGTTGTGATGGATGTTTTTTTGAGATTATTTTAAGAATGTTTGTGGTTAAAGAATGGCAAATATGTAGTAGTACATATTTGTTTGCAAGATCAGATTACATTTTCTTGCTCCTGGCAATGCGCCCCCAGAATTCTGCGCCCTGTGCATTTGCACATATTGCACATATGCTTTGTCCGGCCCTGACTATTCGTACTAGAATGTCAGCTTGTTAGACTTGACCATTCCTTTTAATTTCATTGAATGTTTTTTAAAGGTGCTACCACTCATTGTTTTTGGCTGGAGATATAGCTATTTCGTGCTTTGCCACTTTTGCACTCATCAGTCTCTTTTTTTGTGGTGCTATTATCGTTAAAGAATGTATTATCCATTTTTAAATCTATAAAGGAAAAACCTGCTTAATTGTTTATTAAGCGTGTTATATAATTTGGTTAAAAGCAGGAGAACTTTAAGAAATAAATGAAAGAGATCTGGACACAAAACAGAACCCTGAGGTATACCAGTAATTTTATTTTAGGAACTTATCTTTTAAAAACCTCATAGTACGAACATTTTTTTTAGTTTTTTCTAATGATAATTTTACATTAGAAAAAATGGTGAAACATTTCAAACGACTTAGTAAATTGTTCAAACCATTTTAGTAACTTACTAAGTTTAAAAGTTCATTTAGCTAATTTTAAACGCTTTTAGTATTTTACTATTATTCTTAATAAAGTTGAAATTGGAAAAGAGGCTGTGGTGCTACCTACACTAATAATTTTCCATCCCGTCTGTCGACCTGTCTTGCTTAAAACTTTAACAAAATATTTATAACTATTTTGTGTGATATAAATAATTTGAGGTCAGCATCCTTCTCTGTTCTCCTAATACTTGAGTCGAAAACCATTTCCTATCAGTTTTTTGTTGCTTTTGTAGTTTTAGTTTTGGTTTAAATCCAATGACTGCACCCGAAAATAATGAACTCAAAATTATTTTAAAACAGGACAGCCAACTATTTATTAAATGAAACACATCACCATCTGAATAGGTAACTCTGGACAGTGTGATATAAAATTAAGGTTGAATAGTACTCCTCTTAATCGGAAGATTATGCTTATTAATTTCGTCAAATGTTCTTCTAAAAAATAAGTTCTTTCATTTACATAAGTAATGATTCCATTTGCTATAGTACAATCTGTACTGCGAATTCTGAACTTTCTGCATGAAGTTTTGTTACACTCTGTTTCCCGTTTTCTTCAGCAATTCTTCCAGTTTTGGTTTTAGGGATTTCACTTGCTCTTCAACTGTAAAACTGTAACCAGCAAGCTAACCCCACATTACGCCAGTTTCTTCCATTCTTATACCCATCCTCCTACATTCGATATTAAGTTCATAAGTACTATTTTTGGTATTCTCTGCTCATTTACTGTTTAAACTCGCGTTACATAGAGGGAACACCAGATTCTAAATGTAACATACCTATATAGTTGGGCGAACTAGGGGGTATTCTAAAGAGCCTCCTAATAAAGTTTCATAGGGTCGGAATCTCCAAGCTTGAGCTATATAAAGAAGAATGGAAGTTGCACTTGAACGAAGTATTGTTTGTTTTTGAAGTATGTGAAATACTCTTCTTAAGTATAAAACTGCTCGCTGTGCATTTGCCTGTTTGACTTGAAGATGTTTTTTTCATGTTAGAATTCGATAAACAACACTCCCAGATATTTGTACTCCTTTACAATTTCTATTTCCTCTCTTTGAAACTCCCACTTCTCGATTCGTGAGTGTCTGCCTCCACTTCGTCTTAGGATCATCATTTTCGATTTGTCCAGGTTGACAGATAAGTTCCTACTTTTACAATAAATTTTTAATCTGTTTCTGCGAAGAAAACTATGTCATCTGCATATAGAAAGCCTGGAATTTTTGTCCGACGGAGCTCAGTTCCACCTCTAACAGCATCTGTAATATCGTTTATATATAGTGTAAGTAGTAGTGAAATAAGAACACACCCTTGTCTTACTCCTACTGTTGTTTAGAAATCTTCGGAGAGACATTTTCCTTACCAGATACTAGCTTTATTATTATGGTACAAAGCCTTCAATACATACATTTAACATTTTAGAAGATATTCCAAGTGTATATAATTTGTAGAAGAGAGCTTCTCGCGGTATAGATTTAAAAAAAATGGACAAAGAAAGTATAAAGCTTTTTATTCTTGTTTTTATAGATCTCTGATGAGCTTAACATGGAAAATATCTGGTCTACAGTTGAATAGCCCTCTCCTGAATCTGACTTGGTTCTCATGAAAAATTCTATTGTTTTCTACCCACTGATATAGCCTTTTATATAGAACGGATGAAAAAAGTTTGGCCGATGTGTTTAAAAATGATATTATGTAGGTACTTCCTATTAGCGGAATTTTCGAAGTCACCTTTTATGTGAAGCGGATATACAATAGATTTGGGGAAAGAATCAAGTTCTTCAGCTCTTTTTAATCATCCAGTGTAAGAGGTGTGGCGTATAGAATCGTTGTTGAAAGTTGCTCTGCGTTAAGAAGCTGCATGAATTGGTTTTTGAACTGCTCTGCAATAGGACCCACTGCAATGGCATTTTTTTCCCTACTACAACCACTTTAACTGCTTTCCAAAACTCTGTGGTGATCTGCTTTTTTCTTTGCGTAACATAGGTTTTTAAACTTTATAAAGGGCCCGACAAATAACTTTTGTTTTTTTGAAAATGCTATAAAAACATCGAGGTTCGGCTGTGTGGCACGTAGCGCCGGCCGGCCGTTCTGTTGAAACCAAATGTTGCCAATAGCCTCCTCTTCAATTTTTGTAAACAAAAATTCGTTCAACATGGCATGATAACTCCTTCCTAATTTTCGAAGAAAAGTGGCCTTATTATGCCTCTGGACCAAAATCCGAACCAAAAAGTGATTCGTTTTGGGTGTATCGGCTTTTCAATAATGTATGCGTGAAGTCGATATCTCCACTAGTTCTTGAGATACGGACACAAAAAAGCTTTCCGAACAAACAGACATCTCTATAAAAATCTTTGATTTAGATTCTAGTGACCTTGAAACTTCGAGAAATGTCAAAATTCTCAAATCGGACTGATTACAATACCTTCCTATGGGAAGTTAGAAAACTGACTTTTTCAGGTGCACCATTTAAAAAAAAGGAATTGGGAAAAGGGTTTTTCAATGGAAGGTTTGATGTGGAATAGGCTGCTATTTTGGTAGTTGTCACTTTTGAAACATTCAGCTTTTGCTAAAAATAGATCTATAAATGCTTAAACTACGCATTTACTTTTGAAATTCAATAAAATGGCTTTTAGATCGCACGTCGCGTCGCGTCGTGGAGCACCTTCTTGACCGGGAAAACTACAGTCTTAGGTTAAAAAGGCTCTCCATCCTCAATGGGACACTGTTTGGTAAGGTTTTTGGTTTGAACCTACTTTATATGTATTCCAAAATGAGGTTGGTGCAACTATCGGGTTTTTCAATAAGAGCACTATAAAAGTTTCTTTTGCATGGCCACCACGGGCACGCTTGCAGGAGTCAAGACGCTGAACCTAATTTCGACGTTTTTTTAAGCATAAATCGGCCGATACTGCTGCAATTTCACGTTCGATATTCGTACGAAGTCCATCAATCGTCGCTGGCTTGCTGGCATGTGTAGACCATAGACTTGACGTAGCCCCACAGGAAATAGTCTAATAGCGTTAAATCGCACGACCGAGGCGGCCAAGTGACTGGACCATTTCGTGAGATTATACGTTCTCCAAACTTATTTTCCAATAAATTGATTGTGACATTCGCTGTGTGGCTTGTGGTGCCGTCCTGTTGGAACCACATGTCCTCCAAGTCCATATCATCCAATTGGGACCAAAAATATTCGGTTATCATTGTACAGTAGCTATCCTCATTGACAGTAACGTGCCGGTCTTGATCATCACGGAAGAAGTACGGCCCAGTGACGCCGCCGCGCCGCCAGCCCATAAACCACACCAAACCGTAATTTTTTCGGAAGCTTGAAAACGACGTGTGAAAAACACATTTGGGCTTTCTGCAACTGAAGCCTCAGCGGCAGCAATATTCTCGGGAACATTTTGTACTGTGCCTGTGGACTCAAATTTGTCCACTAGGCGCTCAATTGTTGACCTGCTAGGACGATTATGACGACCATAAATTGGATGTAGCGCTCTCAACGTTGAGGCTACTGACTCCGAATGTCGGTAGTAAATTTTAATATCTTCGACTCGTTCTTGGCTCGTATATCTTTCCATCAAGAAATGGCAAACTTTACTGAAGAGAAATTTCCAAAAGTGCGACAAGAAATATGGCGTCGTTTGGTGTCACTGTCGCTCTACTTTCGTAGCGTCCCTGTATTATGGTGAATGGATTAAGCTATCGAAGTATGATTTTTGTATAGTTTCAACAAAATGGCATTTCGTACCACACAATCAACGAAAGAGTAGTTATTTTTTATGAAAAGTTTGCGGACAGTTTCTTTTCCTTTTAGCCTTTGGTAAATGTAAGATATTTGACAATGTTTCACAATCAATTCAAGACCTTAACGATGAAATTCAGAATGTACAATCAAGTGCATATAGTCGCAAATGTACGAATTAGTCATGGAAAATCTCATAGAAAGGATATGGTGATTGTAACCGTAGCAATAGTGTATTGTAACCTTAGCAATGGTTTCAATTTAGCTGATATTTTTAATTCATATCCATTGATATTTCTGCATAATACTCAATTTATTTAATATTAAAATGAAACTTACTATTGGAAAACTTTGTAATAAAATGCATAACTCTTAAAATTAAAGATTATTTCAAATATAAATAGTTTTTAGGCAAATCAAATTTTTGAAACGTACATAGATGATATTTTTCACCATAAGAAACACGGCGCAGAGACATAGGGCCCAGGGACATAACGCCCAAATTTTTTTTTTTTTGGGCTTATGTCTCACTTCGGTGGGACATAAAACCGAAACTAATTTGGGCCCTAAGTCCCCCCCAAGTAAGACCGAAGCCCCAAATAAAAATTTTGGGGTTAATGTCCCACTTAATAAGAATCACCAAATCACAAAACTTGGAGCACTTCAATACCACAAATCTTTGTTCTGTAAAGTTTAAATCCTGAGATCCAGCGAAGCGGGTCACCCACAGGTGCTTTTATTCAAAAAAGCTGTTGATATTGGCGCCTGCCTGGCGACTTTACGTGACCCCGAAAAAGGGAGTTAAAATCCTGAGAACCCGCGAAGCGGGCCATCCACAGGTGCTTTGAATGAAAGAAGTTGTTGATATTTTTGTAGTATCACCGTATCAAAAAATTTTTGTTCATTGTATTGAAATACAAAAACTTTTTATTCTTTTTTTGGCTCTACAAAAATTTGGGGACAATGTCCCATTTTTAACAAACAAATTTGGGACTTAGGTCATATTTGAGTAGGACTTAAGGCCCAAATTCAATTTCGGTTTTATGTCCCACCGAAGTGAGACATAAGGCTCAACAAAAAAAAGTTGGGCGTTATGTCCCTGGGCCTTATGTCTCTGCGTCAAGAAACACATTGTTTGAAAAATTAAAAAAAAATGTAGGCTCGTTTGCTGATAAGAAACATAAATATGTTTAACTTAAATCCTTAAGTGACATATAGTGATTTGCACCGAACTTAAACTTAAACAGAGTTAAGTTGAACATAACTTTTGTGAAAGAAAAAGTTCCTCATAGAATATTTATGGTACACATATATAAAATATAATTTTAAGGTTATTATTTGCCAAGAATGGTAAAAAATGCGTGAGATTATCTCATTCGCTTAGCTGACTTTGGTGGTCTGTGTGTCTTGACAGTTTACAGAATAGTATTGAAGGTGTCAAAAGAAATTGCTAGACTTGCAAATGATTATATAAAATTTTCTGAAACCTCAGCTGATATTTCAAGTACAAAACCAGATTTTTTTGAAATAGCATCGTTTCCAAACGTTTTTTGAGCCATTCAAAATTCAGTGTAATTTATGGGTAATTTATGATTTAAGATTGAATGTTGATATAATGATGTCGTCTAAAAACATGTTACATTTAGGTGTCAAGTTAGGGTCTAAAGGTGTGCATGGCTTTCCTCCTCCTGTTTGTAGGCTTGAATTCGTTTCTTTACCCACTTCTTTTCTTTTTTCACTTTTATAATTGTTATAGAATATTTTCAAAGATTCACTATTTCGAAAACATGTCCTCTAAAGATATTAAAAAAAATTATATTTTGAATTTAAGAATAAAGCGATTACCATATACAAATGCATAAGAAAGTTAAGTCAAAGGAACGCTTCAGTTTTTCGATGCGAATATTATAACCAAAAAAAAAAGATAAAATATTCTTAAACCTTTTACAATCATCTTCAAACCATATTTTAAATGAAAATGAAAATCGAAATTTTGGCCCCTTCACAAGGACAAGACCCTTTTAAATCTATTGTCTTTTGTATTCATTTAGAATATAAATAAGTCTTTAGAGTTACTTATGCCAGAGAATACACAAAAAAAGGAAGATCACAGAGCAAAATCCTAAACTAATTTATTTTAAAAGCATTTCCATATCGTTAAGGGAATTTTATTTTTACTCAAAGAAAAAAAAAATAACCATTCTTGAAATTTCAACAGAGTGAAGTGAATATTTGTATTTTTGTCTTTTTACACACTGTTTCATTTGATTATGTCGAGTCCTTTCTGACAAATTATAGTAAGTGTCAACGAAAGTCTAATGTTTACTGCAGTTATATTAAAGTACTTATGTCTCAAAAAGTAAATGTTATATTTTTAAAAACTTAGTTTCCTTAGTGTAACTCTTCCGGATACCTTTGAAATCGATTCATTCAAAAATGTATTCAAGTTTAATATATTTTTGAGCATTATAAGTGTTTTTAATTTTTCAAAAAATTGTACATACCTATTATTTTATCACTTTTAATTTTTAACTTTTAACTTTTTCACAAGTAAACTTTAAGGTTTAATTTTTCGAAAGTTGAACAATATACCAGTCATTAATCAGATAAATCGGAGTGTATAGACATTTTTCAGGCATATGTGTAACGTTTGAAGGTACTTAGAAAATTACTTATCATTTAAATTAATGTATGTGGTTATTTGGAAAAGAGTTTCAGTTTAATAAGACATAACAAAATTTCCTTTTCCTTTGTTTAACGAGACTCGGCGTGCATCCTCGACTGAAACAAATTTAAAAAAGTGAATTGAAAAATAAATTGAAATTGAACTTGAAGAAAGTTGTTTGGTTTTTGTTTCTTGCTTTTTTTATAATTTGTTTGAAATTTAAGTTCATTATTACTTTCGTTTTTCTTTCAGACTTTGTTTTCTTCCAAAAGAAGAAAGTTCAAAAGAACAACAAAGGAAATCAATTGAAAATAAATCAATTTATGATTTTAATGTGAGTTCAAAATATGAAAATATTGAATTTTAGCATTTTTGTTTTGGGAGATTTTACATCGCTTTAACTATTTGTGTTTCAAAAAAGATCAATTTGTTATGGTTAGAAAATTTTTGAGAGATTTTAATTTTGAACTTGGAAATAATGATGATTTAATTTATTCAATTTATTACTTTAAGATAAATTTAAAACCTCAAACCATCAAAAAAATAAGATATACATATAATTATGAAAACACCAAATTAAAGCTTTAATTTAAAAAGAATATTTAGAATCGTGTATGGAAAAACTTATATAACTTATTTATAAAATATTTATAAAATATTCAAAAAAAACGACAGCTGAGTTTGACAGGTCTCAAATGCCTGACCAAATTGAAAGCACGAAATTAATGAGGGCTTTTAAATTAATAACTTCAATTCTTGTGTCAGCTTGATACGGGTTCAAACCAGAACCTTACTCAAAATGCGCCTTGATGAGGTCTAAGCGATTCTCAGTAAATTCAGTAATGGACCTTCTCAAGGCCACCGTTTTGTGTTTGAGCCTATAACTAGTTTAGAGATTATAAAATTAATTGGCACTTTAAAAACTTCAAACTCTTCTGCTTATGATGGTACGAGTATTTCAAATATGTGTTTGAAAAATGTAGCACGTTTTATTATTGATGTTTTGGCACATATCTTAAACAAGAGTATTTTTTAATGGAGTATTTTCGGTTGCTCTTAAATGTGCCAATATTTTGCCACTTCTCAAGAAAAGCGCAACTAATGATCTGGCCTGTATTACTCTTATACTAGATAAAAAAGACTTTTGAAAAAGTTGTAAGAAATTGAATGGTGACCTTTTTACGAGAACGGAATTTTTCAGTGTTGTTCAGTTTAGTTTTCAAAGCAATAAATCAACCGAAGATGCGTTATTATATTTCTGTTCTCGAATATTTGTAAGTCTTGACAGAAAAAAAGAATACAGCCGCATTGTTTTTTGCCATATCAAAACCCTTTGACATGGTTAATCAAGAAATTTGATTAGCATACTTAAAAGTGCTGTGTTTCGTGCTGTGTCTTATTAGTGAATGGTTTGCCTTTTAAGGGTTCTCTGAAAACCTTTGCGCAAATGGTGTTTGTTTTTCTTATGGTACATGTAGCTGTCTGAATCTTTTATCTGATATAAATTAGGATCTCAGCTATGAAGAATCTGGTTTGCAGAGCAAAAATTGATAATAATATAATAAGATAAGATAATATTTGTCAGTTTGTCTAGCCAAAATATTGATGATGCTGATTTATTTTTCCATGCTATTGAGTGTCCAAAGTGAAAGCTTTTTAGCTGCACTTGTAATCCTATGGTTACTTCCATAACATTTACGGATTCCATGAGCTCTTGCGAGAAATTGACAAATTCTCCAAGAGTAATTTTTGTCATAAAAAGTGTTTTCTCAAACTATCCGCTCGGATTCGGCTAAAAACTGTAGGTCCCCTCCATCCCTGACAACAATACTCGCACACAGGAATGGTTGAAAGTTGTAAATCACTAGGCCCTAGTTCTCAACGGATTGCTGCACCACCCAATTTATTTTATTTTTATTTAATTGATTCTAGAATGAGTTTTTATAACCATACAGAAAATCTTTGACAATATTTTCGGTGCACTCTTAGAAACTTCTTCTTTTTGCGTAAGATTTTCTCTTCCAAACTGCTTTTGGAATTTTTCATTCGAAAATGGAATATGGAATTTCTTCTTGGGGAGATTCATTTTATAACAAAATACAACCTCTATTAGTTTTGCAAAAAAAGGGTTCTGTAGAAAATACGTGGTAAGTCTCGTCTGTCTTGTCTAGGTTGCCACTATTTAGGAATTGGAAAATACTTTCAGAGTGGCATATGTATGTATTGTTATAAAGTTCTAACAATTTTCTTAAAGAGATCAGGTAATTTTAATTTTAGAAAATAATTGATAATTCTATTTAACGTGGACATTTTTTAAACCAAGTTTCTATGTCGCTATATTGATCAACCGCATTTAGAAATGTTTATAATGTTTCCTCATGTAGGATATTTAATAGACTCCCCCATTCTATTATGATACAAACTTTTCATTAGTTATTTATAAAACAAGTGAAATACTGGCTTCTTAGTCTTGGTAATGAGAGTATTGAACTTTTTGGAAATGGTTTTAACTGATATTTTCTTAAAATGTTTATCTTCAATTTAATTTAAATTTTGTATGCATTATATAAATGTATGATATTTTAACTTTATTTTTTAATTTGTCTTTATAGGTCACACTACCCATTTTAAATAATAAATGTTAAATTGTTCTTAAAAAAAAAATGGTTGCCTGTAAAGTCGGTTTTACGGGCGAAGATTTTACGTGACAACGTCTTTTTCTCGGTAGAATATTTATTGATATGAATATAATTAAATTGCACAATAGGAACAAGGAATTGAATGAAAATAAGAATTGCACAAATTTTTTAAACTAATAATTTACTTAACACTATCAACATTTATCAATAGTATGACATAACCTATAAACTCAGTTTCTCAACTTTTGTGTCAATCTAACAATTAATCAATCAATCATAGTTTACGATAATGAAATATCAGTGTACAATTATTTACCTTTATTGTTGTAGTTGTTGTAAATGACGAATCTAAGCACTCCACATTTTCACTACAGACACAGCTGACGATACTTTAACCACACGTGTGAACTTGTATTATGACGCTTTCTTGTTTTTCCAACGCCAAGAACGTTCGAGAAAGACAAAGACAGAGACACAAGCATGCGCCGATTCAATGCGCCTAATTCTCTAGTGCTGCGCGCGCGGCAGACCGATCATAGTTGAGTGGGAGAGAGACGCAAGGCATTCGGCGGGCCTCTCTCTCGTTCGGTGACTCATCGTAACGTTACCGGGCGTTACACTTTTTCATAAGTGACTCCCAGCCGCAACCTAATTTAAGACGTTGTCACGTCAAAATAATTGTGTCACTTATTTCTTTTGTTTCTTGTTGTACTTCTTGGGAGATTAAGAAATAAAATGTTCAACTCAATCAATCAATCAAGTTCTTGAGAAGTTTTTGGAATTGACTCATTTGGACTGTATCGCTGAAACGGCAACACCACACAACGAATATGGAGACTCAAACCCACTAAATTTGTTTCTGCTTGTTTACTAGGGTAAGAATTAAGACCGAAAGTTGGAGTTAACGTTCTAAAAATTGAGGTCACTGACTCCGAATTTCGGTATTAAATTTGTAGGTATACATTGCAGACGTTGCTTGTTCGTAAACATGATAGAAATGTTGAGTTAAGTGTGAAGGCTAAAATAAAAAAGAGGCTAGGATGCGACCCACACTGATAACTTCCCATCCCGACTGTGGATTTGTCTTGCTTAAAAGTTTGTCTATATGTATCAATTTTTACCAAATTTGCGTACTATTTTTTGTAGATTTTATATTTTTATGAAAAAACGGACTGTTGGATTTTTATATTCTATGATATATGAATATCGAAAACAATATTTTCTGTGAAATAAAATAAGTTTGAAGCCAATATTTGTAATTTTTGAGAAGCTATTTGAGTCGAAAGTAAATTTCTACCAAGTTTTAGTATTGTTTTTTTTTTAGGTTTTTATTTTTTGTAAAAAAAAACTGCCAATTCGATTTTTCTTAAAATTTTATCCAATGTTGAAAACAATATTTCTTATAAGTTCAAATTAGTTAGAAGTCATTATCTCAAATTTTTGAAAAGATATTTGAGTCGAAAATCAATTTTTACTAACTTTTGTTAAATTTTTTTTAGGTTTTTAATTTTTTGTACAAAAGCTGTCAATTCGATTTTTTTCAAAATTTTACTGAATCTTGAGAACAATATTTTTTTAAAGATAAAAGTAGTTTATAGCCAATATCTCCAAGCTTTGAAAAGATATTTGAGTCATCAATTTTCACCACCTTTTATAAATTTTTGTTTATGTTTTTATT
The DNA here is from genome assembly GCA_920104205.1 of Eupeodes latifasciatus. Classification (NCBI taxonomy): domain Eukaryota; kingdom Metazoa; phylum Arthropoda; class Insecta; order Diptera; family Syrphidae; genus Eupeodes; species Eupeodes latifasciatus. Next base: position 20,944,172 of record OV049925.1, read on the forward strand.
TTTTGTAAAAAAACTGTCAATTCGCTTTTTCTCAAAATCTTACAGAATGTTGGAAATAATATTTCTTATAAGATAAAATGTTTAAAGCCATAATCTCAAGTTTTTGAAAAGATATTTGAGTCGAAATTCAGTTTTTACCAACTTTGGTTAAATTTGTTTTAGGTTTTTAATTTTTTGTACAAAAACTGTCACTTCGATTTTTTTCAAAATTTTACTGAATGTTGAAAACAATTTTTTTGAAAGATAAGTTTTGAAAAGATATTTGTGTCGAAAGTCAATTTTTACCAAGTTTTATTAATTTTTTTTTAGGTTTTTATTTTTTGTAAAAAAAACTGTCAATTCGATTTTTCTCAAAATTTTTCGGAATGTTGAAAATAATATTTCTTATAAGATAAAATAAGTTTGAAGCCTTAATCTCAAGTTTTTGAAAAGATATTTGAGTCGAAAATCAATTTTTACCAACTATGAGTAATGTTTTTTTTAAGATTTTATTAAAAAAAAAACTGTCAATTAGATTTTTCTCAAAATTTTATCAGATGTCAAAAACAATATTCTTCGTTGTACAAAATTGTTTTGGATATGAAATCATATTTCAGTCGTAAAATTTTCGAGGTGACAAATTTTTTTTTTTCAGTTTTTTTGATTTATAAAAAAACCGTTAATTGGATTTTTTTTTTCAAAAAATATACTTGTTTTGTATCACGTTACAATATATAATATAAAATTTAATTCAAGTCTCTAGCGTCATTTGTTCATGGAATATTTAGGTTTAACCAAAATGTTCACCTTTTTTTTTAAACTGCTATGGTAAAAAAACCACCCACGCAATTTTCTTAAGAGGCCTTTCTGCATCTTTCTGCCTTATTATCTGTATAACAAAATTTATTTGAAGTCGATATCTCTTCTGGTTCTTGAGCTATGGAGGAAGAAAAAAACGTCGCGAACGTACAGACGTACGGTACGGATGTACGGACGTACGAACGTACGTACACACGCACGCACAGACATTTTTCTAAAAATCTTTTATTTCGACCCTAGGGGCCTTGAAACGTCGAGAAATGTCAAAATTTTCAATTTGACAAATCGGACCCATTACAATAACTTCCTATGGGAAGTTAAAAATAAAATTTAAAGTTGTCAAGTCCGTCTTAAAAAACCCTGCATAAGAACTGTAATACCAACTTGAGGTAAATATAAAAAATTAATCAGTTTTGGCTTAACGGTAAAGGAAAATTTTTTACACCACTCAAAATTTTTCCATTTTTATTAAAAAAACTTAAGAGAATGTAACATTCTTATTGGAAATATAAAAAAGTGGGATAAATCAATAAACGCGAAACCAATCTTTGTTTCCGTAAATCAAGGATGTTCTTATGTTAATAATAAATTATTCAATTCCAAAATCAAATTTTACATTTTTTTTGTATTATTTTCGAAAAATTTAATAAAATCAAACAACAACTTACAAACGCGGAAACGGAAACCTTCCATCCATGCAACATTCTTTCATATACGTACATCATGATGTCAAAATCCAATTTATGTTCAAATCATTCACTCATATTACATATCTCTTCAAGTACATTACTCGTACTTACATATACAGAACAAAATACAAACATATAATAATATATATAAATTACATCCATACATACCTTGCTTTTGTGACAACGAAAAAATAAACGGTATAGAAGACAATATGAATGGCATATGCCACCCAAACGGAATTAGTTGTGGCAGCCCATATAAGGAGTACTCCTTCGAACAATGAACAAATTGTCAAAATCCACAAATTCCATTTTTGATAGCGATGACTGTTCAAAAATCCAGCAGCAAGAGCTCCAGCAGCCCCAAGTAGAGTGGCAATTGCGTCTGTGGCTCCATTATAAGCACTTTGATGGTTTTCATCGATTTCTTTCCAAAGAAATTGCACATAAGAAACGACCTGGGTTTTTTTATTTTATTTTATTTTTTTCGTTTAAAAGAAAAGAAAATGGAAAAAAGAAAAAGAAAAAAAAAAACAAATAGTAGAAAATTAGTTATAAAATTCTTTGACTCATCTTATTGAATTTTTGATAAAATTTTTAAAGGATAATTGTACGAGTCGTGTGAATTGGCTGTCAGGGATCATTCGACGTTTTTTGTAATAAAATTGATGATTTGGAGTTAATTTTTCTGTGACATTTTAAGGATTAAGATGTGCTGAATTTGAATCTTTTCTTTAAATTCGTTTATCACATCAGGTTTTTATAATATATTATAATATGAAAGTTAATACTTTCATAGTTTTGAAAAATCCGTTTGCCGTCAAATTTTAGTGCAGATATCAAACAAGACTTTCTCTGCAAGCTTTGAAAATTCTCTTTTTTAAAATTATTTTCATTTTTTTTAATATATTTCAAAAAACTTTACATAGGTACCAAAATAAATTTGCTTAGACGAAGGATTTATTGCTAGAACTTTCAATCGGTTTTGCCCTCTTTTCTCGAAAACCGTTAAGCACAAACAAAACATTTTATGAACAACTATAAACTTACCTGATTACATATTTGAAAAACCATCACCAATTTAATGGATAAAATCTACTTCATGAATTTAGATAGCCTCAAAAAGCCTTTTATATGAGTTTTTGGAATTTTAAAAAGTAACATCTCTAAAACCGTACGTGATAGAGTAGTTTTGAATTCGAATTTAAATTAAGGCTATCAAAACCGATTGAAAATTGCAATTTAGGAACAAAATTTTGTCGCCAAGTCTTATGTTGTTTATGTTGACTTGAGATTTCATTGATTACGAAAAAGTAAAGCGATTCATAAAGATTGGCAAACTTCACAAAATATTTTAACAGCTTGAGCAGTCACTGGATTTTTTTGACAGCAACACATTAAATAAAGTTCACACTCTTTTTAGGTGAAATATTTTGACATCCAACGTGAGGAAGAAAGTTTAACAAAAAAAAAAAGTGGGAGACATGAAATGATGAATGTGAAAATGATTAAATGTCAGAATAATGAAATGTCGAAATAATGAAATATCAAAACAATGATGCATCAAACTGATAAGCCCCAAAATTATTGTGAGTATTGTCTTAGGTCAAATATCCTACAAATGATAATCAAATTGGTAAGCATTTAAAAATGGAGAAAGATATCAGTCAAATGGTCAACATGATGCACTGCATAGAAGGACAAGAGCTGCTTACGAGCTCTATGAGCAGAAGAGGAGAGAGGAACACCGACTTTTCAAAACATGTTGAGAGGTTCAAAAGCAGAAATGAAGTTCAAAAGTTTTATAAGCATGCGCAACGAAATTCACAAGTAAATAAACCTTGAACAGAACAGAAGGCTGCAAAGACGAAAATGAAAAAATCAAAGTGGAAATGCATAAATGTATAACAGCGACGACGAACCGAATCACGCTGTCAGGATGATCTACTATATATTCTATTCAATATACATGACAAAAGCCAACAATTCCGTCTTCCCGACATAGATGAAGAAAAATTGCCATATCTAAGCTAGCTGCAGTCTAACAAAGCCGCCGGAGCACATGGCTTAAAATGTGCAACTTGCCCGATACTGAAGAAAAGAGACCCTCTAATTTGCACCAAATATAGAGGAATCATTCTCCTTAACATCGCTTACAAAATCTTCTCCGCAGTAATATATGAACGTCTAATATATGAACGTCCAAGGTAATCACGAACGCATATGAAAGCATCTACAGGGACGTGCTGTATAGAACCCATTCTTGCCAAACTTGTGCTTTTGTGCAGGATGACCATGGAGAATTCGCTCTGAACCCTAAATGTTGGAAACAACTTAACATAACCATTCGATTCGATGTCAAAAAAGGCTATAGACAAGCGAAGCGCTGTCATGTGACAGCTCAGAGTGATGTCAATGGGGCTTCTGTAAGTATTGAGGCAGAGGCGGCAAAAATGGGTTTGACGGTTAATGAGGGCAAAACAAGGTACATGCTGTCGTCAAGAAAGAACCTACAACACCGACGCCTTGGTCAAAACGTCACCATCGTAAGACGTAACTTGGAGGTAGTCAAGGACTTCGTCTACCTAGGCTCCGCTGTAAACGCAGAAAACAACACCAGCGCTGAGATCAAACGAAGAATAACTCTTGCTAACCGCTGTTTCTTTGGGTTAAGAAAGCAATTGAGTGGAAAAATCCTCTCTCGAAGGACCAAAGTGTCGCTATATAAGACCCTTATCATCCCCGTCCTGCTATACGGTGCAGAAACATGGACTATGACAAAAGCGGATGAAAGCAATTTGGGTCGTTTCGAGAGAAAAGTTCTTCGTGTGATCTACGGTCCCGTATGCATTGAAGGGCAGTGGTGGAGAAGATGGAACGACGATGTACGGGCTGTAAAGCGACATAGACTTAGCTAGAAGGGTAAAAGTCCAACGACTAAGATGGCTGGGTCATGTAGAGCGCATAAAAACCAATGCTCCGGCCCGGAAAGTCTTCGAATCCACACACACAGGCCAGCGCAATAGAGGAAGACCGCGGATCAGGTAGCGCACAAGTGGAAATTGACCTCACCCAACTTGGAGCGCGAAACTGGAGACATCTAGCCAGGGACCGAGCTAGGTGAGTGAGGCCCTAGTTCATACAGCACTGTAGCGTCACCTTAAGTAAGTAAGTAAGGTCAACATGATTACGGTTGACTAATTTTCTAATGCCCAGTGGGAAAGATTGTGGAGCATTGACATAAACCTTATTTTTCAAGTGGCCTCAAAGAAAAAGGTCTTAAGGTGTTAAATCCAAGGATTTCGCTGACCAATTTTAATTATCTCTTCGAGTAAAATCATTGCACGTATCTTCATCTTATTAAAAATAAACGTCGTTTACTCCAATATCTTTGATTCCGGCCCTTAACAAATTAATAATCGAAACTGTGTAGTGCAAAACATTCAATGTAACAGCTGCACCAGGATCATCATTCCATTTTTAATATACTAGTAGTGTTTTTTAATTGTCAAATGTCAAAAGATAGTGAAAGTAAAGTAAAGTGACACCTGCCAAAATATCAAGTGTCAAAAGATAACAGCTTGAAAAGTAACAGCTTCCAAAATGTCTGCATATTTAAAATGAAAACACTGTAAACAATTTAATATATGGCAAGTATTGCTCTTTTTTTGAACTCTTAAACTCGGCAATTCCGTTCGTTTATCCTCGCCCCTACAGCCTAACCCGTTGGATCGTTTGAGTTCAAACTTTGAAATTTAAATTTAAAGCTTATTTGTTAAGGGTTTTTGTTTGCTTAAACCAAAAATAACAGTAGTCCAATTACAATGTTTTTGGGAAAAATCGAATATTCGAATCTACTCAAAAACGGCCCATTAGATTTTATTTTAATTGTTCATAAATTGTTTTTCTTAACGTGTTTGGATTTTGAAAAATAATATTTTTTCAAAATTCGATATCCCAAAAACGTGTCTAAAACTTTCAACGAAATTCGAAAGGAAAACGTTTATTCGGAGGCACTAAAAAACTGTATACCGAAAATATTAAAACAAAAAATTGAAAAAGTTTACATTTAAAAAATAATTTAAAAAAACCGAACTTATTGTTTTCGAAAAAAAAATCAATAAATTAAGGTTTTTTTTAAGTTAGAAGACATTTATATTTTGAAGATAAAATTATTTTGCAAGTGTATGTTGGAACATTCTCTTTGGATAGAGGAGAAAATTCGTGAGTTTTTGTAATCTTTGTTAAAATTTATAAAAATAATTTAGAGAAGGTATTGAATTTGAAATTCTTCGTCCGAATTTCGTATTAGGTGATTTCTTGTTATACCCTAAAACCCTATTCGTACTATCTAGTTGTGTTCTATATTATTATTGCAACTGGTATACTTACCGTTAAGCATACAAATGATGTTCCTCCAAGTCTAATGTCCCTATAATTGAATTCCTAATTCAATTCCACGACTATGGCTGTTTGCATTAAAACAATAAGCTTATTTTCAGCATCATGACTCATGAGTGCTGAAAATTTTAGATCAAGAAAGATTTAAACATCCAAACTCAGATTCAGACTCCTAAAATCATTTATTTGTGTTATATATGTACATATGTAGGTTTGTTTGATTCTCATCTCATGGTTGAAGGACGCACAAGTTGATGAAATTCAAAGCGTGATTTCTATTTTCCCTCTGTTTGCTGTTATGATGTATTTGATATGAATTTATAACGCGTTTTGGTTGGATAAATTAATTTCTAATATTCTCTTTTCATTCAACTAAATTTATGCTTTGATATTCAGATCTAAAATTCGCTGCAGGATAACAACTGTCAAAGTCGGGACAAACAACTACGAGTATAAAGGCCCTTTAAATATAGGGATATAGGGAATGAGGTTTGTCCAAAACGGAAACAACACTACTGAGGGAATTTAAATGAATTTTTGTTGGTGTCTCTTTATGTGCGTTTGGAATTTTCAAAAGCTGTTTCTATTCAGAGGTTTTTTAAGATGACAAATGAGTGGAGATTCAAAGCTGGCAGAATGAATAATTAAAAGAAATCACTCATGATATTTTCTTTATTATATTTGGCTCCTTTTAATGTGACAAAGGACCTCATCAAAATGGAAGATGAACGGTAGTTATTTTGATTTACTAAAATATGCTTTGGGCAGTGAGTAATTTTAATATTTTGCTCGTATTTCGAAAGTTTGTAAATATTTTTTCCGTCTTATTGTTTACGAGAAAAAATAAAAAAAAAGAAGAAAAAGACAAAGACAAAGACAAACAAACATTAAATTGTATTTTATGTCCCCAAAGAAGAAGATGATACCTATCTTTGATTTATGAAGTTTTGTTTTTGTTTGTTGGAAATTTTTCTTTATAAATTCATGAGACATCGGAGAAAGAATATCGTAATCGAATTTTTAATGTTAATGGAATTTTCGTAAATTGTTTGCTTTCATTTTCTTTTCATTAAGAAAATAATAATAAATTTTGTTACCTACCTAAGTGATTGGCTTAAGACTAAAATTATTTTAACAGGAAATACTGTAAAATAAATACAACATAAATAAAGTACATTTATTGACATAAATGAGAGCTCCATAAAGTGGTTTTTTGAGCAAAGACAACCGTTTCAGAATATTAAAATGTTAATGTAGGGTCATGCACTTCGTAGTTTCAGGTTAATTTTGAGGAATCTTGTTATTGAAGTTATTTATATATTTTTTTTTAGCCAAAAACTATTGTTTCAAGGAAGTTATATTCCAAAGATGGAGGCCCTAATTTTGGTTTAATTTTATTACCTTATTTTAAAATTGTTTGTATACTTTAATGGCTTAGGGAAAAAAGTTCATTTCGAATAACACCATAAGGGTAATTACGTCAACACACTAGAAGGCAATATTTAAGAGATAAAAGAATTTAAATTTTCTAAAAAACGCACATTTAACACTTCTATTGCTTTGGGAAGTCTAGACAGTCCTGATCGGCTTTATTGAATATTAAAGCGTGTGACATTAAAATTTCCATACCTTAGTAAATTTGTTGATGAATGTCTTGATAGTCTTGAATTGTCCTTTTAGTCTTAGTCAACAATTTGTGTATAACCTGAGAATCTCTACAGTCTTAAGAAATCGTGATAATCGTGGACCGATTTTAATGAGTTTTGATGGTATTTGGGGTAATCTAAAGACCATCCTGGAATTCTCTAATTGGCAATCTTAGGCCTTAAGACATTTCTTGTCAGATCTACATAAAAGGCTCAAGTCCTCTTCATTAGTCTACATTTCTTTATATGTACATATATCTTGAAGATATTGATTGAAAAATATGAGGTGTGTGAATTTCTTGCTTGTTGATCTTGAAGTTTTTGAACATTCAATATAATATGTTCGTTCTTAAAGGTTCAACTCACACGACATGTTGGAACTAAATGGCAAGTACTGCATTCGTAAACAATTTTTATTTTTGTTTATGCCAAATCATCAGTGCACGTTAACGCAAACTTTGCACAAATTGCGCCCATTTTACGGTAGACGTAGTGGCCCTTCACATTAGTCGACTCTTTAACGTTTGGCAGCCAAATTTGAGACGACCGGTTCAGTAAACAATCAGCCAAGCGTTCGAGGAACGCAAGATCGGCCGAGATCGTCGTGGCCCGTGAAAGTGTATACAGCAGAACCCGAGGCAGTCTATATCTCGCCGTGCACAAGAATTCGGGCTTTCGCAGACTTCAACTTGGTGAATTTTGCGTTGGGACTTGGGCCTACATCAGAACAAGATCCAACTGACTCAGGAGATCAAAGTTCATGACCAAAGACAACGCCGTTTGTTTTGGCCGAAAAATCATCTTTAGTGACGAGGCGCAATTTTTGGATGAATGGCTGTGATAACAAGCAAAATTGCCATATATGGGAAGACACCACGCGAGGTTCACCAGGTGATAATGCATCCTCAAAAAGTCCGTACTTTTTTGAAAACGACGTTAGTAAGGCCGTCACCGTAAACAGCGAGCGCTACATAACGATGATAACTAATTTCTTATAGCCCAAATTGAACCAAATTGACGACATGTGGTTTCAGCAGGACGGCGCTAAGTGCCACAGAGCAAACGCCATGACAGCTACACACAACATCTACCCGCCCATATTGAAAAACCCTATGTATGGCAAGTACTGCATTCGTAAATAATTTCCAACTCGAGATTTTAATCATACATGGCATAGAAGTGAAAAGAAAGTTGGTCTTACGATTCCATCCGTCTGTCTGTCTTTGCCCCAAAGGCCTTAACAGCTGTGTGGATTGAGATCAAACTTATAAATATAAATTTAAAGTAGATTCGTGCTTTTAAACTAACGTTTTTTTAAGAACATATACATTTTTTGGTCAAAAATCGGAAATTTTTGAAAAATTGTATTTTTTTTTAAATTTAACGCGAAAACATTTGTTAATATAATTAATAATAATACTTAAATGTATTTAAATGTATTTAATAATTACAAAACAAAAGTTTTTCTAAAAATGAATTTGATAATTGTATAAATAACTAGCGGCCCGGTACGTGCTTCGCTACGTATAAAGCATAGTAATAAAAAAAAAGATTATTAAGTTCATTTATTCAAACAAAAAAATATTTTAAATTGCTAGCTATTTAAAAAACCAAATGACCCAAATGATTATATTGTTTATATTATATTTATCAGCAAAGAGTAAAAACTAAAAAATAAAAAAGTATTGGGTACTCTTACTATTGTGGGTCTATAAGGGTTAGTCTAAAACAGTTGGATAAACAATATTTTTTGTTTTTCCATTTTGAGCATGAATAAATAAACAGTCGGGGGTACCGACTCTGGAACAGGCAACATAAAGTTGGCCATGTGAAAAACATGATTCCTCCAAATTGACACGACAAACGTGAAGTGTTTGCCCTTGGGCCTTATTTATGGACATCGCAAATGATAAACGCACAAGATATTGTAATCTTTTGAATTCAAATGGCATATCAGTTGGAATCATAGGGATACGCGGTATCAAGGTATCAAACACACTTCTCCTTTTGATTTACCAGTTAAGATTGTAGCTTCAATCAAATTTGGCAATAACTTTTTCACTGCCAATCTGGTGCCATTACACAGTTTTGGTGGATTAATATTTCGCAATAATATAATCAAAGAACCAATTTTCAGATTCAAGCAATGCGGTGGTATAACAGCCGGTTCCAATGAATTTAAAAATTCAATTGGGTAATTCATTGCCTCATTTTGATTCATAACTCTGTCAATTGATTTATACATTATGTCGTGACTACACCTGGCAGTTTCGCTTGAATTTGAAAACTAATGGCATTGATATGAATGTTCTTCGGTGCTAAAATGGCGCGTTCTCTCAACCAATCATGATTTCTGTAATTCTGAAGAATATTCGAAAAAACACATTCAATCAACTCATCTATAGATTGCGCAATTGTACAAAAATTTTTCGGTAAAGTGATCAATCCATTGGTACCAATTTCTAACAATTGTTTTGAAAACTCATGGGCAGTTGCATCATTATGTAGGTGAATACGCATATTAATGTTCAGTGTCAATTTTCGTACATATTATCTCCAAAAAATTGATGACTTCAAACAGGCGTTTATTTCATCAGCAGGAGTTGATCGAGGAATGACGGGCAATGTTTGGCGAAATTCCCCTGACAGCAATATTAGAGCACCACCAAAAAGCTGTTGATTTCCGCGTAAGTCTTGCATTGTTCGATTAAATGCTTCTACTGATTTTTTATTCGCCATTAGCAGCAATTCCCAAAGATGCAAGTGCCAATGCTATTTTCTGTTCCGATCGAATAGTCGCTTAAATCAATGAACGAAAGTTTTGCCTGTAACACCAGGTGCATCCAAGAAATATAATCCACCTGCATTATTGGAAATGGCTTGCATGATTGTGTCATATATGTATGTACATGTTTTTGTTGAATATTCAATTTGGTGCTATTACAATTTTGTGATTATCAGATGGCATACGATTAAGAGCAATTTTGAACAATTGAACTAATGCGTTATGCTGATGGAAAAACCTTTGTAGCTCACGAATAATTTCTCGTCTTGTATTTGAAACTATTGCACTACGTTGATCCAATTCACGATTTTCATCACCAATAAAATAAATTTGCAAAAATTGATGATCAGCGTCGGGATATGGCAATAACGAACCAGCTTGATGATAAATTTGTCCCTGAATATGTAACAAGTATGCAATTTTAGGTAGATGTTGAATCAGAATTTTGAAGGCTTTATGATTCAGATTGATATAAACATGGGACAATCCTGTTGAGGGATTTACGTTAAAAGTCGGCATAAAATTATCTCTAATAATTTTAGTAGCACCAAAAGAAGTCATTTGAAATGCCGAATTGTATTGTTGAATATTACTCTAAAACTGCTTCGACGTTTGGGATGTCCAAAAATAAATGAATACAATGGTTCGGGTGGAGTTCCTAATGTTAGCAATCTCACTTTACCATTAGCACAACACATGCCGGGCGTTTCACCTGGAAAGTTAGCCGCATCAGAATGTGGACATATTGCGTCCATCATTCCAATGTATCCGTACATACTATAATCAATCTGACTATTGTAATTAAAAGCAGCATTTTACCTTCACTCAACAACTCAACAATATTTTGGAAAATATAAACACAAAGCAATAACTCAACAATATTTTGGAAAATATAAACACAACAAAGCAATAATTATCGCTCATAAAATGAAATGACATATGATGACATTAAATTTGTTTGACAGAACTTTTTTTTGTCTTCGATTGTTTTGCTAAAGGTTCAAATTGGCTTTTAAGTATTAGTACAAATTGTTTGTATATGGGAGTATAGAAAGATGTTGATTTTACACTTTTTCAAGATTTGTTTAAAAATTTTCTCTACGTACAAACCTTCTCTGGACTTCCATGAATAATTCAAGACCAAAATTAGCCAAATCGGTAAAGGCATTGTTGAGTTATAATATTACAACGAAAAGTGGCATTGATTTTTATATATATAGATTAATAAATAAATAAATTAGGTGGCGCAACAGTTCATGAAGAACCAGGGCCTAGTGACTTACAACTCTCAACCATTGCTGGGTGCGAGTAATGTTGTCAGAGATGGAAGGGACCTACAGTTTATATGCCGAATCCGAACGGCTAATTTGAGAAAGCACTTTTCATGACAAGAATTACTCTTGGAGGATTTGTCAATTCCTCGCAAGAGGCAGTATCCGTGAAAAAAGTGAGATGGCACAGGCAGGGATTGAACCCAAGACCCCTTACATGACGGTCCAACGCACTAACCATCACGCTACGGGTACTACAAAATTCAAAACCAAGCCTTTATAAAGATAAGGAAAAAATAATAAAATTATGTTTTTTTGAAAAATGTATTGTTATTAAAATTTTTGAAGATATTCTTATTTTTCAGGTTTATTTTTAAATTTTAAAACACAGGTAGTGATTAAAAATACATTCTTTGAATAAAGTTGGTGCAACCCAGCTTTGAATTTTGAATTTTTCTGCAATCGATTGCTGCAGATGCTCTTTCATTCTCCGTCACAATATTTAAGAAATTGTGTCTCGATGTTAAACAATTTTTCAAAAAATAAAAATTCATCACACCAACAACAAGTAATTTATTAAATTCAAAAAAATTCCCACTCCGTACATTTATTATGTTCGTTAAGTATGACAGCAAAAGTTCTCCATTAATGATGCTTCTCTCACTAACCCTACATAAGTTATTGTCATTGTTCTACACTTTGACTTTATATCTAAACATTTTATATACGTATATGTACGTTACGAAATTCTATAATAAGCTCAAATACATCATCCTGGCTAATTCCCATATAAAATGATAGGTACACTCTAGTGGCTTTTCCTGAAACCTGAATGCTCTCGATAATAATCAAAAGCAAATTTATTATGTCATTGGGGATAAAGCTTAACTGGTACTCGTCTCGTGTCGTATCGTATATATAGTATATAATAATATTATGAAGGCAGGGAAAAGCTGCTCCCCTTTTCTTATGTTAAAATATATAAAGTATAAAGTCCTTATTACAACCAAAAATAATATACTTTGTGTTACATGAATTCCAATGACCTCGTCCTCGTAAATACATATATATCCATCCATATAATAAAGTCTAGGTATAAGGTGCGAGTAGGTGAGTGAGAATTTGTTAGAGGATAAATTTCTTCCATAATTTCATAATAAAGCAGAAAAACCACAATTTTTATTCCATCAGAGAATGTATTGAGATTAATTGAAGTGTTCACTTCTTTTCCTTGTCTACTCAGCTGATTCAGATTCAGATTCACACGCCCACTACCACGCCCGCTAGTGCTCTTTTTATACCATGCCATCATCTCCCACCATTCCACATCACCGTTGTCACCGTCCTCGTCGTCGTCGTCGTACTCATTGTCATCGTCACCACATCTCAGCAAGACAGACTAACCTCCATTGGGATGTAAAGTAATTTCTAAAGTTGTGCATGTCCTACATCCATCCAAGGACGACACGGACAAACTCCTCGAAATAAAAGGCGCTCTTTTCTACTTCTAGCCATCTTGTCCTGCTCGTTTCTCTTCATATACAAAAGTGTTGTACATTTATATCTTTCGTTTGTAAACTTGTGTATATCCTTTCGCCTCGTCCTTATGGAGAAAAAAAAATCACCAGAAAAGGAAACGAAGATGATACTTCTTTCACGAGTCATAAAACTTGGTTCGTTAAATGAAGGACTTTGGGTTACACGGCACGTGAGTTTGTTTCGTGAGAACAAAGATTTCGTGGGATTGATATAAATCAAAGTCTTTCTGTCCTTGTAATGCTGTTTATATCATGACAATGTGAGGATGTATACAATTGTACATACAAGGATACAGGTGCATTTTAAGTGAAAGGACGTAATCGAAATGTATTGTTGATAGGAGTATGGTTTTTCTTATTCTTATATTCGTTGTTTGTTAGGCAGAGACAGAGTGGAAATGTTATACGTGATTGTATCTTTTCTTGTGGTTTATAACTTGGTGTTCGGAAGGTGTGGTTTTTCTTATTTGGTTAAGTATTTCGTGTTAAATTAGCCTTTGACGTGATTAATTTCAAATTGTCATATATGAGTACGGGTGGGATTAAAGTTTACACTTTGTTAACATGAAATATTAACTTATTCCGATGGTTTATAACTTTCTTCATAATTCCAATATGAAGCTGACATAATAAATAGATATCAGTGATGTTTATTATTTCACGCTTTTGGTTGTCCTGGGGAGGCTTTAAAATTTTACTATGAAATCTAGGGAATCTCTGCTTCCTAATAATGTAAGCATCATTTAAATTGGTTCATTACCTTCTGATAAAATTTAAAAACAAAATAAAAGTTCCATGGAGAAAGAAATAAAGTCATTTTATCAATGGCTAAGAACAAAAATACAAATGTTGTATAAAATTGTTTGAAATCATTTTTTGTTTTGTTCTTAGTTACCTACATATATGTATCTCTGTTAGTACCTACTTATTATAATTGTGAGTATCCAACTAATTGAAAAGAGAAAAAAAGATTAACATAGAAACTTATTTTCGCAAAGCTTCAAAGCAAAGAAACCTTACAAAAATTCCAGCGTCGTTGTCGTTGTCGATTGCTTTTGTTTTTTTTAGCGTTTCTAACTATTCCACAAATGGATTAGAAAAATAAAAACAAAAAGCAGAAATGATTCCAATAATCTTTTACAAGTTTAATTGTTTCAAGGTTTTCGCAAGCAAAATTTGTAGGTAAAGTATGAACCTCACTTTTACTAAAGACAGACAAGTGTAGAAGATTCTTTTACTAAGGAAAGATATTGCATCAACTAAAACTCAAAAGATTGCATGTCGATAAAAAAAGCCTATAACAAATTGATATAAACATAAGATGTGGCTTAGAACATACTTACTTACTACAGTCGTGTCGTGTGTGAACTAGGGCCTCACCCAACAAACTTCTCCATCTAGCTCGCACCCTAGATAGATGTCTCAAGTTTCGCACTCCAAGTTCAGTGAGGTCACTTTCCATTTGTGCGCGCAACCTGATTCGCGGTCTTCCTCTACTGCGCTGTCCTTTGGGTGTGAATTCGAAGACTTTCGGGGCCGGAGAATTGGTTTACATGCGCTCTACGTGACCCAGCCATCTCAGTCGTTGGACTTTTACCCTTCTGGCTAAGTCTGCGTAGCTATATAGCCCGTACAGCTCGACGTTCCATCTTCTCCTCCACTCCCCTTCTATGTATACGGGACCGTAGATCACGCGAAGAACTTTTCTCTCAAAACAACCCAAGGTGTATTTATCCGCTTTTGTCATAGGCCATGCTTCAGCACCGTTAAGCAGGACTGGGGTGATATATAGATATCATCATAATTGAGTTTCCTCCTCCTCATTTCTCCTAATCTTCAAAATAGGTCATATAAAGTTAAATTCAGGAGTTCTTTCTCCAACTATTTCAATGCCAAATCAGGAGTCCCTCAAGGTAGTCATTTAGGACCTCTACTCTTTATCTTATATCTTAACTCATTTCCCTTGTTACTTATTTTTCACTGTTAAATTAAATTTTAAGACCCCCTAAAGTAAAATATGGTAGTACCCGTGGCATGATGGTAAGTGCGTTGGACTGTCATGCCAGAGGTCTTGGGTTCGATCCTTGCCTATGCAATCTAAAGTTTTTTTTTTCACGGGTACTGCCTCTTGCGAGGAATTGATAAATTCTCCAAGAGTAATTCTTGTCATGAAAAGTGTTTTCTCAAATTAGCCGTTCGGATTCGGCTTAAAACTGTAGGTCCCCCCCATCCCTGACAACAGTACTCGCACACAGGAATGGTTGAGAGTTGTAAGTCACTAGGCCCTAGTTCTCAACGGGCTGTTGCGCCACCCAATTTATTTATTTTAAAGTAAAATATGTCTTAAGCGGATATCGAAAATACGCTAGTGTGAGGTTTTTTGCATAAAGAAAAATATATTTCTCAGAACTATGAAATCATTTTAAAAGCAAGCCATCACAACACATACAAATCTCTTTATTTTAAAAAAATAAGTTTTATGCTTCTAAAGCAAAAGTTAACCAAGATATCTAAATGCACATCTAGAAGCCTTATTTATAATATGAATTCATCTCATAAATATTTTTCATTCTTTTAAAGGGCAGTTTAATAATTTCCCGTAAAAGACAGAAATCCATTTCTATGAATAAGGTAAAAAAAGCTTTTATACAGAAAACTATAGCGGTCTACTGATTTTAATAGAAATTCAAAACAAACAACCCTTCCCTTCTATATATGTGTTTTTGTATACCTACCTAAAGTCTGATGTTAACTGATTTTTATAACCCGCATCCGGAACCGCTAAAAAGCTAAAGCAAAAGGTTACTCTCTAATCCACCATGGGCGTTTATAACCTATTTGTATCCCTTAATATTTTTTGTATTCATATTGTTTTTGCCATTTTAGTGGCTTATCGCATACATCAGTTACATCCCGGATGTTGGTTTTATAACTAGAGAATCCTTTTTTCTATATTTAACTATACTAAAAGCATTTAACCATACAAAAATATGATCAAATAAAATTTACATATTTTATTCTTTGCATTGTTTCCAGTGACGCCGCAGGAGGGCAATAACGTTAGCCTGACCGTTTTCGTAGTTTTTTGGTTTTGTTAGGGTCGGTAAATTATTGAAGATTGCGTAAAACCACTTTTAACATTTTGTACCGAAAATATTAATAAATCTTATCATCCTGCAGGGGTTGAAAAAAAAAACACCCACATTGTTCTATAAATTCTTACCTGCAACTGTCCGCATGTAGCCAAAGCCCACCAGATACTCCATTCTACAACAACAGGCTTTGAATAGGCGCTAATAACGTGTAGCCCCAATAAACGTGTCGCATTCTGGCATGAGAACTTTGGTTCCTTGAAAAACGAGAAACAAAACAAAAACAAGAAGAAAAATTGCAGATAAAAAAAAGGACGAAATTTCATTTTGTATTCATGCAAATTAGGAACAACGAGTTTGAGGGTTTTTGGTGAGGCTGACAAAAAAGAGTTAGTCCCACCAGTCAACCTTGCTGTGTCCGATGGTCTAGGTAGTAAATCGGGGCCATTTAACAAATCTCTCTCTTTATTCATTGTTCTATATCTCTCTCTCTTTGGATGGAGATGAGCAATGGAATGTTAAAATCAGGATTGCCAGATTGGGCTATTTATCGCAAATTGGGCTATAAATAGCTCAAATATAATCTTGTTGTTAATTGTTTTTATATTGATGATCTCATTTGTTTTTATTAACAAAAAACGATCCTTTTTTTGTTCTTTTTTTTAAAACAAATTTTAATTGAAGCTACAAGATTTTAATTGAAAGTGGGCTATTTTTGGGCTACTTTTTAAGCTCAGATATTAAACTATGAACACAAATATTTTTAAATTTAAATAGTCTATTTTTATTTTCCTTTATTTCTTTCTATGTGAAGTAACTATATATTTTATTCAAATTGAGCTATTATTTGGGCTACTTTTTCGACTAAAATCTAAGACTACAAACACTTTTAAATTGGGCTAATGTCTTATTATGAACACAAAATTTATGTATTTTTTTTTATGTTAAATTTTTAAAATAAAAACGATTATAGTTACCTTAAAAAATTGACAATTTATTGAAACTTTATGTTACAAACAATTTTTTATATAAATCAAACTAGCAACGCGTTTCAGAACTCATGTTCTATAATCGGGCTACTACTGTTTACTCTGTTTACTGTTTGAGTAAACAGTAATAGCCCGATGATAGAACATGAGTTCTGAAACGCGTCGCTAGTTTGATTTATATAAAAAATTGTTTGTAAGATAAAGTTTCAATAAATTGTTAATTTTTTAAGATAACTACGAGTATAATCGTTTTTATTTTAAAACATAAACATAAAAAAAAATACATAATATAGCAAACATGGAGATAAGCAACACATCATCTATACAAAATTTATATTTATGATCATTTATTTTTCTAAATAAAATTTAATTGTATTTCAAGCTCCTGGTTTTCTATTATTTGAGCTACATTTCCGGCTCGTATTTTGCGCTATAAATGCTTTTAAATTTGGCTAATCTCTTTTCAGGAACACAAAGTTTATATTTTATGTTTCTATATTTGTTTTAATAAAATGAAATTGTAGTTCAATTACTAGTTTCTTCCTACAGCTGAGTTATTATTTAGGATACTTTTAGTCTCCGATTCTGGGCTACTTGTGGTTTAAATTGCATTAATATATTTTTATGAATAAGAAATTTATATTTTGGATTCCGTTGCTTTTTAAACAATAATAATATTTTATATGACAGGTTTATATATAACAGATTTCTTAAATTAAAATTGAGCTACTATTTGGGCTACATTTTTGGCTGAGCTAAAAAATGTTTTAAGTGGGCTACTGAGCTAGTTCATGACATGGCAACCTTGATGTTACTAGTACCTATTCCTATTAAGCCTACGGTGGGTTTTTGTTTTTCCTACACATCCACCTCCGCCTCCCCCCACTCATTGCTCATGTACTCGTAAATTCTGCCACCGTTTTTATATTTTTTGTTTTTGTTTTCTTGTTTTTTGTGTGTGTGTAAAACTAACCTCATTTTCATTTGCAGCAATTATTTTGTGGCCGGAGGTGTTCAACTCTATTCCATTCGTTGTCTGCGGTTGGGTTGTAGGGGGTTGTTGTAGTTTTTGTTGGTGATGATGTTGTTCTTTTGGTATATTTGTGGTTAAAGCTGATTCAAGTTGTACTTCTGTTAGCGGTAACGGCGGCTGCTGATGCTGCTGTTGCACAGATTGTTGCTTCAAGTTTTCGCTAGCATAAAAGTAAATACTTTTCCGTACTGAAGGCAGTCCAATGCCAATGAAAAGAGAAACTATTTGAGCTAAGAGAATGTAAGGAAATGTTAGTTAGTTTTTTCTTTCTAAACCATCTCTATAGGAAGGTTCGTATTTTGCATAATAATAATAGTATCAGAATTTAGTTTAAGAAAATTTTATGGATCTTTTTAGCTAGATAAAGTAAATTGCAAAGAAGAAACACAAGTTCTTTAATATCTACCTACTCTAACATAATTTTTTTTAGAAAGTTTTGATCATGAGAATTAAAGGAATGTTTTTGAAAAAAAAGGATTACCTACTTATGATGTATCAAAATGTTGAAAAAGCTTTTTTTTTATTTTTGAGAATGAAAATTTACACCCATAGAATATAGAACACATCATGAAAAATTAAAACGATATGTTAAATTGAGTAACACTAAAAAAGTTTCAAAAGTTGTAAGTTTCCAACTTAACATGAAGTTAAGAAACTTAAAGTTTCGCTTACACATGAACCCACATGAAATGAAATATTAGAGTGTAAATTATAGAAAATTCATCTCTGTATTTTGTGTGGCATAGTTTGGGTGTCTCTTTAAATTTGAATAAACTGCTATTTGTCAGATGAAAGCTTAAGGTTTGAAAAATTAACCGAAAAAATAAAGTGATAAATAAATTTGCCGGTTAAAGTTCAAAAGATATGTTATTCCTGAACTATTATCAAAGCTCTGTTAAATTTATACAAAGTGAAAAAATGGCTTAGTTTGGCAAAAGTAAGTGGATTTCCAATAAGAGGTTTCATTTTGAGAAACTGTCATCTTTTGACATTTAACAATTAAAAACAAAGTGTTTACAAGAAATTTGTACGATTGAAATTCAAACCATGTATTACAAAGTAGTTAAAAGTTATTATACGTTCGATGAGAAGTTCCTTTTTGGCCGGAAATAGTAAAACTGCTTTCAAAGAAGAATTGGATAGTTTTAAGTTTGAAAATCACAAAATAAATGCTGGTGTGCCCCAGGGCTCTGTTCTATCTCCAACACTATTTCTCATTTTTATTATTGATCTAATGTCTGCAACTTCTAATCCAATACATTGTTTCACTGATGATAGTACTCTAAGATTTTTTTATTCGTTTTCACACTCACATACCTTTTCTTCGGATGTGAAAATGCAAAGTCGTCGTAAAGTTTCTTGTCTCACATTTTTTTACCGTTACTTTAAGGCTTTATGCTCAAGAGAAATAGCTAGTTGTATTTTGTCCCCTTAAACAGTTTAATCGTAATTCTATTAATGTTCTTCCGTATACCCTCGAGCACAACCTCTGTCGTACTGTCAACTACAGATATTCGTTCTTTAGCCGTACTATGCGATTGTGGAATTCCTTTATCACACTCTGTCTTTCCCGGTCATTGCAATATTCAGTAATTCAAAACCAATGTGCCCCGTAACCTTTTTTCAAACCCTCTTTCTTTCCTAATGCTCACACTTAAGTAAGTAATAAGTAAGTAATTCATTCATTTGTTGTTTCGTTGTGCTTTTGGTACATTGTTTATAATTTGTATGAATTTTGCAGCTATGGCATTGCCGTCAGATCAAAATAAATAATTTTCTAGGTATGAATGATAAACAAAAATTAAAAAAGAGGCTGGGTTGCGACCCACACTGATAACTTCCCATCCCGTCTGTCGATTTGTCTTGCTTAAAAGTTTGTCTATATGTATCAATTTTTACCAAATTTGCGTACTATTTGTTGTAGATTTTATTTTTGTATGAAAAAATGGACTGTTGGATTTTTATAAAAAAAAATACTGAATATCGAAAACAATATTTTCTGTGAAATAAAATAAGTTTGAAGCCAATATTTTAACCTTTTGAAAAGCTATTTAAGTCGAAAGTAAATTTTTACCAAGTTTTAGTATTGTTTTTTTTTAGGTTTTTATTTTTTGTAATAAAACTGTCAATTCGACTTTTCTCAAAATTTTTCCTAATGTTGAAAACAATATTTCTCATAAGTTAAAATTAGTAAGAAGCCATTATCTCAAAGTTTTGAAAAGATATTAGAGTCGTAAATCAATTCTTACCAACTTTTGTTAATTTTTTTTCGGTTTTTAATTTTTTGTAAAAAAACTTTCAGTCCGATTTTTTTCAGAATTTTACTGAATGTTTACAACAATATTTTTTGAAAGATAAAAGTAGGTTAAAGCCAATATCTCAAAGTTTTGAAAAGATATTTGAGTCGAAATCAATTTTTACGAACTTTGAGTAATGTTTTTTTTTAGGTTTTTATTTTTTAGAAAAAACTGTTAGTTAGATTGTTCTCAAAATTTTATCAGATGTCAAAAACATTATTCTTCGTTGTACAAAATTGTTTTGGAGATGAAATCATATTTTGGTCGTAAAATTTTCGAGGTGACAATTTTTTTTTTTTCAGTTTGTTTGATTTATAAAAAAACCGTTAATTTGATTTTTTTCCAAAAATATACTTGTCTTGTATTACATAACAATATATAATATAAAATTTAATTCAAGTCTCTATCGTCATTGGTTCATGAGATATTTAGGATTAACCAAAATTTTCACGTTTTTTTAAACCACCCACGTAATTTTCTTGAGAGCCCTTTCTGCATCTTTCTGCCTTATTATCTGTATAACAAAATTTATTTGAAGTCGATATCTCTTCTGGTTCTTGAGTTATGGAAGACGAAAAAAACGTCGCAAACGTACAGAAGTACGGACGTTGTACGAACGTACGTACACACGCACGCACAGACATCTTTCTAAAAATCTTTTATTTCGACTCTAGGGGCCATGAAACGTCGAGAAATGTCAAAATTTCCAATTTGACAAATCGGACCCATTACAATAACTTCCTATGGGAAGTTAAAAATGACTTAAAGAATTTTAATTTAATATCAAATCTAACTTTTCTAATCACTGTAAAATTCCTAAACTAAATGTTCAGTTATACAAATTTTTGAGACACTGGATTTCCAAAATTGTAAAAAGACGTAACTGACCGAATTACTAACTTACTTAAGAGGATCATATCGCTTTTTCAACATTTACTTATACAAAAATAGTTTAACAGAACTTCTTAAATTTTTCCTAGATTTTAATAAAATTTGTTTGTTTCTTATTTTCAGATGAATTCCTCAAAGCTATCATTGTTTGAATTAAAGCATTTGATAACCATAATAATTTAAAAATTATAAAAGTCTTAAGGTAAGTTTGTTTCCGTATTTTTTTAAACCGTACAATTTTATCTTACTAAATATATATATATATAATATTAACTTACTTCCAAGACTGAGAAAATTCAAATCTCTGTAGTTCATTAATTCCGCCGATAATAAAATTTGTGCTATAATTCCTGCTAGAAATTTCCCAGCTAACATAGCTGCACGAGTATTTCCAGTGACTTTTTGATATTGATCCTTGTCGACTTTTGCATAAATATAAGTGTAATAGGCAACTTCACTTGCCATATAAAGTCCATAGAAAAATTGTCCAACCTAAATAACGAAAAAAGTTAATGAATTCTTGTATACATAATTAATCTAAGAAGCTTATATGAAATGTAAATGTTCCTATCTTTTTTACAATAACTTGATGATGTACTCGTACAACACTCATCGTATTTTTATTCATTTGCATTTGAAAAATTATTTAAACTTATGTAGTATTTCGTTTTCGTATTTTTACTTAATTTAATTTGCATTCACAAAACACTCGTTTTAGTTTATAAGAATTTTCTCAAATGCTAATTAATGCAAAAACTATAAAATAAAAAAAACTACAATAAAATTTACTATATTTTGAAATCTAGAACAATTCTTTATTCAAAGGAAAATTTATGTATGTAGTTCCTCAAAAAAGAAAGCGAGGAGAAAAAATATATCAAGAGACTTTTTCTCTCTCGACACGTTTTGCATATTTTATAGCGAGAATTTAGTTTATTTTAAGTAATTGGAAAAGTGAGTTTTTTTAAAATAATAAGAAAAAAACGTGAGAGGTGAACTATGCAGTGGTGGAAACAAAAATTACCTGGAAATTCTTACTATGACAGTCATGATACCGTTAATGTTTTCCATCAGGAAAAATAAAATTACCTCACGAACTTGTTATGGAACGTTAAAAATTAATCCTTTGTAATTACAAAAAAGTCATTTTTGACATTTGATATAACATTATATTTTAGGAAAAAAAAAAACGAAAACATAATTTTAAAACCCCATTTAGAAAAAAGAATATACCAACAAAAACTCAAAAGAGTTTTGTAACCACATTAACGCGAATATTTTTAATTAATTATTTTCTTTTCAAACAACTGACGGAAATACAGGGTGTCTGGTGGCAAATTTTATGTTTTTAAATACGATTATTTCAAAGTAATAAATGGTGTGGGAGGGGGGGGGTAGTGGTGTCATTGGAATTACTGATCGTGTGAATTTAATTCGTTCGTGGGTTCAGAGATTTCACGCAACTGCTTCGGCTATGAACACTCCACTCCATTGAATTTTTTGAAGAGAGTTTAGATGAAAATCCACGAATTTCAATACGGAAAAAGGCGCTTATTCATGATAATTCAATGGATTTAAAGTTCCATCCATTTAAAAAAGTGATTTTGGAACGTTAGTAAGCAAAACTACCGTTACTGCGCCGAAGAACCCCATAATCCTCGACTGAAACACTAAAAGCCATTGCATTGCCCCAGGCTAACTTTTGGTGTGTCTTATCCATACATGGGGTATTTAAGCCATTTTTTTTCGAGAATGCTTGGGGCCAAGCGACAAATGTCAAAATGATCTTGTTGCCAAACCTGCAAGCTGATGATGTATTGTTTTCATCGCACCCGTGGTACCAACAGGATAGTGCGACCGCACACTAAGCTAGAGATTCAAGCTCCCTCAAAAACTTATTAGTCGCTTTGGGGACATTCCGTGGACACCGAGTTCCCCCGACTTAGCCCCAATGGATTTTTTTTTGTATGGGGCTACCGCAAAGAGAGAGTTTACAGCAACAATATCCCCTATAACTGTAATGAACCTTAAAGAAAACATTCGTCGAGAAATCAACGCAAGAAATCAAGCTCCGTTTTGGATGACATAATGTTCAAAAATTAAGATTCGCATTATTAGTATAAATTAATTTAAAATTTGGTTGAAAATACTAAAATTTTTAATTTTATGAACAATCTGTAAAAAGTGAATCCCAGTTTTTGAAAGTGAAGTAAAATCTGAGTTTGTTAACATACTGATTAATGATTTTACTGCTCGCTCTTAATCAGCAATCAAACATTCTTTACTGAATTTATTAAGAGCAAGTAAAAATGAACAACGTTTCACAAAGAAAGGCTAGGATGCTACGCACACTTATAACTTAAATAATTGTTAATTTCCCATAAGAAGTTATAGTAATCGGTCCGATTTGTCGAATTGATTGAAAATTTTCACATTTCTCGACGTCTCAATGTCCCTAGAGTCGAAATAAGACATTTAATAATACATTCTTACGTTCGGGAAGTTTTTTTCGTAGTCCATAGCTCAAGAACTAGTAGAGATATCGACTTTAAAAAAATGTTGTTATACAGATAATATTGCAGAAAGATGCAAAAAGAACTCTAAAAAACATTGAGTTTGTGGTCTTTTTATCATAGCAATTTAAAAAAAGGTGCACATTTTTGTTAACCCAAAATATCTCACGAACCAATAACGCTAGAGACTTGAATTAAATTTTATATTATATATTGTAACGCAATACCAATCAAATATATTTTTAGAACAATACAACGCGATACCAATAGAATATATTTTTGGAAAAAATTGCAATTAACGGCTTTTTTATAAATCAAAAAAAAAAATTGAAAAAAAAAAATATATTTCACCTCGAAAATTTTATGAACAAAAAATGATTTTATCTCCAGAACAATTTTGTGCAACAAAAAATAACGTTTTTAACATCTGGTAAAATTTTGTGAAAAATCGAATTGACAGTTTTTTTACAAAAAAAAAATGAAAACCTAAAAAAAAAATTACAAAAGTTGATAAAAATTGATTTTCCACTTAAATATCTTTTCAAAAATTTTGAGATATTGGCATTTAACTAATTTTATCTTATAAGAAATATTGTTTTCAACATTCAGTAAAATTTAAAAAAAAAACGAATTGATAGTTTCTTAACAACAAATGAAAACCTTAAAAAGCATTACTAAAAGTTGGTAAGCATTTATTTTGAATTCAAATATCTTTACAAATATTTAAAATATTGGCGTCAAACTTATTTTATCTCACAGAAAATACTGTTTTTGACATTCAGTATTTTTTTTTATAAAAATCGAACACACCGTTTTTTTATTATAAAATAAAATCTATAAAAAAAAATCAAAATTTGGTAAAATTGATGTTCGGTTCTCGATATCTCGTGAACAATAGAAGATATTGACTTCAAATTAATTTCATTCATCCAATTTGTCAAACTGTCAACTGATTTTTTGTAATTTTCTTTCTAAAAAATTACCAACTTACTAACATTAATTGATGTTTTAAATCATTCGAATAGACAATGAATTCTTACCAAGAAGTTTATTTGGCTCAAAATCACCAAGTTTGCAAATTTCAAAATTGGTTTTATGACAAAAAAATTTAAAGCTATAATGATGACTTTTAGCTTATACTGTTTTAAAATTTGTATATTAATAAATTTTGACAGTGCAGCGGACAAAATTCTATACTTTTTTAGTAATATTTTTTAGTACCTATTAAATATCTTACAGAAACCATCAATCCGTTTCATTTACTTAAAATTATTTTTGATCGATTATCGATATGTTCACTGAAATGACTTGTGCGGTATTGGACAAACTATTTTTGCATTTTTATAGTTAAAAATAAATATTCTTTTACTATCCTTTCTAAAACTGGATTTTGTATGCAAAATAATATGGTGTATTAAGTAATGACCGGGGTTAAATACCCTACATTTTTCAATCATATTTTGGACTTGTTGTTGAAAATTGTACATTAGGACGCGTTCTCGAAATGATTTTCTATGCGTGTATATTGATTTCATTTAATATTCACTTTATTTTATATATATATATTTATATATGTACATATATATATATCTATATATTATTATTTTTTTCTTCTCAATTAAGTCCAGATTTAAGACATAAAATTGCTGGCAAAGCCAATTCTGCACCTTGATGATGTTAAGCTTCTTTATTCTTCGTACAAAAAATGTCAGTTCAATTTTCGTAAATTTGGCACCAGTTTTGTGATTTAAAAGTCAGTTGAATTGAACCAAACTGAACATAATGCATGTGCTGAGATTACACACAAATGAAAACAAAAAATATTTAATTTTGTTTTCAAAATTTTATCTTAAAAAGTGATTTTGGTGATTTCAAATATACAAATATCAAAAATACATTTGACTTCTATACTGATTACTATTTTACACTAAATTGGTATTTCAGTTCGAATATTTTACGAAAAAACGTAATATTAACTTAAAAACAATTTTATACTTCGAAGAAAAGCTTTCTTGACATCTGCTAAACATTTTTGAATAATCTAATCGACAGTTTTTTTTTTTTTTAGAAAAGTCTAAAACTTACATGAGAAACTATTTAAAACTGTTAAAATACGATTTTCGTTTTAAATATCTTAAGAAGATTTTTACACTAAACTTATTTGATCTTATCCGAAATATCGTTGGTAAAATTAAAAAAATATCCAGTGTGCTGTCTTGAATTTCTCGACACAATAAAAGCTTAAACTTTATTAAGGTTTCTTCAGTGAAATTCAGGCTTACATCATTTGTAGGTACATGGTACATCAATAGAGTGTTGTTAGTGTGAGTTGCATTGTAGCCTCTTTTTTTTAAGTACACTGGTTTTAATAAATTTGTTCTTTGTTCCACAAACAAAACAAAACGCTCTTAAGGGATTAAGTTGCCCAGAATTCCAATCTCGTGTTTTAGTGTCTCTATAACATCAGGTTTTCAAAATATGGCTCTTTAAAAATGTTTAAGACATCCAAAAAGGGTGTATTGATATTTTCATAAGGTATGATTCATTTTACTTTATATAAAGTTTTGAATTTAATGCTTCCACGATTTTCAAAAATACATTTTGGCGTTATTTTTAGTGCTGATTTCGAATAATAACTTGTATTTTAACTATTTGTTTACATTTTAAAAATAACTGTTTTCAACATTAGTTTTTAACGATTTTTTTCAATATATTTCAAAAACTTAACTTTTTTTGTTCAAAACCGTGAAGAAAACAATATGATCTGTTGCTATCTATATAGCTGGCTTCCGCTCAAACCTTCTAACTATTGATCAAATATTTCTGTTAAATAATGCCTCCAGGCGATTTTTTGATACAAAGAAATGCCTATATACTTTTTTGCATTTGATGTATTCGACACAATTGGAAATCATTGATTTACAATTCATTACTAGATTTATCAAAATTCTGTTTAAAAACAATATTGCATTTGTCCATCATAGCTCAAACAAATCGAGAGACTTCAAATGTCAAACAAGCGTTCCTCAAGGCTGTATTTTAACTCCTTTATTATTTTCCTTATTTATTAATGATGTTGAAAATCACATCTCAGGAGGTATTGGATTGGTGATATTGATATTAAGGTCATCTTCAATGCAGACGATCTCGTTATTATGTCAGTTAACCAGTTTACTCTACAGCTTCAAATCCATAAGAAACAAAAGTTCTGTGATAGTTGGGATCTCAACATAAATAGCTCAAAGTCAAAAATTATGGTTTTCATGCAAATTATCTATAAGTTATCATCGCAACTGGTGTCTTGACGATGATATTATCGAAAATTTGGATGAATTTAAAAATCTTTTTCTTTAGCACATGCTAAAGAAAAAACTAATGTTGCTTTAAACATCATGTAGTCTAATTGTTTTTTAGTAAAAACTTCGTTGATACAGTTTCCAAATTTGAAGTCTTCAACGTTATGCATTTAGAAGAACTAGAAAATGTCCAAAGATATTTTTTCAAACGAATTTTTAGGCTACCTAAGAACATTCCTAATTATGCCATTCATACTGAGCCTGGCTTACCTTGTATTTTTTATAAAATACTTAAAGGCAAATGCGGATTACATTTTCAAGGTAATGAGTCGATCAGAAAAAAAAACGAACTCTTGAGATAGCTTTTGATAATGGTTACAGCCCAGTCAAAAATTTGTATGATCTACATATGTATGTACATACATATGTATGTACATATGTATTAGGGTGATTCATTTCCGCAAAAAAATTTTTTTTTCTCGGTGCTCAAGCAAAATATTAATTTACTTATAGAAAAAAAAAAATTCTCACCAAGGTAGAGCTCTTAATATCAATTTTAAGTACTTGCAATTTAAAATTGAAGTTTTCCCATATAAAATGCATGTAAAAAAATGCTTTTTTTTTCAAAGTTCTAATGCTCACGCACCTTTTACAATATTGTCAACCGGTTTAATGGACCTTATAGGGAATTTTACGCTCTTTAAAATTGCTTTTATGTTTTTTTGTGTAACTCGCACTGGTTCGCCAGTAGGAGTCATCAAAGTGTAATTTTTTGAATGAATAGCTTTTTTTCCAATTTTTTTGAGCAATTCGCAAAAAGTAGGGAGAAAAAAGGGCTGATTCGTAAAAAATAGTCCTTTGACCAGTATTTATTCAATTTACAGCCATTTTTATGCCTCAAAACTTAAGAAATTGATAAATACTAATCAATCATGCTATTTAAATTGAACTTTTTTATTGATTACTAATGTATTTCTCTATAGCAACAACTTTTTTAGAATTATTATGATTTCTGGCTTATGACAAATATAAAAAGAACACATTAATTTAAAAAGAAACAACAAAACTTTAATCAAAACAAACAGAAGGTTACATTATTAGGTAATATATTGCAAAGTTAGTAAACATCTCAATAGTCATAAAAAACAAGTTGATAAATATTAAATAATTACGATTTTTATATAAAGCAGATTAAGATTTTAGAGCTGAGTGGAGCTTTTTGGCACACGTTGGAAATTCTTTTCTGCACTGTTCAACTTCAAAATTGAATAAACTTTATCTATATTCTTCAATGTGTTAATTGATGTGTTATTTTTATATTTATTATAAGTCAGAAATAATAATAATTCTAAAAAAGTTGTTGCTATAGAGAAATACATTAGTAATCAATAAAAAAAGTTCAATTTAAATAGCATGATTGATTAGTATTTATCAATTTCTTAAGTTTTGAGGCATAAAAATGGCTGTAAATTGAATAAATACTGGTCAAAGGACTATTTTTTACGAATCAGCCCTTTTTTCTCCCTACTTTTTGCGAATTGCTCAAAAAAATTGGAAAAAAAGCTATTCATTCAAAAAATTACACTTTGATGACTCCTACTGGCGAACCAGTGCGAGTTACACAAAAAAACATTAAAGCAATTTTAAAGAGCGTAAAATTCCCTATAAGGTCCATTAACCGGTTGACAATATTGTAAAAGGTGCATGAGCATTAGAACTTTGAAAAAAAAAGCATTTTTTTTACATGCATTTTATATGGGAAAACTTCAATTTTAAATTGCAAGTACTTAAAATTGATATTAAGAGCTCTACCTTCGTGAGAATTTTTTTTTCTATAAGTAAATTAATATTTTGCTTGAGCACCGAGAAAAAAAAAATTTTTGCGGAAATGAATCACCCTAATATGTATGTAACTGTTTTGAATGACTTTCCGATCACATTTAGAACCAATAATATCGAAAAATAAAAAATGTCTTTATACTACTGCATAGCTCGCATAGACTAGGTCATATCAGAATTGTAATCCCGTTTTTTATAAACGCGCGATTTTTTAAAATTACAAAACTAGTTTTTATTGCAAAATCGAAATTAGAAAAAAAAAATATAAAGCAAATTAAAAAATTTGATTTTTTCTAGATTTATTTTATTGTAATTTTTGACAGATATATCATATCAAAAAAAAAAATATATAGTAAAGTAGTATATAGTATATAATGAACAAAGTCAACGATACCGGTAAAACCGGTATTGAGAGGTA
Source organism: Eupeodes latifasciatus (assembly GCA_920104205.1). Classification (NCBI taxonomy): domain Eukaryota; kingdom Metazoa; phylum Arthropoda; class Insecta; order Diptera; family Syrphidae; genus Eupeodes; species Eupeodes latifasciatus. The sequence goes on from OV049925.1 coordinate 20,973,668, forward strand.
GATTTGCTTTAGGATGCATATTGTTTGTGCAAGAGTTAATATTGTATACAAAAATTAATGTTTGTGTACGGTAAAAACAAAACAAATTACGATGTTATTATATTTTAGTCAAATAATTTAACATTCAAACCTTTGACTCTTATTGTTATTTAGTTTAATGAACGTAAAATAAATAAATAAATAAATAAATAAATAAATAAATAAATTAGGTGGCGCAACAGTCCATGAAGGACCAGGGCCTAGTGACTTACAACTCTCAACCATCCCTGTGTGCGAGTAATGTTGTCAGAGATGGAAGGGATCTACAGTTTATATGCCGAATCCGAACGGCTAATTTTGAGAAAGCACTTTTCATGACAAGAATTACTCTTGGAGGATTTGTCAATTCCTCGCAAGAGGCAGTACCCGTGAAAGAGTTAGGTGGCACAGGCAGGGATTGAACCCAAGACCCCTTGCATGACAGTCCAACGCACTAACCGTCACGCTACGGGTTTAATGCACGTATTTTGTAAAAAAAAAACGGGATTGTCCGGATTTTACGCGATTTTTAATAAGCGGGATTTAAAAAGAGGGGATTTCAAAAAATCGGTATTTTAGAAGACGGGATTTTAAATTTTTTTTTCGGGATTTTTTAAAAACGGGATTTTAAAAAGCAGGATTCCGATACGCTCCCCAATATTTCGAATGGTGACCGTAGTTGTAAACCTTTTATAGGATATGTTTCTCCTTTTACTATTTTATATTTTTGTTTGGACTAAACTAAAAGTCACAGGTTGTTTGTTATAAATTTCCTTGGTAAACATATACAAAAAATTAAATAAATTAAATTAGAACTTATTTGTAATATCATACTTTTTCATTATATTTTTATCTTAAATTTTATTTTCTTTACGTCAGACGAAAAAATAAAGAAAGAATTGAATAGAATTGAATTTGAAAAACAGTCACGAATTTTATTGAAAAACCTAACGTGATGAAGTAATTTTAAAGCCCAATTTGAATTAAGGCCATCAAAACCCATAGCAAAAGTACATTTTCATTGCCAGGAGAACGGCCTTGCTGACCACCGTTACTAATCTCTCACTATTCAGTTTAACTTATTTCATTTCCAGATCCAATATATTTCTTAATGGTGACAATTTCTTACCGTACCTTAAAACTTTAATTAGAAAATTCCATTTAATATTTTTTTTTAAATGTTTGTATTTCAAATAATAAAATTGCTTGCACAGCACTGTAACCATCGGAAGCATCGTGTGTATGCCACGTGCTGTACAAATAATACATTCTCTTTGTCTTTCCTGGATTTCTTATTCAAAGAAAGAATTATGTAAATAATTTTTCGTGAATGTAGCATTTATACCATGTCACTCTGGTATTAAAGTGTTTCACCAGTAAATCCTAGGAATATAAATTTTTCACATTTCTTTTGGTCATTCTTGCATCAACAGAAACTCAACCCATTTATTAATCTATAAGGATTTATTTTTTTTTAATTGTGTAAGCAAACAATCGGAAAATTCTTAATTGGAATTTTGAACTTTAAAAGTAAACAATCATGAATGTCCTTTAGTTATGTATACCTATAGTCTATTATTTCCTATATAGCTTCTCTATCGAATAAAGCCGTACACACAACCTCCACACTTTCATAATTTCCGCATTAATTATTCCCCACGTGTGCTGAGATTGCTTTCGATGCAAATATGCAATGTATTTATGTGAAAATCAACATATGTCCTTCGTCCTTGTTTAAAAGTGTGATGATGTAGGTGGGTGGGTTATGGCGATTGTCGATATCTGACTTTGCAATCTGGTTTTTGCATTTCAATTTATTTTAACTACCAAGAAAATTCTACGATTTGTCTCACAGGACACAGAATGAAGGAAAAAAGTCAAATATGTATGTCGATTGCCAATGAACTGCACGGTCAACAATATTTACTGCTATGGCCCGTGGCGACGGGCGGCACTCGGCCAACCAGTCCGTTGCGGTGGTGCTACGGCTACCTACAGTTGAATTCCTTTTTCAAAAGATTTGCATGCAAATAAAGGAATAGTAGGTGTATGGACCACTGTTTCAGTTTCTCCCATAAATTTAAACAACAAAGCCAACTCTATATAGAGAAGGACATAACCCAGACCGAGTCCGAACCCGAGACTTGAAGACCCAAGAGCGAGACCATAAAATGAAAACTTCACAACAACTGCCTGCAATTTATGCTTGCACAGCTCAATTCTGAAAAGGAATAAATCGATTCTACACTGAATGTGGGAAGGGGTGGTGCCGTGTATGATGGTGATGTTGAAGTGATGTGTGTTCAATGTGCATACCTGCAATTCCCAAAGTGATTCGGTCCACAAAAGGATACTCCATAGAATTATCCCCGCACATGCTGAAGTGATTATTATCGGTTTGTATCTGCAATTGTGGAAAATGTGAGGAAATTGAGAAAATACAATAATAAAGGATTCTTCTTCTTCTTGTTCTGATGTATAGCATAGTCCTGATGAATCGAGATCAGGATATCGTTAGAGTCTTTATTTTCTTTTTAGTTTTTTTGTGTGTGTGTGGAAATTATTCCTTAATCCTTACCTCAGCATGTCTGTGACTAGAAGCACAATGACCAACCACCCAACATTCATATAAATCCCCAAAGGATATAGCTCCTTGTTCACCTGTTCGGACGTTATATCGTGCCATTCACCCGACAGGAATTCAGTAGCAAAGGAGTCGGACGGTCGCAGCTCCCGAAGGAAACCAAAACAACAAAGGAGCATGGATATCTTAAGCCAGGACTTCATTGTGTAACGTTGTCGTAGTTATTCGGCGTCAGTGGGTCGGTCGGTTGTCTTTATTGAGGTTTTTTTGTGTTGCTTTGATCTTCGTCGTCCTGGACGTTCGTCGTCGTCGTGGATAGTAATCTGGTGATCCTTTCGTCCTTTTTACTTTATCCTGAAAATACATTACACAGTGAGAAATAAAAAATAAATATATGTTAGGATGGGAAGGATTTAAAGAGGGTTGTGGAATGGGTGGTCCTGTAAAATTGATTTCAAATTTCAAGTCATATGATGATGTTTGCGGATTCATTGCCTGTGCGTGAGGACACATCACATATCATCATATTGCTGAAAGGATAACAAGCTTTGTATATGCAAATTATCCGCACTAGAATCGAAGTAAAGTAGGTAGCTATCATATACTATGTGTAGAGGATATATAGAGGCGTGAATTGGATTGGTTATGTTTTGGCAGAAATATTGCGTGAAAGGCCTCTATTGGGATTTTCCAATATGTCGCTCTCTTATACATACATCTCACAGAGGTAATATGCGTAAAGCGTATCTAGAATTGAAAACTCTCAAACTTTCTAAAATGAAATGACATTCTTTCGTTTCGTTTGGTTTGGTAGAAACAACACAACTCAACTGTGTGTTTATGCTAAAAAGGATTTTGTTACATATTTTTCCACATCACATTTACCTGTTCTATGTTCAGAAGGATGTAATATAATGCAAAAGAGTTTGGTAGCGATGTTTTGTGTGATTGAATTCGAAAACATTTACTTTGGGTTTACATTGTCGTACGTATAGATTTGTAAAACACTTTTCGTACTTTTATTTTGCAATTTCCAATGATAAGATAGAATAGCAGAGTAGTTTTGGTTATCCAATATTTATAACCCTATATTAATACAAATACTTCCAAATATGTGATAATCCGCTTTTTTACGTGAGGTATTTTTCGACTATTTTCGACGTACAACTTAATGTAAATTGAGTGATAATGGTTCATGCAAAAAAGCCTTTTTTTGTACCCTTGTTTGAAGGTAAATTGAATTTGGTATTGATTGATGAAGATTTGAAAGTTAAAACTATTAGAATCAATTTTTCAGTTAGAGTGATGGATATATTGGGTTGAAAGGTAAAACTAATGGTGTAGTCTATCAAATTCTTAAATTGACACAAAAATTGGTATAAAGAGATTTTTCTTGAAATTAAAGCAAATTTAAATGAAAAAAGAAAAAGTCTTAAAAGGAACTTAATTTATTTATTGGCAGTTGACGGTTCTAAGGATTCAACATATTTATCGAATACTTTTTTAGAGTAGTAAGGAGAGCGTTTGGAAAATTGGGAAGATTTTAAAAGGAGATACCGGTGCACATTGATCTTAAAGTTATGAATATAAAAATGGGAGGGAAAAACATAGTTGGTCGAAGCATTTCACATTCTCAATGTGCGTTTAAAAAAGAATCTCTAAACTTGACAGTACGTCCGAAATTGAGGTCAAGAGAAAACTGATGAGCATTCCTATAAGTGCGAGTATTACTGCTTGTTTAAGGGTTGGAATCTTGGAATGCAACAAGCTTATTCAACACAACAATGTTTGTAAAAATATCGATAAAACAACAAAAGGCATGAAACATTGCGGCGGTGTTCTAGCGATGTAAATGTTTCGGCTATAGTTCTATCAAAGCTCTTTTTTGAATTCTGTTCAAAAGACTTGAACTTGTTTTATGAGCACCGGCGCCCAAATATCCAGTTTTGGACGAATGAAGGCTTTGTAAATTACAGCCAGATCAGAAGGAGTGAAAACTTATTTGCACCGTCGTCGTCGTCGGTCGGAGGAATCCTTAGCACCCAGCAGCATTTTTGGCAATATCGAATATGTGATCATTCCACAAGAGGTTGTCTGGGATACACATACCGAGTACTGGAAGTTGATTAATTTCCTGAATGCAAGTACCATTCATGGATAGTGGCATCTGGTGGGGTTAAGCTTTGAATTTTTGAAGCACTAAATTCCAAACGGTTAATAATTTCATTGGACAATTAGTTGAGATCAAAGTTTAAAGAGCTTGACATATTCTGCCGTAAAAGTTCCACATCCGAGGACAAGGATGTGAATCTGAAAACGAATATGAAAAGCTGAGAGTACTGTCATCGGCGAAACAATTAAATTTATTAGAACTGACAGCCAAAAGATCGTTAATGAATATAAGAAAAACAGTCAGAGACAAAACGGAGCCTTGGGGAACACCTGTATATTTTTTTATGAATTTTAGACTTCAAACCATTCAATACAACTTAAAATGAACGGTTTGAAAGGTAGTTTCTAATCCAATGAAGAAAAGATTCATAATATAGGTCTCATTTTATATGTTGTTCCGTTCACATTAATAAAGATTATGATGCCGTTTTTGAGAAAATGCTTTGTGCCGTGAAATAAAACTAAATGAAAAAAGGCCAAATTTTAAGATGTGGCAATTTAAGATTTGGCAAATGCAATAAGAATAATTTTTTAAAGTTGGCCTTATTTCACTGTACCAAAAGTCTTACTTTTGGTTTTAAAACAAATGTTAAAAGAGGCTACGATGCGACCCACACACTATCCGAGCCCGTGTGTCGATTTGCTCAAATGCTCAACAAAATCTTAACTACCACATTTTGTGTGGGATCAAAAAAATTCTAAAGTTAATGCATTTCTTTGTTCTCATTATACTTAAGTGGAAACCCATTTCTATCATTTTTATTGTTGCAGGTTTTCGTATATTGTAAAAAAAGTTGTCAATTGAATTTTTCTCAAAACATTAACCAAAAGTAAGCAACAAAATTTTGTATGTGATAAAATAACAATGATTTCAAAACCTTCTTTTGTTTCAGCGATTTTTTGTCGGAAATGTATTTTTAACAATTTTAGTAGCGTTTTTGGAAAAATTTTAATTCTAATATAAAAAATACAAATTGTACCATTATGTAACAATAACAACCACATTAAGTACAGAATGAAATCATTTTGGAGTCAATGCCTCACGAGATATCGACACAAATTTGACTGAAAGTTGAAAACAACATCTTCTAAAAGATAAAATTATTTTGAAGCCAAAATCTTTGATTTTTGAAAATATCATAGCATTATGTATGTATGTAGTCGAAAATCAATTTTTACCAATTTCTAGTAATATTTAATTTGGTATGTGATTGATTATCATTGACAATTTGTTGACTCGCAAAACTTTGACAATCACATGATTTCAAAAAATTAAGGTGTATATGAGTGAACGTGACATATTTAGAAATTAAATTAAAAAACAATTTTTCAACTTAATTTCCATACTGTAAGCTTCTATCGAAATACATTAAGAAAATGCGTTGTCTCGGTATTAAATGCGCTAGTTGAGAGAATTTTGTTTGACGATCATACGTGCGTGACACTCTTGGGACAGATTGTGACGTCATTTTTACGTCAGAGAGTCAACTCGCTGACCGTTTACGTTGACCGTCTAGTAATACCTTAACAATTTTAATTTCGCATCAAATTTGAGTTACTAAAAATAAATTAAATCAAAAACTCATTTAAAAAAAATCATTTTTACAACTCCCAATTTCGATCATATTATGTGTGACAATTTAAATATATTTAACTTTATTTAATAGAAATGTTATTGCAAGAAAAAAATAACATTCATAAAAAGCTGTGATATTGCTTAATTTTGTGTATTAGGTACTAATAATTTTTAGACCAAGGCTTTCCGAAATATTTGAAAGTTGACGTCATGTTTTGATACTTGGATTTAGCTTTAAGTTTCAAAAATCGGCCTTGTTTTTTTTTTCAAATTAAATCCATTTCTGCCGACCGAAAGAAGGTCATTTAATTTAAAATAGAATCATTTTTCTAATGCTTACTTACTTAAGATGGCGCTACAGTCCGGGGCGGACCTGGGCCTCAACCAACATGCGTCTCCAGCCTCGGGATTGGATTCGAAGACCTTCCGGGCTGGAGCGTTGATGTCCATTCGCTCTACATGACCCAGCCATCTAAGCCGTTGGACTTTAATTCTGCTAACTAGGTCAGTGTCGCTGTACAGCCCGTACAGTTCGTAGTTATATCTTCTCCTCCATTCTCCATCTATACGTACGGGACCAAAAACCACCCGAAGATTAACTTATTTTTTTTCGAAAATCATTTTAAATTTTGTCTTAAAAATATTTTTGGTAAGCACTAAATAAAGTGCTTATAAATATACATTTTAATTTCGTTAAAAAATGTTGACCCCTTTCTGAGATATTGAGTTTTGTAAACAAAATTAATATTATTTTTTAAAATTAAAAAAAAAATGACATTTTTGATCATCAAAAATCATCATCAATTTGATCATTTGATCATCGACAAGAACTTGCACAAAAAGAGAAGATAATTGAAATCGGTCCATTAGTTCTTGAGAAAACTTAAAAAAAACTATACAATACCAACAAATGTTTCTCTTGTAGAAAGAAGCCAAATTAAGAATACAAAATTTAGAGAAAGTTTTAAAAAAATCACATATTTTAACAAACAAATTTGTATGGGAAGTCCTGTTATTTTTCGTATTAATAAAATGAAAAAAAAACGCCTTATCGCGCTAATCGCCTGAAAACCTTAATTTCAAACAACACTGTAGGGGAGGGCAGATAGACAGATAGACAGACGGACATAAACGGGGTACCCAATTTTTTCGACTTCTCTACCATCGTAATGTCATGTTTGATTAAAAGCTCTAGTTCGAATTTTTTAACTAATGCAAAACTTGCTACATAGTTCCTACATGTCGCAAGTAAAAATCACTTCAATGATCACTATGTGTGTCAAAAAATTTAATAATAAAATTGAAGGCTAGTTTTAGGAATTTAAAGGCAACTTAATATCAAACTGACGATCTCTTATTCAAGGTTTGTTCTTAAGAACCTGAATATTTGTTCTTTTTCTTAGAAACAAATTTTATGAAAATAATTTAAAGCATGACTAAAATTTTTTTCAAATTCTAAATTGAGTGAAAACTTATACAGCTTAACTGTATAAGCTTTATGGTTCATATGACCCCCCCCTTGGATCGTCCATTGGTCAAAAGTTGATGAATTTGTGCTGTGGTTTTGGAATAAGGATGAATATTCGATTCATATTATGTTCGTGGTCCAGTCTTCAGTTAAAAGTAGTACTTTTAGCAACAAAGCTTAAGGAAGTAAAATACAAATTTTGTTTTCATATACACAAAATGTATAATTCAAAATATAATGGGGGTCATATTCATTAACGCAATACGATTGGTTTTGAATTGAAGGGAATTCCTACGAAAAAGCAAACAAATTATCTCCCAGGGGGGGTCATGACCCCTACGAATTCCGTTCGTCATCGCCGTTATTTTTCTAATGAAACAGACATTTATTTTTAAGTACATTTTTACGAACTGAACATACAAAAAAATAGTATAAATAAAAAAGGTCACAAAGTCGTATGTTTTTCAATTGCTTAATAAAGGTAATTCTATATTCATAAAAATTCATATAAATATAAAATCCATAACAAATGAGACATCCTTAAAATAATAAAAATACACAGACTTATATATACATGAGCTTCCCAAAGAACCTATTAAATATCAGTAAAGCACAAAAAAATAAAATCATTGAACTTTAATCTTTTCAACTTTACCTTTAATATTTATATTCTTTTTCGATTGCCACTTAAAAAAGGAATTTGTTCCCATGTCCACACCACACAAATTGAGTAGAGAATTCGAATTGAGCGAAAGTTAAAAAAAGGTCCAAATGCCAATAAATTTTACCAATACCATACCTTCTCTTATCTAGTGTCTTCTTTTTTGAATAATATTAATATAAAATATAAAAATAATGAAAACGAAAACCCTAGCTCATTTATTATTACCTATAACATAGGTATAGAAAATAAAATATCTGTGGTGCTATAAAACTTTGCCACTTACTAATTTCCTGTACCTACTTTAGTTAAGGTCGTTCTGTTGTTTTGTCCTCTTTAACAACAACAACGACAAAGTTCCAATAACATAATAATGGTCACCTAAGGATTCTTCAAAGAAAAAAAAAAGAAGTAAAGAGTCCTTGATGAAATCGAAAATAAAGGAAATTTCTATCCCAAATGGCGATATACATCCATTTTTGGAATAGGTTAGGAGGTCCCTAGATATCCTTAAATCAAGTATCTTTTGAGAATGAAATTCATCTGGTTCTTGTGTTTCATCAATTCCACAACAGTTTCCACTAGATATAAGAAGGTACCTTATCTCATCAATTATATCCATTTTATTGATCGCTTTTCTTGACACATCAAGGTTAAATAATTCATAAGGTCAGTTTGACAAAGTAATACATAGTTTATATTATATTACCTATGTATACGTACGAATATATCTCTGAAATCGTTTTGTTATAATTTTTAGATTGGGTTGTTAAATTTATTGCACCCAATTGGCACATTATAAATTGTATTGAGCTTTCAAATAAATTAGGTATTTACTTAATTTAAATTTGATGTTATTTTTCTGAATTTCATCATAAGAGTATTAAGTTTTTGTTTTTGTTCGAATCTCATAATAATCTCAGAAAGGACGAAAGAAACCAAATGATTATCATTTATTTATGTACATATTTTGTTCTTGAAGAAGATTTATAATTAAGTTTAATAAAATAAAGCTGAAAACAAAAATCAATTTATTTTACTTGGCTTTTGTAATAATTAAGAGGTTGTGTAATCCTACCCAAGGTACAAGAAAGTTAATTGATTTTAAATTCAAAAGTTTGGGGTAGAAAACGAAATATAGTAGAAAGTATATTTTAATATTTTACATGTATTGTTCCCTTAAATTTCAACATTACCTTAAGATCTATTTCGTTTCTTTTAAGTCAAATAAATTTTATTGTGTAAAAAGGAATAATTTCCTCAACCGATTAAATAGTTGCCAGTACATTTTTGAAAAAAGTTTATATTACATTAAATTAGATACTACTCAGCACATAAATGTACGTACATCGTATTAGATGGGGCCGCTATCAATAAGATGGAACGAAGTTCAAACATTTTAATAGACGTCAAATAAGAGAGAAAAAATAATAGTTTACCTCGTAAGATACCCATTTTTCTTTAACTATTGAACATTTGTGAAAAATTAGTGTCGAAAATGAAAACAGATTTTACAATAATCTCATTTTATCATGATTTACTTGATCTGTAAAAACCCAAGTTTAAACTTGATAAAAAATTCAGTTTCCTAAGCTTACCCATAGCTACTTATTCCCTCAGTTTAATAGAAAGATGTAACTCTTGATGTAAGAAATAACTTTAACAGATTTTTACCCGGAATGCCAACATTATAATTAAAAACCTCTTAGAACCAAAATCTTGCAAGAACTGTACATTTGTATTATTCTAATATCTCCACTTCTTATAAGAAAAAACCGTATGAAACATATTTCAAAAAAGAGGCTGAGATGCGACCCACACTGATAACTTCCCATCCCGTCGGTCGATTTGTCTTGCTTAAAAGTTTGTCTATATGTATCAATTTTTACCAAATTTGCGTACTAGTTTTTGTAGATTTTATTTTTTTATGAAAAAACAAACTGTTGGATTTTTATATCGAACGATATATGAATATCGAAAACAATATTTTCTGTGAAATAAAATAAGTTTGAAGCCAATATTTGTAATTTTTGAGGAGCTATTTGAGTCGAAAGTAAATTTTTACCAAGTTTTAGTATTGTTTTGTTTTTAGGTTTTTATTTTTTGTAAAAAAAATGTCAATTCGATTTTTCTCAATATTTTTCCTAATGTTGAAAACAATATTTCTTATAAGATAAAATTAGTTTGAAGCCTTAATCTCAAGTTTTTGAAAAGATATTTGAGTCGAAATTCAATTTTTACCAACTATGGGTAATGTTTTTTTTAGGATTTTATTTTTTTTTTTAAAACTGTCAATTAGATTTTTCTCAAAATTTTATAAAATGTCAAAACATTATTCTTCGTTGCACAAAATTGTTTTGGAGATGAAATCATATTTTAGTCGTAAAATTTTCGAGGTGACAAATTTTTTTTTTCAGTTTTTTTGATTTATAAAAAAACCGTTAATTGGATTTTTTTCCAAAAATATTATTGTTTTGTATCACGTTACAGTTTATATTATAAAAATTAATTGAAGTCTCTAGCGTCATTAGTTTATGAGATATTTAGGTTTAACCAAAATTTTCACCTCTTTTTTAAACTGATATGGTAAAAAAATCACCAACGCAATTTTCTTGAGAGCCCTTTCTGCATCTTTCCGTCTTATTATCTGTATAACAAAATTTATTTGAAGTCGATATCTCTTCTGGTTCTTGAGCTATGTAAGACGAACGTACGTACACACGCACGCACAGGCATCTTTCTAAAAATCTTTTATTTCGACTCTAGAAACCTTGAAACGTCGAGAAATGTCAAAATTTTCAATTTGACAAATCGGATCCATTACAATTAACTTCCTATGAAAACCTACAAACTTTTAAGCAAGACAAATCGATAGAAGGGATGGGAACTTATCAGCGTGGGTTCACCCCAGCCTACTTTCGAAAATATATTTGTCCAAAAGTTAGTTAAATAATTTGCTTTTGTACAAAATTGAATAAAAAAAAAATTGTCAAATATTAGCTTACAACCTTACTTATATGACATTCCGCTCTCAAATTTAATATGAGTTTAGAATATTCAACGCGGATTCCCTTTCTAGGTTCATTTTTAGTTTTGTCGATGTCGAAGAAAAATTATAGATATTGATGATAAAAAGTAGAATAGCGACCCCATAAGTAGTATGAAGAATTTTCCAATTAAAGGGCTATTTATCAATTTTGAAGTTGTCATAATTTTTAACTTTCGACAATTGAAAACCACGTCATTATTAAAAATGTAACATATTAAAAACTTTTACAACGAATTAAAATTATCAAAATTCACTTAAAATGTGATGAATATTTTGCAGTTCAAGTTTGCAAAACTTCGCCAATTTTGTCTATCGTTACAAAATAAAAGCATATTTTGTTTGTAATTAGAATATCCTTACTTCACTTAGCTACGCCACAAAAGCGAACCCTGTAAGTTTAAGCATCGAAAAGGTGTTGTTAAGTGATAACAGCAATTTTCATATATTTTACTTTTTATTTTCATTTAGTAAAACGGAAATTGGGGGTTTCTCAAGAGTAAGGACTTTCTAATCACTCGGAAAATAAGCAGAAGCCAAAAGGTAGTTAATGAAAATTTAACAAACAAAATATTATATGGAAAAAATTACAAACGGCGTACTTTCAATATTCCTCGAAGTATAGATAGATAAAAGGGAAATCATTAGAAAAGCTGGAATACTGATAGTAGCATCTTATTAAACGATGGGAGAAAAGTGATCTTTTCTGATAAAAAGAAGTTTAACCTTGATGGAATGAACACATATAAATCATTACTTCCATGATTTAAGAAAAGAAAAGTTATTTTTAGGTCACCACCATAGCCGGGAGGGAACGAGTAATGGTATGGAGTGCCATTTCATTTTATGACACAATTGATTTTGTTTATTTGGAAACAGCCTTAGCCCAGTTCCATTATATTTCTGAACCGCTCCTGATTGTTTTTCAGCAGGACAATGCACAGCTTCATACATCTGGCATAGTTAAAACATATCGGTAAAGCCGAAGCATAAAGCATTTTAAGTGGCCACCATATTCTCCCGATTTAAGTCGGGTTGGATGACACGCAAGGTTTATGAAGGTGAAAAGCAGTACAGTAATAAAGAGGAGCTAATTGAAGGTACAAAATTAACACAATGTACATTGGACAATTGACTTAAGGATCTCATTTTTGAGGTAATTCAAAATAAAGGAGGCTGTTATTAATTGGAATAAAAAAAAATATATGAAATTACCATTTTAGAGAAATAGAAAAAAGTGGGTCCAAGGAGGTGATTCCGTCCGTAATCATGCATCATGCATCTTAACTATTTAGTTCCATGTTTAAACTTGAACATTAATTTTTTAAGCAGGTTTATGTTAGGCGTTTTCATTCTTATTTATTAAGACCAAAAGTATTAGTCAAAAACGTGAAATTCGAATTCGCCCTGCAGAATTTTTATAAAATGTTTTACAAATTTTGTCTGTGTTTTTAAAAAATACTTTACACTTTTCAAACTGTAGTATTTAAAAAAAACGGGTCAAAACTTTTTACAATTTTTACAAAATTCAAATGTAAAACGTGTATTTATAAACAACTAATAACTTTATACCAAAAATATTTCTAAGAAATATTGAAAAATTTTGTAAATACGAGTATAACATTTGTTTTTAATAACCGCCCAACGGTTTTCGAAAAAAAAATTAATAAATTATGTTTTTTTTTGAGAAATTAAATATTTTTAAAATTTTGTATGAAAAACTTATTTTTCATTTATTTATATATATTCTTAAAATAAAGGTGCAATTTTAAATAGACTCTTTGTATTCTGAAACAAATTCGTGCGACGCGCAGTCATTTTATATTTAACTTTGCATAGATTTTTGTTTAACCCAAATAATAATTTTTATAAAAATTGTCCTTTCCTGATTTTGAGAAATTTTATTTGGCGTTTTTCTATAAGTGCAAGTTAGAATTCTTCCATTAGTACGAATTGTGTTTAGTTTATCTTTTAAAGTCTATGCAATTGTTTCGGACAATATATAGAACTCATCAAGTGCATTTTTTAATTTTTCTACGGCATGTGCAACGAATTTCTAAAGAAAAATTAATTACAAAATAAGCAAAGAAACCTATGATAATGTTTAGCTGCTTTTTAAATAACTCTGATTCATAAAATCAACAATACTGGTGATAAGACACATGTGGTACACTAGTTTCGATTTCCTTAAGTCTTAAATAATTTTGACAGTGCCGTGTTACTAAATGGGTCAGAATTCCATCCTTAATGTTCTTCAATAGCTTGTTAGAGCTTTTGTTCACTTGATTTCAAAGAAAACGGTCTAAAAGTCGGTGACAGATAATGAAAGTTTGGATTTTGGTTTGGTTGATAAATCACTTCATTTGTTTTGATATAAAATTAAATATGCATCGAAAAAACCATCGATCAAGGTTTTTAGATATACTGTTTTGAGAAAACCTAGGTTAAAGTTTGAAGTCGGCCATATACAACTCACAGACCGTAAACAATACAATAAATTGACCTTACTCAATTTGAACGAATCAACACGCAATTTTTTAAGCACTGCATGGGTTTTCTTTTTACGCTTTCAGAAGTTAAACATTTATACGAGTCAGGGCCGGATTTAGGTACATGATTATTTAATTATATTAGTCTTAAAGAACAGAAATCAATGATCTATATTTGTTCACTCCAATCAGGCAATCAGTGAAATCAAATGGGCCTGATAAGAAGCACTTCTAATTCACTACCCATCCTGAGGGAGTACCCCAATCGCTTAATGGCTGAGTGGGGTGGTACTTGCCCGCAACCTCGGAGGATGGGTATTCGATTCCGTGTCTCGACAATTTTTTTTTCTTATATACATATGTATGTTATAGTTGAAAAGTACTTTGTTCGAAACTTTATATGATCACTTTCAAAATGATCGTACGAACATTGAATAATATTTGTATGAAATGTCGTTCAGAATTAGTATAAATAAATGAATCTGTGCCCCTGAAGTTCATTAAAAATTTGGACTGTGAAAGGAGTAAGCCAGAAGGTTGGCACAGAATCGATTGCTCTGAACCTATCATCAGAAGTGGGATAACCCGACCTCGTGTACGTTCTTCTTTGATGGGACGATCTAAAGTTTGGTTCGACAAATATGGATACCAGCATTACTCTTGGTCTGACTTACTATCATCTATTATTCACGCATTTTCAAGTGGGACGGACAACTCAGAAAAGTTGCTAATTCCGAAAGCAAAGAATTTAAATCTTATTCTGATTTTGTGATAGAAAAAGTATCACAGATAAACCGGTTACCATTTGAAGTTCCAGAGGATAAAATTGTCAGAATAATTATTGGCTGCATTACAAATTTGGGATTAAAACATTCTCTGATGTTTGTCATGCCAACCTCGATTCAATGCTTAATAGACCATTTATCATCTATTAATGAGCCACCTCGAAGACAACAAGATGCATCTGTATTGAACGATGGCAACAATAAAACATTATTCAACACCAAACCTAATGATGAAGACAACTTTGGGTTTCAGAACAAGAGGCTTCGCTTAGAGACAAAAAAAAAGTGCTTCGAGTGTGGAAAAGTTGGACATCTCAAAGCAAATTGCCCCCGATTGAGTTCAAGAAAGCATTTTAAGCATGAAAGAACATTTCTGGATGCCTAGAATGTCAAGAAATGTACGAAAATTTGTAGATTCATGCTTGATTTGTCTGGTAGCAAAAAAACCCTCCGAAAAAAAACAGTGTGAACTGCATCCTATTGAAAAAAAACCGATACCTTTACACACCATTCATATCGATGGTATGGGTCCATTTCATGGAAAAGACAAGGAAGATAGCCGTTACATTTTAATATTCGTTGATGTCTTTACAAAATTTATAATCTTGTTTCCGTGCAAGACTTTAAAAGCAAAAGGAACTATTCAACATTTAAACAACTTTGTAATGCTGTTTGGAGTTCCAGCTAAAATTATTAGTGACAAGGGAACGAACTTTTTTCAAAATCTTTGTACATCATAATGGTATTGAACACCACACAATTGCACCGGGTATAAGTAGAGCAAACGGACAAGTTGAGAGATACGTTGATACAGTGGCAATCTCTTACGGACTAATTTGGAACTTCACATGGAATGGACAAGCTATGTCAGTCGAGTTCAACTGGCCCTTAACACAACAATCAACAAAACAACTGGACTTTCACTCTTAAACGTTTTAACTGGAATCAGTGGACGAACCCCTGAAATGAGTGCTTTGTTTTCAAACCTAAACATTGAAACTGGATATGACAATTTTGAAGCTTTACGCGAGTTGGCAGATAAACGAATTCTCGAAAATGCTGGAAAAATGAAGACAAGGTTTGACAAGGGTAAATGTACTCCAACTAAACTAGAAATAGGTGCGGAAGTCTAAGCTAGACGTTCACTTTAAAAGCCTTTACGAGGTCATAGGCGTGTTGCCGAATGAAAGGTACAAGTTCAAGAAAATCAATTCCAAAATTGTTATAGTTGCTGTAAGAGAAACTATTAGACCAGTTCCAAAAGAAAATTAGAAACATTATGTGATAATGTAAGTTTTATGTTTCATTATTAAATTTTATTAAATTGTTACCAAGTAATTGGTTGAAGTTTGAAGAACTTTTGGTTCTTGTTAATTATTATATTATGTGTGCTTGGGCTAAATGAATAATATTTGTATGAAATGTCGTTCAGAATTATTATAAATACATAAATGAATCTGTGCTCCTGGAGTTCATTTAAAATTTGGACCGTGAAAGGAGTAAGCCAGAAGGTTGGCACAGAATCGATTGCTCTGAACCTATCATGTATATATGTACATACATATAAATTAATTGCTGTATATGAAGAATCAATTATTATTGACTAATTGGTAATTTGTTACATATTTCTTTATGCAGTCAGGTATGCAGTTTGATAAGCAAATAATTATTATTGTGACACAATTAAATGCCATCAATTATTCACGAAGAATAATTATTGAAGAATATCGATTTCGATTGTCATACGAGTACAAAATCCACCTCATAGTAACAAGCTCGAAAATTCAGAGCTACATTCCGAAACCTCGAAATTGCATTGAGAATGTATTTGGTTTTGATTGTAACAAATTGCACTGGAGAGCGCTCACCTCTAAATCCGGCCCTGATACGAGTACATTTCTAACAAAAATGTTTATTTACGTTTATTTCAATGCTTTGTTGAAGAGCGTATCGTTCCATTTCTAGTAGTTTTTATTTGCCAAATGTCAAAATAGGACTGTTTAAAAAATGACAGCTGCCCAAAAAGCTGACTATATCTATGTGTCGTAAAAAAAGATTTCGATTTCTTTTAAAATTCTAAAAACCATAAATAAGGGTTAGTTATTCCTATACAACTTATTTGACTTTTCTTTTAGCAAAAAAAAAAACAAAATAGTAAAAAACATAAAAATAAACTAAAGTCATAAGAATACTCTTAAGTTTCAAGAAATAAAAAAAATCTAAAAGGGGGTTTTCTATAAAATTTATTACATTCCATAAACTGACTTATTACTACCGCATGCTTTTTGAACTCAAAACAACATTTACTCGATATAAATATACACTTATACAAACACTCTCCCGCATCATAAACAAAAACAAAAAATCACATAGCTCAAGCCAATTGTTATACAATTCTACGAGTGTATGTATGTACATACATATAATCTGTAAGTTCAAAACGGAAGACTTTTTTGAAAGATTGAAGCAATATATCTCCATTAAACTAGACCCTTTTTTGAGGACCCTCTATACAAAAAACAGAAAAACAAAAAATATACGTGATGTCAAATCAAATCCGCAACATTTCAAATGATTTTTATTTTATTTTCTATTTTTGTTTATTTCCTTGGCCAAAGTTATGGTTCCTGTTTCTGTTGTTGTTGTTGTTGGTAAATTAGATAAGGTTTATTGTATATAAACATTAAGACTGATTGTTATAAAGATGTCTGGATTGTCACGTTCCGGTTTGATATGCTTTTGCATTTATTTTATTTATGTCACACAGATTGTAAGAAATTTTCCCTTCCTTTTTTTGAGATAAGATTACTTTGAGGTTAGAGTTGGGGTTCCATTAAACAAAATCGAATAAATATCAGGAATCTATCAAACAAAAAATGTAACTAAATTTGAATAAATTTTATCTATGTAGTGTCTATTGAATTGGGTTATCAAACAGGACATCCCATTTGAAATACTTTTTCAGGTTCAAGATCAGACCTTAATTTCTATATCGACCGCCAAACAAAAGCAAACAACAAAGAATGGTAAATTATTATAAGCCTCTAGGCCCCAGCTTTACACACCACCTGATTCTATTTTTTTATATATAGATCAGATATTTAAAGCTGAATACAAATTTGTGTATTATACATATGTATTTCGTATTTCAATATTTTCTTACTTTGAAAATAACCTCCGGAAATTATATTTTGTTGGGATTTTATCAATAAACTCATTTGTGGATTTAACCTTTTCATCCAAAAAGATTCTCTTTTAGATACAACAGAGAGACATTTCAAAATCATAAACCAAAACTAAAATAAATATGCCCTTTGGCACCTTTATGTATCTGCATATGTATATTCCATATTTTATATCATATCAATTCTGATTGCCTCTTGATTTCCAAAACCAGAAAACTAATAGTCCAATTTATTACATACATATATAATAAGTTCAGTAGTCCATATAGCAATAAGACCTACCATCATCAATGATGCGGTACATATATGGTCGATGGTGTATGGTTTATAGTGTATGGACCGAATGTAATTAAGTATTGAAAGTGAAACCCAAATAGACCTAAAACCTTATTCGTAATTAAAGACAAACTGAACATTGAACATGTTATAGAGCCGAGATGCTACATATACATATCTAAAGAGTTTCTCAAAAACAAATCTAGAGATACATAGGTCGATATATTGCCTTAACAAATATACCTACTCGATTTGATTCGAATCGACTTGTATCTATAGTGAAATATGGAGTAACACAAAAGGGTTTTGTGTAGTGAGGGAGATTTGCATTCGAAATCAATATCTCTATCTACATATGTACTCGTACCTTTATAATGGCTTTATTTCACAGAATGCCTTCACAACAAACCAACTTATACCGGACTGGTATTATATGCTTTTTGAAAAGATACCGATACCGAGAAAAGGATATAGAAAGGAGTTATTATTATTGATCGAATTTTGCTAATATTTATTTATTGAAGTAACATACACAGCACAACAAATTCTAATAATATTGAAGTTTTTATAGTTTACCATATCTGAATTCTATGTAGGTAGATATATAAAGAAGAAGAAGATAGATTCTTTAATTAATTTCTCATTAAAAGGGAAATAATTTTCAATTAAAATCTTATAGATGTGCGTACGAAAATTGTACATCAATATGTGTAGTCTATGTTCGTAAGAAAATAAACACTTTAAATTGCCCTAAATAAAAATTAAATGAAATGAAAAGTTCTTAGTACAAGTTTCAGTTTTCATTATATGTATTTGAAATTTAAATATTAAGAGGAATATGAATATATAGATAGATAGGTACACTTTAAATTGTAAAAATTGTGATCCTGAGGATTTAAAAAAACAGACAGTGTGTTTACATTACATTACATTACACACTACTCAGCACATAAATGTACAGAGTAGAGAACACAGCACCTTAAGCGACTAGACTATATAAGGAACGTTGTAGGAAAAATGTTAGTTATAATTAATTATGGTGGAATATGTGTGTTTAAAAACTGCTCTGGCAGACGTTGTTTGAAAGTTTTTTAATAAAGTTAAAGCTAGGTCTATATTTTTTTTTATTAAAAATGTAATACATTTTGTATTTATTGCAAGAAAAAAATGCGTATACGCCCGAATGTATCATCAGCACGCGCAGGGTGGTTTTCCAGTAAAATAATTAATCAAAAGATATTGATCATCAGAGTTAAAAAAAGCATAAATTGACATTCTAAATCATTGACAAACATTATATTATCAATATAAATACTCAAAGTATCAAAATTTAATAATAAATTTTATAAAATTTGTTCTCTTTAAGAAAACGTAGATTTCTTGTCTCAAATTATTTGAAAATTATAATTATTTGACAAAGAATAAATTTGAATAAATTGTGAGAATTGAATATTAAATTCATTAAAAATTTTGAAATTTCTCCACGTTTCTAGGTCTCTAATAATGCAGAAAGATGCCAAAACAAATGGGTGGTTTTTTAAGCCCAAATTAGCTCACGAACTTGAATTACATTTTATATAATATATTTCGACTAGATACCAAACATGTATATTATTGGAAAAAAATCAATTAATGGTTTCTTTTTAAATGGCAAAAAAAAAATTAAAAATAAAATTGTCACCTTGAATATTATACGAACAAAAAATTATCCTACCTCCACCATAATTTTATGAAACGAAAAATAACGTTTTTGACATCTTGTAAAATTAAGAGAAAAATCTAATTCCAAAAAAAAATAAAAAACCTTAAAAAACATTCCATAATACAATTTGGTCAAATTTGATTTTCGATTCAAATATCTTTTTTTAAAAATTTAAGATATTGGCTTTAAATTAATTTCTTATGAAAATTCAACACTCAGTTTTTTCATAAAAATTAAAATCTACAAAATTGGTAAAAATTGATATTCGATTCTCGATATATCGTGAATAAATGAAGAATGAAAATGATTTCATTCTGTTCAAAATTTTCTTAGAAACATCCAATCTGTATTTGTTAACATAAGAAATAAATGTTTTCAAGAAATGTTTTAAAATTTTTTTAAAATTGGGGTTCGACTAAAAAGCTCGTTAACAAAAAAAGATTTTGAAATCAAACTATTTCATCATATTATGAGAAATATTGTTGGTAGTTTTTTAGTTAAAATCTACAAAAACACCAAAAAAACAGATAAGAAATGGTTTTCGACTAAAATATAGAGGCTGGAATGCGACCCACACTGATAACTTCCCATCCCGTCTGTCGATATGTCTTGCTTAAAAGTTTTTAGGTTTTTGTGTTGGGTTAAGAAAGTTGTCAGTTGAATTATTTTTAAAAAATTTAAAATTACCAACAATATTTTAAATATAAAGAAATAGTTAAGTTTGAAAATCTGGTTTTGTTAAATAGATTTTTAGTCTAAAACAAATTTTTACCAATTTTAGTAGCATTTCTTAAATTTTTACAAATTGGATAAATGAAATTAATTTGGGTGATATCAAGAACCGATTATTAATTTTTACCAAATTTGCGTACTATTTTTTGTAGATTTTATTTTTTTATGAAAAAAACGGACTGTTGGATTTTTATAAAAAAAAAACAACTGAATATCGAAAACAATATTTTCTATGAAATAAAAAAAGTTTGAAGACAATATTTTTAATTTTTGAAAAGCTTTTTGATTCGAAAGTAAATTTTTACCAAGTTTTTTTTTTTTTTTAGGTTTTTTTTTGTAAAAAAAACTGTCAATTAGATTTTTCTCAAAATATTTTTTAAAAGATAAAAGTAGTTTAAAGCCAATATCCTCAAGTTTTGAAAAGTTATTTGAGTCGAAAATCAATTTTTACCAACTTTTATTAATTTTTTTTTAGGTTTTTATTTTTTATAAAAAAAACCTACAATTCTATTTTTCTCAACATTTTTCAGAATGTTGAAAACAATATTTCTTATAAGATAAAATAAGTGTGAAGCCTTAATCTCAAGTTTTTGAAAAGATATTTGAGTCGAAATTCAGTTTTTACCAAAAAAAATGTCAATTAGATTTTTTTCAAAATTTTATCAGATGTCAAAAACATTATTCTTCGTTGCACAAAATTGGTTTGGAGAGAAAATCATTTTTTGTTCGTATAATACTCGAGATGACAATTATTATTTTTATTTATATTAATTTTATTTATAAAAATATACTAGTTTGGTATCATGTCACAATATATAATATAAAATTTAATTCAGCACTCTAGCGTTATTGGTGAGATATTTTGAAAAAAACAAAATGTTCAGCTTTTTTTAAATTGCTATGGTAAAAAAACCACCCACGCAATTTTCTTGAGAGCCCTTTCTGCATCTTTCTGCCTTATTACTCGTATCTGTATAACAAAATTTATTTGAAGTCGATATTTCTTCTGGTTCTTAAGCTTAGTTATGGATGAAGAAAAAAACGTCGCGAACGTACGGACGTATAGACGTACGGAATTACATTCGTACGAACGTACATACGTACACGCGCACGCACAGACAACTTTCTAAAAATCTTTTATTTCGACTCTAGGGACCTTGAAACGTCGAGAAATGTCAAAATTTTCAATTCGACAAATCGGGCCCATTACAATAACTTCCTATGGGAAGTTAAAAATGCATTCTAAGCGGTCGGTATGGGCGCACGCTGTCATATACACATATATCTTATACAAATGACACATAAAATTATTTTCTCCTAAAAACATTATTTTTAAAATAAATTGAGATGCAATTATAATTCAAAAATAAATTATAGAGGCAATCTTGTAATCAACGCCGCCGCCGCCGGCCGTCTTAATCAAAAATCTTTAATTTTAATTGCGTATTTATTTCGAAATATGAAATATTGAGTATGCTCTTTCTATGATTTGAATTTCTTATGCATGTGTATTCTGGCTATGGACGTCATATAGACCATGTCATTTTTTGTCGATTTATTGCATTCATTTTTCTTATGACAAAAGTCAGAATTCCTGCCATTTAAAAACAAATCTTGTTTTATTTAATCGGGTCCAATTTTTTTACTGCCCAACAACCGTTTAAGCTTATTTTGTAGGTAAAATCTGTTAAGTTTGTACTTTTTTTCTTTTAGCCTAACAATTATACGCATTTTACTGAGCAATTTTAAGTTGCAATTTTTTAGCTAAATTTGCCATCATACAGAATCAAAGACACCTTTATATTTTATGTTTTCAAATTCCAAATGAAAACAACCACCTTCTTCTTTTGAATTTGTACTTTCTTTAGTGGGTTTGACTGAGGCAGTAAAATAAATTAAGTACCCAAATACATTTTTGTTCGTGATTTCCATATAAAAGCTCATCCAATGCGTGCCAAAAGACAATCGAGCGATATCTTAAATGAACTAAACGCATATATATAAATACCATAAATCTTTATTTATGCTATAAAAATAAAATCAAAATAGAATATAAAAATTCCGATGGCAATTTTCGCACCATATCCGTAAACCGTGTTATTTCCCTTCATCGCTCACATCGTTCATCACGTATAAGTTTAAGAACTTAACTCGAATGTTTGGCGTAACATAGATCTTAGGTTTTAGCAGCTAAACTTGCACACTTCACACCGATTTAATAGGATTCATAACAATAAAACTAAGAAACCAGAAAGTTTTATAAATACGCGCGCATATAAGGACTACAAGGATATTCGATTCATACATATAAGAAGATATGGCTTATTCTCATCTCCAAGGACTTTCATTACTCAATTTGTAGAATCTTTCCCTCAATTCATATCATGAATTCCCCAACCAATTATTATTCTTATGATTTTTTCCGTTGCCAAAAATCATCATTATTATTGTGGGGTAGCATGTCTTAAAGAAATATAAGAAGCTATTACAAAAATAATGGCATTTAGAAAAAAATCGGGTTTAAACTGTTCGAGCGGGCTCTTGAATCTTTTTAGATCGGCGGTCGGCGTTAGCCCCAATTTCAAACAAATTTTATCTTTATTTTTCTCCTTCTTTAGTTTTTTTTTTTTTTTTTTTTTGAGAAATCTCATCATTTATCTTCGAGGATGAATATCCCACTGGCAATGCCCATAACCTCAAGGATTTACACAGTAAAAGCTGTTTTTTCCTTAGTTTTCATTTTTCATACGTTCCTTCTCCCTCGCTCTTTATCATCATCTATATCGCTCTCTCTCTCTCTCTCTCTCTAGAGAAATTTATGTATGATGGTTCATATTTATGTGATGCAATAAATCAAATCTCTGATGTTTATTTTGTTTGACTTTTGACGAAAAAATGTACATACATATTTTTTTCTAGCTTTTGAAAATTCCAAGATATGTGGCAAAATGCATCAAATCCGATGAAAATCTACGATAAAGGGGGTGGAAGGGTGTTCCTACAGAGGGATTTAAAAAGAAAATATATACTGCATAATGGATATCGAGGAGAAAATCAATGTTTGCGATGCTGTTAGCAATTTTCGTTTTTAAGGGAAATCTCCAATGCAACGCTACGCTACTCTTTACAATGCATGATTTTGAAATAGCGATATACTCGTATATCGTAAATTTTTGCTGCTTTTTTTGAAAGACGAAAAAAATCTGTATCAAAATACTGACTGACATCTTGATAATGGTGTTCATCCGTTCACATCTAGTAATCCAGTAGTTGCTATAGAAAAAGATGTTATTCTTTTTAAACTTCAAAAGTTGTTATTTCATGTACATATTATTTGAAATAAGATGAGTTTGAAGAAAATGAGTTATGATCATGGGATAAGTTATGAATAACTTGATGTGAATTGTTTTTTTGAGAAATTTATTTTTCATAGAGAAAAAGTATTGAAAGACTGACAGGAGATGATGCGAAGTCATAATATTCAGTTCTGAACAAAAGAGTTTGTTCATCAATAAAATCGATATCAAACTAAAGCTCATAGCTTTTGTATGAGTGAAATTTTACAAAAATCAGCTGTTTTAAAATTTTCAATTTTGTATGCGTATAGAAAAATAATTTTCTGATAAATTTTGGGCCTATTTAAAACATTTATATTTAAAATATATGTATTATGTGTTTGAAGTTACACCAAAATATAAATGTAGGGAATCTTACGTCTCACTTGGTTTTACGTTGAAAAGGTGGATTCAAAATTGGGTCTGATATTTTGTTGTTTGAGTAGAACAAATACAATTCAGTTCAGTTCAGTTCAGTTTATTTACTTTTTCTTTTACATTAAATATAGGCAATATAAAATTCAAACATAACAATTAGTTAATTACATCTTGATTCAAAAATAATAATTTTGTAAATATACTATATTTATACTAATTATAAGTGTTTTTCATAATAGAGAACGAAAAAGAAGGTACAATCTGTTGTCCTATGACAAGAGTCGAAAGTACCAAATAAGTATAACTTAATCATAAATTTAAATTGGAATTACATAAAGAAGAGTTGTGGGGTATCGTATGAGAAAAAAAATCTAATTTTTTTTTTATGCTAAGGGAAATTAAATGTGAATATACAAATTTAAACCATAATTCTGATGATGTTATTGATTTCTTCAAAATCAAAGTTAAAAAGCCATTTTTTAATGTTTTTATTGAATAAATGAGCAGAACGAATGCTTCTAATGTCAAAAGGTAACGCGTTAAAAAGTCTAGGTGCTACCGAGGTATAGAAGTTTTAAAAGAGATGAGAATTGTGCACTGGAATGACAGAAAGATTTCTATTGTTGCTTCGTAGTGAGTAAGCTGGCGTATTGTGACTTAAGAGATATCCACTTCTCAAGAAAAATATTTTTAAAAATTTAAAAAAATAAAGATGTTTGAGCGGAAGGATACCAGAGCTGACGAATAACGGAAAGCTATGTTCATTTTTCTTTTTCTTCCAGATGGTTCTTAAAATATGTTTTTGAGAAACTATCAGAGGTTGTAAATTGTTTTTAAATGTACCACCCCAACAAATTATGCCGTATTGTATTTTGGATTGAACCAGTCCATAATAGATTGTTTCCATAAGTTTTCTACAACAAAGTTTCCTCAAGTGAAACATAATATAAGTAGTTGATAACAAATATTTTTTTAATGCAGAAGTGTGAATTTTCCAGTTTATTTTGCTATCAATAATTAATCCAAGATATTTGTATTCGAAAACTTGCTCGATTCTAAAACACTTTGAAGAACAGTGATTATTTAAAACATTAGCTGGTGACAAAGCATTAGATGAATAACAAGATACACTACTTAGCGGGATATTTTTGCAGTCAAAACTGTGTTGAACAAGAAATGGTGGATTAGTAAAGGAATCAAATGGTTTAAAAAACATAACTCTTGTTTTTTCACTAATGACAAGCTTATGGATGCCGAACCAATGTCTGAATAATTCTAAGTCATGGTTTATATCCGAAATCATATCTAGAACAGTGGCACTAGAATACACACAAGCTATGTCATCAGCAAAACCACAGACTTTGCCTTTAAAGTTAAGATTAAATATACTATTAATATATATAAGGAATAAGGTTGGACCTAAGACTGATCCTTGTGGGACACCTATATTAATATCTTTGACATCACTGAAAATATTGCCTATTTTGACCATTTTTTTTCTGATTTTTAGATAAGAAGAAAGCCAATCCAGCATAAAACCCCTGATGCCAGCTTTCTCTAATTTTCTTAATAATATCTCATGGTCAACAGTATCGAAAGCTTTCTTGCTGTCAATATATAGAGCAGCAGTATACTTTTTTTGGTCTATACTTTTATAGATAAAACTACAGTGAGCTAAAAGTGCATTTTCCCAGCTCTAAAACCGAACTGTTTAGAGTTGAAAAAAGAAATGCCATCCAAATAATTAATAACCCTACTTTTAACAACTTTCTCGAATATTTTTGAGAAAACTGGTAATAGAGAAATAGGTCTAAAGTTGTTGACACATTTCTTATCCCCTTTTTTAGGAATAAGTATAACTTCAGCTATTTTTAAACTTGATGGGAAATTACCGTGAAAAATACTTTTGTTAAATAAAAGAGATAATATATCAACTATATTAAAACAAACCTTTTTAATAACAAAATTTGAAAAACTATTAGATGTTGAGAAATGAGAACTATCTAAACCTTGAATTACTCTAAAGATTTCGAAAGAAGTTATCGGCTGAAAAAGGAAACTTTGAGATTGAAAACTTTCTTTGAAACAAATTTCAGAACACATTTCAGTACAGTTATTAATACCAGCATTTTCGATTGTTTCTACAGCTATTTTTATAAAATAATCATTGAAAATTTTAGCCATTTCTGAATGATCAACAATGGTCTGGGAATTGAAAGAAAGATAAGAAGGTAAATCAGAAGTTTTGTTTTTCTAGAATAATTCGTTGACTATACCCCATTCTTTTCTTAAATCACCTTTTGCTTTATGGAACTTATCCATATAAAAATTTTCTTTACATATTGGAATTTCTAGTCTGATTTCTTTACATAAAAATTATCATAGTTTTCACGGTATATAACGTTATTAGAGTGTTTCTCACACTTAATCCTCAATTTATTTTTAAAATCAATTTTTTCTAATAAATAATTAGACATCCAGGGCTTGAGTTTTTTTAATTTACTTTTTTTGCTTCCAATAACTTCCGAGCTTTGATCAACAAAACGTTTCAAAAGGATACAAAAATTGTCAAAAGCAATGGAAGGGTCAGGATCGCTTCGAATTCTTGACCAGTTTTCAAATAATAAAATAGAATTCAAAATTTCAAAATTTGTTCTGATAGCTTGCCTATTCGGGACTTGTCCCATTAAACCGACTTCACACTTTTCTTTAAAATTGAAAAATAGACAAGTCATATGATGATCTGAGATCTTAAGATCAGATATTGAACTAGTAAGGGTTAAATCAGTTTTTAAATCAATTCTAGCTAAAATATGATCAATACATGTATTGGATGTAGAAGTAGTTCTAGTTGGTACATTAATACAAGAAATTAGACCATGAGCTGACATTAACGATTTGTAATTTTCAACTGCTGCAGTTTCTGATAAGATGTCTATATTTATGTCACCCAAAATAAACAAGTGCTTTGCGCTATTATTATTTAGTAATGAGTTAAGTTCCTCTAAATAAAACTCTTCATTTACATTATGAAATCTGTAGATTATTCTTATTATTTTGTATACATATGTATAATTTTAGTTCAAAATAAATTTTAACTTCGATGTGTTTTCAGAAGCTTTCGCAGAATATTCTCTGCCGGTAAGATTTAGCCACTTTGCAGAACATAAAGAGTTTTTTCAACGTCATCTCATTTAAGAGTCTTATCATTTCCTCTTCCGAAAGGTAATTAGATCCAAGGAAGGCTTTCCTACTTTCTACTAGCACAGGACATTTTCCTAAGAAGTGAAAAACATCTTCTCTTTCCCTTTGGTTACATAAACTTACTTGCCCGGGTCGATCCTGTAATTTGGTGTGTTGTAGGGGAGATGAAATATTCTTTTAATAAAGAATCTTAGAAGTTTTTCCACACTTTCATACTGTTTGTACCCCCAAACCTGTGCTGCATAAAGCATAATAAGCCTGGCCACTGCTTCGAACACACGAAATTTACCCACGAAGTTCCAATTGCAGATGTCTTTCCATAATAACATTCTTTGTAAAGCACACTCCCAGACAATTGAATTCTCTCACCATCTCAATCAAGTTCGAATCGTAGCTCCATCTTTCATTTAAGTAATTTCTTCCACCTCCGTTCTTGAATATAATTATTTTAGATTTACTTAAATTGACCTTTAGATTCCACGTTACACAGTGCATATGCATTTAATTATTCATTAGTTGCAGTGATTGGGGTGAATGTCATCGGCATAGAATAGTGCTTTGATTGTTGTCCCGGCGAATTCGACTGTGGAGTAACCGGCTCTGAAAATGTTGTACTCTTTAAACCCTTCTGGTATAGATCCACTATCCAAAATATTGTAATGTGTATACACTCTTTATCTCTTTTAATATCGTGTTATAGTAGAATTAGTACGTAGCAACCGTTTATTTGTAGTAATAAACACTTGTGTAGAACATTTATAATAAGGGGAAACATCTAGTGATTAAGAGGATAACTCGCTTCGTTAAGCATCGAGACACATCTAGTGGCTAATAGGAGAACTAGCTTCGTTAAGCATCTAGTGATTAAGAGGAGAACTTGCTTCGTTAAGCATCGAGAAACATCTAGTGGCTAATAGGAGAACTAGCAGACCATAAACTTGACGTAGCCTCACAGGAAGTGGTCTAACGGCGTCAAATCGCGCGACTGGACCATTTCGTGAGATAACACGTTCTCCAAACTTAGTTTCCAATAAAGTGATTGTGATGTTCGCTGTGTGGCTTGTGGCGCCGCCGCGCCGCCGTCCTCCAAGTCCATATCATCCAATTTGGGGCCAAAAATATTCGGTTATCATTGAACGGTAGAGATCTCCATTCACTATAACGTGCTGGTCTTGATCATCATGGAAGAAGTACGGCGCAATGAACGCCGCCGGCCCATAAACCACACCAAACCGTATTTTTTTCGGGATGAAATGATGACTAATGGAGTACGTGTGGATTGCTGACTGACCAATACCGCTTATTTTGTTTATAAACGAAGCCATTCAGCCAGAAATAAACCTCATCGCTGAAGATGACTTTTCGATAAAAATCCGAATCATTTTCAAGTTTTTTGCTCAGCCCAATTCACGAACATACGACGGTTCTGGTGGTCAAGCGCCTTCAGTTCTTGCGTCAGTTTAATCTTGTTAGGATGTAGGCCAAGATCATTTCGAACGACGCACGTGTGAGAGACAAATTTTTGGCTTTCTACAACTGAAGCCTCGGCAGCAATATTCTCGACACTACGGGCACTTCTTTGTATCACTGGCGCTTGAACATTTTTTTTTGTGCCTGTGGATTCAAATTTTTCAACTAGACGCTCAATTGTTAATCTGTTAGGACGATTATGACGATCATAAATTGGACGTAACGCTCTTAACGTTGAGGCCACTGACTCCGAATTTCGATAGTTTTTCCTGTTTTGCTTAATATAAATATAAATATAAAAAAAAAAATTACTTTCACAAATTTCTCTAAGAAATAACTTTAAGACATTAAACTAGTTATAAAATTTCACTTTAATGATGTCTGTTAATCAATTCTTTATTGTGGTCCTAAGTTCATTGTTTTGTGCAAATGAGTTTTGAAAGTTGTAGGTTTTTTATGTTCTGTACAAGTTTTGTACAAAGAAGAAGAAAATTTCTCGTAAGGAATAAAATCAATACAATTCTGTCGTTTCAGAACGACAGCATTTTTCTCGTACTTCACTTAAACCTAGTTTAATCGAATAGATAGTATTTGTTTAAACTAAATCAAAACACTCAAAATGTGTACATATTTTTTGAATAAATTTCACACACTCCAATGTTGGGGTCCTTTTTTTTTTCAAATCAATATATTTTGAAGAAAAAAGTACCATAACATTTTTTGTGTAGAATTAAATAAGTTCCAAAAGTCAATATTTTTAAACAACTGGATCCATTTTAAGTTGTTTATGTTTTTGATATGTGAAAAAGTAGTTAAATAATAATAAAGTTTAAAATTAAATTGTTTTGAAAAATATAGAGTTAAATGTTTGTAATAATATTTTAGAAATTAAATTTTTCAGTTTTTACTGTAACAAATTTTAATACAACCTATTTTTTTCTAGTATAGTCTTAAAGAGGTATAATGAGTTGGAAGTCTTCTAAAATTGTTTTTATAACCATATGTCTTAGACTACAAGTTTTAAATACGATTCTGGGCTTATCTGTGTACATTTATAACGTTCCTAAGGATACCATTCAAGTATGAAATTGTTTGATTTGTAGCAACCTTTTTTTTTTTTTTTTAAAAAGAAGCTATGTTAGATCTAAAACCTCTGAAATGTTAACAATACATCTCTAGGGATTTAATTTAAATTCTGTGTAAAACAAAACAGAGAAAAAAAAAATGGACACAAAAAATTGAAGTTATTCTTCCCGCACCCAAACATTCGTTTACATGAAACCACTTATTCGTTTTTTCAAAACCTATCGCAAACCAATAAGGTTTTGTGTAAGGTATATCACTCTCAATCCACAACACAAAAGTGTAGTATTTTTTTTTATTTTTTGTTATTTTGTAGTTCTATTGTTTGACATATTATACAGGGATATATTACAATCCTGTATACAAGCAAGACCTATACCTAAGTCCGTAAAGGATCTGCTTTTTTTTTTACAAATCTACTAAAATATTCCCGAACCAAATAAACTATTCCATTTTCTATATCCATCCATTCAACTGTGACAGGCCACTGGAGACATTTATTTTAAATTCTTCCTTTTATATCTGTGTGATGGAAAGAGTCGTGTGCTGTATTGATTGAAAATATACTGATGTATAGGTAGATCTAAGTATATACACCTACACACGTTATATCCTTTAAAAGATCCAAACCTTTTTTGCTATTCAAATTTTGTCGGATCTTGTAAAAGGAAATGTGGTGTAACCACTTATCTTGCAGAGGTTTTCTATTGAATACTTTCCTTATTCTCTAGGATGTGGGAGGATATTTTATATATGTATGTATGTATAGGTAGTTAGACACAAGGACATAGGAATATAGAGAGACTTATATGCTGTCAGTTGCATCGACAAAAATTCCAATGTCTATAAAGTCCTATATACTGAAGGTATATAGATAGGAATGTAGACAACCTACGTGAACTTAACACCACCACCTGTGCTTGTGCATTGAATTAATAAAATATTTAAAATTTTTCGTATTTATTATAGATTTTAGATACATTTATTTGGTTTGAGTCTTTTTCACCCCTTACAATTTTGACTTGACCACAAATTGATAAACAAAAGTTTTTAAACCTTTGACCAGCAACAACTTTGTGCATTTTAAGTTATTTTAAAATAATATTAATAATATTTCATGAGGTTTTTTAATGGTGCACCAAGGCGTATGTGGAACATTTTTTTTTCAACAGCTATGAAATTCTTTTTATATGCGACATATTGCATTCATAAACATTTCAAACTCTAGCTTTAAATCAAAGAGGACATAACGATGGTATAGAAGTCGAAAAAAGTGGGTCCAGTGATTCCTTCCTTCCCGCTACTATCATAAACATGGGGTCGATTGGGTTGATTCGCGTTGCTCATCAATCATAAGTTTAGAATTTTTGGCATTTAAATTTTTGAATATAAACTTATTTAGCAGGTATATTTTTTGATCTTATTTTATTTCCAGAAACTTGTGTGAAAAAAATTTTGGTTACAAAAATGAAAAATAACCTTACTGCTACTTGTTAAGGATCTTATCCCAAAATAACCTTCATTCTTTCTAAACTTCCTTCACTACTCTCTACTTAAGTGACTGACCTTTGGTTCATTTGATTCAAAACATTGTAGCAGTTTGAGTTTTATTCAAAGAAACCATATTGACGACTAACAGATCATTAGTTTACGCATTAGAATTTCATTTTTCTTCCATTGAACCGAATACGAAAAACCTCCCCTTAGTCTGTTGTATTATGTGTAATTACAAAAATCATTCATGTGTACTTTGATTTTTGTTGATGATGTTGTTGTTGTTAATATTCTGAATATATTTTGTTTTCATCACATTAGGCAAAATATTTGTGCCATTAATTGCATACATTCGATTAACTTAAATTAACGATATCACGTCAATAAAAATAAAAAGAACCACTTTAAGGAGAAGAAACACAAACAAAAAAAGAAAGGACACAAAAATTTGAATTTCTATTAAGGACGTAGAATAAATTTGAATATATGTATCTTCAAAAACAAGAGAAATACATAAATATATTCAAATGTATCAGATTGTTGTATTTTGTATTTTGTTCATCCTTGAAAATTAATGTTTGTTGATTCAAGAAAACACACACCTCATTCGTCCTTGTTCACACGTTAGCTATTTTTTTATCTAAATAGATAAAAGCAAAGATATACGTAACATATGTATATTTTTCTTTTCTTAACATTTCTTGCCTTTTTTCTTATGGATTTTCTCTTCTTTTTTCCAAAAAGAAAAAATCTAACAAATGGATTTTCTTAACTAAAATCCATCTGTGCTTTGTTTGAATTATTCTGTAAACGTTTGTTCGGAGTAGTGTGGAAATTTATGAGTCGCCATTTCGACGCATAAACATCAATAACACTCCAAATCGATTGATGAAGTTTATATCTTGCAGTACTATAATTTTCATATCCTCGATAATCTAACGTATATCATTTGTAAGGCCTCTTAGTGATTTTGGAGCATTTGCAGAGACCTTATATTTGAGGTGGCTCGAAGTGTGTTAAATCGCAGGATCATTTTTGGAGGAGCAAAAGTCTGAACTATGACTGCAAAAATTTTAACTACTTTTGAAGTGAATTTTGACATTTTAATTGCATTTTTAAGTTTAGGGTGAAGTTCCTTTAATTTCTCGAACATAAAACTTTCCTTTTGAATATTAGACAGGGCTATAACTTTTAGCAATCTTTGATTAGAGATGTTCAAAAACTCTCAAAAGATAGTCAATATGTAGCTTAAGCGTTTTAATAAAGAGCGCAGACAGTCCGGTTTTAATGATGCCCATATAATTTGGCATTTTTTTCGGTAGCTAAAACATCTTTTGGAATAAAACCTTAGTAATTTTTCAACAGTTTCATATTTTCCATATTCCCAAGTTTTTACTGCATGGAGCATTATAGATTCGGCTACTAAAGTTATAAATTTTGTATTTTTCCAGGTAACGCTTATTGGGCTGTTGGTTTTTACAAGTTTCTCCTTAAAGCTTACAATTTATTTAAATTAA
Organism: Eupeodes latifasciatus; assembly: GCA_920104205.1. Taxonomy (NCBI): domain Eukaryota; kingdom Metazoa; phylum Arthropoda; class Insecta; order Diptera; family Syrphidae; genus Eupeodes; species Eupeodes latifasciatus. The sequence goes on from OV049925.1 coordinate 21,006,843, forward strand.
CCCTTAAACTCCACTGTTAGCAGTAAGAAATCGTTGATCATAAGCTGCAGAGTTTGGCGGTGAATAAACAAAAAGGACAATATCGTCCCAAACACAAGTGCTTTTATCTTGGTTTCCTCAAACTCTATTCCACCAGGTAGAGCGTTAATAATGACGTCGATAAACAGGGAAAACAGATACGGATTCAAGGGGCATCCCTGTTTTACTCCTATTGTTGTTTCAAACCAATCCAACCTTTCCTCACCATTCCACACCGCAGTTATATTTCCTTCATACATTTTTTCTAGCCGCCTTTAAATTTTTTCGACACTCCCTTATTGTACAGCTTGCACTCAAAAAATTTACTTGGAAGGCAAAATCTGGTTGAAAATACCAGCCAAAAAACTGGTACAATAGTCCAGATTTCGTGGTAAATAACTCCAGATTTCATGGTAAAAATAAAAAAAAAACAAGAAATCTGGTAGAATCTAACAAGTACCAGAAAACATTTTTTTTAACCAGATTTCGTGGTAGAAAAAAACCAGGAAAAAATGTGGTAAAATACTCCAGATTTCGTGGTAAATAACTCCAGATTTCCTGGTAAAAAGAAATCTGGTTTTATTTACCAGAAATCTGGTTTTCTGGTAAAATTTTTGACAGAAATTGTTCTGGTAAATGTAAGCAGCGTCCTGGTAGAAAGTATTTTTTTCCTGGTAAAATGAAGATTATCTGGAATCTGGTAAATAGAACCAGGAAATTTATTTTCTGGTACATTTTTTCCTGGTAGATAAAACCAATCTTCTGGTACTTATTACCAGAAATACTGGGAGTTTAAAAATTATCTTTTTTTTATAGTAAATAAAACCAGGAATTTTACTGTCTGTTATATTTTTACCTGGTAGATAAAACCAGTCTTCTGGTACATATTACAAGAAATACTGGGAGAACAAAAATTACCTTTTTTCTGGTTAATAAAACCAGCAATTTTTTTGTCTGGTATATTTTTTTTCTGGTAATAAAACCAATCTTCTGGTACTTATTGTAAGAAATACTGGGAGTCTGAAAATAAAACCAGGAATTTTACTGTCTGGTATATTTTTTCCTGGTAGATAAAACCAGCCTTCTGGTACTTAATACCAGAAATCCTGGGAGTTTAAGAATTATCTTTTTTTTTTTGGTTAATAAAACCAGGAATTTTATTGTCTAGTATATATTTTTCTTCTAGATAAAAACCAGTCTTCTAGAGCATGTCACCATCAAATTTTAGAACAGTATACCTATCAAGCCCTTCCCGCCAAATAATCGTAAACTACATGGCACTTCCGATAATTTATAGTTTAGAGAAAAATCTTTATTCCTTTTTTTCTTGAACATATTAGAGACGATGTTGATGTGAATGTTTTCTTTATTAATATTACCTAAGTATATCTTATGCGTTGTTTTTAGTAGGAAGAATACAATTAAATATATGCTATGCATAATTCATAATTTCATAAGGACTTACTATAATTTGGCGGGAAGAGCTTAATATTCTACCAGAATTCAGCTACATTTTGAATATAAAAAAAATATTCCTGGTATATTCTACTAGAATACTGGGTTTATTTCCGGTATAATTTTTATAAAAAAAAATTCTTCTGGTATATTCTCCCAGAAATCTGGTGTATTTTACCAGGAATTCTTCGAAAAATCTCCTGGTAAAATTTACCAGGATTTTCTGGAAAATTTTACCAAGACGCTGGTCGGAATCTAAAAACCACTTTTTTTCGGATAAAGTTATCGGGAAATCTGGTCACCGATACCAGTTTTTTTTTTTTTTTTAGTGTGTAAAACAAGGATCATCTATCAATAGTATCGAAGGCGGCCTTGAAATCTGTGAATAGGCAATATAGCTTCTTTTTCTGCTGTAAGAGTGTTTTCGCGATGCTTTTTAAGACAAAAATGTTGTTTTTCGTTGAATCCCGTCTGGAGTAACTTAAGTATTTTCTTATGGTTAATCTTTTGAAACATTGTTCGTTTTGCCGTCCAAAGAATCCGATCCTGGCTGCCATTCAGCGTCTTACCACTTTTCTATGCTCTTATTTCTGGCAGCAGGCGTTTGTCTGCATGACGGATACGAGTTTTTTATTAGGCTCTCATTGTCTTCTATACTCAGCTCTTCTTCGACTCAAGTTGTCTTCTATACTCAGCTCTTCTTCAACTAGAAGATCCCTTTTCATATTCTGACGGTACTCCGTCGCTTTATTTGCTTTCCATAAAAGTTTCGGTGGAAGTTTGAGCTTTCTCAAACCTTTACCAGCTGATGCCGATAGTTTAAGTTTAACTGAACGTAGCATATAGTCAAAAACGTCATACTTAAGACTTCGAAATCATGAATATTGGATTTCCACTCGCGTTTGACTAGGCAATAAGCAACCTTGTTTTACCACAAATTCGTCATTTTTATCCAAATCATTAATTGTGCCTTTCATTACGCTGAACCCAAGTAAGTTCCAACATCAACTTTGATTAAGGGTTATATCGTTAGAGTTTCTTGCTTCTTGTACCCAAAGAAAAATCCTCCACTCGATCGCCATCTTGCTCTTGTCTTGATTGCTGGAATCCATCGTAAATTAAAACTTTTAAATCGCTCAGTATATGAGCTCAGTAGTCTTCTTCCACAAAATAAGCTTCAAATAAAGAAACTAATTCACACTTATTTAATAAATTCATAAAATTTTTAAAATAATTACTTATTATTTAGAACTGCTATATTATAACTTAATATTTATTTTGGCAGACGGCATCCTTACCCTAAGCAAAATTTATGGTCGGAGTCCGTATTAAGCAGCGTTCTATTTGACTGCTAGATGTCGCTCGTCCTGTTTTATTTCCATCTATGATTTGACGGCCATCTTACAAATTTAAGCTATCCAGCTGTAAATAAGATTTAACAGATTTAACGCACCACACCACCGATTCAGTTATTATTATAAAAGACACAAAGATTGGCTCCATCGGAATATTTTGTTACTAATAAACAAATTTGTCGACACTCACAGAAACTTTTATTTTTGGTTATATTATGTTAAGATTTCTTCTGATTGATCTTCAAAAGCTGGTTTCAGGTCTTTGAACATTGAGACTCTAGTGTTTTTCGTGGCATTTGACGATTTTTAAGCTCAGATGACTTGTTGTTGTTTCGACTCCGATCGTAGTTCGCGAATCAATACACGGTGTAGGTTGAACTGTTGATGAACATAACCCTTTAACCAATTTGTTTTTCGTTTCCCGCTTCTAAACATCTACAATCATCATAAGACTGTTTTCCGTATTTTTTTTTTCTAAATTTTAATCATAAGATAATATATTTTGCAACTTAGTGGCAAGAAGTCCAGCAATGAGAAGAGCTAAATCAAATTTGGTTATTCGTCCAATAAATTCTTCAGTTTCTGGCATTTTGTCATAAACTTGAAATCTTTTCACTCGTTTCTGAAGATTTCGGGTGATACTCGTATATCGTCCACTTTGGGCTTGTTCATATGTGCTTGGAGTATATTTCGTTTTCGTTAATGATGGTAAGAACCTTACCAAAGCGGAGAAAGTGTACTTTTTACCTCCCATAAACAATCAGAATAGTTAGGAGTAAATCTTTCTTCAACTAAAAAAATAAAAAAACGGAAATTGCGATACTTGCATATATGTATGTATTTTTCTTGTTTTGTAAAGAAGTAGGTAAAAAAAGAAGAACATTAACTTAATTTTTCGTCATTTTCTATAGAATAAACAAAAGTATTACAAAATCCACCCACAGCGACAGCACTGATGACAGTGACAACAATGAACTCATTAAATGAAAATCTAGTTTATTGACAGTATAATGGCATCCAGGATGAATCTCCTGATGCCACTGCTTCATATAACCTTTATGTATATGTTCCGACAGGATTGTGGGGTAAAAATATTTTGGATTGGTACAGTAAACCATTAGAGACTTTTGCAAGCACACTCTAAGGATTAGGTTTAGTAGATAACGTACGTAGTTAATGTTTTCAATTATATGTCAAAAATATTTGGTATGTGAAGAAGAAACTGCTGTGATAAGTGGAAAAACTTGCAAAAGTATCTTCTTATATTTCTTTTTCGAATGAAAGAGTAATTTCTAAGTTTATTTTTTCCAGTCATCTTTGTGTATGGAGTTTAATAGATGTCATGAACTTAAAGTACTTCTTTTGACGCCACCTTTGTCTTTTGTCGCCCTCGTTCGTCTTAGTTCTTGTCTTCATTTCTGAATGATATTAAAACTGCTATGTTTTGTATGGTTGTGGTTATTTATTCGCTTGAAGTGAAGAGAATACTTAAAATTGCAGTGCTTATTGCTTTTACTGCATACTGTATAGGAATCTTTTTGAAGAGAAAGTATTCTGCTGTGAATTTTGACACAGATTTTCAATATAAGGAAATTGACTTAATTTTTGTATTACAACTTGTATAAGGATACATTTTAACGAGTTCACTTATTTAACTTTGTGTCTTAATCTAATTAAAAAAATTTAATTAATTCTGAATCACTTCAAAATTCATTAAAGAAGAGACTACATCTTAGATATTTGCTTACTTACTTACTTAAGGTGGCGCTGCAGTCGTGTGTGAACTAGGGCCTAACCCAACAAACTTCACCATCTAGCTCGGTCCCTAGCTAGATGTCGCCAGTTGCTCACTCAAAGTTGGGTGAGGTCACTTTAAAATTGTGCGTACCATCTGGTCCGCAGTCTTCCTCTACTGCTCTGTCCTGTGGGCGCGGAATCGAAGAACTTTTCTCTCAAAACGACCCAAGGTGCTTTCATCCGCTTTTGTCATAGTCCATTCTTCTGCACCGTATAGCAGGACGGGGATGATAAGGGTCTTATATAATTTGGTCCCTCGAAAGAGGACTTTGCTGCTAAATTGCTTTCTTAGCCCATAGAAACAGAGTTAGCAAGAGTTATTCTTCGTTTGATCTCAGCGCTGGTGTTGTTTTCTGCGTTAATAGCGGAGCCTAGGTAGACGAAGTCCTTAACCACCTAAAAGTAACGTCTGTCGATGGTGACATTTTGACCGAGACGTCAGTGTTGTTGACAGCCTGTACTTTGTTTTGCCCTCATTAACCGTTAAACCCATTTTTGCCGCCTCCGCCTCAATACTCACAAAAGCTCCATTGACATCACGCTGAGTTCTCCCGATTCTGTCAATGTCATCAGCATATGCCCGTAATTGGACAGACTTTTGATAGATAGTGCATCTAGTGTTGACATGGTAGCGCTGCACTATTCTTTCAAGAACGATGTTAAAGAAATCGCATGACAGGGCATCACCTTGTCTAAAGCCTTTTTTGACATCGAAAAGTTCTGTTAAGTTGTTATCAACCTTTATGGAACAGCGACAATTCTCCATGGTCATCCTGCATAAACTACTGAGTTTGGCAGGGATACAAAAAACTAAACAAGGTACTGTCATATGCGGCCTTGGTCTCGATGAAGAGATAGTGGGTGTCGATTAGATACTTTTGGGATTTTCCAGGATCTGCGTAATTTGAATATTTGATTGACATATATTTGCTGGCCTATAGGATAAACATCTAAACAGGGCCGTTTTCGAAATCAATCTGCTAGTTTTTGTTTTTATTAAACAAAAACAAAAAATATGTTTTAAAACAAATGACTTCCAGTTATTTAAAGAAATCAAGAATTATAATAATATCCTCGAAAAACATTCCATTGGTTTTCAATTCTTAAATATTTGAACAAAGTATTGTTGAGCTAAAATATTTTCCAAAAATTTATTTCTAACTATTTAAAATCACATTCCTGTAAAGAGAATGCAATTCAATTTACGATTTCAATTAGAAAATTTAACTAACTTTAAAATTGGGACTTGATATTGATTGTGATTTTGAATTAAAAAATCCTAGCATTGAACCAATGGGAAATCGTTACCTTGAAGAATTAAATGCTTCAAAAATGCAAAACTGTCTTACGTTACGACGACACTTTCCACTTGTATCGAATGTTATCTTAAGGAAATATGAGAATGTCTTGAGCACCCACCAAAGTTTCTTCACTGTCATTATTTTAACATCAGTTTCATAAGCATGTAATACTGAAATACCAGATGCATTTCTACCTTCAAACAATTAAACTGTAATATTCATATTTCTAACATTTTAAATCAATTTATCCTTGAGTCGAATTTAGAACTTACTTTAAAGTACAAATATTCTCTCTTTAGCCGCACTCCACGAATTTGAATTGCTTTAACAGGCTCGATATATCCCACAAATTGCACTGTGTACAATGTACATCGTATAATAAAATGACATTAATAACCCTTTAACCTTTACGAGCTTGCATATTATAAGAAAAATCAAAATTAAGCGGCTCATATTCCTTTAACACTTTTCAATGATACCCCTCTAAAAATTAATTTCTTAATCCTTGATCATAAAAATATTTTAATTTTGTATTTCACGTTTTCATCAGGGAAAACCCTTCGGTCTTTTATTTACATAAAGCACCCAATTAGTGTATTCTTTCATCTTAAAACTTTTCACAACATTGACCTTTTTATTTTTATAACCCGACAAACGTAACTAGAATAAAATCTAGATTTGTTGAGAGTGTTGTGAAACAAATTAAAGTTAATAGTTGGTCTATCACTGAAAATGCTGGAAGAAGCCCGCAAGACAATAATTAAAGGTTAATCAGGGTTTTGTTAACAAACAAAATTTAAAAAGAAACAAAAAGTCCCCTAGTTGGTGATATTATGATTCCTATTATTCTAATGATTGTCATCTTTCAGTTGACTCACCATTACTCCAAGCCTTTAAAGAATATCTATTTTGACAACATTCAAAGAAATGTCATGATTAAAGAAAATAATTTTGATGGTAAAAGCTTTTAAAATTCAAACCAACACAACTTGATGGCAAACTATGTACATTTTATATAGAAGAGGTATGTTAGGTAGCATTTAATTACGAAGTCTCAAGGCAAAGAAAATTTGCTGAATTTTGTAGTGACGAACATTCCTCCTCTTCTTAGACATCGTGTCATAATACCGTGGTGAGTTCTAGGAAAATTAATGGATATTAATTAATAAAATATCAAGGCAAGTTGATTAAATGGAATTTTAAAAGGAAGCGGATACCAAAACAAAGGGATTTCTTGATTTCTGTAATGAATACTGTCACTTAAATTTGCAAACCATAATATTGTTAGAAAACTAATAAACCTCAAAAAAAAACTAATTTTAATTAATAATGGGACTTCTGAGTGTTAATTTAAAAAAAAAAATTAAGAAAAAATATAAATCAATAATGGTTCTTTGATGGAATGGAACATTTGTTCGAAAGTAAATAATTTGAATAAATAACGAATAGCTTCTGATGTGGGTTCAGATTATACTTTCAGAGAGTTTGGGCAAAAATTATTGTTTGATTTGACATTGAAATAGAATTCAAGAAAATGTTTTATTGCTTTGTGGATGAGCAAACATTTCCAATATTTACGAACACAACGTCGTCGTCGTCGTCGTCTATCTGTTATTTTAATTTTAAAGACCTTGTTGGTGGTTTCGTGCTGTAGCTCACGTTTGCTGTTGCTTGGACGAAATTGCTCCTAAATGCTAAAATTATTTTCGGATTTTTGGCATATTATCGGTTCTTCAAGGTTAGCCACAAAACAAACATCTAAAGGTTCAAATCACAGGTCTGAGGATGCCTATTGAGACTGATGATAACATGATTTGTGATTTTTTTTCAAAATCCATGTCTTCAATTTCATTTTAAGAAAGTCGGTTTTCAACACCCAACGTTGGATGAAAATTTGTTACCATCCTTATATTCAAAGAAAAATGCTCTTCTCAAGATTAATTTTTGGATTTCCTAAGCCCCGGTTTTGAAAGTTTGTTTCTTAAGTTAGGGTAAAAGATCAAAATGCTCCCCAACAAAAAATATGATTTTTCCCTTAAAAATGTTGTCTAATACAAGCTACTGGTCATGTTCCTTCAATTGATGATTCAATGAAATTTAATATTTCGAGAATTTTATGCAGAATTGTCTCCAGGACAATGAGTGAAATATTGAGCTGTTGAGGCCATTCGCAAGTTAATATGCGTGAATTGTCTTATACTCTCAAGTATAGCAGCGCCATTTGCGTCTTTTCGCAACGTATGACAACATGACCATTAGTGTTGTTTAGAATAACAATAAAACTTCCTTTCAAAAAGCGCACTATCTTTGGAAAAAGTATCACAAAAATCTGATTTATAAGAAACTACTAGATGCGGCTAATTCTGTTAGTTTAAAACAACCATTTTTTACTTACGACATAAAGGAACGATATGGCAAGTTTTGTATTCGTAAAAAATTACGAACTCGAAATATTGATCAAACATGACATTACTATGGTAGAGAAGTCGAAAAAAGTGGGTCGCTCGATTTCGCCTATTTGTCTGTCTGTCCTGGCCCTTACAGCCCAAAGAATTGGTTCGATTGACTTCAAATTTGGTAATTAAGGTTTTGAGATGGGTCATAATTTTTTTTAAGAAATTAAAATGTAATGTTTATTAATAAGCTCTAAATAACTGCATACTAAATATATTTTTAAACTCAAATTGAAAATTCTGAAAAATTAAGGTATTTTATTGAGAAATCCAATAGCGTATAAATTTTTGAAAACAAACTTTTATTTTCATTAACATTTTTCATTTTTTTTTAAAATACAGGAAATATTTGTAAAAAGATTCTTTGGATATATAAGCAAGTTCATGCAACCAAGTCGTGAATTTTATTGATTTAGTAAGAAGAGTATTTTAAAAAAACTTTAATACCAAAAATTACCAATTGTATTGGAATCACTCTTACAACAGCTAAAAAAATAATGCTAATTCGAAAAAAAGGTGGCCAATATAAAAATTTCAAAAGAAGCTGGGATGTGACCTTCATCGATAACTTCCCATCCCATCGGTCGATTTGTCTTAAACTTTAAGAAAATGTTAGTTATAATATTTTGTGTGAGATGAAAGAATTTAAAGTCAAGTACTTGAGTCGAAAACTATGTTTTATCAGTTTTTCTATATTTTCGTGTTTTCTAAAAAAAGTTGTCTATTGAATTTTTGTAAAAAAAATAACCAAAAGTTATCAACAATATTTTGTGTATAATAAAATAAGTTTGATTTCAATATCTGTTTTTGTACCCTGCATTTTTAGTCCAAAACCCAATTTTTATCAATTTTAGCAACATTTTTTGAAAGGTTTTATTTTAAAATAACAATTGGATTTTTTTGAAGACAACATCTTACGTTAAAAACAAAATAAGAATTAAATGATTTCGAAGTCAATACTTTCATAAATTTTCGAGATATTCAAATCATGAGTTTTTACCAATTTTTCGCAGAATTGTTTGTAGATTCTTTTTTAAATAAGCAAAGCACGAACGTACAAGCGTACACACGCACACACACATACAACAAATTTCTCTGAAAACCTTTAATTTATATTCTAGGGACTTGAAACGTCGAGAAATTTTAAAATTTTCAATTTGAATAATCGCAGCTCTGAGACTACCAGTTGACATCTTCAAGACGACTGAATTCATAATTTGAGAATATTGTATGCTCTTATGATTGATTTTGGCATGACTTGTGTGTCAAAATTCATATCTTCAATTTAAGTTTAAAAAAGTCGGTTTTGAATGCACACTAAATAAATAAATAACTTAGGTGGTGCAACAGCCCGTTGAGAACTAGGGCCTAGTGACTTACAACTCTCAACCATTGCTGTGTGCGAGTAATGCTGTCAGGGATGGAGGGGACCTACAATTTTAAGCCACATTAGGCTAATTTGGGAAAGCACTTTTCATGACAAAAATTACTCTTGGAGGAGTTGTCAATGGGTTTGAACCCAAGAACTCTGGCATGATAGTTCATTGGGTACTGAATGCTTACTGTTGACTGAAAATTTTGCTCCAATCTCAATTTCGAAGAAAAATGGTCAACACAATCCGCAATGAACTATTTCTTTGTGAATGCTGTTTAACAATAACTTCTGAATTTTAAAAGCAACATATTTAGAAACTTTAATTGCTAAAGTAGCCCCAGGCATCAAAATTGTTCCTCGTCAGAAAAGATGAATTTTCTCTAAATACGTTTTAAACGTTCTACATGTGAGCTGCTCTAAAAACTGAACTGAATTACTGTTTTAATCAACTTTGTTTTTAAATAATCCGAAACTTTTGTGCATAGTTGTCTTCAGACTAATGGGTAGAATATTGACCTGTTGAGGTTTTTGAGAATTTTGATTTTCATGAATTGTGTCTCATGCTCTCGGCTATAAAAGTCACATTTACGTATGTCCGCACCGTATGGTGATGAGGACTATTAATGTTTTTTACTACAATTATATAGTCTTCCGAAAAAAGCTTTGTGCTTTATTTTGTTTACAACATCTTTTCAAAAAATGCACTAGATTTGGAAATAAGTTTTAAATATTTCTCAACGTTGTTCAAACGTTAAAACAACTCATATTGTTTCACTTACTGTCTTTTGAAATTTCCAGCGCAAAACAACATGACAGTGTCAAAAAAACCTGGAAATTTATTTAAATTCGATTTTAAAGTTATAGTAATCGGTCCGATTTGTCAAATTGAAAACTTTGACAGTTCAAAACGTTTCAAGCATCTTAGAATTTTAATCGAAGGTTTAAGGTGTTCGTACGTTTGCACATTTTTTTCCGTCGACTATATATCTCAAGAACCAATGGATTTATCGACTTAGTAGAAAAACAAAACATCAGGGAGGCCTAAACAAAAACTTGAGTACTTGTTAAACCTTGATTGGCCCCAAATATTTAACGAATTAATAAAGCATCTCTGTATTGATTTTTTTTTGACTCAAAACCTCATTTTTTAACAAACTAATCCAAAAGAAATTTGTTTTGTGATCATGTGCTTCCGAGTGCTATTTTGTGAAAGGTCGGAAATTTGAAATATTTTGGAATGGACAAAGAACACAACATATCCCGAAATTAGTCATTCTACACGCTTAATATTCTTTTCACCTCTCATATTTTGCATGCTATTCACTGATTACTGAGATGCAACGTTAATTTTTTTAAGGGAGAAAATTTGAATTCCACGTCTATACATTTTTCTAAAAAGCGATATTCATCTACTTTATGTGGGTTCACTCATCGCTACTCCCATTCGTACCTAACAGAGTTCCTGGTCATTAGCCAGCAGGTAAAGTTTTATGAAAACATTTCCCAAGAACCACACTTTTTAGATGATGACGATGATGATGATGACGGGTGTGATGGTGGGTGTTAAATATTTATGTGACACAAAAGGATTTCTTTTTTAACTTCACCATGATGCATAGAAAACAAAAACAACAACAAAAAAAGGGAAAAATTACTTCACTCAACTTGCGTGATGGTTGTGGTTGAAACCAACATGAAATTGCATAGGTAAGGAAAATGTAGAAAATAAAGAAAAATGAAAAGCGCACCGTGCCAATTTTAATTTAGGACACGAATATTGGTTTAAAAACTGAGTTGACTGTGGGTAAATGGAGTTTTACGGAAAATTAGTTTTCATATTAAATCTTGTCATCGTCAACTACGACGATGATGGCGCGGCGAAGCGGTGCAGTGGCGGCGACGAAGTGGCTAGCAGCGAGGTATATAAAAGTGTTTGCAGTTGTGTGATGAAATTGAAAGGAAACTTGCAGTCGCCACATTTTCTCATCTCTGTACTTAACCAACCTTTAGTAGCATGATAATTGTATTTTGTATTTTCTTTCTTACCTTTGATCCACTTTTTGCTAGTGCACAGTTTTGGTTTATTTTTTTGTATATTTAAATTTAATTTGAGTTAAAATACCTACCCCTACCTTTCAATACTTTAGAGAAATTACATACTATGTATTTCTTTTATTTCTGTTGAAATCAAAATCTCACGTTGGGCGCCATTTTCATTGCAGACACTATATTAAAGCGTCTATGAATACATTACCTTTGCATATAAGCATTATTTTTTATTGTTGTCATTTGTATAAGCTGAGAATGTGCATTGTACATGCTGAAATAATTAGGGTTTGTACCACCTTCTATAGAACAGAAGACGACTACGACGACGTCAGACTTTTTGGAAAGTTATGCTTTATTTCGTACAAAATGGAGGTGCGGGAAAACTACATACATGTATGAATTTGTGTTAAAAAGCATTGTTATTCATATTGTTTGAGAGTTGTTCTTTGGTTAAAACTTTTAAAAAACTTTTTGTTTGCATTGTTATGAGAGATTTATATACCTATATGCACTCATAAGTTTGTTGAAGACTCATTTGTAAAAGTTGTTGTAAACGAATATGATGCGTATGTAAATTGATGAATCTTGGCTATGCAGCAGTTCAGAAAATCTAAGACTGTATTTTATTTTTCTGCATAATCATGCAAGAAGTAAAGTGGGAGTGAAATCTTATTTCCAAAAGAAATGCATTATTCTTCTTTTGTGTGGTTTAACATCTTGCGGTGGAAAAGTTTTATGTTTATTAAGGGTTTGAAACAAAAATATAAAATTATTGACGCATACAAAATTAATCTTGGAGAAAGTAACCATTTTGAGCAAAAAAATAATTTGCAGGAGTTTATGCTTTATAATTGGGTATTCAAAGCTTTTTGTTTTCTTCAAACTTGTGCTTTTGAGATTCATATAGAACAAGGTCTACTTATTTGAACCTTGGTTTCTCTCTGCGTATAAAATGAGATTAAAAAGTTGACAAGAAAAATTAAGAATTCGGGCAATTTTTCCCATCTTTAAGTTTTAATGGAGGATTTAAAAAGTGGATTGTTCACTTGTTAACTTTTTTATTGCATGACTATCTTAAGTAAAAAGCTTTTTGAATGTGGCTTAGGATGACCCCCTGCCTCATTGATATAAACATTAAAATTTTAGTGACGTCTTCTAGAATTAGGATCAGATCAGTTCCAAATAAAAAAAAAACTGTATATTTCAATCGTTTTAAAAAAATAAAACCTTTTTTTTTAGTTTTGACTAAACGTAGGTATATGCACCTACTCATTAATGGGTAATTTCCTTTACAAAATATTTATATAGACAATATCCCTATTTTCATTAAAAACAAAATCCCTTAAAAATTTAATCGAGTTTCAAGGTTTAAAGGTCAGTGGAATATGGTAATAAATCTTTTATATTCTTACGAATAAATATTAGAAAGACATTTGTATGTTTCAAAATTTTCTAATCATTGAAAAAATAAAATGAAACTGCAGTCTTTTCCAACTTTCTTAACATATTGTTATTTATATTTATAAATCCATGATAAAAATGGATTTTTGAAAAATGCAAACAGCTTATTTTTAATTCTTCCAACAAGAGGTTTGAGTTGAAGTATTTTAAAATTTAAAAAATGAAAACTACGCCATTAAAGTTTTGCAGTAAAATGGTAAAAGTTTTGCAGTCATAGATCACAAAAATTTCATCTTTGGAATTTGGCATCCCACATAAGTACGCTTTTTCGTATTTTGTATACAGATTCAAGTAGGTATTAAATTTTTTAAAGTTAACTTAACAGAAGAACTTACTTACTTACTGAAAAAAGACATCCTTTAAACTGCACAAACTATTGAGGAATCAGTCTACTTAACATCGCTTACAAAATAATCGTCAAAAACCTGATAGGTCCTTATCTATATGGTTTTAGAATAGGAAAGACTACCGTCGATCAAATATTCAAATTACCGCAGATCCTGGAAAAACCCCAAGTACATCAAATCGACACCCACCATCTTTTCATCGATTTCAAGGCCGCATATGAAAGTACCTTGTTTAGTTTTTGCATCCCTGCCAAACTCATTAGTTTATGCAGGATGACCATGGAGAATTCTCACTGTTCCATAAAGATTGATAACAACTTAACAGAACTTTTCGATGTCAAAAATGGCTTTAGACAAGGTGATGCCCTGTCGTGCGATTTCTTTAACATCGTTCTTGAAAGAATAGTGCAGCGCTACCATGTCAACACTAGAGGCACTGTCTTTCAAAAGTCTGTCCAATTACTAGCATATGCTGATGATAATGACATAATCGGAAGAACTCAGTATGATGTCAATGGGGCTTTTGTGAGTATTGAGACAGAGGCGGCAAAAATGGGTTTAACGGTTATTGAAGGCAAAACAAAGTACAGGCTGTCGTCAAGAAAGGACTAACAACACTGACGTCTTGGCCAAAATGTCACCATCGACAGATGTAACTTTGAGGTGGTTAAGGACTTCGTCTACCTAGGCTCCGCTATGAACGCAGAAAACAACACCTGCGCTGAGATTAAACGAAGAACTACTCACCGCTGTTCGTTTTGGTTAAGAAAGCAATTTAATAGCAAAGCCCTCTCTCGAGCGACCAAGACAATCATCATCCCCGTCCTGCTATACGGCGCAGAAGCATGGACTATGACAATAGCTGATGAAAGCATCTTGGGACGTTTCGAGAGAAAAGTTCTTTTCGTGATCACCAGTCCCGTATGAATAGAAGGTGAATGGAGGAGAAGATGTAACGACGAGCTGTATAGTGACGTAGACTTAGCCAGAAGGATAAAAGTCCAACGACTGAGATGGCTGGGTCACGCATGGAAACCAATGCTTCGGCCCGGAAAGTCTTCGAATCTGTGCTCACAGGATATAGCAGTAGAGGAAGACCGCAAATCTGGTGGCACGCACAAGTGGAAAGTTGACTCACCCAACTGGGAGTGCGGAACGAGAGACATCTAGCAAGGGACCGAGCTAGATGAAGAAGTTTCTTGGGTTAGGCCCTATTTCACACCTGACTGTAAAGCCACTTTAAGTAAGTAACATTAAGTGAAGAACATTAGCCGGTTCGTTGAAAACCATCTTCTCATTTTCACCCAGGAGGCTACGTTACTAAGCTGAACTACAACATTTGGTGATCGAAAAATTCTAGAGTGATTGTTGTAAAGCCTGTTCTCAAATTGTTCATTGAATTCTGTCAACTGTTTGGTCCTATTTCGGGCTGGAGGTGTGATTCCACGTTACATTAAATTGGGCTATGATTAATAATTTTGTATGACCAGAATTTGGAGATATTGGTATGGAAGGCGGTATTTACGGGCTACAAAAGCAACGAAACAATCGCAAATTTGTAAGACAATTTTTTTTGACCGTGTTATTTCTGAAAGCGCTGATTACAATTCATTAGCCTATGGGATCTTGAGATTTTAAACCTTAGATTATGTTTTTTTTGGAGCCACGTGAAAGATACTAATTATATGTACACAAAGCTTCTCATCGATTTAAGAATTTTAAGATGAAATTTATGATTTTTAACTTAACGGTCATTTGGTCTTTGTTAATTGTAGCTCTCTAATATATGTTCATATGTTTTTGTATTTTTTTGTTTTCAAATATCGAAATAAAACTTTTTATAATAAGAACAATGTAAGCAAGTCAAACTGTGACACTTATGTCTGGTGAGGAATGAAACTAATTTCAACTCGCATTATAAGCTCTTTAAGAAGTTTCGGTTCAATCAAGATAGCTTCTTTAAAAATAAATAGTAGGTACTTACAATGAGATTACTGTTTCGTTTTTAAAATATGTATATATTTTATTCAACTTATCTGTCACATGATACTAACCCTTTCCACAATTTTTGCACCTGACAAAGCTGTTTGTAAAAACATTTATGCAGGTACCCTGTTCTTTTTATAAAGTTCAATTTTATATTTTGAGTCTTCATAAGTCTTTTATATAAGTATTAACATCAACTCGCACAAAGAAAAAAAAACTTCAGTGTGCTACTGAAATGTTCTTGATTTGAACAAAAAAAATGTGTTAAGAAAAATGACATCAAACAAGTTAATGATTTTGTAATTTATGTACATACATATATGTAGGTATTGGATATTTTCCAGCACTTATAAAGAGAGCTAAATTAAAAATTAATTTTCTATCGTTTTAATCGCCTAAAAAATTAAGAAGAAAATATGCCTACCATCATCATTCAAACATTTTAATTACGAACATCAGTCTATTTTTATATTTCATAAACTCGTTTAAATTGCCGTTTTAATAAATTCTTTTTTCAATTCAATTTTGTAAATAGCAATTTAACATAAAACAGTCATTAATAATGCATATTTCATTTTTAATGTTCCATAAAATGATTACAAACAAAATTATCACGCTTTGTATGTTCAAGATTAAAAAGTTATGTTCATGTATTATCAAAATCGATTTTTAAACCATTTTGAAAAAGTTAATAGATTGTGATGTTAATATTCATATTACATCCTCTTATCATATTACTAGCTGACCCGGCAAACTTCGTACCGCCTAACAGTCAATGAATGTCGTGTGAAAAATAATACATTTATATATGTAGATAGAAACAAAAAAGTATTTTATTATGATGAATGATGATGAAAACATACATACAGAATGAGAATAAAAATAAAAAAAATAATAATTAAGTACTTCAAAATCTTGTCAGAAAAAAATGATTGAAAACTATGTTGTGCCGATTGGGAAAAAAATAAAACTCGGATTAATTCATTAATAGGATTTTCATTCAAGTACTTTGTGGTAAACGAAATTCTTTGTTTTTTGGTCAGGCGCAAAAACAAATAAAGCGGATGATACAATTGACCATGAGAAAAACATGCATTTTCTAGATTGAGGCCACAAATGGTCAAGGATTGGCCCTGTGATTTGTTGATCATCATGGCGAAGGCAAGACGAATCGGGAATTGAATTCGTTTAAACTCAAAAGGCATATCCGTTGGGATCATCGGAATCGTTGGAATAAGAACTTCCTCATCTTTAAATTTTCCTTTAAGTATCGACGCGTGAATCACATTGCTCATCAGTTTTCTTATCACCAAACGCGTTCCATTACACATTTTTGGTTGGTTTAAATTTCTAAGCATGATGACTACCGAGCCAATTTTAAGTTTTAAATTGTGCGGTGATAAACCAGGCACATCCAAGGAGTTTAAAAATTCAGTTGGATAATTTAAACAGAGTACCTACGATTTGATTTTGAATTATAAAATTGAGGTCATCTACATCTTTATTTTTAGCGGCCCAAATTGCTCGCTCACTTAACCATTTAGTATTTTTGTGGTTAGCAATGATATCCGGGAATACTTTGTTGATAAGCTCGTCTTTTGATGATACGAAATTGCAAAAATTTGGAGGAAATGAAATCAAACCGCTCGATTTGTCAACAGGAACACGGCCATTACCGATAGTCAGCAATTGCTTCGAGAAATCATCAGCAGATAGATCATTCAACAATGCAACTCTCATATTTACAGACAGTTGAAGTTTCTTTACATATCGCCACAGATTTGATGCTTTGAGGCAAGCGTTTATTTCGTCGGCAGCAGTAGATCTTGGAATGACTGGTAGTGTTTGTCGGAAATCGCCAGATAATAAAATCATTGCACCACCAAAACATCTCGAGTCATTGCGCAGATCTTTTAATGTTCGGTCTAGTGCTTCCAATGCGCGTTTGTGCGCCATTGTGCATTCGTCCCATATGATGATTTTTGATGCTACTAAAACTTTGGCCATTGCAGAGTGTTTCGAAATGTTACATGTCGGTTGTTCAGTAGTTTGAAGGTTTAATGGCAATTTTAAGGCTGAGTGAGCCGTACGCCATCCGTCTAACAATGTGGCCGCTATTCCAGAAGAAGCAATTGCTACCGCAATTTCGGAACTCGCACGTATAGTGGGCTAAATCAATGACATGAGGAGTGTCTTCCCAGTTCCACCTGGGGCATCCAAAAAAAATAAGCCGCCATTTCCATCATCAATTGCATTCATCAGTGTATCACAGACTTCCCTCTGCTTAGGATTTAACAGAGGTAAATTCGTTTGAACTGATTGGATTAGTTCATGTGGATCATATTCACGTTCACGTTTCAATTCTCTATTAAATGCGTGATTCATTCCGCGATCTGGCACTGGCATTCCTAACCTAACTAACAAACTGCCGCACATAAGGTAACACATATCTTCGATCAAGAGCAAAGTCTGGTTATGGATCTCCTCATTCACCTCAAGATCGGAATTTCTTGAGCTGACGCGAATTCGATGTAAAATATCTTCTGACATGTTATCTTTGTATTTGTTCCACAGGTCACGTGGGTTCGATGGAAAGCATGTTGAAATGATGATAGCAAATAATGTATCACATTACATCTGACTTGGAGATGCAGAAATAATTGCTTCAGCGATAATAATAGATAATTGACTTGCGATATTCCGTTGCCTAATTGCATTACGGCTTCGCTAGAAAAGATTAGATCTTCTAGGACGCGGTATTAATATTAAAATGTGCACTCGAGGTAAAATTCATAGACAATCTATAAAAAGACAATTTTCGGGAATTAAAAATTAAATAATTAATAAATAATTTCGAAATTTAATGTCTAAAACAACGCACACATGATGTCTTCAGAAAAATATAAAGTTGTGGCTTAAAGGTCTCAGCAACCAGGCCGTAAGCTTTTCATTGTTTTTAAAATGTATTCTGCTATTCGGAACGGAAACAAATCCAACAAATCAAAAACCATGGCAATCGGTCCAGCCGTTCTCGAGTTATAAGTGTTGTAACAAACACGACTTTCTTTTGTATATATAGATTATTATATAAGATTAGATTTGCTCATAAATCATGAAAATACAACTTATATTTTGTTCATATTTTTAATTGAATTGAGTGCAAGGATCGCGATCAATTTTAAGGATTGAATAAACCGAAAACATTATATTTTTAATCAATCATAGAAAATATTCTACTCAATTTTAAGGTTTTAAATATAGTTTTTAAAAGATATGTACCAATGCTACCTTTAAAATCAGCACCTTAACATCATTGTTTAAAGCTTAGCAATGAGAGTATTTTTTGAAAATATGCTGAGTTTATTTTAAAAATATTGAAACGATCTTAGAACCATTTTTGTGGTCCATCATTTGGTACCTATATCATTGTAAACAAAAGTTAAAAACTGATATATCAACAAAACACGGTGTTTTTTGAAGTTTAGTATTTCAATTTCAAGCTTAAATAAATTAAAATCTCTGAAACTGAGTTTTTATACATTAAACTTATAAAAGCTTTCATTAATTACCTAACTCATGGGTGTACGCTAGTTGAATTATTCTAAAAAAAATAGGTCGCATGAAATAGTTTGATTTTAAAATCTATTTTTGTTAACGAGATTTTTAGTCGAAAATCAATTTTTAACAAATTTAGTAGCATTTTTGTACTATTTTTTGTAGATTATATTTTTTTTATGAAAATATATGATTGTTGGATATTTATAACAAATTTACTGAATGTCGAAAACATTATTTTCTGTGAGATGAAATTAGTTTTTAACTTTACCAAGTTTTAGTATTTTTTTACTTTTTTATTTTTTGTAAAAAAACTGTCAATTCGATTTTCTTCAAAATTGCTGAATGATAAAAACAATACTTTTATAAGAAAAAAATAATTTGAAGTCATTATCTCAAATTCTTGAAGAGATATTTGATTCGAAAATCAGTTTTACCAACTTTTATTAATTTTTGTTTAGCTTTTTATTTTTTGTAAAAAAAACTGTCGATTCGATTTTTCCCAAATTTTACTGAATATTGACAACAATATTTTTTTAAAGGTAAATTAGTTTAAAGCCAATATTTCAAAGTTTTGAAAGAATATTTGAGTCGAAAATCGATTTTTACCAACTTTTATTAATTTGTTTTAGGTTTTTATTTTTTGATAACTTCCCATTCCGTCTGTTGATTAGCCTTGCTTAAAAGGTTTGTAGGTTATCGTATTTTTTAAAAAAGTTGTCAGTTGAATTATTCTAAAACAAATATTTTGCATACGATGAAATAGTTTGATTTTAAAATCTATTTTTGTTAACGCGATTTTTAGTCGTAAACCAATTTTTAACAATTTTAGTAGCACTTTTGAACTATTTTTTGTGGATTTTATTTTTTTATGAAAAAAAATTACTGTTGGATATTTATATTTGGATATAATATTTTCTGTGAGATAAAATTAGTTTGAAACCAATATTTTTAAGTCGCAAGTAAATTTTTACCAAGTTTTAGTATTTTTTTTAGGTTTTTATTTTTTGTAAAAAAAAAACTGTCAATTCAATTTTTCTCAAAATTTTGCTGAATGATAAAAACAATACTTTTATAAGAAAAAAAAATTGAAGCCATTATCTCAAATTCTTGAAGAGATATTTGAGTCGAAAATCATTTTTTAGTAATGTTTTTTTTAAGGTTTTTATTTTTTGTAAAGAAACTGTCAATTCGATTTTTCGAATTTTACCAAATGTTGAAAACAATATTTTTTATAAATTAAAATTATTTGAAGGCAATATCTCAAATTTCTGAAAAAGATATTTGAGGCAATATCTCAAATTTCTGAAAAAGATATTTGAGTCGAAAATCAAATTTTACCAACTTTTATTAATTTTTGTTTAGCTTTTTATTTTTTGTAAAAAAATTGTCAATTTGATTTTTCTCAAAAATTTTAACAGATGTCAAAAACGTTAGTCTTCGTTACACAAAATTATTTTGGAGATAAAATCATTTTTGGTTCGTAAGATATTCGAGGTGATAAATATTTTTTTTCGTTTTTTTTTTAATTAATAAAAAAAAAACGTTAATTGGATTTTTTTTAAAATTGTACTAGTTTGGTATCACGTTGCAATTAATAATATGAAATTAAGTTCGAGTCGCTAGCTATTGAGATATTTCGGGTTAACCAAAATGTTCACCTTTTTTCTCATTTGCTATGGTAAAAAAAAACCATCCACTAAATTTTCTTGAGAGTCCTTTCTGCATATTTCTGCATTATTATGTGTGTATCAAAATTTATTTGAAATCGATATCTTCTCTACTGATTCTTGAGCTATGGACGACGAAAAAATCTTCCCGAAAGTACGTACTCCCCCACGCACAGACATCTTTCTAAGAATCTTATACATATTTTGATTCTAGGGACCTTGAAACGTCGAGTCGATCGAGAAATATCAAAATTTTCAATTCGAAAAATTGGACCGATTTCAATAACTCCCTTCGGGAAGTTAAAAACAAGAATAAAAAGTAGTCAAACACCACGCCTCCCTAGTGTATGTAAAGGGTGGTTAAATTTTAAAAGCCGATGTTAAATGTAAACGTCAAGTTTTTTCTGCATTTAATTTGACATTTCTCAATTTCTGACTAACTCAATTTGAGACATGCAAAGATACACAATCGAGGAACGCGTTAAATTAATTGTGGCTCATTCTAAAAATGGGCGCACAAAAAAATGCATATCGTGTATTCCTTATTTTTTCGGTTAATTTAAACGTCTAAATGTGCGTACAATCGGAAAAATCGTTCAAAAATTTGAGTAAACCGGGTCTGGAGGATATGTGAAAACGACGCGCCGCGCCGCCCGCCCGCCTGGTGCATGCTCGTACAACTCGTACTGCAGAAAATATTGCTGATGCTGTTGACGGTAAGGTGGCTGAAAAGCCGTAAACAACATCAACTTTATGCATAAAGACTTGCATTTTCACGTTTACAAGGTTCAACTGAATCAAGAGCTAAAGAGCCTCTTCACCATTTCAAGCATCGTCAACAGTTAGAATGGTGGCAAGAAATGGCAAAAGTGGATGATCAATTTTTGAAGACAATCATCTTAAGTGATTAAGGCACATTTTAGCTTCAGTGGATTCGTCAATAAGCAGAATTGCGGTGTTCGCTTTCGTGAGATGATAACGAACTTTTTATGGTTTGAATTTGAAGATATGGACGTGGACGATATGTGGTTTCAACAGGACCGAACAATAGCTTTTTGAATGACAAATTCAATGGCCGTCTTATCCCACTTAGTGGCGATATCTATTGGCCGCCAAGATCATGTGATTTGACACCTTTGGGGTTATTTGAAAGAAAAGGTGTACGTCGATTTAAGAGCTGAAGGATGAGATAATTCGGCAAATTCAGCAACACCGAAAATTGGAACCATTGCATGAAGGTTCTACGAATCCATGAAATGTTCAGTGGTGTGGATTACTGGAAATAGGAACTTTGCAATCGTATTTATAAACGTTGTTTCAAATTTTCAAAATGTGGAATACAACAGTCAAAAGAAAAAGTAAGACCAACTTATTTAAAATAATTCCACTGTGAAATCCCAGATTAACTCAACGTTCTACTAAATCATCATTATAATTTTTGTACTTTGAATTATCTTTTATTTTCATTTTTATCCAAAGTCTAATCCATTAAGAGATTGTGCGAATTATTCATGTAATTTATTTCAAAAAGAATACATTATTTTTCGTGAAGGTTTTAATTAGTGTTTCATAACACATTCATCAACTTAAAACATTTCCCTTAGCGTTGTTTTTTTTTCTTCTGTTTTTATTTTGTAATTCATTAAACACAATTAAATTTTAATATCATCATTCTTTTCATCAACTTCAATGCTTTCTATATGAGCAGCAGCAGGCAAAAGGCAGCAGGTACTTTTTCCTTCTCACAGCAAATTTAATGTGTAAATTTTCATCCTTCAATTTTTATTTATTTAGAAAAGAAATTAAAAACTTCAATACTTTGTATACTTGAGAAGTTGATACGAGTCGGGTTTATTATGAGTAATGTAATTCATATATGAGTCAACTTTTTTATTGACTTTAGCCAGACTTTTGGAAAAGTATATATGTTAAAAAAGTTTTCCATCACCATAATCTTGATATGAAAACAAAGTCATTTAAATTCAATATAAAATTCACTTCTCGGGTTAGATAGATAGAGATACTTTACTTCAGAAGAAATCATAAAATCCACGAGTACGAGTACGAGTACTCGCATAGATGCACTCATGTTATTTTAGAATAATTTGATGAAATCATTTTTGAATAAATTTTCCTTTAAAAGTATCTTTTCGTATTTCCATACATTTATGTCTATAAGAATATAGAAGGCATCTTTTCCAGCTCATTTGATTTACAAATATTTTAAGGGATATGCATTTTTATTCTTCTTCTTAGACTTATGCATACATTGCTGTTTTGACAGGAATTCAGATGAGCATCATAAACAGGATAGGTATAGTAGAATATTACATCATGAAGACAGTAAATTTATTTTATAAATGATGGCCTCGCTTCAAGGACTCCATAAGCTTCTTTCCTAATTGCAAATGCATTCCACCTCAATTAACATGTCAATAACAGAAGTTATGATTGAAGTTATTTTTTCTTTTCTTTTTAATGTTAAATTGAATTAGAGAGTAGGTGGAGAGATTTTCTTTTTTTGACATGAATAATATGAAGGTACTTATTTAAAAAAATGGAAGAAAACTTTTTTCCGGTTTGGGCCAGATTGTTGAAAATATGGAGTGAATAATAGAAAGTTTTAAAGTCTGATATTTTATGAGGGAAAATCTTGAAACAATATGTTCAAGAAAAAAAAATTGTATGTGGAAGGTACCAAGAATATGAGTAGGTATAATATTTAAGTGACCTTCCCTTAAAATTTCAAAAAAAAAAAAATTGCAAAAAAGGAGAGCAATTATTTTTGGATATTTATTTTTCAATATAAAGAGCACGTGCAGATTTCATTTTTTTAAGAAATACTCACACACAGTGACATATGTATGTGAAAATAAAAACTAAGGATTTTTTTTTCTTGAAATTTTATTTCAAACCTAAAAAAAGAGCCTGGGATCCGACCCACACTGATAAGGTCTCATTGCTGCCCATAGAAATTATCAAATAATTTTCTTATAAGCAGAATCAAAACTTTAAATAAACATAAATGAATTAGTTATAAAATATGGAAAACTTGTAAGAGAACGTTAAAAATAAGCCGAGGTAACTCAGGTTACCTTGGTTATAAAATGACCAAGGTTAAAAAATAAATGAGATTATAAAATTACCTAGGTTACGAAATAACCTATAATATATAATAATAATATATATAATAATAACCTAGGTTATTTTATTACCCAGGTTTAAAAATACAGATTATGCGACTTACTCAGGTTAAAAAATAACCGAGGTTACAAAACAACTGAAGTTTAAATACAATTGAGGTTTAAAATAACTGAGGTTGCAAGATAAAAAATAATCGAAGTTAAAAATAACCCAAGTTAAAAAATAAGAGAGTTTTAAAAATAACCACGTTTTAAAAAAAGCTGAGGTTAAAAATTAACCAAAGTAACAAAATAAAATAACTCAATTATTAAATAACCCAGGTTTTTAAATAAACCCATGTTGTAAAATATCCCATGTTAAAAAGTAATCGAGGCTAAAAAATAACAAAGAATCAAATATAACCGAGGTTAAAGAATAATCGAGGTTAAACATAACCGAGTTTAAAAATTAACCCAAGTCACAAAATAACCATAAGCTTACAAAATAACCAAATACAAACAAAATTAATCAGGTTTGTTGGGTTTCGAACCAAAAAGTGTTGGAAATAAAAAAAACTCGGTGGTTTGTTAAACTTAGGTACAATATATTTAATAATCAGAAAATGAACTTATAAATTTGGGATAACCTCTTCGGCGGAAGGCAGACATCAAAAAGGAAGTTAACCATGAGGTAAGAAATATACAAGAATGTACAAGAAAGCAAAACAAAGATAATTATTTCAAGATAGGAAATGTCAAACTTTTATATGCAACCAAGTGTTGCCATTGTGCAATCTAGTTACTGATGCTACAAGGTTAAAGTACAAAGATTATTGAAAAATAACCCATATTATAAAATAAACGAAGTAAGAAAATAACTCAGATTATGAAATAACGAGGCTACGAAATAACCAAGGATAAAAAACAAAACGATGTTAAAAAATAACAGAGGTTTCAGAATAAACCAGGTCTAAAAATAAATAACCCAGGCTAGAAAAGAATCGAGACAAAAAAAAACAGATTAAAAAATAACCAATGTTATAAAATGATTCAGGTTATAAAATAACACAGGTTAAAAAACAACCGAGGTTACAAAATCACAGATGTTAAGAAATATCTGACGTTAAAAAATAACAGAAGTTAGAAAAGAACCGAGACTAAAAAACCCGAGGTAACAAAATAACTCTGGTCAGGCTAACTAATGTTCCCCAAAAACAAGTTAAAACTCTTGGATAAAATTCAAAAAGGGCTTTGAAAATGATAGGCGATAGAACATTGACATCCCTCTAACACCACAGCAATGTTTCATGCCTTTCGTTGTTTTATATATAAATATTTTTATAAACAATGTTCTGTCGAATTAGCCAGTTGCATTCCAACCCTTAAGCAATTAAACCGTAATACTCCCACTTCCAGGAATGTTCATCAGTTTACCCTTGTGCTCAGTTTCGGGTGTACTGTCAAGTATGGAGATTATTTCTTAAACCTTACATCGAGAATGTGGAATGCTTTGGTGAACTCTGTTTTTCCCTCCCATTTTCAGAACTTTAAGATCAATATGCACCGGTATCTCCTCTTAAATCCTTCCATTTAAATAACGCTCGCACTGTGTTTAAATATAAACATTATAAAGGGTACTAATAACTCCCTAAGTGCCTGTAAATTATAAAGAAAAAATAATCCAGGTTAAAAAATAACCAAGGTTAAAATATAACCCAGATTTTAAAATAATCGATGTTAAAAAATAACCGAAGTTTTAAACTAATCCAGGTTTAAAAATAATCAGGGTTGAAAAATAACTGACGTTACAAAATAACCAACGTTAAAAAATAACCTAAGTTAAAAGATAACCCAAGTTTAACAATAACCGAAATTACAAAATAACGCACGTTAATAAATAACAAAGGTTATAAAATAACCCATGCTTAAAAATAACTGAGGTTAAAAACTACGCAGGTTGCAAAATAACAGGAACTACCCAATAACCCTATTCATAAAGTGATTTAAGTTATAAAGTAACCAAGTTTAAGAAATAACACAGGTTTAAATATAACCTAGGTTAAAAAATAATCGAGGTTACAAAATAATTGCGTTAACACAACAATCCAGGTTTAAAAATAACCGAGATTACAGAAAACCCAAAGTTGAAAAAAAGTCGATTTCGAGCTAAACGATTTAGATAGACCTAAAATAAACCTTTCAGCACTTGTATATAACTGATAAGTTTCAATATCAGAAATATTAAACAAGTTATTTTTTGATAGTACTTTACGTTCTTAACATTTTTTTTCGAATAGATCCTTATACAAGCTTAATTGAAAATTCAAAATTGGGTTAACCAATAAAAAAATAACATTTTCGTCCCTTTTCACAAAAGTGATCAATCCCTCAAAAAATGGCTGCACCATGATTTTAATTTAATATTTTCCCTCCCAAATCGATAGCATGGCCTGAAATTAATCTCAGTATTAGGTTATACGGCATTCTTCTTTATTTCTTTTAGCTTAATATTTTCAGTAAACTGACCATAAATTATTCCATCACTTGTATCCTTTGGCGTATCAAAGTTTTTTTTAACCCTAATGGACGTTATGGTAATCTGACATCTGACGTTTCTATTTTAAATCCAAACATTAACCTGATTAGTCTACCACCTGAAGTCTGTCAAGTTCATTGCAAAACTAAATTATAAATATGTTACTCGTTTAGAGGGAAACATTTTTTGAATTTAAAAATTTTGAAAGCTAATTACACATTCTAACACACTATGTAAGTAACACTTTGACGTCAAACCCTCGTCCTTTTATTTTTACAAAGTCATATAACATACCATAAAATGTACAATTTTCTATTCTTGAACACTTGAAAAATTAATATTTTGTGGATATAGGAGAAAATCAACCAGCTGTGGTTATTTCGGTTCAAAAATACATTATACAAAATTTTTCCTCAAACCATTTTCAACATTCAACCGCATAATGTGACGATTTCTCAAGTACTTACTATTTCAAAGAAAACAAAATACAAAAATATGTAAAATCCCTAAAAATTGTTTTTTTTTTTTTTTCTGAAACTGAGTAGATGCAGGGTGTGATAATAGTCTAACGAGGGTTAAAGATATACGAAATTTATAAAACGCCACCGCAGTTAAGGGCATTCGTGGGATTTTTTAGGGGCAATTTAACCTTTGCTTTTCAAAAAGGCAAATCAAAATCACTCCCCTGGGAAGGGATAATACGAAATCTAATTTTGTGTAAGATATAGATGTTATTTTATTTCAAAAACTAATGATGATGATGATGATAATAATGTTGATGACGATGATGGTGACTTTTTGATGTGTACCTACCCAAATTGCTGTGAACTTTCTCACACGCATTGAAATAAATCAAATTTAAGTTGTTAAAAGTTTAAGTTTAAAAGTTTAAGTTCTGTTCGTTTTTGAAACAGTGCAATGATTTCAAGTTTTTTTTATTTCAAATAGGAATCGAAGGCAAACTTTTTGAGAAACCCTAGAAGTTGATAGGGTAAAGGGTATGACGTATGTTTACTTGATTGACTTTGCCCCTTTTGTTTGCTTTTTGTGACGACTATTTGAAAATAAAAAAAGGATATACAGATCGATATTCACATTTCTCGTCTGATTTTGTATTTGATTTGTTCTTTTCAAACCCCCTTTTCTCAAAAATATTGTATGGGTGGCTTTCATTTTTTGACTTTAAAGTTTCACTTTAAAATTTAACATAGGAAAAAACCTACAAGAAGAACCCAAGTAAAGCTTAGAATCTAATGGTAAAGATAATAAATATAATAGATATCCTTTTTGAACATTACATTTGTAAAGGATAAGATACAGAAATGGATCCGAAGATTAGGGTTGGTTCTGAAATGATTGTTGATTATACTGCTATGCTCCTACAAAGACAAACAAGAATGTCTAATAGATAATATCTAATCGAAGGGACACCATTGTCGAACAAAAAAAAATTGTAACAAAAGAGTTGGTTTCCTTTTGTTTGGGATTAGTAATAAATAAATCACTGATATTATATTCGATAAGGACTTTGATTAAAAAGCTTAAATCTTAAAAACCAATTTACAGCATTCCATTCAAAAACCATAAAGCTAAGCCTAAATATTTTGGGATTTTAAATGTAGGACATAATTTAACTATCATTGAAAAGTATCATGTAAAAGTTCAATGCCTTCTGTTGCTTGGACTGATAATAATATTGGGAACTAGCAAAGCTGTTTTTCAAAGTTTTTTTTGTATAATAAAGGGTGGTTCAATTTTAAGGGCCGATATTGATTTTGAATAAAACACAAATTATTAAGGAAATTATGGTCATTTCTTTTTATTATGATAATATTGGTATGGTTCAATTATGTATGGAAAAAAATATAAGAAAAATGGTAGCCAAGACCTCTATACGATCGACCTCAAAATGTTCGATGACGCTGAGGAATAATTGAAGTTTTATTCCGTTCATGTACCGAATTATGTCATCCTTTAGTTCGTTATCATCTCACGATAGGGAACAACATTCACAGTAACTGTGGCCACATTGTGGAAAGAAATACAGCACCAAACATTTACTGTTTGTAGAAGCATTGGTTTTTCGAAAATCAATCATCCATCATGATAATTCGGCCGAATGAGGAAATTCTGCTCATTGACAAATCCACTCAGGTGAAAATGTGCCTCACTACTGAAGATGATTTTCTCCGAAAATTGATCATCCACAGTTGCTATTTCCTGCCACCCCTCTAACCATTGACGACATTTGAAATGATCAAGAAACTTTAGTTCTTGATTAAATTGCACCATGTAAGCCTACAAATGCAAGTTTTTATGCATAATGTTCATCAAGGACGAGTGTGAGAGATGCAATTGTTGGGCACGGCGCGGCGCGACGACGAGTTGAGGTGGGCCGCTCTTCAGCCAAACTATCGCGAGCAGCAATATGAGCTGTACGAGCATGCACTGGTGTTTTCGCTTCTCCTACAGACCAGGTTTGCTCAAATTTTTGCACGAAGTTTTCGATTGTACGCACATTTGGACGATTAAATTCACCGAACAAATCACAAAAACACTCCCATTTTCATAATAAGCCTTAATAAGTTTAACGCGTTGCTCGGTTGTGTATCTTTCTATGGTTCAAATTGAGTTAGTTTGAAATTAAGAAATGTAAAATGAAATGCAGACTTAATGTTTAGCTTAATGTTTAGGTGTGGTTTATATTCAACATCGGCCCTTAAAATCTAACCAGCCTTTACATTCCCGTTGAAGATTCATCTCCGAAGAGTAGGGCCGTGAATATCAAAACGAAACTGAAGGAACTATTGTCAGCAAAGCATATTTTAATTGCATAAGAAGTTTCAGACAGGAGATCATTAATAAGAATGAGAAAGATTGTCGCCTTGAATACATCCAATATTACTTATATTAACCGGTTTGAAAGGTAATTATTTATCTCACGAAAGAGGGATTCATCAAAACCAAAGTCACGAATTTTCGATAAGAGAGCCTGATCTTATTGTCTTCTATTTTTCTCCAAAACGATGTAAGGGTTTGTTCGGTGAGATAAATTATCGGACCATCGTTGGACCAATTACTACAAAATCCAATAAACCCTACTGCTAGTTGAAGCCTTTGATCTTTGAGATATTTCTTTAGATGATAACTAATCAGAGTGTTCTTGACCTTGGAAAGATGAAACGTATGTACATAGGTGCGATCGGTCGATAATTTGAGGGAGATGAGTATTCGCTTTTTTGAATATAGGCTGAATAAATGCTGTTTTCAATCAAAGAATAGGATAGATGAAAAAACTTACGCCTTGGTTTTGCCAGCAATAAAGAACACCTCCTTAGATCAATTGCGGGGATGTCATCGGGTCCAACCTCATTTGTGTGTGTTGGAATCTTTTAAGACTCTGGCTACCGCAAGGAAGCGAAAAAAGATTGGTTCCATACAATCATTTACGCTCTCAAGTACAGGCGGACACATAACACTCTCAAGCAGCGTAGGAACCGAGGAAGTGGAAGAATTCCTCATGTTGTTACCATTACCAACAATTTGTACTGCGTTTGGGAAATTGCAGTATATTTTCCGTCAATTATTGGTCATTTATACATTTTGTCCATTGAATTTGGGCGTTGCATTTGCTTGAACTCTTTCCTGTTCTTCAAGCTGAGTTGGCTCTTCCTTACCTTACCTTCATAATACTATTAACCTCTTTACAGCTTTAATCAAACTATGCATTATCCTTAGGTCTGATACTTTTCACCCTGTTCGGGATAAAAGTTCTCATTTCGACGAGTTTTGGCACGACAAATAAGCTCATACAACACAATAGTCGGATAAGTTTACACTAGATAGAAGACTTATGATGTTCTTATTAGGGTCAGAAGTAAGGAACAAGTCAAGAGCGTTTGCTGCTCGACCATTAATATCCGATATTCGAGTGGGCTCGTTGACCATCTGAGAAAGTTGGTTAAACTTAGTAAAAATCTCAGCACATAATCTTTTGGCTGATGTCTCACCCCAATAAAGAAGCCAAGAAGAATTATGTATTATGATATTAAGGAACAATTCTTAAGATGGAATCTGACATATCATCAAATTCACAAGAAGTCGATACTCTGTCTAGATTTGGACTTCTACAGAGAAACAACAGTGATTGATGTATTTGTTTACGTTAAATATTAAACCAAATTAAATTGACGAAAAAATTGGTGCAACGACAATAATGTAGCAAGAGCTGATAAGCATCATCATTCGTA
Organism: Eupeodes latifasciatus; assembly: GCA_920104205.1. Taxonomy (NCBI): domain Eukaryota; kingdom Metazoa; phylum Arthropoda; class Insecta; order Diptera; family Syrphidae; genus Eupeodes; species Eupeodes latifasciatus. Next base: position 21,037,573 of record OV049925.1, read on the forward strand.
TTGGCTAGGCTATAGTGGGAAACGAATAAAAATAATTTGTAAGAATTTACTGCAAATTGTTGCAAATTATATAATCCAAAATAAAAAGCGGGACGCATCTTCCAAAAATAAATTAATTCCTTAATAATAAAAGGCAAAGTCAAAATCCTAATTCCAGCTCGCATATTTAGCCTACGTTAGCCTTTATTTCTATTGCTATATAAAATTCGTAATCATTTACATATTTCACCAGAAAATCTTTCAATATCCATATAGTCCTTGAAACGTTCCTTAAAATATTTCAATTTATGTTATTCCCGGATATAATCTTGTAAATCCATAAATTGTTTTTGGGATTATTAAAACACATCAAAAACGAGTTTCAAACATTCTGTCACACACAACCCTACCATCGTATTACTGAGAAGCGAACATTTATGTTTCAATTGAATTTCATTAACATTTTCTCAATTCAAAAGAACATCCTTGAATAAAAAAAAAATACCTAAACACATAAAATGATTCTAATGAAACGATAATTCGAAATTATGATGTGCTCATTATAATATCTTAAGCTTTCTAAGCCTAATATTTTGAAATCGTGTTAATACCAAAATTAAATCTCATTGAATTTTCATTAAATCCCGAAAACATTCACAAACATTTGGAAAAAGAGGCTTTATACTTACATAAGTAGGTACTTATAATCCAAAACATTATCACAACCATGAAACATTGTTTCAACAACATTGCCAAAAAATAAGTTCAAATAGCTACCGAAATAGAAAAAACTGAAAAGAATTATTACGTGTAATTATTATTGATTTTCAATTTTCAACAACTTTTTTTTGAGTACAATAAATCAAAACAAATTTTTCAATTGAAATTTTATCTTCATATTTCTGTTTTTCATTCTTTTGCTAAAAAAAGTAGAAGAAGAAGAAAAACCAACAAAAATTATTTTCAGAATCATATACTTTTACGACATTCGCCTCTTGCTTCAAATTAGGTATACTTTGTATATAAAAATTGAAAATGTTTTAGGATAAAGAAAGTTCTCCCTTATTTTCGGTCTACTGTGAAATTTAAGGACTTGAAATTGGGAGGACGAGAGTGTGGTAGGGCAAATAGAAGAAGGGGTTTATTTGATAAATGTTCCTTTTTTTGTATACGCTGTGTGGAGTAAGTTGAGCGTAAAAACTGTAAAAGTGCATGTCCAATAAAATCCTAAAATAATATTTTTCCTTTCATTATTTTATTTTATTTGTAATGTGAAAAGGTACTTTTATATTTTGTATTTGCTAATATAGAGATACGAGTAAAAAAAGGACTCTTTCTTTTAAAATAATGAAATAAGAAAAAGAATAAAAAGGTATATACTACTTATGTTTTGCTTATAAAGAAACAAGAAAAATGCTAATTTTAGGAACTGTGTTTCTCGAAATTGAAAGGTTAAAAAGGTATATTTGGTAATGGCTTTTAGTTGCCGCCCTCGCAAAGAAAACGATTTCGAAAGGTTGGATTTCTTTTAAAGGGTATGACCCCCACACAACAATTCAAATTAAAGCTAATTTCTACCTTTTCATACTTAAAGACTCAGACTCAGCTGTACATTTGTTCAACTGTTTGGATTGAGACTAAGAGGAGTATAATCAAACAAATAGTTTCCGCAGTTAGGCTCTATACAAATTGTGTTAGCAAAATACATGATAACTCAGTTTTATCTAAAAAAAAACGTAAAAACTCTTTTAGAAGAAGATTTCAGGTTTGTGCTCCAAATATGCAATACAAATGGTATTTGTGTTTTGGCGTCCAGTTTAAGAGTAGTTTTTTAAAATATCCAAGAGATGTTCTTATTCTGCATTTTTCAGAAAATAAAAAGATGTTATATTAACTTATTTAAAATAACTGGTTTTCCAATAAGATGTTTCATTTTGAATAGCTTGCTATTTAGGCAGCTGTAACTTTAGAAATGGAATTTATGAAGTAGTTGAGGACATACAAATTTGCAAGTATGTGAACTGGTATTGGAAAAATTCATAAAAAGAATATGGTGTTGCAACAGTAGCCAAGGCTGATATAGCTTTTTATCGCTGTTCATGGAAAACTTTTCTCATTCAAATTAAATACAAAAAAAATTAAATAAAAAGAAGCTGGGGTGCGATCCACACTGATAACTTCCCATTCCGTCTGTCGATTAGTTTTGCTTAAAAGGTTTGTAGGTTTTCGTGTTTTGTAAAAAAGTTTTAAAATTACCAACAATATTTTGCATCTGATGAAATAGTTTGATTCAAAATCTATTTTTGTTAGCTAGATTTTTAGTCGAAAATCAATTTTTAACAATTTTAATAGCATTTCTTGAAAGTTTTTTATTTCTTATATAAACAAATACAAATTTGATGAAAGAAATTAATTTGAAGTTTTCTATTGCTTACGAGATATCGAGAACCGAATATAAATTTTTACTAAATTTGCGTGCTTTTTTTTTTTAGATTTTATTTTTTTTTATGAAAAAACTGTGGATTCGATTTTTCATAAAATTTGACTGAATGTCGAAAACAATATTTTTTATAAGATGAAATTAATTTGAAGCCAATATCTCAAATTTTCGAAAAGATATTTGAGTCCAAAATAAATTTTTAACAACTTTTAGTAATGTTTTTTTTTTTGTTTTAGGGTTTTATTTTGTATAAAAAATGTCAATTCGATTTTTCTCAAAATTTTGTCAGATGTTAAAAACGTTTTTTTTCGTTGCATGAAATTATTTTGGAAATAAAATCATTGTTTGTTCTTAAAATATTCGAGGTGACAAATATTTTTTTTTCAGTTTTTTTTTTTGATTTATAAAAAAAACCGTTAATTGGATTTTTTTCTAAAAATATACTAGTTTGATATCACGCTACAATATATAATTTAAAATCTAAGTCAAATCTTTAGCGTTATTGGTTCGTGAGATATTTTAGGTAAACCACCTTTTTTTTCAAATTGCTATGGTAAAAAATCACAAACTCAATTTTTTTAAAGTCCTTTCTGCATTATTATCTGTATAACAAAATTTATTTGAAGTTGATATATTTACTGGTTCTTAAGCTATGGACGACGAAAAAACTTTGCGAACGTACAGACGTACGGACAGATATCCATCTAAAAATCCTTTATTTCGACTCTAGGGACCTTGAAACGTCGAGAAATGTCAAAATTTTCAATTCTACAAATCGGACCGATTACAATAACTTCCTATGGGAAGTTAATAATCAAACATAATAAATAAGCAATAAAAGGGTTTATTACTTTTCATTGAAAGTTATAGTAATTAGTCCGATATATTCTGACAAGAAATAGAAAAATTTGAAAAGGGGAATAATCTTTGTTGATAATTCGGTGTCTAAGGACCTTACTATGAAAAGCAAATGGAATATTTTCAATGTTCACTTCAAAACCTCACTTTTTGAAAAAAATAAATTTTGCTTAGTACAATTCGATAGTTCTTAAAAATGTTTGACGAAATCAATATTATTAAATTCATATATAACTTTCTCACGTGATAAGATGTTGCTCTATTTTCGCTTAGTACTGAACGCTTTTCGATAAAAGAACGGATTTCTTTCCGATCTCTTAAGACTACATAGTAACATAGAGACTACATAGAGACTAAATTCTAGTGCTAGATCTGGACTTTGTGGAATGTAATTTAAATTGAACGTTTTAATTTTCAGCGTGATCATCAATGAAATCAGTTGAATGGTGTTTAAATCATTTATTGTCTGCGAGATATTGAGAAAGTCTGATATAAGTTGACCTTAACAATGACTCAGCGACTTCCACTTCATATTCAGCTCTAAACTGTGCCATATTGCATCTTCCCGCCAATCTCAACTACTATGGTTTTGAATTGATTTGAGGACAATTGTTTGTTACCAATTAGAAAGTAATTTTTGCATCCTCAGAACTTTAAGAAGCAAATAGTCTACATGTAGCTTAAGAATTCTTATAAATAGAGGCGCGATTCCTGTTTTCAGAATGACAAGGTAGTTTAGACTGCTTAATAGAAATTGAAACATTTCTTTGACTAAAAATGAGGCTGGGATGCAACCCACACTGATAACTTCTCATCCCGTCTATCGCTTTATTTTGCTTAAAACTTTTAAAAAATATTCATAACAATATTTTCCGTAAGATAAATATTTTGAAGTTAAAATATCTTTCTTTGTTCTACTAATTCTGGAGTCAAAAACCATTTATTATCAGCTCTTTGTTGTTTTTGTAGGTTTTCGTGTTTTGTTAAAAAAGTAATCAGTTAAATTTTGAACCAAAAATGAAAGAATGAAATTATTTTGAAGTCAATCGCTTCATTTATTCACGCGATATTGAGTACCGAATTACAATTTTTACCAATTTTTCATACTATTTTTTTTTTGTAAATTTTAGTTTTTATGAAAAAAACTGACTGTTGGATTTTTATAAAAATTGTATTGAATGTCAAAAACAACATTTTTCATTTGATGAAATTAGTTTGAAGCGAATATCTTTGATTTTTTTAGAGATATTTGAGTCGAAATACATTTTTACCAAATTTTAGCAATGTTTTTTTCGGTTTTTATTTTTTGTAAAAAACTGCCAATTTGATTTTTCTCAAAGATGTCAAAAACGTTATTCTTTATTGTATACAATTTTTTGGAAAAAAAAATAATTTTTTGTTCGTAAAATATTGGAGGTGACAATTTTGTTCGCACTTTTTTTGATTTATAAAAAAAACTGTTAACTTTATTTTTTTTTTTCATAATTATTTAAGTTTAGTGTCACGTCACAATATATAATATAAAATTTAATTGAAGTCGCTCTGGCGTTTTTGGCTCTTGAGATATTTTCAGTTAACCAAAAAGTATACGAAGTCAATTTTTTTGGGAGTCCTTTCTGCATTATTATCTGTATAACAACATTTATTTAAAGACGATATCTCTAGATACTAGTTCTTGAGATATGGACATAAGCACTTACAGACATCTCTCTAAAACTCTTTTATTTAGATTCGATTGACCTTAAAACGTCAAGAAAATTCAAAATTTTCAATTCGACAAATCGGACCAATTACAAAGACTTCTTTTAGGAAGTTAATAAATAGGTAAGGAGTCTTTCGAGTCGAATTTTTTATGTCTCTAAGCTTTGGCATCATACAGAAGTATCGTCTCTGATACTAACTCAAAAATCTGTAAGATCTGTTGATGTCTTAGCCTTCATTTTAGCTTATTACTGAAATTAATCTTCATACTAATGCTGTTAGTAAATATTAGACCAAGATGTTTGTACTCATTGACTTTTTCAATAGCTTCTCCATCTTTCAGGTTTGTAAAAGAATACAATCTTCTGGAAATGAAATCTTTTATAACTTCAGTATAAAGATTGCATTTATTGATTTCACTCAAGAATTGGGACTTAAAATTTTGCAATCACCAATTATTTGACCTTAAAAAGACTAGACTCATTTTTTCTCCAACCATTTGACTACAATCAAGAAGGTATCAATTGCAATCATTTAAGACTTCATGCAATCTTTGCATTCATTTGCAGGCTTGCCTTGCATTCTTTTAAAATATTTTCTTTGCATTATTTTGAAGTTCTTGCATTCTTTTTAAGTCTTTGCCATTACGTGAAGTCTTTGTATTCACTAGAAAGGTAATCTATCAAATCATCCAAGAAGAGTACATATAAGCTAAGACTCAGAGTACGCCTCTGCTTTTGTCCTCAAGTGGTTGCAAACCAATCAGGTAGCGTAGTTCAGGCCGTTTCATTCATATTTCAACCCTATACAATGCATAAAACAATTAACATCGGCTTGATTACAGTTTTTTGTGTTGTTTCAAGAACCTTTCCTGTATACTTTTCAAGACGACGAAAGTGTTTTCTATCGTTAAATAACCGTTCCAAAAACATGTGCTTGAAACTCTTTTAGCTAGTTATTTGAAGCAATTCCTACTTTAAGACGTTTTTAAAAGACCGGAAAAAACGTGAAATGAGATTTCCCTAAAACTTTCTGGATCCAAAATTGATGAATTTTTATGAATACGGCATATAGTAGTAGTTTGTCTTACAAAACCACTTAAAAATAAAAAATTACACAAATAACTTTTAAAAAATAGGTACAAATTGTCAATCGATCCAAATATCGTCAGAAAAAGAATGGTGTTGACTTCAGGCGAATTTTTCACTTAATAGCAATAATTTCCATATTGACCTATTTTCTCAGAAAACATTAAAAATATGTGATTGAAAATATTAAAATAAGCATTCCATTATTTGATTAAATGACCATTTATAAACAAAAAATTATAAAAATTGTTAATAATTGTTGCAACTTCGAAGCTACCGTATTTGTTAGCACAAATGTTATCGTGCTTTAAATTTTTCCTCAATTATTAGTGCTTAAATTAGCAAACCTGACAGTCAAATAGGGTTAATTGGATTAATTCCATAACTTACAAAAACAATTCTGACAAAATAATAAGGATAATTAACCTTAGGGGAAACTGGGGCACATTTGACACTTAAATTTTAAAAGTCTGTTTTTCCGAAGATTATTATATGAATTCCAATACTTTTTTATTTATAAGATGCATTGACTATTCTAGATAAGACTCACAGATACATTTTACTGTTATAACAACTGCATCAATTTTTTTAAATAAAAAAAATAAAAAAGTCATTTTGTCAAAAGTGCCCCGGGTATGGGGGACCTTTGACTTTACGCGGGGAACATTTGACAATTGCAGTTTTATCTTATGATCGTATGCATAAAAAGGATTAGCGGGTCTATTCCGCCTAGTGTTTGAATGGAAAGAAAAGTCAAAAATTGTTTTAACGATTTATAAAACATAAATCAATACATTCACTTTCTTTAAAAAAAATAACAGGTTATAAAACTTCATTTTAAAAACTATCAGTCCATAAGGTCGTTAAGAATTATTCATAGGAACATTTATAAATATCTTATTTAATATAGAGATTGCCGAAGTCAACGTCAAATAAATATTTTTGACGACAACGAGAAGTTGAGGCTGGATTTGTGGGTTGTAGCGGTTTGAATTTGATTTTACTCCTTAAAGTCAAAGAAATATCTTCAACGGCTGGTTTAGTAAAAAGCCAACCTACCAATGATGCTTTTCTTAGATAGTTAACAGTGTAAGTAGAGTCACTGTGGACTTCTGCAATTTCCCCCGCATAGTAAAATGGCTTCTTAGAATTTTCACCGAATTTCACAAGAACATAATGTCCGACTTCCAATTTCTCATCATCTCTAAGCTTATAGTCAAAAAGCTATGTTCTTTCCATTTCAAAATTATCTTGGACAGAAATGAAATCGTTAGATTTATCAGATTCGGCATAGGAAACGCTTTTATCGTTCTCATCAAAATGTCAAATTTACGCCTACTATCAGCCAAATGTGCCCCTTTGCAAAAGTCAAAGGTGCCCCAAAGGTTTTTATAAACATTTGTAATGTTTTTTTTATATTAATGTTTTGATTAAAGAAAATTGGCTTTAAAATATTAATAATTTAGAAACAATGCTATCATTATCATTATTATTTCACAATAACAAACACTTTTTTATTTTGTTCACAAATTTCTTACAAACCTGTAGTCAAAAATTACATCAAAAATCCCGAAAAACACAACACTAAAACACGTGTTTTTCGAAGACGAGTTGAAGCAAAACTGCCGAAGTTCATAAAGTTTCTTTATATTATTTGAGGCTTCGTTCACCATCCCAACTTTTCTTCTTAAAGGATGTGTTCACACCGAAAATCACAAAGCCCCGTCGTCAAATGTGCCCCAGTTTACCCTACATGAAAATATAATTAATAATACACGTACCTTGGTTGTTAGTATATGAAAAACTAATAAATGTCACAACAGGAAATATGTCAAAGTCAATAATAAGTCCAATAAGAAATTCGTCACGAAATCCACATTAAGATTTCACGTTATGCAAGGTCAACTTGTCCCCGCTTTCATCGTTGTGTGTCGCCGTCACGACATGGTAAGATTACAATAAAGCGCGAGATAAAATTCTGTTCTGTCAACTTTGAAACACAATGAGCGCCCTGATGATGAACAGACTGTCAACGTGTCCTAACTGTGCGTTGACAGGATGAATGAAATTTATAAAAGTCCTGCAAAAAAAAAAAAAAACATCTTTTCGCATAAAGACTTAATACAACGAATTTTTCCTAAAACACATTTCAGTTTATTAAAAACAAACTACACACAAGCAGAGGTATACCAAAACAATGACAAAAATGACAAATTAAAGGATTTCCCCAAAGGAGGTCTCATAGGTGATGATGACAACGATTCTCAGTGTCCTTGAGCAACCAAAGTGGTGTCAAGTTTATCCGTTATGTGTGCCATAATGGCAGAAGGTTGGAACATCGCAAACTTCAAGTTTTAACGCAATTGATTCAAAGAAAGAAATAAATAACGAAAAAAAAACCAAATCACCTCAGGATATTATTAGTTTTATATTTCTATCCTTCCATTCTCTTTTATATACGAGTATATTTAAGGATGATAAAAGGAGTGCTTGCATCCTACCTACAGAAGAAAAATATATTCATCACAAAGGGTAACTCATAGATTGAATGTGTGGGTTGGTTGCGCGGCGCAATGAAAGTAGGAAATCACTTCTGTGTTTTCTTACTACTCTTCGAAAGGATACTCAGAGGAAAACAAGGATACGTAGGTACACCTATATATGAAGGATGCCAACCCAACATGCCTCCTTGATGATATGGTTATACTCGTATGATATAAAAATAGAGACACAAAAATACATAGCTATGTATATGTAGCTTTATAGTTTATTTATTTTTGTTGTTGTTTAGAGTTCACTTTTTTTTTAATAAAAGGAGAGTTATGAGAAGACGACAACGACAACGAGAACGACAACGACAACGACAAACGTTGTTCCGATCTAAGTGTCATACATAATATACAAGCCAAAGGAAGCATTTGTAAACCCTTGGGGCATACGGGTACTGGATACCGCATATTGCGGGTATTTTTGTTGTTGTTGTTGTCATCATGTTTCACTCCCTTTATGCCATTTATTTTTTTATTTTGTTTATGGACAACAATGACGATGACGGACGGACGGTTGGAAAATATGAAGTGAAATAAAAGTGGTTCCACAAATTGCACTTCAATTGCGGTTTATGTCATATTAAAACACTAATTTGTGTGTTGTTTGTTTTGTATTCTTTTCAGTTTCTTATTTTCATAAAATTTTTATCAAAGGGAAATAAAATGGAAATTTCAAGGTTATTTGAAAACTTACGAAAATCACTTCCTATTTAGTTTTATCGCGTGAAAAATGAGTTAGGAGTGTTTTTCTGGGACAATAATTTATAGTTATACATAAAAGTGTCCCAAATCAACTTTTTTTTTTACCGAAGAACCGATTTGTATACTTAAAATTTGTTCAAAAGTAAAATAAAGTATTTCAAGGTCTTAAGATGCTTTGACTTTTGTATTAATAAAAAAAAGGCTGAGATGCGACTTAACTTCCCAGTTCTTGAGTTCATTACTATTTTTTGAGCGCATTACTGATTTTTTGGGAAAGTATACTCGCACTTTGTCGAGAGTCCTTAAAGATCTAAACATACGTAAATGCGCTAGCCCGGATGATATCCCCGTTATTATTCTGAAGAGGTGTTCTTTGACGATAGCAAAATGCCTAGAAAATAGCATTTGTTCAGTCAATCCCAAAGAACCGTCAAATTGTGGACTGATTGCCCTGATGTCTCTTCTTTTTTAGGTTATGTAAATGCTGATTTATTTATTAGCTTCTTGAAAAACGAACGCTTCTTAATGTTGGTTAATATGGATTTGTACCAATATGTCATTGGATTGTTTATTTTACTGAACAGTAGAAAGAATCTTTACATCGCTTTTGATTAAGAAAGCTAAATTATTGAATTTGATATTTAAAGGTTATTTGATAAAGTCTGGTATCTTGTTACCTTAACGAAAATGCTGGTTTTTTCTTTGAATTAGAAATTTTCTACCTAAACTTTTAATATTCATGTTTTTTTTTTTGGAAGGATTCAAGTCAGAAACCCACAATATACATAATTGACATTTGTTGACCTGTCAATAAAGTCGTGAAAAAAAGAGCTAAGCCAAAAAAGCAAAAAAGTAAAATAAAAACTTAATAGAAAAATAAAGTTTAAGTTCGAAGTGAATAATTATAACCTCTGCTTTAGTAGTATATAAATATTCAGAGTAAGTTGTAGAGAATAAGACTAAAAATCACTTAAATAAATACTACCCTGAAACTAACCTATAAATGAGCAAGAGAAGTATAGAAGACATCTCCCCAGAAAAAAACAACACTGAAAAAAGAAGCTCTAGCTATTTTAATAACAAACCCAACGAAAATATGAGTATTACGCCAGAATTACTGAGAGAAATCCTACGGGAAAATAATGCTGCGCTTATCAAAGAACTCCCGACCAAAAACGACTTCCAGCTCTTAGTCACGGAAATAACAACACTAAAAGCCAAATATGAAGAAATCACAACTAAAGTTGCTCAATTAGAAGATCGAAATAAACAACTAGAATCACAAATGGATAAAATACTGCAGAAAAATTCTGAAAAAAATCTGGTTGTCCGATTACCTGTTGAGAAAGATGTTGACATGACAAACAAAGCGAAGTCTGTTTGCGCAGGCCTTGGAAATCTGGACTCAAGCAGTGATATCGAAAGTGCATACACCATTCGAAGCCAAGATCCTCGTAAATCATCAGTGATCGTCCAAATGAAGATGCGCGACATAGCATCTAGTGTACTCCGCAACTGTAGACAACTCAAGAATTCAGGTATATCCATCAATAAAGACCTGCCATTGAACGTTCGGCAAAGGAGATCTAAATTGATCAGGCTGATGAAACCGCTGCGAGATGAAAATCCGAAGAAAAAGATTGTTTTGAGGGACGATCGGTTGCATATTGAGGACAGAGTTTTTACGTGGGATGCCTTGAAAGGTTTGCGCTGTGGGAATGAAGATGGAACTCATATTCTGTGCCAAATTCTTGGAAAAGTCTCAACAGGTGTTAAAAATACTATTGAAAATTTAATGAATGAAATAAAAATTAGCAATACGTCAAAACAGCTGTCAAACTATGGCCAAGCTTCGAGTTCAGGGATGGCAGGAGTAAACAATACATCACAATCGCAAAAAACATCCGCTGTAAAAGCTAATGGGAGTTCAGATGGGCACTTTTTCTGAGGATCAGCCGTCTACCCAAATCAAGAAAATAATTTAAAAATTTTAAGTTACAATATCGCTGGAATGAAAAATAAATTAGCTATTGTTGAATTTTTTAACTATTTAAAAGAATTCCACATATTTTTACTATATGAAACACATTTACTTAATATAGAACATAATAGATACACTAATATTTTTAAGAATTATGAACTCATATGGATAACTGGTATTAAAAGAAGTACTTTTGGAAGAGCAAGTGGAGGAGAACTATTAGCATACCGTAAAAACCTTGGAGGAGTAAAATTAGAATTTGAAGAAAAGAACGCTTCATATATTGTAAAACTAGTAATAAAAATGCAAACTTTTTATATAATTCCTATCTATCTCAACTGCAACTACTGGCAACGTGACTTTGATACACTTATCGTCCTTCTAAATAATATTGATTCCACCAACTTGATGCTTATTGGTGACTTCAACGGCCGAATAGGGCTTTCTCAGAATAATTTTGTGTCGGGTATGAATACAGAGCTTTTAAATCCTCAACGCCAGTCGAAAGATGAATTGTGCGACAGTAAAGGAATTAAAATACTGGAAATAACAGATTCTTTCGATTGCTCAGTTCTAAATGGAAGTTGTTATGGAGATCTTAGAGGCGAATATACTTTTTTGAGAGGGACATCATGTTCAGTTATAGACTACTGCTTCGTCGCTGGAAACTGGCAAGACATTATTTCCGACTTTCGAATAGGGCAGCAGACGTTCTCGGACCATATGCCGTTAGAAGCTCAATTTGAAGTGGGATTTAATGAAAATTCAAATAATTATAATGAGCTTAGTCTAATACCGAAACTTTTCTGGAACCAAAAAATGGCAAATACTTACCGCACCAATTTAAACATTGAGCTTCATAATCTTTACCGAACCGAAGCTTCCCCGAATATCGACCAACTTTCAGATATCATCAAGAAATCTTCACAAAACTTATACTGCACAAACAAACAAGAAACGAAGAAACAAAAGTGGTTCGATAAAGATTGCATGATGGCAAGACGAAAGTCATTTACGTTTCTAAAATTACTTAGAAAGCATAACTGCGATATATTTAAATCATTTTATGCTAATGCAAACAAGGAGTTCAAAAACATATGTCATGCAAAAAGACTAGCATATGAACAACAAAATATCTCAAAGATAAACATTTGCAGATCTTCAATCGACTTTTGGAAAGCAGCCAAACTTCTGAATGGAAGAAAAAACAGTATCGCAACTGGTCTTCAAGCACAAGAGCTAAAAACACACTTTAGAACACTTTTAAACACTGCTCAGACGTCACTTGATATTCAGTATGCAGAGCCTCAAATAATTGATGTGTTTCTAGATGAACCCTTCGAACAATCAGAAATATTTCAAGTATTGAACAATGCCAAGAACAACAAAGCCCCAGGACAAGATGGGATTCCCTTCGAATTCTACAAAAACTGTACTACTGAATTCGCACAAGCCCTTCTAAAAGAGTATAATCGACTTTTCGAAAGCACAGACTTCCCACAAAGCTTTAAAAAATCAATAATATTCCCGCTCCATAAAAAAGGAAACCATACAAATCCGGCCAACTACAGAGGAATTTCATTTCTCAATACAACCTGCAAACTATTTACCGCTCTAATTTACAAGAGACTTAAAGACTGGATCAGAAATAAAAACATTTTACACGAGTTCCAAGCTGGATTTAGAGAAGATTACTCTACAGTTGATCAAGTTTTCACTTTGATAAATATTGCTCAAATGTACAAACAAAAACATAAGAAACTTTATGCCATATTTGTGGACTTCAAATCAGCTTTTGACTCTGTCTCACGCGAGGTACTCTTTTACAAGCTATATAAGATTGGTATAAGTAGCAAAATTGTGAACATCATAAGAGCTTTATATGCAAATAATAAAGTTGCGGTATGGGATGGAGAAGGTTTATCTGATGATTTTGAAACTACGATGGGTGTGAAGCAAGGCTGCATCTTAAGCGCACTTCTTTTCATATTGTTTATAAATGATATAACAGATGATATTGGTGGTGGAGTTGAGGTTAACGGCACTATGATTCCAGGACTTATGTATGCTGACGATATTGTTTTTCTTGCTAGTTCAGTCACAAGTTTGCAACTTATGATCAACAGACTTGAAAAGTATTGTAAAGCCTGGAATTTATCTGTAAATCTTGAAAAGACAAAAATTCTCGTATTCAGAAACGGTGGAGGCAGATTCTCGAGAAACGAAGCATGGACCTTCCAAGGGCAATCTATCGAAGTTATAAGAGAATATAAGTATCTTGGAGTTCTGATAACAGCTAACCTGAATATGGAAAAACACCTTAAAGTTAAATTATCAGAAGCTAAACGGGCTATTAGTTCAGTCTGGCGTCCCTGCATCCAAAGCAAATTTGTATCCCATAGCTCTAAGCAAAAAGTCATTCAAGCTTGTATGCTGCACAAATTTGGGGACATAGCTATTTTGAGCCAGTAGAAAAATTCCAACGTTACTGCATTAAACGAATTTTTGGATTACCTAATAGCACCCCTAACTACATGATTCATCTGGAGACAGGTTGCCCACCCCTTATCTTAGTAACGTTGAGGTTACACTTCAAATATGTACTTAAAGTGATGGAAATGGAAGAGCACCGCTTACCAAAGATTATTCTAAAGCACATGATAACAAATAACTCACACTGCATTCAGGAGTGGCAAGAACTTGCTGATTGCTATGGATGTGACATAATTTTTGACCGTTGTGAGGGAGCCTCTTCACTGAGGGTGAAATTTGAACACATTCTGGAAAAAGCTGGAAAATATCTATACAACAAATACAAGAATGAGGCACAGTCTTCCCAACACAGAATGTACTACAGCAAAGTGAAATATGATCTTCAAGAAAACACTTACTTTCTGGATAAGAATAAAACTGAGATGATAAGAACAATCTTTATGTTAAGAGGTGAACTAATCCCACTAAATTACGTACCACATCGACCCGAACTACCAATCTTATGTGATATCTGCAACCGCGCTGAGAGAGAGGATATTTTTCATTTCATTTCTATTTTGGAGTAAATACTATACCAAAAGGCGATATAATGAGTATTTTGAATGGTGAGAGAGGATGGGAACCAGTTTATAGATATACTAAAAGTGCTTTGGAATATAGAAATCGAATAAGAGAAGGAGATTTTTAGTTATAAAATACATGTTAACTTAAAGTTTATTTTAATTGCATTAATTTTGATTCAAATTACTTATTTGTATAATTAATAATGTTTATCAATACAAAAAAAAAAATGTCAATCTGGTAGACGGCTTACTGCCATAACCATAAGACTTTCTGCTAAAAAAAAAACATAATAATATTATATTACATTGTATTAATCAAGTTAAATAAAAAGTTATATAAACTAACTACATAATTGAAGCTGTGCCTTAGGGTACTGTTTTGTCACCTAAGAGAATCGGTGTCTTGTCTTGGTCGTTAAAGCGAGATATACCTCCCATGCCACTATCTGCGAGTGACGCTTGCATACATAAAACTGAACATCTCCACATTCTCGGTATGTGCATTAACAACATCCTCTGTAGGAAAGATCACATACACGGTGTAATTCCTCTTGATTTGGCTACAAAACCTATGTATGTATTTAAGTCCAAAACGTATGTACCAAGTACAACATCTTTGGATTGATGCTTAAGAAACTTTAAAGACTTTTGGGTAGTATTAAAAAAAGAGCTTTTTTAAATGATTGGTGACAGTGCAATCATAAAATCAATTACGACACTCAAACATCGTCGTAAAATTTCTTGTCTTAACCTTTTTTACCATTATTTTAACGGACTATGGTCTAGTGAAATGGCCAGTTGCATTTAAGCGGTTTAACAGTAGTACTAGTGCTTTTATTTAGGAAGAACAATCAGTTTACAAAACACTTTGAGTATGCTCTAATTAGAAAATTTAGCCTTTTTACTTGCGACATATATGAACTTCATGGCAAGAGAATTTAATCAAACATGACATTGCGATGGTAGAAAAGTCGAAAAAAGTGGATCCCCCGATTCCGTTCATTTATCTGTCTGTCCTCGACCCTACAGCCCAAACCATTTGGTCGCTTGAGTTCAAATTGGAAGATAAGGTTGTGAGAAGATTCGCGTTAGGCGTTTTTTTCATTAGTAGGGCCCGTACAAATTTGTTGGTCCAAAATCGAAAACAAAAATCGAAAAAAATATTAAATGATCTCAAAAACGGGTCAATATTTCTTAACGAATATTTAAAGTGACACGTACATATGTATATTAATAAATTCTGAGAAATTGCATACTAAAAATATTTTTAAACTAAAATTGAAAAAAAATATATATACAAAATTAAATTAAAAAAAAAAACGCTTTAACGATTTTTGAAAAAAAAAATCAAGGGTTTTAGTGATTAATTAAAAAAAAGTAATAAAAACATTTTGAAACCATAATTCAAAAATCAGTACCTTCATCTGTTTCTAAGACATTGGAGTCTAAAATTAATTTTTAAAATTTGGTTTGTTGTTTATTTTGAGTTTTATTTTTTTGGTAAAAACTGTCCCTTCGATTTTTCTAAAAATTATACCAGATATCAAAAATTTAATTCTTCTTTGCATACAAAGCCGAGAATTGTAAGAATTTTCAGCTTAATATATCGTACCGATTTGTTAACCCAAAATATCTCACGAACCAATAACGCTAGTGACTTAAATTAAATTTTATATTATTATGTGATACAAAACTGATATAATTTTGAAAAAATATTCAAATAATGGTTTTTTATAAATCAAAAAACTGAAAAAAAAAATAATTGTCACCTCCAATACTCGTATTGTACGAACAAAAAATGATATTATCTCCAGAATAATCTTATGTAACGGAGAGCAACGTTTTAGAAATTCAGTAAAATTTTGAGGAAAATCGAATTGACGTTTTTTTTTACAAAAAATTAAAACCTAAGACCAAAACCTACAAAACAACAAAAAACTGATAAGAAATGGTTTTCGTTTCAAGTATTAGGAGGTTAGGTTAGGTTAGGTTAACGTGGCTGCGGATTTAGAATCCACACACTTAGGCCAAAAGAGAAGGCCCATTGTGATACCACATGAATCTAGAGAATTACTTCCTACTAGTCGGACCATTTTGAGCTTTTTATAAAGCGAAGAAGATATTTGATATCATTTTAAGCTAGTTCACTGGGATTATGTAAAGAGTAGTCTCCCAGATGAAGTTTGCGTCTTAGTGAAAGAGCAGGGCAAGTGCAGAGAAGGTGAGATATTGTTTCCTCTTCTTCTTCGTCCATACAGCTCCTGCAGAAGTCATTTGAGGCTACACCAAGTCGTGTTGCGTGTCTGCCTATAAGACAGTGTCCCGTAAGGACATCTATTAGGGAGCTAATATGAAGTCGGCTTTGAGATAACAAGTCTTTAGAGCGCTTTAGGTCCAGTGAAGGCCATATTAGTTTTGTGGCTGCGCATGTTGGTAAATTGTGCCACCTAGAGTTTGCTATCGCAAAAGCTGTTTCTTTTAGCAAAGTTTACATTTAGCTATCGGTATACCTATCTCCTCCCTTTCAGGTGAAATAGGCATGACGGTTCCATTTTTAGCGAGTTCATCGGCTCTACAATTTCCCGTGATGTCTCTGTGGCCCGGCACCCAACATAGGTGAATGTTAAATTGCTGCGCCATCTCCATAAGAGACGATCGACAATCGAGGGCCGTTTGAGATTTGGTTGAGACACCGTCAAGAGATTTAATAGCAGCCTGACTGTCAGAGAAGATGTGATGCGGATATCAGAAGTTGATACCACGTTTTCCCTTAGCCAGGAGAGTCCCTCTTTGATCGCTAAAATTTCCGCTTGGAAGACGCTACAATGATTAGGGAGGTGGAATGAGATGCTTAGATTAAGCTTTTCTGAGTACACACCACTACCAACTCCCTCATTTGTCTTGGATCCATCTGTATAAAAATGAATGCTTTTGTCATCCATTAGTTTTTGTCTTCCCATTCATCCCTGGATGGAATGGATACTTGGAAGTTTTTTCCAAATAGGGGTTTAGGAATAGTGTAGTCTATGTACTTTGGTATAGAACCAAAGAGGTTCAGAATGATGAAGTGCCCCACATTGTTGTTGGTCCATTGAGATGAGGCGTTGAGTCTTATAGCTGTACTCGCTGCCACTTGTTTACTGAAGATGTCGAGGGGTGTCAGATGGAGGAGAGTGTCTAACGCTGCTGAGGGTGTGTGTTAGCCCCGCTTATGCAGAGACATGCAGTGCGTTGGACTCTGATGAGTTTGTCGTAGTATGTGACTTTCTCCATTGCAGTCCACCATACTGCAACTCCGTACATATGTAAGTATAGGGTGTCCCAAAATTAACGCAAGAAATCTTGCGTTAATTTTGGGACACCCTATATTTGTCGGATGACCGATGTGTATAGCCAGTAGGTTATGCGAGGTTGAAAACCCCATTTATTCCTATGACTTTCTTGCAAAGGAAAAGAGCTGCTGTAGGTTTTTTAACTCTTTCCTGAATATTAGGTCTTGAAATTAATTTTTTGTCCAATATCAGACCAAAATTAGTGGTACACCTTTTATTGAAGGAGGTACAATTACTGGGATCTTGTATTTCCGTGTAAAAAGGACGAGGTCTGTTTTACGTATATGGATATCAATCAATCGTTTCAGAGTTTTGAGAATGAATAATGATAGGCTAATAGGTCTTATATCTTTAGGGTTGACATGCGAGCATTTGCCCGCCTTGGGAATGAAAACTACAATAACATCTCTCCATCGCTGAAGTATATAGACCAGATTTATACAACTTTTGAAAATCATCTCAATGATGGGCAAAGTGATATCAATGGTAAGTTGTAGCTAAGCTGGTACGATTTGATCTGGACTTGGAGATTTATAAGTATTAGTAGAAAAAAGAAAGATATTGAGAAGCAATACAAATCGAAAGACAGGATATTGGAATATATGTATATGCTTAGCAGGAAATTAATACAAATATTTTCGACAGTTTTGTTTTGTTGCTTAACTTGATAAACACTTGAAATTTAAAATTTTAAGGAACAAAGCTTAAACCTTCAATCATTTAAATCGTTTCTTACAGTAACGTCAAAATCACTTTTTTGGAAAGTAAATTACATACTTCAATATGTCTGTATTCATTTTTTTGGAATTCTAAACGGAATTAGAAAGAACAAAATCCAATTAACAAATTAAATCCGATTCGAATTTTTTTTGACAGCACTGGTAATAAGTTTAGTTAAATTTTGTCTAAATATTTGCTATTCCGTCAGCGTAGAATCAAAACATGTTAATATATGTATGTACATACATATTAGTATAAAAACTAGTAAGTTATATGAACGAGTATATGTATGTTTATTCTTTTGCTCAAAATAACCGAGTTCACAGAAAAACTATTATTCAAAACGGTATACATATCTGCGTTTTCCATATGATGTATTCTACAGAACCCCTTTCTAATTTCTTCTTTATAAAAGCAACCCTTACCATCAATATTTTATATACTTTTTTTTCGTTTTTAAATTTGCAAAGCTTTAGCATGATGGAAAGTTTCGATTTCCAACAAATAATTTTTTGTTTATGCATTAATTTTCTAATAGTAGTCTAAAAGGATCTGTTTTATATTGGCTAAAAGTTTTGAGTAGGAAGTGAAAGAGCTTTTCAACAAGAGGTTTCATTTTGATACGAGTATTATACAAAACGAGTATTTTTTTAACAGAAATTAATGCATTTTTATTTCATTGTAAAGAAAATAGTAAGCCATTAATAAAAATAAATAATATCAGCCAAATTGTCAACATATCCTCTGCATAACCCCTAACATTTAATTTTTTAATAAACAAATAAGTGAGGTCCAATCGCACCGTCATTAAGTCCGAAAATCTTAACAAAAAAAGTAAAACATTGTTTATTCAGAGTCTTTTCAATAAACACTCATGGATTTTTCGTTTGTAGAATGCCTATTTTAAAAGACGGACGATAATTGACAAACCTATGCTTTCGTCAAAATTACGGTCTTCATCAGCAATATTCTCAACTTTTTTTTAGAGACGTATACGATTTTGATTTTTCACATCACGAACTTTTGTGAACAGATTTATCCACTAGTTTTACTATTAGCAGATGAAAAAAAATACTTTGGTCTGGGCAATGTAAGATTTTTACAACTTTTTAAAGTAAATTTTGACAATTTCAGTGCCTTTGTTTTTAACTTGTATTGTTCAATTTTCAGAAATGTCGTAGTTTTTGTCAAATTTCAAAAGATTACAAATCCAAAACCCACATCTACCCAAAAAACATGCTAAAAAAAATAAAATTCTTATGAGAAAAAAACCCTTTGTTGTCCAGTCAATGAACGAAAAAAATTGCCTTCACCTCAAAACATTTTTTTTTACGATTTGCAACATAAAACCTCAGATTATAAATTCTTATATTGAATGTATTTTAGTCAAAATAACATAAAAACCCTCTTAAATTCTAGATAGTTTATTCCTTTTTATTTATAACATAAATTTCTGTTCAAATTTTTCATTGTTTTTTATTCTATTTTATATTTCTGCTATAATAAAAATAAATACAAACAAATAAGAAAAACAACAAAAAACAAACCATCGCGAACACATTTCAACTCTCTCTCTCTCTGTTTCCCGGCAAAAAATTTATTTTTCAAAGATATTAGGCCACCACAAAATATATCCATCCGCTGCCACTTCCACCGCCTCCGCCGGCTACCATCAAACTTCTGGATTGTTAATGGGGTAGAAAATCAACTTGAAAAAAAATTTAATATTAAGTCCGAAAAAAGGAAAAGGCCGATGTTCATATTTGTAGAAACATTCCTATATAAAATATATCTTCTAAATTTATGTAATGAAAAGAACACATTTAGGTCGCACGGAGTTGCTCTTATTGGAGGGTCCTCAAATCCCAAGTCAAGTCTCAAAATAAGTAAAAAAAACGTATATATTTAATTTGGCAAGGGCTTTCAATTTTCTTATTTTTAATGTTTGCTTCATTCCCCTCCCCGACACCTCACAATTTTGTACATTTAATTCAGAATTGAAATTCCCAATTGCTTTTGTTCTTTTTTTTTTTTTTTTGAATACAGACAATATCCTTATAGTGCCGTAAGTGAACAAAAAAAAGAGTAAATATCCTGCCAGGTCCCATGCTACTCCCACATACCAATATAATGATGTCCTGGGAAATTTTCTATGTCATTTAATAATCCCAAAAAAGTGCGTCCTAAATACAAGTCTTTGTCATCTTCGTCGTTTGCAGATTTGTTTCACAATTATGTGCTATATCCTTCTTCAACCGGAAGCCACCGCGCCCATCCCATCAGTACAAGGATAAAAATTGAAGACACAAATGATGAAGGGAAAAACTTTTACGACATAAAATTGGAGATAAGCAAAAAAAATAGAAAAAACCTTTCATATAAATAAATAATCGTTAACGGTCTTATCCTGCGATTAATATTTTTTTTCTTTCTTCCCTACCCTTCATCCAACTCATGCAAATTTTCTTATTGTATTATTTTGCTATTTGGCTTAAGTTGCGCGCTGTTGTTTAGTATTAAATCAAAAGAATGTTAAATTATCATCAGGACACGAAGGAAGCTAGAAGATGGAAGAAAATGTTGACGCGTAATTTAATTCAATAAAATTATGCAAATAGGTGCTGCGACGCGCGGTGGCGGTGCGGTGGTGGTGATATTTAATTTCTTTAATGTCTTTTCGATGACTTTGATGATTTTAATGATCCAATGAGTTATCAAAAATTGGGCTATTAACCATGTAAAAGTGAGAGAGGGAGATGAGGGTTTTAATGTTTAACGACATTTTTTGGGCCTTATGAACAGTTTTTTCTTGTGTATAGGTTTTGAAATTTAGTATACCTATGCGACGCGTGGTTTGTGTGACGCCAGTAGAATCTGGCTCCAGAAAACCTAGTCTATCCAAAGGCAAAGCGAAGGAAAGGCACAGAAGGCGAAATCATCCTCAAACTAGATAGTTTATTGAATTTTATATATACTACGCTTTTGCTGATATGTAAACATAAACATATATGACTCGTAAAAAAGGAAAAAGTTAAAGTTTATGAGTTTTTCACTTAGGTTACATAGGGTCAATTTAAATACATTACGATGATGTTCTATCTTACTTATAGTCTTAACCTCTTATGGTTATGGCTAAAAAAGTTTATATCTATTTAGTGGTTAGTTATATGCGGGTTACAAATTGTGAAGTTAAAATTTATTATACCTTAAACAAAAAAATGTTTACAAAATCCAACGTGAAGTAAGTAAGTAATTGCTCGTAAATTTAGTTTTTGCTTTATTTTAAGTGTTGAGTAAGTTTTTTCGTTGAAAATAAAAAATAAACGCTAGTTTGTTCCTGAGCAGTTTTTAGTAACTCCATTTGTTATCACGTTAAAATTTAAAATTTGTGCTTGTCACACTTAGAAAAATTGGGCAACTTATAATGGAGACTTTAAAGTAAACCTATAGTTTGATCTTTTTGGAGTACAAAGAAAAATAACAATCGTGAAGTTAAATTTGATAAAAATATCACTTCTATACAATACTATTGAAAATTAAATTATTTTTAAGTTGGCTTAAAAATAATTGATATTATATTACTTATAAATAAATAAATAAGGTGGCGCAACAGTCCGTTGTGAACTAAAACCTAGTAACTTACAACCCTCAACCATTCATGTGTGCGAGTAATTTTGTCAGGGATGGAGAGGACCTAAAGTTTTAAGGCAAATTCAAGCAACTAATCTGACAAAGCACTTTTCGTGAAAAGTATTACTCTTGGAGGATTTGTCAATTACTCGCAAGAGTTAGTACTCGTGAAAAACCTTAGATCGCACAGAAAGGGATTGAAACCAAGACTTCTGGCATAACAGTACAACGAACTAACCATCACGCCACGGGTACTATAATATATATTACCAGAAATCGTATAAGCTTGAGGATGTAGCCATGAACCAATCTTTCGATCGAAAAGCCTAAAATATCTTAGTTGCCATTTTTAACTTCCCATACTAAGTTATTGTAATGGGTCTGATTTGTCAAATTGAAAGTTTTGACATTTTTCGACGTTTCAAGGTCCCTAGAGTCGAAATAAAACATTTTTAGAAAGATGTCTGTGCGTGCGTGTGTGTGTACGTACGTTCGTACGTCCGTACGTCCGTACGTCTGTACGTTCGCGACGGTTTTTTTCGCCGTCCATAGCTCAAGAACCAGAAGAGACATCGACTTCAAATAAATTTTGTTATACAGATAATAAGGCAGAAAGATGTAGAAAGGGCTCTCAAGAAAATTTCGTGGGTGGTTTTTTTTACCATAGCAGTTTAAAAAAAAAGTGAAAATTTTGGTTAACCCTAAATATCTCATGAACCAATGACGCTAGAGACTTGAATTAAATTTTGTATTATATATTGTAACGTGATACAAAAGAAGTATATTTTTGGAAAAAAAACTGTTAACGGTTTTTTTAAAAATCAAAAAAACTGAAAAAAAAAATTTGTCACCTCGAAAATTTTACGACTAAAGTATGATTTTGTTGAAAAATTAAACCCTGTATTTTGAATTTACACCTTGGCAACCCAACTGCGAAAGCTTTCATTACTATTGTCAATTCCTTTAGTTTTTTCTTTCTCATTACTTTTAACTAGTTCTTACTTTGACTTGAATAAAATTGTACTTATCGAACAGACGTGTCTTCTTTTCGCTCCGATTTAACCTCGATATTTAACAAAGGTTATGGGCCCAGTCCTCCAAAGCGTGGTTTAATTGTTTGATTAATTTTTTGGTCTATTTGTTGTGAAAAGTATTATAATATATTTTTATAGGATGAGTTCCTTAACACAGATAGAGAAATTGAGTACTGACAATTATGCAACCTGGTCGGTGCAGATGAAAAGTCTACTTATTACTTTGGACTATTGGACTGTTATTGAGGTTAAGTGTCCGGACGATGCTGCCGAGAAGTTGAAGTGGGAAGCTGTCGATAAGAAAGCCCTGGCATATTTAACTCTATGCGTAAAACCATCAGAACTTATTCATATTAAGCATTGTAAGAATACCAAAGAAGCTTGGTTGCTTCTTAGCAAATTGTACAATGCAGATAGACCAGCACGAAAAGTTAATTTGTTGAAGAAATTGGTACGCTTTAAAATTGGGTCTAGGGAAAATTTCGCAAGTCAAATTAATAATTTTTGCACAATTATTGATAATCTACATGAGATCAATGTTAAGGTATCAGAAGATCTCCTTGGCACCTTGCTCTTGTGTGGCCTGCCTGATGATAAGGAAAGTTTCGTAGTAGCGATAGAAAGCAGGGATAAGTTGCCTACATTCGAGCAATTGAAGGTCAAGGTGCTGGAGGAACCCAATAGCGAAAGTGTTCCCGCAGCTAAGGTTCAGAGGATGAAGAAGGTTGATTGGGAAAGGCCAAGTGGTGAGCGACAATCTCTCGATAATGGAATGCACCCAAGATCGCGAAATATGAAAAGGGTAAAATGTTATGCTTGTGGCAAGAGAGGGCATTTTCAATCACAATGCTATTCGAAAAAGAAAGAATCCGTAGCAGCAGTCTTAAGTCTGTCTACGTCATCAGCAAAACTCGATAACCAAACCGTTTGGATTCTGGATAGCGGTGCTTCATCGCATATGACAAATGATGAAAAACAGTTCTCTTCGATTGTTCGATCTAATCAAACTGTTGTTTTACCGTCAGGAGAATGTGTTATTGCAAAAGGTACCGGTGATATAAAAGCACGATCACGTTTTTGTGATATTATTTTACGCGATGTTTTGTTTGTTCCCAGCCTACATGGTAATTTTCTCTCAGTGAGTAAAATAATTGAAAACGGGAATACTGTAGAATTTAATGAAAAAGAAACAGTTATGAAAACTAAAGCTAATATTCCCATTCTTAATGCAAAAATTGATAATGGTATTTTTTATGTAAGGTTCTTAAGAAATACTACCGAGTGTGTTAATGGTGCTTCAATTAAGATCGATAAACAGTTTGAATTAGGGCACTCCAGGTTTGGCTATCTAAACACTAATGATTTGTGTATGTTGTCGAATAAAGACATGGTACGTGGACTGAAGGTCAAAATGCCTCCAAATTTCAGTTGTAGTACATGTGCGATGTGCAAGATTAATAGAAAGCCATTTCCTATCTCCAAAACAATTTTGTGCAATGAAGAATAATTATTTTGACATCTGATAAAATTTTGAGAAAAATCTAAATGACAGTTTTTTTATAAAAAATAAAAATTTAAAAAAAACATTACACAAAGTTGGTAAAAATTGAATTTCGACTCAAATATTTTTTCAAAACTTTGAGATTATGGCTTTCAACTTATTTTATCTTATAAGAAATATTGTTTTCAACATTCTGAAAAATGTTGAGAAAAATCGAATTGACAGTTTTCTTACAAAAAATAAAAACCCAAAAAAAAAAAATTTATAAAAGTTGGTAAAAATTGATTTTAGACTCAAATATCTTTTCAAAAATTTGAGATAATAGCTTCTCTCTTCATCTTATATAAAGTTTTGCTTTTAATATTTTGTAAAGTTATTACCGATTGAGAGAGAAATAAGAACCTGCAACCAAAAATACTAATAGGTACTTAAAATTAAACTCTGAGTTTAATAATTTGAGAATAAAGAAGATAGTGACTTTCAAGTTGTTTCGCTTGCCATAGAAATATTGTTGTTAATGTTTTGTTATATTAAAAGTAAATGTTTCCTTTAATTATGTTTTGATTTAACTCTCCGAATACATCTTAAAATAAATTTAAAAAAGAGGCTGGGATGCGACCCACACTGATAACTTCCCATCCCGTCTGTCGATTTGTCTTGCTTAAAAGTTTGTCTATATGTATCAATTTTTACCAAATTTGGGTACTATTTTTTGTAGATTTTATTTTTTTATGAAAAAATGGACTATTGGATTTTTATAAAAAAAATTACTGAACATCGAAAACAAAATTTTCTGTGAAACAAAATAAGTTTGAAGCCAATATTTTTAATTTTTGAAAAGCTATTCGAGTCGAAAGTAAATTTATACCAAGTTTTAGTATTATTTTTTTTTAAGGTTTTTATTTTTTGTAAAAAAAACTGTCCATTCGATTTTTCTCAAAATTTTATTGAATGTTAAAAACAATGGCGCAAAATTTTAGACGATTTAGTACGATGTTAAATCATTTTTTGTATGATACTAGGTTAAAAAAAGGATTTTGATAATTTTAAACGAGTTTAGTATCGTACTATCTTCTTAACATTTTACTAAAGTTAAAATCGCCAAATGGCTACTTTACCTTTTTAGTATCGTACTAAATCTGTATGACATATGTCAAATGTGACAAAGTGTTTTAAAATTGATAAATTGTGAAATAAAATGTATTTATAGATATCATAAAAAGTAAAGTAATTTAAAATGTTTTCGGAGGAAGAAGATTTTGAAATTTTTGAGGATTCAGTGTTGTGTAGGAGTTAAGTTAGTTAGAAGTTAAAAGTTTTAAAACTCGAGCAAATCCTCTTAAAGAGCTGGACGATGGTGAATTTTACTCCAGGTATAGATTTGATAAAACAACTGTTCGGTTCTTGGTTGAAAATCTTGACATCCAAGACCCAATTACAAACTGTGGGCTACCTATTTCTCCAGATTTGCAAGTTCTAGTAACGTTACACTTTTTTGGAAGAAATTTCCATCAATCTGATGTTCATCACACCGAAGCCAACAGTTGTAGCATTATAGCTGCTTCTGGGTATTGAAGATGCTTCACGGGGAATAGATCTATTGCAGATATTCAATAATTTAATGCACATTTCATTTAAACTTTTTCACTAAACAATAATTCTTTTACGTGGTAGAATAATTTTTTAATATTATTCGGTGTTAATATCCAAAATAGTTGCATCGAACTTAATCTTTAACGCAAATAAACCACGGCGAGTTATGAAAACAAAATTAATGAAAAAAGAAAATACAAATTCAATGTTGTCACTTTGACATTTGCAAAAATATTAAGGTATGTTTGTTTTGTTTGCTCCACAATCTGTCATTATTTAGATGTGTTCATGTTTTCTTTTAATAAAATGGTTCTAGCATGATACTAGTTAGCAAAACAATAAAAAGTGTTTAAAATTAGTGAAAAGTTAGCAGTATCGTGCTAAGGCCTTAATAATAGGTTGTTTAAAATTTTGCGCCAATATTTCGTATAAGTTTAAATTAGTTAGAAGTCATTTTCTCAAATTTTTGAAAAGATATTTTAGTCAAAAATCAATATTTACCAACTTTTGTTAAATTTTTTTTGGGTTTTTAATTTTTTGTACAAAAACTGTCAATTCGATTTTTTTCAAAATTTTACTGAATGTTGACAACAATATTTTTTGAAAGATTAAAGTAGTTTAAAGCCAATATCTCAAAGTTTTGAAAATATATATGAGTCGAAAACCAATTTTTACCAACTTTTATTAATTTTTTTTTAGGTTATTATTTTTTGCAAAACTGCTATGGTTAAAAAAACCACCCACGTAATTTTCTTGAGAGCCGTCTCTGCATCTTTTTGCCTTATTATCTGTATAACAAAATTTATTTGAAGTCGATATCTCGTCTGGTTCTTGAGCTATGAACGACGAAAAAAACGTCGCGAACGTACGGACGTACGGCCGTACGAACGTACGTACACACGCACGCACAGACATCTTTCTAAAAATGTTTTATTTCGACTCTAGGGACCTTGAAACGTCGAGAAATGTCACAATTTTCAATTTGACAAATCGGACTCATTACAATAACTTCCTATGGGAAGTTAAAAATAACTAGAGGTAAACTATTTTGACAATTTCATTGGCTATGGTAAGTAGAAAATTTTCGTTCAGAACCAATTTCGGTTAATTTATATCCACATACAATTTTAGTTCTTAATTGTTTTGGAAATACAAACAAAAAACATTATTATTTGTATCGCATGCAGGTAGATATTAAAATTTTTGACACCATCGATTTTTTAATCTTTAATTTTTTTGAAAGCTTAAATAATTAAATTAATACATTTTCGAAATTGTTCATTTTCAAAAAGTATATTTTTTTCCCTTTTTGGGAATAGTATATTTTCAAAAATATTCTTAAAGTATTCTTCAAGGCCATATCTGCAATACTCTCCAAAAAGTAGTCTCTAAAGGGCAACCGCTCGTAATTATCAAAAATGTTTTTTGTTTGTATTTTTAAACACGTTTTTTTTTTAATGAGTTATTTGTATTTAAAAAAAAAATTACCAGTAGAATTTTTCTAAACTAGTAAAAAATAGTTTTATTTCAATATCTGATTATGTTCCCGACATTTTTAGTCAACATTTTTAATAGAATACAATAATTTTGAAGTCAATACCTTCATTTATTCTCGAGATATTGAAATCAAAGATCAAGTTTTAACAATTACTCTTGTTTTGTAAAACAAACTGAATTTTAAAAAATCACGCACAGTGTATAATATACCTAATATATTTTGAGTCACTAGCGTTATTGGCTTGAGAGTTATTTAGGGTCATCCAAAAGGCATTGAATCGTGAAGTAAGTTTTCAATTTAACAAACCGAACCGACTACAATAACTGCCTATGAAAAGTCAGAAGTTTATAAACGAACATTGTTCGAGACATACATACATACATTTGTAAATGTCAAAGCGTTATATGGTGCAATATTTAATTTGTTGCTAAACAAAAAACGAAAAATGTCAATTGTGTGATTTAAATTTAAATAAACATCAATAAGAAGGTGACACGATGTAATACTATATAGATATTTTGATACTTGCACTATTGAGGTTTAAAGTACATAATATGAATCTTCAATTTTTTTTTCGACCAACCGTGATTTTGAAATTTATACATATATTTTTGTACTAAACTCTAACGGGAAAGCTTATTCTGAAAACTTTTAGAGATATTATCCTGTATAACAGTTGGAGAGTTCAAGAGTGAATGGTATAAAGCTTTTGATTTTTCGAAAAATGGTTGTGACATTTGCTAATATGCTCTTTTGCAACTTAAAAGCTTTTTTAAAGTTTTGTTTTGATTTTATATTTTAAAATTTAAATTTTTAAAAAATCGGTTATTATGCGTAAATAAGAAAGTCATCACTCATGAAGATTAAAATATGTAAATTTTAGAAAGTTTCACTGGCGGAAGCGGTATACCAAACTAATATGTATATTTTATTATAAAGAATATAACTAGTATAACATACTATATTTTTAAGCATTCAATACAAATCTGTTTTATGAGAATGTCAGTTTTATTTTATTTATTTTTTATTTTTAAGTAAAATTTCGTTAAGTTACAAAATCAACAGCCAATACAGGATTTATATCACGTCCCCTTACGGGAAACGGAACCAATAGTATTTAAGAGCTTTACCTTCCTTTTGTCACTTAACATGCAATGCTTTAAAGGTAACTACCTACCTACCTTTACCTATCCTTTCCATAGCGATGGCCTTCAGGTGTTGATATATGTTGTATAATATGTTTGTTCAGGGACTATACTAACTTGGACATTTATATAAATCTGTATTTATCCTTTGCAGATAAAATCATATACTTGTATCTACATTCAAACAATAAATAAATAATTATACCATATTGCTTCCTATCACCCATAACCCGACCCACCATCACCCACCCCCATCTAACCACTTCTTCCGATCCGACCTATTTCACAGCATGGTTGGATGCGGATACCCTGAAAATATCTAAAAGTAACGTTTTACTTTTACGAAACATATTGTATTTGAGAATTGAGTAAATATTTTTACTTCCTGGTAACCGTTCGCCGTGCGTCCGTCGGTCGTCGTCGTAGTCGATTGTTTTTCAAAAGGAAAAAATCTAAATCTACCTTTTGGTAAAAATGGGCGACGGAAAAATAAATCTAACTAAATGCCTTATTTATTTTCTTGTTCTCTATAAATAAACAAATAGACTTGAATATAGAAAAGAAAGTAAACTGATGTAGTTGAGGATGTAAACTGTAGAAGTGTAGGGTTGGGTAGATATACGTAGGCTTATGTATATTTGAGTGAAAGCATTAGGCCTGAATCTTTAAATTATTTTCAACAACAATATGGAAACGAGATTTCTTTTTCCTTTATTTATTTTGTTTGCTCTTATTTGTTGCAGCATCTTTAAGTGGCATTTTTAAACATTTTATGTGAATTTAAGAGAAAAAATGTATGCTTATAAAGCTTTTAATAATAATTATTTATTGTCATAAAATAAATTGGTTTTTAGGTAGTGCTTGGATACAAGGGAGAGGTCAATTGGCTATAGCTATAAAATTGGGGAGACAAAACATTATTGCTCGAAATATGGCCTAAAAGATAAATGTCCAATAAAATTTTATGAGCCTCGGCAAAGGTCTTTAAAATAGGTTCATATTTAAAAAAAGAGATATAAAAATATGAAATTCAAAGGTTTTTAAATTTCCTATTTCACTCTTTATTGAAGTTTTGTGTGTTTTGATCTTTTTGGCATTAAATCTTATTTCCTCTTCTTTTGAGTTAGGTTTCAAAACACTTTTGAGTTATACGAATATTAATAACAATAACTTAAGCAAATTGGTGATTTTAAAAATTATCAAATAATATTTTAGCTAAATTTATCATTGAATTCAATTCAAAATTTAAAATTAAGCTGTTTTCTGTTAATATATTCGACCCGATATTATATTAGGTAGGACTTTAGTTAAATGTCTGTTTAGTTTTTATTAAAAATTTTTAAGAAACAATGTTTTTTTTTTTTTTTCTTCAAGATGAAATTCAAATATATCTTGCTTTGGTCTCAAGATATTCGAATCGAAAACCAATATTTGACAGATTTTTTGGAGGGTTTTTGTAAGAGCCCATTGGATTTTTTTTAAACTTCTATCAAATGTTTACAATATTTTGCATGAGGCGAAATAAATTTGAGATTAATGATTTTATTTGTTCTCAAAAAATTCTACTCGAAAATCAATTTTTACAAATTTTAAGTAAATTTTTGAATGATTTTTTTTTTAAGCGGGATGTAACATTTTTAACCCTCTACTGCATGAATTATGAAGGCAACGAAAAAAAAATTATTATAACATTAATTAATCTTTATTTAGGTTTAAGAAAAAGTTTTACATAGTTTTTTTTTTATATATATTATAATATTATGTTTTGCATAAAGAACCCATATATCTATATGGGTCATCATGCACTAAGGCTATTTTCAATCAAAAATTAAGAGCCCATATATGGTTTATTATGCATTAAAGGCTAAATGATGAATGATTATTATTATTCGTGGAATTTAGCCAGACAGTTCCTCTTATGATTGTAGCATAAGAACACGTTACATTTCCTGCATTTGGTGTAGGTTTTAAGTTGACAGACCTTTCATTTTTGTCGATTTTTTTGCCATTCAGGCAGGTGGTCAACTTTGTAAGTTCTTACTGAGGTCAATGGATAGTCCTGGGTTCTAGTTCGTTTTGCTGTCGGTGTTTTAAGCCGAGTTGGTGTGCCGGAATTGGATGGTGCTGGACTGACTAAAATGACTTTCGCAACGTAGTGGAATTCCA
Source organism: Eupeodes latifasciatus (assembly GCA_920104205.1). Classification (NCBI taxonomy): domain Eukaryota; kingdom Metazoa; phylum Arthropoda; class Insecta; order Diptera; family Syrphidae; genus Eupeodes; species Eupeodes latifasciatus. The sequence goes on from OV049925.1 coordinate 21,068,546, forward strand.
TCTCTGCCTAGGTCAGTAGCCAAAATTGTAGGGCGCTCTCTTTTCCGTGCCATTACAGTTTTTCCAGATTTGCATAGGTGTTCGGAGATTGTCAAAAAGAGCCATATATAATTCTGGATTATTCCTTCGCCACAGAATCCAAGAATTGACAACACACATATCCACCATATGAAAAAAAATGTTGCGTTACCCATTTAACTTTAGCAGGCTTTGCTTTCTTCGATATCGATTTTGTTGTGTTCGGAAGAATTGGTTCAGGTTCGTCGTCGGAACAATCGCTAACTGTCTCTGGGATTACCACTGAACTTCTTCGATGTTCACTCTGAGGTACATATTCATCACCAGAATCCGAAGCTAGATCGTCATCGCTTTGACAGCCATCGCCAGGTATAGCACTGACAAGTTTATTATTGCCATAAAAACTCTTTGAATTCATCCTACAAGCAAAATACACATTTTTACATCACTCAGTCAGTTAAGTCACCAATGCATATAAGACCACATATGGTCCTAACAAAAAGAAAGTAAAAAGCCTACAATGCATGAAGGTCCATATATGGTCTCTTAGAAAAAGCCAATAAAAAGGTTACTTATATAAATAAAAAAAAAAGATTATAAACTTAAAAAAGAACTATAAATACATAAGAAACATATTTTTTATTTTTTTTTAACTTACCTGTTTATTATAAAAAAACTGTATCAAAAATCGAACTTTTTTCACGAAAATACACTTGACACGTACTCTTTAAATAATGAGCTTATTGGAGAGTGACAGATCTCTGGTGAAAAATAAAAACCATTTTATCATAGTAAAATAGACCTAGTTTAATTCTACATTGCATTTCTGTACCACTCGTGCAATAATAATAGAAATAAATTATGTTGAATTTGGTGAACCCTATATGGGTCTGTATGCGGTAGAGGGTAAAAAATAAAATTTACTAATGTTTTAAAACAATATTTTGTATTTAAGTCAAAAATCAATATTTTTATAGTTTTGATAATAATTTTGAAGGTTTGTATGTAGAAAAATGTGTAATAGTTTTCATAAAAAAGCTTACCATACCATTATGCAAAGTACGTTATTTTTCGTAGTAGAAAATATTTCTGAACTTAGTATCATTTATTTTCGTAAAAATGAGATGAACATTATTTTTTAGGTTTGATAATAATCAATACAAAAATGAGTTAGTTGTTTTCTTTTCATTAATCATATTACTGCACAGTTTTTTAAAAACCAAATTACAATTAATTTACATAGTCTTGAGAAATAGAAACGTCGTGTTATTATTCCCCTGCTTCAAAATGGTGCACCAAAATTATGGCCCACAAAAATCTTTATGTAGTATTTTTTCGAAAATTTTTAATTAAGGTGTTGCTAAATAATCCATGAGTGAAAACTTTAAACACGTTCATCTAAATACTGCATCGATTGACAACTTTAGTCCTTAGATTTTTTTTGAACACTTTCCTTGTTGGAAAACATAACAAGGATAAGTCTAACTTTTAAATTTGGATTTCATACATATAAACGCATTTCAAGATTCCAACAGTTTTCTAAATATGACTTATTTAAGAGCTAATACAATAAATAGCAGCAGGTTTAGGTGAAAAACGTAGCTTTTTTTGAAAAATAGTATCATTTCTTCTTGTTGTCATTTCTATTGATGCGAAGAACGCTAAAAATTATAGTTGCAAAAATATCAGAAAACGAGAAAGCTTGCCATATAATTTCGTGAGCTTACTCTGATGCTAGAAGAAAAATTCTTAAAAATTATCCTTTTGCGTGAACCTTTTGAAAATATTTTGATCTTAAAGGAGTCAAAAAAAAATTAAAAAATGTCGAGAAAAAAATGTGTGTTTCTTGTATGTAAGGAAATAGGTACATTTAAGTACACATTTTTTCTAAAAATTAAATAAAAACAAATATGTAAGTTCGGAAGAATCTTTAGTGTGGCACTCACAAATTACACTGTACAGAGTCTCTTTTCACTTCAGTTCTCGAGAGATTGAAATCTTTTATAATTAACAAATAGATATAAAAAGTTCTTAATGTAAATTAGACATTAGTTTAACGTAAGTGTCAATTTTTCCGTTTTTGGGACATTTATTTTCTTGAATTTCTTTTTTAAATCTCAGTTCTAGAGCACCCAAAGCATATTCACTTCAAAAAATTGATTTCTTTAATTTTTTAAGACCTTAAAAGTTTTTATATGCAATAGAAAATCTATTTTGAAATAAAAAAACACTTTAGGAAAGTGGTCAAATATAATGGAATTGAAGACGAATTTTTAGGGATCCAAAGATAACTTATTATCAAATTGACGATCTCTTATTCAAGGTTTTGTTTTAAGCATCTGAATATTTATTCCTCCTCTCAGAAAAGATCTCATGAAAATAATTTAAAAAGAGAGGCTGGGATGCGACCCACACTGATAACTTCCCATCCCGTCTGTCGATTTGTCTTGCTTAAAAGTTTGTCTATATGTATCAATTTTTACCAAATTTGCGTAATATTTTTTGTAAATTTTATTTTTTATGAAAAAAACGGACTGTTGGATTTTTATAAAAAAAATTACTGAATATCGAAAACAATATTTTCTGTGAAATAAAATAAGTTTGAAGCCAATATTTAAACCTTTTAAAAAGCTATTTAAGTCGAAAGCAAATTTTTACCAAGTTTTAGTATTGTTTTATTTAGGTTTTTATTTTTTGTAAAAAAACTGTCAATTTGATTTTTCTCAACATTTTATCGAATGTTGAAAACAATATTTCTTATAAGATAAAATTAGTTAGAAGCCATTATCTCAAATTTTTGAAAAGATATTTGAGTCGAAAATCAATTTTTACCAACTTTTGTTAATTTTTTTTTAGGTTTTTAATTGTTTGTACAAAAGCTGTCAATTCGATTTTTTTTCAAAATTTTACTCAATCTTGACAGCAATATTTTTTGAAAGATTAAATTAGTTTAAAGCTAATATCTCCAAAGTTTTGAAAAGATATTTGAGTCGAAATTAAATTTTTACCAACTTTGAGTAATGTTTTTTTAGGTTTTTATTTTTTATAAAAAAAACTGTCAATTAGATTTTTCTCAAAATTTTATCAGATGTTAAAAACATTATTCTTCGTTGCACAAAATTGTTTTGGAGATGAAATCATATTTTGGTCGTAAAATTTTCGAGGTGACAATTTTTTTTTTCAGTTTTTTTTCCAAAAATATAATTGTTTTGTATCATGTTACAGTTTATATTATAAAATTTAATTCAAGTCTCAAGCGTCATTAGTTCATGAGATATTTAGGTTTAACCAAAAGTGTCACCTTTTGTTTTAAACTGCTATGGTAAAAAAACCACCCACGTCATTTTCTTGAGAGCCCTTTCTACATCTTTCTGCCTTATTATCTGTATAACAACATTTATTTGAAGTTGATATCTCTTTTAGTTCTTGAGCTATGGACGTCGAAAAAAACGTCGCGAACGTACAGACGTATGGACGTACGAACGTACGTACACACGCACGCACAGACATTTTTCTAAAAATCTTTTATTTTGACTCTATGGACCTTGAAACGTCGAGAAATGTCAAAATTTTAAATTTGACAAATCGGACCAAGTACAATAACTTCCTATGGGAAGTTAATAATTTCCCAGGGGGGACATGAAAAAAAACTAACTTTATATTAGCCTTTTTGAGGCTATGTAAATGTTTTTCCAAACTCAAAATCCCTTAGTTCATTTTAAAATGTTCAGTATCTTAAAAATAAATAAATTAGGTGGCGCAACAGTCCGTAGAGAACCAGGGCCTAGTGACTTACAACTCTCAACCATTCCTGTGTGCGAGTGATTGCAGGGATGGAGGGGACCTACAGTTTATATGCCGAATCCGAACGGCTGATTTGAGCAAGCACTTTTCATGACAAGAATTACACTTGGAGAATTTGTCAATTCTCCGCAAGAGGCAGTACCCGTGAAAAAATCTTTAGGTGACACAGGCAGGGATCGAACCCAAGACCTCTGGCATGACAGTCCAACGCACTTACCATCATGCCACGGGTACGTTCAGTATTTTACTTGTTTAAAAAAAAATCCTTATTTTTTTTCAAGTTTTCACCTCAAAAGAACCCTGAAGCATTTATGCTAAAATAGTTCTTAACAGAAAATGCAAAAACGGTATAAAAGCAATTTTTGATCTTGATACGAATTTGTAGCCTAAAGGTTATGATATCAAGTTTTTTCGCAATCAGAACTAAAAATTAACTCAAAAAGAATTATTTAAAAACATAGAGGAAGTATTTGAAATAACTTGTGACTACTGACTGGTTTCATGTCTAGAAAACTAGTAGGGCTTGAATCTCAATGGCGGTAGAAAAGTTCTTCAATTAATTTGAAGGAACCAAAGATTAAGTAGTACAAATGAAGGAATCTGATGATCCGTTGACACTCTTGGAGGATATGTAATTCCAGTCTTCTGGTGGCACAACTAAGAAATTGCTGTAATATTCAAAGCCTTTATAAAAGAATTACATTCAAGGTTTTTTAAAACTTCAGATAGATTAAAATAAAGACCCACAAGTCATCTCATCTTACAACTTATGATAAATTACGAAAATTAAGTGAGATACTAAAACAAAACAATTTTTGCAAAATCATTTTAAAAACCTGATGCGATAGAAAAATTTTGACGCAAGATTCGAGCCTAAGCATCTTAATCCTTAAAAAAAGTAATTAAGGAAAAACGTAATTTTATTGGGCGAATTGTTTGCTTTTTAATTTAGAAGTGCACCGTGTGGCCAAAAATTTAATGTCTGTTTAGGATAATAAAATTACAGAAGCTGTTAATCTGGCAATGGACCCAGAAATACCAGCCACCATTTTTAACTATGTACATAGCTGCTACTTATCATAAAATCCCGTAATCTCGTTTTTTTGTAGTATTTATGTGAACAATTCTTTAATCCTTAAAAAGCCTATTTTTCGGACTGTAGAGTGGCCTTAAAAGGACCTTAAACAAATACTGGTAATCCAAGAGTAAATTTTTTAATTTGAAACATGCTAAAGTTTTACACAAATGAGTCAAGGATTTTTGTAATCAAATTTTTACCAAACTCATTGTGAATTTAATTGAATATGATATGTAGATTTACGAATAGTGATTCGCCACTAATGCGACGTACATAATTATCCCTCTAAGGACTCTTACAGTACTGCACCAATATCAAATGTTTTCACTGAAATGCCAAAAATGGTAAAGAACACAACGAATCAAAAAGGACTCATTCACTGAAGTGAAATGAACAAAACAACCTAACCAAAGAACTGGACTCTTTAAATGCACAACTTTGAATATTGAAATTCATCGAATGTATGAGCAATAATGTGATATTTTCTAAATAAATTTAGAAATTATCCAAACCACATACAATTTCACACACACATATGTACACTGAATTAGTTTGGCTTTTTGGGGACTTATGAGGGCTGATCTAAGAGGAAGGGTGGTGTATTTTGCAGAGATTTACCACAAAAGCTTTCGAATCGAATAATTTGGTTTGCTATGGTTCTATGAGTGCAATCACATGTTCAACTAAAGGCGACCATGGTGATGTTAATGGTGATGGTAATGTTGATACTGATGGCGATGGGGATGATGACGATGATGATGATGATGATGTGTCCTTTGAATAAAAGAATTTGCCAACCCTCTAGCTATAGCTTGTTCACTGACTCGCCTCCAGTTGGTTACACTCGCAGATGAAAACCGAAATGCGGTAGGACAGATTTACGAAAATGGCTAATCAAGCATCAACATTCATTAAGGCTTCTCATGTATGATGGGGTAAAAGCTAAATTGGTGATGTTTCATGGTTTACTAGTGCAATTACATGATTTGGCTATTCCCATTCACATATTCCAAATCACATCATTGCCATCATTTTCACCATCGTGCCATGTGATAGGATTCTAGGGTTTTGTTGTAGTTTTCCTTTTGGATTTTGTTCTTTTTTGTATAAAGGGTATAATGGATTTTCAATACCGAAATCATGATAGAAAATGTTATACGTCCTCTAAGGACGAATCGATTTATGACCTTATGGTTTTTTTTTGAATAGACGATTTTGGTACAATGATGGCGTTGATTTCGCAAACATTGGAAGAGAAGAGAAAAACATTCCTCTAACATCTACTTTAAGGTCATAGTGTTCATTAAAATAGAAGACTACCAAAAATCTGTTTTATTTCAGTTGAAAATAGGTTTTGAAAATATAAAATTTGTAGTGATTGAGATGAAAATTTACTCAAATAAAAAACACCTGGTGTAAATACCGAAAGTTTTTTTTGCGGACTAAATATGTTAATCTAGAAAAAAGTTTTAATGTGTTAAATAATTTCCTTTATAAGAATTACATATTTGCAATCGAATCTAAATTAAAAACTAACAGCAAAACTTTTTGGACTTTCATCAAGACGAAAAAAAATAGTAATGGAATACCAAAGAATATGGAATATTTAGGTTCACAATACACAAATTTATCAGACATTTGTAATGCTTTTTCGAATTTTTTTCATTCAAATTATCTAAGTTCAATTCAAACTGACAGTTTTGAAAATGTTGATTCTAATAGCAGCATCAACATTGGCAGCATACACATTTCCTTACAAGAAACTGAAAAGGCTTTATCTGGTCTTACTGAAGATACTTCTGCCGGTCCCGATGAAGTTCCAGCTGTAGTTCTAAAGAATTGAGCTTCTTCGATTGCTAGGTTTTTGTGTTTTATTTATAATACATCAATTGAAAAAGGAGAATTTCTGAGTCCAATATATAAAAGTGGTTCGAAACAAGATATTTCAAATTATAGGCCATTTAGTAAATTATCAGTGATTCCTAAGTTGTTTGAAATACTTATTTTTGATAAACTTAGTTTTCTGTTAAAAGAAACAATATCTCCCTATCAACATGGCTTTATGTCTGGAAGGTCAACTTGCACAAATTTAACACTTTTTACAAACTATGTTCTAAATAATATCGAAAATGGTTATCAAGTGGATGTAATCCTCACAGATTTTGCAAAAGCATTTGACAGGGTAGATCATAATTTATTGATACATAAACTTAATCAAACAGGTTTTCATTCCAAAATGCTTAATTGGTTCAGTTCGTATCTTAAAGAACGCACTCAACATGTTAAAATTGATTCTACAGTTTCTAAATCAATAAGGGTGACATCTGGAGTTCCTCAAGGAAGCCATCTTGGTCCTCTCCTGTTTCTCATTTTTATTAATGATCTACCTTCTGCTTTTTCTACCTCATCATGTCTTTTGTTTGCAGATGATCTTAAAATATTTTCATGTATTAAGAATCCGTTTGATTGTTATCTGTTACAAGAAGATCTTAATATGCTTTCGCAATGGTGCAATAAAAACAAACTTCTTCTCAATGTTTCGAAATGTCAAGGGTTTACGTTTACTCGTTGTTTATCTCCTATTTTGTCTGATTATGTTTTAGAAGATATCGTGTTAAAAAAAGTAAATGAAAAGAAGGATCTAGGCGTTATTTTTGACTCTTACTTAAGATTTAACAAAAATGTTGATTTTATAGTCAACAAAGCTAATTCAATGTTAGGGTTTGTAATTCGGAATTCGAAAGATTTAAAAGACCCGTATGCTCTCAAATCATTATACATCTCATATGTTAGATCAATTCTGGATTATTGTAGTGTAGTGTGGAATCCCTGTTATATCACGTACTCAGTAAGAATTGAGAGAGTCCAAAAGAGATTTACTCGATTTGTTGTTAAAAGGCTCGGTTGGAATATAGAAAATATGCCTCCTTACAATTCTAGATGTCAGCTTATTGGCTTACATACTCTCGAAAACCGTCGGAAAATATCTTCAATCATATTTATAAGAGATATTTTATGTAATCGCATCAATTGTTTGTGTTTGCTCAATTTGATCAGTCTTTATGCACCGAGTCGTTGTCTAAGAAACCGAAATCTAAATCAATTGTTCATACAAGATTATCATACTACTAATTATGCTGCAAATGAGCCTATTAATCGGTGTACCAAAGAGATTAATGCTGTTATAGTTGAATTTGACTTTAGTTTTCACTATACAAGAGAAATGTTCAAAAATATCTTAAATTTATATTTTATTAGCAAATAATGTGTGTACATATATGTAAACAAGTTATTGTAAGTTTCGTAGTCTGTAAGAGTAATTGTAACTCGATTGATGAATAAATAATAATAGTAGTTATCAATTTTTAAATTGAATTCGTAAATCAAAGACTCGTTAATCTTATCAACAACTTATTATATTTATGGGTAGTTTAGGAAACTTTCATTCACAGATTATCTTCCATGATTTCCTGTTCCACTTGAATTGAATTTCAAAAGATTGTCAAAAATCGTATAGTATCTAAGGTCGTATATAAGTAATATACATAAAATACCAACTACTTTATTATTTACCCTATTTTATTTTGTAAAATTGTTTAGACGAATGATGTCTTAGTTTTTATTTTTCTTCTCCTAATTTGAATATTATAATACCTACCTTTTCTTGTCAATTATAATGTTGAGAACTTAAACGTATATAGATATACCTACTTTGGTGCATAAGGGACATGATAGGACTATATAGTTAGCTAGTTTTGAAATACAAGTACATATATAACAAGGAACCCACTTTCATGCAGACAAAGTAGGTCTTTTATTGTTATGTTTTATACCATATTGCTATTATATTGTGTTTTAAACTGCAATTGTTAACTTAACATATTTTCCACCCTTTTTAGCCATTTTTTTCTTAGCCATGTGTTTTGTCGGTCTTTGTTGTCGTTGTCGTCCTTGTTGTCGTAGAACAACGTGATTGTTTCAAATTATATTTACCAAAGCAATTGTGTGTGTCACAATAAATGGTCATTGTTTGCGCGAATAAGCTGTTGAGGAATGTAAAACGGGCGATGCTGGTCTTGTATACACCAACATTTTCCAACCTACCTTATACCCTCAACGACATTTTATTTTTTCACTGCTTGTAGATACTTTTTTCTTCTTTTTCTACTGTTTGCGTTTAAAAAAAGACTAAAATCAATAGGAATTACCACAAAATTAATGTAAAAGAGTAAGACCTTGTTTGTTGGAAAATTTTATTAAATATAAAATTCATTCTCTATTGGTTTCCAATTTGTAAGTATTATAAAAGAAAAAATAAAGAAAATTCAAATCGATTTAAAAATTATGATAATAGTGAATTAAATATAAAGAAAAACTATTTTGTATTTAAAATAAGCAACTTATAGGTAGGGCACATATTACATTCTCATTACAAGGTATTATTTTGTAAGTGCAATTTAAGTTGAACATGGAATTTTTATATTATTACTCGTATTAATTATGTAAAAAAAAACAAGACATATGTAGAAATAAAAGAACACATTAACAAATCCTATTTCTTGTTATAAAGAAAATTTTTATATCACACATTATTCAACACACAATTATTAGATTCCATAATTTACCCATTTTAAAAGTAACACACAACTTTGTTTGAAAGTCAAAAGTCACCAGGCTCTGATTTCTTTCAACAGATTTAAGCCCACCAAATTCATTTAATTTCTATTTTAGATGGAAGCCTTAATACGCTGGAAAATAGATTAACTTTGTTTTTGTTTGTGGTGTACCATTTCCAAGGAACTGGATAGCTTCAATAAAAAATAAAAAAAAAAAAAAATATTACGTATACGCCTAAGTGAACTTCTAATATATTGTTGTTTTTCTTAGCGGGATAACATAGTTATGTTGTGTATTTATGGTCAATAAAATAATGTGCTTATTCTTTATTTTTAACGTCTTCAGTATGGTATTTTCACGTAATCATTTCAAGATATAAGTTTTTGAAGTGAGGTCTTAAAAAAAAACAAGAAATTTAGTTTTGTTTATGAAATCGTTAAATTAACTAGAAATTAATTATACGTACATATGTATAAATAAATTTTTTTGGTCGATCTACAAACTATAGATTTAGTGATTAAGAGCTTTTAACTATTTCTGAGTGGAAGTAATGTCAGGAGTTGTAATCATCGTTCAGTCAAATTTGGGTTTCACTTAGAATGAAAGATAATTTTGGTTATTCAAAAGCAAATGATATCAATGATTTTAACATTAACAACTACAGATGTATTACTTAAAAGAATATTGTTTAATCATAAAGTAGCTATGATTGTAGAGGTTTAAGGCTGCTTTTTTTTTGTGAAATTTAAGCTCTATCATAGTTTCGAACTTTATCCGCTTGACCATGTTTGTATTTTAAAGGGTTTTCAACAAGAGGTTTCATTTTAAATAGTCTGCGATATTTGTTTGTACAACGCTTAGTTAGACTCGTTGGTGTCCAAGGTTCTTCCCTAGAGTCTTCAAATTCCAATTTGTAATCAACTTTATTTAAATCGCACCATAACAAGGTATTTCATAAGTTTATACTTTTATCATCACTAAACTAACATCTCATCACAAATACTTCACAATTTATTCGCAAAGATAAAATATCAAAGTACATCATTTAATTAAATGCCTATGGTGAAACGAGTATTAAGACTTCTCGCTAACAAAGGTAAGAGAAGGGTCAGCGAAGCAATAGCCACGACAGAGGTTCTTTTAGACCCTTAAATCATCGGTTCGAATAGCGTTCCCTGTCCTTAGCACCAAATTAGACAATAATCGGTTGGCTTAAGCCTTGTCCATGACGTAGTACACTTAGAAGAAGTAAACGGTGGAACAAGCCAGAAGTTAATCGGTGCTCTGTTTTGCGGTGTGGCAAGCTATGTCCGTGACTTCCTTAGAAGAAGATTACCACGGATGAAACGATTCCTAGCAGCAAACTAGAGAATAAACAAGTGAGCTAAGCCAGTCAGTCATACACTTAGAATAAGTTAATGTCGGAATAAATGGGGGGAAAGAAGAAGGTACTTGGTGTCTAAGACTTACGAGACGGTCCTGTACTCGTACAGGTACTAATTGTGCTCCGGAATTATTGTCATTAATGCACATAGGATTGGTATTCAACCTGGGTAAATGCAGAACACTATTTCGTGTTAAAATTTTACTTGCTCCATGGGGAGGGGCGACCCTCTAAATTGCGCCAACCACAGAGGCATCAGTCTCCTGAACATTGCTTATAAAATCCTCTTTGCCATATTATGTGAACGTCTGAAGCCGTTCGTCAACAACCTGATAGGTCCTTACCAGAGACCAGGAAAGTTCATCATCGACCAAATATTTAGACTACGGCAGATCTTGTGCAGAATGACGATGGAAAATACACGCTGCTCTATCAAGGTCGGAAAATATTACACCAATGCATTTGATGTGAAAAAAGGTTTTAGTTGAGGCGATGCACTTTCAAGCGACTTCTTCAACATCGTTCTGGAAAGAATTGTGCAAAACTCAACCGTCAACACTAGAGGCACAATCTTCCAAAGATCCATCCAATTACTCGGATACGCAGATGATATTGACATAATTGGAAAATCAAAGCGTGATGTCAGTGGAGCGTTTTTCAGTATTGCGACGGAAGCGGAAAAGATGGGTTTGTCAATAAGGGCAAGACAAGGTATATGCTGTCATCAAAAAAGGAAATTAAACAACCACGTCTTGGACAAAACCTCACTATGAACACCTATAAATTTGAGGTAGTTCAGGACTTTGTCTACCTAGGCACCTCTATAAACTCAGACAACGGCACCAGCGCTGAAATCAAATCGCTTCTTCTTTCGACTTAGAAGGCAAGTAAGTAGTAAAGTCCTCTCTCGAACATCTAGAATCACCATCTATAAAACACACATCATTTCGGTTCTGTCAAAGAAAGATGAGAGCGTCTTAGGAACTTAGGATGCTTCGAGAGAAAATTTTTTCGGGTAATTTTTGGTCTCGTTTGCATAGATGGAGAATGGAGGAGAAGATATAACGACGAACTGTACGGGCTGTACATTGACACTGACCTGGTTAACAGAATTAAAATCCAACGCTCCAGTCCGGAAGGTCTTCGAATCCAATCCTGAGGGACGGCGCAGTAGAGGAGGACAGTGACTCAGGTGGCGCACGCAGTTGGGTTAAGACCTCAAGCAACTTGGCGTGCGAATCTGGAGACAACTAGCTTAGTACCGAGCTGGCTGGAGACGCATGTTGGTAGAAAAAATACACTTAAAAATACAACTGCAGTTGTTTAAATTCACTACAATAAAATGCTACTTGTTAAATAAGCAACAAATCAATCGAATAGCAATTTTATAACAAAAACTTTCTAATCTTGTCATTTCTTGAAGATCTTCTGACTTTACATCTTTAATTGATTACGAGTATTTCAAAAAAAAGGATATGGTGCTGCAATCGTAGACGAGGCAGCTATTTAGCAGACGTTATTTTCATTTTAAATGACATACATTGTTCCTAACAATGAAAAAAAACATTAATTGATTTGCCTTTAAAAATACTTGTTTGTTTTAAAGATCAAAATGAAACCTCTTATTGGAAAATACAGATTTTCAATAAAAAAATAAAACAAAAAAAAACGTAATTAGTTTATTCCTATACATGAAATGAAATTGGCAACAAATCAATATCTCTGTTAATTCTAAAGATTTTCGAGTCAAAATAGTTGGTAGCGTTTTTGAGTGTTGAATGATTATGAAAATCCCTTCGAAAAATTTGTCTTCATCTCAGTATATCCTCGAAATATGAGGGACAAATAAAGGAATCTCAAAAATTGAAAATGCACGTCTGTTTAAAAAATAATTTACTTAAATCCTACGACCTTTAAAACGTTGAGAAAAGTAACCATTTTCAATTTGAAAAAATCGAAACCATTACAATAACTTGAAATAGGAAGTTGAAAATATTCCAGAATCCGGTTCATGAAATAAGATACTGTACAATTCCTGTTCTAAGACGCACTTCTAAAACAAAAAATTAAAACATCAATTCAGACATCAAAATTGTGTTTAAATATATTTTTATTTTTAAAACGTAGACATTTTCTAATGAAAAGTATAAGATTGTCTTGAGGTTTCTTCAAAGTTGCTAAGGACTCATGTCTTTCAATGGCCTCTTAGCAACAAAAATTATAATGTAGAATATTAGATTGCCTTAACTCTTTCCGTCACACACCATTCACATTACCATTATTTTCATTCGTTTTGCTTAATGTCTTACCCACCTTACCTACTCCCATTTGGCTTGACACGATTTCTATTTAAGCCTTTTTAACTATTTACCATCATCAAGCCGAGTATAAGATTTCTTAAATTTCCTCCCTATCATCACAGCACTGCACTTTAAAAGGAAACCAAAAAACCACTACCGGTGCGGTGTCTGCAATTGACCCACATTTCCTCGAACGTCCTCGGCGTTCGCCGTCGTTGTGTCGGTTGGTCGTCCTCCGTACTCATTCCCATTTCCACTTATTTTATTATTACTATAACCCACCAAAGGGGTCATCTCTCACAATCATTATTGTGAATATTATATAAGGGTATATTGTGTTACTTGAAACTCTATTCTTAGATCTACTTCGGTCGTGGCATCGCGTGGCTTGGTTTGGTTGGGTTTGGACGCCTCCAAAACAATTTATTCACTGTCATAGTTTTTAACACCAAGAAAATGAGAAAAACCCATCATCATCATCATCATCATCATCAGGTAGGACGTCGTCGTAGGAGAGGTTGCGGCAAAATAAAAAAATACACAACAATTTTAAAAATATATATAAACTATAAAAACTACAACAACACCTAAATCAAACGTAATGGCCAACTTAAATTGTATAAGCTTTGGCATTCTGATCACTTTTGCTTATGATGCACTCTCTTTAAGGACATACAACGTACAGTACAATAAAGGACGAAAAAAGGGAAAACGCTGTTGATTGACATTCAAAACAAGCAATGGAGTTAATAATGTTATTTTCTTTTCTATTTCTTATAAGTACTGGCCTATACATTATATGGCTAAGTGGTGCAGTATAAGGCACTGTCTTCTTCTATAAGGTGTTTCAAGTCATCGAACATGAGTCCTTTAAATGTAGTTTCTTTGGTGCACTTTGGTTTCTTCGGTATAAAATTAGAAAGTTGAACTTTACCGCGATAAATGCGTTTTTTTCCTTCCTCCTTCTCTTTCTCCCTCTTAAACTTTCTTTTCTTTTTGTTTGCAGTCATAAAGTCCTTGCCAGTTGAAATAATATTAATTTGTTTTATTTTTCATCCTTTATTTTCGAGGTATTATGCTATTAAATTGTTAAACCTTTTGAAGTATAAAACACAAACTCCAACATTTCAACACCCAAAAGTTATGGCAAAATGCTGAAAGGAAAATTTCAACTGAGTGGAAAACAAATTGGCGGATTTTCTTGTCAAACACCTCGAGGAATAAAATAAAATGAAAATATCATAAAATAAAATAAGTAAAATAGTAAAGTAAGAAAATACACTAAGACCGCAAATGCGGTTTTGGTGTAGGTTGAGTGCTTCTATAGGTTCCTAAGAGTGGTAGGTAATATAACGTTGGCTTAGAGCTGATGGGTCTCTAGGCAGTCTCTGTACTCACTTAACAAAACTACAAACCCAAACACGAAAGAAGGTTTTCTGTTTTTCTGTTTTTTTTTGTTTTATTCAACGTGGAATGAGGACAATAGGTTTTCCGCAGCAATGACGGAAAAAGAACTTTTACAAGAACAAGAAAATTCCCTGGGAACGTTTACGTTCAATATTTTACTATTGCAATAAGTGTCCAATTTAATTGTAGGCAATTATGTATACCTATATATTTGTACATATTTATATATTTATTTTTTCTTTTTATAAGTATAGGGACTTCCTTCTTGCTGTGGTTAGGCAGGCATATGTAGGATGGTTGTGCAATTGCGCATTAGTATGTGAGCCTTCAAAGGATGGTATCCTTTAAATAGTTATATTTTAAAGTTCCTTCCGGATTTTTATATAGTTGATGTTTATATATTTTACATGAATGTATACTTAAAAGTTTTGGATAGGTCACAAAAAAGAAAAGTAAAGACAAGACAAGACAAGACAAGGCGAACATTTTGCTGAAGGATTTTGGAACTTGAATTTTATATTTAATAAAATGATAAATCTATAGGAAATGCTTGTCATTTATTTAAGAATATTTTTGGGAAAGGTCATTTAAAAGGCCAGAGACGGATGTGAACAGACTAGCGCAATATTCGTTTGGTCATTTCCGTCTTGTACGAGTAAAAGTTATACATTTGAATATTCAAATTTCACTGCAGCTTTTTTACCATATTATACAAAAAAAAAAAACATTATTTCAATAAAATAAAACCGGACTCATGTGCAATGTAAAAAGATAACCATGGCATTCTAGACGTCATTTTTAGAATAAAAACGTTGACTCTTTTGACAAAAAGCTGTTTTTTCGTGTTTCTAACTAATATGGTTTTAACTTTAACAAGTTCCAATCAGGGCAGTCGAGAGAAATTCGGGGCCCGGAATGTAAAAATCTTGGGCCCCCTTATATTTACCATTTTTTTCAAAGTTCATGCCTACTGATATGGTTTGTTCTAATTTCAATTACGAATAGCATGAAATTGGTTGGAATTACCGGAAATAATAATTTTTCGTTTGCAAAGTGAACCAAAAAAAAAGTGTTAACACTGGAGTGCACGCGTGGCCTACTATAGTAGACCACAATAACAGTTTTCTTCATAACTTAACAGTTTTTTATGTCAGATTAGTGTCAGTTCAGATAAGCCTCATCAACTAAATTTGTCAACAGGTCAGTATCTCACTTCACGTGTTCGCGATTGCATTGTTTTGTAATAAAATGCCAAAGTCACTTGTCTACCATAGTAGTCCGCGCGAGTATACGTGTAAAAATTTAGGTAAGCTTAAGTAGTCCGCGCGCGTATTCGTGTACCAATTTGTTTTGATTTCTGTTTCTGTTTTCTTAGAAAATAAAGGTTTTTCATCATGAGTAATTCAGACCTAGATAGATGGCTTTTGGAGATGGAGACTGATGATGTCTTCGATGATCCAATTGACAGTGAAGAAGAGGAACTAGGACCGTTACCGGATTTTGAAAACCTGGTTCGTGAGCGTGAGGTGGACATTCAAGAATTCGAAAGTGGATTGGACGACTCTGACGACTTTTCGGAATCAGATAATATACCTCTCGCGGAATTGTTTGGTAGAAGACCATCAGCCTACAAATGTCCAAATGGTACAATTTCGTCAAAAAATGTACCAACAGCTACTCGAACTCGAGCCCATAACACTCGGGTAATACGATCAGGCCCAACAGGAGAAGCAGCTAGGAAAGGCAAGGATACGTTGTCGAGTTTTGAATTATTTTTTACACAGGACATTATGGATATTCTTGTAAGTTGCACTAATATATATATTGGCAAGATAAAAGACAACTTTCAAAGAGACCGGGATGTTAAACCCACCGATTCTATTGAAATGAAAGCTTTTCTGGGGTTGTTGTATGTTATTGGAGTATCCAGAAATGGGCGTCGGAACCTAAAAGATTTTTGGAATAACTTTCAAGGCACGGCATTAGAAATAGTATACACGGCGATGTCAATAAATAGTTTTCGTTTTCTTTAGAGAACTATAAGATTTGATGACGTCACTGACAGAGCTCAACGCCGAGAATTTGATAAATTGGCCCCAATAAGAAAAGTTGTAGATTTATTTACTGTCAATTGCCGCAATAATTTCGTTCCCAGAGACTATTTGACGTTGGATGAACAACTTGTGGGTTTCGAAGTCGTTGCGGATTTATCGTGTATATACCGAACAAACCAGATAAATTCGGAATAAAAATCTTCATGGTAGTGGATACAAAGTTTCCGTATTTATACAACTTTGAAATCTACGTTGGAGCACAGCCTGAAGGTCCGTTTCAAAAGACTAACAGGGTGAATGATGTTGTCCATAGACTTCTGGAGCCACTTTACGGTTTGAATTGTAATGTTACAATGGATAATTATTTTACGAACCTACCTCTAGCTAAAGAATTGTTGCAGAGGAAAATCACTGTTGTGGGTACAATGAAAGCTAATAGACCTGCAATACCTAAGGAATTTAAGGCTTCTAAAGCTAGAGAAACCAAGAGTTCCATTTTTGGCTTTCAGAAAGACGCGACACTTGTTTCATATGTCCCAAAAAGAAACAAGTCGGTCACATTACTCTCAACAATGCATTACGATGCAGCAATTGATCCCGATACGCATGAAGAATGCAAACCAAAAATAATTACTTTTTATAATCGTACGAAGTGTGGTGTTGACGTTGTTGATAAAATGTGCAAGCAGTACAGTGTTCTACGGAACTGCCGCCGATGGCCACTTAAAGTATTTTTTGATTTGATGAATATAGCTGGTATCAACGCTTTTGTTATCAACCAAATGAACGTAAGCCATGAACAAATTGTGAGGCGAATCTTTTCGCAGGACTTGTCATACAATCTGATAAAACCGTTACTAAATAACCGGCTATCGATTGAAACAGTTCCTAGGCAACTAAGGACTAGAATTGGGATGCTTTTAGGGAAATCTGAACAGGTACAGCACGAGCTGGCACCGAAGATGGGGCG
Source organism: Eupeodes latifasciatus (assembly GCA_920104205.1). Lineage (NCBI taxonomy): Eukaryota > Metazoa > Arthropoda > Insecta > Diptera > Syrphidae > Eupeodes > Eupeodes latifasciatus. Next base: position 21,086,178 of record OV049925.1, read on the forward strand.
AGTGGGCATATGCGCTGAATGTTCCAGGGCCCGAAATAGATCCACCAAAAAATGGTGCAAGACTTGCCACAAATGGATTTGTCCCGACCACCAGGCTGTAGTGTGTTTTTGATGCTACGAAAATTATTTTTTTTATATATTTATAACAATTAACACAAAAAAAATTGACCTATTGATCTCTGAACTGCCATTTTTGTTATTTTTTTTTTTTTGTATTGAAATAATTATTTTTTTTTCTTTACACTACAACTTAAAATTCATAAATTATGATTATTAAATGTTTAAGGCTAAATGAATATTACGTAAAAATATTTGTTTCATTTATATGTTTTCAATATAAAAAATTATTAACATTATTAAATGGTCTACCATAGTAGGCCACGCGTGCATTGGTGTACAAAAATATACATTCTCACGGGTATAGTCCAGTTTAGTTGAAATGGAAGATGGATAGAAAATAATTCTACATGCGAGTAGATCAGATTCCGAACAGAATCATACATTCAATTCGATATTGCCAACGACATGTTGGTTGGTCGATTAACTATTTAAAAAAAAAAAATTAGTATGAAGATCTATTAGCTACTATGCAAATAAAATAGAGCGAAGTAAAAGTATTTTAAAAGGCTTACATTAAATACTCTTTATTGTTTTTCTTTATATTAAAATAGTATCACAATGTTTTCATTAGATATAGTTTGCATTTAATGAAATATTTCTATTTGCAAACGAGCTTTCCTAGCTTTCTGAGCAGCAAAACAACTTATAATTACATCAAAATTCAATTTCATTACCAAAAGTGCTTCGATACATAGTGTAGCAAGTCCAGAAACACGATCTTGTGATGAGCACGAACGATGAAAATTCTTTGTTCTGGCAACGATGCTAAATGAAGCTACGGTTACAGTTATGGTTGAAAACAAATGGAGAGCAACACAAATATTGGGGAAAATCGTCTTCAAGTTCTGGGAATAAATAGTATTGGCGGAAGTTCTGCTTCAAAATTGGCTTCATAAATGTGTTGCAGATGAATTATTTCTTCTTTCAACTCTTGAGACACATGCGAGTTATACTTTTGGATGAACCTTGTAGCGGAGTTTTTAATATCAATTTCGTCCATTTATGAAAACTGCCTTAAAATGAAAATGTAGAATTCAAATTCGAACCGACGAGAAATTCCAAATATAATTGAATCAACTATGACGTAAAAGGTGTTTTTCTTGAAATTTATTTCTTCGTCTGTTTCAATTTGTTCTCCGGCTCTTCGATTTTCTCCAAAATGTCTCTTTAATTGCCTTTTTCGGTTCGATGGAAACGATTCTGGAAATTACCCCAATCCAGTAGCAACTGCTTTGCATTCAAATAAATTTGATCACATCCGTTTCGAATAAAGTTCAAATCGGAGATCAAGTTGTCTAGATTTCGAATTTCAACGTCAATAGTCATGTTTCTGGCTTGAAGAATGATACTTTTTTCATTTATAGCGCTAATAACCTTGCACCAAATCGAAGATATCAGAACGCATTCAAATTTGTGCATATATTTTAAAACGCAATTTACATCTCTTCGAGCCTTAGCATTTAAATTAATAGCACTTAAGGCTTCTAACGATGTTCTAAGGTTTTTCAGATGGTTTCACTGCCTCAATTCTAGCTGACCATTTTGTATCGGAAAGTTTGTGAAGGGATCCGGGCACATTTTTCTTTTTAAACAAGTTGAAACACTTTTGAACAACTTCAAAAAACGTGATTGCCGCAGTACAACATTTCGCTGAATCGACCACACACAAGTTAAGGCTGCACATGGTGAATACACGGCATTTGGATTTTTGTTTAAAATATGAATTTGTGCACCATTATACTGTCCTTTCATATTGCTTCCATTGTCATAGCCTTGTGCACAACAGTCTTCTAAAGGGATTTCGTTCTTTGCCAATGTTTCGCAGATCAAATCAGCTATTGCGGTGCCAGTTTTTTTGTTGCAATCGACAAATTCCAAAAACCGTTCTTGAATGGTGAACACATTTTCTTCCAAGCGCAGATATCGCAAAATAAATGTGTTTTGTTCCACATGAATTGAATCGGGTGTTGCATCGACAATTATAGCGAAGTATTTGGCGTTTTCAATCTCCTTAAAAATAGTTGAATTCACATGTTGGGCACAAATTTTAATGAACTCATTTTGAATCTCAACGGAAAGGTAGTGGACTTGCAAACGTTTGTGCTCTTGTTGTGAAATTCTTACTTTTTCCTAGTGCTCCTGAAGTAAGGGGTCATAATGACTAATTAATTCCAAAATGCCCAAAAAATCACCATTATTTGGCTCTCCAATAAGATTTCTATCGCCTCGTATTCCTAGTCCCCTGGTGGGATTTTCCTGTCCCCCGAAACCGAATCAAAAATTTCGTTTACAGCAGAAACAAAAATAGAAGAAAAGAAACTTTATAAAAAAAGAAACCGAAATAAATATTTGTGTTTTATTTTAATTTGCCGGGCCCCTTATTTTAAAAATTTTCAAATTAAAATAAATTTGAAATTTACGTTAAATTAAGCGAAGAAAAAGCGAAACAATTTATTATAACTTTCTTTCAATAGTCCAGAGTTGCCCAATTTTCCATTAAATATTAACAAAAATGTACGCCAATAATAATCAGGGGCCCAGATCGGCAAGCTTGTGACTGATAGATTGGCAGATAACATGCAAACAGGGGCCCGATTGCGAAAGAATGAATGATTTTGAATTTTCGGACCTCTAAAAATAACTGGAAATGAAATGTTGATGATAAATATAGAGTATATTCTCATTGCTTTCAATTTTACGGGTTCCCCCCCCCCTCTCGACGAGGCTGTTTCCAATAAAACTTTTTTTATTTTATTAAAATTAGCGATTCTCTAGCAATTTATTAACTTCCCATAGGAAGTTATTGTAATGGGTCCGATTTGTCAAATTGAAAATTTTGACATTTCTCGACGTTTCAAGGTCCCTAGAGTCGAAATAAAAGATTTTTGGAAAGATGTCTATGCGTGCGTGTGTACGTACGTTTGTACGTCCGTACGTCTGTACGTTCGCGACGTTTTTTCGTCCTCCATAGCTCAAGAACCAGAAGAGATATCGACTTCAAATAAATTTTGTTATACAGATAGTAAGGCAAAAAAATGCAGAAAGGGCTCTCAAGAAAATTGCGTGGGTGGTAAAAAACCAGAGCAGTTTAAAAAAAGTTGCAAATTTTGGTTAACCCTAAATATCTCATGAGCCAATGGCGCTAGAGACTTGAATTAAATTTTATATTATATATTGTTACGTGATACAAAACAAGTATATTTTTGAAAAAAAAAACAATTAACGGTTTTTTTTTATAAATCAAAAAAACTGAAAAAAAAATTTGTCACCTCGAAAATTTTACGACTTAAATATGATTTCATCTCCAAAACAATTTTGTGCAACGAAGAATAATGTTTTTCACATCTTATAAAATTTTGAGAAAAATCTAATTGACAGTTTATTTTTTAACAAAAATTAAAACTTAAAAAAACAAAATGGTTGCCTGTAAAGACGGTTTTACGGGCGAAGATTTTACGTGACAACGTCTTTTTCTCGGTAGAATATTTATTGATATGAATATAATTAAATTGCACAATAGGAACAAGGAATTGAATGAAAATAAGAATTGCACAAATTTTTTAAACTAATAATTTACTTAACACTATCAACATTTATCAATAGTATGACATAACCTATAAACTCAGTTTCTCAACTTTTGTGTCAATCTAACAATTAATCAATCAATCATAGTTTACGATAATGAAATATCAGTGTACAATTATTTACCTTTATTGTTGTAGTTGTTGTAAATGACGAATCTAAGCACTCCACATTTTCACTACAGACACAGCTGACGATACTTTAACCACACGTGTGAACTTGTATTATGACGCTTTCTTGTTTTTCCAACGCCAAGAACGTTCGAGAAAGACAAAGACAGAGACACAAGCATGCGCCGATTCAATGCGCCTAATTCTCTAGTGCTGCGAGCGCGGCAGACCGATCATAGTTGAGTGGGAGAGAGACGCAAGGCATTCGGCGGGCCTCTCTCTCGTTCGGTGACTCATCGTAACGTTACCGGGCGTTACACTTTTTCATAAGTGACTCCCAGCCGCAACCTAATTTAAGACGTTGTCACGTCAAAAAAAAACAATACTAAAACTGAGTAAACAGTAGTAGCCCGATGATAGAACATGAGTTCTGAAACGCGTCGCTAGTTTGATTTATAATTATAAACAAATTTGTTGTAACATAAAGTTTCAATAAATTGTTAATTTTTTAAGATAACTATAACTATTATAATCGTTTTTATTTTTAAAAATAAACATACACAAATACATAATATAGCAAACATGGAGACAAGCAACACATCATCTATAGTTTTATTTCACATTGAAAATTAGCCTCATTCCGCTTTCTGAAAGTTTCGAGTTTTTGGGTGACCTGAAATTTTTTTAATTGAAGGTTTGCGTTTGGGCGATAAAATTTAAAACTCAAAAAGTCGTAATACCCAAAATAAGCCAAAATTTTATCAGAATGAGCAAATTTTGAAACACACATGACATCTTTTGGACGGTATGTCATTTAGTTGTTTGGGCGTTCTCATATTTTAAAATTGATTTTGGCAATATGACACCGATTTTAGACCCTATGGCATTTTTTCTATTTTGTAATTATTTTAATTTAATTTTTTGTAAAAAACCGGTTACTTCAATTTTTATTTTAAAAGTCCTTTTTGCATCTTTTGATGTTATTATATGTAAAAGAAAATTTATTTGAAGTCATCATCTCTGCTGGTTCTTGAGATATGGACGTCAAAAAAAGCCTCCCGAACGTACGTACACACGCACACACAGGCATCTCTCTAAAAATCTTTTTAGATTCTAGGAACCTTGAAACGTTGAGAAATGTTAAAATTTTCAATTCGACAATTCGGACTTTTTACATTTAATTTTAGTGCCTTCCTTGCCATCATTAGATTTTATTTTATAAAAACCTTCGGATTCGTTTTTGAAATTAGAAAGATTATTATTTAAAAGTAAACTCAACTTAAAATTGAGAAAAAGAATTATGAATAGTGTTTATTTGTTTTTGAAAATGCTTAGTTTCACCGAAATATCATGTTAAATGTATTTTAAGTAATCCATAACTTATTTTTATAATTTTTGGAAATAATTATATTTCTTTCTTTTTCGTATGTTATTTAGACCTATGAATAAAGTATCTAAACTAGTTGCTTATGCCTAAATATTTTTCTCTAAGGAGACTCATGATTTTGATAAGATTATTCCTTCTGCTAGATCCTTAACTTTGAATCATTTCTTTTTATATGTATCTTCGGTTCTTGTTTCAAGTGAGAACTTCTTCATATCGCTTATCATAATCAATGATTATATTCTAGTAGGAAACATTTAAAAGTATTTTCTAATTAAAGTTTTAATCAATGAATTAATATTTTTAATTTATTAATAGTTTAAATCATTTACTTAATGATTAGCCCTGTTTAATCAAAGCACTTAAAAATTATGTTACGTTACATATTTAAATCGACAAATCTCTTATGAATTATTATTAAACAAAAGAAATCTTGTCTGGAATAATAAACTACGTTCCTTAAAGAAAAATGCAAAACACTTTTGGAATATTGTAAAAATTGTAAAAAATAAAACATCCTTTTCTGAAAAACGATTCAAGAATCCATTATACGGATTCGGAAAAGGCAAATGCTCTTGCTCTTAGCTTTTCCCAAAATTATTCTGTAGCACAATACCTAGGCAAGGTTTCAACAGATCATATAGTAGATACAACTGTTCAAAACTCAAACCAGATGATTTTTGACACACCACAAAATATTTTAGCAACTCAAGAAGAAGAAGCTGCAGTTGTTCAAACACTTAAATCAAGAAAATCTAGTAAGCTCGATCAAGTTAAAAATCTTTATTTAAAAATGTTGCCTAAAATCGGAATAATCTTCCTTACATTCGTCATAAATGCTTGCTTGAAAATGCAATATTTTCCTACTACTTGGAAAATAGGTAAGGTAATACCAATTCTCAAAGCTGGCAAAAAACCCTGTTAGGACTGAAAGTTATAGACCAATCAGTTTACTCAGCAATATCAGCAAAATATATGAGAAAATAATTAAAAACAAAATTGTTAACATAATAACTGATAACAACTTATATCCAAATGAACAATTTGGTTTCAAGAGATACCACAGTACATCTCATCAAGTGCTTCGTATAAGTAACTTAATTAAAGGCAATCGCTACCAAGGTATGTTTACTGGAATGATATTGTTAGACATCGAAAAAGCGTTCGATTTAGTTTGGCACAATGGTATTATTTATAAAATGATTTCCCTCAATTTTTCACCTTATCTGTGTAAAATTGTTCAAAGTTTTCTTTCAAGTAGATGTTTTATGGTACATGTAAATATAGTAGTGTTTCGGAAGTAATACACTTTGATTTTGGTGTCCCTCAAGGATCTGTCCTTGGACCGACCTTGTATAACCTGTATACCTCTGACTTTCCCAAATTACCATCCTGTGAAGCAGCAATTTTTGCTGACGACACTGCAATACTTTCTTCGCATACGTTTGGTCTCAAAATTGAGACGAACTTAAATAATGCGATGATAATATTATACCAATATTACAATCGATGAAAAATCAAACTTAATGCTGACAAGTTAGGTTAGGTTAGGTTAATGTGGCTGTGGATACAAAAAAAAAAACCACACACTTAGGCCAGAAGAAAGGCCCACTGTGATACCACATGAATCTAGAGAATTACTTCCCACTAGTCGAACCATTTTGAGCTTTTTATAAAGCGAAGGAGATATCTGATATCCTTTTTAGCTAGTTCACTGGGATCATCAAAAGAGTATTCTCCCAGATGAAGTTTGCGTCTTCGTGAAAGAGCAGGGCAGGTGCAGAGGAGGTGAGAGATTGATTCTTCTTCTTCCTCGTCCATGCAGCTCCTGCAGAAGTCATTTGAGGCTACACCAAGTCGTATTGCGTGTCTGCCTATAAGACAGTGTCCCGTAAGGACACCTATTAGGGAGCTAATATGAAGTCTGCTTTGGGATAACAAGTCTTTAGAGCGCTTTAGGTCCAATGAAGGCCATATTAGTTTTGTGGCTGCGCATGTTGGTAAATTGTACCACCTAGAGTTTGCTATCTCGAAAGCTTTTTCTTTTAGCAGAAGTTTACATGTAGCTATCGGTATACCTATCTTCTCCCTTTCAGGTGAAATAGGTATGAGGGTTCCATTTTTAGCGAGTTCATCGGCTCTACAATTTCCTGCGATGTCTCTGTGGCCCGGCACCCAGCATAGGTGAATGTTAAATTGCTGCGCCATCTCCATAAGAGATGATCGACAATCGAGGGCCGTTAGAGAGTTGGTTGAGACACCGTCAAGAGACTTGATAGCAGCCTGACTGTCAGAGAAGATGCGTATATCAGAAGTTGATATCACGTTTTCTCTTAGCCAGGAGAGAACCTCTTTGATCGCTAAAATTTCCGCTTGGAAGACGCTACAATGATTAGGGAGGCGGAATGAGATGCTTAGATTAAGCTTTTCTGAGTACATACCACTACCAACTCCCTCATTTGTCTTGGATCCATCTGTATAAAAATGGATGCTTTTGTCATCCAGGAGTTTTTTATCTTCCCATTCATCTCTGGATGGAATGGATACCTGGAAGTTTTTACCAAATTGGGGTTTTGGGATAGTGTAGTCTATGTACTTTGGTATAGAACCAAAGAGGTTCAGAATGATGGAGTGCCCAACATTGTTGTTGGTCCACTGAGATGAGGCGTTGAGTCTTATGGCTGTACTCGCTGCCAAAGTTACAAGCAATAATTTACAAATTTTAGGTAGAGCGGTTTCTTGGGACAATCAAGTGAAATATCTTGGTATTTTCCTTGATTCTAAATTAACATTCAATCACCATATTTCACAATCACTAAAAATGGTCAAGATAGCAACCAAACTGCTGTTCTCTTTTATCAATAGGAAGTCTTTACTTTCAGTCGAGAATAAAACGATAATTTGTAAGGTTATATCGGGTGATTTTTTTGAGGTTAGGATTTTCATCACCAAAATCAGTGTTCGGTTCGAAATGTGTTTCGCGCTTTACGCAAATTTTATGCGGTTTTTTTTTAAAAAAGTTCTCAAGCTCTTAAAAAATCACCCATTATATTAAACAATGTCCTCTTTTCAATGGAGGACAATAAATACATAATGGGTGATTTTTTAAGAGCTTGAAAACTTTAAAAAAAAAAAAAACGCATAAAATTTGCGTAAAGCGCGAAACACATTTCGAACCGAACACTGATTTTGGTAATAAAATTCAATGATTTGCAAGCGTTGCTCGTTAGTAAGTCTATTCATGATGAAATGTCAAAGCATACTGAGCATCTTTCTCTTTGACACCATGTCTGAAATCCCTAGTGATCTGTCAAATACTAATGCATGAAAATCCTAACCTCAAAAAAATCACCCGATATTTCAGGTAATACTTTTATACGGTTGTCCAGTATGGAAAAACGCAGCTAAAACTCATATAAAAAAACTGCAAGTTGCTCAAAATAAAATTTTAAAAATGATACTCAATCTACCCTGGCATCATTCCACCTTAGATCTCCACGTAAAGGCAAATGTCGAATTGATCGAAGATAAAATAGTTAAACTCACAACAAAATTCTTTGATCGACTTGATCTTGCTGAGAACAATTTCAAATAATCAAAATTAAAAATTTACATGTGATATCTATGTATTAATGTAAACTGATTTATAAATAAATTCATGTATTTATTAATTTAGTTATTTATTTATTTGCTTCTTTGTTTTTTTGATTATTTTTGTATTTATTTATTTATTTATTTATTTATTTATTTATCTATTTAATAATTTATTTATTTATTTATGTATTTATTTATTGATTTATTTATATATTTATTTATTTATTTGTTTATTTATTTATTTGTTCATTTTTTTTTTTGTTTATTTATTTATTTTATTCTATTTATTCAATTATTTACATATTTATGTAATTTATTATATATTTACGCATACATATTGTTCAAAAATTATCATTTATTCATTTATTGGTTCATCTGTTAACCTGTTATACTTCATACCCTTACTAGTCATTAGCTTTAAGATTTTATTATATTCTTACTGGAGGTTTTTATTGTTTTTTCCTCCGGACAAAATTATATAAACCTTATTGATAAATTATAAAACTTATATACATACTATTTTAGTTAAAAGATGTATTGTATCAAATCACTATATTGTAAAATGTGCTACAACAAACCATTGTAAAATTTAAACAAAATCAATAAACTATCTATTAAAAATTATGTTACGTTTTAAGACTTTTTTGTATGATAAGTAATAATATATGTCATTTTATCAAAATAATCTTAGTCTTAATGAACAAAGTTGCCGTCGTATTAACTGCTTTAGCGAAGTTAAACAAAATCTGAAAATCCAATTTACAAATGCGATAAAATCCAAAAAGATGAAAAATCCAAAATCGCCAAGCGCGATCTAATACAAAATTGAACAACCCTGTAAAAAGCATCTACACATAGACATTTGACTGAACATTTCACTTTTACCCACGAACAGCTAAAACGTTTACCAGTTAAATGTGGCACTTAGTTTACTTTTGGCCTTTTTTTAAATTGGAACTCTTTGAGATCATTCCATTATCCTTTCTATTCAATTGCTTAATAGTCAAACAAATTTTGTACAAAACACAAAAAACAAAAAGTCAAAAGATGTCTTACTTTTATAAACAAAGTAAAGAAAAATCTAATTAATTTAATAAATAATACAATTTCCTTTTTATCTCTTTTATTGCAGCCAACAATTTTCTCAGCCGCTTGTGTTCACTGCTTAAAACAAAAACAGCAAAACAGACAAAATTTAAAAAGAAATAAAACTATCTTAACTATAACACAAATAAAAAAGACATTATCTTGCCGTCAAATTGCTTCGCAACAATCATCCAACAATTTCAATGAATCCATCTGTGATGGCTATTCTCTGACACAAAGTGGAGCCACCACAACCGATTTTCTTTCGCATTAGAATAGCAATCAAAATGAGCGGCGGCGGTGTCAACGTCGATCCAATGAAAACTCCAAGACTTTGTATCAGTGGAAGTGGTGGCGGAGGCGGAGGCGGAGGATCTGGTGTAGGGGTTATAGATCCCGCCGAGAATAATGACAACAATCTGGTGGTGGCTGTGACTGATTCAACTAAGAAGTCAACAAACAACACTACTGGACGCAAGGAAGTTGTACGCTTCGATACGACAAAGGATGCGCTCTATGACGAGGACGATGACGAGATGAGGGATAAAATACGAGAAGAAATTAGAAGGTAAGTCAAAGACAGATAATGATTTAAATAGAAATATTAATTTTTGGTCTATAGTTAAAGGAAAATCTTTTGTTATTTTTGTCCTTTTTTCTGAACTGACTGCAGACAGTCATAGATTCATTTTGTAAGATATTCTAAGTTCTTGAAGTCAAGTCAGATGATTTAGTTAAAAGCACTTTGAAGAAGGAAGGTGAATTTAATTGAACGAAATAATGAAAGGATTTTAGTGCTTAAACGATTAAAGGACCAAAATTAGATATTCGTAGAATGATTTTGAAAAGTTTCCACCTCACCTCGGGCTTAGGGACGAGGCCATTGTATATAGATTTTGGAAATTATTTAAGATTAAAATTTACTATTCAGAATCTAGTAGAAAATTTTGAAATTAAAATTTCAGAAAGTCAAAAACTTGTAAGTAAAGTTTGGACGTTGGCGTTTTTTCTTTTGGCGCAATTCTCGCAGTTGTATTAGATCATTAATTTATAATGTAAAAAGTAGCTTTATTTGTAATTAGCACTTCTCTAAATGTTTTGCAATGATAGAGAAAAACAGAGCTAGGCAAAGCATTCTACATGCACGGCTAAAAAACGAATCTCTGTACTTAACAGTTTAGCTTAAATTGGCCTCAAGTGTAAATTTGTGAGCTTTGATACTTGCATCAAGGACAATAGAAGTAACATACGAGTACATATAAAAATACCAGAGATATAAAATATAGAAGATTAACTACGAGAGATGGAGAATGCGCGCTGCTTTATCAAGGTCGGAAAAGATTTCACTAATGCGTTTGAAGTTTTAGACAAGGCGATGCAATGTCTTGGGACTTCTTCAACATCATTCTGGAAAGAATTGTGCAAAACTCAACCGTCAACACTAGAGGCACAATCTTCCAAGGGTCGATCCAATTGTTCGGAAACGCCAATGATATTGACATAATTAAAAGATCAAAGCATGATGCCAGTGTAGGCTTTAGTGGTCAGTAAGGGCAAGACCAAGTATATACTGTCATTCAAAAATAAGATTGTACGACAACATCAAGCCTCGGATACGGACGGATTTACTGTTGACAACCCACGCAAACGAAATAAGGACAACGAACTTCTGATCTGTACGTGCAATATTAGGTCCCTTAACAGACCACGTGTAGCCGAAGGATTAGCGAAGGTCCTCATGACCATATGCATCATGGCTAAATTCGGCAATATTAACCTGATATGCGCGCACGCCTCCACAGAAGAGAAAGATGACACCACCAAAGATATGTTCTTCGAGCTCTTAGACAAAACATATGAGCAGTGTCCTAGCTCCGATATTAAAATTGTCCTGAGCGATTTTAATGCCAAGCTACTAGCTACTAAGGGAAGACGTCTTTGGTGGAATAATCGGAAAAAACAACCTACACGACAACACTTCCGACAACGGATTCAGGCTCATAGATTTTGCTGCGGGGCGAAACGTCATGGTAGCCAGTACGCGTTTTCCACACCTCAACATCCACAAAGGAACTTGGAGGTCTCCAGATCAATCTACCGTCAACCAGATTGAATATATTGCAATCGACGTTGTACACGCTTCCAGCATCATAGATGTCCGAACTTTCCGAGGAGCTAACATCGACTCGGACCACCACCTCGTTGTAGCCAAAGTAGAACTTCGGGTTTCCAGACCCATGGCAAAACAGGGAGATTCTGGTAGAAGGTACAACGTCGAACGGCTACAATCGCAAGAGATCGCCAAATCCTTCTCCGACCAGGTTACAAATAACCTTTCTCAAAGTTCTCTGCCGTCGACACAATGTATCAAAACCAGTGGCAACATTGCCAAGATGCAATCAGAGAAGCCGCCTCTGACGTGCTGGGCTTCAAGTAGCTACCAACAAGGAATCCTTGGTTTGATGAGGAATGTCGGCAGGCAAATGCAGCTGCTCATGAGCTCTATGAGCAGAAGAGGCGAGAGGAACACCGACTTCTCAGAAGGTAAAAGAGAGAGCATGAAATGCGTGCGGTCGAAGATGCTGAGAGGTTCAAAAGCAGGAATGAGGTTTGAACGTTTTATGAGCAGGTGAAACGGAATTCACAAGTCCATTAACCTAGAACCGAAGGCTGCAAAGACGAAAGTGGAAACATCATAGTGGAATTGCAGTCAATGCTGAGGATATGGAAGGACCACTTCTGCAGACTGTATAACGGCGACGACGAACCGAATTCCGCTGTCAGGCAGGATGATCCATTCAACATAGACAACCGACGGCGACGAAAGCCAACAATCCCGTCCTCCCAACTAAGACGAAGTAAAGATTGCCATATCTAAGCTGAAGTCTAATAAAGCCGCTGGAGCGGATGGCTTGAATGCCGAGCTCTTTAAAGCAGCTGGAGATAAGTTGGTTAGGAGCATGCACCAACTTATCTGTAAGATATGATCGGAAGAAAGCATGCCCGATGTATGGAACCTCAGTATTGTTTGCCCGATCCTGAAAAAAGGAGACCCTCTAAACTGCACCAATTATAGAGGAATCAGTCTACTTAACATCGCTTACAAAATCTTCTCTGCCGTAATATGTGAACGTCTAAATCCCATCGTCAACAACCTGATAGGTCCTTATCAGTGTGGTTTTAGACCAGGAAAGTCCACAGTCGATCAAATATTCACATTACGGCAGATCCTGGAAAAAACCCAAAACACCAAATCGACACCCACCATCTTTTCATCGATTTCAAGGCCGCATATGACATCATCTACAGGGACAAGCTGTATAGAGCAATGCCTAGTTTTGGCATCCTTGTCAAACTCGTCCGTTTGTGCAGGATGACCATGGAGAATTCACGCTGCTCCATAAAGGTTGGAAACAACTTAACAGAACCTTTCGATGTCAAAAAAGGTTTTAGAGAAGGTGATGCGCTGTCATGCGACTTTTTTGACATTGTACTCGAAAGAATAGTGCAGAGCTCACACGTCAACACTAGAGGCACTATTTTTCAAAAGTCTGTCCAATTACTAGCATATGCTGATGACATTGACATAATCGGAAGAACTCAGCGTGATGCCAATGGGGCTTTTGTGAGTATTGAGGCAGAGGCGGCAAAAATGGGTTTAACGGTTAATGAGGGCAAAACAAAGTGCATGCTCTCGTCAAGAAAGGACCTACAACACCGTCTCTCGGTCAAAACGTCACCATCGACAGACGTAACTTTGAGGTAGTCAAGGAATTCGTCTACCTAGGCTCCGCTATTAACGCAGAAAACAACACCAGCGCTGAGATCAAACGAAGAATAACTGGAGAAGTTTGTTGGGTGAGGCCCTAGTTCACACACGACTGTAGCGCCACCTTAACTAAGTAAGTACGACTACGTCTTGGACAAAATGTCACAATGGACAGCGATAACTTTGAGGTAGTTAACGACTTTGCCTACCTACGCATTGCTATGAATTCAGACAAAGACAACAGCGCTGAAATCAAACGGAGAATAACTCCTGCAAATGGCTGCTTCTTTGAACTTAAAAGGCAATCAAGTAATAAAGTCCTCTCTGGAGCATCTAAAGTCACGCTCATCATCCCGATTCTCATATATGACACTAAGGCCTGGACCCTGGAAGGAGGATAGCGTCTTAGGATGCTTCGAGAGAAAACTTCTTCGGGTGCAGGCTGTACAGCAACACTGATTTGGTTAAAAGAATAAAAGTCCAACGACTTAGATGGCTAGATCATATAGAGCGAATGGACATCAACGCTCCAGCCTGGAAGGTCTTCCAATCCAATTCCGAGGTACGGCGGCGCAGTAGAAAAAGGGAGAGGACCTCGACCAACTAGGCGTGCGAAACTGGATATAGCTATCTAGGGACCAAGCTGGCTGAAGACGCATGTTGGTTAAGGCCTAGGTCTGACACCTTAAGTAAGTAAATAGGTAACTGCGAGAGGAATTTCAAGGACGTATAGAATTTAAACCGTTGTTGTGGGTTTAAATTCTTGACTTGATCAAAAAATAAAATAATAAACATTCGATACAAGAAACAAAAAAAAGACGCTTTATAAAACTCCATGCGTCTTTTTAAAATACCTCATCCTCAAAATATCTCTTAAAGACGGCTTCATAAAAAAAATATCTCCCACAATAAGAACAACCTATAAACGTAATAAAAAAAGGACTTTTTACATCTACCCTTTTTTTCTATGATAAAGTTTGCTTTTTTGACATCATCATCATCTTCAGAGATGAAAGAAGAAAGTTATTTGTAGTCGTTTTTGTTGTTGTTTTCGAAGGGGGTTGAAATGTTTATGTTCAATAACCTTCGGCTGTTTTGCTTGTAGACCTTTTCTGATTTGTATTTCTTTTTCTTTCTTTTTTTCCTACCGAAATTATGAAATTTGTTTGTATTCTTGAGTCCTTCAACGAAGACTGTTCCCTTCGTCCATTTCTCGAAGCTCGTCATCAGTTACCTATATCCATAAAACCCCGACTTCAATGGGTTATTATTGTTATTATTACCATCATCATATAATCCCTCAGACCCAGAGTCAAAGTCTATAGGTACATCTTTTTTTATTACAAACAAGGGATAGTTTGAAGAAAAAAAAGGAGAAGATATAGAACAACAACAAAAGCAACAAGAAAAATATTCAAGGACTTTTTAACTCTGTGCTGCAAAGTGTTTGGCATAAAAATACCCACCTATCAAGGATCGTACATACATATACAAAAAGGTTACCATAGGATAACAATTTATATAAATTCTAGTACCTAACTACTTTTTTTCTTTTTGCATTCTTAAGGTTGCAGGATTTTTTTTCTCTTGCTCTTTCGTCATTATATTCATAAGAGATATAATTTGAACTTGAAGAGAGAGAAAGAGGAAGAGACAGAGAGCTCTTGTTCAGTAGGTACTTTGGATAGTTTTTATATACCCATTTGGTAAAAGGCTCCGGGAAGATTGTTTTCCTTTGAAAAGGATATGAATTTAAATATTGTATTTTTGAGAAATAGCTAAATCTTCTTTGTGCATTTATTTTGAAAACAAAAATTGTCTTTTATGGTAGGTCATAACCTGTTGGCAGTTTAGCAAAAATTTTATTTGATATTTATGCTAGTGAAAAATGTAAGTAATATTATTTAGTAAAATAAAATATTATAGATGCCAAACAAATTATGGAATACAATTGAAAATGTCATCTTGGTATAAAAACTTATTGCTATAATAGTGTAATTTTTGGGGAGAGTACGATAACTTTGGCGATAAAGTTTAACGACGGATTTATATAGAACAGTTAAAAACAAGCATTTTTTACTATGGGAGGGTTGTATATCTCCCCCCGTTTAGGCAGTAGGGGCAATTTAAAAAAATATGTACATTAAATGGAAAAAATAATTAAAAAATAACGGTAATACTTATAATTAAGTTTTATACCTTTTTTTAAAGCCAACACTTTTGTCTATTAGCTTCTTTTTAAAACAAGTCAAAACTATGCATAGTTTTTGAAAAAAATTGTTTTAAAGTCAAAATGTGTGCAAAAAAAAGTTAAAAAAAAGGTTTAAGGCGTAATTTTTCAAAACTTTCAGATTATCTACTATTTTTTTTTTATAATTCATTGCTCTTATTTCTTTTTTATCAAAAACTGAAAACTAGATGACTTGATGTCTTCTAGTTCTTAAGAAAATTGAAAATTACCAAAAAAAATATTTTTAATTAAATAACTTTTTCCTTGTAGTCTTATTTTGATAGTAATAATCGAATATGGATTAAGATACACCTAGGCTAAATTAATTTTTCTTAAATCCAGCTTATTTAAATGCAAAAGAAACTTTGCATGCACTCCATCTTGCCCCCACCGAACCTTGCCCCCTCCCCACCTTGCACGCACTCCAATTGTACCCACCCCAAATTCTATAGTGTTCCCAAGCAGGGGGGTTACAGGGGGGCAGAATTAAATTAAAATAGTAGTTGTGGTTATTTTCAATTTTCTCAAAAACTAAAAGACATAAAATCATCTAATTTTCAGTTTTTGATCAAAAACAAATAAGAGCAATAAATTCTGAAATAAAACCAATGGTAGATAATCTTGAAGTATTAAAAATTACACTTTAAACCTTTTTTTTAACTTTTTTTTACTCAAATTTTGAGTTTAAAATTAAAATTTTCAAAAAGTACCCATAATTTTGACTTGAATTAAAAACTGGATAATAAAACAGAATGTTGGCTTTAAAAAAATGTATAAAATTTAATTGTAAGTATCACCGTTATTTTTTAATTATTTTTTTCCATTTTAAATAATATTTTTTTTAAATTGCCTCTACCACCTAAACATGGGGAGATAGACCCCCCCCCCCCCCCCAATTTAAAAAATGCTTGTTTAATACAAGCCACTCTACCAAAAACCGTTATTATATCTTGGCGCCAAAGTTATCGTACTCGTGCCTAATTTTTAATGAATTGTTGTTTCTCTAACTATATTCGGCTATTTGCAGAGACATTGTACCTCTACCTTTCTATTAAAACACGCTGGTATTTTGCGTATTTATTTTCAAAAAAAATATAAAGGATACCAATTTTTATTAGAGAAAAATCTCTTTTAAGAACCGTAATACCTGAAATTTATTAAAGCTTGTTATCAATTGATTTTAATATTATTCTTATCTTTGTAAGAACATACATTAATTTTTCAGAAAATATTGTTTTTAAAATTCATTCAATTCCTAACTATTGTTATTTTAAACTAATAAATATTGAAATTGGAAATTTCGCTTGGCTTTTACTTTTGGAAAGATCATCTTAACAGACATCACTCTTCTTTTTTATTTGCAGTTGAGTTCATACGTTTTTTAAAAATGTGTTTATATTTTTGTTGAGTTTGTTTACGAACGAATAATAAGTGAATAAATTAATAAACAAATATGAATAAATAACTTATTGAAGATAAAACAAATAAAAATAAACCCATTTATAAATAGGCACATATATGAATAGATAAACAAATATTCAATGGAATAAATACAAAAATGTATTTTTTTCGAATATTTAAAAAAAGTATAATTTTGAACTTAGTCTACATAATATTTTCCAAGCGTAAAACTTAAAAAAATTACTTTGTTTTTTTTTTTTTTTTTTGTCTCTAATACTTTTCCGAGTGTAGTACTCGTGGCATGATGGTTAGTGCGTTGGACTGTCATGCCAGAGGTCTTGGGTTCAATCCCTGCCTATGCCATCTAAAGTTTTTTCACGGGTACTGCCTCTGGCGAGGAATTGACAAATTCTCTTGTCACGAAAAGTGCTTTCTCAAATTCGCCGTTTAGATTCGGCTTTAAACTGTAGGTCCCGTCCATCCCTGACAACAGTACTCGCACACAGGAATGGTTGAGAGCTGTAAGTCACTAGGCCCTAGTTTTCAACGGAATGTTGCGCCACCGAATTTATTTATTAACTTCCCATAGGAAGTTAGTGTAATGGGTCCGATTTGTCAAATTGAAAATTTTGACATTTCTCGACGTTTCAAAGTCCCTAGAGTCGAAATAAAATATTTTTAGAAATATGTCTGTGCGTGCGTGTGTAGTACGTACGTCCGTACGTTCGCGACGTATTTTTCGTCGTTCATAGCTCAAGAACCAGAAGAGATATCGACTTCAAATAAATTTTGTTATACAGATAATAAGACAGAAATATGCAGAAAGGGCTCTCAAGAAAATTGCGTGGGCGGTTTTTTTTACCATAGCATTAAAAAAAAAAGGTAAAAATTTTGGCATGAACCAATGACGCTAGGGACTTGAATTAAATTTTATATTATATATTGTAACGTGATACACACAAATATATTTTTGGAAAAAAATACAATTAACGATTTTTTTATAAATCAAAAAAACTGAAAAAAAAAATGTCACCTCGAAAATTTTACGATTAAAATATGATTTCATCTCCAAAACAATTTTTTGCAACGAAGAATAATGTTTTTGACATCTGATAAAATTTTGAAAAAAAACTAATTGACAGTTTTTTTTATAAAATATAAAAACCTAAAAAAAAAACATTACTCAAAGTTGGTAAAAATTGAATTTCGACTGAAATATCTTTGCAAAAAATTGATATTAAGGCTTCAAACTTATTTTGTCTTATAAAAAATATTGTTTTCAACATTCTGACAAATGTTGAGAAAAATCGAATTGACAGGTTTTTTTACAAAAAAATAAAAAACCTAAAAAAAACTTTGAGATGTTGCCTTTAAACTACTTTTATCTTTTAAAAAATATCATTTTCAACATTCAGTAAAATTTTGAAAAAAATGGAATTGACAGTTTTTTTTACAAAAAAAAAAAAAAAAACTAAACAAAAATTAATAAAAGTTGGTAAAAATTCATTTTCGACTGAAATATCTTTTCAAAACTTTAAGATATTGAATTTAATCTAATTTTATATTTTAAAAAATATTGTTGTCAACATTCAGTAAAGTTTTGAGAAAAATCGAATTGACAGTTTTTTTGCAAAAAATAAAAACCTAAAAAATAAACAAGACTAAAACTTAGTAAAAATTTACTTTCGACTCAAATATCTTTTCAAAAATTAAAAAATATTGGCTCCAATCTTTTTTTATCTCACAGAAAATATTGTTTTCAATGTTCAGTACATTTTTTTATAAAAATCCAACAGTCAGTTTTTTCATAAAAAATTAAAACCTACAAAAAATGTACGAAAAATTGGTAAAAATTGATGTTCGGTTTTCGATATCTCGTGAACAATTGAAGATATTGACTTCAAATTAATTTTATTCATCCAATTTGTATTTGTTTATATAAGAAATCATTTTTTTTTTAAGAAATGCCACTAAAATTGGGAAAAATTGGTTTTCGACTAAAAATCTCGTTAACAAAAATAGATTTTGAAATCAAACTATTTCATTATATGCAAAATATTGTCGGTAATTTTGAAATTTTTAAGAATAACTCAACTGAGAACTTTTTTAACAAAACACGAAAACCTACAAGCTTCTAAGCAAGACAAATCGACAGACGGGATGGGAAGTTATTAGTGTGGGTCGCATCCCAGCCTTTTTGTTTTTAATTTTAAGTTTACTCACACGAAAATAAAATGTTAAACGTATATTAATAAGCTCTACAAAGCTGCATATTAAAGCCAAAATTAATTAAATTAAATTAAAAAAGAAGGGTTTTTTGATTAACTAAACTGCATTTAAATTTTATAAGACAATCTTATTTTATTGGTCAATTTTTAAATTATTATTATATTATTATTAATTATTCAGTCTTTTACAACATTTTTTTTTTCAAATTTGAGCTTCCAAGACGTTTTTGTATTGTACATTTTCTTTTAAACCATTCACTTTCAGAAAACACAGGAAATTGAGAATACAATTCGCTCAAAAAACATCAATCATTCAATAATCACCTTCAATATTTTATCTACCTCTAAATTTTTTGGAATTTACAAAAATATTAAAGTCTAAAATATCATTTTGCAAAAAAGTATTTATTTTTAATCATTTTGAAAAATACCAACAAAAATAGGTTTGTACTTAAATATTCTCTTTATTTATTGTTATTTAAATTTATTTTTGTTTGTTTAAAAATTTTAGCACAACACAATAGTTCATTTCTTTCTTTTTTGTTATTTATCTATTGTTATCAAATATACAACTCTAACGTTGTGTCGGCCTCAAAAATCTTCAAAAAAAAAAGAATTTATTGTTACAAAAATAAACAAAATAAAAATTTATAAACAATAGACCCTAAAATAAACTCGCTCAGGTTAAAATAAAGTAAATACAGACGTCAGACAACTTAAATCTCTACTAAAATATCTTTCATTAACTTTAAAATACCCATACTAACCTCCAATAAATATCTCTCTTCTTAGGTAAATTTTGGAATTGATATACCTTAACTCACAGCTAAAATTGTCACTTTCACAATATTGTTATCAAATTGCACTTGTCGCTCTCTTACGTCACTCAAACAACAATTATTTCGAACTCATTGCACTTTCTAACTTAATAAAACTATCTATCAAAAAATATGGCTATAATAATAATTGATTAATTCACGCGTTAACAATAAAAACAACTTATGTATGTCAGATTTGGTCTCGTTGATCATGAATACCACTTCGTCTTCTTGTTCTTATTTTGTTTTTGGTAATTTATATTTATTTATAATCACGGCGACGGACGAGACGATTGCATACCGCACCGTCTATCTTTTATACTATCTCGTTTTCACTCAGCTTTAAAACTCAGCATGGGACGGTCGGTCGTGTTGTGAAAAAAAGGAGAAGAAGCGGCCGCACAAACCGCACCGGTTCGATCAGAGTGACAGGCAACTCTAATCAAGGGCGGATCCAGACTTTTCATCAGGGAGGGGGTCACACACTTAGATGAGTTTTTACTCACCGCTTAAAAATGTTCTTTAATGTTTTGTAAAGGAGGCTAACAAAATTAAAATAACAATGTGTATGAGTATATTAACGTAACCTTTACACATTTCAATTGCTAAAATGACAACTTTAGTTATCAAATTATCTTAGAACACTGTTGTCTATATATCAATAGATATGACCCGTTTATTATGTTTTTCAATTAGCCAATAATTTAACAAAAGTGTCACTTTTGCTGTTTTTGGGACATTTATATTATTAAAATTCGTGTTTAAATATTAGTTCTAGAGCATCCAAAACAAATTCACTTCAAACGTAGATTTATTTAATTTTTTAAGATCTTTTGTATTCAACAGAAAACAAATTTTGAAATAAATAAAATGCACGACTAGAACTTGCTGATTTCTAACCTGCAAAAAAAGTTTTTCTTAAAAATTTAAATGCCATTTTATTTGTCAAAAAATTTAGAATAACTTATTTGTTTTCGAAAATCATTTTAAATTTTAAATTTTGTCATAAAAATATTTTTGGTAAGCACTAAATAAAGGGCTTATAAATATATGTATGTATGTACATTTTACATTAAAATTTGGTCAAACAATGTTGACCTCTTTCTGAAATATCGAGTTTGTATACAAAATTAATATTTTTTTAAAAATAAAAAAAAATACATTTTTGATCATAAAAAATCATCATCAATTTGATCATTTGATCATCAAAAAGAGCTTGCACAGAAAGAGAAGATTATTGAAATTAGTTTTCGATTAGTTTTTGAGAAAACTTAAAAACAAAATAAGGGTTTTTGAGTGCTACCCTTCTGGAGCAATACCAAAATAGATTTTTCTTGTAGAAAGAAGCCAAATTAGGAACACAAAATTTAGAGAAAAATTTAGAAAAATCACATGTCTTACCAAAAAGTTTGTATGGGGACTGCTGTTATTTTTCGTATTAATATAAATGAAAAATACGCTAATCGGCTGAAAACCTTAATTTCAATCAACACAATTGTTTGGACTGTAGGAGCCAGGAAAGACAGACAGACGGACGGAATCGGGGTACCTACTTTTTTGGGCTTCTCTACCGTCGTAATGTCCTATTTGATTAAAAGCTCTAGTTTGAATATGTTTACTAATGCAAAACTTACCATAAAGTTCCTATATTTCGCAAGTAAAAATCATTCAATATTCACTATTTATGTGTGTCAAAAAAAATGTAATAATAAAATTGAAGGCTAGTTTAATGAATTTAAAGGCAACTTAATATAACATTGATGATCTCTTATTCAAAGCTTCTTCTTAAGAACCTGAATATTTTTTTTTCTTAGAAACAATTTTCATGAAAATAATTTAAAGCATTACTTAAGTTTTTTAAATTTCAAAATATAATGGGGGTCATATCCATTAACGCAATACGATTAGTTTTGAATTGAACGGAATTCCTACGAAAAAGCAAACAAATTATCTCCCAGGGGGGGTCATGATCCCTACGACCCCCCCCCTCCCTGGATCCGCCATTGACTCTAATTTAAAATAAAAATAAAATTCATTAAAAAAAAATAAACTAAAGCAAAATCATGTGCGCTTTAAGAGAGAAATATAAATATAATCTCTTAACTCTCCCTTATCCACTCTTTTACTTGGTTTAAGGAGAATTTATTATTATTTTTGTCATTATCGTGATCAACATGTGGTGGCGTTGATCATTTTTAGTATATTTATTAAATGTTCACTCAATTGATCAACAAATTTTACACTCAATTAAAAAACTGATTATACTCTTGAGATAATGATTTAGCGATTAAAATTTTTGTTCATTAGGTTAATTGATCTATTTGTTAGTTCGTATGTTATGTTTATATGGTGAAATTGTGTAGACAGTACTTGAACTAATTTTTTTGAACAGACTTTTAGTCGCTTTTAAATGAACTGATACTGATTTTTTGAATAAGGCATTTTAAACTTTTTTCTTCAATCTGATTAAAAATAAAATGTCTATTTTAATCGGATGAAGTAGTTTATTTTTAGGTTAGGTAGGTATTTAAACCTAATTCAAAGAGGCGGAAAGTCCCGATATGCACCTACGTATAAATTTTGAAATACTGAGTTGGCAGTGTAGTTAAGAAATAATAATTACTTTTCGTAATTAATTTCAACATTCATTGCAATTACAAGTAATTAGTAATTGATTTGTTTCCATTGCAATTACAAGTAATTGCAATTTAACAAATATGAATTTTCATTAGTTTTTTTGTAAAAACTATGCATTTAATGCATTTGTTATTGTAATTAAACTTACTAATTACATACATGTAATTAGAAATTGTAATAAATTTGGTAAACTTTTGTATAATGGTTGCTAGAAAATGCAATCATTACTGCTTTTTGTAACAATTTGTTTGTTTTCAATTACATTTATGTAAATAAATTGAAATTGTTCAACTAGGTACATTCTAAAGTAATGGAAAAAGTGAGTGGAGAGATTACGATTACAAGTTATTTTAACTGAATTATTTGTGTAATCATTTATTTTCAACTCTGATGAGTTTATTAGAATCTTCTATTTTCTAACGTTTCATAAAGAAAGTTGTGGTACTCGAAATATTTACTTATGTATGTAGTTCAAATTTATCACATTTTAAGATTCAATACTCAAATACTCAAATAATTTAAATTATTTGATAAGATTGACAAACTTTTTTGTTTCTAAATAAATCATTGACGTTTATCAGTTTGAAGATAATCTAAGTTAATAAGGTGTTTGTTTATCATAAGAAGAATATATTTAGAGTGAAGAATACATAAAAGTAAAGTATCTAACAGACATTAATGATTGTAATTGAGAATAAACTCTTATAAACTAGTTGTTGTGGAGTTAAATAGACTTGAGCTATTTTTAAGACACTTAATATTGAAGATAAGATGATAGTTTGAATTTGTTATACATACAACTAAAACTAAGAGTTTTATTAATCACAAATTTGTACAGTACAATTTCTCATAACCGGACCATGAAAATTCTGTGAACTCTACAAAATTAAACAATAAGGAAGGAATACATTAAAAAAAATGACTTAAGATGTAATTAAGCTCATAAAAAACATTGAAATCAAGGCTCAGATACAAGTTTCGTTTATAAAAAAAATTAATAAACTGAATAAAATAACTTTTTAGTTTCCGAGCAAAAGGTTTACTAAGAATATATTTTATTTTAAATAGCCTAGGGGTCTTCGGATAGCTGAACATTTGACAATTAAAGACTACGTTTTTAATAAACAAAATTACGATTTAAGCGTTGTTGCATTAAAATTGTTAAAATTTATTACAAAATTGGTGAAAATTTGATAGTTACAGTTCGCAGTTTTGCAAGAAAAAATTCCTGAAAGTGTTGTCAGTCACAATTGGCAATCAAGATCTAGTCATTTTACAACATTTTCTCTATGGCAACATTAAAAACAAAACAAAAAGATGGAATAATTCACGAATCACTTACCCACTTTGGGGTAGAGGTTTTTATTCAAGAATTGATAATTTTTATGCAAGTGATAGAAGGATTCAAGTTTCGTTAGGTAACACAATCTCTTCCAAACATAAGAGCAGAGGAACATTCTATGGCGGTGTTCTCTCCCTGATCTTATTGATTTCAGTCATGAATAAAATCCTCATAATGTTATAAAGTTGTGGGGTGAAGCTGGTAGCTATGGTGATGATTTTGTTTTACTGGGATGGGGAAAGTTCGTCACCGTGGTTAACGAAATCACGGAGATCGCTCTGAATAAAATTTTTAGATGATCCACGAGCAGTGGACTATGTGTTATTCAGAGAAAAACTGAACCAATTATCTTTACGACCAAAACCAATATACCTGCCTTCACCCTATCCCGAATAAACGGTCAAATCCTGTCTTTTGAAGAACGGGTTAAGAAGGCCTGCATTGGCTTTGACGCCTGTAAGCGTAAGGCCTTCAATCGAAGATGTACACATCCGCTGTACATCCTATTTTGTCTTATGGATCGATTGCGTGGTGGCCTACGTTTAACAAGATATATAAAACCTAGAAACTAAGGAAGGTTTAAATAATAGCTAGAGTCAGCGCTGCAGGGGCCCTTCGATCCTGCCAACAGATGCCTTAAATGTTTTTCTGCATCTCCTACCAATAGACCTGCACATTAAATATTCAGAATCATGCAGCGCTTAAAGAATCAAACTTTTGGTTTTCCATACCCTATGGGCATGGTTACACTAATGAACTGATTCCAGGAGATATTTTTGCTGCAGACACCGACTCTGGCACCCCTGCTTGGACCCTCAACACAAGCAGGTGCTCCGGGCCATAGAGACATTTCAGGTAACTGTAATGCAGATGAATTTGCCAGGAACGGTACAGTACAGCCCATCCTACCACGTTTGGCACGTACTGGCATACCAATCGCTACTTGTAAACTGTTGCTAATGCAAGACGCTGTGAGGAGGGCAGGCACCAGGTGAAACAACATCACTACGTGTCAAGTCTTAAAACACATCTGGCCAACACTGGATTTAAAACGTTCAAGGTGCTTGCTCTCTCTAAGCAGATCACATATAAGCTCGATAATAGGTGTCATAACCGGACACTGTCTACTAGGAAAGCACGCCACGAGATTAGTCGTATTGTCAAATGACTTTTGCAGAAGCTGTATGGACGAGGAAGAGGAAGAAACAGTTCTTCATCTTCTCTGCACATGCCCTGCTCTGGCTCAAAAACGCACGAATTACCTAGAAGAATTCTTCTTTAACGATCTAAACGATCTAAATCATATCAGCATAATCAGCCTCTCACGTTTCGTAAGGGACTCAAACTGGTTCCATTGAGTTTAGGAGGAAGCTTTAAGATTCATGTGGTATCACAATGGGCCATTAAACTGGACTAAGTGTGTCCGTTTCCATCTAAGATAGCCACTATATTCTAACCTAACCTTTCCTGCCAGTAAGGATTGGAAGGATGGCATGATTAAAAAAGACTTTGATACCACTATCTTTACTGACGGGTCAAAGATGGAGGGTGTAGTTGGGTCGGGAATATTCTCTGACTCCTTGAATGTCTCTAAGTCTTTATACCTTGAAGATGGATTTTGTGGAGGTATGCATCAGGAACATTAAGCCACAAATGTGAGAATTGGTCATAGAAAATAGCATAAGATAGCATACGATTTTGAGACCCTAGCTGTTAAAGCAGTTTCATCGATATTGTTTGCATTGCTAGATGCACACCTTCTCCTTATACTTAACAATGAAATAAACATTTTAAGAAGTAACTCTTATTTTCATTATATTTATTTGGCTGCCTGATTGTCTTCGCAATAGAGTATTCTATTATTAGAATTTTCTAAGATCTTGTTGATAGTTTCAAGTTGTAGTTGACCCTAGGATGATTCATGCGGTTGTACGTACATAAGTACATTCGGGATACCTTTTAATAACATTAAATGATGCAAAAATAACATTTGAAAAAATTAAGTTTGTGGTTATGTACTAAAGATATAAATACCAAATTTAAACAATGAACCCATAACGTTACCGACTTCAAAAAATTGTATATTAAACATTGTGATGTGATACCAAACTGGTTCAAATTAAAAAAAAAATACTTAACTAAGATTTTTCAAAAAAAACTTCCAAAAAATATTCTATTTAAATATTTTACGAACATAAAAGAATATCACGTCTTAAATAATGGTTTGTATAAAAAAAAACGTTATTGACATCTGTTAAAATTTTTAGACAAATCCAATTTTTAAAAATTGTTTTTTGACAAAATTATCTCTTGAACAAAAAAAGTATTTAAACTAAACAAATTTTATTAAATGCAAGATATTTATGTTAATTTTCAAAAAATTTCAATCGACCTTATAGAAGAACTAAAAACTGATAATATTGAGAACAAAGAAAGATATTGAGTTCAAACTTTTAACTCAAAATTTTGTTATTCGTTCCATTTCAAGCACTTTTACGAGCGTAGTCAACTGAGATGAAACTGCGTCTCATCAGAGAAGATGACTTTTCGCTCAAAACTGTTGTTCTTTTTAAAGCTGTTCTAAGGCCAAAAGTGTTAAGCGATAACAAAGCTGATGGTATTGCGTCTTCAATTGCTAATTGAATTGAGCCTTTTAATCGAAAAATCCGAGATCTTTATACAGAATTAACCTCAGTCTAAGCTCTTAAAATCGATGGGAAATTTATGTTTTTGAATTTGCTTCTCAAGCTTTAGTCAACCTCATTATCGTCTGTTCGCACCAAAAGATGAATCCGGAGACCATGAGTTCTGACAACCAGAATACCAGTTTCCAGAAGTTATGCCCCAACTTGCTTACAAAAGCTTCGTAAGGTGTTTGATTTGGGCCAAAACTTTCTTTCAAAATGCACACTATTTATATTGCACATAACTCACTTTAGGAATAAAATTTCAAAATTTCCTGACGTTGTTTGAGCGTTAAGTGACTAATTTCGTTTCTTGGAGGTATTCTAATGGCTTTTTTGTCAAAATTTCTGATATGAAACAGATGCCTGTGTCAAAATAACCTAAGATAGAACAAAAAAACACTTTTTGTCTTACTAAGTATGTATGTTTACAAGTTAAAAAAAACTTACACGGGCACGTTAAGTTTAAAAAATAAGTCCTTAAATGTGCTTAAAAACGTAAAACACTCTTTTATTATTTGTTTTAAAACTTTACAACTGTAACACAGAAAAACACTTTTTCATTTATTTTTAATAAGTTTTCCAAAAGTAGGTACATAGATATGAAAAATTCCTTCTGACTTTTACTAAATTTTCTCGCAGTCAATTTTCTGGTACAAATCCAAAAAAAAACAGAATTCCAAACGAAAGAGCAACTTTAAAATAATAAAAACTAAGACAGAACTCTAAATAAACCAACAAGTGTCATGCCGAACAAGTAATCACCTTACTTTACTCCGTTTTTTTCTCGCGTTGAATACGTCCTAAGGACATTTTTTCACTATCAAAACTTATTGCCATGCCAAGTGTTTTAAATTTCAACAAGGACCAAAACGACACCACCCACTTTTTCTTCTATTAAGGTATTATAAATCTATAGTGAAACTTTTACCTTACGAAAAAGAGGAGACTTATTTTTTATTTCTAGTTTTTTTTTTTTTTTTTTTTTTAGCGAATGGAAAGCTTTTTACCTGCTGCCCTGTATAAACGTATACGTATAGGTATGTGTCTTTTTTCCTTTTTTTAGTGTCATTTTGTTGGTGTGAAAGGAGTTTTCAGGTTTTTTTTGGCTAACTAAAACTGAAGTGTTCCTTGAGAGAAAAAGACTAAACCAGCGCGTTGGTCCATTGAAATAGTGTCTCAAATAAAATGGCCTTCGTGTGTTACTTTGTGACCTGAAATAAACAAAAAAGGACATAAGCATGCCTTTCAAAGCGTGTGCAAGACAAAAACTGGTCACGTTTTTAAAAGTGTGCCAAAAGTTTTATACTCTACCGTTTCAGAGTTTAAAGTTGAAATGATAGAGAGAGATATTTTTTTTAGGTAGGTACTAAAAATTACTTAATTTGGTGCAAGGAATTTTTTCATTCGAGAAAGTGAAATTGTTCTAGTTTTGTATTTTGAGAAAGAGGAACAATTTAGATATTTTCGAAAGAAATTTTACAAAATATCAATTTTTATGTAAATTATTCAATTATTTCTAACATAAAATTAAAAAAAAAAACAAACTTCGATACACTTTTAATAAATATTTTTTTTAAACAATAAAGTTTGGACTTAGATTTTAACTTTAGAAACTAATTTTAGAAGCCGTCTTATGAAGTCTTATTCTTGTATAAAACTAAAATTTAACTGACTTAAAACTGATGGAAATGATATTGATCCATAATATCGCCAACCAATAGGTTTTTCAATAAGGGCGGGTAGATGTCGTGGCGTTTGCTGTGTTTCACGTAGCGCCGCCGCCACCGCGCCGTCCTACTGGAAGCACATGTCGTCTAGGTCCATATGGTTTAATTTGGGGCATAAGAAATTAGTTATCATGGTATGTAGCGCTCGCTGCTGACGGTTACCGCCTCACTAACGTTGTTTTCAAAAAAGTACGCAAAAAAATGTGCCTCGTCACTAAAGATGATTTTTCGGCCAAAATTATGGTAATCTTCCAAACTATTCGAAGCCCCGTCAGCGAAAAACGTCGTTGTCTAAGATCATGAACTTTGAGCTCCTGGGCCAGTTGGATCTTCTACGGGTTTAGTCCCAAGTCCCGACGCTAAATTCGCCAAGTTGAAGTCTGCGAAAGGCTGAGTTCTTGTGCACGGCAAGGAACAGACTGCCTCGGGTTCTGCTGTACCTACACTTTCACGGCGATGTTCTCGGCCGATCTTGGGTAACTTGAACGTACGAGTGTTGGCTAATTGTTAAATGAACCGTTCGTCTCAAGTTTGACCACCAAACGTTGAAGAGTCGACTGTGAAGGGCCATCACGTCACGTTTGCGTTAACGAACACTCATTTTGATAATAAAGTTTTATCATTTGAACGTGCTGTTCAGTCGTGTAACCTGCCATGATGATTTGGCATAACCAACTGAAAAATAAAGAAAAGATTTGACAGATGTCACCAAAACAAAATGGCCGCCGCGGGGCGCCAAAATCTACGCCAAAAAAAATCTTATATAAAACAAAATCGCAAACACTTTCTATGACTATTGAGTGTTGGAAGGTTTATTAAAGCGAGCCTTCGAGAAGAAGGGGGAATTGTATGTTCATTGTTCATGTGACCATGGAAGAAAATGAAGGTGAAAAGATTTGATAATTATCAGTTCGTAATATTTATAAAAAAAAATTTCTATAATCAAACCATGAAAAAAGGCAAAATGAATCGATGAGGAAAACACTCAATTGTAATTGTAAAACAATTTATTAAATAATACAAGTATTACCAGATGTTGTTACATCAGTGGTTGATTATCGAAAGAGTTCGAATTCAATGAAAAATTGTTGACAACAAGACGAAATAACATGATCGAGAGATAAGAGCTTGCAGCAATTTTAGCAAGACGCAACTGCCCGTTATCATTACAATGACAAATACAATTAATACAAATGTAAAGTTGGTAAACGAAAGTAGTGTAAATTATGCAAGTTTGGCAGTTTGCCACAAATATGACAAAAACAATAAGAAATTTTAAATTACATTTTAGATCAACAAATTTATGATATGAAATTATAATTAATCAAATTCAAAAACAAACTAAATATACACATTTAACATCAAGTACAGAACAGAAGGCAAACACGCATAAATCTTCTCTGAATTTCTTCAAATCTTGGTTAATGAATGTAGTATTAAAGTGACCACACTACACACCTATTTTCAAGTATTGGTCTTGCATACGAAAAAAAAAGAAGCTTAAGAGCGTAAGGGTCACGGAAATCGTGACGAAATGTCCTTATGAATCCTAGGACCTTATTAGTTTTCTTAAATTTGTAGTTTAAATGCTCACCAAAAGTTAACTTTGGGTCAAGAATAACCCCTTAATCAGAAAACACAGAGACTTTACTCAAAGAAAATGCATCAAACGTATAATAATAAATGAAAGGAAACTTTTTGCATGTAATTAATGTATTGTCAAAGGCTTTATTAAAGTAAGTAAATACAAAATTGATTTGTCCATGTTTTTCAAAAACATCTAAACAAAAGAACATGAAGTTAAATAAATTATAACTATAGATCTCTATTTGGCAAAGCCATGCTGGTTATGACATATACGTTTGTACCTTTCTTGTGAACAGATATAATAAATGCACTAGCGAACT
This sequence comes from Eupeodes latifasciatus, assembly GCA_920104205.1. NCBI lineage: Eukaryota > Metazoa > Arthropoda > Insecta > Diptera > Syrphidae > Eupeodes > Eupeodes latifasciatus. The sequence goes on from OV049925.1 coordinate 21,116,800, forward strand.
ATTAAAAGAAAACACATATCGGATATGATAAATAAGCAAATTCAAGTTTGTTAGAATTATGATCTGGAGAAAATTGGTTTAAGTTAAACGAAATATCTAATACTTGATGATGTCGATCTTCATTTCTAACAGTGGAGGCTAATACTGCAGTTTTAACGCTCACGGTATCGAAGAAGAATACTAGATTCAGTGTTCGTCCTTAATAGATTGTTTACTCCGTTGAAAATAGTATTATCTTATTAAGCTGCTTTGACGTTGTTTTAGTGCTGTACGATTTTAATATGGCTGAAATGTCTATTCACAAATTCATGATTTATGACAATTACTTGCCAGAATCGATATCGAATTTGATGCATTCGATTTTTTGAGGTAATTTCAACCACTTTTTCACATACACACAATTCAAACCATGTCTCTGACATAACTTGAGTAATATTAGTTTTTCCTTGCATCTTAAGTTCAGATAATATTGATTAGACCAAATTGAATTGAAATGCCATAAAATCTTCAAGATTCTTCACAATTTTAACGACTACATAATCGGTTGATTACAATGACCGTAATGCATGGAAAGTGGCTACGTTTGTAGTATGCTTTATTTAATTTTAACGAAAATAGCGGTGGTAATAATCGCACAGCACAACAAAAGAACACCATGGTGTATGCGTACTATTTTATTTGTATTTTATATCCCAATATATATTTTTGCTACTTCGTAAAATTAGAACAATCCAATCGCCAGTTTTCTTACTGCAAATAAAGACCTAAACAAATTACTATCAAATTGGTTTAAAATCCCGAATGGCTGGACAGAAAACTGATTTGACTTTAATTTTTACTGCATACTTTTTGATGTTTTTTAAATGGCAATTTGGCTTGTTAAAAAATATATAATTTTCAAATGTTTTCTGTTCTCCCTTTTTTTATATTTTTATTTTGAATATGTTAAGTTTCATGGATACATTATGCATTATAGTTGTTACAAAACTAAATGCTAAGTTATAGGAGCTAAAAGTACAGCCCTCTTCTTAAGGCTTCCATTTATATTGACTAACATTTCAACAAAATTGATAATTTGTGTATTTCTTTTCGGTAATGTTTTCAAATTTAAGTTTAACCCAAAATTCTTAAAATCTCACAACACTTTTAGCTATTATTATTATTATTATTATTATTATTATTATTATTATTATTATTATTATTATTATTATTATTATTATTATTATTATTATTATTATTATTATTATTATTATTATTATTATTATTATTATTATTATTATTATTATTATTATTATTATTATTATTATTATTATTATTATTATTATTATTATTATTATTATTATTATTATTATTATTATTATTATTATTATTATTATTATTATTATTATTATTATTATTATTATTATTATTATTATTATTATTATTATTATTATTATTATTATTATTATTATTATTATTATTATTATTATTATTATTATTATTATTATTATTATTATTATTATTATTATTATTATTATTATTATTATTATTATTATTATTATTATTATTATTATTATTATTATTATTATTATTATTATTATTATTATTATTATTATTATTATTATTATTATTATTATTATTATTATTATTATTATTATTATTATTATTATTATTATTATCATTATTATTATTATTATTATTATTATTATTATTATTATTATTATTATTATTATTATTATTATTATTATTATTTAAAAAGAACACCATAGCGTATACGTGATATTTTTATCCCAACAGAATTTATGTAATTTCTCAACATTTAAAGTTCCATAGAATTTTAATTCAAGGTTTTTCGAGAGATATTTGTACGTGCGGTTGTACTTATGTACGTCTCCCATTTCTCAAGACCCCAGAATTTAAATTCAGTGGGTGGTTAAACCCAAATCTATATGTTCATATACTAACAATACTAAAGACCCCACATTTTAAATTTAGTGGGTAGTTGAACCCAAATATATATGTTAAACATCATAAACGCTTCAAATAAATTTATTTTTACATTGTGAAGCCATACTAAATCGGTATGAACTTAAAAAATTCAATCAACAGTTTAAAAAAATAATTGTCATTTCGAATAGTTTACGAACAAAAAGCGATAAGTATTAAAATATATTTTATACTTAAAAAAAAAACGACTATGTTGTTAAGTGGTAAAATTTGAAGAACAATCCAATTTCTTATAAAAATTAAAAAATTACAAAAATATCTACTAAATTGGTTTAACATCCCGAATGGCTCGACAGAAAATAGCTTGAACTTTAATTTTGACTGCATAATTTCTGATATTCTTCAAATGATTATTATTTGTCTCATTAGGAAAAATATAGCTTTTAAATTTTTAAGTTCATCCCTTTTTTTTATTTTTATTTTAAATATGTTAAGTTTTATGTATACATTACCCATTATAGTTGTAAGTTGTAACAAAACTTAACACTAAGTTATAACAGTAAAAATAACTCTCCTTGTTCTAGGAAATTCAATTATACTCGTATTAACCAACAATCTTAACAACCTTGATAATTTGTGCCTTTCTTTTACTAAGTCTTTCCAAATTGAATTCAATAAAAATACCAATAATATCATAATTCTTCAAGCCAGTTATCTTCTGCTCTAAACAAAAAAAGAACACCATGACGTATACGTATTATTTTCGTTTTAAATATGTAATTTTTCCGTTACACAAAATGGTATACACACGTTACAGAAGAAATTGTAATAACATCTCTTTTTTGCACTTTTTCACACAAAAAAAAACGTCTGCAATTCCACATACATTTTCCATGTCCAATAAAGTCCTTAAATTACAACCTTCTACGTGAACACCAAAACCACATTAGAAAGCTCTATTCTCCAAAAAAAAGTAACACAACATCATCCATAATTAACCTCATGAAATAATCAAAATCCATTCTAGCAAGGTGTAGTGTAGTAAGGTACACATGGTACACAATAACATCCTAGACAAGAAATCACTTCGAGAAGAATGACCATTTATCCGATACCTTCTCTCTTCCTAAAACCCTCCATCTAGACTACTCCACACATACCTATAGTAAAGGTATTCCTTTTTTACGAGTATTATCGAAACAAAAAAGAACAATACCCTCAGCTTTCCTATTCCAACCCTCTCTATAAATAAGATACAAAAATCTTCATCCACCCAGATCCCATAGCAAAAACAACCACCCGTTGACACTGTTGCATTTCCCAATAATGATGATGATAATGATGACGATGGTGCACATCTCGAGCCAGAGCCAGACACCAGTTTGCTTGCGTACACCTTCATGCGGCTTTTGTTTATATTTCTCTCCCAAACGTGTATCTTCTCCCAAAAAATAAAACGTGGGCTCCCCAAAAGAGCAAGACCTCTCAGCTCCAATAGCTGAATCCATAGCTGACGAACCCCAAAAGAGAACAAAAATCAGCTGTTATCATGCTTCTCTCCAATGCCACTTGCTACGCGCATGCAAACTGAGCGAAAATAAACTAAATTTTCGCACGCAAAGCCCAAACGACGAACAACGAAAATTCCTCAGCACCTTCTCAGACTTTTGATAGTGAACTGATGCCAAACAACAGATGTGCCATTCGGTTCGGTGAACGGTATCTTCACCCATATTTATATTATTTTGTCCAACAACAAACTCCGTTGTGTTGTTCCGTTCGAACGGGGTGAGTGTGTCAAGAGTCTTTCCTTTGTTAAAGGTAAAAAATACCTTTTTCTTCTACTCATAGTTTAGATATTGAAGTGTAAAGAAAAAAGATACAAAATTTACTGTGAGTCAAATCGTTAAACAAAAATAAAATAAAAAAAGATACAAAAGTATCTATCTTTATAATGTTATCGCCTACACACAGAATCGGTTCGGTTTGTTATCAGAAGTATCTTTACCTCCTAGGGGCGGTTAGATACTTCATTTAGCGACGGTAATTGTGTTCTCTGTGACTGTGATGATGTCAATTTATTGTGTTTTGATACTTCGTACTGATTTATTTGTGATTTTATCGGAAAAAATGTGAGATGAATTGAAAATGAGTGTTTTGAGAACAAATTTTGGAAATCCCATTTCTACTTTAATTTAAATTGTGAAAAATATGGAATAATAAATAAGCTTTGCTTTGCTTCAAACTTATCGTTCCAATTACGGGTGTGTTTTTTAATGTTGTCTGATCTAAATATCTATAACACCTAAGATAATACCCCAAAAAAATAAATAAAGTTAAATCAACAAATAAAATTGTTGTTTACTTACCTTGAAGTTTTATATCTTTATATTTTTGTGAATTTCAAAAAACGAAGTGTCGTGCTGTGTTGCCTATACTATTTGCCTTCTTTTTCTTTATTCTTTTATAACTTATTATTAATTGCATGACAAAGTTCTCTATACTACCTTACATACAAGTGATCTTTAAGGGTTTGTATGCTAGAAAATTAGTGGCCAAAATTAAACATGAGTCAAAGTCAAAGTGACGACGCAAACGGATGACGATGACGACGACCGACGATGGCCATCAAGGACACTCAGAAATACCCTTAAATTAAGTTTTTTCCTTCATTTCTATGAGTATTTCTATTTTCCTTTTTGTTTTTTGTTCATATAATTAGACCAAATTATCAAAGCCAAAAGTGTTATATTTTTGTCATTGGTCGTTGTAAAAGTTGTCGTGTGTCAAGGTGTTGTTAAACAATTTTTTGATGAATAATACAACC